>CM042996.1:18733267-20224934 GCA_023678885.1 Pogostemon cablin
TACACTTGAAGATTAGAACCGTTTATGTACTAATTTATCGCATTTATTTCTGTAATGTTATTATCATTAATTTTTATATTAATTATTTATTTACTTAAAGCTTCCGTTCAAAAACTTCTATTAAAATGAGTTTTAAATAAGTAAAAATTTTAAGATATGACAATATATAAAACAAAAGAGAATGAATAATTTTAACAGTTTATTATTTGGATCATTGGAGAAAGCGATCTCCTACTTATACACGCCCCGCATATTTGAATCAAATTTCGTTTCTTGAAGTGTTTGTTTCCATATAATTATTTTACTTGGGCTGGAGGGTTTCAAGTAACGGTCGTATGGGCGGGTTTAGGATGACCCGAAAAGAGTAGGGTTAAGGTGAAGAATGACCTTCTTGCCCTTTTAGTATTACGACGTCGTTTTTTATTGGGGAGAGATTTAGGTCGACATCGGCAATTTTAAATCCCTCTTACGTGGCACCTAATCATTTGTTGATTAGTCCCTCGTGGCACCTATTATAATTGGTCAACAAAAGTCAAACCACTTGCAAAACCCTAGCCATTCAACCGGCGGAGCCAACTATGAAGGTAGTGGCGCTGGTCAGTGCCGGCAAGGACAGTTGCTACCCGATGATGAAATGCCAGAATTACGGTCACGAGGGTTGTATTAGTGCGTGTGGGATTTGTTCGGCGTAATGATGTCATTCCCTAATTTATGGAATCAGATTGTAGCGCTGCCCAATTTGATGCCTGTTGATGAAGCACAAGATGAACTTGATAGCTACATGTATCAAACTGTAAGTTGTGTTTATTTTTGATTTGGAACTTTTTCTGATTTTTTAGGGTTCTGATTTATGAATTTCGTATGAATCCACATTCTTATCAAGCATCGAATTGTGTGTGAATCTGTTTGGTGGAGAGAGAATTAAAAGGTTCTCTAGATGGAGTTGTCAGTTCTCTTTCTGAAGAAACTAGTTCTTTTTTTTTCTTTTTTTTTTAATAATCTGAAATTTTCAATTTTCTAATATTCTTTGGATAAGTGCGACCCATTTTTTATAGTTCTCCTGTCTTTCAATTTCCGTGAATTTCCTGCTGAGCAGTTCCCAAAATTTCTGATCTGGACTGTGCTGATAGCTTGATGCTGTTTTATCTAAAATCTCTCATATTCCTTATTTTGATTGTGTTGTTGGATCATTAAATGTGAAAGTTGTTAATGTTACTTACTTTTTAGTAAGTTGACGTTGATGCTGCAGGATCATAACTTATTGGAGCACGTTGTGTTAAATGTATGTTTATATACATATATTTTTCTCTGTGGTAACTTAATATGCTAAGCGAGGTGCATGCCATTTGCAGATAGGGCACCAGATAGTTGTAAGCTATGCGAAATGCATGGGGATTCCACTATTTAGGAGGCGTATCCAAGGATCCACCAGGTTAGACTTTTAGCTTGAAACCCTTGGTTGAACTAGATATTTAACCTCTTTTAATAGGGAATCATGCTGTTTTTTCTTACTATATACTATATACTAATTGAAAGTAAACATAATTATTACATTTTTTTGCTCATTCAAGGCATATTATGTTTGACTATTTCTGTTTCTTTAGTGGTATTATTTTCAACTTGAAATAAATTTCTGTTTCTGTTATGAAAAACGTGTTTATAAGTTTGTGCCCCCTGGGGATAGTCAGTTGCTTTGGGGGTGACGAAGGAACCTCGGTGTTCTGGGTTCAACTCCCAAAGATACAACTACTACTGATGTCTCTTGGGTTCAGGTGTTGGAAAGTGCATTGTTACCCCTGTAATTGGCATGCATGGGTGGGACCCCCCCTAAACACACACACACACACAACAACAACAACAACAACCCACAAAAAAAGGTATAAAAAAAGTTATAAATTGGCAGTAGTAGAACTTTAACTTGACATACATTAAATTTGTTAAGCAAGTTCATTCAGGAATGAACCATGTAGTATGCAGTTAACTAATATGGCTAATAACCTGATTTGAATACAATTATCTATTGAAAAAGTGTCTATCTACAATGTCATCTTATGAAATTCGACTGTATTTCATATGCAGGATGATAGCTATATTACGTTACGTGATTTAAAAGGAAGCAAACTCTCTGTTAGTGTTTTTAGTATCCTTTTTAACCTTAACAAGTTCATGGCTTTTGAGACTCGTGACCCTTTCCTTATAAGCCAGGTAAATTGATGTAACTTGGTTTTTTAACTTGAAGTTCAATGATGTTGTGGTCAGAATGCTATAAGGAGAGTTTTCGTAAGTTTCTATTTTCCTGAACAGGAACGTGAGAACTCAAATCTGGGACCGCTTTGCCCATAGAGAATATATTAGGCTTTCAATGGAGGAAGATGCTGAAGATGCCTCTAATGGAAGTGCAGATGCTTGGGATGAATTCCATGAGGCTCCATTTTGAGTTTTTGTCTGGTGAGATCTGTAGTAATGTTAAGGCATTTATCTCTCTGATTCATTCAAAATTTCAATTTTGTTTCTAGAAATTTGTTAATCATTATGCCTTTACTTTTTAGTTGTTATAAAACTGAGTAATATCTGATGATTAGATATCTAGATTTCTTGAATTTATATTCACAGCATGCCTTAAAAGGCAATGAGTTATTTTTACTGCTTGAACTTGAAATGTTGTTTCTTTGAAATTTGAGTCATATGATTGCTGGACTTTCAATTTCCTTAAGTATTATTACATCAAGGCATCACATGAATACTGCATTAGGCTTGGGAGAAGACAACTATTTGAATACCTAGACTAACGTTGTATCAGGACAGTTATTCAAAATGGGCGGTTCATGCATAAAAATATAATTTACCCTTTCGCTATTTATTCACAAGCAAAGCTGCTGCTGCTGGGGTACTTCCTGTGATAATTATAGCATTTTTATATTCTGAAATTTAATTTTCTTTTGTTTGGTATGTTGTTATGTGGTGCAAAAAATTTTAGTCAGAAATCTTATATCAATGATGGTGGGTGAGGGTGGTTAGGGAAGGGTTGCCAGTGGCGGCGACTAGAATTTGGATAGAGTTTGGTGGTGGCTGCTTGGGTTTGAGATGGGAGAGAAATAATAGTAATAGAAAAGACCTGACATCATGTTAGGGTAACAATTTTTTTGTTTGAAGAAAAATGAGGGGAAAATACGATGAAAAATTTTAAATTAAATTCTGGCCCTTAGCTTCTGTAATTATTTTAAGCGAAAGCCTCGACTTGAAGTGCACATCCTCAAGAAGAGAATTACAGAAAGGCTCTTTTTTTGGTGATAGGTAACATAAACTCTTAAAATTGAGATAACAAAACAATATTAGGGACAAGACATCGAAGTGCACATTCTTCTCAAGAATAGAATTACAGAAAGGCTCCCTTTTTTTTTTGATAGGTAACATTCTTTTGAAATTGAGATAACAAAACAATATTATGGACAATACATCCATATTCGAGTGCACATAAAATTTCTAATGCTCAGAACTTCAGTCTAACAATATCTAAAAAAAACATTTCTTCAACTTTATGATTTGACAATTGACACCTTTGAAGAACCCTTTTCCAGTCCTCTATCTTGATCATTGCGTATTCTTAAGAGTAAAGATGGGATTTTGGTCCATTGGAATGGTCAAATTAATGTCTACTAGATATTTTGCAGTAAATTAGGCTATGATGAATCATGAATGATATCATCAACACTTTAATGCACGAAGGTTGTTGATAAAATTTGCAAGTAATCTTAATTCTTTCGCTCTCTTTCTTTGTCAGCAATAAGATGCCTAATTTACTGATTAGAAGTTGAATGAATAACACAAGTGTTCATTTACATGGATTAGATTATAAATTTACTGATGTTAGCATCTTTCATGATTCATTGATGAGTTTGTAACACATTGCTGTCAGGTGTCTATAGTGAATTCTTTGTATCAAACTGCCTATAAAGCACATAAATCAATATTTTTGTCGGATGAGCCATTGACTGGGTTGCAGCAAATCTTCCCATTCCAATCAAAACCATGTAGTGGCTGTAATGAAAATTTTGAGTTCATCTGCATGCTGCATACTTGCAAAGGTCAAGAACTGTCGATTCCTTATAATGGGGCTTCAGAATGGCTTGGCAAGAGTGCATCGTGTGTTGACTGGCGATTAACTAGCAACAGGTTATGTTAGTTCACGACGTTTTAGAACACTTCTATTTGCATAGATGTAAGAAAATGTATGTTTATGATTTCTCTCAGTGCTATATCTAGTACATTTTTCAGGTTGGTTTAAACTTCAGTTCACATTTCGTTTGCTCGTTAACAGTCTAGTTTTCTCTTGACTTTCGATTCGTAGTTGCTGTGTTTATTGGTTTATCTTTTATATGAGAGCTATCTAGAACTTTGAAGTGACTGTTTGTTGTAGGATGTGTTGACCCAAGAAAAGGGCTTTTGTTTCGGAGGTAGGATAGTTGTAGTTTGCCTTGTAAATAGTTATCTAAGCTAGTAGATGACCAAAAATTGAAAGAAAAATTTCTACTTTTTATTTAAAGGCAAATGAATGTATTCATGCATCCATATTTATATTTCTTCTTGTAGTTTAGGATGTATTATGTATGTTGTGGTTTAAGACATTTTTTCTTGTGTAATTACTATATCACCATTATTGTTTACAACATAACGTAGTATTATAATTACTAGACTATTATCTCATACTATGAGATTTGGCTGAAAATTGCATCAACTTGAAACAAAGGCAAATCATTTGTAGCATAATTTATTTTTCACTTATTCAATAATTCTGTCTCATCATAATAGTTATATTTGTTTTTTATACGAGAATTAAAGAATATACTATTATTTTAATGTATAGTGAGTAGTTGTATTGATGTTGGTGTAGTGTGTATGTGTCATATAAATATATTAAAAGTTTTGTGTGGATTTTATTTGCAAAGGAAAATATAATAACTATTGAAATAAGACGTCGAAATTAGAAATATGTAGTCCTTATCATGGTACGATAGAGTATTTTACAAGCGTATCACTAGATTAAAAAGCAATTTATTACCCTCTCTATTTCATCTAAAGTTTTTTATTTTACTATTGGGTGTTATATTCAAATGCTTTCATTTTTTTTTTTTAATAAAAGGGTCCATATATGGCACACCACTCACTACTAATACCATTACCTATTATAAATACTTCTCATGTCCCTAGGTAAGAGTCTCATTTTACCATTTTGGTTGTCACACCCAAATGATTTCATTTTCTTTTTTGGACACATGAGACCCTCACCCACTAATACAATTAAAACATTGAGTCAACACACCCACTAATACAACTACCCACTACACATTGAATAATAATACTCCTTAATCCACGTGCCCAAAAGCATATGAGCTCTTACTAAGGGACGGGGGAGTATTAACTAAGGTATGGATGAAACGGAAGAGTAGTATATATTTAAAATTTCATTTAACAAAAATAATTAGTGTTTATAAAGAATATCTGAAGTAGTAACTATATTTTTAAAATTTCATTTAACGAAAATAATTAGTATTTATAAAGAATATCTAACCGTTGTTTCAACTAAAAAAATTCAAATTCTTGAAATATAATATAATAAAATAAATAGTACATTTTTTTTTATATTTTCTCTTGCTACACGTGGGTTATTCAACCTGTTGAATATGAAAAAAAAACTTTTTATGAGATTGAGTGAGTATTAATAATCTTATTAATTAAAGATAAAATAACTTTTACAAGCACGTGCTTATAAAGATAAAATAACCTTATTAATTAAAATGGCAGGTTAATTTAGAAAAAAAGGGATGGCAAAAGCTCCTGAGCCCCCGGTGACTCAGAGGGATAATCCGTGTCCCCATGTGAACACAACTCTCCCCCTCCAATTCTATTTAAATTTATGTATTGCTAGAGGTTTAAAATTTAAACCTATGTATTGCTAGAGGTTTAAATTGTAAAGGGGTACAGAAATTACAAAGGGGTACGAATCTAAATTCGTGTGCCCGTGCACACAAGATACTCTCAAAAAAATATCGTGCCTCGGTTGGCCCGGTTGTATTTTATAGTTGTATGGACTTGGGTTACCTTATGCCGATAATTAAAACTTAAAAGGAAATATTAACTTTAAAAAGATGATTGAGATTTTTTTTTTCACATACCTACTATTCATCTAAGTTTTTATTATGTTATAAATCGTGCATCTTGTTGAGTTAAAAAATAATAATAAAATGATGTGTCCAAAATTCAATTAGGCATACAAGTAAAATAAACAATATCCGTTGATAAAATATTATTGTGTTATTTTGATCATCCTATTCAAAGCTAAAAATAAATAAATATCTTTATTGAATTGGACGGAATAATTTTATTTATTTAGTTTTGGTTTTGAATTCATATTTTACACTCAAAAGTTTGATAACAAACATCGAGATTTTCCATCACTGAAAATAAATATCGAAAGAAGAGGGTCAAAATAGGAAATTGACATGTGTGGAGATATGCAAAGTAGCAAGCATTTTGACAAGACACAGAGTCTAGTTTTGTTACAGTGACAGAGTAGGAAGGTGCGAAGTATTTTTGAAATGGGGAAGGTGTGAAATTAAGGCTTGTTTCTTGATTTAGTTGCAGGGTTTTTCGCGAACCCTTTTGTTGTTGCTGTCTGTGGAGCTGTTAATCATGGGGAATTGCTTTGGTGACTCTGAGTTGATGCCACAATCAGCATCCAATCTGGTAACTACGTTTTCTCTGTTTCCTAATCTCAGTTTTTTGTGCAGATATCTTTTGGATGAAACAGAGATCAATGGGTGTATATATATATATATATATATATATATATATATATATATATATATATATATATATATATATATATATATATATTTTGGTTGAGAAGTGATGTTTTGTTCTTGTTGACCTCGATTTCATTGCTACAGAATAGAATTCTTTTGGTATATGCTGAGCTGAGCTTTTGTGTTTGTGTTAAGTAATTTCATAAGGTTTTTCTTTTTTAGGCCTGCAGTTGGAGTTATTTATTGTTTCTCGAGGGATCATTTTTCTATAGATTATCATTAAACTTGTTTGTCAGCCATTGTTAATCTTATCATATATGCTCTTCCAACCTAAAAGCTTTCTCTATTTCAGTTGAAATCCTACATAAGTAAATTTTGTCTTGATAAATATAGGACTAGCAGTGACCTACACTTCATAGTATGTTTGCAAAATATATTACTTATGATGTTGAAGTTAAAAGTAGTATCTTTTGGGAAATTTGCCAAATACAGATTGATGATGAGGCTGTAAGAAGGGTTTTAGAGGTTCACCTTTGAATACCCAAAGAAAATATGCATCAATTTTGATTGTTTAGTTATAGATGTTTTGTTTATAAGTCGATGGGAGTGCAACAAGCTGATTATGTGCCTATTTACCAACTTGAGAACCTTCCAAGTATCCAGGAAAAACCTGCAATCCATCTGCTCCTTCTAACATCAGCATTCCCTCATACAATGGCAAAACCGGTGCTGATGGCCTTCCTACGCCCAGAACAGAAGCTGAAATCCTATTATCCCCTCATGCAAAGCCCTTTCATTTAACGACTTAAAAAATGCAACCAGAAACTTTCGTCCGGGAAGGTGGATTCGGCTGTGTTTTCAAAGGATGGATTGATGTGTATCGACTTTTGGTGTACGAATTCATGCCTAAAGGAAGCCTGGAGAATCATCTTTTCAGAAGTATGTATTGATATGTTTCCCATGAATGCATTCTATAGCTTCTTATTGTGAACTGCATGTATCTCTATCCCATTTTGTCTCCCTCTCAGTCAGTGATGCTCTAAGATTTTGAGAATAGACATGTATGATAACAATAAGACCAAAACTAAGAAGTAAGAAACCCAAAACACTTGGTTCCTCTGAATCTTCTGTGCAATCCAAGTTTTGCTTCTTCCTGTCTTTTATTGGGATAAATAATTCATACACATGCTGATGATTCAGAGCTGCATATCTGGAATTTTGTTTGAAAATATCGAAAATATTTTAAGCGATTGTTCTAATTTCAGGAGGGCCACAGCCCCTGAGTTGGGCTACTAGGACCAAAGTTGCTATTGGTGCTGCAACTGGACTTTCTTTCTTGCATTTAGTTCATATGTTGAAGCGTTCAATTGCAGTAATTAAAGAAACTGGAATGTTGATGAAGAAATTGATAGAATAATGCACATTACTCTTATTTACAGATTGATCTAAGTACAAGAAAAGGGAAGATTGAACTATTAATAACAAATCTAGCATTTCAATTGAAGGTGGAAACGGCAGTTAGGACAAGAGGCCGAAGTCCTAAGCCACTTGTTTATGCAGTGACGGTGAAAAATATGGCGACGCGGCAATGAAACAACTTCTCCATCTCGAAGATCGTCCAAACAGACAGAGCAGCTTTCGGTGGGTCCCTCGGTCTCCTCCAAAGAGTCTTCATACACATCCATAGGATCTTCATCTTCGCCGTCTGCATCGAATTCCATAAACTCATCTTCATCTTCGTCTTCTCCGTCTGCATCGGCTTCCATAAACAAAAGGCCGCAAAAATAGGGCTACTGGGCAGGCTCTACTAGGCAACTACTTTTGGCGGACACACTAAATTGGACTACTAATTTCGGCGGACAAGCTGAATTACTGTCAAATAATAGGCGGACATAGTCAATTAGGCCACAAAAATCGGCAAACATGGACGATAAGTCTCAAATAATGGGCGGACAAACACAATTAACCATGCATATTAGCGGACAAGTCTACGATGGGTGTATGTAGTGGTATTCATGCATATTACATGCATACTTCACCATTTTCCTCGGCGGACAAGCATATTACATGCATACTTCACCATTTTCTTTTGCGGGCATGGATGTATATAACAATTTCACTCAGCGGACATGCATTTTTAAAACCCTAAAGCCCTAAAAACCCTAAAACATTAAAAACCCTGCGACCTTTAAATAAATTAACAGCAACATTGAAAGAAAGCAATAAATAAAATACAATGCAAACATCGTTCGTATCTTACCTTTGGCTCTAACTATGGATCCGTCGACAAAACGGTGGGTAAATACGGGAGCCGATCACCTTTTTATGCTCCAATAATTTGTGGATACAGAGGAATGAAGTTTGAATCCACTGTGTCCAATTTTTTTGTTTGTTGGTGGTGAAGTTATTTGGTTGGTGGGGATAGTTGAAAGTTTAATGTGACAAGAATTTACGTAAATGAACTGATTGTGAACACAGTGCCTTAATTTTCACCTCATTTAATGAAGTGTGTTTCAGTGGAGTGGTAGATAGTTAATTTTGCATGTGTTTAATCACCTAATTACTGCATGTGTTAATTAATAAAAAGTCTATTATAATCTAACCATTTAAAGAATTTAAAAATTAAATTTCGTGAATTTTAAATTGTAGATGTGCGCTTAAAATTTGGCTTTTTCACTTCATTCAGGTTGTCCGCCGAATTAGGGGTTATATTTTAGTAGATTTATTTATTTATTCTTTAATTAATGTATCACCCCTAAATAATCAACATATTCCCTGACACATCTATTTTGCATGCAACTGTACTTGTCAACTCATTCCCAATACAAAAAGGTGGACCATCCTTGAGGGTATTCATGACATTGCATGTATTTTTAGGGCAATTTAGATGTATTAGAAAATGTAGGGCAAAAAAAATGTTGACTTCCCCGTATAGGGCAAATTGTGGTATTTCTCAAAAAAAAATCTAAAGAAAATCACAGGAAACCTAAAGCAAATTCTGACTAAAGTGTAGAGATTCAAAATTTCATTCCAAATATAACTCAGACCTAGTTTGGTAGTTACAACTTTACACCAGGAAAATATAATTTAACAAATAAAGAGAAAATATAAGCAAATTACTACCCAGGCCCGGGTAACTGAATTCTGATAGTCCTCCAAAGCTGTTCAACATGATGAATAGGTGTAAGAATAGATCTCTGGTATGTCTTGCATATGATAGTCCTTGGTGCAACTCCACTATTGTTGTTTGAGCCTAATCCAATGTTTAAGGTTAAGAATAAGGATTGAAAAAGTAAATCAGCTCAAAAAAAGAAGAAAACAGGTTATACTGAGCATTAAAATAGAAATGTCTCCAATCACAAATACAAATGAAGTCTGTAATCAGAGATCTAACTGAAACTGCGGTTAATAACACCAACGACGTCAAGATCAAACCTATCTAATATATCAAATGCATGGATTACCTTTGTCGAAAATTTTCCGGCAATTCGGAAAAAGGAGCAGTGGCGGTGGAAAATTTTAAGTGAATGAAAACATGAAACACCGCTGAAAGCCCTAGAATTAAACTGAACAAGTCATTAACAATAAGGAGGCGACGGAGGAGAAAACCGCCATCACAGGGTTAGTATGTGGACACGTATGGCATCTCCACCTCATCGAAAGAGTGAACAGATTCACACGTAGCGTTTAACTTTTACTTGCTACCGCCTTGAAACTGGCCACAAACCAGTTCAAGCCGTATTATTATAATATTCTTCTTTATCATAATTTAATCGTCTAGTATATATAATAAATTAACCTGTAGATTTCGTTGGATTGATTTTCTTCTGGCAATCAATTCCTCCTAGAGTTTGTGATTTCGTGAATCTAAATCCATTTCTACATCAGAAGCGGAGATTTGCAGATAAGGATCCACCATGGCGAAACCTTGGTCATCGAGATCTATTATAATCAGGGCTTTTCACCAAATTGCATCAAAACCCTCAACCAGTGGTAATCCGGCCAGTAGTGCCATTTCCCATTTTCTAACGAGCAATCACAAAGTAATCGAAAGCCCTACGTCATCTTCATGGATATTGAATTCGCAGAGAAGCAAAATTTCGTCATCGGCTATTCTTCCAGGTTTTCGTGGGAATTTATGTCCGCACTCTGCATTCTTGCCGCGTAGGAATTTTTTGGGGTTTAGGTTCTTTTCATTGACGAATCGTGAGATGGGTTCAAAGAATTTTGCTAAAGAAGCCGTGAAGAATCCTGGGAAGTTTGTTAAGAATTCATTTGCGCGGTATAAGGAGGCGGTGAGATTGCAGATTGAAGCCTTCTGGAGGAGGAATTATCTGGTGGTTCTGGGTGCAGGTGGGTTTTTGGTGTGCATTCTGCTATGGAGGGTATTGTTTGGGGTGGCGACTACTTTTATTGGATTCTCAGAGGGCATGGCTAAATATGGGTTTCTGGCTCTTTCATCAGCCATTGTCGCTTTTACTGTGAGTTATTCCTTGATTATTTACAGTTGTTGGCTCCTACAGCTTTATAATCAAACTTTTTAGCGTCTTTCTTGGTATTGTTTTTTGGTTAATGGTTTGATGGTGAAGAAGAGAAATCTTGGTGGGATATTTGATAAGCTGTTTATGTTAGAAGTAACGTGTGACTGTGTTGTATGCTATGGGGTTGCCTCTTCAGCAAAGCAATTGTGCGCATATGATATATGTGGGTTACTTACTTACTTTATAGCACGAAATGCTGATTAATATTAGTCATCTTTGTGGTTTAGAATATTAAGAATTGTCTCTATTGGTTTGATTGTAATGTAACTGTCGTAATTGTAGAGGTATTCACCACTCATATGGTGGCTATCGTTTACCTCAGTCAACAAGTAATGTCCTCTAGCGTAGTTTAACGTTGTTTGGAAGGGCTAACTTCCCTTCTTGTAGGACATTGGTCTATTGTCTTCCCTTCTTTTCAAAACTTTTTGACTATAGTTATGAACTTTTTTTGATTAATTTTATGTCCTCACATATGTGCTTGTATACACTTCTACTCAGATGATTTGTTTGCTTCATCATTCATTTGCAAATTGCAATGTATATTTGAGGTATCTAAGGAGAACTGCTGGGTACTTTTGGATGCATAATAGTATTTCAACTTTAGTCTATCTCCTTAATGATGCTCATTCTGCTGGTGCATACCATTAGGTTTGCTAATCTTATTGGAAGAAAAAATGGCCTCTGGTTATGCTTATGACTTGTCTGTCTATAATTCTTGAGACCAAAGAGAAATAAGTTGCTTATGGGTGGAAGCTATGGTTTTCTAGATAAAACTCATGGCCCCAACTTTATCATAATCTTAAAGCTGTTCTTTAAGTTGCTTTTCTGGTACCTCTTTTTTTGCTTATTTTACTTAATTTTCATAATTATAAAGCACAAATATAATATGGAATTAGATGCTATCAGTGTTCTGTGTTGTATTGATTGTAATGTAATTGTTTGTTTATCACCTTTATCCGCTTCCTTTCCCTTCCATCTCCATCCTTAAGTTGACTCATAGGGGCCATGCATCAGGGCTGAGTAAAAGGTTAATGTTGAAATTCAGTTGCCTCCGTATGTTTCGAACTTGAGCTAAACTGCCAAATTTCCCATTTTCAAAAGATTTTGTTGTGCAGGATGACTATGGGATCAAGTAACTCTACAGAAAAGGGAAAGTGTAGGGATAAAAATTACCTGTAATTTATATGAATAACTTCACAACAGAAGTGAATGATTTAAGTATGACACCTTACTATTGTTCTGATAAAGTTATTATATTGTGGTGCCCTTCTGCATCTTATTCTTTCCCAAATACATCTCAAATTTGGACTAGAATATTATTCTAAGCTACCACAGTCATGTGCTTAGCATTCTGATTGATGCGGTAAATTTTTAGTTTTTTTCAATAGAATAGCCAACTTGTATTCATCTTTCCATTTTTTCTGTTGTCAAGGGCTTGTACTTTCGCTCGAGATTCACTATCAATCCAGATAAAGTTTATAGAATGGCAATGAGGAAGCTGAATACATCAGCTGGTATTCTTGAGGTTATGGGTGCGCCACTCACAGGAACAGATTTGCGAGCATATGTGATGTACGGAGGGGGCATCACCCTGAAGCAGTTCCCACCTGCACTAAGAAGCAAACGATGTTTTCTTATATTCCCCATACAAGGCTCAGAAAGGAAGGGATTAGTCAGTGTTGAAGTGAAAAAGAAGAAAGGCCAGGTTTTCTTTCTTTCTCTTTTTTTTTTTCAGTTCCAGTGTATCCTCTTTTTTGTTCATGAAGTTCTATTGGTGATTATCTAATGAATACAAGCGTGTCGTAGTATTTTCTTACCTATATCGAATTATCAATGCACAAGTTTGTGTTCTATTGTTAAAATGCGTGTTTCCATTCTGCTGGGATATATTTTTGGCTGGAGTTGTGCATTCTGTTTGAAAAAATGTATCAATATGGAAGTATTGATTTTGGAGTCAACCCCAATTCCTTGAAACAAAGTTGTTGAAGTAATAGATTATGATGAAAATTATGTAGCTCAAATTTAATTTTACCATGCATAATGAAGTTATGCTATTCATAGGAAGGAACTTTCTACTCCATCTTACGTTTGCATAATGTATTAATGTTGTGCAGTACGATATGAAGCTATTGGCAGTGGACGTTCCCATGGCAACTGGAGCTGATCAGCGCGTATTTTTGATTGGGGATGAAAAAGAGTACACTGTTGGTGGTGGTTTAATTTCTGAGCTTCGGGACCCAGTTGTGAAAGCAATGGCAGCTGCTAAGGAGTTTGAAGCACAGGACCAAAAGGAGGACGAGGAGGACGCTGCGAGGGAAATCGAAGAAGCAGAAAGTAAACTCCAGGAAGAAAATGAAAAACTTGAAAAGGGCAAATCATAGTATCTTTCATTCTTCGTTTTTGTTTATCTGGAGTTGATATGGGTTTTGATTTCCTGGAGTTGTTTCATGATAAGATGACGTGCTAGTTCAGCCTTTTATGAACTGTATTCAAGGTTGAAAATATCGATATTGATGGGATGCCTGAAATGTCGATGATGCTCGTCGGTGTCTGTAGCGCGATAAAACGCTCCTTAAGTTAGTGTCATAGTTCAAGTGGTAAAGGGGAGGGTGGAAAATCCTTCCAACTGAGCTTGATTGCTGCAGGGTGGGAGTTCGAATCCTGCCTTTGGCATGGATTTGGCTCCTTGCAAGCACAAGTTAAACAGTGAGTCCTCTCTATAAGTCACTTGAGGCACATCCTGCGATTTACCTCCTCCATCAATCCCAAGGGCATGGGCGGTGGGGGCCCCTAATGGTGGGGTATACCATTTATAGTTTTTGTTTGTTGTATAAACTTAGTCAGATCATTAAGGCTGATTTAGGCCTCGAAATGAAATTTGACATCACATGATTATTTTGAGAACAAATTTATGGTGTCTGATTTTTCTTTTTCTATTTAAATGAAGGGAAATAAATTAAACAATATAAACTGCCTGCAATTGGAATTAACATTTCTAAGTGGCACTCCAAGAGTAAGCTATTAATTTATTAACAAATCATTTCTCATTTTACAAATGTAAGCCTACATTAATGGTTTATATTGCTGATCCAACTGATTCCAGGAATTTTCCATTTAAACATGCCATTCTCAGCTCTCAATCGATTCACAGTTTCCCATTTCCCAGCACCAGCAAATAAATTAGATATCATCACTCTGTAGCTGCTATTTCTTGGCTCATTTTCTAAGAGATGCTTAGCTACGACCTCGAGCAGGTCGTAGTTTTTATAGTCGCCACAGCACGACAAAAGCGCACCCCAAATGCCAGAATCCGCGAGTTCTGGCAAGGATTTAATGAGATTATAAGCCTCCTCCAGCTTCCCATCCATCCCAAGAAGTTTCACCATGTGAACATGATGCTCGGTTTTTGGTTGAATACCGTATACCTCTGTCATCATTCTGAAGTACTCCCGGCCTTCGCTAACAAGACCAGAATGACAACACGCGCCAAGGAGGCCAACAAACGTTGTCTCATCGGGTCTGAACCCTTCTTTCAGAATCTCATCAAAAGTTTGAAGTGCATCATGACCGTGTCCATACAAACCAAGACTAGAGATCACAGTGTTGTAAGAAACAATGTTCTTCTTGGCATGTTTTTAAAAACTTTAATGCTCATTTCCAAGAATCCACATTTTGAATGCATGTCAACAAGAGCAGACGAAACTGTAACATCAGTGGCACATTCATGCCTCACAGCATAACCATGGATCTCACAGCCTGGTTCAACAACTGCTAATTGAGCCGAACAAACGAGTACACTTGCAAGAAGAACATTATCAACTCTCTCACCAGTCATGAGCATTTTCCTGAAGATCATCAAAGCTTTTACATGGTTTTCTGCTCGGGAAAAACCAGCTATCAGCGCGGACCATGATACTAAATCGGGTTGAACTAGGCCATCGAAAACTTTACATGCCGATTCCATGTCCCTACTCCTTGAATACATACTAACAAGAACACTGCCAACATGATCACTTAAATCCAAACCACATTTTACACAAAATGCATGAATCATCTCTCCCCCATTCATTAGACTACCAACAATCAACCCGACTATCGTATAACCATCCGGCCGGATTCCCACGTTCAGCATTCTAGTAAACAGTTCCATCCCCTTCAACCAAGCTCCACAACTCCCATAACCAGAGATCATAGCATTCCACAGCACCAAATCCGGCTCTTCAATCCCACGAAACACAAAACCAGCTTCACCAACTCGATCAAGCTTCGAATAACAGCTCACAACAGCACTACTACAAACAACATCCAACCCTAAACCAAAAGCAACCACTTTCCCATGCACAACTCTCAATGCATCCACGTCCAACCTGTCAGTGCAAGCTCGAGAAATGCAGGCGAAGGTGTGGCTGTCGGGGGGTGTTTCAGAGCATAACATGTGTTTGAACAGATGGAAAGCATCAAGAAAGCGATGGGCTCGCGCATAAGCTCGGATGATGGAGTTCCAGAGAAAAACAGTTGGTTGGGGAGTTTCATCGAACAGGTTGCGAGCAGAAAGTAGGTCGCTGTTTATGGCGTAATACCTCAGAATCCTTGTTGCGTGATAAGGGTCGGCAGATAGGCGGTTCTTGATTGCAAAAGCGTGGAGAATTCGGGTGGTTAAAAGAGTACGATTCGAGTAAGTGAACAGCGAGAGCAGTGGATTCATATATGTAGAGAGAGCCTGCTGTAAATTTTTAATCTTTTTAACTATTCAAAACAGAATCAACTTACAAGAAGATTAAATAAAGAAAATAAGTTTAATTAATCAAAGTTTATATTATATGTATCTTTTATTTTTGAAATGGTCGGGTTTATCTATTTATCTCTAAAATTACGGACCGATTTTTTAATAGCCACTATTGACTAAGTACAATTTTAAATAGACACATATTTTAAGAACAATTTTTACAAGCCACTATTTAGTGGACTCTCCAAATTACCTCCATAACTGTCAGATAAATGACGAAAATAAATGAGTCATTATCATGTCAGTCTTGACTGAGTAAATGGGGTGGGTGGACCACATTTAAAATTGTACTTAGTGGGTAAAGTTTTAAAATTTTTCAATTTAAAATTTTGGATGTGGGTTGGTAGGATATATCATTAACGTCATTTTCATTCCAAATTTCTTTCTTCTCTCTCATCTTTCGTCCAACATCCTCTCTCTTTCTCTTTCTCTCTCTCTTTCGTCCCAAAGCACACAGAGCAGTGTCACCCATTTGTAGTATCCCTTTCTCAGTCTCTCTTTTCCATCTGCCGAAATAGGCGTTTCCCGACGAGGTGGATTCTGGAGAATTTTCGAAATTATAAATTTTCTGGTATGTATAAAAAGCAGTTTTATTTGCATTTCTAAATTGTGAGTTATTTGTATATAATGTTTCCTACATTGAGTTTGTAGTACTCGTTTTCGAGGATATGACATACATTTTGTGTGATTTTGTTCATATGTGTAAAATGTGAATTCATTGTGTATAATGTTTTGTACATGTTGTGGCTTGAAAATGTAATGTGTTGAATGTGACTTAATCGTGTATACATTATGTTTAGAATGTAGGACTGCAGCGGGGGTGTTTATTTTTGTTTTTTGAATTTTTTTGAAAATGTTGGTTGGCCGAATAGGGCTTTGTGGTAGACCGAATAGAACAAATCTGTAGGCCGAATAGAACAAGTATAGGCCGAATAGAATAAAGTGTAGGAGTGCATTTTTTTTTTGAATTTTTTGGAAATGTTGGTTGGCCGAATAGAGCTTTTTTGTAGATCGAATAGAACAAATCTGTAGGCCGAATAGAACAAGTGTAGGCCGAATAGAACAAAGTGTAGGAGTGTATTTTTTTGGAATATTTGGAATTGTTGGTTGGCCGAATAGAGCTTTTTTGTAGACCGAATATAACAAATATGTAGGCCGAATAAAACAAGTGTAGGCCGAATAGAACAAAGTGTAGTTGGAAAAATGTGATAGCACTTACCTTGAACGAATAGAGCATATTTGGTAGGCCGAATAGAGCAATAGTGTAGGCCGAATAGATTAAGTTTAGGCCGAATAGAGCAAAGTGAAGTGGGAATAATGTGATAGCACTGACCTTGGCCGAATAAAGCAATTTCTGTTGGCTGAATAGAACAGTGTGTATGCCGAATAGAATAAAAAGTAAGCCGAATAGAACAAATGATTGAGTGTGCCAATATTTGTTCAGTTGCTGCAATGAACTTATTGTTATTTGATATAATTATGACTTATTGTCTTATTAAGTAAGCTGGTAGAATTGATGTAGAGTACATCTATATGATGTGTGTTACATATTATTTAGCAAAAAATTTAATTTGTGCAGGGTGAGTGGAAGCGTCCAACTATTCAGGGGAAGAACTGCAGTTTACATAATTACTGCAAACCTGTGGTTGTTATGGAAATTATCCGTAAGTAGTTAACAAAGGTTGGGGGTATTGCGGAGGAGATGTTCAGGTGATCATGTTTTGGTCATTACTGGGATCTTCACAACGATTGGAACGCGCATGCTAATCTCCATGGTCTCATGACACGGGAGATCATACTTAGCGGGGATGATGAAACTGCTAGATATTTTCAGGTTGGAACGAGTGCCTTAGTTTTAGTAGGGTAGAGTTCATGCGGATAATGGGGCTCTGCTTTCGGGACAGAATGAGGTTTGATCCGAACATGTCGTATCATATCCTTCCTGGTGGGGTGTACAATATGTATTATGGTCAGGGCCAAAGACCATTAGTAAGTGAGATTGTCCGTGACTTTGAAGGTACAAAATTTAGTGATGTTAGCCCCGAGAACGCGGTTAAAATTGCTAAGGTGCTGTTGTTGTACTATTTTCTCCTTGGATCGGATGTTACCAAGGTGAGTGTAGACAACTGGATTTGGGTTCTAATAGAGGACAAGAGTAGATTGGATTTATTCCCTTAGGGTCAGGTCAGTTATATGACTCTACTGCACTTAATGGACCACATTTTGACCGAACTTCCTGAAGGAGCAAACCCCAATAAGTACAGGTGCCACTTTTACGGGTGCACATTTGTGCTCCTGGTACGTGTTTAGTAAATCACTTAAACTTATGTATTACTAGTTTCAGCAACAGTAATAATCTAACATATGTAGTTTACGTGTGACAGGTTTGGGTTCATGCAGCTGAAAATTTCAAATATGGAAAGGGGAACATTAGTAAAAAATCTATTGAATGGATGACATTCGTAAATGTGAAATTACGATGAAGTGGATGTTGGAAGACTAACCTATCAAAATATCTTGATAGGTATGCATCCATCGTACTCTGAAATCTATACAAAACATTCTTTCCATAACCAGCCAACCTATTCTTTAAATTATAACCGTACAAATCGTGATGTGCATCAGGATAGACAGTAGAAATAACATGTACGATACTGCGATGACCGTATGACACTATCAAAAGATCTCGTGGACATTCGTATGTCTCTCGAAGTCTTTCTAAAAACCATGTCCACGACATGTTGCTCTCGACATCGCCAACCCCTAAGGCGAGTGGAAAAATCTGATGGTTTGGGTCTTTCGTAACTGCGAAAAACACAATGTCTCTGTGCTTTCCCTTCATATGAGTCTCGTCTATGACAATGACTAGACGACCAAACTCTAGAAATCCCCGCCTAGATGCTCCAAGTGCGTAAAATGAAAACCTTAAACGGTCCTCTTCATCAACGGAGATACATGTATGTGTATCGAGATTTGCCAACTCTAACTGATACATGTACGCAGGGAGCATATGAAATGAGCTATCGTGATCCCCGTACGTGTGTCCAACAGCCAGGTGTTTCGCTTTTAACGCCACATTGTAGCTAATGTCGAACCCAAAATCCTTCAAATATCTGCTCTCATCCCCCGGGGTCGGAGCCCAGTAATCCTATCAAATTGCCTAGCAGCAAAATATTGACCGATTACTTTGGATGATATCTGTGTAGGAGTTGGCCTGTCTGGATCATTTAAACAACCGTGATGTTGAACGAATTTAACCACCCCACAGCCCATAGTTCATTCTTGCGTGCATCGCAAATCGACAACCTATTTTACCCTTTAGCTTACATTTCATATTATATTTGGTCGAGCTAGATCTTTCAACAATGGTTTCCACTCCGTTCCGCAAGTTATACATTCCTACAGCTATCTATAACTTCTCTTTCGTATTAAATACACTTTTCTCGTGAAGAACGCCAGATGCATCAAAGTCAGGGACAGTCATCTGATCTTCTCTGTCAACTTGGTCTGGAATGCTTATGAACGTATCAGGTGCATTAGTTTAATGTAGAAATTTACTTTAGTTCTATTCTAAATAAACATAGTATTCATACCTGGAATCAACCAAGGACGGGTGGTAGGCCGTATACTTTGAAAATCTTGTGGATGCATCTCAGGACGGGACAAGTCGCAACTAATCGGTTCAAGAAAACTAGGGCCGCCTCTCTGACGTATGTAATCACAGACTTCTGCATACAATTGGATTCTTCTCTCCTCAGCATCATCATCACTTTCACTAGAAGACTGATTACAATCCTGTTGTATATCATCTTCGTTGTTTTCATATTCTTCTTCGACAGTCCTATTCCCCGGCTCAACATCATCATTATATGCATGTACATCATCCTCATCCTCACCAGCGTTGTCATCAGCTTCAGCATCTACAGATTCTCTAAAACCAAACCACTGCATCTCTGAAGCCGGACTATACTCCACATTTAAATCAAAATCAGGTCTACCACTAGACTATGCCCTCGTACATGGATCATTGCTCGAACCAGCACTTCCGTCATTAAAACCCAACCCTAAATCCAAAATATGCCCTGAACCTTGTGCAGAATATTGAACAAATGCATTACTAGCGATAGGAAGGAGTGCCACGTACAACATTCCTACACCAACATAGTTGAAAACTTCTGCCACACGTGCATCAATCTTTATCTTATATTTAGACATACGACCATTGTACTCGACCAGAGAATGAATTTCATAACCCCAATAATCCAAATCAGCTTGTATTATGTTATGAATTTCTAATAGCAAACTAGTATAATACAGATTGTCCTCCCGCAAGTATAACCACCGAACTTGTCCATCTTTATATAGTAACCCATCTCAATATCCACCCCAACTCATCTCATTTGTTTTATAGCTCATCTGCACATTTTTTCAAGAAAATATAAATGACGACAACATTAGAAAATTAATTGCAACTATTCTATTAGTCCAATATTGTACTCTATTCAGTCAACGAATTATTATATTCGGCTCAACACTGTTTCACTATTCGGCCTACCTTGAGATGCCTTTAAAATTCTCAGTATGTTTTCTTCTATGCCGCCTACGTTTCTCTTATTCGGCCAATGAGGTTGTTCTATTCGGCCTACCAATATTGCAGTAAATTAGGGTATAATGAATCATGAATGATATCATCAACACTTTAACCCACGAAGGTTGTTGATAAAATTTGCAAGTAATCCTAATTCTTTCGCTCTCTTTCTTTGTCAGCAATAAGATGCCAAATTTACTGATTAGAAGTTGAATGAATAACACAAGTTTTCATTTACATGGATTAGGGTATAAATTTACTGATCTTAGTATCTTTCATGATTCTTGATGAGTTTGTAACACATTACTGTATTCAGGTGTCTATAGTGAATTCCTTGTATCAAACTGCCTATAAAGCACATAAATCAATATTTTTGACGGATGAGCCATCGACTGGGTTGCAGCAAATCTTCCCATTCCAATCAAAACCGACACGTAGTGGCTGTAATAAAAATTTTGAGTTCATACTTGCAAAGGTCAACAACTGTCGATTCCTTATAATGGATCTTCAGAATGGCTTGGCAAGAGGCGACTAACTAGCAGCAGGTTATGTTAGTTCACGACGTTTTAGAACACTTCTATTTGCATAGATGTAAGAAAATGTTTGTTTATTTTATTTCTCTCAGTGCCATATCTAGTACATTTTTTCAGGTTGGTTTAAACTGCAGTTCACATTTCGTTTGCTCGTTAACTTTCTTGCTTTCTCTTGACATTTCGATTCCTAGTTGCTGTGTTTGTTCGTTTTCTTATCTTTTAAGTGACCGTTTGTTGTAAGATGTGTTGACCCAAGAAAAGGGCTTTTGTTTCAGAGGTAGGAGTGGTTGTTGTTTTCCTTGTAAATAGTTATCTAAGCTAGTAGATGGCCAAAAATTGAAACAAATTTTTTTCTACTATACTTTTTATTTAAAGGCAAATGACTGTATCCATCCATTTATCTATTTATTATAATTAATTCTCTTAAGATTTTATTGTTAAATTTTTAAATTATTTACATGGTGGTTTAGGGCGTATTCTTTTATATATAATCACATTAATTATTTTATCCTTTTTGTAGTTTAGGGTGTATTATGTATCTTGTGGTTTAAGACATTTTTCTTGTGTAATTACTATATACTCCTCTCGTCTTGTAGAAATGTTTTCGTTTACTTTTTGCACGAAAATTAAATATTTTTATTTATTTTTGCACGGATATTAAGAAATACTAGTATTTTAATGTGCATTTAGGTGAGATAAATAATATTTTAATATTTAGTGAATAATTATATTAATGTAATGTTGTGAGCCTCATGAAGATATTTGAATATTTTGTGTGGGTCTCATTTACAATGAAGGAAAATATAAACCTTTGTAAATGGAAATGTGTAAACTTTTGATGGAGGGAGTAACCATCAACACAACGTATTATAATTACTAGACTATCATCTCGTACTATAAGATAATAATTCTTAATTGGCTGAAAATTGCATCAACTTTAAATAAAGGCAAATCACTTGTAACATTTTTTTTTCACTTAAGTAATTACGTCCCTTCATAATTTTTATATTTATTTTTTACTCGAAAATTAAAAAAATATATTATTTTAATATATAATAAGTAATTGTATTGGTGTTGGTGCAATGTGTATGTTTCATATAAATATATTAACGTTTTTGTGTGAGTTTTATTTGTCTAAAAGGGAAATATAACTATTGAAATAGAACACCAAAATTAGAAATATGTAGTCCTTATCAAGGGATGGATAGAGTTTGATGTTTAATTATGCATGAACAATGAGAGAGATTTGCATTAGGATGGAAATATTCATTTCCCAGAGTTGGGGGAATTTGATATTGTAGTTTTTATTTGAACAAAATACTTAATATCCTGAATGATAATGACACAAATTCTAACACCATTGAACCCCTCATGAGGTATTATTAGTCTTTGATCCTCAAATGCCACCATTTTCAACTGCAAATCCAGTCACAATTTTCTGCAAGAACAAAGTTAAGAACATGTCAATAGATATGCAACATCAATCCGATAATCACAGATTCAAGAAGAGTAAAACGGCAACACGAAAAGACTACCTGGATGCAAGAGATCGTGAACTGCACGTCGCTTTCTGAGATTTGATGGTGAATCACAAACCTAATTCTGGCAATGTTAAATGGCTTCATAAGAAATTGTTTATAATAAGAAACAAGGACTAACTCATGATTCTATAATCTGTATCATAACTAAAACAATGCATGGAGCTCTAATGAGGTGAGTGCCCGATCGTCTGATCAGATTATAAAAAGCCAATTTTATCTCAACGACAAGAACCTGCCCTATAAATCATGTTCCCACTTTCTTCAGAGCACTAATACTGAGTATTGAGTGACTGCACCTCTATGATCAAATGCACGTGTTACCTTAAGTTGTCACTTTGTCCTCTTTGTCAATTTCCTTAACCAGTACTTAAAGAGTGATGTTTCATTGTTTCTATTGGTTGGTCATGACTATGATACAGCTAGATTGGCTGAACATGCTTGTTTGGCCATGCTCGAAAAGGAGGTCAGCTGCTAGATTTATCCACATCAATTTTATGTTGATCTTAGAAGTTATCAATAAATTTTAACATATTGTCTAACATCACATACATAGAAACGGCTAAGTATATCTCAGGGTGAGGCACTCGTCATCAATGAATAATGTGCAACTCCAAGCAGAAGAATTGGCACAGTAAGTAAATACGACACAGTAATTGAAGAATAAGCATACTTGCGTGGACCTTCCTGCATCGCCAGTATACCATGTGCTTCTAGCTTTTTCATTAGTTCAACTTCAGTTATGGTCGAGTCCTCTAAAATGTCAACATAGACCTGATAGCATACAAGGATGAGAAAATTTCTCTCTGTAAGAATTTTATAGTACAGTGCAATGACAATATGAAGTTGAAATTGAGAATATCAAAACCAGTTTAACTTCTCCTATCAAGACAGATTTGTGCAAAAGAAGCCAACAAACTAGGTCTTAATGCTTTTACAGTAACAAAACTTACAATATTGGTCTCCACAGAAGGCAGATCAACTTTCAATCCTTTCATATTGTTTAGTCCCACTGAGAGAATTAGAACTATATGTTACGGGTCATAATAAATTTGAATTACATGGCATGCACCTTATTGAGAAAAAAGTACCTGCTAGAGTCTTAGCCTTCTTGTGATCACTTTCAAGCTTGCCAACATTTTCTTCCAATGCAACTAAAGCAGCAGCACACAGAACACCAACTTGTCTCATACCACCACCAAGTGTCTTCCTAAGAATCTTTGCCTTTTATTTGGAACAAAACACAGAGGTTGTTGGTAGCAATTTATAGCACAAACAGAAATGTTGAGGCAGAGAAATAATCTGATTATAGTACCTTGGAAATGAAGGTTTTGGAACCCGCAATAATAGTTCCAGCTGGAGCACCAAGCCCTTTCGATAGGCAAGCCTACATCACATATTAATTAGCTTCCACAGCAAGGGAGGAGTTGGATTTTGATGTCAGAAGAAAGACAATGTACCTATCATAAAAGCATAAAACAATGAATATCACCATTTTGTTTTGAGAAAGAATATTACCGTCACTGAATCAGCAGCCTTAACAAGCCTATGCACAGGTACTCCAAGAGCCTGTAAAACAAGATGAATCCATCAGCCAAATTATATACATACTAGGAGGATTAGAAAAAAAGTTTGCACACCTTAGAGATGTTCTCTACTTTGTATGGAAGCATGACAGCATGTATTAATTATTATGAGAAATGTAGAAAGCATGGCTGAATTTTATGGAGTCTAATTACACAGTTAGGCTTTACAAGAATGTTAGATTGTTGGAGAAGAGTGACTCACCACAGATGCATTGAAAATACGAGCCCCATCAATGTGAAGTTTTAACCCAAATTTCTTTGCTAGCTCCCCAACTTGGTCTGTATATTCTGCAGAGAGACATCTACCGCCAGAGCTGCATCGACAAAGATATTTTATTATAAGAATCACAGTTAAGAGTATATCATTAGCTCTGTATATTTTGTATCGAGGGGTAGGACTTCAGCTTCATTAATGAACAGACTAAAGAAGTAGCCTTTTTTTATAGGAAAAAGTCAAATTACAGAAGTATATGTTATTCAGAAGTCGCTAGTTCTTGTGCATATATAGATTAAAGCACACATTAAATGCTTTTATCTACCTCCAGCTTCAATGATTGTCAACTGACTTACTACAGCACCCACTCGTGAGATCTATGAAAAGCTGTATAACTTTCCTTTAAAAGTTGGAGTAATCAAGTAACGTGGTACAAATCTTTATCAACCTTAGTCAAGCCTAATGTACGGGGGACTTGATAATTATGTGCTATAAAAGTCCGTAAAAACTTTGCCCAATATATCAAGTCAGCTTCTTTATTTAATCTGCAATATATTCCTATCAATGATTACAAACTGGATAACTTCTTTCAAATAACTCGGTTTTCCTTTATAAAAGCAAAAGCTTCAACCAAGTGCTATCCAGATGTATCTCAGGATCCAAGATAGCAGGCGTTGGGCCAACTCTAACAAAGACACAACTGACGAAATACTTGCATCAAATTTTGAGAAAATTAACAAAGAACAACTCAGTAAGTGATTGAGTATGGCATATTCAGTAATTAAATAGCATATTCTATTGAAAAGCTTAATCTTACTGTGCATGTGAATTTTCCAAGCAGATCAACCTTGTAGTTGGAAAACATATTTCAAAACTCGGATCCCTAATATAATCTTCAATTAGATCAATATCCATTGTGCCATCTTCATTATTCTTCACTGTCCTTGGATGAACTCCTCCAATCGTAGAAATGCCTCCATTTTCATAAATATGAATATGGGAAGAGTCTCCAAGGATAACTTCACTTCCCCTGATCTGACAGTGAGCGAGAACACAGATAAGATTAGCCATGGTACCCGATGGGACAAACAATGCTGCTTCCTTTCCCATGATTTTTGCCATCTCCTTTTCAAGACGAGCAGCAGTTGGGTCATTGCCCAGCACGTCGTCATCAACTTCAGCATTTGCCATTGCAACACGCATGGTTTCGGTTGGTTTGGTGACAGTGTCGGATCGAAGGTCGACTCTTCTTGTAACCATTGTCACTATATAAATATAGAAAACAAAAGGTCAACAGAACTTAATATAGAGAAACATAGAATGCACTTCTCATTAAAACCAGAAAAGCATCATTGAAAGAGTTCCACTTTTGAACTTTTGTGTAACAAGAACCACACATACAAACATGTAACAACAAATAGCCACCCTGTTTTCACTTCTTAATAGGAGTTAAAATTCTAATCTTATGTTAAAAGAAAAATCGAGGACAGAGGATATCATATTACAATGATGATGAAAAAAGATAGAAGAAAGTTCCAGTCTCAGAAATTAAAAGAAAAGGTTTTATACAGATGATTAGTCCTCAAGTAGAAAACTCCCACTGTTACCCGATCTAACACGACATATCAATCTCTACAAGTGATGGGAACTCCAATTTTTTTACCCTTTCTATTTCCAAATTGACCATTTATACAATTAAAGAAAAAGCAAGAAACTTAGAAATGAGAACCTATATAAACCAGCAATCTCTTCACCTCTAAGTTATCGAAATTTTTCTCAAGCAATTGTTGAGTCACTTTCTGACAATACAGTAAAATAAAATAAAAATCCAAGAAAAATATTCACCAGAAGATACTTGATACACCAATAAAAGAATCACGAAAGAACAGAATTCAGCAGAAACTCACCCCTCATCTAAATATTTAAGAATTACTAAAACTTCATTGATCGTTCTACCTCTTAGTTCAATGAGCATTCCACTTTACTGAATTCTGGGAATTTCCGCTTATATATCACTCACTCACACACTTCTACACACACACACACTGAGACACGTATGCTTACACAGTATTCACATGATTCCAAACTTGAAAAAGCGATGAATAATTCCGCACCAACTTTGCCCCACCACAACTGAGAGAGTGGAATCTTTTATTTTGGGGAGTGGCAATCTACGTAATGCAAAAGCCCAGAAAAACTTACACACCACAAAAATTTGGCATCACAACAATGTCCAAAATTACTGTGAATCAGATGCATGCACGATGAGAATTCACGGGAGCTCAAAACGACAAAGTGAAATTACCGGAAATTTTACAGATGAAATTAAGAGTTAAATTCGATTGCCGCTCTCAAATTCCCCCCTGTTTCGCCCAAATGCCGTCACTGTATGCCTGTTGCAGCAAAATTCTCCTCTTCGTCAAGGGAAACGAAGAACGAGTGTACGATCGGTGTTCGTGAGAGCAGAAATCGCAGAAATCGAGATTATGATTGTATTTATGGAGAATTAAATTGTTTTTTCTCTGCTGAATTCACCAAAAGTTGTAACCTATAGTCTGCATGAAAGAAGTATGTTTGCTGGAGAAATGGCGTAATTGACTAAGCCAGGCAGGCTCATGTACACCGAGCAGAAATGGAATGGAGTACTTTTTTAGGGAAATGCTTATATTGGTCCTACCTTTTATAATACATTTAATTTGTTTAGTTTTTATATATAGTGCCATAAATACCTTTTAAGATAACCCACATGTTGGTAATGAGAATGATAAGTACTGCAAATGAAGTACATCCTTGTGTTAGAATGTTAATATTATATGAGATTTTCAATTTAAATCTACATCGGACACACATATATATATATGCTTAATCAAATAACACATTAAATGATATTTTTTAATTTAAATCCATAGCAGACACACCTATGCTTAATCAAATACTCTGTCACCCAATGATATTGTCAGGAAATAGCATACCCACTAATTATATATTATCTTTTAATTAGCTTGTTTTTCATTTAATTTGATATAAAGAGCATGTCCGCCAAAAATATTTGCAAGCAATTAAATTAACCACATATTACATTAATTTCATGTCCAAAGAATTTTAAATAAATAAATATTTCCCAAACATATAAATTATGATATGATATTCCTTAATTTATGACATTCATCGATTTAATAATCAGACAAGCTTTAAATACTAAATTCTTCGGTGGATATAGAAAAGCATGTCATCTTTCATCGTCAGAAATACTATTTAACCTCCAGACACCAAAATTAAGGCTTCATTTCTAAGCGGACACGCAAGTTATGCCATCATTTATCGGCGGACATGTAAATTCTAACAAAATTTATTGGCGGACATGGTAATTCCAACAAATATTTACGGCGGACAAGCAAGTTTTATCAAAATTTATTAGCGGACATGATTTCCAACCCAAATTATCACACCACTGTACACATAAGTTATCCTAATTATAATTAGTGCATATCCATTACATCTGCGGACATGCGGCGGACAAGCAATTTAGGAATGATTTTATTGGCGGACAAGCAATTGTATATCAATTATATTAGCGGACACGCTATTTAGAGCTTTAATTATCGGCGGACAAGGTATTCAAGGCATGATTTCATTGACGAATATACATATTTAAAGACAATAAATATAGATAATTATTTTTTTTTCATAAATACAAATACTAAAATAAAGAGTTGTGATACCTCTAACCTTTCCTAGATTATTCTACATTGACTTAGCAAAAAATATTTTCAAACCGTTAATCATTATCCTTAGAATTGTCTATAAGGGACGTCCGCCGATGATTTAATTTCATACAACCATTATAAGAATGAATTTGGTAGGATGAATAAGAAATATAATTATAATAATAATAAAAATTATAGATGAAAAGTAATAAAATCATGAACATTTAATTTCTTGAAAAAAAATCTCACATCCTTCGATAAAAATTGTTTAATTTCATACAAAATTATAAATATTTTTTAAAAAATAAGGGACGTCCGCCGATAAAAATTATAAGTATGAATTTAATAATAAGTAAGAATAAGAAATATAAGTATGAATTTAATTTAATAAGTAAGAAATAATATAGGGACTTCCGCCGATGTTTAATTTCATACAACAATTATAAGTATGAATTTGGTAGGATGAGTAAGAAATATAATTATAATAATAATAAAAATTATAGATGAAAAGTAATAAGATCATGAACATTTAATTGCTTGAAAAAAAATCTCACTTCCGCCGATAAAAATTGTTTGTTTCATAAAAATTATAAGTATTTTTTTTAAAATAAGGGGACGTCCGCCAATAAAAATTATAAGTATGAATTTAATAGCAAGTATGAATAAAAAATATAAGTATAAATTTAATTTAATAAGTAAGAAATAATAAGGGGCTTCCGCCGATAGTTTAATTTCATACAACAATTATAAGAATGAATTTGATAGGATGAATAAGAAATATAATTATAATAATAATAAAAACTATAGATGAAAAGTAATAAAATCATGAACATTTAATTGCTTGAAAAAAGATCTCAACGTCTGCCGATAAAAATTGTTTAATTTCATACAAAAATTATAAGTATTTTTTTTAAATAAGGAGACGTCCGCCGATAAAAATTATAAGTATGAATTTAATAATAAGTATGAATAATGAATTTAATAATAAGTATGAATAAGAAATATAAGTGAATTTAATTTAATAAGTAAGAAATAATAAGGGGACGTCCGCTGAAAATTTAATTTCATACAACAATTATAAGAATGAATTTGGTAGGATGAATATAATTATAATAATAATAAAAATTATAGATGAAAAGTAATAAAATTATGAATATTTAATTTCTTGAAAAAATCTCACGTCCGCCGATAAAAATTGTTTAATTTCATAAAAAATTATGAGTATTTTTTTTTTAAATAAGGGGACGTCCGCCGATAAAAATTATAAGTATGAATTTAATAATAAGTATGAATAAGAAATATAAGTATGAATTTAATTTAATAAGCAAGAAATTATAAGGGGACGTCCGCCAATAGTCTAATTTCATGCAACAATTATAAGTATTAATTTGGTAGGATGAATAAGAAATATAATTATAATATTTATAAAAATTATAGATGAAAAGTAATAAAATCTTGAACATTTAATTGCTTGAAAAAACATTTAACGTCCGTCAGATAAAAATCTCACATTTAATTGCTTGTAAAAAACTCTCACCTCCGCCGATAATTTTTAATTTTTTAATTAATTTGTATTGAAGAAAAAAATTCTCTGCTGATGCTATATGGTGTCCGCTGAGTAAAAAGTAAAAAAGGATAAAAATGAGGTGTCCGCGAAAAAAAAGGAAAAAAAAAAGGGAGATGTCATGGTCCGTTGAGAAAAAAAATAAAGAAAGATCAGAGGTGTTAGATAATACAAGAATTTTAAAAAATAGAGAAAAAGGGGAGAGGTGTCCGCTAGCGTGATGTCCACTAAATAAAAAGAAAAAAAGAGAGAGGTATTCACGCGTCCGCTGACAAAAAAATACTTTAAACTCTATAATTTGTAAATTAGCCTCAATTTCATGGAACACACAAAACCTGTTTGAATTTGAGTTAAATGAGTCAAAGATTCTCCTCAATTTCAATGTCAAAATATTGATATGTGTAAGTAAGGGTAGTTCAGATATATTAATGAAAAATAAGGCAAATTAGATGGTTTTATAAAAGTAAGGCAAAATTGATGTTCCCATATTCAAATAGGGCATTATGAATTCCGTCTCTATTTTATAATATATATACTGCGGATTTCATTTTTTTAAAAAATAATATACTTCTTCCGTCCCACCCAAATAACATCATTTTATTATATTAGGCGTCTCATCCAAATTGCAACATTTTTCTCTTTTAGTAAAAATAGTTCACCACTACCCATCACATCTCTTTAATACATCTACTCGTTTTACATAAAATAATAATACTCCTTAATCTACTGCAAAAAGCAAATGCATATCTTTGGACGGGACGGAAGGAGTATATATATATATATATATATATATATATATATATATATATATTTCTTAATTTGGAAAAAATCAAATGAAAAATAGACACCTTAATTTAAAGAGGGGGAGAATATTTAATGAGATCCCTTCTGTTAGAAGTAAGATGATATTCACGTAAAACCATTAATATATTTTCGTAGTTCTACATACAATAATAATACAACTACTTAATACACATTTAATATTACATTTTTTTTAATTTACTATAGGTTAAATTATTATACTCCCTAATTTTCATACAAATAATAAATATAGATTTACGAAACAAAGACAATATTTCAATTTAATAGTATTTTAATACTCCCTCCAACTCTTTTAAATTTTCACTCTTTTCATTTTGATTGTCGCACAAAAATTCACAATTCACAAAAGAGGCAAAAATCAAAACAATGCTTATTAAATTTTACTATTTATTTGACGAATAATATAAACTTAAATTTCAATAGAAAATTAGATTATGTTATGTTGCAAGTTTTCCATATTTTTATTAGATAAAAAAATACTTTCTTCGTACATTTGAAAGGTACTCGTTTGTTTTTTCGCGTGGATTAAAGAGTATTATTATTATTATATAAAATGAGTAGTTGTATTGGAAGAAAGTGGTTTGGGTCATAGTGTACTTTTTTGCTAAATATGAGAAATTGATACATTTGAAACGAACACCCAAAATGGTAAAATGAATATCTTGTAAGTGGTGTATGTTTTACAGATTGAGTCTAATGTGAATCGCTTTTACAAGTGAACCTTATTTTTAGTTTTAGTATGTAAAAACTTATCTCTTGTACACTTTATTTACAACACTTCTACCTAACACATCTAATATACTTTATTATTTACTCTATTTAATACAAAAAAATAAAAATTAAAAAATTATGATACACTTAAAAGTTATCATTTTTTTCTTAATCTATTTGCCCAAGATAAAAAAATTATTTAGAGTTAAGGAGTAAAACAAAAAATCACTACTACAATTTTGGGGCAAATAAACCTTAATTTTTTCTTATCCTAAGTCTTCATCTTTCCATTATATTATACTTTATGTATTATTAGAGTTTTTAGGAATTTAAATTTAAAGAAAAATATAAAATTTATACCGTAAATCCAACATGCATCCGGACTTAATTAGTGTGCGCTTATGCCTTATTGGCAGTTACAGCTGTATCACACTTTCGGTATAATCGAATCAAAATTTAATTTTGATTAACTGAAAATTCAAGCCCATAATTTAATTAGTTGAATAAAATTAGTTACAGCGCAAAGATTTTGCATGATAAATATTCTATTTTTGTACAATTAAGTATTGTAATTTTTTGAAGGATAATACTAACTTATTATTTAGAAGAATAATTATTATCATATACTAAAATAGTTAAATTTTCTGATCCATTTAGGATGAACGGTGTAGATTGATGGAAGAATGTGATTACGATATACATGGATGAGTATATGTCCAGTCACAAGTTGATGAGATTGCCACCACTCTACTTTATTACTATTGCCAAACCACTACTACTTTCTACATTATTCTTCTATTTTTATAATTATTATTTTCAATAATTATTATACTTCCTTTATTTTTACAAAATTTTGCACGGTTACTACTCCACAAATATTTAAAAAATAATAATAATAAAGATTTGTTTGAGTCCGTCTAACATTATTATTGTATTTGCTAGTATAAATATTTTATTTTTATTTATATTATAAATTAATATTCACAAAAAAATTACTGTTTCATTATCATTTTTCATTAATTAATTATTATTTTTATTAATAATATTATCATTGATTCACTAAAAAGAAAACTATTACTCCCGCATTTACTTTTAACTAATTTTGTTTCAAAGTTCTCAATTTAGATTCCAAAAACACTAATTTTTTTTAAAAGTATTTAATTAAGCACGTGCTCATCTATGTTGGCTGTTAGTTTGGATTTCCAACTATTAGCTAGAGATATCCTCAATTAGTTAAGTTAAATCAGAATTGCACGCCTATATATAATAATCCCCCTAATACAACTATCAACTAAACATTAAATATTATTTCTCTCACTTCACTCTACTTCACTTTATATTAAATTATTATACTTCTTAATTTTCATGCCCAAAAAAAATTATATCAACTTCTCCAAGAGGGAGGGAGTAAAAAATAAGAACTTCATTATAATTATATTTTTATCTAGTAGTTATCAAAACATACTTTAACATTCCATAATTTATTTTTTTATATAAGTACTGATTCACTATACATTATTAGGATTTTATTTATTTTCAATTTTTTAATTTTATAATTCATTTTATATAAATACTGACTCACTATACATCATTATGTTGTCAAATACCAGCTGTAGCTTGTGTGATGGGGGGATTGAAGAGAACACCTGCCACCTGTTTTACTCATGCACAGCGGCCCAGACAGTGTGGAACTCCATCTTTAATTGATTGAGTGTGAATTGGGTTATGTACAACGACATTAAAGGTAACTTTTGTCAATTTTCGTTTATATTGGGAGGTAAAAAATATAATAAAATTGTGTTGGAGTTGTGGATTTGTATCATTTGGGTAATATGAAGATTAAGAGGAACAAGATTATTTTTTAGGCATGAAGTCGGAATTTTGATAGGGTCATTAGCGAAATAAAAAAATAAACTGTGGAGTTGGTGTAAGACTAAATTCTCAAATGACCTAAAATTTAGCTCTAGTTCTTGATCTGTAACACCTTAGGAAGTATTCGAGGCTATCTGCCCTTTAGGTAGACACGCATTGTAAGTAGACACCTCTAGTGCCTTGTAATTTTTGTTTCTTTATTTTTAATAAATTGCCGATAAAAAAAAAACTATACATCATTATGATTTTGTTTATTTTCAATTTTTTAATCCAAAACTAAAACTATGTAATCCATTTATTATTCTAATCAAGGTTTAATAGAACCAAAGTACATATATTTCACCAACTTTTTACTGTGATCCCACTTTTTCAGACACATCACCCTATATTCTAACGTATTAATTTAATATAAAGTTAAAATTTATCATATTAAAATATACCATACTTAAATTTGAAAAAATTAAATTATCACTATTAGGTGTATTTAGGATTTAGTAAATTCATCTAAATCCTAATTTTAAATTTAATATTCTTATTCATACTTGCACTTAAAATAAACTCAATATAAAACCATAAATAAATATAAATAATCAGGCTAAATATCTACCCATTAAAACAAACTAAATACAACCATTAAAAAGAAAAGGTGATGTTTGGCCAGTCAAGATCCGTAAACCATTGTAATATAATTGCTTTAATTAACCAGCTAAATCGAACAAAATTTGGTTTCAATCAATTTATTACTATTATTTAGTTGTTATTAATGTTACTAGATTTTAATTTCAAGAATTCGTAGGAAATTTGCCTTCTTGGATGCAGGCGTCCGAAGATAACGTTTTTTGGTCAAAAATGACCGCTTTATACACGATTCTTGCCAACTCTGACTGAATTAACTTTTTCAAATTGATTCAGAGACGAATCTTATTGTCCAAATCACAAACTTTAAGAAAATTAAATTGAGGTCCCTCTTAAAATCATTTTATGTTTTCTCTGATCATTTCACATTAAATTATTTTATATTTTGGTAATTGATTATCATTTCATATCATAATCATTTTATATTTTTTAATTAAATATTATTCTTTTATTAAATACTCCTATATTATTACTTTTTTTTCAAAGTATCATCACTTTTCAGTTATAGTAAATTGAAAATACATTAGTTCCCAGTAATGCTATCATATTTTTCAAATTGAGTATCACTTTTTTAATATAAAAATGACAAAAACTTGTGTGCATTCGGGCGCACACCGTGTGCTTTTAGAATTTTGTATTTGTATATCCTTTAGTATAAAGATGTGTACCCTTTATTTTGTGAAAAAAAAATATAAAATATTAATGAAAAGTGTATGCCTTTTAGAACAAAATGGTTACCCTTATTAATTAAAGTGTACACTCTTTAGAATAAAATAATATACCCTTACGCATAATACTAAATTCTAGAAGCGCACGGAGTGCCCTGACGCACGCAAGCCTCACCATATAAAAATTATCCATTCTTATCCTTCTTCTATGAAACGCCGTACACAAGTTTTTGGCAAATTAAAAAAAATAACAATAGATAGATTATCTGGTTTTTCGTAATTAATTAGTCAGATTTTAGCAACTTTATTGGAGAAAATCGCAGTTATTTTTGGGAAGTGAAAAACGACTTCCGAATATCGCCAGATTTATATGTGTCAATTGGGCCATTGGGGCCGTACTTTCATGCTGATGAGAACTAAAGCCCAAAATTTCTTAATCTGCAGGCCCACAATCCTTTTGAGAATATACTCCATTCTTCATACCTTTATTTCTGAAATTGGACACCCAAAAACCAGCTAAAAAATGTACAAACCTTGAAATGTGTTTACTTACGCAAAATTGTTGAAACTAATGGCCTCTTAACACTATCTCAATTTCTGCTTGTTTAGTGAGTGTGAATAAGCAAATTCCTCAACTGCAGATTCACACTGTCCTCTCAACGAGCCCGGAAGTTCATCGGTAGAACGAGGCTAGCACGTATAGCATGAGTGCCGACGATGCAGTTATGAGCAATTCCTGCAGACGATCATAGCGTTTCTCAGCTTAGAATAATGACAGGGTTTGAACTCGTGATCTTAGAAAGCTACTATATAAGAGCAACATCAAACGCAGAGTTTAAAGGAATCTAACCACAAGTAGTCATCATGTGACAAGTGGTATATTTATTTTACCTGGTTGTTGTACAAGAAAACGGGTACAAAGCCGGCTGCATATTCGAACACATTCAGAACACCAGTGTAACCCTGCAATTATATGATATATCAGGGTTGCCCAAAGTAAAATGGAGAAAACATACTTTGAACTGTTATGCTGCATATGATTAATACTTGTAAGGTTGAAAACAATCTTGATATAAGGATGTTTCCAATCAAAAAAGGAATTACTCCATACAATTATCTACATTGAATTCTGCACATCAAACATCATTTTTATTTTTTAGCTTACCAAAGAAGCAAATGCTAGGCAGCCAAAAACCAGTGACAGAGCTCGTAGGAGCCTTTTACCCATTCGCAACATCCGACCTTCATCCTGCTCACCATCTTCCTGCAGAAAAGATCAGCATATAAAGATTGCCGTTATCCAGTTAGTGCTTGGAAAATAAACAAGATCAGTCTAGAAGAAAACAATTGAAGAGCATTTAAAAGCATCGCTTAAACTTACGGAAAATGAGGGGGATGTAGGAGGTTCAAATGCCTTCAACTTCTCAAATATCCGATAGACAAAAACAAAGGCTAAAAACTGCAAGGGTTTGTACTCAGCACTACCCTTGATTAAAATCCAAGCTGTCTGTAGAGAGAAAAAAAAAGTTGAAGGGAAAATAATATTACTCCCTCTGTCAGCCGGCAAGAGGGACATTTGCTTTTTGCACGTGGATTATGGAGTATTATTATTATTTAATGTGTAGTGGGTAGTAGTATTAGTGGGTAGTTGTATTAGTGGGTGTGTGGGCCCCATATTTTAATTGTATTAGTGGGATTGTGTGGGTCCCATGTGTTTATAAAGGAAAATGGGACTATTTGGGGCGGACGCCCAAAATGGCAAAATGTGTCCCTTGCCCTGCAGTTGGAGGGAGTATGATGCAGATCAATAAGAGAAAAGACTGCAAACCTAAAATAGAGCTGCAATCATTCTTTTACTATGATTCTATTCCTATTATTGCTCTATTTGAAAGCCAGAGACGTGTATATGATATTTGAATGCCCAGTGTTCTCCTTTTATGAAGGAGCAGAAATACTTCAAGCCCCACTTAATTTTGAATCTTTCAGACCAATGATATCTTATGATCTAAGAATAGTGGGGCTTTTTAAGCAAATAAATTCTTGTATGCAACTCAAGTAAACTGAAGCAATAAAGACCCTCACCACCCAAACAATGGAAAAGGTGATTTTCAAACTCTACTTACAAATACAGCTGATATTGCCATGTTGATTTGAATATCTCTGGGCTCAGATTTGGTAAACCTGAACAATTTAACACATTATACATTAGTATCATAATTTCACTTGAAAAATGTTTCCCCATTGAAAAATAGAAGTTACAAAGAGCTTAAAGAACAATCAACTAGAAAAATGTTTATGATTTGTAGCATATAGTTTGCAATTGCATTAAGTTTTGTGGTGGCTTATCAGGATCATTGACATTAGAAATCAAAGAGACACCACAAAATCAAACCTTACAACAACATTAATTTACAAAGTTACTTTAGATCTGTTGATAAAAATAAATACCTAGGCCCCCACGGAACAACTGGCACCTTATCAGCATACTTTATATCTTTCGATACCTGAGCATTAAATGGATAAGATGATTAAATATTATATGGGAGTCAGACTAAGACTAATAGAATGATATCTAAGGTATCATATCTATCCGCTTATGACCACACACAGATAATATGTAGCTCCGATGCAACCACGCCTTGAAGCAATCCAGTATGTACCGTATGCTCGTAAGGTCAATTTTCCATCTAGAAACATTTCCTAACTCATCTCGTATACCTGATGGACTAAATAGCCTGTCTTTGGTGCATCATGCATGAGCAATGCAGAACAACAGTACTACCATTCACTTCATAACAAAACTACATCAAAATCAACCTTATGAATTATTTTTACACGTGACAAAATCTAGTTATCTTGTATATATATATCGAATAAGCCCACAACACAAAGACACCCTTTCTGATAAGGTCATAGGCCGCTGTTCCATTGTAACTTAGCAAACTTGGTCACAGGTACTGTCTCCACTCAGACTTCAGTAAATTAATTCAGAAATCAAACTTCATCTTTAAAATTGGTCAAAAACTGCTCTATCTTCGAGTCAAAGAATACAAGGATTGAATGTATTTGTATCATAAACCATATGAACCTAAAACTGAAGAATAATGCCACAAAGATATTAAAATTTAATTTCCATCATACTTAGATCAAAGCATCAAAATGAAAGAAAAGCCTATCATACCTTGAACGAAGCAAAAGTCTCACCGTGCTTCCGTTTCGATAACTGAGACATCATTATCTTGTCATATGCCTTTTCAAACTAACAATCGCAAATGTAACGGCAACAATTAGCAAACTTCAGCACAGAATATTTTTGCATATCAAAGCATAATGCCATAATTAAAAAACGTAAGAAGATTGTAATTATCATACTCGAGCAACTGCAGCTTCATCGCCTCGCTTCTCAGCATCTTTACGCTTCTTCGTGTAAGCCGCTTTGACCATATCAAATCCCTCAATAGGATTCACACCAAGAACCTGCAAAAGTTAGGCAGTCATTCACGACGAAAGCATAAAATCTTACAACATAGCAGCAAAATAAGCAGACTGTAAAATCACCTCATACGGATTTACATCGCTGTTTGCACCAGAACTTCCGGCAGCAGAAAATGCCGCACAAATCAACCTATTCCCACTCTTTTTCTGAAATGTAGAGAACCTGAAGAATCAAACCCCCCAATTTCGCATTGATAATCGAAAAAAAAAAAGTATGAGAAAAAAAGTGAACGTTGTTACCTGAGAAACGTAGGGCGAACCGGAAGCGAACTAGCTTTGAGAAAATAATTGCTGGGCAGAAGTTTAGGGGTTTTGGGGCATTGAGTTATCGCCAACGCCATTGATTTCAGTCGAGAGAAGCACCAATTTTTCCAGAGATAGTTAGGGTTTTGTTCTTCTGTGGTTTACATACAGTATTTAATTTTAAAAGAATTTATTGTACGATTTCAAATAACAAGTTCGCGTGGCCTAATGGATAAGGCGCTCGCCTCCGGAGCGGGAGATTGTGGGTTCGAGTCCCACCGTGAACGTTTTCTTTTTCTTCTTCTTTTTAAATAATCTCCCTACTCCCTACATACCATAATTTTTATTTTTAGTTTTATAGGGTAGTGTAGTCTTTTTTATTTATAATTGATGGTCGACGTTTCCTTCATGAGGGCTCAAGCCCTTGATCCTTACCTATAAAATGTCTTTTTAAATAATCTCCCTACTCCCTACATACCATAATTTTTATTTTTAGTTTTATAGGGTAGTGTAGTCTTTTTTATTTATAATTGATGGTCGACGTTTCCTTCATGAGGGCTCAAGCCCTTGATCCTTACCTATAAAATGGGGGTTATTCACGTTTCCTTCATGAGGGCTCAGACCCTTGATCTTTGCCTTCTTGTATGAGCCAATGAGATGTTTCATGTGTTGGAGGGGAATCAATTTGTTATGAAAGTGATCTCCATTTGTTAAAAGAGCATTTTGATGTCTCAAACCCTTGATCCTTGCCTTCTTGTGTGAGCCAATGAGATGTTCCCATGTGTTGGAGGGGAAATCAATTTGTTATGGAAGTGATCTCCATTGATTAAAAGAGCATTTTGATGTCTGATGATTGATTGAGATATGATCTTCTCTCTGTCATGTTGTTTAGTTGAATCGTGTATATTGTCAATGGACTAAGAAGGATAACCATGCATGCTGATGTGCCGAGGATGTGGTGAAGGGAAAATCTCATTTCTGCTGGACATAGAAGATATATATGCTGGGCTTATCCTCGGGCAGGCTGAGAATAAAGGTTGATCGCTCTCAGTAGCACGTTCATGGAGATTATCCTCAGTTATTTAATCCATAAGTTCTTCCTCGTGCTTTTTGTTAATATTTCGTATATATTCTTTGTCTTGCTAGCGCGTAGTGTCATACCTCATATAGGTGTAGAAACACCTATAACAATAAAATATGTTATGTGCATTATTTGAGAGTGATAAATTTTAAATTAAAATAATTTTATTTTTATATGAAGTTTCCATTTTTTGAATGAGATACTTATTATAGTACGAACAAAACCGGAAAGTAAGATGCATATTATGGGACATAGGGAGTACGATTTTATATTTATCATAATTATTACTTTCACAAGAATATTTACAATATACTCTTTCCGTCCCCTTCAAATAGGGGTTTTGTTTTTCCTCCAATTTTGGACGTCTCTCCCAAAGAGTATCATTTTTTTTTACACATATAGGGTCCTCACACCCCCCACTAATGCAATTAAAATATAGGGTCACAACCCCCACTAATACAATTACCCACTACATAGTAAATAATAATCCGTTTTAATTCATGTGCAAAAAGCAAAAGATACTCTTTAAGTGGACGGAGGGGGTACGATTTTATTTTTCTCATGAGGGACAGTCTTGCATGAGACCGTCTCACATTGAAACTATTTTTAATTAGTTATTACTTTTATTAAAGATGTCATTATTTTTCTTTAAAAATCTTATAATTTTTTATTTATATTAATATTTGTTTATAAAATAGATCACCGGACTATTAACACTTTTCATCGATTGAGTATCAATTTTTATTAAAAATATTATCATTTCATATCCGTTCGTGAGACGTCTCATATAAGGCCTCCTCCACGGGGAGATTTTTTGCCAACGTATAAAAGGAAAAAAACCTAAAAAGTAGGTTTTTTGAGTCGGGAGCATGTAGAGGTTTTTTTGGGAGGTTTTTCTGCTCATTACTTAGGTTTTATAAATTTTGAGAGAGTGGAAGAAGAGAGAGTGGTAAACACGGTAGAATATCCGAGCGCGTGGCTCTCACGCGATTGTAACGTGGGGCCCGCTCTGCAGAGAAAAAGAAGATAATGTATTTATTATTAATTTTTGTACATTGCTGCTCTTTTCAACGCACGACTCTACATACTCTTTATTTTTTATTTTCTTTTTATTATTAACGTCTTTTTTTTTTAATACTAAATTTTTTGAAAAAAAGTTTAACCAAATTTTAATATAAATTTTTGTAATACTAAAAGATTTTCTTTAAATTTTAGTATGTTTAATTAAAAGATCTTTATACACAATACACATTTTATTAATATTTTTTAAACTTTTTGAAACATTAACTTATCTTTTGAAATATTAATCTATCCTTTTAAAACGTTAACCTATCTTCTGAAACATTAACATACCTTCTGAAATGTTAATTTATCTTCTCAAACGTTAATATATCTTCTGAAACATTAACATACTTTTTGAAACGTTAATCTATCTTCTAAAATGTCAATCTATCAGCTGAAACGTTAACCTATCTTCTGAAATATTAATCTATTATATATTGTGAAACGTTAACCTATCTTCTAAAACTTTTAATTGTGCTTTTATGTAATGAAAAAATTAAATAATACTCACTCAGTCCCAAGAATACATTCGTACTTTCCATTATGATCCGTCCCAAGAATACTTTCACCCCCCTAAAAATGGAAACAATACACAATATCAATAACCTTACAATACTACAATATGACAAAAATGTCACCTTCTTTTTACACACAATCTAGTCAAAGTCAACTATATCATACACTTTATTCTACCCAATTACCCAAAACACCCCTATCTTTCTTACATCACACTAATAAAAAAATTAATTTTCTTAAACTTCGTGCCATATAATACGCGAATGTATTCATGACACGGAGGGAGTATATTTTTTCATATTTTTCTTAAATTTATAAAATTAAATAATTACAAAATATAATTATTTATAATTTGTTTTGGAAATTAAATAAATATAGTTGATAAATTAAATGAGAATTAAATAAAATTGAAGTGGGTCCCCAAAAAACTTACTTTTTAGGTAGAGGATTGGGGAGAAGTTTTATTTTGGAGATAGAGATTTTTTGCTTTTGAGTTGGCGCTAGTGACAACAAAAAAAACTACTTTTTTGGATAGAGGGTTGGGGAAGACTTAAGTCTTTGTCTTCTCATAATTATCACTCTCCTATTCCTCTATTAAATTTAAGGGACTACTTAGCTGACCCGGACTCACACATGACCCGGGTCATTATCATCTCTTAGATTAAATCTATTCAATCTCAATCATTAGATCATATAGGTCAGCATGTTACAAGAGAGAGAAACATCACATTTAAAAAAAAATCTAATTTATCTTCCATCTTCCTCCAATCATTTATTTTGCTTTTAATTTAGTCTAATTCATATATTTACTTTTCATAAAAAGATTTAAATGTTTATAATTCTCTTGTTATAAATTTATTATTAAAGAATAATACATCAAATTATTCTTCTTTTTAAAATCTTTAATTTAACATCCATATCAACTATATAATAAATATTAAATTTTAAAATAATTAAATCATATCATATTAAGAAAAAAAAAACTTATCAGTTGGTTTGGTTTATATTCTTATTATTATTTATTTAAAAGTGGAAGATGACACGTTAACATAATATAATTAATTTGATTTATTAAAATTATAAAGCTTATTTTCTGAATACATTATCAAGTAGTATTAATTACTACATAAATGATTGTACGGTATATCTTACTGAAAAGTATTACTAAATCTCCTTGAAATATAATAGTTATTTTTCTTTAAATATTCTATAAATAATCAGAATTGAAATTGAAACTATTAAATCTGGAATCGATCAAAATAAAATCAAAATCAGTAATATTTTATTCCATCCGTCTCCTTTCAGATGTCACACTTTTCATTTTGGGCTGTCCCACAAAAGTTTGCACATTTAAAAAAAACAAAAGGTAAAAAACAATCACCCTTCCTCATACACTTTATTTACAAAAAAAATCATCTCTACCTAACATACTTTATCATTTATTTATTACATAAAAATACCATTATACCCCTAAAAGTTATCACTTTCTTAATTTCCGTGCCGGAAAGATGGCGCAAACTTTTCCTGGATGGAGGGAGTAGTTCGGTTGTAATTCACATTATTTAGGAATTGAACCCGACAGTTTAACCAAAACCGACAGTTTTTTAATTCACAATTTATTGTTCTAATTTAAGTGAGCATTGAAGATACATGATTAGATGACATGACATTAGAACAACCAATTCTAATTTGAAACCGCAGTTTTTATAAATTTTGAGAATAAAAAAATAAAACTAACATAAAATTTAAAAAATGGAAACCAAAGGTTCAAACCTTAATCGGTTGTTCCATAAAGGAAATCAAAATCATACGATCAATGGTCAGTTCGATTTTGTATCCTTCTTTCATAAAGGTGAAACCATCGCTTCCAGACTAAGGTGCATGTCTACTCTAATCAAAAGAGTTCATACACAATGATAACATTATTGCTATGCAAAAAAATAAATAAATTATCTCTTACAAAGAAGAGTAATCTTTTATTATACTAAATTATAACCCCATTTAAATGGTGCATATTAATGTTAATGTATAATATGTAATATCTTTATTAATATGTTAAAGAAATTACTTTCTTTATTTATATACTGTTTACAATTTTCTTCTAAAAAAACTTTACATGCTAATTTCTACTTTATTTCATTTATTTAATTATTTTAAAATTTCATATCTTTAAATTTCAAACTAAATAACATAAGATAGTCATATAATTTATATACTATTTAAAATTTAACCCACTTAAATTCATAATTATCCATTTAATCTATTTTTTTATTATATAAAATGTAGAAAATATTTATTTATTATTATATTTATTACTCTTTACCTCTACTAAAAAACTCTTTTTTTTTAAAAAAAAAATGAATATCTTAATCAAAGTATCACATTAATTTTTTTTTTTTGTTGTAAAATCATCTCACACAAATAACCTCTAAACATTTCTTATTAACAAAAATATTATTTCTTATTAACGTATTGAAAAAGTGATACTAAATTAATGAAAATATAATGTTATTTCATGAACAATTTATAATATAAATGAAATGTGATAACATTTTATAGCGAAAATAATAACGTTTTATAGTGAAAGTGATAACTTTTTAAAAAAGTGTAAAATGATCTCACGTGAGACGGTCTTACACAAAACCTACCATTTTTTATATTATTTATTACTTAAAAATACTATAATATTCTTAAAAAGTAACAAATTTGTCACATAAACCGAATCGAACCGAATGCATGGCAACCGAACCAAAATGCTCAGTTCGGTTCGGTTTTTCGACTTTTGTTACTGCACACCCCTAATAATAATAAAATATTTATTGATCAAAGGAAATATTTATTATGATATTAGATTTTTATTTAAATAAGATTATTATTATTATTATCTCTTAATTACATTTTTATATATTATGAATTGATTTTGAGTAACATATGATATTAATAAAATATTTATTTAAAAATATTAAAATATTATTTAATTAATTAAATTATCTTAAATAGTAGTATTAATTATTGATTTTTATGCGAGAATAATTATTTTTATTAACAATTATTTTGAATTGCAACCAATAACAATTTAATATTAAATATTCAATAAAGTTAGTCTAATAAATGACAACTTTTTTAAATTAATTATGAATTTTTTTAATATTAAATCCTTTTTGAATGAATAATAAAAAATTAAAATTGAAAAGAAATTCAAGACTTAAAGATATTTATTTTAAATTATGAATCTAATTAAAAATCGAATATAATATTTTAATTATATAAATTTTGTAACACCTAAAACTCTTTTAAATAAATATAAAAAAACATAAAATTTTTATTTAAATAAAAAATAAAATACACAATACACATGGTAATTAATAAAGTAGAAATAAATAGTGGGATACACCATCAATAAAGTAGAAATAAAATACTATGATAAATTAGTAGTGGATTGACTTTTACCTGCAATTTGAGTTGATCTGAGTAGGGATGACAACGGGTAGGGTACCCGCTTATTTTGGGTACCCGTATCCGTATCCGATTAAAAAAAATAACTACTCGTATTCGTTTCCGTCTCGTTTAAAAAATGTATTATGGTACTCGTATCCGTCCAATTACCGTTTATCAATACTCGCGGGTACCCATACCCGTTTAATATTCATTTATTTTATATATATATATATATCTTTATATTATCTAAATAAGTATAATAATAAAAATTACATTATTATTAATTAAATATAAAATAAATATAATATAAATTGTATTATTTTAAATAAATATGATTAAATAAAACTTATAACTATTAGTTAAATATATAAAATATCTTATCATATATAAATTATATAATATATATTAAATTTTATAAAAAAAATATATATAATCGGGGTACCTGCGGGTATTTGAGTCATTACCCGTACCCGTCCCAAACCCTAATGATATTTTTCACAATTATCCGTACCAATCCCAAACCCGTTTACAACTATCCGTACCCTACCCATTAGGGTTCGGGTAGACCGAATATCCAAAAATACCCGTCCCATTGCCATCCCTAGATCTGGGTCATGTGTCAGGTCAGCTAAGAATTGCCCTTAAATTTATACTTTTTGTTTGCCTTTTCATTAGTTCCAAAATTAAATTTTATCACCTAAAAAAGAAAAATCGATGGATGATGTAATAATAACATCGACGGAAACTAATATTTTAACAAAAAGTGAAATGAATAAGAAATACTACTTATATTTTATTTTAACAAAAACAATACTCGAATTAATGTGATAATATTTTAACAATAAGTAATACTTGAATTAATAAAAAGAGTTAATTGTAAATTATTTCATGAATAATTTGTAGTATTAATAAAACATAATATTTTAAAGTGTTAACTATTTAAAATAAAATAAATAAAAACAGTTATTAGGCAATTGTTGCCCCATAATATATTGAAATGAAATCCATCTGGAAACCATTGTCAATAGCTACATAATCATCACTTGATTTTCTCTGATAATTTGTAATGAAATCCATCTGGAAACCATTGTCAACAGCTACATAATCATCACTCGACTTTCTCTGATAACTTGTAATGAAATCCATCTGGAAATCTTATGATCGGAGATCGAACAATCTTGCCTCCCTTAACCAATTCCCATCTATAAAATAAATAAATAATCTAATTAATAAGGGCCTCTCTATTCTTCAAACTTTAAAAAAATAATAAAAAATTTATATATATGATTTTTGGGGTCCTATAAATTTTTAAGATCTGAAAAGTTTTGAATTTATTTTTATTATTATAAAAGAATTAAAAGTTTTGAAAACTTTTTTTTTCAAAAAAAAAAAAGAATTAAAATTGAAAAATAAAATATTACTCCATAAATGTAAAATTGTATTAAATAGGAGTGATATTTGTATGGAATATGTGATAAATTACCTGTAATTAGTGACAAGAATATGGAGAAAAGTGGCAATGAGGAGTCTACTATATTCAGCACCAGCACATTGCTTCAACCCAGACCCAAATGGCATGAAACATTTTGCAACTACACTTGCTTCAATCTCCTATAATTAATTACCAACTCCACTATTACTACATTATTTTATATTATTAAAAAAAATTCTAATAATTTTTTAAATAAAAAAAAAATATATATAGAGAGAGAGTTAATTTAACCTTCCATCTCCAAGGATTGAATTCAAGTGGTTCTTGGAATTTGTCTGGGTTTAGATGAAGCCCAGCTGTAGCAATCATGATCACCCATCCTTTTGGGATTGTGTATCCTGTTTATTTATTTTATTTTAAATAATTAAGATCTTGATCATAATTTTATTAATTTTAATTTGATGGATAAATAAATGATGGCTCTACCGTTGACCGGGATGTCTGTGAGTGCTCTACGAAAGAAACCTGGAGCTATGTTTCCAAGCCTCAGAACTTCATTAACAACCTATGCATACAATTAATTAATTACTAGTATATGATTAAACAGATTAACAATATATAATAATTATTTATATATGACACACCTGGAGTGTAAATGTCATGGATTTGTATTCATCCCATGTGAGCATAGAGTTTGGATCTTCTCTCTTCTTCAAGATTGCTTCATGCTCAGCCTAATTAATTCAATCACAAATAAATTAATTGTCATCATTATCTAATGTTATAAGTTATAACATCAAACGTGACACTACAACGTTGGTATTATTTAGCACGTGTCTGAAGTCTTCGTAAGAAGACTCATCTTTTATAGGGTGAAAATCAAATCAAATTACTCGAGATCGTTCAATAAAAGCTCGTTTGAACTTGGTTTGATAGAAATATCAAATTAGCTTGAACACACTTTTTATGTTTGATAAAATTAAAAGCTCAGCTCGAGCTCGACCTCGATTCATGAAAATAAATAAAGTGTAAAATTATCAAACTACTCGAGCTCATCTCGTGTTTGGTATGATAAAAGATCGTTCGAACTCAGCTTGATTGTTTATAAAGCTCAAACATATATTTTGAAAATCGATAGTATTTCAAGCAAGCTTGAATAATTTTTCGTTCAGTTCGAATAGTCTCATTTACACCCATAATCGTTTATAATATATGTATGTATATATGTACTCACAGTTAATTGTTGCAATACTGTGGGATGTTCAGCTAGGAACTTGAAAGCTAAGGCCAATGTAGTGGAAATTGAATCAGATGTGACGAATAAAAGACCAAACATCAGCTGGACTATGAAGTCTTCGTTTAAGAATGACTCGTCCTTGTTCCTGTCGTCGATTACGTGGTCGAGAACGTCTCCGTTCCGCCTCTCCGCCTGCGCCATCCTCTTCCTCACCACATCCCTCATCATCTCTCGAACTTTCTTGTGAATCTACACCATTTTTATGGTTGTATTTTAGTGAAAATGAGGACTAGTTCGAGGAGTTTTTCTTCGTTTTCATTATCTTTTTATGTACCTGTAGACACTTGTGGTGTGCAGTGCCGGGGAGGTTTATCGGAAACGCCATCATGCCGTCGAGTATGTCCCTAAACATTTCGCTTAAATTCAGCGGTGCGTTGTCAAAATCACCGCTTAATATTTGCTTTGCAGCAAAATCAATAGCCATCTGAAAAGAAAAAAAAATGATGGTATATCAGGATATTTTAAACCTTGATTACTATAGCTTTCTGTCGACAGAAAATTCACTTTACAGTATATTTTCTGGTCGTTGTCAGTCAACCAGAAAGTTGTATATTTTCTGGTCGTTGTCAGTCAACCAGAAAGTTTATAATGTAAAGTGACTTTTCTGGTAGCCAAACAACTATGACATTACAAAAATTGAAGGTTACCGTAACGGATTCACTTTTAATCTCGACGGAATCGCGACGGGCCCAGGACGAGAGAGTATCTCGGGCCGCAGCTTCTATCTGAGGAAGAAGCCTCCCCTTAAGTGACTCGATTCCGAAGTGATTCAAGGCCAAATGCCTAGTGTACTTCTTTGAAGATTGGCTAGCTTGATCAAAAACCTCTGCAAAAGTGTCCATAGACCACGTTTCAACCAGCTTCCCATCCTGTCGGAGCAAGAAATGGTTGAACTCCGGGTCCGCCGTGATAATCACGGGCCTTCCCGCCACGTTAGTTTTGAAGATCGGGCCGTATCTGAACAGGATAAAAGCTCGTGATTAGAACTTGAAGAATAAAGAGATCATTACAGAGCAGAGTAATCAAGAAACATGGGTGGAATGGAAGTACCTTTTGAATCTGTTCTTGATGAATGGAGGGAGATCCAAGGAGGCACTTGGGATTACTAATTGTATGGTTTCTCCAATGAGAGGGAGTCCCATTGAACCAGGTGGGAGAACTCCATTGCATTTGGGATTCTTCCATCTGTAAATCCAGTGTGTAATATAAATCATCACCACTGTTCCAATGAAGAACAGCCCTGTCTGAAAATCCAATGAGATGTGTGTTTCCATAGCTGTATGAGACTATGAGAGAGATAGGAGGAAATGTAAACTTGATGCTATGATCTTGAGTTTGTGGCCGTTATATATGTAGTGTGTATATTGTTTGGTGGGGGGTGGGGGGTGGGGGTGGGGGTGGGGATGGGGACATATGCTGTTTCTTGGCAGCAATAACAAGATCAAGTTTTAAGAATACAAAATGGGAGGAAAAGACATTTGGGAGGATATAGTAGGTAGTGAGCTACTTGGATCTTATAAATCATAATTGTTCTCTTATCTGTTCTATTGAATAATTTTTAGATTTAATGATACTAACATGAGCAACTCAATTAGTTACAGGGAATATCCGGAGTTAATAGTCTATCTCATATTAATAAATTGAGTTATCATAATTTACCTCTCCACCACTTTTTTCGATGGAACCTGGATGTAGAGACATTTGGGGTGTGTCATTTCACGTCTATTTAAGATTTTTGGAATGACTAATTTGAAAATTTTAAATTCAACAACTATTTAATTAAACACATTTAATTTTGGAGGGGTGATTTTGTGTGTAACTTTTGTGTATCATCTTAATATTAATATTAAATTATGCTGCAAAGAAGAAATAATATAAAATTAAACATCAGTCCTGATAATGTGCTGTGAATTTAATGTTAAAAATTCATGAAAAAATATGCTTTAGTTTTAAATTTTAAACATTATATATGCGACTTCTAAGTTCTAAAGAGTTACCAAATACAATTGAGCTAATGATCTAACTAGATTTGTAAATTTATCAATTGGGCCTAGTAATCCAGTATATAAGTTTTAACGATCTGTCATTTGGGCCGAAAATTCAGCCCAGTTTTGATGATCACTTTTATGTAATTAATTAAATTAACCAAGGCTCAACTATTATGAAATTTGAAATATTTGCTCAGATAACCAATTCAGTCCAGTCCAGATCTCTCCCATCAAACAGTGACAAGTAAAGATAAATTTTAATCTTTATTTGAATGTGTAATCAGATTTAAGAGTCCAATATTTTTACCTAAAAAAACCATAGACCCCAGATGCACTACAAATATCTCTAAAATAAATAAAATGATTAATTAAATTTTTAAAAACTACTCACTCCATTTTATTTCCTTTCTCATTTTTAATTTATCTTTATTGTATTGTATATACACATAAAATAAAAAAATATTAATAATATGATATTTTTAAATAATACATAAATAATAAATATATAATAATAGTAAGTGGAAAGAAATAACGACCATGTTGAAATTAAAATGTATTGCGAGATAATTATTAAGTGTTTTTTTCTTTAGGTTGAAGCATATGATGTTGAAATTAAAATATAGTACAAAATTAGAAAAGTTAAATTGGGATGGAAAAATGGAATCCACCTTAATATTTTGTATTTCACTTGCAAAAAACATCACACTCAGTATTAGAGAAGATTAGATTTAGAACCCTAAAATAAAATCTTAAAAATAAATTGAAATTGAGAGAAGAAGGAAAAAGCTGACGAGAAATAGAATGGAAAGTGTAGAACAGAGACAACGCCAACTCGGAGACGACAACCATGACCCTGTCAACCCTCTAATATCATAGTAATTTTTACTTTATAATATATATACATGTATGTATGTATATATTTTAAAGTAGGATTAGAAAAAAACTGAAAATCGCCAAAATTTTGAATTGAAAAAAAAAATCCCAAACTCCCTAATTTTCTCAGATCTTCATACTCTGCATCACAACGTGAAGGATTACGATGTTGAGTATGTTGAGATTAGGGTTTACTGCCTATGTATTATTTTTGTCGATAATTGCATTTAGCAGATTTGATGGAGCTGTGGGATCTCAGAAATCAGAAGAAGCATATGTTACGCTTCTCTACGGTGATGAATTTCTGCTGGGTGTGCGAGTATTGGGGAAGTCGATTCGTGATACGGGTTCTGATAAAGATATGGTTGCTTTGGTATCTGATGGAGTGTCTGATTATGCTAAAAAGTTGCTTCAGGTGCGTTTCTCCTTTTCGTTTCATGATTCGTCTTTTTGTTGGTGCTTTCAATGTTTTTCACAATTGTTGTGTAAAAGTGGGAGCTTATCGAATCACTGATTTTGTTTAAGATGAGATGGAATTTGCTGCTTGGGGTTTTTGATTTTGTGGAACTTGTTTCATAGTTGGATTTTCTCTCCTTATCAGATTGTTGGTGGGATTTTTTTTCATACATTTGGTGTGCATCCGCTGCAGTAATTAAGTGTTAGTTGGTACATTAAACGAGATTTACAAATTGGTATTCAACTTGCCAAAAAAGAGAGTATTTTGTCGAGTAAACTTCCTTCATAACTTTATAGGACAGTGGCTGCGATGAATGCTGGTTTCACATGTTTTGTTATTCTGGAAATTCTTATGCGTGGTTATTCTTCTGTCATGCAGACTGATGGCTGGATTGTGAAGACAATCAGTTTATTGGAAAACCCCAATCAAGTGCGGCCTTCAAGGTTTTGGGGTGTCTACACAAAGCTCAAAATATTTAATATGACGGAGTATAAGAAAGGTCTATGTGACTACAAGGCTTAAAATTTCGTTGTGCGTCATTGGTTAATTATCTTGTAGTTTATGAAAATATGCTGGAGTTGGCTGTTTTTCTGTGTGTGTTTTGATTTAAATTTTCTTGATGTGAATGGTCTAGTGAAATTGTGGTTATTACCTGTGGCAGTGGTTTACCTTGATGCTGATACAATCGTCGTAAAAAACATTGAAGATCTTTTCAAATGTCAGAAATTTTGTGCTAACTTAAAGCATTCGGAAAGGTTGAATTCTGGAGTCATGGTGGTTGAACCATCAGAAAAAGTGTTCAACGATATGATTTCAAAAGTAACCACAATGTACTCTTACACTGGAGGTAAACCTCTCTTATATATGCTTTGTGTGTGATCTGATTTAGCCTGCACTACCCCTAAAAAAGGAATCTTTTAGTTTGGTTTTATTGGTGCTGAGGTTTCTGGCATCCTCAGGGTTAATCATTTTTCATTATTTACATAGATTTAATGTGTCAATTCATGGGTTATAGTTTCTTGATTTATGTATATATCGGAAAGTTATTGAACTAAATCAGTCACTTCAGATGGAATGAGCTGTCACTTGAAATGACACTTTTTTTCTTGATATTAAGTTTGAAGCTAGTTATATGATTTTTAATTTTCTTGTCTAAACTCTCTGGTGTTCTCTGGTACTAACAGGTGACCAAGGATTTCTGAACTCATATTTTCCTGACTTTTCAAATGCACGCATTTTTGACCCAAATGCATCTCCGGAGGAATTAAAGTCTAGACCTGTACCTCAAATGGAGAGACTTTCTACATTATATAATGCGGATGTTGGTCTTTACATGCTCGCTAACAAGGTAATGCATTCTTTACATCAAAGTATATTCATCTTTGTGCTTATGTTTAGCTAAACAGCCTACTCCTGTGCTTTTCATTTGATAATTTGATACTCGACTCCATTGTTTTTGTGTAATGTACAAGGGTTTATTGTAAATTGCTTTGTATAACAAAGTTAATTAGCTTTCACATACCCCTTTTGCTCATTCAAGCAGCTGACCTAGCTTGTGGAGCAGCCACTGTTGCTGGATCTATATCTTTCAACTGTTTTCTCTAGCATCATTATTTGAGGGCTGCATTTAAGGTGTTCCCCAGTTTATGTATTTTGTGCATTTGTTATACTCCATTTGAAAATCAGGCTTAATAGAATACGTTACAACCCAATATTTTTCTTTTAACTTGATTGTTTTTACATATAGTGATTATTAACAACTTGGAATTTGGAGTATAGAACAATAAAAGTTAGTAAACATCATTACAATACTGAGTTTATTTACATGATCTCTTTTGTGGGGTGGTGGGGGGGGGGGGGGGGTGTTTAAAAGCACTAAATGTGCTATTTACCATTCCGGGCTCTGATGATGCTTGGCTAAATGTTAAATATCCATTTGCATTTTCTTAGAATATATGGATGGTGATAGGGGCTACATGTGCAGGGAAAACAAGTATGCTGTACGAATAAGTGGGTGTGCAGTTTGGACTTTTGAATTGAAAGACATCAGATTGTTTATCTAATCTAGGACACTATCCTATAGTATTTGAAAAACTATGTAATGTTCCCAAATTTCAATCCTCTTCTTTTCAGTGGATGGTTGAGGAGAAAGAACTCCGAGTTATTCACTATACACTTGGTCCTCTTAAACCATGGGATTGGTGGACACATTGGCTTGTTAAACCTGTTGATGTGTGGCAGGTATGTTATTCTCTTCCTCGATACATCCTAATTGGTTGCTGTGCTTTCCATGCTGGATATGATGTTAGTGGTCTCTTAACGATCACCAATCTCTGAGGTATTCTTTATTAATGCTGCAGAGTGCCCGGGCTAATCTTAAAGAGACTCTTCCAGGGACTGGCGGGGGCCAAAATCCAAATGATGACCTGCTAATCAAATTTCTTTTTCTGCTTCCGATTGTCTTCTTTATCTTTTGTTATTATCGCTCCTACTTACAGGTTAGCTACTTGGGAATTTCCTTTGCATATGTTTGTGAACATGCTCATCATGATGTGTCTCACAATCTTATTTATTACTACAGACACGGTCTCTGTTCGACCATGTCAGACACGTCTTCTATAAGTTGAGATCTGGAGCTGTGTTCGGTTACTCTGCTGTTACTAACTCTACCATCAGCTCTAACCAGCAGGTATACTCTTGTCGTCACATTTTTGTTAATTGATTTGGAGGATATACTGTTTGAACTCTGTGCTGTCCTATTTTGTCCTGTTTCTGTTGTGTATGCGTAATGCCGAAGGGAAAGGAACACCTATTGCGTAACAGGAGCATTAAAGCATTGGTTGAACAATTTTCAGTGCACTTGTATAAATAATATAAGCTGTTGGGTTGTATTCTGTGTTGGCATGTTCCATTTCAGGCTGCATGCTGTCATGATCGTTTCACCCTTAGCATGCAAGTGATTAACCACACCAATTTCTGATATCTTTACTCTGATTTTTGGAAACACAGCTTCCAAATGCTGCTTTGAGCAAAGTCCCTTCTCTTCTGGGTCCAATATCAGTGGTTGTATGCTTTTTGGCTGCTCTAGTTTCGCTTGCACTTTCATTTTCAATTGTGCCTCGACAAGTTATGCCATGGACTGGTTTCCTCCTCGTGTATGAATGGACATTCACAATTTTCTTCCTACTGTTTGGAAGCTATCTCCATGTAATCAGTTTATGGGGAAAAAGTGTGGGCCATCAATCGGCATCTTCCCTTTCAAATCCTGAATCTTTTGATTACAATTCTGGGAAAGGTACACATCCTTGGGCAAGCTTTTTAGCTTCTGTTTTTTTTTAAATCTTCAAATGATTGGAATTGTTGACGTTCGGCATATTATCAGGTCATGTGCGACAATTGTCTTCCTGTGACGTTGCTGCTTGTTATTATGGGTTAGGGATGGCATCTCTTGCCCTGGCAATTCCTCTGTTACCTTCTTGTTTGGGAATCACTGCTCTATTTCTAAGGTATTTCTTTATTATCTCATTTTGCCTCCCTTGATTCAATAATTTAGGACAAATAAGAGAAGCCATATCCGTTTCTTTTCTATCAAAATTAGTCTTATGTATTTGCTGAGTTGTTTGTGAGCTTAGTCCAGGACGATGAGGTCTTTAAAAATGAAGTCTTGAGAGTCTGATGTATTTGAAATCATTGAGTATGCTTAATCCGAGTAGTGCATCTAACATTCTAACTGCACGACATGAGATACTCCTTTTCCACATTAAAGGTAGACAGTTGATTTCTTTTACAAAATAAGAGAAGCCAATCTTTTACTTTTCTATCAAAATTTCTTCATCTCTGGGGTTTTGCTCTTAGAATTCTATTGAACTCTATATTCCATGATGACTAAGTCACACTAAATGGTCAGCCATAAAGTTGATATAAAGATAGTTCTAAATATCTGCATTCAATCTAAAACATGGTTGAATGGAACCTTCTAGCTCTTTTGAGGGCTTGCTAAGCCACTTAATGCAATGACCCCTTCGACCGAATATAACTAAACAAGATACCAATTCACCACTGATGAAATAGGTGCTTGAAGGGTCACTATGCAGAATATGTCCAGTAAATTGAGCTATTCTCTTAAGAAACCAGATACTTGTAAAGAATTCTTTACCATCAAATGGTTTTGAAATTATTGATTTTTGATAATATAATTACAGATTCAGAGTTTGGCATTAATCTTTTCATGCTGATTGAAGGGTAAAGGCTTTTCTTGAGTATATAACATGTGTGCCTGCTTAAACAGGTTCGGTCTAATGGTGGCAGTCGGCATCATCTTGGCATCGTTCATGACGTATGCATCGGAACACCTCTCAACAAGAGCGTTTCTGAGAGGTTATGAAGACAGGGACTCTCAACGAACCCGGAACATTTGCTACTTGTGCTAGTCTAAAGAATCGATTTTGTGTTGCATGCTAATTATCAGCCAGATATAGGTGTATTTCTTTCTTGTAATTTATTGCTGATACATTCTTTAAGTTGTAGTCATATATTGCTGAACACCCCCCGCCCCCCAAAAAGAAAAGGAAAAAAAAAGTGTAGTGAGTATTAGTATTACAAATCTCTCTCTTTTACAAGCTGGGATGTAATTTCACATATTAACACTAGTGCATTGTTGTATATGTGGTTCTGGACTTTCTTTTGTTTTATGCATCTACTGCTTAAGGGTTCTCTTAAATTTGACCTATTTAAGGGAATGCATATATACTATTCTTTCAATTTTTTATTTTTTTAAATTTTTTTTATAGGATCAAATTTTAAATAGACAAAGTACAATTTTAAATAGTCACCTTCCTTAAAAATAATTTTTAGTAGCCACTATTTAGTGGACTCCTCAAATTACCCTCGTAACTGTCAGTAATAGGGGCATGATTATGTCAGTGTTGACTGCATAAATAGGGTGGATGAGACCACATTTAAAATTATAGAAAAATCTCATAAAATTGATTCTTCTATTAGACCTAAGTTTCTTCTATTCGGCCAAAAATTTTGTTCTATTCGGCCTATACATTTTGTTCTATTTGGCCAATATTTTTTTTCCATAAAAAATTAAAAAAAAAATCAAAAAAAATATTTCTTCTATTCGGCCTATCCGGTCAATAATTTTGTTCTATTCGGCCAACAAAATTTGTTCTATTCGGCTAACACTTTTTTTTCCAAAAAAAAATAAAAAGAAATTCAAAAAAAATATTTCTTCTATTCGGCCTATCCGGTCAATAATTTTGTTCTATTCGGCCAACAAAATTTGTTCTATTCGACCAACATTTTTTTTCCAGAAAAAATTTTAAAAAAATCATACGAATAAAATTAATGCATATTTTTTGTATTTTAATAAATAAATATATTCATGATGCATGTAAAAGTAACAAATTAATGCATTCAATAGACTGTAAAACAAATTATTGTACTTTGATACTTTTTGGTCAAAAAGAAACCTCAAACATGTGATCAGTGAGTCCCTTTCAAGGACATTTTGGTCTGTTCCATTAAAAGCGACTAGAATAAATTGTTTTTAAAACTTGTCGCTACTAAAAATTATTTTTAATCAAGGGTGGCTACTTTTTGCCATTATCACTTTTTATTATTATTATTTTTATTTTAATGAGTGGCATGTAAAAGGAAAAGTACAAATGTATAAGCCATGGAGTAAGGGTTTGGATTTTTTTTTCTTTTTTCTATTTTTCAGACATCACTCTTTTATTGTAACTTTAATATACAATATACATTTAGTTTGCTCTACTAATTACATTTGCTCTACTAATTACAAGGGGGTCAATGTTCAATATTTCTGCACTAAGCATCTCTACATAAAGACCTTTTTTTTTTCTTTCTTTTTTTTTAAGAAGAAAAAAAAAATCTTTAAAGAAAAAGAGTAATTTGTGTACAAAATAAATACAAATAGGCAATGACTTCCGAGGAATGGTTTTAGGACAGTCCTTTTTCATTCTCATATGAATAAGTAAATTTAAATACGCAAATATTTTTTCAAGCCATGACACAATGGCACCCTGTTTTTCTTAAAAATTAAATTGAGCCATAAAATTACAAAATTAAGTGGTCATCATTTCTTGCACACTTACATTTACGCACACTTAATTACATCCAAAATTAAATTTATTTATTCAAAAAACTAAAACTTGTCTGATAAAAGGTATTGATAAAATAGTTCTAATTTCCTCAAAATCAAATTAAAAATGTGATCTCCTACACTTATTTATCCTGATTTATATATCATTTCAAGCCATTATCTTTGAGTATTTCTTAATTATCTGGAAAAGACTTTTTAAAAGAGGATGCAATGATTAATAGTAATAAACAATACCAGAATGGTATCACGATTTCCTTTCTAAAATTTTTAAATCGGGAATCTATCAAAGCATGGAGGTAGAACCGGCGTAGATTGTTTAATGTATTGTCATTATCTATTTTATTTTCATATTTTACTTTCAATTTTATTTGTTATGTAATTGTTATAATGTCATGTATTATAATCAATGTATAATTTATTTCGTATGTGCAAGAATTTAAAGATCAGTATTTTAATAAAAAATAAGTTATAAAATAAATAATTAAATATTACTCTCCGTCCCGAAAAAGTTTGCGCCCCTCTTTCGGCACGGAGATTAAGAAAGTGATAACTTTTAGGGGTATAATGATATTTTTTTGTAATAAATAAATGATAAAGTATGTTAGGTAGAGATGATTTTTTTGTAAATAATGTATATGAAGAAGGATGATTGTTTTTTACTTTTTGCATTTTTTGGAATGTGCCAACTTTTATGGGACAACCCAAAATGGAAAGTGTGTCATCTGAAAGTAGACAGAGGGAGTAATACGGAGTATGGAATATATGATCCGGATCTCTCTTTGTAAATCCACCATTTAATTCTTTGACAAGAAATAAACACTTGATTTACGATGTAAATTCTGTGTAGTTAAATTAAGGGGGAATACAGAGTTTATAATAGTTTATGATGTAAATTCAATTTACAAGAGAATCAAGATATATAACACCCAACTTTAGCCATCATTTTTAATTTAAAAACTAATACGGCAAGCCCCAGTCTGCTTCAAATAGTCATTGTATTTTGGGCTTCCGCTAGTATAAGTTTAATATCTCTTTTTATACATACGAGATTCACACTCACTTACTCCATCTGTCCATGGTTAATTTATCAATTTAATTATTTTGGACCGTTCATTCTCAATCTACCATTTCCATTTTTAGATATATCGGACTCACACTCTCAATAATACAATTAAAATAGAGGACACATACTCTCCACTAATACAACTACTCACTACACATAAAATAATAATACTTCTTAATTCACGTGCAATAAGCAAATGGATACATTAACAATGGCCGGAGGGAGTATTAATACAATGAGAATATGAGGCTCACACGCCCACTAATATGGATACTCACTACATATTACTCCCTCGGTCCCATAGGAGTTGACACACTTTCCTTTTTGGTTTGTCCCACTAAAGTTGACACATTTCCTTTTTAATACATGAGACCCACACAAAAACAATTAATCTATTCTCATGAGCCCCATATATCACCTCTAATACAACTACCCACTACACATTAAATATTATTTTTCTCACTTCACTTTACTCCACTTTACATTAAATTATTATACTCCTTAATCTCCATGTCCAAAAAAATTTATACCAACTTCTATGGAATGGAGGGAGTAAATAATATACTTCCCCCGTCCGCTTCTAAAGTGTCAATTTTACTATATTTGGCGTTCGGTGTCATTTCCTCTATTTAGTAAAAAAATAAACAATATGACACACCACTTCACTTTAATACAACTATCCACTTTACATATAATAATAATACTCCTTAATCAATGTGCAAAAAGTAAATGAATACTCCCTCCGTCCTCTTGAAATGTATTTGTTTACTTTTTGCACGTTAATTAAGGAGTATAATAATTTAATGTATTTTGAGGTGAGAGAAATAATATTTTAAAGTATAGTGGGTAGTTGTATTTGTGTTGAGTGTGGGGTCATGTGTAGTTGATGAGTGATATTTTCACCTAGATTTTAGTGTCTTTTTATGTCCGTTTTCGTAGTATTTTATTCGTATTTATGTACTATTTGGTTGTGTTTTGTGTTTTTACGAAAATATGTGACATATTTTAGACGCGAAAAGGAAGACGTGGGAAAAAACGGATCTCAATTCGGAGTTAAAACGAGAGAGAACGAGGCAAAACGGAAGAAGAGAAAACAGGGGCAGCACCAACACGGCAAGTGTTCAGTACACAGCCCGTGTACCGAACACGGCTCTATAAGCCAAGGCCGTGTTCGAGCATCTGAAACACCTATACGCCCATGAGCTTGGCCGTGTCCAGTACACGAGCCGTGTAGGTGCAATTTCTGTGAAAAAATCAGAATCCTTCTAGAAGCTTCCCAAGGGGTATAAATATCAATACTTCAATATTTCATCAGATTTTCGTGGGTTTCACCCCTGCACACACATCACACACCATTTCCTTCATTTTACACCCCAATTTTCATCCATACCATCTACCATCATCCCACCATCAAATATACCATCCATTTGAGAAAAAAAAACAAGAAGAGAGGAGAATTGCAAAGGAGAGAAGAGATCACCACTGGAGGCATCCAAAAGAGTTTTCATCTATACTTTGTATTGAATCCTATTGTTTATCATGTTTTGTAAGGATCTTAATGTTTATGGTAATGTTCTTATGAATATGGTAGGTTAATCTCCATTGTGAGATTAGCAACATGAGAGTTATTGGATAATTTGGGGATTTGTGTATTTGAATTCATATGTTGATTGGATCTATGATTTTTTTTTATCATTGATTGTTAATTGCTCAATTTGTATTGTTGATTTGTGTGGTTAATTTTCATGGGCATGTGATTAGATGAGAAATCGATTATATGTTTAGGATAGTTGATTGAATCAATTCATAATACACTTCATGTGCATTATAAGTCTTAAAGAGATAGAGATGTCCTTTATGATTTAGAACCCTTTGATAGAACATACGATTGGTTAGATCGAGAGGTTGATTAATTGTGTGAAGGGATTCTCATTTCAAGCTTAGTACATAGATGTAATTGTTAGCGAGAACCAATCGTTTGAGCCTTGTTGGGATTCTTAAACTAATCTATATCCTATTCATTCCGAGAGGGAGTTTAGGTGAATTAGTGTTGGCCCTTAATCTCATATCCATGACACATGATGAATTAGACGCATAATTTCTAGAGTTATAACTTCTTAATTGTTGTTAATCTCACGTTTGTTTAACTTGAAAATCCAATCACACTCATTCCATTTCTGTTTATTTGATCTTTGCTTATTTACTTGCATTGATTGATTTTAATTACTTGTTTGATCAACAAAACTTTAATAATTCGTCTCTATAAAATTATAAGAAACGTGAAATCGCTTAAGTACTAGTGTCTATTTCCATGTGATTCGATAAATTCTTGAATTGATCAACCCGACTACGAGTTATGACTAATCAGTGATCACATCAATCCCAAAAAAAAATGACTTTTTAATAGTACAGACTAAAATAACAAAATATATAACGGAGGATGTAACGTAGAATCGGAAAGAGGGAGTGCAGTCCTTTAGTACGATCCACTAGTTTTATCAAGGAAAGGATAGTGCAGTCCTTTAGTACGATCCACTAGTTGAGTTGTACCAGAATGGTGGACCCCACGCCTTTATTCCGTTTTAATGAAAAACGCTTTACTTAGACTCGTATCTAACCTCCATACTCCATATAATAAGTAAAACGTTTTTGGCATCTAATGGTACACGGAACCGACTATTTCTTTGTTTCTCACTTTTACAATCAAATATAAAAATATATATTTTTTTAAATAGTAATTTTCGACTTGTTTCATAAAATACAAGCTTAAAACCTTTTTTTTTTTAATTCCATTTTGTAGTTTTTATAAATTAGTACCAAAATTTTTTCTTAAAACAAAAAGAGTACTATTTAGATTAGGTGCTAAGTACAATTTTTTTATTAAAAAAAACTAATTTAAATATTATATTTTTTAATATTTGATAATTTAAAATGACAGAATTAATAATGGAATTAATTCTGTGTATATTTAAGCATTGGTATGTTTGGATCTGAAATATTTCTTTGATTAAAGGATATGAAGTACAAAAGAACGAGATGACTGTGAATTAACTATATTGCGTGATACCGTGTGCATTTTTGTATTGAGAAATTGCGAAAAATGCATAGTTTGAATTTGAAAAATGTTTCCCAAGTATAATTATTTTTTGACAAAAATATTTTTTTACTTTTTTGTACTTTTATAATTAGTACTGTTAGTCTGCACATATAGTCACTTATATCATCGCATATACGTATAGAGTTAACGAGTGCACCGTATAAAAATTTTATTATATGAGATCGTAGATGTTATTGCAGAAGGAGTCGTAGACTAGGATTTACTGTGTAGTCTGTGTTCAAATTTTTAAAAAATGCATCATTTTTTTCGAAAAAATTATATTTAGTGATATTTTTCTAAAATAAACTGTTAAAAGTAATATTCCCTCCGTCCCATCTCAATGTTTACATATTTCTATTTTGAGCGTCTCATTTCAATATTTACATTTCCTTTTTTGGAATATGAGACTCACCTAAAACAATTAATATATCACCATGGTTCCTACGTCCAACACTAATACACCTACCACTTTACATTAAATATTAGTACTATATATTTTCACCCACTATCTATTAAAATACTATACTCCTTATTTAACGTGCAAAAAACAAACGTATACATTGAAACGATTCTTATGCATCTGTGTTTCTTATATATATACCATTTTCTTTAATCTTTAATAGTATATAAGAACCAAAGGTATACAGTCTAATATTTTTCCTTTTTCTCGTACTAAAAACGTATCAAATTAAGTACAATTAACCCACCGTATCGGACAAATCAAACTAAAAAAGTACCCTAATGAGATTATTATTCTCGAACTTTATACATGAAAAACCCACCGTATCCTACAAATCAAACTACAAAAGTATACATGAAAAATGGTCTTTGCATGCCTCAAGTGACTCATAGAGGGGGCAGGATTCAAACCCACACCCTACAGCAACCAAGCCCAAACTCAGTTGGAAGGTCTTTTCATCATCTTCTCTACCATTTGAGCTATGTCCTGACACCTCGAACTTTATACATATACACATGGAGAAACCTTTATATTAATGTTGATCTGATCTTTGAGGAAATCTTTTTACGTAACATTATTAATTTATTTATGTTTTTTTAATTGTTATTAGTAATTTTTATTGAAGATATTATCAGATTTTATTAAAAATATTATATCAAATTTTATTTATATTACAAAATTATTTATAAAATAATTTATTGTATCAGTATTATTTTTTATTAATTTGAATATCACTTTTAATTAAAATATTATTATTTTTTATCGTGTCACGATAATTTCAGCATGAAATAATATAACACAAGTGTTTGCTTATATTTAATTAGAAAATAACATAAATTCGCTTGAAAGTAAAGCAACAATGATGGCTAGGTACATTATAATATTTCCATGCAATTAAAAATACTCAATTTGTAGTTTATTTAAAGGTATAAAATGTTTAGTTTGATTCCTGTGCTATTTTTATACCCGTGTTATTTTGATGTAATATTTCATATCATATGTCACATTGTTGGATAAATCATAAGTTTGAAATATGAAAAGAAAAAAAAAACATTAAATAACAAAGGAAATTATGTTCACTCAGCTTATGCATCCTATTCTTTCTATATATTTATAAGAAAATAATAAATGGTGAAAATAATTAATATCTTTAATTAATATTATACCCTAGATTATAATAGTTAAATAGTATATAAACTATACGGATAAAATGATAAATGAATAACAGAGGTGAAAATATATGTAATTATTATAACTTTATAAGATTAATTGAAGGAGTTTAAGTTATATTTCTTTATGAATAAAAATAAAATAGTTACAGTATAATATTCAACTAATGTTTAGTTCATCAATCTATCTTTGTCATTTTATTGAAGAATCTATCTCTTTTAATTTATTTCATATAAGTGAACCTTTCACTTTGGCAGCATATGTAATAGAGAATGAGTGAGGCTTGAGTGCGAGGGTAGACAGTGCGCTTTTAGAATTTAGTATTATGGATAAGGATACATTGTTTAGTTTTAAAGGGTATATATTTTAATTAATAAGGGTACATCATTTTGTTTTAAAGAGTGTACATTTTTCATTAATATTTTTTATTTTTCATCAGAAAATAAAAGGTATACATCTCTATACTAAAATGTAGTATACAATTTAACACAAAATTTTAAAGTTGCACACAAGTTTTTGCCATAGAGAATTATACTCATAAAAAAATACATTATTATTTGATTACTTATAAAATTCAAAGTTTTTGAATATGTTGACTAATTTTAATTTTCATTTATTGCAAATTGGCCAATATTATACTCAATTCATATAATTGAAAAATGCAGAGTGATGAGTGTATATATAATTGAAAAATGCAGGGTATATATATTTCTTATTTAAGTAAAGAAATTGTTATACAATTAGCTAGATTCCTCAACTATTACAATTCTTATATAGATAGATACTCTTTTTTTCTTTTTCTAAAAGAATTTGATAGATACCAATGGATTGAAGGCCACTTGTCCAAGCATTCTCCCCATAAGGCCTTCCCCATTCATCTACCCAAAAAAAGTAGGTATTTTAATTGCTTCGTCAGCGCTAATTCAAAACTAAAATACCTGCACCTCCAAAATAAAACTTCTCCCAACTCTCTACCCAAAAAGCAAAGTATTTTTGGGGACCCACCTCATTTTATTTAATTCTCATTTATTTTATCAAATACATTTATTTAATTTCCAAAACTACATTTATTTAATTTTCAAAATGAATTATAAATAATTAAATTTTCATATTATTTAATTTAATAAATTTAAGAAAAAAATCGAAAACATATTATTTACTTTTTTCATTATATAAAACATAAAAGCACAAATTAAAATGACACACAACATAAATTAAAATGACACAAACTAAAAAATGAAACCAAAGCTTCCGAAAGCAACAATATAAAGTTCAATCCGACCAATTTTAATGTGTAAATAATTATTCTCCAAATTGGGCCCACACATGCTCAACTAAGTCTTGTCGAAGTTGAAGATGTTTCTGCTTATCTCGTAGTTGAACACCACTCCTAATGTAGTCATTGAATGCTCCGGTTGATCCTTGATTTACTTGTGGAGGCGGAATGACCACATTTGGATCGTCGGACCAATTGATAGATGCATTTCCTTCATTTTCGATTATCATATTGTGCAATATAATGCAAGTTAGCATTATATCCTTCAAGTTATTCTTGTACCAAAAATGAGTTGGACCGCTAATCATCGCCCAACGAACTTAAAGGACTCCAAAGGCTCGTTCAACATCCTTTCTAGCAGCCTCTTGCAGTCGTTTGAAGAGCTGCCTCTTTGGATCTTGAGGACATGGAAAGTTTTTCACAAAAGCAGTCCACTCTGGATAAATTCCATCGGTTGAGCACGTTGATATCATTGTTGGATCCTGCTACTGCAAAGTAGGCGTGCCATATTCATAAATCTGCAGAGGCAACCGCTTCGAGCATGATTGTTGGAACGTCATGATCACCGCGTGTGAATTGGCCTTTCCAAGCTGTCGGACAGTTTCTCCATTCCCAATGCATGCAATCAAGGCTCCCAAGCATTCCGGGAAATCCGTGTCTTTCTTCGTGCATTTGTAACAATTTTTGACAATCTAGGGCACTAGGCTTTCTCAAGTAGTACCCGTCAAATACTTCGATCACACACGGACAAAACTTAAAGAGGCATTCTATAGAGGTTATTTCGGCAACACGTAGATACTCATCCCAAAGGTCGGCAGGTCCACCATATGTCAATTGACGAATGGCCACCGTGCACTTTTGTAGTGGAGATAATCTTTTTTTTCCAATTGCATCTATCCTCCACTGAAAATACTCATCGTGGGACTCTAGTGCATCAACTATGCGCTGGAACAGCTCTCTTGACATACAAAATCATCGACAAAATGTCTCACTTTCGTAAACTGGATCTTCAGAGAAGCAGTCGAGGTAGAGTCTCGTATGTCCCGCCTCACGATTTCGGTCCACATACGTTCTTCACTTTTTGGTACCGCCAACAGAAGTCCCAGCACGACCAAGTACGTCTTGTTGTTTTTTGAGCAAGGACTCTATTTCTTTCTCGATGATATCATCGAACATGAACTCATGAAGACTATCACTTTTGGAAGATGATGAATTTGTAGAGGAAGACATGTTTGAGAGAATGAAAGAAATTGAAGGATAATCAATTACAAGACTGTGATGTTCTCAGGTAGAAGTTCTAAGCATCCGATAAGATCCTTTAAATAGAGTAGTGCTCCACAACGGCTAGATTCCAACGGCTACTTTTCAACGGATAGTGTTATAAGGCCAACTCCAGCAGTCGCACTATTCTAGTGCACACCACACACTAATTTAGTGCAAAATATACATATTTTATTAAAATTAAAATATAAATTATTAAATAACATAAAATATTTTATTAAAACTAAAATACACCGTGTGTTTTTATGAAAACTACCTCCAATTTGAATCTCAAATACAATAACGAATATTAAAAATGGTGAAATAAATTACAACAACAAATATTGAAAATGGTGAAACAAATTACAACAACGAATATTGAAAAGTTGAAACGAAGTACAACAACGAATAATTCTTCAAGTTTACCACCCCATTTCCTTCTTGATATCCTCCACAACTTGGAGATGGACACGTAGTTGATCAGGTATCATATTAGAGGTATCTTTCATGAATATCTTATAATTTTTAGATCAGTTAAGTATTTTCAGCTGCTCAAGCTTTTCCTTGTTAAACTCTTCCAACTCATGACGCCTTTTCTCAATAGCGTCACTTTTTTTGGCTGACATGGTCGCTTTTCCCTTACCCTTCCCGGCACGTCTTGCTGCGTTTCTCCCCATTGGGCGAGGGTATTCTGCCCTAGCTTCATCTCCTGGTTCGGAGTCAGTGTTTGAAGACACCACATACTCTCCAGTTACCGAGAGTCTTGACTTTTTCGATCCGCGAATATCACAATCTGGATCGGCTAACTTCGGGTTGTCTTTCAAAACTGTCCATGCCTTGATATGTACAGAATTGGAATTATACTTCTCTTTATATTGAACCTTCGATTTTTCTATAATATCAGCATCGCTGCACCCAGATCCCCACACCTTCTTCTCCTGATTGTAGCAGGAGTTGAAACCCTTCATAGCTTTCTGTAGTGTGTAGTAATGCGACTTCAAATTAGCGACAGACCTAAATGTCATGTCATCTGAACGGTTACTGTTGTAAGCTTTGGCGATCCGAGTCCACATTAGCTCCGACTTTTGATCGTTTCCGACGACGGAGTCCGTGCTGATATCTCTCCAACAACTCGCGAGAAGAGCATTTTCATCAAAAGAGTACTGAATTTTTTTGGGAGCAGGATCCGTTGGTGGAACTTCGGTGGCCTCAAAGTCGGCAGCCAGATTTACCCTATCAAGTCCTGTTGGAGAGAATTAAGACGGGAAAGACGAACGCTGAGAGTTCGGAGATGTCGTGTCTCTGTCTGTATCTGGTGAACTTGTGCCGATGGTCGGACGAAATCCGTATTGAAGATGAGGAGCCATGTAGGAATTTGGATACATGAAGAACGGTGTATCAAATGAATTAAAAGAATTAGGTTGGGGGAAACTACCTTCAGAAAAATTTGGAAGAGTAGTAGGAACATTTTGAGGTAGAATATTATTTGGAAAATTTGACGGAAAATTAGTAGGAAAATTTGGATTTAGAGAATGAAAGTAGGCACGCGGACAAAAATTCATATTTTGAGGCGTTGAATTTTCTTCGAAGTTAGAAGAATTGAACCCGAAATTCATCCATGAATCTTTATCCATTTTTTTTTGGATGACAAGAACTTAAAATTTGCTATCAAATTTGATGTTTTGAGATTTAGAAGAGAAAATAATGTATGAAAAAGAATGGAGGGGAAGATATATTTATAGTGATGTATATTTTTTTAAAAAAATGTAAAATTAATATTTTGAATTTTATAACGGTCATAAAACATCTAACGTTAATATTCTAAATTGTGAAGCTTTAATGCAACGTTAATATTCTGAATTGTGAAGCTTTAATGCAACATTAATATTCTATAAAAGAAGAAAAAATACAAAAAACAAGTGTTAGATTAAAAATAAAAAATAAAAAAGGAAAGGTGGGGGAGTGGGTGCAGTGGGAAAGGAAAGGTCGGGAAGTGGGTGCAGTAAATTAAAAAAAAAGTTTCAGAAAAGGTTTGGAGATGGTGTGCGGGCCCAAAGCCACTATCGTGTAATATCCACGCTCTTCGGTGTCTGTGCGTGCGTTCCACCGCTTTCTCTCCCACTCTCATACTTTTTAAAAAACCTGGGTAGATTGGGCTCTACCTAGCAAAAAACCCAACGCCTATCCCAACGTATTAAACCTCATTTTTTGAGTATTTTACTTGGCCATGCCAGCAAAAATACCTAGCGTTCGAGAGGGCCTAAGTGTAAATTTCACTAAAAAAAACTTTTTTCTATCACGGAATATTTCATTAGTAAAAGTTTTAATTCCATTGTTAAATTGGTTTACCAACGAATTAGCAACGTAACATATTTGGTAAAATTCCATTAGTAAAGTGGTGGTTGGTAAATTGTTAGCAATGAAAAATCAATTCCATTGGTAAATAATTTCGTTGATAATCCGTTACTAATAATTCCGTTGATAATTTATATAATGATTTCATTGGTAATCTGTTGGAAATTACCAACGGATTGAATTCCTTTGGTGAAATAGAGAACAAATCTGTTAGCATTCCGTTGCTAAAACAAAATTTTCATTTTTGTTGCTAATTCATTGGTAATTACCACCTGATTGAATTCTGTTGGTGAATTCTGTTGCTAAAAAATACTCCCTCCATCCGGTTCTAAGGTATCTGTTTGCTTTTTTGCACGTGGATTAAGGAGTATTATTATTATATGTAAAGTGAGTATTTGTACTAGAGGGAAGTGGTGGGCCATATTGTGTATTTTTTTTACAAGTAGGGGAAATGGTACCGGACGCCAAATATAATAAAATTGACACATTAGAAGCGGATGGAGGGAGTACTTTTTTTGTAGTATTTATTTTATGACTTTTTTTTTTGAAAAAAAAAATAGAATTGTTAAATAATTTATTGGTGTATAAGGAATTATGAGAAATATATTTCATTTAGTTTGAATTTGCTTCAAATTTTTTTTAATTCTCTTTTGGATGCATGAATTGGGAGATATTGGAGTACATAGCATATATTACAAATTAAACGCTGGAAAATGACTCATTTTATTGGTATTTTAATCTACGAAAATTACACTCAAGTTTAATTCATTGTTTGAATAATTTTAAAATAATAATTATTGACGGCTGTTCTTGGCTCGTTAATTTTGTTTGTGAAGGATTAAGATTCTTAATAACGAAACCAAGAACGAATATCATCAAACACAATAACTACAAATAAAAGGATCACAACCGATAGAGATTCATTTCCCACCCAAGAAACCGACCAATTTTAATACCCTCTCTTTAGAACAACACTCATCATCTCCCAAAATCTTACAAGTGTAATGTCTAAAGTGAATATTAATGTCCTACCTCTCTCATGCGAGAGAGACTATTTATATTGTCCGAAAACCCTAAAATCGGGCCAATCGTCTTGCGCCACCTGGATGAAGACAATTCGCCTTTAATGATGCTGTTCGGTACGCCGACCAGTTGCAGGAGGAGTCTGGACGCCGCTTGTTGCACTGCAGGGGATTTGCAGGGTTCCTCCGTCCTTTGTTGGCCTCCCATTGGTTGTTGAGGTCGGGTGTGCAGTCAGTCATTGTCTCCTAGTTAGAATTGCTGCTCAAGATACATTTTTTTCTCGTTAGTGTTGTCTTCTAGCCTGCAGTACTTATTCTCTTTCATTTATGGTATCTGTTCTTTACTGACCCACTTTCGCCGCCCCCTTTGATCTTCGGATAGGTTGACTTTCGGTGTTGGGGCATTCATCCGAGGTCTCGGCCAAGGGAAAGATGAACGCTGAGGTTTCCTGCCGAGGGCATTTCCTGGCTTCGGCCTTGTTTGGTGGGCTCGTCTTTGTTCTTTTTTGGGCTGGGCCTTCGGACTGTCGTGATTCCTTTTGGGTTGCCTTAATTCCTTTCTCCTTTCTATCCACTGGTTGGGTCGTCAAGGGGTTGTGTCTTCCCCTTCAAGTATAATAGAGATTATTGGGCTTTTTGGGCCTAACAAGCATGAGAGATATAATATCCATAACAATAGAGATTATTTGGCTTTTTGGGCCTAACAAGCACGAGGATATAATACCCATAACAATAATAATAATAATTATAAACATTTCTCGTTAAATTAGATATCCACTTGTAGGGTGTCTAAATAAACGAACATCAATAATTGAAGATGATCATAATGTTGTCGGTAAAAAAATTTATACTACTTTTGTGTGTAATTAATTAATTGGGTATTGATAATTTCGAAATAAGTAAATTATATTTAAGTGGATAATTCAATAATCGACCCTTTGATGTAGCCATGTAGGGCTTCGGGTTTGGCATTATCCTTAATTTTCTCAAAAAAGTTAGAAAGAGAGAGATAAGTGGGCCACCTAAGACAACGAATTCTCGAACGACATTCTTATTTTTTTGTGATCAATAATTGAGTTTAATTAATTACTTACTTTGAATGCACATTTTAGTTCTTTTCATGAATAATAGTATTTTATTTTATTTTATTTTTATTTTTATTGGGTATTTGTATTTAAATGTGAAACCCTACTTATATATTATACGTATTCAACATATTTAAGTTTATTTCTATGATTGTCATGGTTTTATTGAGTATTAGAATTTAGATGTAAAATGATATCTCGAAATGTTAGTGTTTGATATATATGTAACAAGTGATAGTCTTAAAATAATTAAAAACTATATACGTTGGAGTTACATCGTTTGTGGGATGATTTCATTTAAATTATCATCACTACTGTGAAAGTTTAACTAATTTATTATTTTAAAAAAAAATATTACAAGTTTTTTCAATATAAAACGAAAAAGTATTAAAGGGAGATGATTCGTTTGGTGCTAGGTTATATTTAATAGAGTATGTAAAGTTAGTGATATTTTTATAGTATATCATGGTATTGTACTTAACGCATTAATTAATATACTATATGAAAAGAGTTACATTTACTGTTTGTATAGAGATTAAAAAATATATTATTTTAATATGTAGTAGGTTGAGAGATATAATAATTTAATGTATAGTGAGTAGTTGTATTAATATTGTGTGTGGGCCCTATGAAAATAAAATGATTGATTTATGTGAGTCTCATTTACAAAAAAAAAATGTAACTCTTGTAGTGAGGCGCCCTAAATAGTAAAATGTTAAAATTGAAGGAATAACTTTTATAATGGAAGGAATATATATTTTGCCACTTTAATTCGTCTCATTTTAAGATGGGTATAGCTGTTAAAATGGCATCGACCAATTCAGCCCACCAACCGTCTAAAAAGTAAATGGTTTGATCCAAACCGTAAATAGTCCATTCCGTAAATGTATATGATCCACACTGTTTAAATTTTGAAAAATTAATAAACTGAGTATATTATATATACTCTCTCCGTCTCATGTTAAGATTTACATTTTTCATTTTGGGTTATTTTAAGTTAAGGTTTAAGTTTCATTTTTTGTCAAGTTGGGCCCACACAAAACAATTATTTATTTCATGTAGGGTCCATATACAACACAAATACAACTACCCACTTTACATTAAATATTATTTTTCTCACCTCATTACACATTAAACTATTATATCTCTTAAACTACGTGTAAAAAACAAATGTAAACGTTAACGCGGGACTGAATGAATATATAAAAAAATTATAGTGTTCGTCAATTAATTCATTCTAATATTATACTACCTCCGTCCGCTTCTTAAGTATCAATTTTACTATTTTTGGCGTCTGCTTCAAATGTATTTATTTCCTCTATTTAGTAAAAAAGTACAATATGGTCCACTACTTCCCTCTAATACAACTACCCACTTTACATATAATAATAATACTCCTTAATTCACGTGAATTAATATCTTAGAATCGAACGGATGGAGTATTATAATATATTTATTTTTTATAAATTTTACGTAAAAAACGTGAAAATGGGATTTACCAATGTAGACCAACTAGTCTGTCCTACCAAAACCCATCCTACTAATGCCACAATTTATATAGGCCATCCCTTAAATGATCCAACTGGTACATATAAACCCATTCCATTTCAACACTCAAAATAGTGGGTTATGGGTCAACGCAACCCCATCAATTCATTTTCAGAGCTCTATGTATGAATTAGTCCCATTTGAATGAGTGAATTAGAGTGAACCATGATGAACCCTTTTTGTTTATTGATTATTTCACCCTATTAACACTTACTCATCCTCTATCATACATGATCTCTCATTAATTAATAAATTGTCTTGAGACACTCTCTTGTGAGATGGGTAATTTGTGAGACGGGTCGATCCATCACTAAAGTATGTTTATTGTATAGATAAAATATACTTATTTGCAGTTAAAGTATGTCAATAATAAATTAAATTACAACACACTAAAATCATATTTTAATGCATAATCTAACATACTTTAGAAAATATACTTTAACAACCATTAAATATATTTTATTTAAATAATACATACTTTAACACGTCTCACAGAACTGTCTCACCTAATTAGCGTCTCACAAGAGACTTTGTCAATTGTATTATTTTCTTTATGCTATTTTATTTTTTCTCTCAAGTCAATTAATTGAATTTAACATAAAATTTAAATGTATTCTAACAAATCTCAAAACAAACATAAAATAAAAATATTCATAGTTTATTAAATCATCATAATCCTTAAACCCAAATCTAAATCAGACACTCAAAATACTAACTTATAAACCATTGATGTAACTGATAACTCATAATTTATATCTTATCTTAGACGGAGGGTTTATAGAGAGAGAGGATCTCTCCGTAAATTGAATGCTGTTGCTCTCCCTCCCTGTAGCATGCTACAATAATTTCACTATCGCGTGATATAGTGAGAGCAAATTGACTCCCGAAAGAGATCCACATCCGGGTTTATATAAGTTAGGTGTAATTGATAGAGACGTGCATGCATTCCTCTTACGTATACACACACGCACATAAATTGGCTGCACAACAGACAAAGAAAGGACAAGATTGTAATTTCCGTATAAAACATCAGGAAACGTTGACACCTGGTCGTACACATGCAAGGTTCCTGTCGCCATCTGTCACTAACCAACTCCAACCGTCTCTTTAGCTTCTTTGTATCTAAACATCTCATTTTTAATTAATTCATTAATTAATACTTGCTTAAGTATAATACTAACAATTTAAAAATGTCGGAAGGTGTCATGTTGATTTGGAATCAATTGTAAAAGAAAATATTAATTCACAAGATCGAGTCATGTGAATTTCTTAGTTGGTCGGAAGGCCGATAGTTATTTAAATATATATTCCCCACAACAAATATTTTAGCACTTTGAAATGTCTCACAAACGGTCTTATCTAAGTAGCGTCTCACAACAGACTTTATCTTTTAAAGAGGGAATAAAACTGAAAGTGAAAGTGAAAGTGAAAGTGAAAGTGTTGTAAAATATTTAACGAATAATTACAAATTTAGATAAAAATTAATAAAAATAAATAATCTATTAAAAATAGTAATACAATACTCTCAACGTGAGAACCATAGGCTCACGTGAGTATTTCTTATTTATATTTTGAGCAGATTTGTGTGAAATCGTCTTACAATTATATCATTTTACTATTTTATAATTAGTTATTTCTTTTATTAAAAAATTTATTCCTATATATATCATTTTTCTTTCAAATTTTATTAGTCCCTCCGTCCATTGTTAATGTATTCATTTAATTTTTGTACGTGGATTAAGAGGTATTATTATTTTTTATGTAGTGGGTGGTTGTATTAATGAAGGGTGTAGGTCCCATACTTTATTTGTATTAGTAGGGTGTGGGTCCCAAATGTCTAAAAATAGAATTGAATAGATTAAGAATGGAGGTCCCAAAATAATAAAATGGATAGATTATGGATGGATGGAGGGAATACTTTTTATTTGTAATTAACTTAATCAACTAGAATTTTGAACAAATTTATAATTTAATGGAGTATAATTTGTTAATGGCACCTTACATATATTTATTATCCCTCCGCGCACCATAAGGATTATATTTGTATTTTACATGTGAATTAAGAAGTATTATTATTTAATATGTAATGAGTAATTATATTAATGGGATGTATGAGTCACACTAATTTATATTAGTGATGTGTGAGAAGGTTATTGAAGTGCTTTAAATGTAAATTTTTAATGGGTAAAACAAATAAATATATAAGAAATGGAGTACTCCATTTGGAGATAAAAGGTTATTGAAGTGCTTTAGATGTAAAGTTTAAATGGGTGCAACATATAAATATACGTATAAGATATGGAGTGCTCCATTAGGAGATTACCAGTTGAAAATTAAAAAATTATAATCCTAAATTTTTATGAGTATATTTTTCTAAAACAAAAACTTGTTTACACAGGACGTACGGGCACACTAATTTTGTATTAAATTATATATTTTTTAATATAAAGACATATACCTTTATTTTCGGAAGAAAAATAATATTAATAAAAAGTGTATACTTTTTAGAAAAAAATAATGTAATCTTACTAAATAAATTTTATACCTTTTAAAACAAAACAAGATACTCTTACTCATAACACTAAATTTTAAAGGGAATCGTGTGCTCCGGGTGCACGCAACCTCCCTCTTTTTCTAATTATATACACTTTTTCAGATAATACCTAAATTTATCTAATTCTTTTTCTTAAAAAAAAAAGTCAAAATTTCAAACTTATCCAATCTGGCACCATTTGCTAAACAGGACCACTGTAGTACTCACTAGTCGCTACTTACTAGACACTTTAATAAAGCAATTAATTGATAGATTCAATATCTATTTTTTTTATAAAAAAAAATATACATGTGTAAATATATCTAATATATATAATAGAATAAACTTATACAAATTGAGGAGTAGCATTTTATCGAAAAAAAATTAATGAATGAAAATGTTCTTCTACTACTCCTTATGATAGACTAATCAAGAGTACCGTATTTTTTAGTATTGATATCAGCACGTAAAAATCCACCCTAAATAACTTGAATAACACTAAAACTACTCACTCAATCTACTAGATTTTTTATTTTTTTTTATCAAGAACCGTTTTTTTTTCTCCTTATTCGTTTTTTACTTGAATGTATATAGCATAGCGTTTAGTGTATATAAATATAAAGATATGTAAAATTAATAGAATATGTGTAGAAAATAAATATTTAAATAATATAATGAAAAATATATATAAATTTATCAAGATGTATTTAAAAAGTGAATAGTATTGTAATATACTTATTCCAATTCTAAAAATATTTTGAAGTGTTTGGACGGATAAAAAATAAAGTTTAAAAAAACTAGTGAGACAGAGAGTATTCCTTATTTTTATGTATGATAATTGATAGTTATATTAACAATTTGTGTGTATTAGGGTTATTTGCTATATTTTTAGAAAATTTCTTTTTTTTTTTTTACTTTTTAAGAACATGTTTAAAATTCAATTTTGAGTATGTTTGTCATTTTATGTTTGTTTCAGGATAAGATTTACATTAACAAAGAGAATAAGATTTACATTTATCTTTTAATAAATGAAACCACGTAAAACTTTCCTACATTGGCTCACACACGTATATTAAAATTTATATGTCCATAAATATAAAAGACAAACATAAACGTTTGCCTGAGAAGGAGAGATTACGAGAAAATCTACTTTCTAAAACTCAAGTAACGAGTACATCACTCTTACGAATGAAATATACTCATACTTATCTTAACAATAATTTTTAAAAATAAATTCGCAATATACCAAATTTCACTAAATTAAATTCTAATAAAAAATCAAATTCATCACTTTTAAAAACTAATTTTTCATATATTAAATAGAAAGGAATATTTTATTTTACTATACCTCATTTCAATCAATTTAAATATTTAATTTATGATGTATATATATAAATATATATGTTTGTTTTGAATTTTAGTAGAATAAGTTTTAGTTTAGAATTTAATTGTATATAAGAATTATATGAAGGTATGTGTGAAAGTGTATTAATTAAACAAAGAGTGATTGTATTAATTGAAGTGTGATAATAATTTATAAAATGAAGAGTGAGGCTCCTGTGCATCCAGACATATGGACCATATTCCGTGCGTCTTTGCAATTTCTATGTCCCTTTGCAATTTAAACCCTTAGTAATACATATGTTTAAATAGAATTGGAAGGGAGTATTGTGTTCACATGGGGATACGGAATATCCATCCGTGTTCCAAGGGGCGTAGAAACTTTTGCCAAAAATGAATCGTAGGATTTGTCGGTGAATATTGGGTTAATTTTATAGAGTATAAATTTTTTTAATTTTATTTAAAAAAAGAAAATTTCAAAACCGAAAATAAACAGCCTACAGTTCGTAATAAAAACCGACTGGAAGATTCCAAGAGTTGGAGCTCCTCCACCTGGACCGCCACATAGTACTTAATACAAAAATACTATACCCGTGATTCGTGAACCTATACCGGATTCGAATATTCCCCCCATATCCCCCCTTTCTCTCTCTATAAATAAACCCCACTCTCTCTCCTAAAATCTAACAACACACCAAATAACACCCACAACAGATCATGTTCAATACCCTCAAATCCGACTACCAAATCTGCGAACAGCTCGGCAACGGCCGCTTCGGCGTCGTCCACCGCTGCTTCTCCCCTCTCTCCGGCGAATCCGCCGCCTGCAAATCCATCGACAAGCACTCCCTCTCCTCCGATCCCACCGACCGCCGCTGCATCGTCATCGAGCCTAAAATCCTCCACCTCCTCTCCGGCGGCCCTAACATCCTCCGCCTCCACAACGTCTACGAAGACGACGATTATCTCCACCTCGTCACCGATCTCTGCGACGGCGGCGATCTCCTCGACCGCCTCTCCTCCGGCAACTGCTTCTCCGAACCCGACGCCGCCGCGATCTTCAACCAATTGATGGTGGCGATCGCGTTCTGCCACCGCATGGGCGTCGCGCATAGGGATATCAAACCGGATAATATTCTCTTCGATTCGCGCGGCAGGCTGAAGCTGGCCGACTTCGGATCGGCGGAGCTGTTCGACGTTTCAGAGATGAGCGAATTGGTGGGTACGCCATACTACGTGGCGCCGGAGGTGCTGATGGGGAGGGAATATAATGAGAAGGTTGATATTTGGAGCGCCGGTGTGATTTTGTACATTATGCTCGCCGGCGTTCCCCCGTTTTACGGAGAAGGCGCGGCTGAGACTTTTCAGTCGGTGGCGCGGGGAAATTTGAGGTTTCCGACCAAAATTTTCCGGTCTGTGTCGCCGGAGGCTAAAGATCTGTTGAGAAAAATGATCTGTAGAGATGTTTCTAGAAGGCTAACAGCAGAGCAAGTTCTGAGTAAGCATCAATCTCCGTAATTTCTTGTTTTTCTTCAGAAATTCGCGCCAGTTCTTACGAATTCCGATCGATTTGCAGGACATCCATGGATGAGAAATGGAGGAGAGATCACAGCAATGGAGGATTAGCCCTAAAAAGGTGTGTAATCGGTAAATTTTTGAGAAAAGTGTACTCACTGTACAAAGAGCAGGGAAGCCAACTGGAGAGAACGCTCGGAAGAGTGGAGAAGATCTGGCCGTTGATGGATCTGATGTTTGGAATGAGATGACGGCTGTGATGTATCGCAGAGGTTTTTGTATTTGTAGAGTATATGCGTAGTAGGGGATCCTACCCTCTTGTGATAGGGAGCTGAGATAGTAAATGCGTGCGAATAAGAGAGTAAATCGTGTAAATTAGTTAATTAGATGGTAAAATAAATATGAATCAAATTTTATTACTCGAAGTTTGAATTTTCTTTTTTGAAAACAAGTTTGAATTTTCTACTAATTCCCAATAATTTAAGACAAACTGATAAAAATACAACAAAAATTGAAGAAAATACAAATTAGTATTATTGACAATCAAGATCAAGTATTCAAATTTTATTAAATCTGTAGCTTGTATTCGGTTTGATTGAGTAAATTGAACGATAATCTCCTCTCCATTTTGGAACGGTGAACCTGAACTTCTGGACAACACTGACTTCTGCGGGCTTTTTAGAGATACTTTAAAAGCATTGGTTAGCAACATTGGCTTCCGGTTCCTTGTATTACTGAATATTGATTTTGTAAAACGTTTTACTTTAACTCCATTTTTAAGTGGTTGGGTGTGAATTGGGTTATGCATAACGACATCAAAGGTAGCTTTTGTCAATTTTCATCTGTATTGGGAGATAAAAAATTTAAAAAAATTGTGTTGGGATTGTGGATTTGTATCATTTGGGTAATATGGAGATGAAGGAACAAGATTATTTTTTGAGGCATGGAGATGAAATTCTGATAGGGTTATTAGCGAAATAAAAAATAGAATGTGGAGTTAGTGTAAGGCTAAATTCTCGAATGATCTAGAATTTAGCTCTAGTTTTTGGTCTGTAACACCTTTGGAGGTATTTGAGGTAGGGATGACAATGAGACGAGTATTTTTGGGTACTCGGTCTACCCGAACCCTAATGGGTAGGGGACGGATAGTTGTAAACGGGTTTGAGACGGGTGTGGGTAGTTGTGAAAAATACTATTAGTGTTTGAGACGGGTACTGCCTCAAATGCCCGCGGTACCCCGATTATATATATATTTTTTATAAAATTTAATATATGCTCTCTCCGTCCCACGACAAGGAGTGCATTTTACTATTTTCGTCCGTCCCAATACAAGAGGTGCATTTTCTTTTTTAGTAAAAGGGACCCACACAAATTAACTTTTTCTCTTTCCATAACCCCACACTTCACACTAATACACTTACTTAAAATATTATTTCTCTCACCTCAATTACCCCCAACAACTCATTAAATATTATATATCTTAATCTACGTGCAAAAAAGTTCCGCCACTCTTGTTGTGGGACGGAAGGAGCATTATATAATTTATATATGATATGATATTTTATATATTTAATTAATAGTTATAAGTTTTATTTAATCATATTTATTAAATATTTATTTAAAATAATTACAATTTATATTTTATTTATTTTATATTTAATTAATAATAATGTAATTTTTATTATTATACTTATTTAGGCACTAAAAAAATATAAATATATATAAAATAAATGAATATTAAACGGATATGGGTACCCGCGGGTATTGATAAACGGTAATGGGACGGATACGGGTACCATAATAAATTTTTTAAACGGGACGAATACGGGTAGTTATTTTTAATCGGATACGGGTACGAGTACCCCAAAATAAGCGGGTATCCTACCCGTTGTCATTCCTAATTTAAGGTTATCTACCCTTGATGTAGACACGCATTGTAAGTAGGCACCTCTAGTGCCTTTTACTTTCTGTTTCTTTGTTTTAATAAATTACTTTTATCAATAAAAAAAAACGTTTTACTTAACTTCTTGCAAACAGTCCAAAAGTGTTTCTCAGCAACACTGATGTCCGGCGCGTTTCTCAACAATACTCCCTAATTTTCGATAACTTTCTTGTATCATCGGCTCTCAGATCACTCTAATTTTTATTCAATCAATTCTTAATTAATCAAAATTTAATTTATTAATATTTTTACTTATTAAGAAACAAATAAACAATAAATTAATTAATACACATATGATTGTATTTGTTTACCGCTGCTCAGGATATCAACTATTTTCGAATTTATTTTATATTAGAATGGGCCACCCTAATAAGTTTTCATGTAGAACTAAACGTATCACTGTTCAATATAATCATTTGTATTTAATTAAATTTTAAACATGTATTTTGTCAAATCTTTAATATGAAATCATATTAGAAATAATGAAATCATACCAACATGCATGATATAAACGAATCTATGATAACTTAATTTAAGTTATCAATCCATTAGGTAAAGAGTATAAAATTTTCCCTTCGAATAAATAAATAAATGAAGTCATTATTTGGTATTATTCAATTCCTTGTATAAGTCCTACACTAAAATAAAAATAATATTATAGGAATCTTTATTAAAAAAATAATTAATTCTTGAATGGAAGTATCATGGAGTATAAGCAACTGCCATTTGAGTAACCTAAGATTGGAAGCTTCTATAAATATTTATGTATTAAAATTAAAATTATTTAATGAAATACTCCCTTGTCCCATAATATTTTTCTCACTTTCCTCATTTGTTTGTCCCATAAAACCTTTCACCCAAAAAAAGGGAACATCGCTTTATCCAAAAGCCTTAAAATTTACTTTAATTTCAAATTTGATACTCTTTTTTCACACACATATCATTATTTTATACTCCTTTTATTACCTAAAAATACTACAATACACTCCAAAATTAATAAAGTTGGTCAAAAAGTGTATATTTTTTTAAACAACGTAAAACAGTAAAAGTGAAAACTAAGGGAGTAGAAAATAAAATTGGTGTACATAAGAAGTCATGAGACTCCAGCTTGCAAGTGAATATTCGAGCTGGGTCCCACATGCAACCTAACCTCCATTTCCTTATGTCTAAAGAATCACTAATTTCAGTGTGTATTCATTCACACACACATTATTTGATGTTATGTGCAATTATTAAACTCCCATGCTTTTGTTTTCATGTTCTCTCTTAAAGGTATAGATTTACATTTTACCTATGCTTAATGTTTAGTAATTAATTTTATTAATAGGGAATTAAAATCATTTAAAATGAATATTTTCAGACAGGAAGGTGAAAGTATTAACACTCAAGTTTCAACTCAAATAACATTTTTTAATTTATTTATTATTTAAAAAATATCATTATTATCTTAAAGTAAGTTAAAAATAAACTTTTCTAAAATTTCTTATTTATAAATTTAAATTTCATTATGTGACGAAAAAAAGTATCCTACTATATTTGTTTTCAGTTTTGAAATTTAATTTTTGATTTTCAAAATCTACAATCAAATTTTCAAAATCAATCATATATACACCTAAAACATTATTAACCCCTAACTAATCATCTATTTATGATATTTGGCTTCTCAATTGATAATCAGTCTTTTGTCTCTGTTCACTCCTCTCTTCTCTCACATCAGTTAATACTTTTACACATATTGTCATATATTTAATATTGATTTTACTTAAAATTAAAATCTATCATAAAAAAAATCTAAAACAAACATATACTATCATTCACTGAATTTTTAAGAATCAGATAAACAAAAACAAACATAGCTATAGTTTAATGAACCAAATAATTATTTGTTATTATTATTATTTTTAGGGCAAAGAGTCACCCAAGCCATTATTCTTATTAGATAGGATCAATCAAGACCTCAAACTTTTTTTTTTCATTCACACACTTTTACTTCCTCATTAAGATCAAACACACCCTTGCACGTGAAAATCAAACATCCCAACTTTTCTTTAAAAAAAATAAATTCAACAATGTTAAAATTATTCTTTTCCATCTTCTTCAACACTAAACAACATCAAAATACTGTACAATTCCAACATTTTCATCTCTAATTCCCTCATCATCTCTTCAAGAAGCAATATTGCAATCCCCTTCGTTGATAAAACTAAACTTTCTTTCACACATTTTATCAAACACCTTCTGTGTATACAAATATCATCTCTATACATCTAAATTTCTAATACTCATAGAACAATCTGTTTGTACAATTATACAACTTGAAGGTGCCTGAAGGAATGAAATGAGTGTCAACATAATATCGGGTGTGATGCGTTTCCCTAAGGAATAAGGTGAGGGTTTAAGTGACATTTTGCCCTTATTTTTAACAAGACCAAATAAATTTTTGAAAGAGTGGTAATAGATAATGTGGAACGAATTAAGCATGATAGGGGTATATTCTAGGTACATGCTTCCACACAGTATCATATACTATTCTTCTAGGTTATTTCGGATTTTAAATCCAGGTTTTGGTTTTTCAAAACCCACATCCAAATTTTAAAAATCTCCCCTATATATATCTACTACATTCTCTCTCTTCAATTAATACACTTTTTCTCTTTATCTCTCCTCTCTCATTTAACTTTTTAAATAAATTAATACATTGATTTGACATAAAGTTAAAACATACCCTACTCATAACTCAAAACAAGTATAGAATACAATATTCATGGTTTTAAAATCTCACAAAATCTTAAACCAAACATCACCCTAGAAATTCAGGCGTTTGGTTAGAGGTGTTAGAAGAGGGTAATGAGAATGAAAAGGTATTGGCTCACATTCCTCATGCTTAGTTAGGGGGTCAATCATTCCCATACATTCAATGTATACCTCTATCCCTTCAATCACTTTCATTACCATTACTATTATTCTCATCAATGATTCTCATTACCATTGTCATTCCAAAATTTGAACCATGCGGCTCCGTTTGACTTATTTACTATTTATTCGCACCTCCTTATTTCTTTTTAATCTTTTTGACTATTTCATACCAAAATATAAATCAAAGTAATTCTATTTTGATAAGCAATCTTGGTTATTCTTTCACTCCCTAATAAATGAAAGACTCATACACTCTTTGTATTTTAACTTTTTTTAGAGGGTACTATAGCATTATTAATTACACAATTTATATACTATTTATGAGATATTATTTTATTCTTAGATTTAATATTCATTTTTAGAATTCTGTGTTAGCTTTTAAAATATAGTTTAATGAATATTATCTTCATGTTTCATATATTATTTACTTTTAAATCATAATATTAACTATTAATGGTCATAATGGTATTTTTACCAGTCTTTATCCTACTTTTAATTTAATACACCTGGGAGTGGGAAAATTACCGAAAACTCGGTATAATGACCTTGTTCTATCGAAAATTACAAAAAAATATCGGATTTTAGGTATATCGAAATTTTCAGTATTGTATGGTAGCCGTACCGTATTGAAAATTTCAGTATGGTATCGATAGGGGAACTCTATTTTAAAATGGATATAAGTATATGAGACAGATTGTAAAATGAATCGATTCATTATTAAAGTATGTTTATTATATAGGTAAAGTATGTTAATTAATATTTAAGTGCATATGTATTTAATAAATCATATTATAATATATTAAAATTATATTTTAATGCACCGTTCATTATATTTTAAAAAATATATTTAAATAAGAGATTGCAAAAGTGATGGAATCATTTAAAAAGAAGATGGGAAAAAAAGCATCCAAATTTTGAAAATTGATGAGGAATATTATGAGTACATGCTTCCTCACACTAACTATATACACGGCTCCTTATTCGAATATTTTATCTCCAATTAATCTTGAAGATATATACGTACTTCTTAATTCAATCTTGATAACCAAGCTTGCTTATTTTTCAATTTTATTCTTTGAAAAGAATTTAAGTAGGAAGTTCGAGCTGATAGTGTCAAAATGGGATTTTATTTTATATTTTTAATAATATTCCTTGAGTTTGTATTTCATGCATGTGATTTATATATATTTTTTTTAATAAAAAAATATAAGCTAAAATAGTATATTATATTATTATGTTGCAAATCAGAATCAAGCGGTGTTATACCCAAATAAAATATAATAACTATAAAGAATTAAAATTGATTTGATTTCATATTATTATTATTATTGTAGATAGTACTATGGATGCAGTAAATTATCATGCTTCCATTTAAAATATTGCTGTATTTCTATGTGGAATAAATTATATTCAATCTAAGTTAGTTGTTAAAAGTTTGTTAGTTGGGAGTTAAAAATATTAAAATAATTCTAATTTGTCAGCCATAAATACAAAATTTTATCATGTAAAATAATACCAATTTCCGAAAGGGACATAAAATTATTAATGTACAGAGATAAAATTAGTTTCTAAACCTTTTTCACCATTTTAAATCTTTTCAAAATTATGATTCTTTTTTTTCCAATCTCTCACATTTAGGCTAGCTCTCATATTTTTCTCTGTCTTAGCCCATCTGATCTAATGGGCTTCAAGAATATTAGTCCATTAAGAATAGAGGCAGTGAGTGACCCATCCACTATATGAACCAATAGGCCCATATCTTGCGGCGCATCGCTCAACTACTCTACAATAAAGATTGGGTGATGACAATACAAAATAAAAAAGATTAATATTTTGGGAATAATAATACAATTAAAATAAATTCTTGCGTAATGTAATTTACAAATAAATTTGTTTAAGATTGTCTATCACAACTTGTGACGTGCTAGGCAGAAAAATGTAATGCTATTTTAATTTGAGAAATAATACTTTATTATTTTTAATAAAAGTTATTCCCTTCGATATTTTTTTATCCCTCTTCAAGTACGTAGATTAAGAAAAAAAATAACTTTTAAATGTATTATAATATTTTTTTATAATAAATAAATAATAAAGTATGTTAGATTTATTAGGTAGAGATAATTCTTTTAATTATATATGCGAAGAATGATTATTTATTTATTTATTTTAAAAGCGTTAATTTTTATGGGATGACAAAATGAAATGTGTAGACACTATTGATAAACATGAAATATTCTTGAAACATATCAAAATAATTCCCATCAGGGCATGTTTGTGTACATTTAGTAGATCCAAGATTTATTATTATTATTATTATTATTATTATTTTATCCTCACAATTTAAGTTACATTACTTATTCTTAAATTTTATTACAAAACTCTATTAAAGAAATTTATAATCAATATATTCAAATTAAATTGTATTAATGTTTTTTATTATTTCTTACCTTTATAATTTGTATTTTAGGGTATATAATTTATTCCTACTATTAATTATATATCTTTAAGATATTTATAATAACTTAATTCAAACTAAAAATTAAATTAATCCAAATATATAGACCTGTAATCCTTAGATCCAAAATTACGACTGATCATTCTCATTTGAGATTACACCATCCAAATATAATACAATCCATATTTTTTGTTACAATTTTACATATTCCAATCATACAACTTTTTATCAAATAAATAAATACCATCTTCTTTAGCCATCCAATAACACAAATCATTTGTATAACAATACATGTTCTTCAAATCGGAACTGAAAACATCAAAACTCTTATCCATCGAACCCCACCAAAGATGACAAAAATACAACGATCTACCAAATATATTCTCACAAAATTTCCAATGAAAATCTTCATTTAGATAAATAATATGGTTCCCAAAATCACTATCGCCAGAAGCACAGTGTGCCACTAGTGGGTCTGAATTTGGAGGGAGTTTATTGGCTATGACCACTCTTTCAGTAGACCCTATGAAACAGAACCCAATGGTTTGTCCAATATTAGATATAAAGATAATAATTATAATAATAAACAAGAGATTTTTATTGAAATATGCCATAGCTTTGGAAATGTTTATATGTTGGGTGGTAATTGATTTTTTATTTTGTCCATTTTATAGAGAAAAAAAATGGAAATGTGGATTACTTGATATTGTATAAGAAATGAGACCTTGAAATTGCAAGAATAGAATTTTATTCCATAGATTAGATATTGAAAATATAATAAATTACATTTTATTGGAGAATATGATGTAATAATAGGTTAATATGGTACTAAATTGTCATAATCTTGAAACTTTTACATCATATATAGGAGATTGTAACAAAAATAAAAATTCATTGCCTTAAATTTTACCTTTAAAGTAAGGTAAAAGCTAATTAAAAAATAAATTTAAATTAAATACACGATCAAAAAATGAAATAATTATTAATTTATGACAAACACTTGTACGAATTAGGTTCACGTGAATCCTGTTTTCAACCATTACTTATTAGTACATGAAAATTTAGTCTTTAGAAATATAAATTATTACTATTATAAATTAAAAAATTTCTCTGAAAATTTATTTTAAATCCTCATTTATCAATTAGGGTAAATTATTACTATTATAAATTAAATAATTACTCTGAAAAATTATTTTAAATCCTCATTTATCAATTAGGGTAGGTCTTGTGTGAGACCGTCTCATGTGAGATCATTTTTACTTTTTTAAATGGTTATGAGACCGTCTCATGTGAGATCATTTTTACTTTTTTAAATAGTTATTACTTTCGCTATAAATCGTTATCATTTTCGCTATAAAATGTTATCACTTTTTATTTATACTATAAATTGTTCATGAAAGAGCATTATTACTTTTCATTAATTTATTATCACTTTCTTTCATAAAAGTTATCACTTTCTGGCTGTCTCATGTAAGTCCGAGACGGTCTCACATAAGTCTTTCCCTACCAATTATTCTTAAATACATAAAAAAAATCACTCTTTAAATAAATGAACTATGACTCTTACGAATAAAAAATTATTATTTTTCTGAATGGGCAATTATTCATGATTTTCTAAAATTACAAGAAGATATAACTCTTTATTTATTTATTATTATATAAAATTCCTATTCTCGACAATTACAAGAAGATATATATTAAATATGATGTGAATTTTCTCACATTCATTCAATTAATAAAGCCCCATATCAAGTTTTTCATTCATTCTAATAATTCCAATCATACATTTTCTTGTCAAAGATATAAAATCCATCTCCTTTTACAGTCCATCGACACATATTTTGCTCACAATGATTTCTCTCCAATTTCGAATTAAAAACAATAAAACTTTTGTCCTTCGAACCCCACCAAAAATGACAAAAGTACAACGATCGTCCAAATGTGTTCACAAAAATCCCAATTAAAACTCTGATTTACTGAAATTGTATGATTTCCAAACTCTTTGTCACCAGCAGCACAATGTGCTATTAAAGTGGGTGAATTTGGAGGGAGATTATTGATTATATAAACCATTTGTAAAGAACCAAGAAAACAAAAACGTTTTTCTGAATATTATTTGGCATTATTAAAATAAAAAATACAAGAAATATACTTGTATATGCCATTTTGCTAGCATATGTATTGTAGATATGCTGCCTTATGTCCCTTTTACACAGTGTAACTAAGTGCATAAATACATCTTTAGTGGGAAAACTTTGATTATTATTAGTAGTAGTATTCCAAAAATATTATGTACGTTAAGGCAAAAATGAACATAAAAGTTGAGTGTTGAAGAATATAAAGTTATTTTCTCACTTATGAAGATTTAGAAAATCCAAAAAAGATGAAAAACATTTACTCCCTCCATCCACAGAAAAGTCACCATTTACAATTAGTACCCTCATTAGATTTAACTGTATTTATTTATTTATTTAATTTCCATTTGTTTTTATAGAAGTGTGTATTGATTGAAAAATGCCAATAATGTTTATAATATCATTAACTTTAATTACAGAAACTTTGACGAGATTAAAAATGTGAAAAAGATAATCTTAATTTTTTTTCCATCGGACATAAAATATTTAATGAGATTATTTCAAATAATAATTCATTTTAGTAGTTCGCAAGTTGTAAAAGATTTTAAGATTATATAGACAGAGATTATGTTAAGATAAAATTATTTTACACTTTTATAGTTATTTATATTTTATTTAAAAAAATATTGTCACTTTTTATTTAAATTATAAATTATTTACTCCATAAAATAGTTTACTACACAATTATCACTTTCCTCATCAATATTGGAAATCATTTTTTATTATAATGTTATTACTTATTCAAAGTCATTCCATAACTGTCCGTGAGTCTACGTTACACAAATCTTTGTTTACTTAAATATTCCCTATGTCCTGCAATATATGTTTGTTTTTTTTGTAAATGAATTAAGTAATACTCCCTCCATTCCGGGCAAACAGCACCGTTTATTTTTTACACGTAAATTAAGGAGTATTATTATTTAATATGTATTGGGTAATTGAAAGTGGTAATGTGACATTTTTACCCCTGTACTAAAGTGGATTATTTTATCCTACACACAATGTCATTAACCCTAAACCCACATTAAACTTTATGGATAAAACCCTAAACCTGTATTAATAAACAAAAGCCTGAATATAAAGTGAATAATTATTTTAGTGCTGTATATGAACCCTATCAGAATATATTAGTAAGTGTTATGGGTGAGTCCCATCTAATAAAAAAAATGTAACTATTAAGATGAGACGCATAAATTGAAAATAAGCACTAATATTATTGTGGGAACTATATAATAAAATAAAAAAAGTTATTCAAAAAAAAAAACTATTTCAGATTGATATATGACTAATTACAGCGTCCATTTTGTTGTAATAATGCAATTAGTAAATATAAATAAATAAACAAATCCGTATTTGGAGATAATCCAATTCATGATTCCACGTTAGACAATTTTAAATACTTCCAAAAGTCAAACCAGAATTATGCTGGTCATTTTGACCAACTAATTTCCAAGAAAATTATGTCCCACTTAATTATGAATTCTTCTATTTTATTTGGATTTTCTTTATCACTATCCCATTCAGTCAACAACAATGGTATCTTAAGACTGTTCTGTTTTGTTTTAATTAAATAATAATGAAATACTCATGTTATTCCTTCATATTGCAAAACATTTTCATTTTCGTACATTCCACTTAATCATAAATAATTTTAATATGATAAAAATATTCAATTTAATAATTCTCATAATAAAACTAATTTAAATAATGCTTTTGTTTACCTTGGCATACCCTACACTTTATTTATTCATAGAACACATTTTCTTAATTGAAAAAAAATTAAACATATAAGGCCACTGGAGTTATAGTGTCATTTTTAGGTACTTAAATACAACAATACTCCATACTCCATAGTATATGTAAAAAAGAAGTTAACAACACAATTAAACATGCACATTTTAATTTGAATCCGCTATGGTTTCGGAATCGATCAAAATGGAATCGGAACCAAATATATTATAGTATAACATATTTTGTGAGTTTTGGATCACTATATTTAATGAATTTATTTTTGTAAACTTTAGAGTAAATCTTATACCTAAATAAATGAAATTTCCTTTTTCCAAAAAAAAAAAAAAAAACTCCTTATTCCTAATTTCATTCAATCGGAATCAGTAGTTTTCAATTCCAAATCGACAGTTTTGAAGAAAGGGGAATGTGTAGTTACAATATAACTAGAGGGAGGGAATATTTATTACTCCATTCTCATATGTAACATACTTATTATTATATACATTAAAGCTATACCAACTGACATCATACATTTCCTAAATTATTTCAGTACATGTGAAGTACTAACATCACACGAAATTAATTAAAAATTTGATTAATCCCATTCATAAATCATTATATAATAATTCTACTAACCCAAATACATCATTCACATTTTTACATCTTGATTTTTAAAAAATGTACCCTGTTATTCATTTGATCCCCTGTAAAATCCTATCATTACAGAGTAACATGATCTGATTATAAAGAGAAGAAAACAAAACAAAAAATATTTAACAAATTTAGAAAGAAAAGGAAAAAAAGTTTAAGAATTTTCAGATAAACTCAGCAATTCCTCCAAATAATCCGATCCCAAATCTTCCAAAACCACCATTTCTCTCTCCTCCTCTTCCTTTCTCTTTCTACATTTCCTCTGAATTGAGTGGCGCCGCTTCAATGCCAGCACCGGCGAGCACCCCTCCTCCACTCCGCCGCCGTATCCCATCTCCCTCAGCGACTGCCACACCACCTCCACCGGGAAGTTCAGCACCGCCGCCGTGCCTCGCATGGCGAACGCCGCCTGATCGTACGCCAGCGCGGCCTCCTCCGCCGTGTCAAAGGTTCCCAACCAAACTCTCACGCTGTTCCTCGTCGAGTCGCGTATCTCCGCCGCGTACTTCCCCCATGGCCGCCGCCTTACTCCCCTGTACATCACCTCCTTGCTCTCCTCCGGCGAGTAGCCGCCGCCCGCCGCCGCTGCCCCCTCGGCGAGAACTCCGTACAGAAGCATCTCCTCCGAGTCGTTCTCGTTGAACGGCAGGCAATGGGGATCGGAGTAGGATTCCGGCGAAAACTTCGAGAAGCTTCCAGAATCCATGGAGAATTACAATATACGATGTGAGTATAATTTTTTTTATTTTGAAAATAGAAATTTGTGGATTTGAGTGTTGGATTTAGGATGGAATGTTGTTTGGTGGAATTAGAAAGTTTGAGAATCAAGAAAGGGTTATATAGAGGCGGGAAGATGTGGCAGCCATTAGAGTATAAACAAGCTATTTAAATAAATAATTAAAAATAGTTTATAATAAATTATTAATGTGGGGATAAGAAGGTGACATGTTTAATTATTATAATTATAATTATAATAATAGTAAAAATTTTGGAGGTGAAAAACAGAGTGTTGTGTGTTGTGTGTGTAGTTGCACGTGGGTCAAAGAGATGGCGGCGTGATTGAGTATCAACTTGAGTTGATGACATGGCAACATATGGTCCGGTTCGCACTAAACGGATTTTCACACTGCTTCCGTAATACTCATTAGTACATCATAATGATAATATACACATCATAAATTTATACATTTAATCTAAATGAATTAATAAGAGATTTTCAATAAATTCCAAAAGTGAATAATACTTTAAATTATAACAATTAAAGAAAAGTATATTCTAAAACTCGGTAAAATATTAACAATATACTTTACGAGTTAAGTTTACGTTTGTTTTTTGCACGTAAATTAAGAGATATAATATAGGTAAGAGAAATGAACTACTAATATTTAATGTAAAGTTGATACTTGTGTTAGTGTTGTGTGTGGATTTTTTTATGTGAATCCAACTTAACAAAAAAAAAGAAAATGTAAATTTTAAGTTAGGACAAAATAAGATAAAAATCGTAAATGGACGAAAGAAGTATAGTATTTAAATAATAATAAGGGACAACTGTTTTGCGAGTAATACCAAGTACCCAACCCGTCTAAATTTTATTAGGTTAGGTACAAATATCTTTAAATGGGTCAGGGATAGGTTTGGGAAATAAGAAAATACTCTCTCCGTCTCCTTGATGTTATTCATTTTTTCATTTTGGTTCGTCCCATTACAAAGTATCAATTTTTCTTTTTGGATTGATGTGACCTACAACCACTATACATGACCCCACACCTATTTCTCTCATCTTACTATACATTAAATTATTATACTCCTTAATCCACATGCAAAAAGTCAACAAATACCTTTCAAGGGGATGGAGTATATCATTAAGGTTTGGGTATCCAACCCGTCTAAAATCTATTGGGATAGGTACATATATCTTTAAGCATGTTGGAATGAGTTGAGGAAATGAAAAAGGATTCGAGTATCAATCCGTCCAAATTCTATTGGTACGGGTACACCACAAGGATAAAATTACAATTATACTCTAAACCCTAAACCTTAGGGATAAATTATACCTTAAACTACAAGGGTAAAATTACAATTATATCCCTAAAATTAAATAAATAATAATAAAAAAAAAACAGTAACAGCAACAGTTTAAAAAAGAAAAACACACACACTGAAGGTGAAGGAAGAAAATTATACATTTTGGAATTGGTAGGACTAGGGATGGCAGTTTCGCGGGTTTTTCCGGGAACCCGACTCGACCAAACCCTAATGGGACTGGTTCGAGTACCTATAATCGGGTTTGGGATGGGTTTGGGAAAAAATAAAAATTTCCATTAGGGTTCGGGTAGGGTTCGGATTCACCCCCCGGATACCCGGATAAATAATCGGATAAGGGTAGCGGGTACCCCCATATACCTGTCTCATTTACTTGTATGTATATTTTTTTAGAGGGTTCGAATGCTTAACCTCATATTAAAAAAAAATTCGTTCACCGTTTAGACACAAGTAATTCTTGTTATGTGTTTCAATATTTAAATAAATTTACAAATCATTAATTTAACCTATCATTTTATTTTATTTGTATGTTATTTAAAGTTTGAATTGAAGATTTTTAAACTTGTGTGGTGATTTTATGTCATGTTTTAATTATTATTGTTTAATGTTGTGACCAAGAATGTTTAATGTTGTAGACACATTTATTTAAATGTTTGAGACTTGAAATTTAATATTTTAAATAAAAAAAAGTTTGACTGGTTCGGATACCCACGGGTAGAAACAATCGGGACCCTACCCGCTGTCATTATAGAAAGGATAATTGTATTCTAGTCTTTTTATTTAAATACCTCCCAATCTACTAATTAATCTAACGCGATATCGAGTAAAATGTGAAATAAGACGACAAAGTATGTAAATTGTAATTTAAGGGTTCGGATTTAGAAGTAATTTGACCATATGATGGCCACAAAACCCAAATAAATTAATTTAATTGTGGTCAAAAGTTTCTTTTGGATTGTTGATGGTGATAATGTGGAGCAATATAACCGCATAAACTACCATAATTTAGAAATCATCCTTTTGTCTCTTTCACATTGGAACAGATGAATCTAGCTGCCTTCATTAAAAATGTACTTTTTCTCTAAACATTTATTTTTAGAGATATAAATAAATATTTAAACTTAAGGATATAAGGAAATATAGAGGATAGCATATTATTGGTTCACTCCAACTTCACTATATTGGACAAAATATACTTATAAGTCCAATCAACTACTCATGAATTATCTACTCAAAGTTATGTTATACAATGTATTATGTATATTGGATTGAGAGAAAACTTTTATTGATTATAATACAATAACTAAATTTATTCAATATTTGTTTTCTTAGAATACATAATAAAAGCAAACGACTGTACAGAACATTTCACCATATGATTTTTCTTTTAACCTATGATTAAAGAATGAAGAAGTGTCATCCTTTGATATTACAAATAATTATCTTTTTACTTGATAATATTATATTATTCATATAAAAAAATAATAAGTTATTTTTTATAATTTAAAGGTAATAAACAACTAAATTCATCATGTACTCGCAAGGAATTATGATAAATTAGTTTGATATACTTCAGTTTTGTTCTCTTAATATATGAATATAAGTCGGTTAAATAATTTATTAATTTTTTTACAAGTCAAATTAATTATTCTTTAGTTATTCTTTGTAATTTATGTTAAAATTTACTTAAAAAATAAAGTTTGCCTCAATTTGATACTTTTGGATTGTTTACTCAGCAAATACAAATATAATTGAAATACTAGAATACATACAAAACCACTATAAATGATAAAAATATTTCAAGTTCAGTACATATATGATATATCAATCTTCAATTATGTTGGAGGTACCTATTTATTTATTGAAATCAATTAAAATTGTGTAAAATGTTGATTTTTTGACCAATAAAAGTGAAGTTCAGCCCTACTAGTTGCTATTTATATAAGTAAAAGAATAGGGAGGGTGCATGAACTAAGTAGCAATCATTAATTTAACAATTAACATGTGAATTGACAAATAAATATTGCACAGTAACATTTTTATCAATTTTCTTTCCCTTTTAGGCAACACTTAGTTCCAAACTTCTAAGTTAGAAAATTTTAAATATCACTTTAGAAATGGCTGCGCCAATTCAAGATTTTTTTTTTATCTTTTTTACAAATATAGAAATAGGAGTATCATCTAAAATTAAAATATTGATACATGTTGGTTTATTGTTTCCCAAATAGGGAAAATGTTTAATATTCTCAAATTCCGTTTTAATCTTTACATTTTTATATGGATTTTAGGCATATTTCGTTGTGGAAACACATCTAACATAATGCAATTACTCACTATATATTAAATATTATATCTTCTAATTTACTGTGTATTAAAATATTATATTTTTTAATATTTATGTAAAAAGTTAACGTAATTATTTATATGGAACGTAGAGGATGTATCAACCTTATTTACCATCATTTTTAATGGAAGTTTCAAAGAAGACAAACTTTTATCAATCAATTTGAATATTCAATATTTAATTTGAGGAAATCACTAATTGAAGCATACAAATTCATAGTAACATGCATAAATTAATTTTATTTTCTATAAGTAACTCATATTATCAAAAACAACTCCTTAAATTTTAGTAACATAAAAATTCAATTATTTTACTATATATTCAAATACTCACATCTTGATTGATAAGATCCCTAGTATTTTAACTAAAATATACTACATGATCCATCACAAACTTTTTTTTTAATCAATTGAAATATTTTATTTTAGTATCAAGTAGTCTATGAATTAATGAAAGTAATTTGACTGAGAAATTCATGAATTGGTCAAATAATTCGAGAAATAATTTGACAGTCTTTTAGAAGTTCAAAGTTTGGTGGTCAAAAGTTCTAAAAGATTATTAAAAAATTAAAATTAGAGAAATAAATCGTGGGAGGCTATGAAATGATATGATTCCACTAATATATAATATGATTGCAAACCTTTTCATTTAAAATTGTCTGCCCTTCTCATGGCACATGGAATTTTTAAACTAATCCTAATGAATAATGATACAACAAATTTAATTAAATAATTTAATAATCATTTTACTTTAATAATCATTGTTTTGAATATAAAGGGTTTAGCTATTGCACGTGTGCTGATGTATTCAAATACAAAAAAGTGTTTTATTGACCAAATTGATCACGTACGTCCTCATCAAATTCACCATAACAAATTAGAGCCGGGTCAGCGGGGCGGGCCAAAACTCGCCTCAACCCGCGCATTTGGCGGCTTAGGTGGGCGGGCCTAGGCAGGTTGCAAGCTAGAAATGTTTGGCCCAATCCATTCAAAGGCGGATCGCGGGTTATGGCGGGCCAACCCGCGAATATTTTTTTTCTTTTTAATTAGGGATGATATTATTAAAATGAAATACCAAAATAATGGTACAAAATACTATAATATCAACATAAACATGATACCTATAGAATTTGCATTCTTACAAACCATTCTCTTCACAAAAAAAATTCCAAACATTTGAAAATCCCCTCTACTTATATTTACCACTTGAGTTCGTATTTCTAATATCATATATATTAATATTACTTTAATTTAAATCGACAAACTCCATAATTTTTTTCTTCTAATCTGCAAGAATATAAATAAAAACATAAATATTAATTACCCCAAATAAAATAATTACCTAAACATAATCAATTTTTTTCTTTCAAATTTTCAATCTAAATCAAGAATTAAAAGAACATGTTTAAAGCAGTAAACTTTTGTAAAGCATAATACACGAAAGATAAACTTTAGGTATTTCTCTCGAGTTTGACATATGGCGGGCTTAGGCAGGGCGAGCTAAACCCGCCTCAACCTGCGCATTTGGCGGGCTTAGGCGGGTGGGCCTAAGCGGGCTGCGGACTAGAAATATTCAGTCCAACCCACCAATTATATAGGCGGGTGCGGTTGGGCCCGATGGGCACATCCCATTTTGACGACTCTATAACAAATTAAACATTATTAGAAATAAAAATATAAATAAAATAGATTATCTACTGTTAACCATGCAACTCATCATAAACCTTTCAATAAGAAACTTAATGATCTATAATAAAATTTTATTATTATCATGTTGCAATGGATATTTTAGTGTATGAAGTTTTTCCATAATGTTTTTATAGAAGAATTTGCATTTTGTGTGAAAATCGTCTTATAGAATGAATTTTGTGAATTAAATAATAAAGAATGATAAGATTTTTAATATTCACGATAAAGAATGATAATATTTTTAATAAATATAATAAATAAATTATAAACAAATTCTTATTGTGAGTATGATTAAATACATTTTGTGAATTAAATAATAAAGAGTGATAATATTTTTAATAAAAAATAATAAATATAATAAATAAATCATAAAAAAAATCTTAGATTAAACCCGCACTTAGTCTTCTGATTCTCAAAATTTTAAATCTTAATCATTTTTAAATTCAATTTTGATCTTATTAGTTCAATCTTAATTCACATTTAATCCATTTTCGGCGACACCCTTCAGCAATGTCCTTGTAGCAACACGCGTCAACATTTTAATACAAATTACCTTTGACCATTTAAGTATATTTTAAGAGTTTGTTGATATTTTAAATATCTTATCAAATTACCACAAATCCATATTTAATTTTTTAACTATTGGAATTTTTATTTTAGTTATGCTTATTCAATTTTGGTCGTGACTAGTCCATTCAGGTCAAAATTTGAAAAAAAAAAAAACTAAAATTAAATAAAAAAAAACTAAAATAAAAAATTACAATGGTTAAATGAACCACCTCGATTTTGGCATAGCTACAAATAAGTACTGCTTATTATACACCTCAACAAATCTTTGACTAAATCTGATAATCATCACCTAAAATCTCATTTTAATGGATAAACTCTTCGACTTTCTTTTAATAATAAGGGTCTTTTACTAGATTATTATGATTACTCATTTTCCCTGTGGATAGATCTAACACCCAAATCTTACGAGAAAATTGGATAAGTCGTGACAAACTCTAGGGTGTTTTTGGTCCTTTCAATGATAAGATATTTACATTGTTTAAAAAATTGGTATATACTATACTAATATTCCCTCTCCCCCCTTCTCTCTCTCTCTCTCTCTCTCTCCACCCAGAATAGGAAGATAACGTTCTCTCTCTCATCATGCTCTCACTCACTGTAAACACTACTAAACCCTTTTTATCTTCCCCCTTCCTCCCCAACCACCACCACCCTCCGCCGCTGAACCCTCGCAAACCACCCAAGCCGCTCTCCGTCTCCGCCCTCATTCTCCCCTCCTCCTCCCCCTCTCCTTCCGCTAAGAAGCCACAACTACAGGTCTATCAGCCTTTCCGGCCGCCGGTCGACCCTCTTCCCGCCCGTTACCGCACTCTCGACACCAGCGCCCGCCTCGAAATCCTCTCCAATCGATTGGGCTACTGGTACGAATACGCATCTCTCATCCCACCCCTAATTTCAGAAGGATTCACCTCCTCCACGCTCGAAGAGATCACCGGAATCGCCTCAATTCAGCAAAATCTGCTCGTGGTCGCCAGCCAGGTTAGGGAGTCACTGGTTGAAGTCGCGGATGCTGAGATCGTGTCGCATTTTGATCCCCCTGGTTCGCCGGAGATTCTCTACCAAATCCGGATTCTGAATGCTCAGCAACGCGCCGCCGCCGCGCGGTTTATTATAGATTTCGGTTATGACGATGCGAAGAGAACGGAGGAGCTGGCTCGGGCGATGAAGGATTATCCGAGGAGGTACGGAGACAAAGGTTGGTTGCATTTTGATGGCAATTCGCCGGGAGATTGCTTGGCATACATGTATTACAGGCAAGCTCGTGACTCTATGTCGCCGGAGGTGAGACGGACGTCTCTGGAGAGGGCGTTGGAGGTGGTGGAGACGGAGAAGGCGAAGGAGGTGTTGGTGGATGAGATTGAGCGTAAGGAGGTTGAAGGAGAAGCCGAACAAGATCGGGATACCGTCGTGAGTGTTCCGGTGGTTAGGATGGGATTCGGGGAGGTTGCAGAGTCCAGTAATGTGGTGGTGTTTCCGGTTTGCAGGGCGGAGGGGAGGGAGATTGAGGTGGAGGAGGCGCCATGGGAATGTGGAATGGGTGGGGCGTTTGGGGTAGTGCAGTCGGAGAAGGGGTGGAGCAGGTGGGTGGTGCTGCCCGGGTGGCTTCCTGTGGTGGCGTTGAATAGAGGGGGTGTGGCGGTGGCGTTTCCAAGGGCGAAGGGAATTCTGCCATGGAAGGATAAGAGGAAGGACACCGGTGAGGAGATATTGGTGGTGGCGGATAGGGTGCGGAAGGAGGTGGATTCGGATGAAGGGTGTTATCTGGTCATGAGTGGCGGCAATGGGAGTGGGTACGAGGGGTTGAAGGTGGAGAGGGGTCTGAAGTTGAAGCAAATGGGGGTGGAGACGAGTTTAGGGACGGTGGTTCTGGTGGTCCGGCCGCCGAGAGAGGAGGCGAATGATCAAATTGCCGATGAAGAATGGGATTGAAATAGATTGTCAATATATGGATCCAATTCAAAAGTTAAACTTGTCATATCCATTTATGCAAAGAAAATTTGGCCATAATTGGTACAATTTGGTAGAGTTGAGACCTACAAATGGGAGTTCTACAGAATGAAGAAGTTAATTGGAGGGTTGCAAATAATCTGCAAGAGTGAAAGAGAGATGCTGATTTGGTGTCTTTAGAAGGAATGTTAGAGCTCCTTATAGTTTTTTTCACAAATGTACTTGTAACAATTCCTACACGCCCTCTCTATAAGCCACTTGAGGCACATCCTGCGATTTACCTCCTCCACCAATCCCCAGGGCAGGGGCGGTGGGGGCCCCTAATGGTGGGGTACACCATTTTATAAACAGTTTTTCTTGATATTACCAATAACATTGTCAAGATTGTGCATTGATGATTGTAATAATTACACGAACCTTATAATTAATTAAGGGAGGAGGTCTGATGATATAGAGACTCATAGTGATAGAGCCAGCATTGAGCTCGACTACACCTTAAATTATCAAGCTCAAGCCATGAATTTGAGTTGGAGGTCGAACTCAAAGCTAGCTTGACCTAACTACACCCCCTAAGTAATGAACATTAGCATGACATCAATCTTGTTGAGTTTTTTCTGCAAATTCTACAATTGGCAACTTGCGATTTATTGTTACGCACAACTTGGATAATATGGAGCACGCTTAATCGAACAACTTGGATAATATGGAGCACGCTTAATCGAATTCTGTTTCTAGGCAAATTCTGCGACACGACAAGATAATGAACGAGATAAAATCACAAATATGAAGCTAATCGGTTAGAAAGAAAAAATACTTAAAAAGTGAGATTAACTTTTCTAATTTGACTATTAACCTATTTTCTTGTATCCATTAGCTATGCTTACTTCTTTGGTGTGAAGTGAGACTATAACGAGGTCTCACTCCATTCATGCTGTAAATTTTTTCGGGTAAAACTCTTACATTGGCAATATATTTCTTTTCTTTTAAAAAAAAAAATCTTCGAAGTAGAAAATGTGCAACGGTTAAAAATAACATCAAATCTAAAACGTGTAAACTGAAATCACATAATTTTTTATCAGACAAAGTTAGGGGGCGCTTGGTTAGAGGTATTAGGGGAGTGTAATGGGAATGAAAAGGTATTAACTCCCATTCCTCATGCTAGATTAGGGGTAACTGGAATTCAAATCCCTCAATCATTCCCCTGGATTCAATGTATACCCTCACCCCTTCAATCACTTTCATTCCCATTACTATTACTATCATCAATGATTTCCATTACCATTGTCATTCCGAAATTTGAACCAAACGGCTCCTTAGTTTGTTAGTGGTTAGTACACTCATGCTCCAAGAGAGAATCAAATCTGGGTCACTCATCTTAGTGAGAGCTTAATTACCAGGTAGGTTACCACCTGGTTACCAAAATCACATAAATAGGTATGTGCCGGAGAGAGCAGATACAAGGGGTATAGTTTTACCCCCAAATACCCAATTGTATATATTAATATGTATTAATAATAAATATTTATTTTTATATGAATTAGTATAAAAATTCGGTTTTATTTGGTTATTTTATTATCAAAATTGAACCTAACCGATTTAGTGAAATTTAAAAAATGAAAATTGAAACCAATCCGAATGTAACCGAATTGAAATTAGTATATTTACTTTGATTGGTTTTTCAATTTTAATCGAATAGTGCACACCCAGTTAGAAGGTCGAGATTGAATACCTTTAATAAGGTATGTTTGAACTTTGAAGTCGAACCTCCACGTACTCATTACTTTATTTTTTTCAAATCTATATTTAAGTTTATTTGGCTAACTATTTTGATATTAGTTTATTTATTTTAATGTCATGAATTATCGATCCACCATCATATTTTTTGGATTGAGCTTATGGATTAAATGTGTTAGACCTTAGTTATTTTTCTTTTTTTTTACATGTTGCTGGCTTGGAATGAAAAGTTAGATAAGTGAAAGATTATAAAGTATTCACTTCTTACTTGCAATGGTCAACCAAAGTACAAATTGGAACTTAAAATCTACCCAAATTAAATCCCTCCAAAATAAATATAATTTTAAATTCGCTAAATCTAACTTGTCATAAATCCAAATTTCTTAGGGTATGATTTGTTTAAAAATTGGAATGGTAATGAAGGTAATTGTGGCATTAATGGTAATGGAAATATGAATGAATGATAGGGAGGACGGTTAATGAATAAAGGGTAGTGATTACTCTATTTTCATTCTAGTTGAAATGAAATAAAATTAAACAAGCATTGACAATAACATTTATCACACTTATTCTCGTCGAGGAGTTTTACTGCATCCAACTCCTTATTTTTACTTGCACCCTAAAACAAAAACAAACATCACCAAGGTTCATAAGGAATCCTCCATTGGTCACCAATATAAGGTAATCGCCAACAGTGTGGAGGAATATACCCCTTAATTGAGGGGCGAGAATTTTGCACTTTTGGTTCCGCAGGACACATAATCTCTTTAAAATGATCCCAATACTTTCACTTTTAGTTTCAAATGATTATTTTTTTGCAAAGTTGGTCCCATAAAACTTCACATTTGCATATTTAATCTCATACAGCTCCATTATTAGTTCCAAAATTTAGATTCATATTTTATTTTATTTTTATTTATTTATTTTTATTTTTTCTTTTTAATGTTACCAAATTATTAGTAAATTCAAAAAAGACATGCTAAAAAAAAAGAATAAAATAAAACATGAATATATACTTACAATTCTTTTATTTTATTTATTTACTTATTTATTATTATTTTATTTTTATTTAACAATTAAATCTTTGCAAACTTGGTCCGATAAAATTTCTACCTTACATATTTAGTCTTATACAGATGTATTATTGATCCAAAAAATTTAGATTCATATTTTATTTTATTTATTCACTTACTTTTTTTTTTAATATAACCAAATTTTTATTGTTTTTAAAAAAGACATGTTCAAAATAATAATAATAATAATAAATAAATAAATATGATATAAAGTAACACTATTGGTTATAACTTATTGGTTATAACTTATAAGAATTTAGATTCATATTTTATTTTTTTATTTACTCATTTATTATTTTATTTAATGTTACATTTCTATTATTTTTTAAAACATGTTCAAAATAATAATAATAAAAAGTATTAAATAAAAAAATAAACATAAAATAAACATAAAATATGAATTTAATTTATTGGGACCAATAGTGTAATTGAATGAGACTAAATATGCTAGGTTGAAGTCTTATGGGACCAGTCTATAAAAAAAATAATCGTTTGGAAACTAAAGGTGAAAGTATTGGGATTACTTTGAAAAGGTTATGGGTTTCCAAGGCCCAGTTCGGACAGTCAGCTGACCGCAGTCTTCGATTTCAACCGGTGATGACACAGATCCTGAGTCGGAACCAACGTTGTCCATCTTTTAGGTCACACAAGTGTAGTGATCCAAAATATATCCATAACCAGCGTAACATATCGAGTCATAAGTAAAGCCACGAATACATTGTCCAAAAACCACATGCTCCCGTCGAGCCAAGAAGAATTGAGATCCGTTTGTGTTTGGCCCTGTATTTGCCATTGACAATAGACCAGGAGCATCGTGCTTTTGCTCAAAATTCTCATCTGCAAACGTCTTTCCGTAGATCGATTCTCCACCAGTTCCATGTCACCACCTTGAATCATAACCTTAGGAGTGATATGATGGAATTTGGATCCTTTGAAATGCAATGGCTTCCCAGATTCTCCAACTCCTTTCTCTCCAGTGCACCAGTGCAGAGAGCTCTGAAGTTCTCAGCAGTTATTGGAGTTGTATCAGTAAACAATTCCATGTATAATTTGCCAATCTTGGCCTTTTCCGATCAATATTTCGAAGAAAACCACTGACTGTATGCAAATCTGCACAAATGGATCTTAAAAAATTAACTATTGTGATAGAACACCACCATCAAAATGCAGCTTTTCTTGAAGCAAGAATGATTGATGAACAAGTGGGTGTTCAGAGATAAATTTGTTCAGCAAAATTCAACACAATAAATGTCAAACAGGAATGAGTTAGTGCAAACCCAACTAACAGAGAAAAACATAAAAATGCCCTTATTCAAAAACTTGCGAGAAAAATCTGGACTACAGCTCTACATCAAACATAAAATAATCACTGAAAGACCATTTATAGGAAAATTAAATTGCAGGTTTCCAGAACAACCATTGGCGAAAAAACTATTAAATTAATTCGAATACGATCAAAATGAAGGGGGAAAATGTAGATCCAATAATCGACTCTCCCAGTAAATCAACATTAACAGCGAGGATAAAAATTACGAATAATCAGATCTAATAGGATAAAACATAGTTTTTGAGCTCCATAGGCTTCAATTAACATCTATGAAACCTTCGATATGTGCTGTTTCGATTTCTTCACTCAGAAACATGCGGAAAATAAGTATATTTTGGCAAATAAAACAGATGAAGAACAGAGAAATACAAAGAATTAGATAAGATTACCTCTGCCTCCGTATAGTATGAATCTGAAAAGCGAGTATCCTGTTTTAGGGCTTTAGTTAGGGTTTTACATTTGTTCTTTTTCGGAAGATAGGCCCCTACTTTTTCGCTTATTTACACGGCAATCCTCATATTATTTCGAAATTAAAATTACTCCCTTCATCCCCTTCAAAGAGAGTCTTTTTTCTATTTTGGTCGTCTCACTCAAAAAATCTCTTTTTTTTTTAGACACATAGAACCACACTCCCACTAATACATTTAAAATATGAGAATCACACCCTCATTAATATAAATATTCACTATACATTAAATAATAATACTTCTTAATCCACGTACCAAAAAGCAAAAGATCCTCTTGATAAGTGATGGATGGAGTACTTTTTAAGTTTTAGCTCCACAACCACAATTACGCCTTAAACGGAATATCAATAACTTAAATTATATTCGATTTTTTTTAAAAGTAATTCCATTAATACGAAATGTGAAAAAAAAAATGTGGATAAAAATTCAAGTTTTTTCTAAGATATTTAAAAGCTAGATTTGATAAATATCAATTCACACTCAATAAGAAAGCTTCATTTGTGGATCGTAGTCACATGTATACATAGAGTTTTGGGGGAATTTTCAGGTGCACCTTAATTTAATATAATTGTCATTAAATTATTTTTTTTAAAGAAATTAAATTTAAATAGTTGTAATTAAATTTTTTAAAATAATTTTATAATTTTAAGATGAGGTCCTAAATCAATAGTTTTGTACAGAGTAACGAATTTATTTCAGGTCGAATAATTAACCTATTTAAATAAGACTTGATTAAAATATATTTACATACTTTAATTAGATTTAAAGTTGGTTATGAATTATACAAGAAGATATATATCAAATGAAAAAAGAAACTTAATTGAACCTCCCTTAGTCCCACAATATCAAACAATAGCGTTAGTTATTTTGCTAGAGGGATAATATTTTAATATAAAATTAATAATTTTATTAGTGTTATGTGTCTCCATAAAGAATTATTTTGGGTACATTTCATTTACTTTGATGCAAAAGATAATATTTTAATATAAAATTAATAGTTTTATTAGTGTTATATGTCTCCATAAAAAATTATTTTGGGTACATTTTATTGACGCTTAAATAAGAAATATGAAACTATCATCTTGGGGTGGGAGTATTTGATACACTCTTGGGAATCTGAAAAACTAAGTCTTAAATGATTGTTGTCAAATGAGTATTATGGAATAGAGCAGTCAGAATCAGTTGATGGGGCGCCACAACCCACTTTATGATGGGCTCAAGTGGAGAGGGTCACTTGCAGCTCGGGCTACTGGTGGGGCGGGCCGCGGGTTAGCCCGCGCTCTACCCCCTATCCACTTATAACCTACTCACCCCACTCACCCACCCCTTATCACTCATCCCCTAAAAAAAAATTTTTTTAAATAAATATTTTAGATTTTAATATTTTAGATCTACAAAGAAACGCGCTTTTATGGAGCGGGTTAATTTTGAGTTGAGAAATTGTGGGTTGGGCAAGCCCAGTTGGCTCAACCCAATTTGACAGCTCTACCATGGAATATTCATCCAACCATTTTCTGATCATCTAAAGTAGCCATTTAGTCACAACAACTCATCAATGAATGTATTTATAATGGTGGGTAAATGAAAAGATATCAAAATTGTTGCATAGTACAATTATTAATCAGTTCACAATAGAATGGAAAATATATACTTCATGTTTTACGCAAATTAACAATTAATGTCTAATAATACTGAACTAGTAAAGATTCACTTCACCTCAGTTAATTCTCATTTAACTGACCACAGTCTTCGATCTCAACCGGTGATGATGTAGATCCTGACCCAGAACCAACATTCTCCATCTGTGTCACCACACTATAACCATCAACAACTTTTCCGAAAACCACGTGCTTCCCGTCGAGCCAAGGGGTCTTGGCAGTGGTGATGAAGAATTGAGATCCGTTCGTATTTGGCCCTGAATTTGCCATTGACAATAGGCCAGGAGCATCATGCTTTAGCTTAAAATTCTCATCTGCAAACTTCTGTCCGTAAATTGATTCTCCACCAGTTCCATTACCGCGAGTAAAGTCGCCACCTTGACACATAAAATTAGGAATTATACGATGGAATTTGGATCCTTTGTAATGCAATGGCTTCCCAGAAGCTCCAATTCCTTTTTCTCCAGTGCAGAGAACTCTGAAGTTCTCAGCAGTTTTCGGAACCGTATCAGCAAACAATTCCATCACCACTCGGCCAGCCTTTGCTTTTCCAATCAATATGTCAAAGAAAACCTTAGGGTGCTTCATTCTGTAGGGAAATCTGGACAAATGGATCTTAAAAATTAATTTCTCTGATAGAACAACAACAAGCATCATCAAAACTTGTAAAAAAGCCAATCAAATCTCGGGTATATCATCTCCGTGCCATTATTACCACTCAAATCTCCTGTGTCGTTTAGCCCAAGATGAAGACACAAACTTGTGGCATAACTGAGAATCAAATTTAAGATCCTTACACCATTAATAATGAAAATGTGAAGAAAATTTATCAATTCAACCAAATCTCTAGAGAAAATGCAGCGAGCGATTGGTATATATTGAAATTGAGTTTCCAAAAAAAGATTTTAAAAAAAAAACTATTTTAGTATTTTCTCAGAAAACAAAGTAGTTGAGGAGAAGAGGGTAATGGTAGGAGTGGAAGAGATGTATGGTAGAGGTACTAGTAAACGCCGCCTTTCAAAAAGAGGAAAACGGCGTTATCAGCGAAACTCCCAAACATTGCTTTATGCCTCCCATGAATCAGATAAGAACCAGAATTTAATCAGCTTATCTGGGATTATGAAGGCCATTTTTCAAATTACAGGAATAGTAAAACCTCAACAGACAAAAATCTCAGCAGAAGTAATTCAGAAATATTATCAACTATTCAAAAGACTTTAGAGCCCATGTATTTAATTGGACTGTATGCCCAATTACTCAGTAAGAAGTGCTGCCCATATATGCTAAAGAATTTGTGTTATCCAATTTCATTTGATATAAACACGCCTATGTATGTGCCTATCAATTCAGAAAAACTACTATGTACGTGGTTTAATAATTGATGAACAAGTTAAGACAAGAATTTGTTATTCTACTCAGCTAAATTTAACATACTACTATTAAACAGGAATGAGTTCATGTAAACCCAACTAACAGAGAAACACGGAGCTTGTGGTGAGTGATAAAAATCTGGACTACAGCTTTACATCAAACACAAGATAACAAGAAAACCACCAAAATTAAATTACAGGGTTCAAAACCAACCATTAGTGAAAAAACTAATCAAATTATTCAAATACGATCAAACGAAGGGGAAAAATGTAGATCCAATAATCGACCCTCCCTGTAAATCAACATTAACATCGAGGATACAAATTACGAATAATCAGATCTAATATGATATGGCACAGTTTTTGAGCTCCATAGGCTTTCAATTAACACCTATGAAGCCTTCGATATGTGCTGCTTCGTTTTCTTCACACATAAACATGCAGAAAATAAGTAAATTCAGCAGATAAACCTATGAACAGCTGAGAAATACAAAGTATTAGATCAAAATTACCTATGTATTAATCTGAAAAGCAGGTATGCAGATGAAGGTGGAACTATGGCTTCGTGGTATATATATAGAGAAGGCGATTGCAATGGCGAATGTCCTGTTTTAGGGTTTTAGTTAGGGTTTTACATTTTATTCTTTTTTCGGAAGATAGGCCCTTACTTTTTCACGTATTTACACATCAGCCCTTTTAATTTTTCGAAATTAAAATTCCTTCTTTTAAGTTTTAGCCCCCAAAATTACGTATTATTACAAAACCGTAAAGCTATTTCAGAATATCAAATCCTAACTTAAATTATATTCCATACTTTTCTTTAATGAATTACATTGAAAATTACTTTAGGTTCAATTAATTTTTTGAACTGGATAGAAAGAATTAGAATACAAAATGTGTTAAAATAATTAAATGTGGACAGAAAATTCAAGTTTTCCTAAAATATTTAAAAATCGATTTGGTAAATATCAATTTACACTTAAGAAGCTTCGTTTGCTTGTGGATCCATAGTTACAACTTACATGTACACAGTATATAATTTCTAGGTGGATATAATTTTGTAGAGGAATTTTTTTAAATCAATAACTAAAAATATTAATTAATTAATTAATATCTAAGTGCACGGACTTTAAAATTCAATACTCCAATTGTAATTAAATTATTTTAAAATTTTAATATAGTTGTCAATAATTATTTAAAACAATTTTATGATTTTAATTTTTAAGTAGTCTTAAATCAATAGTTTTATTTGGTACAGTATAAAATTTATTTCAGGTCAAATAATTAACCTATTTAAACAAGACTTGATTAAAAAACTAAGCTACCAAATCAAAAGTTGGGATATATATTCACAAGTGGTAACAAAAAAGTGGTAAAATATATTAGAACACATTAATTAATTAGGTTTACAGTTGGTTATGAATGCTACATGAAGATATGAGATGGAAATTGATATTTGATACAAGAATGCTTGAGAAATCTGAAAACTAAGTCATAAAATTCAATTTTACATGATTGTTGTCAAATGAGTACAATGGAAGATCCATCCAACCATTTTCTGATCATCTAAAGCAGCCAGCTTTTCCATGTAGTCGACAGTCGTACCCGTATCGGGAGGTGGCATTAACCGAGCCACTGTTGGCATTTCCGGTCGCCACTGCCACCAACTGCACGTCGAATGCTGATCTTCTCAGTTGAATACTTCTGTTGGAGCCACTCAAAAGCATTCACATCGAGTTTACCGGATACTGATTTCCCCTGTTTTCTTCTTGTTTGTTGTTCCCTAATCGAAGCCCACAAATTCCCAATGGCATCCCTTTGTCGGGTTGTGAATCTTGCAACATTGTCATAGGCGTGTTTTGCCAAGATGTCAATTGCCGTTTGACACCTGCAAGAAAAAAGACTACATCTGCATTAGTATTACATTCAATTTTTTCACAAAATAGATGAATACACTCAGCCGTCCAATGATGTATACAAATTTTATACTTTTCGTTTGTCATTAGATGTACACAACTTTTGCACTTCAAAATTAGAATCAACCCCCCTGAAATGCAAAAGTTGTGTACTTCTAATTACAAAGAGTAATTAATCAAAGTTGTATACTTCTAATTACAAAGAGTAATTAATCATAAAGCTCGCGAATCCAAATCTAGCTCAAATAATTATATAGCAAGTTCACGAGTAAGAAGAAATAACCATGGTGTTTTGTATCTCTTTGCAGCTGTTTCTAAGCATAAAAGCAAGGACTCTCTCCGTAACTTGAGAAATCTCTTCTTCTCTTCTTCATCTTCTTGTAATCTATTGGATGCTGACTCTTTTTTCCCCTTCGACTTGTCTTCCTTCTTAGGTGCACTTGGTATCAGGGCATCCAAACCAAACGGATCAGGCTCTTCCTCTGCTTGGCCTTCAGTAGCAGCAGGAGAGAGTTCCTTATTTACCTCCTTGGTTTCATCCTCGAAGGCAGCAGCTTCCATCATGTCATCATCTTTAGTCGCCACAGGAAGTGCGGAAATGGCATCTTTTATTCTCCCAGTTGCTTTTGAAAACTGAAAATTTAGTAAACGATGTAGTAAGGTCCTAAGCCCCCCATGACATCATAGAATCACATCCTTGCCTCGTTGGCACCAAGTTGCAGTTACTATATATGACTGCTATTGCCAGAAAACACACGACCACAAACACGTATTAAAGATAAAGTGTACATATCAATAGCTTAGCAAAAGGAACCACAGTTGAGCAGGTGTTTATGGAACAGTAACTGAATATGAGAGAAATGAGCTAGAACATAAGGAAAAGCATAATCTGCAAGCTAAAAAATTTATCCAATTAGAATGTTTCTAAACTCTCAGACCCTTTAGTCCACGACGAATACGAAATACAACCGTAAGTTGCTTAATTCTTACATTTTCTTAATACAAATAGCATTATACACTACCTACAATGCATTGGTTGGCTACATTTATTGATATTCTTCAATTTATTTACAAAATGACACATTTCAAAATTCTGGTAGGAACTTGTACAGAAAGGATAACCATATACCTAATACCTATATCATTACAAGAATTTATATTATAGCTAAGTCAGCAGCCAAGATTCCATGACAGAAAACAAACGTACATGATAGACAGTGATTCATGCTAACAGATCCAGAGGTAAGGTGACAGAAGCAACGGGGGAAGCAGTTGGCTGTTTAGTCAGCTAAATAAAAAAGAGTATTAACACGACATTAATTGACAACACATCATTAAGAATCATTTAAACAAGGATCTCAAGACTTAAAAGGATATAATACAGAAAGTCTATGAGAAGTTACCACAAAACTGTCATCAGTGAACAAATCGTTAGCCCAAACAGCCCTGATAGTCCACACAGATAATAGATTTTCCTGCTTCTTGTTAAGGCACTGCATGATGTAGAATTAAGTTAATCTATTGATCCGATTCTCATATAAAGTAGATAGATAGATGTAAAAGGAAGAAGCTCGAATGCGTACTTCAGCTACATCTTGAGCCGCTGTGAATAATGCATGATAGTCTGCACGTAAAGAGGGCTCGTTGCAACTAGTTAAGGAGGACATGGCAGCTTCGAGCAGAGAGAAGAAATTGTCACTAGTTGCTTCCTTGATACTACCAGCTTGAATCAACTGTATCGCTAGTTTTGATGCTTTAGTAAACTTTGATGGATTCTTTATGTGAGAAGCTATTTTCTGCATAGCTTCAATTACTTGTTTCTCCGAGGCATCTGTCGTCGTCTTAAACCGCAAACGTTTACCAGGAGCAGCTGCATTTTCTCAAGAAAGAAAAAGTAGCTATTGAGAGCAAATCATCAGCTAGAGAACAGATATAAATTCATACACACGATTCACTACACAAACGTAACAACCAAAAATAGCATCTTTTATATTTGAACAAGTTTTGAGTAGCTAATTTAGGCATTTCGCATTGAAATATATAGGGAAAAAAAACCCTGACAGAAGAAGATAAAAGAGGAAGTGCTTCCTCTTGTCACTAAATTTTACCATGATGATCTCAGTCAGCCAAAATTAACAGTAGTTTAACCTTCATCTAATACTCAAAAAATTTACTGTTAAATGTATCATCACCTTGGTGAGAAACCCACATAACGGTAAAAATCATGAAATCTTCAAAAAGAATCCTGAAACCAAAAATCATCACCTAAAAGTTCAAGAACACAAAAAAAAATTAAAAAACCCATAACAATTACACCTGAAAAGTGGCATCATGACTAGTAAGAACTTTTGATCACTGAAAAAAATACAAACACCTAGCCCTAGATTGGTAAAGAGAATATATATATTATAAAAGGTTGCACTCAAAATTGAGAGTAGGTACCGTCAGGCTGAGCCTCCGACGAGGTCTTAGGACGTTTAAGGGCGCTTTTTATAGCCGGGGCTGGAGGAAGCGACGGCGGCGGTTTCGGAGAAAATTCTTGACTGACACCATTAACAGGAGAATGTGCAGTTTGATTAGATGGCGGTGCAGTTGGGGGCGGCAAATCTTGAAAGAGATCACCACCCATTGTTGTATCGTTCCCTCTGATCAAAGTCGTTTCCCTGAATTCAGTTTCGAAGCGAGAGGGGGGGTGCAGGCCTTCGACAGTTCGGCAGATCAAGTTTACCGTGAAAAGAAAAAACGGGTTGTCTCCGAGATTGCCAGAGTGATTTTGCTAGTGTCAAGGTCGGAGAAATAGTTATTTACGGTTTGACCCCTCTTTGAAGATGGGCTGGGCCAGATCATTAAATGGGTTTACCTAAGTGAATTGTGGCCTGTGGGCTTAAACTGGACGGCCCAATTCATTGTACTTTTTAATTTTTGGGTAGGTCGTGGGATCATTTTACACCTTTAAAAATAATTATCACTTTTACTATAAAACGTTATTTATTTTACTATAAAATTTTATCACTTTTTATTTATTATATAAATTATTCATGAATACTTTTTATTAATTTAATTATCACTTTTCATTATAAAAGTTAACATTTTCTATCCGTTTCACAAGACTTCTCACACAATGCCTTAATCTCTTAAATCTGCACACAACAAAAATATTAAATCAACTGTATGGATTTGGCCCCTTGCAAGCACAAGTTTAACAGTGAGTCCTCTCTATAAGCCACTTGAGACACATCCTGCGATTTACATCCTCCACCAATCCCTATGACAGGGGCGGTGGAGCCCCCAATGGTGGGTATACCATTAAATCAACTGTACGTGTTGTACTTGTACCCAATTGTTTTTCAAATTTTACATTTTCTTGATTTTTGTTTTATTTTATTATAGTTCTCATATTTGATGGGCTGGTTATGCAATTTATTTAAAAATAATCAAATCACTCGATATAAATAACTTCTCTATTCTCATTACATTGTATTACCACATAACTTAGTTTTTTACATTATTTATTGAAAAACTATATTATCGATCATTAAAAAGTCAATATAATTAATAAAAATAACTTCTTTCTTTTTTTGATCCGTTAAATGTGAAGGATTTAAAGGGAGTATTTCTTTTTATCTAATGAAAATAAATCTTACCCAGCTCTAGATCTAATTAACCTTTTCTTTCCCCTTGTATTAAGGATTGAGTGATGGTGTAAGTTTAAAATGATGGTGCATTTTTATGGAGTATTATAAACTCGAGATGATGTTTATATATATTAATTGTGAAGATTATTATAAATTTACGAAAAAGAAAAGTGTGAAAGTTATGGGAAAATAAATAGAATAATTCCTTATAAATTAAAGTTTATGACCTGATTAAAAATAGCGTACTTTTAATTAATATCCAATGAAATTTCAGATCAAGAAAAGTGTTAGGTGAGATTTGAAAATGAGATCGTAAATACATGAAAGGTTCAGTGCACCATCTTGGCCTTGAGTACTATGTCCAATTAATTTTAGGTCATGTCACCAATCCACTTGCCATCAAATTTCAACTTCAAAGATAGGTAATAATACAAGGAGATGTCCACTAACTAATACTACCTCCGGCTATCCATTGCATCGTTTTGAACGTTCATTTCATTTTATTTTTCTTTTTTAAAAAATAATATTATACATATTCCTCATATTATTAATCTAATTATACATTATACATAAAATAATAATAATAATTTTTAATCCACATAAAAAAGATTATCTCTTGGATGGGTTGACGACACATTGAATTTTTTGCGCTATTTTCGTGCATCATATAACGTGACACACGTTAAGTAATTGAGAAATAAATCCAATCATTAATATAAAGATCTACGTAGGCGACCGAGTCGCATTGCATCTTATAGTCAGGAGGAAGGTGAGAATTTAGTAGGTAGTAATAATTGGATTTGGATTAATGTGCATATATCCAAGTCCACTAGGTGGTGTGAACACAAGAATAAACCGTAATTTCCAAGCCACGTTGTCTCTCTTCAGACCAAACAAAAACGCAGTCACCCATGCAAGAAAACGACAGCTTGGCGCATTCACACATGTGGCCACCTTAAACCAAGAAACTACCATGCACCCCCCACCCCCACCCCCACCCCACCCCACCCCACCTACCCCCCCCAAGTAAGTCGTTTATGGATATATATATATATATATATATATATAAACGTACGTACATGTCATGTATGTATATATTGGCTGGAATACATGCATCTAGCCAACCTAACCCTAACCCTTTTTTCTTCTTTAAAGTCTTCTCTCATCAAATTAAAACTTCCTAATCTTAGTTTCTACTGATTTTACATTATCTCAATAATCTCTTTAATTAGTTTAATAAGAGAGTGAGTAGTGATCCAGTTGATAATGACCAACGGGTGGTGGGATATCGGAGGAAGCACAGTACCGGCCGCCGGCGCCGGAGTAGATTCGTCGTCGAGGAGGAAACGTGTTCATGGCGTTTCCGTAAATGATAATACTGATTTTCCTGTTTCTTCTTTAACAATGGATTACAATCCAGATCTGACCATATCCACGAACGACGCCGTTTACGGCGGAGGAGGAGAGGGGGAGGAAGAACCAGGAGCGGTTGAGGTTCCCACCCGGCGGTCCAGGGGCAGACCTCCCGGTTCGAAGAACAAACCGGCGCCACCGGTCTTCGTGAACCGGGACAGCCCTAATGCGCTGCGCAGCCACGTTCTGGAGGTGAAGAGCGGCGCCGACGTGGCGGAGTGCATCGCGCAGTTCGCTCGCCGCCGCCAGAAGGGCGTGTGCGTGCTCAGCGCCAATGGGATCGTGACGGATGTCACCGTTACGCAGCCGTCCGCCGCCGGTGCGGTGGCGCTGCACGGCCATTTCGAGATTTTGTCGCTGACGGGGTCGGTTCTGCCTCCGCCGTCACCGCCGGGTACGGTGGGGCTGACGGTGTACGTGGCGGGGAGGCAGGGGCAGGTGTTGGGGGGGAGGGTGGCGGGGTCTTTGGTTGCTGTTGGACCGGTAATGGTGATTGCTTCGACTTTTTCGAACGCCGTTTACGAGAGGCTGCCGCTGGAGGAGGAGGAGGGAGGTGGCGGCGGCGGCGTGGCGGCGGAACAAGGTGGCGCGGGTGTAATATCTTCACTAGGAATGTATGATAGTGGAAAGATGAACGATGATTGGAATCATGGCCACAGTACATTCTAGCTAGCTAGGTTAATTTATGGTTGGATAATATTGTGGATTAATGTGTAACAATTTCTTTACTTTGGAGTTTCTTTTAATTTGTTAACTTTTTTGACAAATTTGGTTAATCGAAAGGAACGATTCAACTTCAAAATTCCTATGTAAAATGGGAATAATGTCAAATTTAGTTTAATTTGTACAGTGTAGTCTTAGTTCTAGTAATGTTTTAGGGAGTAATTCAATTTTAGTGCTTTAATGTTAATTTTAATTGCGTATTTATTTTACTTTTCAAATTTTATATTTTTAGATCAATTTTAATCATTTCTAATTTAATTTTAATTATGCAATTTTATGAGTGAGGCTTGCGTGCGCCCCGTGTGCCTTTAGAAATTTAGTATTATGGGTAAGGGTACATTGTTTTGGTCTAAATGGTATACACTTTAATTAATAAAAGGTAATCATTTTGTTCTAAATGGTATATATTTTTCATTAATATTTTTTTTCTTTAGAAAATAAAGGGTACACATTTTTATACTAAAGTGTATACAATTTAACACAAAATTCTAAAGGCGCACGGAGTGTTGTTCATGCGCCCAGATACACACAATAATTTTCTTTAGAAAATAAAGGGTACACATCTGTATACTAAAGGGTATACAATTTAACATAAAATTCTAAAGGCGCACGGAATGTGATTCGTGCGCCCGGGTGCACAGGAGTTTTTGCCTAGAGAAAAAAGCACCTATTTATTCCTAACATGATGTTTCATCTTATATTCCACCTTTTAAATGATTCATAAATATGTATCATGAACCTTTTTCCAAGTTAATGCTATAATAAGCCCGGTAGGAACTGGGTTCATACATGAACCCTATTTTATAAGATTGCTATTTAGTACTTAAAAATTACTATTTAAAAAGTAATACTTCCTCCATCCTATAGAAGTCGGTATAATTTTTTTTGGGTACGGAGATTAAGGAATATAATAATTTAATGTAAAGTGAAGTAAAGCGAAGTGAGAGAAATAATATTTAATGTGTAGTGTGTAGTTGTATTAGAGGTGATATGTGGGGTCCATGAGAATAGATTAATTGTTTTTGTGTGGGTCCCATGTATTAAAAAGGAAATGTGTCAACTTTAGTGGGACAAACCAAAAAGGAAAGCGTGTCAACTTCTATGGGACGGAGAGAGTAATTTTTATTCAAATCATTTATTTAAAATGTAATTTTTTATGTAATAAAGAGTAATTGATAAATCAAATTTGCAAGAATTTGAAGAGTAATTTTTTTTTTATTTATAGTAGAATTTCTCTCTAAAGAGAAAATTTTCATGTACTAAAGAGTAATTGTTAAAAACAAGGTTCACGTATGAACCAGATTCACACAAGTGTTTCCCTTCTCTAATTAGTCTGTATGAACTAGTGTTTCCCTTTTCGAGTTAGTCCATGTGAATCAGGTTAACACATAAACCTTGTTTTATAAAATTTTAGTATATAAAAAATTACTCATTGAAGAGTAATATTTTTTATTAAAAAAAATAACAATTCATCTTGTTAAAAAATAATTTTTCATATACTAAAGAGTACTCTCCCTGTCCCCTTCAAAGATCTTTTTTTTCATTTTGAACGTCTCAATCAAAGAGTCCAATTTCTTTTTTACACACATGGAACTCATACACTCTTACTAATACCACTATCAACTGCACATTAAAGTAATTGATAAATTAGGATTAACAATAACTTGAGAAGTAATTTTTTTTATTTAGAAAAGTAATAACTCATCTCTGAATTGATAATTGGAAACAGAATTCACGTCTGAAGCGGCTCACACATGCCAAAATTAATCACACCTAGCATTTTTATTTAGATCTCCAAATGAAGTGCATCGGTCCTGCAACACAAGACCATGAGTATCATCATTACGACAAACGAGGACAGACAATATCAGGTGACAAGAGTGTCAGGGTAGGTTGGGGGATTATTCCTAAAATGCTGAGGTAACACCAGCATACAAGAGTTGGAACATAAAATACACAATCAAATTCCAGTTCAAAATTTCAACCACAGACCACACAAATCAACCAAAAAAAATAACCCCTCCAAATATGTTCCATTATCCATCCACAATTCTCAACATCCAATCACAAAGAAGGCATGCAATTAAGTCTCCTCAGTGAAGTTGATCGAAAGATCCCAATAATGGCCAACCCCGTGATCCGAAAAGTATTTACGTGCAGCCGCTTCGGTTCTGCAATCCTGGACACTAAATCGGTGAAAACTAGGTTTTGCGACACTTCCCTGCCACACAAGCACACATTTGTTAACTGGTTTCTCCTCCTCCTCGTTCTCATCCTCATCTTCTTTTTCAACGCTAGCAGTCCAATCAATCCTATTTAGCATGAGCTTCCCGTATCTCTTGATTGATTTAGCACCACCTTCAACAACAACAACACTGATCCCTTCTGAAATTATTGCACATCCTGTGAGCCTGTTCTCCTGGGCATTAACATCAACCTTAAAACGGGCCTGGGGATGAGAGAGGTCATTGATCTTGTAAACTGAGACGATAGTATCTTGAGTATTTGAATCTTCAAAGAGCTTCCTCTCTTTCTTTCCACGACGCTCTGCCGGTGTGAGCTTGCGTGCAATGTTCCGGTCAATGTGAGCTTGCTCACGCTCAGCTGCAGCACTTCTTATTTCCATTTCGAGCTTTGTTGGGTCCTGGGTTGCTTCTGACCCAAGGACTTTCATGAGGTTGCTCATTTTGACTTTAGGCTTCGGAGGCTCTAACACGCCTAATCTAATCATTTCTTGCCTATCTTTCTCCCGAGCTAAACGTCTCTGTGTGCGAAGTTTCTTCTGTTCCTTCTTGGTTAGCTTTAGAGGCTGAGGTGGAGGTGGTGCTGCTTCTAATGGAGGCTCAATAGGGCGAGGGTGTTCGATGTATATAGTGATCTTATCCGTCCTGATATTTTCTTCGTCTATGTCACCATCTGTGATATCACCATATGTACCAGACTTTAGGAAAAGCACATCCCTGCAAATCAAACAGAGCTTTATTAGTGACCATCTAACATAAACTTTTCTCTTTCTTTTTTTTTTTTCAAAGAAGGAAAATATTAACACATCTTCCACAATGTCAAAGGGTATCAATGATAGACTGGGGTAAAAAATTGAAGCAAAATAAAAAAATAGTGCTTATAAGGTATTTATGTGTAGTTCGGGCCATGGGTCAGGGACACAAATCAGCACTTCAACCCGTAAGCAGTACAAATGGGGCGGTAATAACTATTTAATGGTATGCAATTTCAGCCTAGCAGTACATCACGGTCAATATACTTCATCTTATAAAATGTGTTCTGAAGAATTAAGGGTTTTCCTACAGAGTAAACACTCGATAGCATGGGTACGAGTGTCTGTGTATATATTAAGCTACAAATAAACATTCTGCATATAAACAGGAATAGAATAATAACTTAACCTTGAAAAGGGCACTAACTATAAATTGTGAAGTGAAAACTTCAAGTGATAAATTAAGTGAAAGGCTTGATCTGAAAGCATATTCATTGTTTTTCGAAAAAGTAACATCCAGCACTAAATACTAAAGACAGGTGGATTGGTGGAATGATTAGTTGACTTACCACCACTCAACATCAGGAATTGATTCCTTGGGCTTTTCTTTGGTAATCACCCTCTCTCCCACCTCGATCAGATTTGGATTTATATCAGGCTCTGCCTTTGCCAGCTGGGCTTGCTTTGCCTTAAGCTCCTTGGCTTTTGCTTCTCCAAATTGAGACTGTAAAAGAAATACCCATAAATTTAGAGTAAGCTGATAAAAATGAATACTTAGGAATATGGACGAGAATACCTTCAATTTAGTGATTTCTGCCTCTTTTGACCACTTGCCCTCATCGACAAACTGGAATGCCATCCTCTTAGGCCTCAATAGCTTAGTTTTGTCGATACCCATTCTTGAATCAAAATGAGGATTCTTTTCTGGATCCACATCAAGTTCAGGTTTGAGAATTTGGAAGGCATCTTTCTTTTGTTTGTTGATGTTTACCTGAACATAGAACACATAAGAAAATGAATAAGTGAAAGGTCATATGAGGAAAAAAGAATGAAGATGACAGATTAAGAAGATCTTAAGAATTTCTGTTATTAAATGTCAATAATTTTCCATACCTTGAGGGTACTTAAGGTGTTCACTTTTGGAACATTTACCACATTGCCCTGCTCATCAACCTCCCTGCCTAAGGCATCCAGCCGAAGAACGGGCGCTTTTGAAGGCTTCGGTTGAATGGTAACATCCGGGGGAATCTGCCCCGGAAACATATTTATGATGGGTGCGAACTCTGGGTCTTGTCGAAATCCCATCTTGGCAGCTAGTTCCTGTGCACGCTTCACAGCTTCATACTTTTGTGCTGTGAGACCATGAAGATGAGGCAAGCCTATCGGGGATGGCGTGGCAGGAGTTGAGGCAGGCATCATTGATGTACTTGAAGTAACTCCAGAAGGATCCTTGACAGAACCAACAGGATTTGGCAGAATACCTTTATCAGAGGAAGATGGTTTGGGAGACTCATTTTCGCCCACACGTGTTGAGCCAGAATCTTTGTTCAACTATACAGAATGAAAAAGAAAGCTATGATAAGTTAAAAATTAGACCGAGTGAGTATAAATGAAAAGAATATCCTCTCATTGCCAGTATTCATCATGGAGAATATCAATAGATGTATGTAAGAAGTGCAAGAGACAAAGCACGTAAACCAACACTAAGGAACTTACTAAGAGAATTTTCTTCATCCTTTCTGCAGTATTCTTCTGCTTTTGAAGAGCTCTTTTAGCTTTTGCTATAGCATCAAGGGACAAGACCCCACTCTTGCCAGCATCTGAAGCTGTCCCATCTGTACTGGATTTCCCAGGAACCTCATGAGATCTGATAATATTAACTCCCTTATTTTCATTTGTCTTGGAAATTGAAGATACCTTAGTAGCAGAAGAATCAGTACGAGCCTCAAAAGTATCACGTAAAGTGCTAGGTGGTAAAACAGCCAGTCCAGTTGCAACTCCCTGCAAGTAAAATATAATCAATATTTGACATAAATACCCAATAGAAAGTGTACTATAAATGAAACTTGAATTTAAAGTTACACGTCCAACAGAATGCAGAACTTCAATTTTACAGTATGTGAAGGCGACAAGAATTCCAAAGTCTCCTGATATTTCTTGAGCTTCAATCCCAAAATGATCTAGAAACTAAGTGAAAAGGAGAATCGGGTATTCATACTGACATACTTCCAAATCCAAAGAGAATAAAAGTGTGTCAATGATCACAACTGAGCTAGACACAGTTAAAGAAAGCACCACAAAGGTCCCAGAAATATACAAAATGTCAAATACTGCATAAACTCAAGGTTAATTTTGTTTTTGCTATATAGAATGCTCCAGAAACTAGTTCAACCACCTTAAGAAGCATGTAGAATTTTACCATCAGACCAGGTAATTTAAGAATTCCTTGATTTCACAAATATCAATCTACAGCAATTAAATAGTTAGTCACCCTAGATTGCATAACCATGAAAATTAATGAAACAACATGTTCTTCACCTTCACGTTTTCAAGGTTGGGAAAAGTAATCTAGATGACATCAGAATCTTAAGCACACACTTTCCTAGAATGTAAAGTAGGAGTATCAATTAAATTGGGGCAGAGTAACTTTTGAACATCTTGCAATTTTTTTCTATCACCCAATGCCAACGGTTTTAACTATGGTGTTGTGGTTTAGCCACCAAATGTAACCGTATACATTTATATATTATCCTTTCCAGTATCAAGAATTATCTATTGTTTTTTAAATGGAGATTCAACACACCAGGACAGTCCGTGTCTCAAACTGAAAGCTGATGATTTTAAAATCACAAAATTGGAAAAGTAATTTGCTTCTATTTCAGAACTCCTATGATACTCAAATATCATCCAGTACCGCAGTACGATATAAAGAACAGCACACTCTCTATTGCAAGGGTCGAAATTCTCAACTTCCATCAAGTAATTATTTAAAGCGAACACTCAATTCTGTTTGAACACTAGAATAGCAGCCCAATATGATGAGTTCGCACACAAACATCCAACGTGTCTACGCTTACTTAATGGAACACAGGAACACAATATTCATTCAAACACATTTCGATTCAAAAGGCAACTCTACCAAATGTTTAGGTACTAATTTCATTGCTCTACAAATGTCCAATTATTCGAGTGGATTAAATCAATTTAGATTTGCAAAATATAAATCAGCCAATGCTCAAATATGAAACCGATTCTACACGAACAAGATAGATGAAACAGAAATCACAAATTTGATGAAGAAAATGACCAACAAGGACTTACATTGGCAACGGTACCAGCTTCTACACGCTCTCTACTACGACGCGACTCGCCCATTGAGTCAGTCTTCATAGATTTCCCTACAATCCCCAAATCCTCACCTTCTTTACCCTCCCTATCATCATCCTTCGCCTTAACATCCTCAAATCTACGTTTCTCATTTCCATTATTAACCCTAGCTCTCTTATCGCCCCTCTCCTCACTATCACCTCTCTCCTTCCTCTTCTTTCTCTCAACCGATTGCGATCTCTCGCGCTCGCGACGCGTATCCCGATCTCGACTTCCCTCTCTTTCAGCTCTGGAATCGGAACGGCGGCGGTGGTGTTCATCAGATCTATGGCGTTCGTCGTCGTGCCTGGAGGAGCGGTGGTGGTGGTGGTCTCTAGACGCTTCCCTATCGCGATGCGAGTCGGATTCCCTTCGTTTGCGGCTCGACGTTTCCTTCTCCATGATTAGGGTAGGGTTCGCTCTCCAGGATGATTGATTTGAGGAGAGAAAAATCCGGGTTTGTGATGTTGGATATTGGCTGTACGATGATGATAATACTCGTAAAATGAACGGGTCAAAAGTTGGATCGGTCCAATCGGGCGATTGTACATACTCTATCCCACGTATTTTTATCCACTTTTTATTTTAGGATATTTCATTTCATTAATAGTAACAATATATAGGGAGTGCTTGGTTAGAGATATTAGGGGAGGGTAATGGAAATGAGAGGGTATTGACTTCCATTCCTCATGTTTGGTTAGCTTGGTTATGGGGTAATAAGAATTTAAATCTTTCAATCATTCCTCTGGATCTCACCCCTTCAATCACTTTCATTCTCATTATCATTACTCTCATCAATGATTCTCATTACTATTGTCATTCCGAAATTTGAACCAAGTCGCTCCATAATATTTTATTACCTACTTTTTCAATCATAACAACTTTATTTACCTTTTCATTTTAAATTACTAATTTATTCATACTTTTTCTTACATTATATATTAAAAAAATAACATGTCTTAATCTTCGTGCCGGTACAAATGGGTGAAAATACCCGAGACGGAAGAAGTACTACATACCGAGCCCAAACGAAATTGAAAATAATACTCCATAAAATCCGAAAAAAATAATAATAAATCTAGAATTTTAAAATATATATATAGAAATTTTGAAAAATAAAAGATTTAGAGAACTATTTTCTAATATTTACTTGAACTTTGCTAAACGCTAAACGTAATTAGTGTATATGAAATTTTTACAAATACGTTTTTGATGTGGATTACTTAATTGGATATTTAATCAAATAGTATGTTTTATAAGCAAAGCAAAGCTCATTACTTAAGTCCACGATTCAACTGCTCCTATTTTCAAGGAATTGAGGTACTCGTGGAGTGAGACGTGCGTAGCTGGGAGGCAGAAGGAGAAACTAACTTATATATGCTCGATGGAAGAAAGACGTCGGATAGGATGAATATATTTCTTTTCATATAACTGATACTATATTAAAAAGTAAGATTAATGACTTGGGCGTCGGAGGGTCTACGCCGGAAATATCTTCCGGCGTATTTTTGCAGGTTTACGTGGAGTTGCAGATTGAGGAATTTGGAGGAAGTACTTGAAGTTCTGTGGGTTTTCTATTCTTTTATATTATTCTTCAAGTTTGTACTTATCAAGTGGCGCCGTCTGTGGGAAATATTTTTGAGTTGAGGCGAGGAAAAGAAATTTGAACGCGAGAAGAGGACTCGATGGATGAGACTGGACGCATCTCCCTTACTAAGGGCGAACTAGATGCTATAATATTGCAGGTTGTGAAGTCTGCGATGGAAAATCGGGAGAGGACCTTTACTCCTCCCCCTCCTCATGCAACAAATGCAGTTGGGGCAGGGAATAACAGGCACTGGGTGAATCTCTCACTCTGGGGAATGGGCACGGTGCAGGCCAGAATCAGAAGAGAAACCCTCTTTCAGTTTTCGAGAACACGGAGGTCTTGGAAGGGGATGCAGAAGACAGCAGAATGGAGGATACAGATGAGACTTCTTATCCGGGCCAAAGCGATATGAATTCTCAGCTCTTGGCTTTGAAGAAGAAGATGGAAGCTATGCAGCGCCGACTGAATCACTCATCAGCGGCTGGTGATCGGCCAGTTGCAGGTTGTTAATTCTCTCAGGCAGTTTTACAAGATGAACTTTCTCAAAATTTTAAACCACTTACATATGAGTATGACGGAACCTCAGATCCGTATGATCACATGGTGAGGTTTGAGAATTCTGCTATTTTACATCGTTACACTGAAGGAGTAAAATATAGAGTTTTTCTTACAACTTTGTCTAAGGCGGCTCAACAATGGTTTAGCCAATTGGGAGCCAACACTATCAAGTCTTTTGCTGATTTCAGTTCTTTGTTCCTACATCAATTTGCTAGTGCGAGGAGACAGCTCAAAACGGCTCTGACATTGTTTAATCTAAAACAAACGGAGAATGAAAGTCTGAGGGCATACATTAAGAAATTCAATCAAGCAGCCTTTGAAGTTCCCTCTGCATCTGCAGAGGTAAAAGTAAATGCATTGACCAATGGATTGAGAGATGGAGATTTTTTCTCTTCACTAGCTAAGAAACCTGCTTTGAAGTTTGACCAATTGTTATCTAGAGCAGACAAATATATTACCTTGGAGGAAGTTAGAGGAGTCAAGAGGGCAGAGTTTAAATCCCAGAGCCGAGAGAACAGAAGAGAGTTGGAGAAGGGTAGCACTATACCTGATCAGGAGAAACCCCGATCCGATCTGTCATTTGGGCCTCGAAGAAGGTATGAGAAGTATACTCCATTAAAATTATAACCAGAGGAATTGCTCGCTATAGCCGCAGAACACCCAGCAATGAGATTTTCGCGATCCAGGTCCTGGGGTCCTATGAGAGTCAAATCTGACACATTTTGCAGTTTCCATAATGAATATGGACATGACACCAACAATTGTTCTCACTTAAAGGATGAGATCGAGCGTTTCATTTAAGCGGGGCATTTGAAGGAATTTATATATAGAGATCGAGAAGTTCCACGGGGCCAGAAGAGGAAAGAGCCGGAGGTGAAAGCGGGTGGTAGAGAAAGAGTTCCTCAGGAGGATTTGAGAAATGCACCTCCTATTAAACGAGGTTTAATACAAATGATAGTGGGTGGTCCTGCTGGTGGAGACTCTTATCGAGCGCGAAAGTCGAATCTTAGAGTTTTGCAATCGTGTGGAGGGAAAGAATTTCGGGAAGTAGGACAAGTAGGTTTTACTCCTAATATACAGTTTGGTCGAGATGATGAGAGCCTGGTTTTCAAGCCACATAGTGACGCTTTGGTCATTACCGCCAACTTTGCAGGATATGATGTCGCTAGAATTTTTGTAGACACTGGTAGCTCTGCAGATATCATGCTCCGAGATTGCTTTGAAAAAATGAATTTTAATATAACATCAGAGCGTGTGGAGACAGCACTATATGGTTTCGCGGGTGGCTCGATTCAACCTTTAGGGCAAGTCATGTTGCAAGTGGGACTCGGCACTGCACCTAGAAGAAAAGTGAGGATGGTAAGGTTCTTGATCGTCGATGCTCCTTCTTCATACAATATTATTTTTGGAAGGCCTATGTTGAACATGTTTCAAGTAGTTATTTCTACGTACTATATGAAGATGAAATTTCCAGTGGATGATGAAGTTGAAGAGGTAAAGGGAGATCAAATGGCTGCTAGAAAGTGTTATGTAGATTCCATTAGAGTTGCGGACAAGGCAACTTACAGTGATTTAAAGAGAACGAAAGGAGATGGCATGCATATGAAGCGCAACAGATGCTTAGAAGAAGGAGAGCTTGGTCTTGAACTACTAGCAGAGGAGGAGCTGATATTTGTAGAATTGTACCTTGATAAGGTGGGTTATGTAACGAAAATTGAGACCCAGATGGAGCACAGTTTAGCTAAAGAAATGATAAAAGCGCTAAGGAGAAATGCAGACATCTTTGCATTCTCGGAACAGGATATGACGGGAATACCGTCGGAGGTAGGCATGCATCATCTCAATGTGGATCCCAAAATAAAGCCTGTGAAACAAAAATTAAGGGTGGTCGGGAAGGAAAATGATGCAATAATCAAAGGTGAAGTTTAGAAATTACTTGAGGCGGGCCATGCTCGTCGTATTACATATCCGGAATGGTTATCAAATGGAGTCCTTGTTCCTAAAGGAGAAGAAAAATTGAGAATGTGCATGGATTTTCGGGATTTAAACAATGCGTGCCCTAAAGATCACTACCCTTTGTCGAGGATTGATTAGTTGGTGGATTCCACGGCTGGTTTTGAGCTCTTGAGCATGATGGATGCTTACCAGGGATATCACCAAATTCGGTTGTACCCAGGCGATGTTCCAAAGGTGAGTTTTATTGTTGCGTTTGGAACTTTTTGTTATGTTGATATGCCTTTTGGCTTGAAGAATGCAGGTGCTACGTATCAGAGAATGGTTGATGCAGTGTTCAGTCGTCAGATTGGCAGAAATATGGAAGTTTATGTTGATGACATGCTCGTAAAGAGCCCCAGAGCTAAGGATCACATGATGGATCTGGAAGAAGTATTCCAGGTATTGCAGCGTAATGGAATAAAACTTAATCCGGCTAAATGTGCTTTTGGGGTAAGGTCAGGAAAGTTTCTAGGCTACATGGTAACTCAGAGAGGAATTGAAGTAAACCCCGCAAAGGTCAGAGCTGTGCTAGATATGCAACCCCCTAGAAATTTAAAAGAATTGCAGAGGTTGAACGGAAGAATTAATGCGTTGAGTCGATTCATCTCGCGTTCAGCTGAAATGAGTCACCATTTCTTCCAAATTTTAAGGGAACAGTGTAGGTATGTTTGGGATGACAAATGTCATCAAGCTTTCGAAGAGCTGAAGGTGCAATTAGCAGAATTACCATTTCTTACAAAGCCATCTCCAGGTGATGTACTTTATGTGTACCTATCAGTGGGAGAGCACTCGCTGAGCACAGTACTTATCAAATAAGAAGGTGTTGTTCAGAAATCGATATATTATGTGAGTAAGGTAATTCAAGGAGCAGAGGTACGTTACTCGGAAGTAGAAAAAGCAGCTATGGCCATCATGGTTACGGCTCGAAGGCTGAGGCCTTATTTTTATCCTATGAAATTATTGTGCAGACTAATTTTCCTTTGAAGCAGGTAATTGGCCGGCCTGATCTCTCGGGGAGAATGGTGAAATAGGCAGTAGAATTGGGAGAATATGATGTGAGATTCGAACCTAGGAATACCATCAAAGCTCAAGCTTTATCGAATTTTATCCAAGAAACTACGTGGGCCGTTGATTTGGATGACTGGAAAATATATGTGGATGGTTCTTCGACAAATTCAGGATCTAGAGCGGGTATTGTTATTATTGATCCAAAAGGAGAGAGCTGCAATTCGCAGTGAAATTTGAATTCCGAACTTCAAATAATGAAGCAGAATACGAGGCTTTAATAAGAGGTGGTAGGATGGTAGCAGAGCTGGGAAGTCAACGGATTACTATTTTCTCTGATTCGCAATTGGTCACTCAGCATGTAAATGGAGAATACACAACAAAGGGTGAGAAAATGATGACATATCTAAATCAAGTGAATGAACTCAGAAGCAGATTTTGTGATTTTAAGGTCAGCCAAATCCCCAGAAATGATAATCATAAAGCAGATTACTTATCCAAGTTAGCTAGTGGAGTAGAAATTGACGGCCGAACTAAGATCACATTGTTAACTGCTGAAAGAGACTCTATTGTTCCCTTGGTAGGAGCCATCGAGGAAGATAATGATTGGAGGAGAGTTATACTTGATTCCCTTAAAGGAATATCTGGAGCTGTTGATAATGTCTGCAGCCGAAGGCGTCTGACCCAATTTTGTACATTGGGGGACCAACTTTACAATAGATCGTTCACTTATCCATATTTGAGGTGCCTCTCAGAGAGTGAGGGAGATTATGTTTTAAGGGAGATCCATGAGGGGTGCGGGGCTGACCATGCCGGTTACAAAGCAATAGTGAGGAAAGCCTTGAGAGCAGGGTATTTCTGGCCTACGATGAACAAGGATGCCAGGGAATTAGTGAGAAGGTACAAGAAATGTCAAATGCATGGACCTTTGATTCATGTACCGGCAGAGGAGTTAGGGGTAATACATTTCCCTTGTCCTTTTGCAAAGTGGGGGATCGATCTGGTGGGACCGTTTTCTCTGGTTAAAAGGCAACGAAAATTCTTAATTGTAGCTGTAGATTATTTCAGCAAATGGGTGGAAGCAGAACCATTGACAAAAATTGATGAACTTAATGTGATTAAAATTCTATGGAAAAATATTTGTTGCAGGTTCGGATCTTATGTTATGGCTATGGATTATACTAGCAAACAAGTTGAGGTTTGATTAAAGTTAAGATTTAATGAATCTAACGTGGTTAAATTTCTGTGAAAAATATTTGTTGTAGGTTGGGAGCACCTCGAATTTTGGTTTCCAATAATGGCACCCAGTTCAATGGATCTAAAGTTCAGAGTTGGTGCTAAGAAATGAAGATCACTCAAAAATTCACATCCGCTGCTCATCCACAGGCTAATGGTCAGGTGGAGGTGGCGAACTAAACTATTGTGAATGGGATAAAAACCCGCTTAGATAAGGCGGGTGAAGAATGGGTAGAAGAACTCGAGTCTGTTCTTTGGTCTTACAGGACTAATCCCCGAATGGCCACCGGAGAATCTCCATTTCATTTGGTGTATGGTGCTGCAGCAGTCATTCCGGCAGAGATACGCATGGAGACTTATCGCATCTCTCAGTATGATAAAACTCAAAACAATAGGTTGATGCTGGAGAACCTTGATATGTTAGAGGAAGAAAGAGATATAGCTCATGTCAAAGCCGAGAAATATAAAAGTCAGATTAAAGTTGTTTATAACAAGAGGGTGAAACTAAAAAAATTCGAAGTCGGAGATTTAGTGCTACGAAGGGCTGATGCATTAAGAGTTACTGGAAAGTTGGAGCCTAATTGGGAAGGACCATATAGAGTTACACGAGTCATGAAAGGTGGAGCATACGGATTGGAGGATTTGGGAGGCAAGAAGATGGTCAGGCCATGGAATATTAGTAATTTGAAGAAGCTTTATGTATGATTGATAGTTTTTTTGTATGAGGGTGCTTTTTTTCCTACTTATGATTTTCCCATGTGGTTTTTACATAAACAGGTTTTAATGAGGTCCGAGTAAGTAAATATTATGTTTGGAATTATTATGAAAGGCTTACGTTATTATTTCTCTTTGATTATCATCATGTAAACGTGACCCCGAGGTCTTCAATGATCCAAAGCCATGCTATGAAGCTTAGTTACTCTGGATGTCAAGATCATTGAGGCTAGGACCACGAGGTCCTAGCCTGGCTGCGAAGCCCGGTATTAAGGCTAGGACCACAGATCTGACGCCTGGCTGCGTAGCCTGGTATTAAGGCTAGGACCACGAGGTCCGACGTCTGGCTGCGTAGCCCGGTATTAAGGCTAGAAACACGAGGTTCGATGCCTGGCTGTGAAGCCCGATATTAAGGCTAGGACCACGAGGTTCGACGCCTGGCTGCGTATCCCGGTATTAAGGCTAGAACCATGAGGTTCGATGTCTGGCTGTGAAGCCCGATATTAATGATTGAGGCTAGGACCTCGAAGTCTGATGTCTGGCTGTGATTCATGGCTGAGAAGCCTTATGAATGAGAGTGAAGTTGTTTCTGTGCATAAGAGGGAGTACTGTTAGCAGGGTGAAGAGTTATTTACCTAGTGAAGAAAATGGATAAAATATTTGAAGGGTGGAGGAAATTCCAAGCATTTTAAGGAACCAGAAAGGTGAATTCATTCCTACATGCTAATTGCCCTGAAAAGGGGTTTTCTATTCTTTTAAATAAAAAAGAAAAGGAATTAATAGTTATAATAATAAGTGATGATATGTAAGTATAGAACCTGTTGTTTTATATTTCATATGTTTTCCTAATTATATTGGTCCGAAAGGGAATAAAATTTTATTTTTATACTACTTTAAATTGACAACATGGTGGTTTGAGGTAAAGTAGATGAACAAGGTGCGGAATGGGGGAAGGTAAGTAAAATTTAAATTTCGTTGCTCTTACCGAAATTAATTAGAGTGAAATTTAATGATGTTGTTGGGATGTTGAGTGAGTGCTACTATTGGGTGCTTTAATTGGGTTCAGTAATTCGTAATTGTACTCATATTCTTCTTTAGGTATATGAGTTGTGCATATGAAGTGTTTGATAAAATGCTTACAAGAAATTTTGCATTTTTTAGACTTATTTAATTACCAGAACTTGAAAACTTGAGTTCTGCAAAGCATGAGATATGTTAGTGAATAGGTAGTTGTTCATACATGTTCAATGTCATTCCCAACCTGCATGTTTAGTGTTATTCCGGACCGTACTCACTGGATTTGCCAATTTCAGAACCTGCATGTTTGATAATAGTATAGCACTTGATATGTCTTGGATAATATTTTGTGAACTTGCGTACCTATTGATAGCTGTCTACACTATAATATATCTACTGTGATTCACATATAAAAATAATCAGAGTAGGGGGGAGTAGTTGATGTGGATTACTTAACTGGATATTTAATCAAATATTATGTTTTAAAAGCAAATCAAAGCTCATTACTTAAGTCCACGATCCAACTGCTCATATTTTCAAGGAATTGAGGTACTCGTGGAGTGAGACGTGCGTAGCTGAGAGGCAGAAGGAGAAACTAACTTATATATGCTCGATGGAAGAAAGACGCCGGATAGGATGAATATATTTCTTTCCATATAACTGATACTATATAAAAAAGTAAGATTACTGACTTGGGAGTCGGGGGATCTAAGCCGGAAATCTCTTCCGGCGTATTTTTGTAGGTTTACGTGGAGTTGCAGATTGAGGAATTTGGAGAAAGTACTTGAAGTTTTGTGGGTTTTCTATTCTTTTATATTATTCTTCAAGTTTGTACTTATCAGTTTTCAACCTAAACAATAAATTTATTTAAAATAATGGATTTTAAATTTAATGATTTTTTCTTATATATTTATTTTGGAATTCTTAGAATTACATATAACTCAATTCAAACACTTGGCTATATAACTCAATTCAAACACTTGGCTGAGACACGAGGGGTTAATATAAGCCCTATTATAAGGTTAACCATCCTTAAAATTTTCTCTGAATATTTTCTTTCAATATAATAAATTAGTAAATCTTACAAAATAAATTAGGAAATCTTACAAAATTACCCTTAATTTACTTAAAGCACCCCCTTCTCTCTCCTTAATGTTTTGCCAAAATCCTATTCACATGAAACATTTTTTTGTATTACAATTTATTTATCAAAATAAATCCTCCACCATTGCAGTTATAAAGAAAGAAGACAATTGTGACAAGAAAAACACGATTTTTTTTAAAAATATTATCCGAACCAATCGAGTAATTTTGATCGAATCGAATTAGGTACCTAAAACCCAAAAATAAATACTCATACCCCCTGAAAAAAGAACCCCTCTTCTCCAACACATCAAACTTAAAAGTACAAAATTGTAAATTGAGCCCATTAACCCGATGTCTAAAATTCATCTCTTTTAAATAGTAGCGTTTAAACCCGAGCCAACTAAGGCCGAGTGGTAACCCTCTTTTATAAATTTGTAAATAAAGTTAAAAAGAATGTTGTGAGGATTTATTGAAGGACAACCCTAGTTAACAAACCCTTGGAAAATATCACTCTTAACAGTTTTGCGAGTACAATTTTTTTAAAATTACTATAAATATTTTATTATCCTTGTTTCAGTGAAAATGAAATATAGACAACAAAATATTTTGATTCATTCATAAAACAAGAACTTTACAAATAAAACACGCATTTAAACACATTGGATTTAGAAACGATGACATAAATCATTACTTGAGTCGAACTATAGTTAGATCTTTTTAAAAAATAATATTGGCGATGGGCCTTGGTAAATTGTAATCGCCCTGAGTTACCCCTTTTTGTAGCCCGTAAGAAGGCCCATATATTAGTCAAATGTCTGGAATTCTTCCAAAAATTACAAGGGAAACGTTTACTGAGTTGAACCACATTATGTTGTTTTAGAATTTGGCCTCCATCGTAGTCCTTCTGTGGCTTCATCATCCTTTGCAGAAGGTGATGCTTGGACATGGGTGTTCTTGTGCTCCTCATGCTGCAAGAACAGGTGTGACACCAGTCAGCGACTAATCCGAGGCACATACAACGGAAGATCCAATTTGTTAACATGATAATGAAATATTTATGACGGTGTACCCCACCATTAGGGGTATCCACCGCCCGATTGGTGAAGGACGTAAATAGCTAGATATGTCTCAAGTGGCTTATAGAGAGGGCTTACTGTTTTATTGCAGTTGCAAGAGGCCAAATCCATGTCAAAGACAGGAATTGAACCCCCACCCTGCAACTGTTAACTCAGTTAGAAGGTCTTTCCCCTTTTTCCTCTACCACGTGAATATCTATAACAACTTTATGTATTCTTGATGCTTTAGAATAAGCTTAACAATCTATTTTCTCCATGAGCAAATGAATAAATACGCACACGCAAAGAGGCATGTATGAGCATGATATGATACAAATTGGTGTATCACTTTCCCATTGGTCATTGTCATGCTTCATCGTATTAATTTTCCAATGCACAACTGCACAAGTCTTTAGCAGTTTCCCATTTCTTAAATCATCACTAGATCATGCTTTAAGTCGTTTTAAAAGTACATATAATGATATAAACATATATAGCATGGACAAAGACATCAACAAAAGAAAAGTAAATTGGGATACCTCTTGAGATTTTTCTTGGTGCTCAGTCAAAAGATCATTATATTTGATCTGTAAATCTGAAAAATCTGCTTGCAGCTTTTCATATTCAGCCAGAGATGGACCTCCTAACTTTTGCTGGATGAATCTGGTAAAATGAAGGCATAATCTTATTACTCCTGGTAAACCAAAAAACAAGAGACCAGTTCTGTGCCCCTATGGCATCTTACTATAATTTATACGAAACATTGACTCTGTTAATTCCGTATGCTTTTCATAAACTATGAGAAGATGATTTTATCGCCCAGATCAAACGCACCACATTATACTGAAAAAATATAAGTACCACTTAAACTTGGTAAACCAAAATCTTGGATTATTCGGTGCTTACTCGATTGCAGAGGAAGGTTTGTCATGCTGCTCGTATAATGCGACAAGAACTACATACACAGAAAATAATTAGTAAAAGAAACAGAAGCAATAACCACAACTAGACATTCAAGCGGGAGAGGAATGTTAATGTGGAAGTGACCTTTTGTCAGAGCATCAAGAACTCCACTGGATTCCAGATACTTTCTAAAAGCTTCCTTCTTTGCTTCCTTTTCCTGAAGTAGACAGAAACATAAATTTTAATGCTCATGACCTTAGACACAGTCGTGCATTGGCTGATCATGAAATCAGAATAACAGAGAGATGATGAAATATTAGGATATGTCAGAAATTGGATTAGACACGGCTACTTAAACTCAGGGAGAGCATATGGCTACGAGGAAAATTTTAGAGAGTTTGGGGTCAGAAGAATGGGGGAAAATGGATTTATGTATGAATTAACCAAGCTGAACAATTTCCTCCCTCTAAAGAGTCAAAGTGATGAACCTGTAGCTGCCATCTGATGCCACAGTCAGAGGACCTAGGACTACGGGTGCGGAAGAAAGATAGTTTGCTTAATATGTTTTTGCACTAACTATGACGAATATGTGCTACCAACCCATATGAGATGTTGCGCCAATGGTTCACTATTGAAAAACAAGCTTTATCCAAAATTCCAGTGTTGTCCTCCACAGTATCTACCAAAGCTGAATAGCAGTCATTGTCTTCAACCATCTACTGGATTGGTTCCGTATCATATTTTCATTAACTTATTATGCTTGAAAGGACACATTATTTCCTTGATGAAATTTTATCACAGTTCGTGGTTATTCTTGTAATGTATTTGGTAAATTGCAAACACTTCATAATCAGACTACATTCAGTATTGAGAATTTATCCAAATTACGTTTAAAACTTACTTCAAAAACACAATTCCAGCTAATTAGTCAAAATGATACTTCTGATTTGCAGATAGACAAGAAGCAAAGTTAAAAATAATCATGTAAGGTAAACCAAATCCACCAAAAAAAAATTTAACTAAATATGTTCATAAGCCATACAGTTCAACGACATAAGAAATATGATCATAAGCGACAAATACATTGACATCATGATTCATGAACTAAAAGCTACATTTTAGAATTCATATATTCAAGTATTATGCTGCATCTAATGATCCACAAGAAAATGCAAGAAGATAAAACAACTTCAGTGGAAAGTAAATAATTGAGCTAATGGCCGTAAATTCATAAAACCTAATCACCCAGATCTCGCAATTCTTAATCCTTTTCCGTTCTTGCACATCACAAAAAACGATAATGTGGAGTCGTGTGAATTTCTTTAGAAGGAATGTGAATTTACCATGTCTCCTTGGAGCATTACCCACTTCGATAGAACTCAGTTCGGAAAGATTGCCGTTCGACTGCACCACCCCTTCCCGCCGTGGGCTATGTTACTGAGTTTGTGTGAGAGAGAACCATCGTCGGTGACTCGGTATGTATTCTAGAATGGGAAATACCACAATTTGCCCTATATTAGGGAAAGTCAACATTTTTTTTGTCCTACCTTTTCTAATACATCTAAATTGTCCTAAAAATACATGCAATGTCATGAATACCCTCAAGGATGGTTCACCTTTTTGTATTTGGAATGAGTTGACAAGTACAGTTGCATGCAAAATAGATGTGTCAGGGAATATTTTGATTATTTAGGGATGATATATTTATTAAAGAAGAAATAAATAAATCTACTAAAATATAACCCCTAATTCAGCGGACAAGATGAATGAAGTGAAAAAGCCAAATTTTAAGCGCACACCTACAATTTAAAATTCACGAAATTTAATTTTTAAATTCCTTAAATTGTTAGATTATAATAGGTTTTTTATTAATTAACACATGCAGTAATTAGGTGATTAAACTCATGCAAATTAATTACTTACCACTCCACTGAAACACACTTCATTAAATGAGGTGAAAATTAAGGCACTGTGTTCACAATCAGTTCATTTATGTAAATTCTTATCACATTAAACTCTCAACTATCTCCACCAACCAAATAATTTCACCACCAACAAACATAAAAATTGGGTACAGTGGATTCAAACTTCATTCCTCTGTATCCACAAATTATTGGAGCATAAAAAGGTGATCGGCTCCCGTATTTACCCACCGTTTTTGTCGACGGATCCATAGTTAGAGCCAAAGGTAAGATACGAACGCTGTTTGCATTGTATTTTATTTATTGCTTTCTTTCAATGTTGTTGTTAATTTATTTAAAGGTCGCAGGGTTTTTAATGTTTTAGGGTTTTTAGGGCTTTAGGGTTTCAAAAATGCATGTCCGCTGAGTGAAATAGTTATATATATCCATGTCCGCCAAAGAAAATGGTGAAGTATGCATGTAATATGCTTGTCCGCCGAGGAAAATGGTGAAGTATGCATGTAATATGCATGAATACCACTACATACACCCATCGTAGACTTGTCCGCTAATATACATGGTTAATTGTGCTTGTCCGCCCATTATTTGAGACTTATCGTCCATGTCCGCTGATTTTTGTGGCCTAATTGAGTGTGTCTGCCTATTATTTGAAGTATTTCAGCTTGTCCGCCGAAAATAGTAGCTCAATTTAGGGTGTCCGCCAAAAGTAGTTGCCCAGTAGATCCTGTCCGCCGAAAATTGAGCATGTACGCCGATAATTTGACCATAAATGAGTCTGTCCGCCGATAATTTCACCATATTTGCGTATGACTGCTGAATCTGTACCATATATGACCCTGTCCGCCTACTATCTGACCCTATATGAGCATGTCCTCCGATTTTCTCACCCTAATTTATCATGTCCGCCAATTTTTTCACCCGAAATGGTCTTGTCCGCAGATTTTTCCTTCCTAAGTGAGCATGTCCGTCGATATTTTCACCCTAATTGAGCATGTCCGCCGATTATTTAGGCTTAATAGATTATGTCCGCCGATTTTCCCACCGTAATTGGGCATGTGAACTGATTATTTGACCCTAATTGAGCATGTCCGGCGAAATGTTACTGGTTTTTGAACATGTCCGCCAATTTTTAATGCATAATTGAGCATGTTTGGCCATTTTTAAGCATATTATATGATGTCCTCCGATTATATTTGGCTACTTGAGCATGTCCGTCAAGTTTGAGCAAAATTCAGCATGTAAGTCATTATTTTTTTAGTATAATAGACCTGTTCGTCGATTTAGGACCTTAATTGAGCTTGTCCGTGTACGTACGACTTAATGTTTAACTTGCATGTGTGCTTGATAATTTAATGCTTAATTTGTGTGTACCTACTAAATTGGCGTATCATTTTTAATGAATCATGTGTCAATATAACAATTAATTGTCATTTTGTTGAAAGGTTTAGGCCTTGGATTGGAAATGATAAATTTTTTTATATGGTGGGGCGGCTGGTGGCAAGGTTTAGAGTATGTACGTGGCCAACACACGAGCTTAGTTTTAAATTCAGATCAGCTGACATTGGATTTTATTATTGGGCATGTGCACAGTTTAGTTTGCGCCGATTTGAATCATTTCAAATATGTTATACACACACTTGTAGACATCGGTGGTTGTATAAAAAAAATATAAGGTGAAGGATGATATGGATATAAGGGGGTTGTATCAGCAGGTTGATCAGCTGATGCTGTTTGTCACAGTTAAGGCCATACCACAGCAATCAGTTGATAATTGTTTCACTAGTGCGGCGCCAGTGGGGAGCAGTTATTGGACCGACTTACTTCGTTCACAAATTCCATCTGTCAATATTCATAATCCCGTAGATTTGGCCGGACCGGAGTATAGGTGTGGGCGTGGCGAGTCGTACGACAAATATTGATTTGAACAGTGAGTACGCTAGCGAACATCAGGATGAAGAAGAGGTGGAGAATGGAGATGAGATGTGCTCCTCTGCTGGGTTTGGGGGTTCAGAGGGTGATGGGTTTGATGGTTTTGCTGGTTCTCGAGACTATGGGTCCGATGGATCGCAAGGCCATGGGTATGATTCATTTGAGGGTCCACATCGTGAGGATTTTGAGGGTGCTGATGCTTCGCAAGATGAGGGGCGCGATGGTGATCAACTCAATGCTGAAGATGAGGATCCTGAAACTGCTCTGTTCGAGAGGTTCTGTTCCTACATCAGAGCCAAAGGAGGAATGAGTTTCCTGGAACCTGTTACTACACACATGCAGATGCCCACACCGGTACGTCCTAGTCAAGACACAGATAGGTCTTGCAGCCTTCCATGGAGCATTCCAGGTATGTGTTGAATATAGTACCTGGTAATTTACTGCACCTTATTGTATTATAATACCAATTGAAGAATAACTAATCCATCGTTGCAGGTTTCTTGGAACAGTGCAATGTGGACAATGAAGTTGAAGACAACAACAACATTGATACTTCAGTGGAGATTCATGAAAAGAGTGCCTTCGATAATAAAGGTAATTGCCAGCATGCGTTGGGTATATACAACTTGCGGAATCAAGTTGAGACACGGGTTAAGAAATCTGACACCTACAGGCTCAACGTCGTCTGCAAGTACCGAATGGACCAGGGTTGTATATTTGAGATGTATTCTAGTGGCCTAGGTGGAGTATGGAGTGTAATCAAGTTCAGACCTCTACATGTATGTCGTTTGAACCCAGACACTAATGCGCCAAGGCAAGTTGGTTCGAAAACTGTTGGCAGATACTATGCAGCTCGACAGTTTAATAAAACCACAGCATTGTGTCCTGCTGGAATGGCAGATGAGATACGTAAAGAATTTGGTTTCGACATCTCCTATAATTTGACCCTTAAGTCAAAATATATTGCTTTGGGACACACGTACGGAGACCATAGTTCTTCCTTCAGTTCCCTACCTTCGTACTTGCATCACCTAAAGTTGGAAATCCAGGCACGCATACAGTACTGGCAACTGCAGATGACAACTCTTTCAAGTAAGTCAATACACAACCCTTCTATATTATGAGGTATATAGGTGTACTAAATACTTCGATGCAGGTATGTCTACTACGCACTTGGTGCTTCGATACGGGATTTTGCTAGAGCCGGCTGTCCCGTGATTATCATTGATGGTACACACATAAGAGCAAAGTACCATGGGATCGTGTTCGTTGCAGTCACTCAGGATGGCAACCACAATATTTTTCCCCTGGCCGTTGGTGTAGGTGACACTGAAAATAATGAGTCATGGTGCTGGTTTCTTCAAAGGTTGAAAGAATCGTACGGAGCTCTGCATGGCCTAGTTATTGTCTTAGACGCGCATAAAAGTATATCACACGCTATACATACTGTGTACCCTGAGGCACACCATGGTTTATGTTCGTATCATCTAAAGAAACAGCTCAAAGGTTTCGGAAATGATGTGTTGTTTCAGTTAATATGGCTTTGGAGGCATACACGAACCATGAATTTAAGAGGTATGATCACTTTTTAGTATTAGTATGCAGTTTTTAGTTGATTTATCACATTACCGTGCTGCACAGATGGGAAGGGAAGCTGCGCAACCATAATAATGCTCGATTGATAGCTTTGCTGGAGGGGTGGGGTTACAATAAATGGTCAAGGTTTCACTGTCCGGTCACTCGTTATGAGTTCACATCATCGAACGCCGCTGAGACCTTTAACAAGGCCATCCTCTTGCCAGGACACTACCCATTTGTAGTTTGTTAGAGGTTGTACGTGCTCTCATTCAAATATAGTTTTGTGAAAGAATAACGAGTGTAGAGAACAGTCGGGATATTCTTTGCACACGAGTACACATCGAGTTGGCTGCGTTGAATGCTGAGGTGTGGAAACTTAAAGTGGAGAATCTTACAGCGACAACATTCCAGGTCACTTCCACCTCAAAAAACTTTACTGTTGATTTAAGGGAGTGTACTTGTTCGTGTGGAAGATTCCAGTACCATCAATACTCATGCACTCACGCATTGAAGACGATATAGTAAGTTCACATGCTATTATGCGTATAATATAATCTTTCATATTCAGTAGTGTCTCCGGGAGTATGAGAATTATCTATTTCATAATATAACGGTCTAAATGTGTGCGTGTAACAGCCATTGCAAACTTGCGACTAGTGCATTTGTTGCACCGTGGTATCAACGAACGACTATCCTTTCATTATGGCAAAAGGTTATGATGCCTGTGCCCAATCCATTCGATTGGTCAACACCAGAGCATGTGAGTAGTGTCCGTGTGAATGAGCCACCAGCACATCGCCAAGCAGGCAGACCTCGTACTACCCGTCTACGTTGTGCAGCAGAGACTTCGAGGGGTACTCGGGTGCGTCAGCATTGTAGCAGATGTGGAGAGCCGAGACATCGATCCTGCACATGAATGTTAAAACTTTTACATAATAAACAACAAAACCGTAAAAGAAGAACACATTTAAGGATATTTCTTACGTTTCAGGGGATATCATGAATTTTTCCCACGCTCTGTTGACCTTGACGTCATCCACAGTTGTGTATGGGGATTGGACTGCTGTCGCTTTTCTCTTTGGACGTTGCGGATGACGTTGGAAGTACTTTTCAGCTGACACCATACTGAAACTAGTGTCTCCGGGAGTAGAATAACTATGCCCTACAAGAGTTGAGACTCCGGGAGTAGAATAACTAGGTTGTCTGTGTGATCCAGATGCCTCAGGGAATCTTGTTGAGCCACCTGGTACCAATTCCATATCTCCGGCAAATAGCCCCCTGGTGTTGCATAACTACTAGGTGGGGATGTAGTCTGTGCACTCCGTTATTCTTCAAAGGTAGCTGGAATACTTGGTACTTCGTATGTAGATGGCTCAGGTGGTGGACCCTTGAATCCATCCTTAAACATTTTATATATGTTACCAAGAATTGACCTCTCGTAGCTACGGTGCACATGGGTCTGTGCTCCAATCAACCATCTAGCAACCCTTTTAAATTCACCGCGGCCCTCCTCCTATCTTCTATGGATATCAGCGAGCTCTGCATCCAGTTTGTCAAACCTCTTCTCCAGTCTGTCGTCTCGATTCAGCAGCTGAGTGAGAAGGGCTTCATGTTCGAAAATTTTTTGATCATGATCATCCATTCTCCTCATAATTCGATCGTACTGTTCTTCAAACAGACCCCCACTGTCTTCTCTCTGCTGATGAGGCACAGAATGATCCCACTGTGGACTTGATCTGGTTTGAGGATGGAAATCATCGTGGGTAGATGGAGGGCTACCAGGTGATCCGTGAAACCCTAGCCCTCATTGGCTATAGACAGATCCTCCATACCCACTGTACTGACCCTTAGCCTTCCTTTTTGACTTTGGATCCCCAAAGACCCTAAAGTGAACTTGAAAACCAAAACTCCAATCAGAATGTATTCCCCAAAAGTATGATCGGCGGGACTCCTCAGGGAGGATGGCAGGTAAATCAACAACTCTTGGGTCCTGAAAGTAAAACATTAAAACATAAACACATATACTCAGGTGACAAAAAGGCCTCCAAATGCATCCAAATTAGATAATCAAAAGCTTAATCGCGTAAACATAAAAGTGACAAACCTGTCTAAAAAATTGAGTGTCGTCAATTTTTTTGGCAGTAGTATATGTCCAGCGAAGACACAGAGGTCTAACATCCGGCTCGGGTTGTCCATCGGTCAACATTGCTGCAAAACCTGCGATGTGCTCAGAGGCCCAAACCTGTGACCAAACATCAAAGTAATTTCATGTCTAATATAAGAATAAAATTGGTGAAATAAAGTCAGTATCACTTACTGCTAGGGAAAATGAGCATCCATAAAAGTTGATGCGCTGATGTTTGCCTAACTCTTGCACCGTAGTCTTTACAGAGTCCATATAGTGCAGTAGAGTTAGGTATGTGTACTTACCCCATGGGAAAGAGTTTCACAGGTCATCATTTTCAGCTAAGTACCATACACAGGGCTCTATGTATACTTTTGACGTATCATGGCCTAGCAAAAAGTAGTACAACAGTAGAATGTTGGCCGCTTTCACCGCATTTTGGCCCTTATATTTGTTTTCACTTAATCTTCTCATAAGTTCATCAACCAGGACCCTATTCGAACGAAAGGTAGCAAACAAACTGTCTGCTAGTGGCAGAAATGAATCATTCGGGTCAATATTCCCACGGTCCTCAAACCCTAGTCCTATAACACGTATAAACTCCATGGATGTGAAGCTAAGAATTGTATCAGACACCCTGAAGTACCGGGAGTACATATCTGAACCAGAGATTACAACCTCCTGAGCCATCAGCTGAAATAAAGCTTTAGGAGACCCGTAATCTGAATCCAAATCCCAAAAATGCCTGAAACAAGATCTTCTGAACCTCCACACTGTTTGATCGCCACTCTTTGTAAGCACCTCGCGTATGAAATTCAGAGCTTTGGAAGGCCTACAATAACCTTTAACCCCAACTTTTCGAGATTGAAGTCCACGTCGTTTCCAGCTCCACTACAGTGCATGCCAACTCGATTAGATATAATACGTGACTACATTTTATACATAAAAACTTCGGCGGACAAGCACAGTAAAGGCAAAAAAATGGCGGACAAGCTATTTATGCAGAAATAATGGCAAAATTATGCTAAATAATGCTCAAAAATTTGGCAGACAGGCTCAAAAAACGCATAAAATCGGCGGACAAGCTCAATCAGGGCCAAAAAATTGGTGGACATGCTCAAATGTACTACAAATATTGACGGACAAGGTCAATTTACATACAATTATCGGCGGACATGTTCAACTATGCTAGAAACATCGGTGAACAAGCACAGTAAAGGCACAAAAACGGTGGACAAGCTATTTTATGAAGAAATAATGGCAAAATTATGCTAAATAATGCTCAGAAATTCTGCGGACATGCTCAATTGTACTACAAATATTGACGGACAAGGTCACTTTACATACAATTATTGGCGGACATGTTCAACTACGCTAGAAACATCGACAGACAAGCACAGTAAAGGCATAAAAACGGCGGACACGCTATTTTATGCAGAAATAATGGCAAAATAATGCTATATAATGCTCAGAAATTCGGCGGACAGGCTCAAAAAACGCATAAAATCGGCGAACAAGCTCAATCAGGGCCAAAAAATTGGCGGACATGCTCAATTGTACTACAAATATTGACGGACAAGGTCACTTTACATACAATTATCGTCGGACATGTTCAACTACGCTAGAAACATCGGCGGACAAGCTCAAAAAGATTAGAAAATATGCCGACAAGTTCAATTACACTGATATTTCCAATTATACTCAAATAATTATCATCGAACATATAAACTTAAAATTTGTCGGACACGGAAAATTCATACAGTGCAGACTCTACTTCCTCGCGGGACAAGAACAACTCCAAATTCAAACTCTACAGTAACAACTCCAAATTCACTATACTTTAAATAAAATCGCAATTTTGCAAAATCCTAAAATCCTAAAGACGGAATACCTGGTTATCCATATTTGCTGCTGCTAATTTTCGACGTGGAGATGACGATGGATTGAACGACACGCCGGAGGCCCGGACGGAGCGCTGTGTCCGCCAAAAAAATCGAGAGTTTGAGAGAGAGAGAGAGTATGGGTGGGATGAGGGCCGATGAAAAGAGAGAGAGAGAAAGAGAGTAAAAAACAAAATTTTTGAGATAAAGTGGTCAAAGATTCTCTCCCCAATTTCAATGCCTTTAAAAGCGGTACTTTTAACTGCTGGGCAGTAATTCCGAGATTTAAAAAAAAAGGTAAAAATATGACATGTGTCAGGGGGGTAACTTAGGAATATACACAAAAAAATAGGGCAAATTTGATGTTTTAAAAAGGATAGAGCAAAAAATATGTTGCATGGGTGATATAGGGCATAAAAAGTGCTGTCCCTTCTAGAATTTGTGGTGGGGTTTAATATTTTTTTAATATTTATTTTTATTAAAACAAATTACTCCATCGTCGAGCCTGTTTGATTATTCGCATGATTACATCTACAAAATGTTTTATTTGGATTTAATTTTTTTAAATAAATTATTGAGTAATTTTTCATAATTATTTTGAGTTTTAATATGATAAATTTAAACATTACAAATTAAGTATTAATTGAAGTGATAAATTATATAGGAAAAAATCTATATTAATTAGAGTTGTCAAAATGGGTTAGGCACATCGGGACAAACTGCCTCCGCCTTTTATAAAAGTTAAATTGGACTGTAATTTTTACAGTCCATTTGGATGCGGACCTAAATGGGCTGGCCCAAATGGGGGCATACCTAGGCGGGTCAGCCTGCTTTTTTTTTTTTTCTGATAATACAGTGTCTAATATCCCAAATATTTATTCTTCCCCTCCCTTTTTCTTTTCCTTTTAAATTATTTTTCAAATTATAAAATGAATATTTTAAGCATTTTGTATCATAGATTAATATACAAACTTCGTAGATAATTTTAAGTTTTATTTTGCTTGATTTTTAAATTATTTTTAATTCTTAAAATTTTAATATATAAACGAATGTATATGGATTATAAACAAGGCAAAGACTTATGTAGGGCTGTCAATTTTATCTGCGGGTTCGGGTACCCGGCGGGTAATACCCTATCGGGTAAGGGTAAGGTAGAGCATAATCGGGTATCAGGTAGGGTAGTATCTGTATCCGTTTAAAATGTTAAGGGTAGGGGTAGGGTATAGTTTTTATAAAATACCCATCTACCCTACCCGATTACCCTATCTGTCTACCCGCATACTTTATATATACTTCATCCGTCCCGCACCAAGGGTGCATTTTGCTTTTTTCCACGTAGATTAAGGAGTATTATTATTTAATGTGTATTGGGTAGTTGTATTAATGGGAGTGTGGACCCCATGTTTTAATTGTATTAGTGGGTGAGTGTGGGACCCATATGTATAAAAAATGAAAGAGAACTCTTTGGGTGAGACGACCAAAATGGAAAAAAGAGACCCTTGGTGTAGGACGGAGGGAGTATATATATATATATATATATATATATATATATATATATATATATATATATATATATATATATATATATATATATATATATTTATTTATTTCTTTATATTAATCGACAATACAATGTGACTGTAAGTACACTACACTGTACAACATAATTTAACATCTTAAATTAAGTAATTCATTTTATTTTATTAAACATTGTTAGATTAGTTTGATGAGTTTTAATTGTGCTACTTGGGTTTTTTAATGCTCCAAGCATAACTTGAAGCCTTATATTGTAATCTGATTCAAGATTCTTGCGTGGTTGAGAGTGATGATTTATTTATATGTTGGACATTTGTATTTATTTGAGGCGTATAAGATAAAGAGAGGTGTCGGCATCATAGAGATAAATGGAAAGAGTGAAGACAACTAGGGTGGCCATTTTAAAATATGTGGATAACCGTTTATCCGCGGATTATCTATTATCCGATTAATATTACCCGTATCCTACCTGATGATACATTTGAGGGTAATAGGGTAGGGTATGGGTGAAGGAAATAGAATACATAGTAGGGTATGAATTTGAAGTACCCGTACCCTACCCTACCCGTTTACATCCCTAGAATTGTGTAAGGCCATTTCACGTAAGGGCTTACGTGAGACGGTCAGAAAGTGATAACTTTTACATAGGAAAGTGATAGTAAATTAATGAAAATTGATAATGATATTTCATGAACTATTTATATTATAAATAAAAAGTTATAACATTTTATTGCGAATGTGATAATGTTTAATAGTGAAAGTGATAATTATTTTAAAAATTAAAAAATTGTCTCATGTGAGACGGTCTCAATGCAAGACCTACCCTATAAACAAATGTAAATGACAAGCCTTTAATACATCTAATTGAAAATTGACAAAGATAGCATTGAACAATAGGAAAATGGATATGTTTATATTATGATGGATAAGTTTTGAAAATACTTTATAATTATGTTTTGTGTTTGTGTGTTTAACTTTTATAACTAATAAACTTTTTATGATTTAATTTGTGGTATTTAAGGATAATTATAATAAATTTTTTTTATTTGAGGTCTTTAAAAAAAAGTATATATAATCAGTAAACTTTATGATGTTTAATTTGCGATATTTGTTTATGATTAATAATTGTTATTCCTTAGTTCATAGGAGCTATTTTGTAGGATTTATATTTATATTTTAATTTTGGGGTTGACATTATAATATTTTGCTAAAACTTACATTGATAATTCATTTTTATGTAATTATAATTTTAATAATATTATATAAAAAAAGACGGGTTGATCCGTCATAACCCACAAATCGCCTTTAATTGGGTCGGGACTAGCAATTTTAACCCACCCGCTGGCCCATATTAACATCTCTAATGTTAATGGTTGAGAGATAATTTACGTAAGAGTTAATAAAGTTTGTAGTTTTATTAAATCAAAATCTAGACTATTAGACCTAAATAAACATTGATTTATTGGGATTGGTTGACACGAACATATAAGTCATGTTATACTGTTGAATAACAAGCCTTCCATTTTCTATTTCTATTTATCATATAGAAAATTTTTGTGCTTGGGAGTCCCTGATGATTAAATAAACCAAGATTTTACCATGACTGCAATTTTAGAGAGACGCGAAAGCGAAAGCCTATGGAGTCGCCGAAAACCGTCTTTACATTGGATGGTTTGGTGTTTTGATGATCCCTACCTTATTGACTACAACTTCTGTATTTATTATTGCCTTCATTGCTGGTCCTCCAGTAGATATTGATGGTATTCGTGAGCCTGTTTCTGGATCTCTACTTTACGGAAACAATATTATCTCAGGTGTCATTGTTCCTACTTCTGCAGCCATCGGTTTGCACTTTTACCCAATCTGGGAAGCGGCATTCGTTGATGAACATCATTTATGTAGGAAAAATTTTCTTATGTATTCGGTACACAAATTCAAAATTCGTGTCACACACTCAAAACATAGACACTGACAAATAATAATATACCATATACTTTTTAGCAAAAATTTATAATTTTTTACTTGTTTTTTTAATGAAAAAATGAACATAATCATTTTTTTTCAACATTTATTAAAAAACATATATTATACACTATTGAATAAAAATTAATACATACTATAAGTGTACATGATATTAACTCTTTATGAAAGATAAAGAGTGAGTCTGATGTAAATCCGGTTCATACATATATGTACTATGTGTTTTCTAAATTATTTAAGGTTGTGTTTTGATTGAGTCATTTCAAATCCAATGGATTTGAAAATTAGTGGATTTTAAATTCTTTGGATTTTAAATCAATTCATTTGAATTCTATTGTTTGGATAAATTATGGATTTTTGGAAGGATTTCAAATACATGATTCAAAAATTATTTTTAAAATAGAATTTTATATATGATAAATAAAAATAATAAAATTTTATTATATTAAATATTAAAATCTAAAATTTTATTAAAAATATTTTTTTTGGGAGGGAACTCTACCACTCAACCTACCCCTACCCACCCCCATCCAATTTTTTTTTATATAAAATTTAGATTTTTAATATTTGAATAATAAAAATATTACACCCAACCCTACCCCCTACCCACCCCCTCACCCACCCCCCACCCAAAAAAAATTTATATAAAACTTTACTTTTTAATATTTAAATAATAAAAATATTACCGCCCTTTTTTTTTTAAAAAAAAATTGATTTTTGGTGTGCTGTCGCCGGCACCCAAAAATAAGATTTATAATTTTCCAAACAAACCCACTAAGAATGTAGTAGGATAAGTAAGGGTCGAACCCACAGAGAGTAATCAAATTTCAATTGAACTTTACGTGTTTCTAAAGAAACAATGGGGGGATGGATTGGATTCTAACAACTACTAACATGAAAATAAATAATCAAAATAGCAAACATAAAATTAAATAATAGAACAAATAAAATAATAACCTAGTCCAAGGATTTGATCCCCACCCATATCCTAATTTATAAAATCGCAAGAATTAAACATGCAAATAATTATACAAACTCAAATCCCTAGGCTAGTGGTATGATCAAATTAACCTGAATGTTCTTAAGATCATCAATTAGGGTACAACCACTAAATTGAACTATTTACAAGTGACCCTATGGATTCAACTCGCAAATGCATTAAGACTCCAAACATAGAATTACTAGGCTACGAAAACCGGCTAGGAATCGTACAACTTATATCCTATTACACCTAGAGGGAATTATCTCTATTTGCTACTTAATTCACCCCTCACAACAATTACAGATTGTGGATCACGAAATAGCGTTAAACAATTAAATAATTAAATTAGATGGCCAGACTAAAATAATTATCAAAGTGCTATTAAGAACATCAAAGCATGTAAGAGAATGAATTTATATAAAAGTTTGCAATATAAAATTCAAAACAATAAAATAAATAATTCATGGGAGGTTCACAACACTCGGAGTAGAAACTAAATTACATAATTAAAATTAAATCTAAAAATAAAAATGATAAACGATATGTTCTTCATGATGGAGCCTTCTCCCAATCTGCCTTGTCCTTCCCAACGTGAGTGTCCGGATGTGAGATCCCAGATCGTGATGTTATAATCCCCAAAATCATATATTAAATCCTCAAATTAAATTCCTTAATCACCTTCCCTTTTTTTAGTTGTTAAAGTTCACTGTATCTTTTCTCCCTTTGGTAAGTTTCCTTTTTCTCTTCAAATCAAATCTCTCCTTATTATTGCTTGGTCAACTCTTTATTTTTCTGCAATTAAAATTATTGTAACTGTCCCACAAAATAAATTATTGTGACTGTACAATTTATCTCAATTTTGGCCTGTTTTAATAAGAAATAAAATAATAAAAGCTCAAGTGTATAAAATAGAAATAAGTTGTAATTAATATTAAATAATTCACAAATCACGAGCAAAAAAGTGAATTTCATCCAAAATAATCATGTTAAATTACGACTTATCAAACTACTCACACCTAAATCTTTGCTTGTCCTCAAGCAAAACAAGACCAAAACAGCGCATAGAAAAACGATAATCATGTGCAAGTGATAGCAAAATAATGACACTTCTAAGAGAGACTAAATAAGGTGCACCAAATACAAATGAGTGATAGAATGACTCACAAAAATTTATAATTTATGTAGAATTCAAGAATTCATGGTCTCACAATGATTTCGCTCAATAATGCTCAAGTATATGTAATGGGTAGCAAAACACTCAAAATTAAACATGACAAGACATTACCATAAGCTTGCTCCCATATCAAATCTCCACCAAGTTCAATGAGCGCTGTGCAAATATCAAAAGGACTTTAAAATGGTTGTAATGGGGCTTGGGATAAGGTGAGATAAAAAGGATTAGAAAGGCTAAATTTAACACTTTGCAAATTGTGTTAATCATATAAAACGTACATCAAAATGATACATCTTACATTCTCAACAATTTTTCACATCTCCTCCTTCATTTTCTTGTGACAAAATCTAATTTTCATCAACACATCCCCTACCCATACCTGTTCGTTTTCAAAATCTCGAGCAGTAAGCAGAACACTGAAGGGTTCAGCGTCTTTAAAGAAAAATTCTGCTATAATTTCCCGCTTCTGCCAAATTTTTTCACATCCAGATTTTTTTTCCTTTTTTTTTCTTTTCAACCATTTTTTTATTTCTTTTCTTTTCCTTTTCAACCATTTTTTTCTTCCTTTTCTTTTCCTTTTCAACCATTTTTTTCTTCCTTTTCTCCATATTTTTTTCTTCTTTTTCTCAACCATCATCTCCCCTTCATCATAAATTCAATCACAACAAATATTTTTTCAATGAATTCCACAATATGCAAAATAGTAGGAGGTTCAAATGGAAGAGTTCAAGAAAGAAATGGAACATGGCTAATTAATATGCTCATTCATCAAAGAAAAGACTAGGCTCAACTTGACTCTCCTAAAAGTTTAGAATGATTAGGTAGGTAAAAAGAAGGCCAAAATATGGTTTGCCTAGGTGCCTTTATCATTTAAGTATACATGTTCAAATGTAAGATCTCAAAATGCATTCGAGGAGCAAGTTCTAGAATGTACATATCAAGTCCAATTTACACTCAATCAAGAAAAATATTAGAGCTTGTATAGAGTTGAATTTACCACACCCAAAATCAAATCTAAAATTTTATAAATATTTTTTTTATCAAATCTAAAATTTTATTTTTAATTTTTTTTTGGGGAGGGGTTGGGTGGGGTGGGGTGTGGAGGGGGTAGATTGAGTGAGTTGGGTTTGGGTGGTACTAATTTTATTATTTAAATATTAAAATCTAATATTTTATAAAAAAAAATTTTTGCGAGTGGGGGGTGTGGTGTGGGTAGGGGTAGGTTGGGTGGTAATATTTTTATTATTTACATATTCAAATCTAAAATTTTATAAAATATTTTTTTTTGGTTTGGGGGTGGTGTTGGGTGGGGGTGGGTAGGGGTAGGGCTGGGTGGTAATTTTTTTTATCATTCAAATATTAAAAATTTAAAATTTTATAAAATTTTTTTTTGGGTGAGGGTGGGTAGGGGTAGGCTGGATGGTAGAGTTTGAAATATAATATATATATATATATATATATATATATATATATATATTCATTTTTTATACTATTTTTATATATTAATATAATCAATTACACAACAACGGAAGGATTTCAAATGACACGGTTTGAGTAATGATTTGAAATCCATTAAAAAATAATTAAAAAATTCAAAATCAAATCCATGATTTGAAATCCATTGATTTAAAATCTTTGATTTATAAATCCGTTGATTTCAAATAACATTAAAACATAATGGATGGATTTGAGGGAGTGATTATCTATCCAAACACAACATGATATTAACTCTTTAGGCCTTCCCCATTCATACAAATTGAAAAGTAGGTTTGCCCCCAGGGCATAGTTCAAGTGGTAGAGGGGAGGGTGGAAAGGTCTTCCAACTGAGCTTAGTTGTTGCAGGGTGGGGGTTCGAATCCTGCATTTGGCATGAATTTGGTCCCTTGCAAGTACAAGTTTAACATCGAGCCCTCTCTATAAGTCATTTGAGGCACATCCTGCGATTTACCTCATCCACCAATCCCAGGGCAGGGCTAATGGTGGGGTACACCATTTTTGAAAAGTAGGTTTTTTTGTTTAAATCGAGCCCACCTCCTCTTTCCTCCCATCTCCCTCGTCTTACGTGTCTTCTCAAAATAATAAATAATAAATAATCTCTATCCTCTCTCTTCCTTTTCACCCTCTGTCCCTGTCCTCCTACCTTTCTCTCTCTTCAAAAAACCCAGGTAGTGAACATATGGGTTAAAACCCACAATTCCCAATGGCTAAAAACCTCAACACTTCGGTTTTTTAAATTCCACCTAGGCAAAAAACCTCCCCATTGGGGGAGGCCTTATGAAAGATAAAAAGTGTGTCTGATGTAAATCCATTCATACATATATGTACTATGTGTTTTCTAAATTATTTTTAGTATGAAAACAATTATTGTGTTTTCTAAATTATTTTAGTATGAAAAAAAATTACTATTAATTATCACTTTTTTTAATAAAAATATTAATCTTCTTAACGGGAATATAATATACTCCCTCCGTCCGGTTCTAAGGTATCCATGTGCTTTTTACACGTGGATTAAGGAGTATTATTATATGTAAAGTGAGTAGTTGTATTAGAGGGAAGTGGTGGGCCATGTTGTGTACTTTTTTACTAAATAGGAGAAATGGATACATTTGAAGCAGACGCCAAAAATAGTAAAATAGATACCTTAGAGGCGGACAGAGAGAGTAAAAGATTACAAATCCTCTAAAGAACAAAGGACACTTGTGTAAATTCACGGTATATGTCTTTGTAAATAATTATCACTTTTTATTAAACATGTAATCAATTTATTTTAAAATATTATTCACTTTATAAATTATATTTATAGAATAGCTCACAACACTATTATAATTTTTTATAAATTAAGTATATTTTTTATTAAAATAGTATCACTCCTTCGTTCCACAGAAATCATTCCGTAAATCGGTTTCACATAACTCTTTTATAAAGAATAATTTTTCATTTATAAATAGCAATAACTTACAAATTTTTGAAAAATAATATTTTTTTATTATAAAATAATACTAGTATATTTTTATATACTAAATGATAATAATTGATAAATTAGGGTGTCTTTTAATTGAAGAATTAGTTATTTATCCAAAATTTTCCCTATACTATCATTGTGAATACCAGAAGTACACCTTACACGGTACGTCGGTCGTAGATTACCATGACGCAGAACCACTCGTGGCATCATAACCCGACCCGGGGGAAACCAAATGCATGTCCTAATATCGTGGTGGATACTCAACCCGACTCGATGAAGATATTTCATTTTTAATCATGAATATTTAAGTGAGTAGATTAAAAATGAAAAAAGGAAAGATAATAACTCGTGAAAGATAAAATGAAAAATATCCAACAAAACCCCAAAACCCTACTTGTTAAAACCCTGCCCTCCATTTCTCAGCTCTCTCACAGGTCAGAGAAGGAGAGTGAACTGTTCTTCTCATCACTCACTCTTTTCATTGCTAAATTAGCTCAATGAAATTTGATTGATGTTTAACCATGGCAACTAAAAGGCCAAATCGGCAGAAGTGTAACTCAGAGTCCGGAAATGGGAAGAATGCCAAAGAAATTCACAATTCCAGTTGCAGAGTTGCCAAGAAGAATAAAAAGCAAAATCAGCAGCTCTTTATGAATGATAGAGACTACAGAATGCGGCTTCAGGAGGTTCTGTACACTCCGGAGCACATTTTCACGAAGATTTTCCGGAAGGATGGTCCACCGCTTGGTGATCAGTTCGATTCTTTTCCATCAAATGCTTTTTTCAGCGGTAAGTAGTCGAATTGTTCTGTTTTTTTTTTTTTTTTTTTTTTGTTTATTCATGTAGAGCTTGAGTTGGAACTGTTCTAGCCGATTGTTCGTCTATTCCAATTGATTGAAATGCTAATTGTTTTGTATTCTAACGATTTTCATTTAAGTCCTGTGAAAAGATTTTGAAATTATGGAACATCCTGTACATTAATTTATTTTTGAGTAGAGAACTGGATATTGGACTGCCACGAATTAACTCATAAATATGACGTAGTGATACATAACAAACGAGGCTACATAATATTTTCGTGTTGTATGACTCCTTTGGTTTTGATAGCATCAGTGGCCACGTGTGGGAATGAACGATATATTTCTCTCCTGGCATCTATTGATTTTTGGTTGAGAAGTTCTGAGGCATTCTCCATGATTTTTCATCTCTTAATTTGGTTCACCTGGGACTATAATTTGGTTTCTCATGTAGAGAATTATTGAAATCAGACTAGATGTTTACGGACTTTAAGAGCACAGTCTATTTTTCCTGAGCTTTAAAGTGCTGAAGTATTATTAGCTGCTTTCTTTTCATCCGTCAATGTAGCTGGTCCAAATTTTGAAAACCAGTTCTCATCATTAGGTCTTTAAGCCTTATTAATTTGGTGTTCAACATTAATTGCATTGTAGATAGTGGAATTGGATTTATAGTATCACAGGATTGATATCTTGAGCTGACATCCTCTTGTGTACTGAGTTGGTATTGCATTTCGAACTCCTTGGATGGCCTATTACTAAGTGAGAAGCGGAATTCTCCTATTTTTGATTCTCACAATGTATTACATCTCCATGGTGGTGTCTCTCTTCAGTTTCAGCATCCTTGCTCAGCTGTATAAAACAATATGAAAATTCAAAACTGGGAAGGCAAAACTATGATAGATAGAACATATATTTTATAAATAGGGTCAAAATCTTTCTCTTGATTGTTGCACTCTGATGGCCAGATTCCAGAAGATCTTGTCATGAAGAGAATCATAGTACCCATAAAATAAGAAAGGTATTGAACTCATAACTAATTGTTCCTTCATTATTTTATTTTATTTTTGGGGTGGGGGCAGGGTATGGTGTGAAGTTTTTGTACCTTTTTTCTTTTCTCACTTTTATTTCCATATTAGGTTTTCGTGCATGTCATTACAGACTACGAAACTTGTTGTGAGAACAGTTCAACTGCACTGAGGCATGGCATTGGGAAAGGCCCAATGACTTCAAATGGTGCTCCATTAAAGAAACATGGCATGGGGAAAGGTTTAATGACTCTAAAGAGTGTTTTAAGAAAAAAACATGGCATTGGAAAAGGTTTGATGCCAGTCCGGCGAAGTGAGGCTGCTGTTCAAAAGAAGAAGAAAAGAGTACAACCACAGGAATCTATTCTGGTTTGTGGGCAGTCAAATTTTACTAATTTTACCTATAAAGCTATTTGAATTAAAAATAAAATTACTCTTCATGAAAGTGTCAGTTTCACTTATTTGAAAAGGGAAAGTAATCTTAGTATTTCCTTGTATAGAAAAAATTGGCAAACAAAGAGCGAGCTAAGAAGAAGACTTCCTTGAGAAGTAGAAAGGTAAAAGTTGCTTGATCTGCTGTTGCAAGGGAATGTTTTGTTTTGCCATATAGTTCATGCTCTACTTGCCATGCTATAATTTCAGGTAGAATGCCAGAATTATCAAAAGCGGAAGAAGTCTTGTAAAGAAAAGTGTGAACTCGCTCTTGAAGATGTGAAATGTATAGAAAACACGGAATTCGCAAAGTTAATTGATGATGAGGAACTGGAGTTAAGAGAATTACAAGCGGGACCAAATCCATTATCTTGTTCCACTCATTTTCCAACCAATAGTTCTCATGGTTGTTCCCTTTGCAAAGGTTAATCAACTGTTCTTCACTGTTTACATTCCAGTTGTCGAGTGTTCTTTTTCCCTGCCATGAATTTTTATCAGTATATATAATTGCCTTAGCTGATGCTTATTAGCTATACTGTATGAGTATCTAGTATGAACTTTATCTGAGCCTTTTAAATTTTTGTATTTTGACAGACTTGCTTTCCAAGTTCCCTCCAAATTCAGTTACAATGAAGCTACCATTGTTAATGAAACCCTGGGCTTCCTTGCCAGAACTATCAAACAAACTTTTTAAGGTATCAGAATTGGTATTTCTGATACTCTTAGCGTTTTATTTAAATTTTGATGCAGATTGTGTGGAATCAAGATACTTCATTTCTTGATTATTATAAATGTATTATGTTTTGTATTCTTAGTTTCTTACTCATATTTCAATTAACCTGATCACATGCACTAACATATCACCTCTGTTCTCATAATTAAGCCTAAAATGACACAATCTTTCCTCACTGAAAGTATGATATCTCTAATTTTCTGTAATTATTTTTGAGGGCAATAAACTTCTACTTCTCAGATTTTATTAGAATTTTCTGGTTCAACTGGGCTTTTAAAAATTTGGATGAAGAAAGCGTGTGTTCTGTTTCAGATTTATCATCTCATGCTACATATTCATATAGTTTCTCTATTGACTTGTTACTATCTTCATTTTCACGTAATTATATTCCATGGCTATAAGTCCTAAAATTATATCAATAGCGGATTGTTATTCATTTATTATTAACAATTTTCTCTTATTTGTTTGTTGAAGGCTTTCCACTTCCTTAGCACACATGCTGTAACAATCAGCATATGTTCATTCACCTTAGATGAGTTTGCACAAGCATTTCATGATAAGGTGAACTGTCATCTTCACTATATCCATATATAATAGAGCTCCTAAAGTTAACATGTCTCCCTGTATTAAACTTCTTTGTTTCTTCCTCTTTTCTTTCTTGTCATTAGGATTCACTATTGCTTTTTCAAGTGCATTTGGCCCTTCTCAAACTACTTCTGGAAGATATTGACAAGGAACTAAGTAGAGGATTTTTCTCTCAAGCAAGCAAAAATGACAAGTTTTTAGGGTTGCTTTGTTGGGTGAGTGTCTCTGCAACAATATATATAGTTTCATGTTGTTGTACTTCATTCCATTAATGGATGCAATTTAACTTGGATACTATAATTATGATTCTCTATCATTATTCTTGTACATATCAAGTATAGCATATCTTCTACTTATGAAATACTCCATGAAAATTGTATGGATACCTTATCACGTTGAGTGTGAGTCTTTAGTGATCCTATATGGAATTGGTAATGGGTGATTCTCAAAATGAAGTTTTTAGAAAATAAAAAATATATTAGGTTCATTGTTGTTTAAAGAGCTCCTCCGCTATATGTAGTCTATTTTAATTCATCATTCCATGTGAATACAGTTGGTCATTGATCACCTAGAAATCGTATAGATGCATTAAACTTGAACTTTATATAGATGTTTGACCTACATTTATGGTTTCTCCCAGCTTGAATGTCACAGATGTGTTCTAGAGTTCTGGCAGAAATCATTGAATGGCATGACATGGATAGAAATACTTCGTCAGTTATTGATTGCAGCTGGTTTTGGCTCTAGGCTTGATATTACAAGGAAAGTAGCTAGCAACAAGGTAGTCAATCTCCTGATAATCATGATTTTCTTATTTTCAGTTGGCTGGTGGTCATAATTGATAACACATTTCATGCTTAATAGTTTGTCCATCATACAATTCAGCATATGGTTTGGCATCCCCTCATTCTGTTTCTCTACTGAATTGTCATTATTAAACTTATGCACAAATAGGAAAAGGCTTGAGACAAGGGATCATTGCCGATTGCTCATTGCATACGGATTATAGCTGCTTACTGTAATGTAATTACGTGTATGCAATTAGATCTGTTAATTGAATTGGGTAGCTTGTAAGCTGGACTCATTTATTCTCGCCTAACAAGCTGAAGCTACTCTATAAGCTCTATATTTAGGGCTTTATGGTAATTTCATTACAAATTGGTTGATGGACTCTTATGTGTTTCTGTAAAAAGCTTGACAAGTTATTGATTTTTGAGCTTGAGCACGAGTGCAAGCTGTGATGAGCTCGGATTATTTTGTTTAAGTAGTAGAGTCCGATCTCGAGCCCAAGCTTGAAATAATTACCTTTGAGTATAGCTGAACTCTAGTTCCCAGGTTGTTAATGTCATCGAGCCAGCTGAAATATACTACAGAGTTTACTTCGAACTTCAAGTACTATGGCTTGACTCGACTTGAATCGATTACCAGCACTATATGCAATAAAGGGCTTTTGATGCCTGCATATTAGTTTTGTTGCCATTATTTTTCTTGCCAAATCCTAGATAAATAGTTGGGGGAAAGACTCATGACTAAAGTTCATGAAAATCAGATTCCCGAAAAGAAATATTTCTTAATCTTTTATTTATGCTTTATTTTTCTTTTTTCTAGGAAGTCAATCTCATGGATAAGTATGGCTTAAGTCCTGGTACATTGAAGGGAGAACTATTCAGTCTTTTGTTGACCCAAGGAAATAGTGGAATGGAAGTATCAGAGTTGGCAAAATCTTCATCTGTATGTATCTTTCTATATCAAATTTTAACAAATATTTGTTATAAATGTAAATATTAACTTACATTATTAGCTTTAACTTAGTAGTGGTATTTCTTTTTCATGAAGATTGGTGGGTTGAATCTAATGGATACAGCACACAACTTAGAGAATTTGATTGTCTCAGCCCTCTCCAGTGATATATCATTGTTTGAAAGGATTTCCTCGTCTGGATATCGTTTGCGGATCCATGCTGCTGATAAAAAAATTGAAGATAATCAATCTGATTCTGAAGACCTTGAGAGTGGAGACGACATTTCTGAAGTTACTGGTGGAAGTGATGCAAATGATTCCGAGTATGATTCCAGGGATTCTAGTCTATCAAAAACTGGTGCTATCATTTATATCCACAATGTCCAGACAGTAAATGATGAAATTGACGAGAGCCATCCAGGAGAATCATGGTTGTTAGGACTGATGGAGGGTGACTATTCAGACTTAAGCATTGAAGAGAAGCTCAGTGCATTAATTGCATTAATTGATCTTCTTTCTGCTGGATCCAGTATCAGAATGGAGGTAGTCAGTCTTACTGTTTTCTCAATCCCCTTTTTCTTTGATATGGTTACACCAGACATTATTGGTCCATCTGAGGGCTCTATAATTCAGGTTAGGCATTGATATGCACTTTCTCGAGTTGGTAAATCATGTATATTTTTATATAATCATCACTAAAGATTCAAAATATTTCTGGAAAATGAGGTACATAATAAATAATTGAGCAGTAGTGTTTTATAAGTGGTAAGATCTACGTTGAGTGGTTGACTATATTAAATTAGAATGAACATCAATAGCACTAATAGGAAATAATGATAAATGAAAATCTGATTTGGCTCATATTTCCTAGTATTATTTTTGTAAAGTTCAAACATTTGCTATGTTGGGTTTGTATGGCATGTCTTAGAATGATTGCTGTCTACCATATACATTATCTTCATTTTTGGTCCTAAGAGAAACCTTCAAGTCAACGACACCCAAATGTTTCATTCTAAATATCAGCTCATCAGCATCCCCAGGCCTCCGGCTTCCTTTTTGGTGTTGTAAACTAAGGTTTTAGTTATGAAGTCTCTCACTGCAGATTTTTTTTGTTTCTTTTTAATCGTCTGAGCTGAGATAAAAGTGTTCAGATGATTTCTGTCAGTGCTAAAGTTCTGGAAATTGGTACGCTTTATCTGAGCTGGCACATCTTTGGGGTGATACCTCTGTCTGTCTGGACTGAGTTGTCTCCTATGAAGGCAGACATCATGAAAATATAATGGCAGTAAATTAAGCCTGTGAAACAGATGGTTAAATTCCCACGCATCCTGTTAGCTTTCTGCTCTGTTTAATCTTCTGGTTGGGTCTGTGTAGACCACAATATTTTGATCTGCTGTTTATTTCCTCATTCTGACATTCTAGCATCTGATATGTTGTCATATAATGGGTTTCTAAGATATATTCAGCTTTTACTCATATTTCGTTGGAAATATCTTTTATGTTTTTTCAGGATCCCTTGACTTCAGTAGCAGAATGTCCTCCTGGATCCAGTCATTATAGTTCTGGTGGTAAAATAAAAAGAACAGTTGTGGAGCAATGTAACTCACTTGGGCTATTAGGAAGTTGTGGTGGTCAAAGGCGTAACAAAGTTGATACGAATACACCAGAACCAATTGATTCCTTGGTTATTATGTCCAAGATTGATGAGAAAGAGAAGCACACTAAAATGAAAAGAATTGCAGACCAAATGGAAGCAGATGACTTATTGCATCCTATGCAGTCTATCTTTCTGGGTTCTGATCGTAGATACAATAGATATTGGCTTTTTTTAGGTCCTTGTGATGAACTGGATCCTGGGCATAGAAAAATTTACTTTGAATCGTCAGAAGATGGCCACTGGGAGATCATTGATACTAAAGAGGTCAATTCAAGATTCATTCTTTAGAAATGTCAAACAATTCTTGCTTTGTGTGTAATACTGATTTAACTCTCTGATCTTTTGTAGGCTTTTTATGCTTTGTTGTCCTCTCTGGACTGTAGGGGTGCCAGGGAGGCTCGCCTAATAGCATCTCTGAAAAATCGTGAAGCAATTCTGAGCGAGATGATGCTCAATACACCAAATGATTTTGAAAATATGCAACAGTCCCAGTTAGATCAGTCAGAATTAACTTCTAGGGAAGATAGTTCCTCACCAGTGTCTGATGTAGACAACCGATCAAGCTTGAGCGAAATGCAAAACAAACTTCTCACTTCTATTGGTGTGGAAGCCGGGAAGAAAAGTGAAAAGATGGTACAAAGTTCCGACTGTTCCCGAGCTTTTAATGCATGGATATGGAAGTCATTTTACTCTGAACTCAACACCGTAAAAAGCGGAAAGAAGGCTTATCTTGACTCACTCAGAAGATGTGATCAATGTCAGGATCTTTATTGGAGAGATGAAAAGCATTGTAGAATATGTCATACCACTTTTGAGCTTGATTTCAATACCGAGGAACGATATGCTATTCATTCTGCAACTTGTCGGTCAAAGAATGATGTTTATAAGTGCCAAGCACAAAGAGTTATATCCTCCCAATTGCAGGCTCTTAAAGCTGCAATTTATGCAATTGAGGTAGGCTGTGTGAATATAAGGTCATATCTTCATACCATCTGTTGTTGCTTTTAAAATACAGGGATAAATGATGTATTCATCGTGTTATTTTACTAAGATTGTTTGATGTCTCTAGTATAGCATATACCCTGATCTGAACAGTTCTGAACTGGAAATAATGTTTGATTTATTCATTTAATTCTTGCAGTCAGGAATTCCTGAAGATGCCTTGTTGGGCTCTTGGAAAAAATCATCTCATAATTTGTGGATAAATAGGCTGCGGCGAGTGTCCAGTTTGAGAGAGTTTTTACAGGTATTGAATATAGCTATTATTATTCATTTCTTCTTCATGGGTGGTTGTGTTCGAGAGTTTGAAAATTTTTCCTTTTTAAAATGTTTCAGGTCCTAGCTGATTTTGTAAATGCAATCAATGAAGACTGGTTTTACCAAAACAATGTTTCGGGTGCTTATTTTGCTTCGGATGAAATTACTTCAAGCTTTTCAGCCATGCCACAAACATATACAGCAGTTGCACTTTGGTTGGTAAAATTGGATATTTTAATCGCCTCACGTGGAAACAGTGGCTCTCATCTATAACCTTTTACTGATTGGGAGGTATGCAGTTCTTATCTTTTTACATTCATCTCAATGATGATCTGTTCTGCATTGTCTCCTGAAATATGCTGGCTTGTTCTTCTTGGCATTTTCAGATGATTTATGCATATTTCTCTTTCTCATTGACATGACTAGGCTGTTAGATGATGTGGAAGCAATTTCTGTTTATGTAATATGATACTCCCTCCGGCCTGGAGATGTTTCACCATTGTTTTAATAAAAAAATATTTTGTGACTAACTTTATTGACTTTTGAGGGTAATTTAATATTTTTATGTAACAAATAAAGGGTGTATAAAGTATGTTATGTGTGGAAAGAAGGGATGACATTTTTGAAATTAATGTGTATTTTATGTAGTTTTGGATTAAAGTGATATTTCCTTTTTTGGAAGGTGAACCATTTTATGGAACAAACAAAAGAGGAATGGGTGAATCGTTTCAGGGACAGAGGGAGTAGTTTGTTATGGTGAATACTTATAGAATGTTGATTTTCCTTCTTGGTTGAGGATTATTAGTTTTTAGTTCTTCCATACTTCCCCCTCCATTATTGGCCTTTTTTCTTGATAAAATTCTGTTTGTCTATGACATCAGTTACATGTGTCCCCAACTGATCAACTCTCCGGGCCGGAAAAGACAAAGGAATTAGAAAATTTTTGAAGATGTGTAGGCCCGTTGGAATGATTGAGGTCGAAGCTGTTTGAGGCCTTCCTTTTCATTCTGAAAGACAGATTGTGCTTGCTCATATGGGGCCGAGGTTTGTCGTACGATAAATTAGGGTAGTCTTGCTAATCAAATAGGGGGGAATCATTCAGATTAGACCCAAATTTTTTGATCGAGCCCACATTCTTCATATTTGAAGAACAGAAACTGACCCCACTGCTCTGTAATTAAATAAATGCTCTGATGTTGTTTCCAGCCACACTAATCAAGATTTGTGCTTCATTGCCATTCTTTCTTTTGTCTAGTAAAATCGTGCTGGTTACATAGAAGTGTTGTTGATTGTAAATGAAAGTGTGTAGAGCTGAATGAATTTGTAAGAACAAGGATGTTCTGCTTGAATGAACCTTACGGCTTAAACTGAGCTTCAACTGTTTCTCATGAACTGAGTTTAATAAGAAAGGCCAAAGATTAGATTTCTCATTCCCTCTTTATTCTTGGATTTGTAACTCGTTTTACATAAACCATTCAGGATGGCTGAGTTAAAATTTTGAGACATATATCATAAGTTAAAAATAATAAGCCAGTAATTATCAACTCAAGATCTCAAAAGATAAACTAACGACCAAGAGAAGTTTTGACAAATACTTCCATTTCCGCATCATCCATTGAGGAAGATACAAATTGGGAGAGAATTTCTAACTATACAAGTCAAAACCGAGCTAAAAAACTTCGGCAACATTTAAGTTAAAGAGTGTCGGCCTACCGACTACGAGCAGGGCGACTAGTCTGAGTCGTCACTCTCCAGAGTAGGAATTCTACGGAAACGAGCAAAGTCCCGAAATTGGGAGGCTTCCTTGACATGTGGAATCGCCGATCTCTTTTTCTTGTGAGAGAATCCCGGCTCGTAAGCTGTATCTGATAAGAGCCCCATGCTACTTACAGTATTACTACTGCTACTCTCCTGAGCAAACCTGCATAAATCAGCAAAGTTACCCAATTGTTAGTGCTCACATTGTGTAGGACAGTTAACCAATACAGGTATGATCCAGTATAGACAAGATCCATATAGCTTCAGTATATCAATTCTATTTTTCAAATATACCCTTTTAAAGAGCTGGGATAATTTGGGTGGGTAAAGGTTAGAAATACTGGACTTGCTTTCTAGTAGAGCAAGCAAAGCATGAACTCTCCTATCAGGGGTTGATTAGCATCAGTGCATCTGTAATTACTGGACTGGCGGTTAAAATTTTCAAGTATTGATCATGCATTGAAAGTCTTCAAAAATTTTCGTCTTCAGAAAACACCGAAATAATTCCCCAGAGAGTAATACAAGTAAACGAAGAGATTTCCATTTACTGAAAGATTATTAAAGAAGAGAAGAATATTACCGTTCACGAATGATCTTGAATGCTTCTTTTGTAGCATAAGGTAAACCAGTCTTTGGATCACGATAACTGCAAAATCCAGAAGATTACAACACAAATTTTATCAAAAACTGTTGATGTTCTATTACCGTAACACAAGCATACACCAAGGCAGAATATGAGGGGTGTCAAGATATGACTATTTTCAAAAATTAGAAAAATAATTGTAATTGTTTATATGAATATGCACATGATGAGAACAGACATAATTTGTTTCAAAGTGATTTCCTCATATTCATATTTTAAAATGTCTAATTCGATTATCAGTTCATATTCTCTCCATCTGTTCTTGGTAAGGAATTTCGAGAAAGCTCACATTTGAATCAGATATTTTTCTTCTTTTGTATGGATTTAAGGGAAACATGAAGAAAAACTGCAAAACAGAAAGAGCCATTTTAATAGGAACACAAAATATTATTTTCCACAGAATTAATTTAAACTCAGAATTGAAATGGTAAAAAATAGAAAACAATAGGATTAATTTATACTGATTTCATGTTCATTTGCTTCAAATCCAAATCCGAGAGATGTGTTAAACAAGACCATATACACAATTTCTCCATCTACCACTTAAGGCTCAGGACTATAAGCCAACTCATATTTGATTCATACAACAGCTGATTCATGTTTGCTCATATGAAAAGAACTGAATATAAAAATGTGTCTTAGTCCTTAAGATGAGTGAATCTACTTATACTACACTAATCAGCATTGACAAACAAATAACTTTCGTGCTTCCAATAATCGTGCCTCTAACAACTAAAAAAATGATTTTGGATTTCTAAAAAGCAAAACCTATAAATTGATCAATAAGAAAAAACATATTTAGGTGTGTGATACCAGAATCGTCAAGACTTACATTGCAGGCAGCCCAGTAACAGCACAAACTGCCTTCTCTGGATCTAGAAAGATTTGATATGGACAATAAGTCAATAGTAAATATTAAAGATGTGATGAAGGTGATACGAACTAAAGAATTATACTTACATGGAGTGGATGTGGTTGAGACCTCAGAATCAAATGATGATCCATTTACGAAACAAAGATACGAGTGACCTATGATAAAAACATGTTTAACTATACGCTTCTATCACCAAAAATTGAAACATAAGACAGTTAATAATTAGAATTAAAGTCCAACTGGAACACTATTATCCATCAAAAGTTGTTCAAGAATAGAGACAACTTACCATTTTTAGAAAGATATCGTATCTGTGGACCATTATAAACTGCTTTATTAACAATAGCTCTCTTCTTAACTTCTTCTTCTCTTGCTAACACCCTTTCCAAGTTTCTCAAGTTCATAATCTCTGCCACATGGTTGCAATTATAAATAAAATAATATTAGTGCACCCCACAATACATGAAGACTAATCAACTATTACAAGAGAAGTATAGCAGGAAGCACCAGTTTGAGCTGCTTCCAGAAGCATCTCTTCTTGGGTCATCCTCTTCTCCTCTCCTTCCTTCTTCCTTTTTATTGGCTGAAAATTAAGAAGGAAGAATGACAAATAGACCATATATAAGAAAAGAAAATAAATGAAAGATAATTCAACAGATTAAAGAGTTTTTAATAATGCAAGATAAATGTTGGCATGAGTTCATGCCTTTAGTTTCTCAATTCTCACAGATAAGGTTCTACTAATAAATAGAATATTGTTAAATAATCTCATAACTTTCTGGAAAAAATATCAAGGCTGATAAGGCACAACTAAAAAGGCTGGTACAATAGCTAGGAAAAGTCATGGGTAAAAAGGATTTACATCAATAATCTTTCTCGAGTATTTTAATATATAATTCCAGATGCAATTGATTGGACCATCATAGAGTTTAACGTTCGCTTTCTAATGTTAATGATCTAATAATGCAGAGGTTTTGCTTCACAATTTTTACGTTTGAAAAAGTAAAGACTAAAGAATAATCATCATTTCACCATGCCTTCATTGTAGCTTGCAATGCTGCCCGTATTGCATCCCTCTCAGCCTGCCTGATAATGACAGAAGTTCTAGTTGATTTCCTAACTATCTTTTCTGCCTCAGCATCATCAGGGACATCATGATGTTCTGAAGGAGCGGAATCCTCAGGAGTTTTCTCATCTTTGGGTTCACTTTCTGGCTTGGAGAGCACATTACTGGTCTTCTTCTTCTTCTTCGGTGGTGCTTTACCAGGAAATATCAGTTTCTTCTTTGTCCTTGTCCTGAAAACAAAAGAAAAAAGGCAGGTGTAGGTTTTCTAACAATACGTGGAAAAAGAAAGTACAATTGAACAAGTGAAAGTCAAACCTATCATCAGGTTCATTTTCTGCTTCTTCATCTGCCTCGGGCTCCTGATACAAAATAAAAACATACAATAGGATAAAGGAAGTAAAATGATGAAGAAGAGGCGCAAAATTCATGAAAATACTAACTAACATCTTCATCAAAGTCGCTGTCAAAAACATCAGCAACCTCTCCCTCTTCCTCATACTCTACATCCTGCTCTTCCTGCAAATATTTGAAATCGAATAAACTTAGTCAAATAGATGTATATAAGGAAACTAAAATGAATATGCATCAAGTTAATGGTAGAAATCTCGTACAATCAAATGGAAATGCTAACCTGGTGACATCACCTGGTCTGAATATCACCAGACATATGAGCATGCACACAAATACATTTGAATATGTAGGCACTATTCATAGAGATGCACTACTCAAAAACATAAATGATGAAATGAGATATATATTTCTAAAATCAACATTTTCAGCATCTTCACCAATAACAAATGTTCTCCTAACTTATATCTCATTCCACCATCAATTAAAAAAATTACAGTTTTTCCCCAAATAGAAAGAGAAAATATGAAGTCAAGTACTCATTCTTGCTAAAATTTCTAAAAGCATCTTTCTTTTTGGATATCTTAGTAAAAGTCCAAAACCCAAGAAGATGAGTTACAAACACTCCTTGAACCACCATAGATAGAAACACAACCTCTTTTAGAGCATCTTGATTCCAAAAGAGCTCATCTTCCTCAATCTCATCATCAAGCAGCTTTGTCATCCTATCACATAATTTTTAGCTTCACATTAGCCCAAAGATGAATATACACAAACATATTGCACATAAATTAATATGTATATACCGTTTGCCCCTGGTGGCCCTACTGGATCGATCAAGAAACACATGCTGTTGTGCCTGTTCTTTGCTGGTCTCCATGTATTTAGCTCCCCCCAATTTTTTATTTTCTTATTTTCTTAAATCCCAAACCAAACCTTCTGCACGAACCAAAAATTCCAACCAAGCACTGCCAATGAAATGTAAACGTTCACAAACAAGCTGTAAAACATTAAAAGGGCTTCAAGGGAGTAATAGTTGCAGAGTAAGTGGAAAATAATCAAATAGAAAACCGATTCAGTAAAATAAATTTTCACCTACAAACGACTACACAAGAAACAGATTTTACCACTTTCATTTCATTACTGCACGTAATTACGCATTACATGAAAAGCGAAATCGACGAGAACAACGTGGAAAATTTGGAGCGCACCTTCGAGCTTTGTAAGATTGTGGATAGTCAGTCCATCGTTGCGGAAGTCATCTGGAGATGGTCGAAACCCTAACTGCTGTGGTTGGATTCAGCAAAAGGATGAAATCCCCAAATCTATGCTGTAAACAATTAATCTAGTGAGAGATTAATTAATTTTAGATTAAGATTAAGATTAAGATTAAAAGCCAATTGTCGGAGATAATTCATCTCCAGAAGATTTGTCTTTGTTTTTTTTTTTTTTTTTTTTTTTTTTATAAAGAAGAATTTTCATTTATTTCGCGCAATGTGTTGAAACAGGCGAGGGTAATCATGGAATTACACAAAATTGGTTTCACAGTAAAGTAAACATTATTTTGCGTTGAAAATCAAGAGTATAAAATTGTTTTAAAAAAAATCAATATAAATTCTTATCAAAGTGTAAACTCTGTAATTAGCTCATATTTTCCACTTTTATCCTTCACACTATTATATACTGATTTTTTTAAAAGTAAATATTATAAAATATAAATATTCATCAATTCACAAAACATTAAATTATTATATATTTTAATAAAAGCAAATAAATACCTAAATGAAGAGTATTATTTTTATACTCTAGTGAGCATAACAATTCAATTTATATTTTCTTATTAAATTACTAAAATAATTCTATTTCATTTTAGGACGTAATTTATTTTAGTTTAATATCCACATACAAATGCATAAATAATGAGAAGAAACGAAATTAGAATTTAAAACTACAAATGAGGTAAACATGCACATTTTAATTGGAATTGGAATCAATTAAAATAGAATCAAAATTGAATACTTATATTTTAATTCAATTTCTTATTTCATAGAATAGGAACGAAGATTCTCGTTTCGAGTTGGCAGTGTATTTTTTTTAACTCAATTTTAAAGCTTTTAAAGAGGGAAACAAATAGAAATCGGAACCTCCCTAGGATCCATTTGATTTCGGTTCTTAATTTCTCAAAATCAGAACCAATGGTTTTGAATGGAATTACAGGTGTAAACGAGGGTTATAAGTTTTTGTTTGGTTTTATTTTTCGTTTTAGTTAATGAAAATATGCATACTAATGTGGCATATAAAAGATTGTAGGTTGTGCAGACATCGTAGAATGAAATTTAAATATGTAAGGAAAAATAAATTAAAAAAATGGCAGCAAAATTTAAACAAATTAAAATATAAAAGCCAAATTTTTAAAGAAAAAAAGAAGGTACATAAAGAAGAGTAAAATAGTTGGACAACGACTATACAGTACAGCTCACTGTTAAACTTGTGCTTGCAAGGGGCCAAAAAAATGGCAAGAAAAAAAGAAGGTACACAAAGAAGATTAAAATAGTTGGACAACGACTATACAGTACAGCTCACTGTTAAACTTGTGCTTGCAAGGTGCCAAATCCATGTCAAAGGCAGGATTAGAACCCCCACCCTGCAGCAACCAAGCTCAGTTGGAAAACTTTTTCACCCTCCCCTCTACCACTTGAGCTATGCCCTGGGGGCAGTCTATACTTTTATAAGTTTTATTAAAGACGAAATTGGGTGCAGTGCTCACTCAGATTTTGCAATTTACTTTTCTATCCCAATTTTAAGGATATATTTTTTTATGCCCAATTGATGAAAATACCTGCTTGTTCACCTTTTTGCTTATCCCCAAATGTAGGGAATCAATTATAGCTCAGCGTGTGACCAAGTAAAAATATCGAACACAAGGGATTAGAGCTAAAAAGATTAGCACGTAAATATAATTTGCACCACAAATAATTAAGACAAAACCTTTTCTGAGTTTGGAAATTATATATTAAACTAATAATGCTAAAAAAATAAATACTAAATAAAATAAATAAAAATAAAAACTACAAATAATCACAAGTGTTTCAAGAGAGAAGAGAAGATAGATCTAGAAAATCCAATTAAATTTGTCAAATTAAATCACTATGACAATCGATTATAATTCCTGTAGATTTTATGGAAACAATCACATAACTATGTTAAATTCCTCTTTTAAAGTAAACTCAACACATAAATATGATTCAAACCCTCAGATGCAGAAGAATAATTCCTACTCCCTTTCTAGGTACTTCATGTAAAATTCTATTAAAGGGTAGAGCACTAGACTTCCCTTTATAGGTACTTAAGAATTAAACCTCGATTCTCACCTAACAATCTAAGAAACCAAATCCTCTGAAATGGTAATTAATAAATATTTTAAGTGTCCAATATTAATTATTCTAATGAATAAAAGTTATATGGTTAGATCTCATTTACCTATAACAGATAGACAAATATAATCACTTTATGACACAAGCAACAAAAATAAATATACATAAGACAATGACATATCATGAATGAGGGCAGACCATATTAGACAAAAATATAAGTCTCAATCAAAGCATTAATAAGAGAATAAGAATACTGCAGAAATCCATAACCTAATCTAGGTTATCAACTCAATCCAATTCAACTTTCAAAATCTAAAACTATCCAAAGAAGTACTAGCTCATGGTGTTACAAGCAACAACCATGTTTATGGAATGAAACTTACCCATGAATCTATATATCAATAATAAGAAATTAAAGAAGGAAGAAAAATCATTGTCTGGAATAATTCTCCGTCTTCTCTATCCGTCATAGGTGAAAAGCGCCTATGAAAAGCGGGTGAAGGGTAGAGATGGATGGCGGAAGGTGATGGTTTAAGATTGTGTAGTCCAAAAGGTTTGGTGGAGAGTTATGTTTGGAACACCCTAAGGGTTCCTTTTATAGTTGAGGGCAGATAAAATTCGAATTCCACCTCAAAATAGGGTTTTTTCACGTCAAAAACATGTATGGGCCGAAAACTGGGCCGTCTGGTCGTGCCACTCTTCAGCAGATTGCGCGACCTCACGGTTTTACTCATAACTTCTTTATCCGGGCTCCAATTGAGGTGATTTTTGCGCTCACACGAGCCTCTCTTCCTCAGATTTCTATCTATATAAAGAACTTATAAAAACTTCAATATTTGAAAGGCACGAGTTGTACAAAAGTGGCACAAGTTGTGCAGGTCATAACAGCTTGCGCGTCTTCACCGTTTTGATCCTAACTCCTTCATCTGATCTCCAATTAAGGTGTTTCTTGAGCCAAAATGACCTTTCTTATGTAGCTTTTCAATCATATATCACATGATTAGTTTGAACTTCTGCACAAATATAGAAAAATTATGCAACTTGGACATGCGTTTTTCAACATTCTTTCACGATTCACTCTTTATTCCAACTTTGCACTTTTAATTCGTTTTCCACCTAAAAATACGAAATAATACCTCAAATGCACCAATATCTTAAATATATAAAAACTAACAATTTCGTGCTCAAATACGAACATAAATTCCACAAAACGGTGCTAAATCGGACACTAGAACATGCAGATTTTCACACTAAACAATATTCTTTATTCGAATACATTCGAGTAATGTAATTTTCGAGTAATACGAGTGAGTAATGTAATTTTTGAGTAATGTGAATAATGTGAGTGAGCGAGTAATGCAATTTCGAGTAATATGAGTGAGCGAGTAATGTAATTTCGAGTAACATGAGTGAGCGGGTAATGCAATTTCGAGTAATATGAGTGAGCGGATAATGCAATTTCGAGTAATATGAGTGAGCGGGTAATGCAATTTCGAGTAATATGAGTGAGCGGGTAATGCAATTTTGAGTAATATGAGTGGGCGAGTAATGTAATTTCGAGTAACATGAGTGGACGGGTAATGCAATTTCGAGTAATATGAGTGAGCGAGTAATGTATTTCAAGTAATTTTTTTTTATGATTTTTCATGTTTTTATTGTTTTACTCGAATACTTACTCAAATATATTACTCGAATATTCGAGTAATGAGCATTTTGATAATTTCGGGCAAAAAAGATATTTTATTAAATTTAGAACAACAAAGTAATTCTCTATCGTCTACAGGGTATTGCATCATTTTTTCCATTATTAAATGTCTAGTTATTTGGTAACATGCTTAAATTTGACATTTTAGCCACGAGAATGTACAAACGTCAAAGTCAAAGGTTCATGCAGTCTTTGCATAGGATTATAATCCAATATATATATATATATATATATATATATATATATATATATATATATATATATATTAAAAACAGATAGAGAAAGAAATCGAAAGGTACATGATAAGAAAAATGAACTATATAGGATGTCCAATGAAATTGGGTAAAAATTTATTATCTTTTAAACTGCTAATTATTATTATCATGTTATGTTAAAGAATTTTAGAGATAATAATTTCTGTCCAATTTCGAAAATCATCATGTGGAAGTAAATAGTAAGTATATACGTGTGTGATGTAGTTATGTGAGAGAAGTTAAAAATAAATCAATCAGAATTAATCTGATATACATATTCATCTAATAAAATAGATACTCACCACTATCAATTAAATGATGTCACAATTTTATTTATTTTTATTATTTAACAAATTTAATGGTAGTTGTAAAATTAAAATTCTGATAAAGCAGTTGGTTCACGACACATGTAAGAGTTTTTAGGTGTAATAAGTCAATAAAATGCATATTGCCACCAGGAGATTTTGGACTATAATTTTAAAATTTCATTTTTATTAATGAACCAATTATACGTTAGCATTGCGTCACTTATTTTAAAGCTGTTCAAATATTATTATTATTATAAAAAACAATTTAAATTAAACTACTGATCACTAAAACTAAATTAAGTATGCTATAATTAATGTAACCAAACAAAAATCTGTTTATTTAGTAAGTATAGTCAATGAGCAGTTTATTTGCTTATTTAAACAGTGACCTTAGAATTGGATTTGATGATGATGGTTCAACCAATTGAATTTATAATACCCTCTAGTTAATCATGTTTATTTATTTAAATATATGACATAGTCTTATATAAAATGGTGCTTACATAAAATTTGTTAAGATTTATTCTGGAAACTCAATTTAATCCCCCACTTTTAAATTGTCCACATAACATTTATCGATGAAGTATACAAAATGTAATAGCTTTCTTACCGTAGAGTAGTAAATAAAATCCTTCTTGATTTCACACTTAAATAATTGGTGTATTCATTTGACATATACTCATCTCACAATAAAATACATCATGTATATATTAATAACCATTAAATAAGTATAGTGTATAAAATAGAAATGAAAACACATCCTAAAAATAAAATGCTAATATTATGATTAGCAGTATTAGATTTTGTATTTTAATCGCAACACTATAATTAATAGTTTCTCCATCCTACACTTATCATCATCACACAATAAAAGAAACTTCACATTAACCAACTATCTCAAAAGTTATATTAATTTTAAAAAATATCACATATACCTAACACATATCATACTTTATAATTTATTTATTACATAAAAATACCACAATACTCCTAAAAAGTTAATAAAATTGGTCAAAAATTATTTTTTCTTAAACTCCGTATGTACAGTGTCTGCGAACATAAGTCCAAAACGAAGGGAGTACTTCATTCGTGTCGTAGTTAACTTCATCATCTGTCTATAGTATTTTAAGAAAATTTATGTTTTAATTAATTTCATCGACTTTTATTTAAGAACTAGCGTAGTATTTTTAAATAATAAATAAGATACAGATAATAATTAAAATATAAAGAATGAAATATGTGTTAGATTCATGAGTGTGATATTCTTCAAATTAAAGTGTATTTAAAGTTATTGATTGTTTTTTGAAGTGAAATTAATTATTTGACGGACAAAAACAAAAATTATGAAAATAATGTTGAAAATAGAGAAGCAAAAAATATATACTCCATCTGTCCCACAACTAGGTATACATTTTTCTATTTTTGTCTTCCTAAAACAAAATATAAATTTCATTTTTTGGTTGATGGGACCCACACAAAGCCATTATTATATCCATATGGCCCCCACACACTATACTAAAACAACTACCTACTACACATTAAAATATTATACTCCTTAATCTCCGTGTAAAAAGTAAACGTATACCTTGTTCGGAGACGGAGAGAGTATTTAAAAGACATATTTGTGTGAAACCGTATTAAAGTGAAATTATTTTATAGTTTTGTAATTAGTTATTTTTATTATAAAAAATATTAAATAGCCTAAGTTTTTTTTTTAATAGAAAATAAAAAAACAGTTTTGTGTGGAAAAGGGAAGATTAATTAGGAAGTGTTTGGCAATGTGGATAATAAAATGAATTCCTAACATCGGACTTTAGGCGTCAAAAGTCCAACCGCGGCTCCCAAGTCAAATACCACCCAACCCTCTCTTTTTAGCCTCTAATCACACACTTGTGCAATACTAACGTTTACACCATGCACTCCACATGTATATATATATATATCATCATCATCACTTACCATCCAATCCATCAACTCATCAACTTCATCACCGAATCCAACGACGCCGTTCAACATCGAAAAAGTTGATTCTAGTCGACCGGCGTCGTTGTAATGACGGATACTCGTCATAATGTAGCGCTATTATTAGTGCTCCTTTACTTGGTGGTTTTCGATTCCAATTCTCTGCAAATTATGGCAGTTAGAACGTGGAGGGGTACTGATATTGTAGTCCAATCTCTTCCGAGGGGCAGCCCATGCACCTACATTCCCGGCCGCAAAAAACATGGACGCTGCGCCATGGCGGTCGACGAAAACGACTTCGCCGCCCGCCCTGCAGCTGCACCACCGCGGACAGCGGCCGTGGAGAATGATGGATTTCACACCAATTCTTTGGCTTCTTAAGATATTGTATATTATTATATCAATATAATTTTCCTTCATTTTTTATTCGACAAAATTTTACTGAATTAGAATACTTTACGCTTTCCTTTTCCTTATTCTCATAATATTTGAAAAAAAAAAAAAAAAAACTCCCCCCTTCCCACACTTTTTGCACCATTCTCCATCTGCAGGAGTGTGCTTCAACTCCATTTTGCAACACACTCCTAGCTCTAGCAATGTTGCATTCCTAACTACAAAATGGAGGAAAACACTGTAGCATCTACTTTTTTGCTCTATTTTACAAATGCTACAGTGTTGTGCTGATTTTTTTTCTTTTTTAAAATAATATTTATGTGTATATTTTTAAAAAATGGGCATGTGTATATTTTGTTTAAATAATTTAAAATAATATGAAAAAAGAGGTATATTGTTATTTTAATTTTTGGAGTGAATAATGGAGCAAACTGCTGGAGATGAACTATTTTAGAGTTTAATTTGTTGTAAAATAGACTCAACTGGAGATGACTACACACATGATATACTACCGAACTTTATTTATAGGAAGAATTTCATATTAAAAAAAAAAAAACTACTCCCTAAACAAAGTAAAAAAAACTACTACATTATGTATGCTGAAACGGAGGGAGTTCTAATGCAAAAAGTAATATCTTCATTTCTCAAATTAAATACTCAACATAAAATCCGCACACAATCTGATGCTACTAAAAAGGTAACACTTTTATTATTTAAATTAAATATCTTAAAATTTAATTATTATTAATACCCTTAATTTTTAAAATTGAACAAAACTGATTTAAATACTGACATTCAACTAAATCGACTATCAGAATTGAACAAAATTGATTTAAATACTGACATTCAACTAAATCGACTATCAACAAAAAATCTATTCAAAATATGGAATAGGTGTTATTTGAAGGGTTTTATAATCTTAGGTTTGTTATTTATATACTGCCAACACCGGGTAGAAAACAAAGAGCATGACAAAGTCTAAACCCGAAAACTATTTTCTTGAACTTATAACATAGAAAAATTATACATTACAAATGATCGTTAAACACTTAAACTATTTTCTTGAACTTAATAACATAGAAAAATTATACATTACAGATGATCGTTAAACCCTTCCACGTACATTAATCAAGGGAAGCAATATTGACACAAGTCATCGATTGAAAAGTAAAATATATAACACTAAATTAGACTAGATGATCTATGTTATTTTAACCCCCTCAAATTAGAATAGTTGATCTCCATTTTTGAATCCCATCAAAAACTTCACAGCCAATTTTCCCAAAAATTTTTCCACCACAAAATCTTGTAGTAATATTTACATTCTGTCCTACAAAGTTTCTTTTATTTACATCATCCCCTTTAAGATTTAAGAGAAATTTACCACCCCTAAAATCTAAATGCATCTACCATGATACTAATTCCAGAGTGATCTGATCTACTCTCCATTTCAACACTATCATTATTGACATGTAGTTACACTAAGTTCCCTTTGCAGAATTAAGAGTAGAAAAATCAAAGACGAAACAAATTCGATCCGGTTCGCATAGTTCCACTGCTCAGGCGCAAAAACGAACCTTAAGACGACAGTTCCGAAAGTGAAACAGCAGAGATACGAGAGTTCAAAACTCGAAATTTACATTACGTGCGACAACTATGAAACTTAAAACATTACTGAAGATCCATACTAAGTTTAGCACTTTCCTTCACTAAATAGCCTACATTACAAGTTCATTAAGTAGCAACTTCTCTAGTTTTAACCTAAAACACGATTTCATTCTTCCTACACTTACCTCAATTCCCATCATCAGCACTCTTTAAGTAGAGAGTTTCACCTCCGTCACCCCCGCCTCGTCCTTCCCCACTTCCAACATCATGCTTGCTTCCGCTGCCCATCCCCCTTGCGCTACTCTGCAGTCCGTCACTGGGATTCCCACGCATGTAGTCGGGAAACCCTCCGCCTCCAAGGCTCCCACTGCCTCCACCTGTATGAAGCTCACCTTGCAGCATTAATCCACTGCTCCCACCGGAGCTCATCCCGAGGTGGCTGTGCAAGGCTTGCTGTTGAAGAGAGGGATACGGCTGTGTACCGTAAAACATTGAGGAACGAGCGGCCATGAGCGACTGAGGAGTCATTGCCTGAGTTTGTTGGTGCTGCATGTAGTGCCCACCAGACTGCAACATGGATCCACTAGCATACTGCAAATGAAATCAACCAAACTTCTTGATTCATTGCCATGCTGGGGGTGGGTGGGTGTTAGGGGTAGTAAAAAGGAATACCTGAGACTGAGAGTGCATAGTTGGTGGTTGAGGTTGTGAATCAGCAATGGCAGCAAGATACATCAAATTTCTTTGTAATCTAGCTTGATTCCTTCAAATATTTATCATGAATACCGACATTAACCACATCACATCATCAAAGCCTTCCTTCTAAAGTGAAAAATAAACAGTGCTCCCTCCAACCCACTACAATTTTCACCATCTTACCACGTAGATTTACAAAAGTAATAACTCATGAGGTTATTATGGTACTTTTGAAATAATAAATAAATGATGGGATGGTTTGCTTCTAAATAAAACTTTATAAGGGACTTAGGGACGGTAGTTGTTTTGACTTTTTGTACTTGTAGGGAAGTGAAAATTTTTGTAGATAGATGCAAAATGAAAATAGTGAAAATTAAAGAAAAAAAAAGAATACTAACAGTACTTAGTTAAGGAAAATTTTATTCGCATAGATATAACTACCTGCTTGTACAAAGTAGTAGTAGTATTTTATTTTTTTACTCATGTGGAGTAATTTAACTTTGTTAACTACGAGGGGTTTTCAAGAAAGCATTTCACAAGTTTCGAAGAGTGATTAAATAATAAATCATCAACTAATCAGCTTAAAGTACACCACACACATGATTAGCCAGACTTAATTAAATACTAATAAATCATCAACTTACCAGATTCTCTAACAAAAAGACAAATATTCGATTCGAATTATTTCAAATCTATGTCAGACTCAATAAAATGACCATAAATAATTCAAATGCTAAACTAAACTAAATATTAATGTGGTCGTTGATAGGTGACATTAATGCTACACATATTTTGTGTTCTTCACGAACCAAACAAGAGCATTAAATGATTTATCCTCTGCTATTTATCTTACTCAAAACATGTGTTTGAATCCTCACAAAATGTCAAAATCAACTAAATCTCCCAAGAAATAAATGAAAAAAAAAAGTGAATACTTACTCTGCACATTCACTGAGTTTTCCTGAGTTTTGGCTCTCCACAATCTTCAGAATGAGTGATTTGTTTTCATCCAAATACTGCAGATATTTCATAAAGATTTAGACAAGATTAATCATACTCATAGAAAAAGAATCCAGTGAGAACCATAGTTACAACTCCTAATCAGAACCAAAACAAAATTTGGTCTGAAAATGAAGGCAAGATTTAACAAGAAAGGAAAATCAAGAACTCAAAGGTGGAGGGAGATGATGAAACCCTAATTTGTAAGGAGATTGAAATCAAACATATTTCTTTGTTAATGGGGTTGAAATTTTTTGGATCAAGAATCTCAGACCAGTAGTAAAACTATAATATATTCTGGATGTGGTCAGAAAAGAAAAGCCAACCCCACCAAGATTTGGAATTTAAACAATAACAAAAAGGGGGTGGAGAATCCTTAACAAACTGGCAAATCAAGAAAGATACAGGCATCTACAAAATTAAATCTCACATAAAAAGGACCTTTTGAAAAGTTAGTCCAAGAAACATCTATGTCAAAGAGAAAGGGTAAAAAAGAACTCATTAAAAAACTGGCCACTTTGCAGCCACTCACAGCCCCCCCAAAACCCCACAAAATAGATTGCATCATTCAAACAGAAAAGCAAGCAAAACCCTTTTACAAAAATCAAATCTTGAGAAGAATCATCAAGAAACTAGAAATAGAAGATCCATCTCAATATTTTGAACAGCAAAGCAGGGGTTCAGGCAGATGACAGAAGTGAAAAAGATAGAGCAGGAGATAGATGGTAAAGTTAGGCAAGAGCAGAGAAGGGGGTGGGGGTGGGGGTGGGGGAGGGAAGAAGAAGAGGAGAGAAAACCTGTTGAATGTGATCAGTTGTGACGTTGCCGGGATAGTAGGCTGCCATCATGGGCTGCATCTGCATCAGGTGCTGCTGCATGCCTCTCTCTTTTATATCCAATTAACCCCCCACAAACACACACACAAAACACACAGAAAACCCCCCCTCCCCCCTGGCCCCTTCTCTCTCTCTAAAAATATCAGGTTGCCACTATCTCTTTCTACCCTCTGTAAGTTTGACCGTGATAGGTATGTGTCAACAAGAAAGCACTGCAGCTGCAAAAGGAAATGGCCCCTCCTTTTTTAGGGTTATCTGTTTCTCTCTCACCTTTTTATTGCGGCTACGAGTTCAATACGGTGAGCCCACAATCTCTCTCTCTCTCTCTCTCAAATTAATGGAAATTCTGCAAAATCATGAACCCTATATATAACAGTGAACAGTAGCACTGTCTGAACTTCATTAAAAAAGCAAAGAAATAAAAAAACCTTGTTTCTCTGGGGTCACTATCAGTGTGTGTGAGAGAAAAAAGAATCTGCAAAGGACGGAGGGAGGACCGAGGCAGGCAGCTGCTCTGCAGAAGCAGCATTATTGGGGGGTGGGGGTTGTGGGGGGTGATTTCTGCTGCCGTGGCTCTGTGTATTGAAAAGCTGGTCACGTGATGGATGATGATAGAGACTCCAAGAGAGAGAGATTAATCTTTGAATTTGGAAAATCAATTACTAATTTTTTTTTTCAAAATTAAAATGAATAAATAAGTGCACTAGCTAGAAAACAAATGTTTCAAATTTATTGTCAAGATCGTCTGAATTTGAATTTTATGGCCAAGACCCCCTTCGTTTTCATGGTATTTTGTGTATAATTTTTTTGAAAAATAATTACTATTTCTTATATATAAATGAGTAGAAAAAAGAAAAATATTTTACACTCTCCATCTCATTTAAGTCTGCGCGTCTATCTCGCTATATAGATTAAGAAAAGTATACTAGCTCCTTCCCAATAATACATGCATGGTGGGAATTTAAGATAAGTGAGTAGTTTTTTTTGTAATGATATAAAAAAAAAGAGATATTTTAGGTAATTGAATAGAATAAAGTGTATAATATAATTAAATTTGACTATCTTGTATGTAAAAATAAAGTGATATTTTTGTAATATTATATAATATTATAAAATTATTGATATCGTATATTATTTTTATTTTATGAATGCGCAAGTATTTATGGATTAAGGGAATAACTTAATAGTATTTTTTTACTAATTTTTAAGTGTACTTTACATATATTTTCTCTAACTTTTACTCATCACTCTCTCATGGGGTATATTATATCTAATCCAAATTCACACTGCATGTATAAATTGAGTTTACATCTAAAATTATGCAGTTTCTTTCTTAATTTTATATACTCTCTGTATTGCTATAAATATTTATATTAAAAAAATTATATAATTTACAATAATTTATGATGTAAACCCGATTTATAAAAAATTAATTTCGGATTATAAAAGCCAAATTAGCATTCTCGATCAAACATTATTGCAACAAAGATCGGACTAATTTCTGTTTCAAAAGATCACAATGTCTCGTCCAATAATAATCAAATAATTTGAACAACCATCCAATAAAAAAGTCTGCATCAAAATTATTTCTTCATTCTTGTTTCAAATATGAGTGCGAAGTATATATATATAGTACTTCCTCACAAGTGAAAGAAGTACATGCTACTCCATTGTATATATATTCTCTTTGTACTTTAGAAACATTTACATCTATTTTTTTTAATCAATGAGCCATTTTATTTATAAGTATAATAGATAAATATATTAATAACGTATGTAGGGGCATAATAAGGTTATTTTACTAAAAATGAGTAATGTGTTGTATTTTAAAATTTAAATATTTTAAGGAGAAAGAAAGAGTATATATACTATTGAGTTGTATTCAATATTCATCACAGTGGATATAATTATTTTTTTGCAAAGTATTTATAGCAATAGATTCCTTGTCCACTTTAATAGCAAGTATGTCTTCAAGGTAATACTTGCATGTGAGATCATTTTTATGCTAAAATTGATATCATATTTACACATTTCCATTTTGCTGGTTCCACCTGAATAATTATGTTTTCATTTTTAATATTTTCAACGTTGCACTCCAATAATTACATTTTTATATTTAGTATGAGGGACACATAAATATTAATTAATTATTTTTTATGAGCCCATACATTATACTAATACATCTATCCACTTTATATTAAAATAAAATTTATCTTCCCTCCATACATTTAAACATTATACTCCTTGATTCTGTGCAAAAGCAAATGTAACTATTACTTCGAGACGGAGAGAGCATTACTTTTCATTAAAAATGTTATTATTTATATTACGAATTGTTATGAAATAATTCATTATACCACTATTACTTTTTTGATCCAAATATCATTTTTTATTAAAATACTATCACTTATTATCTGTTCATGGAAATCCATGAAATGATTCCACACAAGTGTTTGTATATTTTTATCATACGTTTAAAGTTTAATATTTATTTTTTAAACTTTGTAAACTTTTGAATATTTAAAGATTAAAAATACAGAGGAGGATGAGAAATAAAGTGGTAGGGTTCCCTATAAGTAGAGCTCTCAAAACGGGCTGACAGGGCCGGCGGCTCATAACCCGACTCAACCCACGTTTTTGCAGGTTCAAGGTAGGTTGCAAGTTAAATATGTTAGGCCCAACACCCAATCCATACGCGGGTTGCAAGTTATGACGATACAATTCGCCTTTATTATTCTATTTTTTAATTGTATCTATAATTTAATTTTTATTATTAATATTATCATTATAATGAAAATTAATCTTAAAATAGTGATGAATGGATTAAAGAATAAAAATTACATTATTCATCGGCGATCATGCTAGATGAAAGCAAGAAAGGAGAATGCGTTGCTATCACAGCTTGTCTTCAATATTAAATTTTAAATCTAGAAGTTAAGGTAGTTCAAGATCTTTTGTCATTTTACTTTTTATATTGTGTACAAATTATAAATTTAAAAATCAAATAAAAATAAATTTAGCGAACTAGTCCACTTAATCTGCCAAAGCACGCGGTCTGTTTGGACTAGCCCATACAGACCCACCTGTAAAAGGACTCATAAATTTTAAGCTCAATCCATCATTTTTTTTAATAACAGCACAGACTTGTTCAACATGCCTAACTCATTTTGACGCCTCTAAAAATCTTAATTTTTTTTTATCTAAAATGTGCACCTAGTAAATAATTGTGAAGGTGGCATTTCTATTTTCCATCGAGACAACAATAATAAAGGCACCCCCACTCATTTTAACTCAAAGTACTTCTGTACATTTTTAGAGTTAGATAAGTAGGACTATATTAATTAAATTATAGTTAAAAAAATGTTAGAATATTGACCATTTAGACGTCATTCTTAATTTCATATGCACATTGCATAGTTGCCATGGAGTAGTATAATTAGTCAAAAAAAAAAAAGGCTCACAAGTTTTATTTTTACCCAATTCCTATTAAGGCACGTTTCTGTGTGATTAGGTGTATTGCCAAATTTTGAAGTAAATACATTATGGGCCCCTCTAGAAAAAGTACTCCATATGTATAAATAAAAAAAATAATCGTCTTGCTATCTTTTTTTTTTTTAATGGGTAAAAATATTTGCTATTGATTCTCCTTTTCATTTCGAATTGTCTTTTACGCATTTTCGTGTGCTTAGGAATTGGGATGTCTTAAATTTTTTGATATCGATTCTCCTCTTTTTTTTATTTGTTACTCCCCCGAAGTATTTCACATATTTTTATGTGCTTGGGATGTCTTAAAAAATTTGCTATCGATTTTTAATTTCTTAGTTGTTACTCTCTCCATTCCAAAATGTATTTTATGTATTTTTATGTGTAATTAAAAAAAAATGTTATATCGATACAGCTTTCCTTCCCAAGCTTTCTCCTTTCTAATTTGTGGAGAAATAGATATCATCACGTAATTTCCGCGGCTCTGGGAACATCAAGTATTTGTCATTAAAAAAAAAAAAACAACAACAAACAAACAAACGTTGTGAAGTATATATGGAAAAAAACTGTAATGACTTTATGCTCATTTCTATTGGTTTACTTATGGGAATGGAATTTACTTACACTAATGATTCATGTTCTATCATACCCAACAGTGTTTAGTTAAAGTTTAAGGTTAGAAAAATTATGGATATAATTATCTTTACAATTAATAAATTAGGGGATCTCATAATTTATATATAAATTCAATTTACAAGGGATTAGCTCTTGATCGAAACACAAAAACATGAGTCAATTAAATCATTAAATATAGACCAAAATTTATGATATATTATTTCTTATGTCTTTTTCATATATTATTTTTTTGCTGTTCAAATTTTCTGTTATATTTTAATTACATTTCATTGTAAGTTGTTAGATAAATGACACGTAAGATAAAAGATAAAAATAATTTATAGCCTAAATGAAAAGGTTGAGACTTTTCATTCGCGTAAGTCTCACTCATTTAATATGTCGGCAAAGACTTGTGTAAAATCGTCTCACCTAAAGACTTATGTGAGACGGATAAAAAGTGAAAACTTCCATAATAAAAGTGATATTCAATTAAAGAAAAGTGATAATGTTATTTTATTAACAATTTATAATATAAATGAAACGTGATAGCATTTTATAGCAAAAATGATAATTATTTTAAAAAATTAAAATAGTCTCATAAGACATACCCTAATATATTTAATAAAATATGTATCACCAAAATGTAACAACACAACTATACTCATTTCTTGTGTCACCAATAAATTATATTTGCCACGTAATAGAAAAAAAAACTAATGATAATCCCTATTGTTTATACTATTCATTTTAGGTTATGGTTTCCGAATCATCCAATCAATAGTGTACGTATATGATACATTATACAAAATTGGTACAATAAATTCGGACTACATTTTAAGAGTAAATTTATACTCCACTTGAAACTAGGAAAAAAAACATTAATAATTGATCCATTTGTTCTTATGAATCTGAATTGGAGAAATGGGTTAGTTTTTAATATTTTCTTTATTTTAACCTCATTTTTTAAGAGATGTTTAAAATCACAAATTTACACAAATAGTCTTAATCCGGTGAAAATAAATGATTTAATTGTACTCTTTCCATCCCACAAAACTGTTGAAGTATTAAACTTAATTTTGTAATAGATGACACTAGAATAATAGAGAATATGCCTATGTGAATATTCTAGATGGGTGGAGATTGTTGTAGAGTAGAAATCTCTAGCATATAGATATAATTAAGAAAATGAGAGAATAATCTAGATTAATGTAGTGATAGAATTATCTAGAAGAACATGTGATCAAAATAAGTGAAATATCTAGATTATTAGGAGTTAATATAGAATTATTTAGAATGCTTGAGAATCCACCTAGGTGGATGGTGTAACATTTTGAAGTAGAAAAAATACAACAAAAAAGTTTAGTAAAGTGTGTTTATTATAAACCTTGTTCTCTCCCTCAAATCTCTTCTATCACATTTTGTTTACCCTACTCACCAAATTCCTATACTCATACCCGTCCACAAATACCTACACATATCCCTCCAACCTTTTACTCCTACAAAGTGGTATCCGAGCCATAAGATCCTCCTGTGAGAGATGGCCAATAACCTTCAATCCTTTCAAGCCCCGTTGCTCAACAAGAGCAACTTTGATAATTGGAGTATCAAGATGAAGACACTCCTAGGTGCTCATGATGTTTGAAAGATTGTAGAGAAAGACTACGAGCAACCGGAAGACGAGGCGACACTATCACAACAACTAAAGGATAAGTTGAGAGATTCAAGAAAGAGGGATAAGAAGGCTCTCTTCCTCATCTACCAAGCATTGGGAGATGATGACTTCGAGAAAATCTCGAGTGCGACAACCGCCAAGGAAGCATGGGACAAGCTCCAAGTGTCATGCAAAGGAGCAGATCAAGTTAAAAAGGTACGCCTTCAAACTTTAAGAGGAGAATTTGAGTCCTTACACATGAAGGAGTTCGAATCTATTTCGGATTATTTTACAAGAGTTTTGGCGGTCGCTAATCAAATGAAAAGAAATGGTAAAAAATTGGAGGATGTTAGAATAATGGAGAAAATATTACGTTCGTTGACTCCCAAATTTGAGCATATTGTAGTGACTATTGAGGAGACTAAAAATTTGGAGGAGATGACAATTGATCTCTTAATGGGGTCTTTACAAGCTTATGAAGAGAAACAAAAACGAAAGCAAGATATGGTGGAGCAATTGTTAAAATTGCAAGTGAGTGCAAAGGAGAAAGGCGAAGGTCCAAGTAGCGGTCAAAGTCGTGGCTAAGGACAAGGTCAAGGTTGTGGACGTGGATGTGGAGGCTATGGAAATCATGGAGAGAAAAAAGAATTTGGTCGAGGAAGGAGCAACCCAAAATCGAGGTATGATAAATCTTCTATAAAATGCTATAATTGTGATAAATTTGGGCATTATGCTTCCGAGTGTTGGAAAGCAAAATAAAAGGTTCAAGAGAAGGCCAACTTCGTTGAGAGCAAGAAGGATGAAAATGCAAGTGTGCTCTTGGCGTACAAAGGAGAAAATGAAAGACAAGATGATACTTGGTACTTCGATATGGGAGCGAGCAACCACATGTGTGGCAAAAGGAGTATGTTCGTGGATCTGGATGAATCGGTAAGTGGCAATGTCTCCTTTGGTGATGAATCTAAAATTCCGATGAAAGGAGAAGGGAAAATATTGATTCGCTTAAAAAATGGAGGTCATGATTTTATCTCTAATGTTTATTATGTGTCCAACATGAAAAATAATATATTGAGTTTGAGACAACTCTTAGAGAAAGGTTATGACATTCACTTGAAGGATTATAACTGATCGTTGTCATTTTCACCTACATTTTAGTGTTGTTATTTGTGTATTTTCTGATGTTTTTATCTGTATTTGTGTTACTTTTGGTAAAGTTATTGTTATTTTGAGGAATGTGGTATGATTTGATAGAATTGTGTAAATAAGCTTAAATATGTGTAAAACAGATCAAGAAATGGACAAAAACGGAGTCCGGAGCGAAACGGAGTCGGAAGGACACAACCTTCTTGTACATGGGCCGTGTGTGGAACACGACTCTGTAACAAGTGGCCGTGTATTGTCATCAGAAATTGCTGCTCGCCCAGGAGGAATGCCGTGTGCTGGTGCACGGGCCGTGCGTTGTTGCGCGCCCCGTGTGCGGAACACGATCCTGTAAGAAGAAGCCGTGTACTTACATCAGAAACGTTATATGGCCATTACCAAGGCCGTGTACTACAGCTCGAGCCGTGTCCGGAAGCACGCACATACGCCGAAGTAGGTGTGCCCTGTACGGGCCGTGTAGGTGCAAACACAAATAAATTAATTCCGTCAATTAATTAATAAAAAGAGATCCTACCGTATATTTCCACCATTTCACTATTAATTAAAGTATTTAAATATTAAATACTTTTATCAAAATATTAAATATTTATAAGTGAATCCATCAAGTAAATTGAATTCTATCCATTGATCTTAAAGTAACTTATTAATAATATTTACTTTATTTTATTTTATTTTAATTAAGTAAACTAGTTTTGTCTCCCGTGAACGATGCGGGTTTTATTATGTGTGATGTTTTTATTTTAAAAATATATTTTTATATTTTATTATTAAATGTATATATATATATGTTTGTTTTTTTTTTTCATCTTACTTTACTATTAAATGTATTTTTTATTTTCGTGTTAAGAAGATGAACATTCATTGAAAAAAAGTATACAATTATTAAGTAACATTTATACAAAATAAAATAACATGTATACAAAATAGAATAAAAAGTTATACACATATGAGTGCATCCTTGCACCCGGATGTGCACCCAATATCAACTAATAAAAAAGGGTAGCAACGTATCATAATAGGAATTTTTTTATCATATTTATATAAAAAACATATTAAACTTATGATTAGTTGTAAATTTAATTAATAATCAAGTATCTCTCTTTTTATCTTTTAATTATTTTTTATTGAATAAGTAAATCAAATTATTAAAGTTAAAATTCAATTAACTTTTTATATTGAATAACTAAATAAAAAATTATAAGTTTGTAAATTAATTAATAATCGAACTCTCATTTTTTTTGTCTTTTACTTTTATTTTTTTAAATTGAATACCCCAAATAAAACATTTAAATGTAAAAATACATTAAAAATCATTATCATTTTTTATTATTTTAAATATTAATTATAAGTTATTAATTAGAGGGACCTAATAAAATATTAGTTAAAATGTTAAATTACTTAATATAAAATATTAATCGCAAGATTAAAAATTTTAAAATATTTATAAAAATATTTTTATTAAAATTAAAATAATAATCTATACATATATAAAAGCAAACATAAACTTCTACTTTTGTTTTCAATTTTTTTTTCAATTTGTTTTCAATTTTTTTTCAATTTTACTCTATTTAGAAATAATTCAATTTTAATTTTAACCGTCCATTAATTAATGCTTTTGATTATAATCATAAAATTTAATTATACTAATATCAATATACTAATTTTAAATCAATATACAAAGTAATATATTTTAATTTAATCTATATATAATATCAAATCTTTCAACGCAATCTTTGATAACTTTTCATATTTTTTTCCTTTGGTTGATTGCTTTCAATCACGATCCTCATTCTTTCCAATCATTTTATATAAACATTTAAGAGTTGGTTAAAACTTTTAAATCGAATCACAAATCAAGTTAATAATATTTTTGTAATTTGGGGCATTTAGACATTTATTTAATACTCCCTCCGTCTCGGTGTAAGAGGGTCATTTGCTTTTTTGCACGTAGATTAAGAAATATTATTATTTAATGTGTAGTGGGTAGTTGTATTAATGAGAGTGAGAGTGTGAGTCTCATATTTTAATTATATTAGAGGGAGTGTGTGAGTCTCATATATATAAAAAAAGGAAAGAGAACTATTTGGGTGAGCCGACCAAAATGGAAAAATGGTCATTTTAGTCTAGGACGAATGTAGTATATATATATATATATATATATATATATATATATATATATATATATATATATATATATATATATATATATATGAAGTATTAAAAAATTTTCTAAATTAAAAATGGTACAGTGAAATTTAACTCATTTGAATTTCCTTGTCAACCTATATTATTTGGAGAATGTATATCTAATATGCAGTGAAAAAGAATATTCCTACAGAAACAAATCCAGAAAATAATGGAGAAAATAAATAAAAATAGAAATTGCATGAAAAGAGAGATATTTGTTAAAAGGCCCAAGCCAAGGCCAACCATTTTGGAATTGCATAGCTGGGAGCAGCACCTACCTTCATTTTTCATGATATGATTGGAATATTGATTATATCCTCACCTCAACCCAACCCACCCACCCCACACTTTCATAATTACATTAACATCTACACATGTTTCTTTACATTATAATTGCATACATTAAACATGTTTATAAAGATTTTAAGTTACAATTTATTATCATTAGAATAAAATACTTCAATGACAAATTTATACTGTCACATTATATTTTTTCCATCCCATAAATTTTACATTTTTCATTTTTATATGTTCATAATAAATTTCACAAAAAAAAAAGACACTAACCAATTTTTAACCTCAAAATAAATTATAATTCTAAATTTACTACTCCCACTTAATATAATTAATAATACAGACATTCATAGAGGGTATTTTACTTTTTGCACGTGAATTAATGAGTATTATTATTTAATGTGCAACGAATAATTGTATTAGTGAGAGTGTGAGTCTCATATTTTAATTGTATTAGTGGGTGTATGTGTGTCCCACATGTGAATAAAATGAAATGAGACTCTTTGAGTGTGATGCCCAAAATGGAAAAAATGATTATCTTTAATGGGACGGAGAGGGTATTTATTATTTAAAAAAACTAATTATCCACCAAAAAATAAATAAAATTAATTAAAAAAATTCTTAAACTTTATATTTATAATATCGGTGCACACGATAATTATGATGAAATGGAGAGAGTATACTCAGGATCACACAGGATTTTCTACGCCATTTTCATGCATCATTTTCTGTGTCACGCGTTAAGTGATTGACATGTAAGAGGGAGAAATAAATCCAACTATTGCCCTGTTTAAGGTTTAAGGTATATTTTCTCTCTTCTACGTGTCGACAATCTAACAGTGTGACACATGAGATGATATACCAAATAACACAGAAAATTCGAGCCGACTCGGATCTATTTGAGTAAGCATAAGCAATATTCCCTCTATTCAGATGACTAGCACGTAATTCAAAAATAAGTAACTTTTTGTGTGTGATAATGTAAGGAAATTTAAGTTTTTTTAGTTTAATTAAATAAAATATATAATATAGTTAAATGTGATTAAATTGTGTGTAAAATAAACTATATTTTTATAATATTATAAAAGTATTTATATGTTGTTTTCACTTTATTCGTGTGCAATTTTTATTTTTATTTTTTTTAAAAACCTAGTAAAAAAGAAAGAGAATTGGGAATTGTATTACACAGTGCAAGTCTACATAGAGAGACAGCATGTAGAGTTGGATTAGGTATCCCTATCAGAAAAGGGAATGCAGTCATGTGATGATGGGGAGGGTTATACCACCCACCCACCATGCAAGACCATGTTTGCTCTTTGACCAAAATTAAATTTCTAATTTACATTCATTCCTTCCTTCTTCTGCCTCCTACCTACAAACCCTACCCCCAACGGCCCTATCCACGTGATCATGTGAATTACCATATATACATACATAAATACCATCATCTTATTTGTATTACTTCTCTTAAAATACTCCATCCTAATTAACATTTACCCATTTTTATTGTGATCGATTTCAACTTTAGTAATTTATGATTGATTTTAATTTTAGTCATTTATTTTTAGTAATTATCAATTTTGATAATTTTAGTCAACTTTTGGTTCAAAAATTTATATATTTAGGACCAATTTTGGATATTTTTTAATATAAATAATTAAATTTGGACAAAAAATATGATTAAATTTGAGAAAAAGACTAAATTTGGATTAAAATGACTAAAATTTGACAAAAAATGACTAAATTTGAGAATTGTAAATGATAACGGACTAAATATAGAATCGGCCATACTTGCAGGACCAATTGTGATATTTATTCCTTATTTGAAGTTTATAACTTCTTTTATGATAAATAAGATCAACACAAAACAATTAACATATCTTTAAATGATCCACACACAACACTAATATAATGAGAGACTTGTGTGAGACTGTCAGAAAGTGATAAATTTTATACTGAAAAATGGTACTCATAAATTAATGAAAAGTGATAATGTTATTTCATGAACAATTTATACTATAAATGAAAAGTGATAACATTTTATAGCAAAATAATAACGTTTTATAGCGAAAATAATAATTATTTTAAAAATATAAAATAATTTCACGTGAGACGGTCTCACGCAAGACCTACCCATAATACAACTACTCATCATATATTAAAATATTATATAACTCACTTCACTACATATAATTAAAATTCTAAGATTTGAATTCGTAGACATTAAATACTTTCTCCTCCTGCCAACAAGAATCTCATTTTGTCATTTTTGGCGTATGCTCCAAGGATCTCATAATATTTAGGCATATGAGAGTTGAGACTCACATCTCATTAACACAAATACCCATTATACATTAAATAATAGTAATAATTTTTAATTCTCATGCAAAAAAGATAAAAATCATAATTGGTCCTGTAAATATGACGGATTTCAACTTTAATAATTTTTCATTTATAATTCTCAATTTTACTCTTTTATTTTCCAGTTATAGTAATTTTTGGTCAAATTTAGTCATTTTCTCAAATTTAATCCCTTTTATTTGTCTAATTAGTCCTTATGTTAAAAAAAATGTTCAAAATTTTTTCAAAAATGTTAAAAATTTAGATCAAAAGTGAACAAAAAATGCGAAAATTTGAAAAAAAGACAAATTTGACAAAAAAATAAAAATAAAATTGGACATGAAAGGACCGAAATTAAGAATTTTAAAAAATAAAAGAACTAAGATTACACTACTAATTTTATTAATATTTCCCTAAAAAACAAATAACACCGTTCACTACTAATATAATACCTAACCCACATAAAATAATAAACTCCTTAATCTACATGAAAAAAACAAATAATAATCTATGATCGGGATAGAGGGAGTATTATTATGAGTTAGATGGAGGAGTCCATACAATTTTTAGTGATGTTTTAATGTCTGTGAAGTTTAAAAATAAATTAAAAGGTGTAATTATATGTTTGATTTGATTTTTCTTATGGGGTAAATTTTTATGTTAAATTAATATATAAAAATACTAATTCATGTAGAAAAAGATATGAGACCAGAGATATTAATGAGATAAATATGAGTATTATTAGTTGAGGAAGGAGGATATGTGTATAATGCATGTGTCGAGGATTATATAATTTTTATGTATATAAAATTTAGTTATCAAATGGCTGGTCTGAATTGGATCATTCCAATCCCCAGGGTCGGGTTCACATGGTAACATAATAGGCCGGGCATTTTTTTTATAAAATATATTATGTGGCAATTCGGTATATGAATTATATTTAATCATCTTATTGTTACAACTAGACCTGCATAATTTAATTAGAACTGGCCGTTATGAACCGAAAAAAATCAAATCTAAACCAAATATATTCCGGTGGTTTTACAATTTTTTTTAAGGCTGAAAAAAAATTTTAAAAATCAGAATTGAAACCTTTCTACTCTGGTTCGATTCTGATTCCCAAAAATTGGGAGCCAGAACCGATTTGCATGTCTAATAAGGCTATTTTATGGGAAAACTTCCATTATTTGTGTGAGATCTCAAAAAAAAAAAGATTTTATTGAGATGATTAGGAAGTGAAATGTTTATCATACAACAATAATACGTACACCGGTGGGACGATTATTGAGAGTAAATAGGTGCATTATCTTCCCAGTTGAATTCAAATTCTTTTAACAGACTCCCAAAAGAAAGTTTTGTTTTGTAATAAGTGATTTTACCCCCCTTTCTCTCTGTTTCTCTCTCTCATGAAGTAAGTCTGTATATATCACCATCCATCACGTGACCAACTTCTACACAGACAGAGCCACGGCAGCAGACCAAATCCCAAGGTGAGTGAACACCCCCTTTTCTTTTCTTTTCTTTTCTTTTTCTCTTCGTTCAATAATGCTCTGCTCCTGCCTCGGTCCCTCCCCCCTCTCTGTCTTTTCCACATTCTCTTTCTCTCTCCTCTCTCCCTAATTCACTAACCTTTTTACCCTTTTTACCTATTTATTTCATGCCACCACTAAACACCTACGCCTATACTATTCACTCTTGTATGCATATGTATGTAGGGTTCTTTTCTTGATTTAATCAGTAAATATTTAAGAAGAAGAGAGAGAATTTGTATGGCTTTACCTTGTTGAACTCCTAGTGACAGTAAGGAGGTGTGAGATGAACCCAAAAAACAAGAGGGGCCATCTCCCTTTGCTCACATTGCTTTCTTGGGGACACTTAAACCCATCACAGTCAAACTTACAGAGGAGGGAGAGATACAGGGGTGAGCTGATATTACAGTAGGGGAGAGGGAGAGAGAGAGAGAGAGAGAGAGAGAGAGAGAGAGGCTGTGGGTGTGGTGTGGATTTAAGAGAGAGAAACAGAGGGGCATGCAGCAGCACCTGATTCAGATGCAGCCCATGATGGCATCCTACTATCCCAGCAACGTCACAACTGATCACATTCAACAGGTTTTCTCTCCTCACATCTTCTCTCTCTGTTCTTAATCTGCACCCCACCCAACTCTTCCATCTTCTGCTATTTCTTTTCCCTTTTGTCTTCTGAATGCCTGCTTTGTTTTTGCACTTCTGCCCACCTTATGATTCTGAAATCTTGAGATAGGTAACATGTAAAGCCTCAATTTTTTATTTATTTCTAGTTTATTGACAATGAATCAAAGTCTGTTTACTTCAAATGCTTGATTTATATAAGGGTTTGCTTAAAGATTACTTTTTTCTAAGATACTGAGGTTTTGTAAGTTGGTGGCTGCATTGATGGCAGTTTATTCTGCTCACTTTTGGCCTCCATTTGATATGGATGTTTCTTTGACAAACTTTACAAAATCCCTCTTTTTTAATGTCCTATTCCTGTGATTTATTATTAAATATGGTTGCATCTATCTTGATTTGCTAGTTGTTTAAGATTCTTGCACATTTTCTTTCATTGTTTAAATTGCAAATCTTGGTGGGGTTGGCTTTTCGTTTCAGAGAACAACAGCTTTATACAAATAATTATTTGAATATAGTATGATATCATCATCCAATATAAAATGTGTGTTATTTTTTTAGGGTTTTGTACATTAATTATTACATGTATATAGATGAATAATCTTTTACTACTGTTTTTTTCCAGTACTCAATCCTTCTCTATGACTGTTGAATTCTTGGAAGATGGTGTATTTTATGGCATCTGATTAATTTAATACTTTCTTTAAAAAATCACTTGTCATATCTCATATGCTATGTCTTTTAGTGTTTTAGCATCACGCTTTAATCTATATATATTGTTGTGTTGAATTTTTTTTTTCTTTCTAATTTTAATTTTAATTTTCACTGCAGTATCTGGATGAAAACAAATCACTCATTCTGAAAATTGTCGAAAGCCAAAACTCAGGAAAGCTGAGTGAGTGTGCTGAGTAAGTGTAGTGCTAGTAATTTTTGGTTTGATTTGTCCAAATTAATTTTAAATTATGAGTTTGCTTATTCTACTATGCTGTCCAATTAATAGCAATCTCTACTGTTAGGGAAGTAAATCAGAGATATATACAGAAAGTATATACAATATATTCTAAAATGAACTGTGATCATTTAGTATATTTTGTGAGGACTATGGATTACAAGTAAATCAAGAGTTTAAAGATTCACATGTGTTTCATTTTCTTGATCATTTTTGTTTAATTTCTTGATCTTTTGCTTATTTTTGCCTCTTAAAGGACCATATTTATTACAAAAATGATTTTTTGGTAGTTAGCTCATGACTGCAAGTACTAGATCATTTTGCTATTTTCAATTAGATTTCATTCATTATGTGATCAATCAGGTGAATCTTATTACTCCATTCATATCTGCATTATTCTCAATTCTCTGACTATTCATAATGAAGGTTTATTTTAAGCTGTGCATCAGTTGGTTATAGTTTATTATTTGGCTTATTTCCTTTTGGATTCCTCTTTTGCTAACAATTAAATTGCATATGTACTTGTATGGTCTTTTTTATGAGATTAGAGGTCGTGTTAAAGTGATTTGTTTCGACTTGAGCTTTCGTAAACGTGTAAGGCAAAATTTTGCATGAGACCGTCCCACATTGTGCGACGCATTATCAATTCATTTTTAGGGTGTAGCAAGAAGGTTAGCTTTTTATTTGTTTTATGGAACTCATCCCGCGTGGGAAAACAGTTAATTTTTCTTACATCATCCTTGATATTTGCAGAAGTCAAGCTAGGTTACAAAGAAACTTAATGTATCTTGCTGCCATTGCTGATTCACAACCTCAACCTCCCACCATGCATTCTCAGGTTCTAACCACCCCAACCCACCCCACCCCACCCCACCCCACCCTACCCTACCCTCCCCTCCCCCTTTTGATCATGTCAAGTAAGTAGTTTGGATTCTTTTCTATGCAGTATCCAAGTGGTTCGATGATGCAGCCAGGTGCACACTACATGCAGCACCAGCAAGCTCAGCCGATGACGCCTCAATCCCTCATGGCTGCTCGTTCCTCGATGCTGTATGGTTCGCAGCCATATCCATCTCTTCAACAGCAAGCCTTGCACAGCCAGCTCGGGATGAGCACCAGTGGGAGCAGTGGGCTAATGCTGCAAGGTGAGCCTCATTCCAGTGGCGGCCTTAGAGTAGGAGGGTTTCCCGATTACATGCGTGGAAATCCCGGCGATGGGTTGCAGAGGATGGGCAGCGGAAGCAAGCAGGATATGGGAAACGGCGAAGGACGAGGTGGCGGGGGTGATGGCGGCGAAACACTCTATTTAAAGAATGCAGATGATGGGATCTGAGGTAAGTGTAGAAGGTTGATTTTAGGTTTAAACTAGAGAAGTTGCTACTTATGAACTTGTAATGTAGCTATTTAGCTGAGGAAACTGCAATTTGGTATGGATTTTGAGAAATCGTGTTTTTATTTAGAGCTATGATGCTATTATATATAATGTAAATTTCAAGTTTTAACTCTTATAATCTTTCTTTTTTAATTTATTCATTGCAATGTACTATTGTACTAGTTTTATTTGAATCTTTTGATGGAGAAGATAGCCAGTTTGGTTTAAGGCTGATTATTATAAATAAAGTTTCATGATTTTATTTTGGTCTCAAAAGTTGTAATTTTATGTGGGGATCATTTAATACTAACAAATGAAAATTTATAAGATGAGGGGAACATTTATTTAATATTAATAAATGAATGAATTTATGCAGTTCATTATTAAATGTTTAGTAAACTTTCAACTAATATGTTTTTCAATAAAAAGCTGATTATGAAAAAAATGATACATTTATTGAGTTAAACATAATTATGCATTACCCAACAAATATGAAAGAAACATAATTGATTATGAAAAAATGACACATTTATTGAGTTAAACATAATTATGCATTACCAACAAAAATATGAAAGAGCATGTGAAATTTTTCATAAATGGGTTGCGGTGAGGTTCGAGTCTGGATCTTTCATCAGGCCAGATTCTGATACCATTTTAACTGACCACCTCATCTAAAAACTTAAGCTATTAAATAGTCGTTTAATATTTAATTAATCACTCTAATAGAGCATTGAATTAAATTAAAATATGAGTGCATTGGATATCAAATTCATTTGAATTAGACATGCTGACAACGTAATAAATTATGAGAAAGTAGTTAGTTCCTAAGCTTTTTGGTTAAGTTAATATACATATCACATCCTTTTGAAATTATATTGGCATAAAAATTTTAATATATGATATGCATGAAGAATTTTCTTTCGTTTTCTTCTTTTAATTATTGGTTTCATTATAAAATTTTAATTAAATATACAGCTCTTTTATTTATGAATTTTAAAAATCAAAGTAATTTGAATGCATGTTTTTGATGAGAGAATGTGAAGGGTAACCATACGATTTAGTTTTTACATAACATCCATATTGATTGTTAAAAGAGTAAAAGTTGTCATAAAATTGAGTATTGATAAGAGTTATTGTGAAATAGTGTCGATTTTTTTTTAAAAATTAGTATATATTTACACAATTGATATTTTATGGAACTAAAAGGTAATTGGGCCGATCCTAACACATCAACGACGTATCTTAATGATTTTGGCCCAATACTAACGAAGCCCATTAATGAAAGCCCAATAAAACTCCAGTGCAATTGATGGTATGAGAGATTTCAATTGCATTTCTATCCTGAATCAGTATAGCTTCGAATCGAGAGCGAAGGGGACGCCGGAAAGATGTTTCTACGACGGGTGGCGCGGCCGCTAATGATGATGGCAAAAGTCAAGGAGACGACGGGGATTGTAGGCTTGGACGTCGTACCCAGTGCGCGAGAAGTGCTGATCGGACTCTACACCAAAACCCTAGACGAGATCAAGGCGGTGCCGGAGGACGAAGGATACCGGAAAGCTGTAGAGAGCTTCACGAGCCACCGGCTGAAGGTGTGCCAGGAGGAAGAGGATTGGGAGGCAATTGAGAAAAAACTCGGATGTGGACAGGTCGAAGAGCTGATTGAGGAAGCTCAGGATGAACTCAAGCTCATCGGTCACATGATTGGTGCGTTCTGAATTTGAATCTTTTTTATTTCTGAATTGATTGATCTCAATTGCCTTCTGCTTCCATACAAATACGTATCTTCTGCATTTTTTCGATTCTAAAAATTGAAATTTGAGATCCGTTTGGTTTAGATGTCCAATTGGGGATCGATTAATTTTTTGTTGGTGTTGTTAAATTATGTTTTGGTGCTAAAAGCTTTTTCGGTTAAGTCGAATATCTGGAAAAAAGTAACGAATTACAGTTCTCTTCCTTCAAACTAACTTATGAGCATATGCTTTATCTTCCACAAATTCTTGCATTAAGTAGAAGAGAGTGAAATGGGAGCATATTCACAATCATTTACGCTTTAAACATACGGTTGTTCTTACTGTTAAATAAGGGTTTTAATTTTACATGAGAAAAACCATAATCAAGTTGAACTACCAAATTGTCATGAACTCCCCATTTTAATGTACTCTTATGTCGTTTCCCCTTTGTCTTAACAAATTTAAAAATGTAGGGATATGAGACTGTTCTATGTTGGTCAAGTACAACTAAATAATGGATTAATATAACTTTCTAATTTGATTTAATATAGCATTGCATAGCAGCTTATGGTGAAAAACATGAATCTCTTCACAGTCAGGGAGTGGAAAAGCTGTAACTAACTAACTAGAAATGTAAAATCTTGGATTATATTTTAGTTCAAGTTATAAACTCATTGTTGTATTTGGAAGCCTTATATGTTTAAAGGTCTCAACGAAATGAATTTGCATGTGGAACTAAACTGAGTGGTGGTCCTCATTAAATCAAGCATACGTAGGTGAATTTCCTCCTAATGTGCAGTGATCTACTTTCTAGAATGGGGCCAAAGTAGGAAATCAATGCATGGAAAAGAACATATAGTAATCTCACATTTTGAAAGTTTATCAACCCTAAGCCGAACAAGAATGCTTGGATTGCTGCAGAAGTACAGCTATTTTAGATGCTTCAAACCTATGGTCGGGAGGAAGCACCCTATCCCACCCAATGTTTAACAAGAAATGTAAAATCAAAATTTAGAAATTTTACGTTGGTCTTGTTGAAGGAGTTTTAACACAATCCCAATAATTGCATTAAGAAAAAGTAATTTAACTCTTTGCTTATCTCATTGTGGTTTTTTTTGTGGGGAATGTTTGCGAACTGGGTGAGTTGCTTATTTGTTTCTATCCAAGTTATCATATGACCCACAACATGAATTCTTCCATATTACCAGCCTTGGCCGTGTATGAACACACAAAGAACAAATAAACTGTTTTTATTACTCATCAATTCAGCTTAACTAAGGGAGAAAGTTTAAAAATAGAATTTGCAATAGTTACTACATGACCCTATTTCTTTTTCTGTTCTCAAAAAACTAATTGGCTGGTGTTGCATCTTAAAAGAAAATGTGTTCAAACTTGATTATTAATGACAATGCTAAGGAAAAAAAAAAGGGGAAATATGAGTTCAATTAAATTTGTTGACTTAAATAACACTTCCATCCATCTTGCAGTGCCGATACCCCATCTAATAGTCCAGCACTCTTGTCATATCTCTAACAGAAGCCACTCACCTGCTGCCTTGATCTTATTATGCATTTTTTCTGAGTTTTGATGAATTATTTTGCAGAATGGGACCCATGGGGCATTCCTGATGACTACGAAGTTGAAGTTATTGAAAACGATGCACCGGTACCCAAGCACGTGCCATTGCATCGACCCGGCCCTCTTCCTGAAGAGTTCTACAAGACATTGGAGGCTGTTGACTCTGGCACTTTGAAGTATGCTATCTCCGCCTCTGAAAAGGTTGATACTGCTGTTAAATCCAGCGAATCTCAAACCAAGTAGTTTCGTTTCGGCTTTGTTGTCGTCTCTTACTTCTTCCATCTGAAATACTCTGTTTTGACGGCCAGAGTATGATCATCTTGCAAAAAAGATTTCTTTTTTGTAATAATATCCTTTGAACTTCATTTATGCACAGTTATGTTATATTTTGTGTTAATGTGATCCTTTTGCTAATAACTAATAAGATGCCTGAGTGGCAGCATGAAAGTATTACTACTTGTTTCTTTAGAGATGTGGCAGATTATCATTTATCATTTGTTGCCACTCGACTATGAGAAAGATTAATCTAGATAACAAATTCTCTTTTGGGACTTGTGGGAGACAGGATTGTTACATATATTATTTGGGCAAAATATGCTTATTAATCATTAAAGTATGCTTTTTAAAATAATGTGTTAAAGTATAATTTAGTGTGTTATAATATGATTAATTACTGATATATTTTAATGAGTTGATATTCGGTGCACCCGGGTGCAAGGGTGCACCCATGTGAGTATAACTTTTTATTCTATATATTCTATAATTCATATGTGTATACTTTTTATTTAATAGTGCATACATATTTTTTAGTAATTGTATATTTTCTTACACTCAATTTTTTATTAAAAAAATAACAAAAAATTTACTAAGTATATACATTTTTGTTCATAATTATATGCACTGTATCATGGGGTGCAGCTTATTTTAATTATTCATTTTTCAAGCCTTAAATTGATAAAATAAACATACTTAACATTGCAATTAATAATGCAAAAATAAATAAATTATAAAAATTGTTTAGAAAAATAAGTAAATAAATAATTTCATACATTATTTAAAAAATAAAATATTAAATAAGGAAGTTTATTGAAATTATATAAGGAGAATAAAAAAAAAAAAAAAGAAAATTGCACCTTATCGAGGCTAGGACATGTAAATCAGGAAAAACTCCACTATCTTATTATTAAGATAAGATAAATATATATATATATATATATATATATATATATATATATATATATATATATATATATATATATATATATATATATATATATATATATATAATGAAATAAGAGATTTTATAATTCAGATAAATAAGAATAGTAAAAATAATTTAAGAATATCTCTAGAAGGATTTTTTTCAACATAAAAATTAAAAAAATATATTAAATTTTAATTCGTATCTTATGACAAAAATATTACTACCTAATATTCAAATTATTTCTATGCATAGAAAGTAGAAACAAAAAAAAAAAAAAAAAATATATATATATATATATATATATATATATTAAATTTCACAATCTTATTACTGATACATAATTTTTTTTATAAATAATTTTCCTTTATTATACGACGGAGAAGTTCTTTTGTACTAAAATAAAAATAACTCTTTATATTTTATTACTTGGAAAAGTTGTACTCCATTACTATAAAGGTGTATTTATATCCCTAAAAATAAAAATCCTAAATCTTGCAAAAAAAAAAAAAAAAAAAAAAAATCCTAAAGTGATATATATACACTTTTTGATATACGTATAAAAGGATCCCGCGAATCGACTTTAATCCAGATATCTCAAAGTAAAATCAATCGCTAATCAATCCTAACTGTCCACAGCTTTTTGCTAATCCATCAATGGCGTCTTCCGATCTGGAGAAAGAGGCGAAGGAGGCGTTCATAGATGACCACTTTGAGCTCGCCGTTGACCTCTACACCCAAGCTATTTCCTTAAGCCCTAGCACCGCCGAGCTCTTCTCCGACCGCGCTCAGGCCAATATTAAACTCCGAAACTATACTGGTTAAGAAGAATTCGCGCTCTTTTTATAATTTTTTCCATGTTTCAATTGTTTTTCATAGCTTTATAGGATTTTAAAAGTACGGTTTTTAGGTTATAAGCAATTTCTACTGTGGATTGAAGAACTTACGTATCTGAATTCTGTGTATGGTGTGTATGAGCTGTATCTGAATTCTGTGTATGTTGAGGTGTGGGTGTGTGAGCGGGTTGTTTTCAGCATTAAAATTATCCAGAAATTGTAAATTAGTATGGTAATTGGAATTGGTTAAGGTTTATTGAACTGTAATTCGTTATCATTGCCAATTCTCAGTATATCTAGTGAGATTCATGTATTTTAAAGTACTGTGATGCTTATGCACTTCAGGATGTTTGTAATGAGATTGTCTATCGAAGAGGCAGTTAATTTTACACATTAATATTAATATTATAAAATTTATACAAGCCTTCAGCTTCTTCATTGCAAATTCTATGCTGGTGTTACGGTGCTTAAAAGGCTAGTTTTCATTGAAAAATACATGACACGGACTCTGAAGTCGTTTTGCTTTGTGCAATTGATGCTGGTATTCTTTTAATCTGATTTTTGAAGTTGATGCTGACATCTTTAAACGTTTGATGAACAGAGGCGGTTGCAGATGCAAATAAAGCTATTGAGTTGGATCCTACGATGGCAAAAGCTTATCTACGTAAAGGGTGGGTTCTTTAAAGGGATCGTTTGGTTGGAATGACCTTTCCTTTTATCAGTTTGGAATTTATTTCTTTTGAAGAATTTAACACATACTTTTATTTGGTGAAATGAAGTAGTGGAGCCACGCTCATTCAAGCTTCTATTATGTGCCGGCATTACATCCTTTTATAACTATGGCAGAATGGTTGGTTCTAGATAAGTTGTTTCATTGAACATGGATGAAAATAAGGCAAATCAATTTATGCACCTTCCTCTGCTGAAATGATCTGTCCTTGACCAGAATCAATCAAAAATATTATGCTATTAGTATGAGTTCCCACTGAGCCTTAGTTGATTCTGAACATAATTTTTGTTATGAGTTATTTGCAATTTTATGGAAACTATCCAATTAAATTAGATGGTCATCTGAAATTTTTAGATAAAAATTTATATTTTCAGGCGTCTGCTGAGACATGGGTCAGTCAAAGAACATGCTTTAAATTTCTAGTAAAACATAGTTCTTGATTGTTCATTCTGTTTGTCAATTTGGTTCTGGTTGAATGTGACTATCATTAATTTTCGTTTCTGACTAAGCAAGATGCTGAGTTTATTTTATTAAAAGGTGAACATGAAAGCTTTATTCTTTTGCTATTTTTCTGTTATTCCTGTAGAGTGGCTTGCATCAAGCTTGAAGAATACCAGACTGCTAAGACAGCCTTGGAAACTGGTGCTTCTTTGGCTCCTAAAGACTCCAGGTTTACCAACTTGATCAAAGAATGTGACGAGCGCATAGCTGGTAATTTGATCAACTACTTGTATTAAGAATATATCTCTTCAATGCAACTTTGTTTTGCCGTAGTGTTTGTAAGCTAAACTTAAATTGGAATGCTTTGTTAACTAGCCTTTCCAATAAACCATTATGATATTGTGGCAATTGGAATACATTCTCCAACTTAATATTGTTTTTATTTCATATGTGGGGTTTTTATCATTTTATGGGGACAGGATACTGAATTTTGGATGTACTAAAGGATCTTATGGAAACATTCATATAGTAGTTTATTATGCATTGGCTAGATACATCAATTTATTTAGTTATTAATAAATTCAAAGGATCTATTTGTAGTGTGGTATACCTGGAGTTTTTAGATTTTGTACTGTTAGTAGAAAGGTTCCCACACATGCTCATATCTGGATACTGGGATTTTGAGTTTCTTGCTATATATGTTTAGCCTCATGTATACAGTTGAACAATTTTTTAAACAAAAAATTGGACGTATTTGAAGTGCTTGTGCTACTATTGACCCAAATTCTGTTAGAAGTTGACTGAAATTTTTGTCGTGCACGTAATCTCTTGGAAATATATATTCATGTTTCATTTTGTTTTCTCAGAGGAAGCGGCAGAGATTCCTAAGCAATTGGTCGATAAAGCCCCAACTGGTGTTCTTACTCCAAATAATTTGTCCCAAGTTGTTGGCTTGCCCAGTCAAGTATCAACTACAACTTTATCATCTACCAAATCCAAATACAGGTTATGTATGGTGCATTTTATGGCTATTTAAGTTGTTCATTGGAGTGTCTTCTATTGCAATAAGTTTCAAAGATTGTTAAATATTTTTTGGTAAATTACGTCTAATCATTCTTGAAAATCTTTCAAAGTTTCTAGTGTTTCAGTGAAAAAAGGGGATGATGTTTGTCCTTTTCATGTATAAAAAGATAATGCACAACACTTCTCTAAAAAACCTGAACTGGTAATTTGCATTCTCTTAGATTGAAATACTATTTAAATCTCTTTCTCGGTTTTTCCTTTATGTATTGTGCAGGCATGAATTTTATCAGAAGCCAGAGGAAGTGGTGGTAACAATATTTGCAAAGGGTATACCAGCAAATAGTGTTGTTGTTGACTTTGGTGAACAAATAGTAAGTGTTGCATGTATCTTTCCTTATATTTATTCTGTTGTTTCTGTATCTTTATCTAGGATTAATAATTCCTTTTTTTCTCATTGATTGACATCCAGCTTAGTGTCACAATCGAGTTGCCTGGTGAAGAAGCATATCATTTTCAACCTCGCTTATTTGGAAAGGTGATATTATAAATGCATGATCTTCGACTGATTTGCATATAAGTATTTCTATACTACACCACAAGAAGGACAAGCGAAATACTTGTGTGTCATAGTATTAGGGTGTTTTAAACTTTTAAACCTCGGTCTTGTTACATCATGATATGCTTGATAATGAAAAGAGTTGCCAATTGGGGTACATTTTAGGGTTTTAACTTTTACTTGCTTTATTGTGGGTATGAGAAAGTATGTAGAGATGAAAAGTGGAACCATTGACTCTTTTAGCCATTTCTTTGGTTTCTTTTGATGTCTTTTGACTTAATCTATTTTTCAAGCAGATTATTCCCTCAAAATGTAGATATATCACCATGTCTACCAAAATAGAAATTCGACTTGCTAAAGCAGACTCTACGCATTGGACATCTCTTGAATTTAACGCGGACACTGCGGTTATACAAAAAGCAAATGTATCATCAGGTAGATTTATTTTTTAATTAATCTTTGTTCATATATTGGAACTCCCATTCAGCTTTTTACTTTCTGCTTCTGCTCAAAAGGAAATCTTAAACCCGAGTACCCCTCCTCCAAGCCAACAAGAGTAGATTGGGATAAACTGGAAGCTCAAATGAAAAAAGAGGTGTGTAATCTGGGTACTGTGTTAACTTTTCGTCTTAAATCTTACAGTCATCTATTAAATTGAATGTTTCATTGTTTCTTCGTACATCAGGAGAAGGATGAGAAGCTAGAGGGCGATGCAGCTCTGAACAAATTTTTCAGAGAAATTTACCAAGATGCGGATGAGGACACAAGACGAGCAATGAGCAAATCCTTTGTAAGTAGCACCATTATCTTTTCTTGTACGCGGGTATTTGGATTATCTGTTATTTACTAATGCATTTTGTGGTGCTGATCAAAAGGTTGAGTCGAACGGGACGGTTTTATCGACAAATTGGAAAGAAGTGGGTTTGAAAAAGGTTGAAGGAAGCCCTCCTGATGGCATGGAGTTGAAAAAATGGGAGTACTGAAATGTTTGATGAAGATCTCACAAGTTTATGGCAACTAACTTGTTTGAAAGATTGTGAAATTGACTTTTTAATATCTTTTGCCCACTCTACCCTGTTTTGCATGCCTTTGGATATGTACATCTATGCCTCCCCCCTTTTCCCTCTCTCACAAATACACACAAAATATGTGTACATATATGCTGTTTTTGTATGAAATTAGTAGCGACTTCCTTTAATGCTATATTTGGTTTCGGTTTTGAAAATCGGATTTTCGTTTACAAAATCACCCTAATATATCCACAAACTCCATTAATTTCTATAACATAACCCCTCCATCCTGCAACAAGAGTTGCGGAACTTTTTTGCACGTAGATTAAGGGATATAATATTTAATGGGAGTTGGGGTAGTGGAGGTGAGAGAAATAATATTTTAATGTATAATGGGTAGATGTATTAGTGTGAAGTATGAGATTATGCAGAGAGAAAAAATTAATTTGTGTGGTTTTTTTTATTAAAAGGGAAATGCACATCGCACTCGACGGAGGGAGTATATGCCTTTTCTTCTCAATTAATTTTTTTTAAACTCTCGTATCGTTTCTCAAAAGGTAACCGTTTGCTGTTTGCACGTGGATAATTCTAAGGTCTTTATTTGCTTTTTGCACGTGGATTAAGGAATATTATTATTATAGGTAAAGTGAGTAGTTATATTAGAGGGAAGTGGTGGGTCATATTGTGTATTTTCTTTACTAAATTGAGGAAATTTATACCGTTGAAGCGGACGCCAGGAATAGTGAAACGAGTAACTTGTAAGTGGCCGGGGGAGTAATATTCTTCTACATACTATATTTTTACATATTAAATATAAAGTTAAAAATTTTCTTTCAAAAAATTCAAATAACCATAAGACAAAAATTTGTGTGTCCCCACTCCCCAGGCACGTCGTGTGCTCATACCCTTTAGTATTAAATTGTATATCTTTTACTATAAAGACGTGTACTCTTTATTTTCTAAAAAAAATAAAAAATAATAACGAAAAATGTATGCCTTTGGAATAAAATAGTGTACCCTTATTAATTAAAGTATATACTCTTTAGAACAAAACAATATCCCCTTACCTAGGAGTGGACTGTACGGTATACTGAAAATATTTGAGAATACCGTACCGAAATTTTCGGCATTGAAATATGTATACCGATACCGTACTGAATGTTTCGGTAAATTTCGGTATGCTGATAATCAATACCATCTTTTACCGAATACCGAAATAATCTCTTCATTCCGTTATACCGATTCATACCGGTTCATACCGAAAAAAATAAAAAAATACATTTGCTATTACATTTTAACAAAAAAATTAATACAATTAAAAAATCAAACAACACAATTCAAAGAATATATTTAGGTAAAATTTGGTATAGAGTTTATAAATTTGATGGCACATCTAATCAATTGCAAAATCTTAAAACTAGTATTAATGAGAGGAATCGAGGCCCAAAAATAAACAAAATAGGCACTAGATTGATACTGTAAGAGAAGATTTACACATTTTAATTAACTTTTTAGAATAACTTTAATTACAAGAACCTTTGAACTTCTCTTTATTATGAATAATCTTGAATGGAGAAGGGAGAGTCAGAGGCGAGGTAGAGGTAGGCGGCGGAGCCGGCGACGGCTGAGGAGGCGACGGGAATGGGGAAGAGAGGGTTACCAATGGGGGATGAGAGCAGGAATGGAGAATGAAGAATGGAGAGATGAAAGAGTTAGCAATGGAGTAGGAAGGAAAAGGGAGATGAGAGAGTTGGAGGCGGGACAAGGAAATGGTGGCTAGGGTTCTATTCAAGTAATGGAGGAGTAAAATTAATGAAATTACGGTTAAAAAAAATAAAATAATTTAATTTATATATAACTATTCATAATTATCATTAGTATTAATTTAATTAATATATTAATTAATAGTTGGTATATATCGGTATTTCGATAATTTTCTAAAAATATTATACCGATACCGTACCAAAAATTCGGTACCGTACCGAATTTTTCGATATGCTAAAAATTTTGATAAATTCGTTATTTTGCGGTACGATAAATGCGGTATATCGATATTTTGGTATTTTCGTCCAACCCTAACCTTACCCAATTCTAAGCATATATCACTCTTGCACGTAAACCCAAAATAAGTAATCCTACTCCTATCGACTTTGTCGCATGTGTATCATGGTAGAAGTATAATGATAATGATATAATATACTCTCTCCGTCTCACACTTATCTTCACACTTTTCATTTTCGTCCGTCTCACAATTATTTTCACCACCCAAAAAAGGAAACTTCACATTAACCAACAACCTCAAAAGTTATCCTAATTTCAAAAATAACACTCCCAACTAACACACATAACATAATTTATAATTTATTTATTACCTAAAAATACCACAATACCCCTAAAAAGTCAATAAAGTTTGTCAAAAAATAACTTTTTTTTAAACTCTATATCTACGGTATGAGTAGAGATAAGTATGGTACGGAGTGAGTATAATGATTGGTTATATTTACACTCATAAGATATAATGATCACCTAACCCCAAATAAATCGTGGTTGAGTGCGCCGATTATGGAAAATTATGGAATATCACCGAGGGATATGGAATGCCTAACTCTTATTTTTAAAATATGAAGTATTATCTTGTTAAGTGTAAATGAATAATATGTTCTACGTATTAAAATTAATCAAAATTTTCAGTGTCAAATACATCATGATCATTTCCTAATATGCATAATATATTTACACTTATCACATTTTAAAATACCAAAATTATAATATAAATACAAGAAAGTGAGGTCAGTATTCTTAATTTTCGCATCTTGGTATGTGTACGAAGATAATGAAAAAGCTTCTCATACACTCGTGTACAATACTATAACTTTTACTATTTTATAATTTACTTTTTCCGTCTCCCACAAAGAGTCTCTTTTTTTCATTTTGGTCGTCTCATTTAAAAGGTTCTCTTTCCTTTTTTATACACATGAGTCTCACATTCACCCACTAATATAATTAAAATATGGGGACACACTCTCACTAATACAACTACCCACTACACATCAAAGTTTATTATAGTATATTTTTAAGATTTTTGAGACTATTAATTTAATTAATACTCCGTTAAATAGGTAAAACAGAATAATAGACTCAAGAAAATGAGAGCATCTTCGGAGCACCTCCAATGAGGTATAAATTTAAGGGGAAGAAATTTGCACCTCACATTTGAGCTAGTACAACTCCATTGGTAAGCTAGAGAAATCTTTTTACCTAATGAAAATGGAAGATCAAAGCAGCCTAAATGGGAGAAAGCAATCCTACATGGCAATGAATTGTATTTTAAGTTAGAGGTACAACCCCACTGTTTTTAATGTGAGTTAATCACTCCACAAGCCACCAAGAATTTCATTTAACCATTTTAGGTGTCTTTGTCTAAAAAGATTCTTTTTTTTATAAAAAAAAAGACATATGAAACTTATTCACATTATTAACCCAACTAAATTACGAGATTTATACATTCCATTAATAGAATTATTTATTACATATTAACTAAAATACTTTTAGTGCACATGTAAAAAAGCAAATAACGGTAGAGACTGCAATTTTCTGAAATTATACCTAATGAGTAGTGTCATAACTTTGTACTCGATGAAAATGAAAAAAAAAAGCTAAAAAGTCAAGTTGGTTGGCCATCTTTACACTCATAGTTTCCTTTTCTTTACATTTTTTGACAAAATTTCTTATGAAACATTGTTTATGTAAAATGAATAAAATATTATTATTACTTTTCTATTCTACTATGTCTTTTTTTTTTTTATCTGGATATAGGATACATGATTGGAGATGCCTTGAGTAGGAATAGAAACACATCAATTCTCATGTCCTATTTTTGTGTATGGTTTTGTGTCCATATCACTCTTTATATGATGGGTTTATTGAAAAAAAAAAAATCACGAATTTTACTCCTATTGCAAATTAATCCTCACTTTTAAGAAATTGCAAAAAAAAATCACCACCTTTAAGTATTATTGCAAAATAAACCTAATTTTTTTATTAAAGTAGTTTTTTTGGATTTTTTTTGAAACAATACTTAAAGGTGGTATTTTTTTTGCAATTTATCAAAAGTGAGGATTAATTTACAATACGAGTAAAATTCATGATTTTTTTGTAATTAACCCTTATATGATTGATAAATAAAAGAGAATGAAATACATCCATTATCCTTACAGAAATTATGAAAAATGCCCCAAATAATAATTAATTTTGAAAAATGCCACTCAATATAACTTTTTTTAAGAATGCTATTTTTTTACTTTTTTGTCCCTCTTCATTATATAATTACTATATAGTTCTCGTATAGCATCGAATGTATGTAAGTAAATAAAATATGTGTATGATTGCACATATAGTTGCGTGTATGGTTATCTGTAGAATTGCAGGCGTAGCCGCAGACTATGGTTAATTATGCCATTTTTTTTAAAAATGACATTTTTCTGAAAAAATTATAATGTGTGACATTTTTTCAAAATGAATTATTAAAAGTGGTATATATATATATATATATATATATATATATATATATATATATATATATATATATATATATATATATATATATATTAGGATATGATATACTCCCTCCGTCCTATAATTAATTTCACTGACACGGTAGATATGGAGTCTAAGAAAGTTATTTTTTGATCAACTTTAATGACTTTTTAGGGATATTGTGGTATTTTTAGGTAATAAATAAATTATAAAATATGTTATGTGTATTAGGTGTGAGTGATATTTTTGAAATTAAGATAACTTTTGAGGCTGTTGGTTAATGTGAAATTTTCTTTTTTGGGTGGTGAACATAAGTGTGGGACGGACGAAAACGGAAAGTGTGAACATAATTATGGGATAGAGGGAGTATTTTTTTTTTCTATGTATCATTCCTCACCATTATAACATATGAAATTTTATTAAAAAATGACACAAAAAATTCATATAGAGAAATGGGAGTAGAAATTATTCGATTGTGATTATATATAGTGGAATACCATATCTTGTCCAGTGCATATATTATTATATATTATCATCTCCAATTCACATCATACACCAATGCAAATGGAAACTACTATAGTTCTATATCCTTCTCCTCCAATGGGCCATTTAATTTCCATGGTGGAGCTTGCTACATTCATCCTCCGCCACCACCCGTCCTTCTCCATCACCATCCTCACCGCTCCTTCGTCTGCCGACTACATCGCCACCATCTCCGCCACCCTACCTACCATCACCTTCCACCACTTGCCGCCGATCCACCTAAACCCCGAAGATTTCCCCACACTGGAAGCCCTCCTCTTCGAATCCCTCCGCCTCACCAACCCCCACGTCCGCCGCGCACTAGAGTCCATCAGTCGCTCCACCTCCGTCTCCGCCTTCATCGTCGACTTCTTCTGTTCCGCCGCTCTACCCATCGCCGCCAAACTGGATATCCCTACTTATTTCTTCTTCCCCACCGGAGCTGCTTTTTTAGCGCTTTTCTTGTACTTTCCGTACATTCACAAAGCTAAAAGCGTGAAAGATATTAAAAACACGCTTTTGCATGTTCCTGGAATTCCGCCCTTTTTATCCTCCCACATGCCGGTTCCGATGCGGGATCAAACGACGTCGGATTACCAAAACATGCTGGATATGGCGATCAATCTCCCCAATTCAGCTGGATTTCTAGTCAACACGTTCGAAAGGTTTGAAATTGAACCGCTGAAAGCTATACGAGAGGGAAGATGCCATCCTGACGGCCATACGCCGCCGGTTTTCTGCGTCGGACCGCTTGTGGCAGACGGCGGCGCCGCCGTGCACGACTGTCTAAACTGGCTGGACGAGCAACCGAGTAAGAGCGTTATTTACTTGTCTTTTGGGAGTTTAGGGTTTCATTCACCGGTTCAGTTGAAGGAAATAGCACAAGGATTAGAAAAAACCGGCCACCGGTTCTTGTGGGTGGTCCGGTCGCATCTGGCCGAGGGTGATTCCGCGCTTTTCAGAAGGCCACCCGAACCGGATTTGGATGCCCTTCTGCCGACCGGTTTTCTGGACCGGACGAAGGACCGGGGTTTAGTCGTCAAGTCGTGGGCCCCTCAGGTGGCGGTTCTCCGCCACGAGTCGGTGGGCGGGTTCGTGACTCACTGCGGGTGGAACTCGGTTCTGGAAGCGGTGCGCGCCGCCGTGCCGATGGTGGCGTGGCCTCTGTACGCGGAGCAGCATTTCAACAGGGATGTGATTGTGGAGGAGATGAGGGTGGCGCTGAGGATGGTGAAGGCGGAGGATGGGTTCGTGGCGGCGGAGGAGGTGGCGGAGCGCGTGAAGGAGCTGATGGAATTGGAGAAGGGGAGAGAGGTGAGGAAAGTGGTGGAAGAGATGAGGTCGGAGGGTAGAGCTGCCATGGCGAAAGGAGGTTCTTCCATTGATGCGTTGGGAAAACTAGCCCACTTATGGAAATCTATAGCTAATTAATTACTACTTTAATTTTGGCAACTACATTTAAAAGTAATAATATCCGGGGTGATTGAGTATAATTTTTTATTAAAATGTTACTCCCTCAGTCCGATTCTGAGTATCCATTTATTTTTTCACGTAAATTAAGAAATATTATTATTATATATATATAAAGTGGATAGTTGTATTAGAAGTAAGAGGTGGACCATATTGTGTACTTTTTTACTAAATAGGGGAAATGAATACCTTTAAAGCGGACACCAAAAATAGTAAAATGAATACCTTAGCAGCGAACGGAGGGAGTATTATTTAAAAAAAATTATTATTTAAAAAAATACTGTTACTTTTATTTAGGGTAGGTTTTGGATGAGACTGTCTCACGGACTGTAAGACATATCATCATTAATCCAAATAAATATACTCCACTTTATATTAAATTGAAAGATAAAAGACTATTTGTGGATTTAGTAATACTTAAAGGACCATTTGTGATAATTTATCTTTATAATTTTAAATCAAAAAATAAATTAAATGAATAAAAACTTTTAATTAATAAAATTTTAAATAATAAAAAATATAAATTAAAAAATATATATATAATACTCCCTCCGTCCGCTTCTAAGGTATCAATTTTACTATTTTTAGCGTCCGCTTCAAAGGTATTCATTTCCCTATTTAGTAAAAAATACACAATATGGTCCACCACTTCCCTCTAATACAACTACCCACTTTACATATAATAATAATACTTCTTAATCCATATGCAAAAAGTAAATGGATACCTTAAAGGACGGAATGAGTATCATTAAAACTATTAATTTACAAATACTTGCCAAAAATAAAATCTTTGAATTGTTTATGTGTTGACGTCACGTTGCTCTACAAAATAATTTGTGTATGTGCCGTCGCCAAGTTCGTTCTTGAGAAATTTTGTGCATATGTCGCTCTCATGCTAATCCTGTATTTTAAGTAATTTAATATTTTAAAGACAAAATCTCTTGTGAGACGCTAGTTATGTGAGACCATTGGTTAGACCTGTTAAAGTATGTCTATTATATAGATAAAGTATGTTTAATGGTTGTTAAAGTATGTTTTGTAATGTACGATGAATGATGAATTAAAGTATGATTTTAGAATGTTATAATATGATTCATTATTGACATACTTTAACTACGAATAAGCATATTTTACCTATATAATAAGTATACTTTAATAATGAGTCAATCCGTCTCACATCCATCTCACAAATAACTCGTCTCACAACTATCTCACAAAAAACCCATTTCACAAGAGAGTCTCTCTATTTTAAATATAATTTTATTTAATTCCTCCTATTAATAATCTTAATAATGCAATTAATATTTTATTTTAAATAATATATAAATTTTGTGTATATGGCTTCGCCACGTTCGTTATTGAAAAATTTTGTGTATTTAATGCTCTCACGTTAATCCTGCAATTAATGTTTTAAATATAATTTTATTTAATTCTTTCCATTAGTAATCATAATAATATAATTAATATTTTATTTTAAGTAAAGTAATATTTAAAATAATTAATATTTTATAATTATACAATTTATATTTTATTTTAAATAATTTTTTATGAAGATTTAATTTAATCTAATAAGAGTGCTTAGGTTATTTTAATAAAACTTTATTAATTTAATACTAATTTTTTTATATATTTAAATAATATTTTTTTATTATGTATGTGGCATTATTACATTCGTTCTTCAAAATTTTCGTAGCGCCACCATTTTTATTCCTACAAAAAATTTGTATACGTGATTCTTTCATGTAATCTTGCTATTAATATTTTATTTAAATTAATTCGACATTTTAACTAGTGTTTTATTTAGTCTTTCTTATTAATAACTTATAATTAATATTTGGGAAGATTACTACTAGGTACACAAAAAAAATCCTTAATTACTATGAGATACAAACATACAAAAATATTACTACTAACTATAAAAATATATAGTGATATTCCAATATTACCCCTACAATATGCTGCACATAAATGATGTGTGCAGCAAAGTGTGTGCAGTAAAAAAAGTGTGTGCATAAAAAAAGTGTGGTGGTCTGGCAGAGCTCCGGCGGCGGTCCGACAACTTTTTCGGCGGCCGGCTGGCGGTCCATCGGTGGTGGGTGAGGTTTAGAGTTTGTGGTTTAAAAGTGTATGAGTTTAAGGTTATATTTGGTATTTTATTTTAATATTTTGTATGTGATGGTAATTATTTTAAATCAATGTATATAATAGTAATTAGGGGTACAAAGTGTGTACCTATGAGTAATTTTTCCTTAATAGGGAGATTTAAGTACTAATAAATAATAATAATGAGTTAAAATATATTTTTACATTTATATATTTTTATTGGATTATTTAATAAAAAAATAATTAAATTAAGAGTTCAACTGAACAATTTAAACCATTAAATTAATGTACAAGTTAATCTCCACCATTAAAAAAGATTAAGTAATTATTTTTTTTAAAAACAAAAAACTACTCCAGTATCTATTTAACCCATAAATTTTGGGGTGCACCGGTGCACCCCAAAATTACCCTTAAATTAATTTATAAAAGTAAAAGATTTTTTTTTAAAAGAGTGATGTTCGATTAATAAATAACTTACTACTAATAATAAGTTTAATATTTTTATGATATATAATTGTGATAGTAAAAATATTCATGCACGTCACTTCCTTTTTTATAGTTTTACATATTCAAGCTCCTAATTGGAGTACAGAAAATATTTCAAACCTCAAATTAATAATTTGTCTATTTTTCATATTTTGAATTAAAAAAATTTATTAAGTACACCACTTCCTTTTATATTAATAAAAAGTACATCTTCTTAATACAAGATTAAATGAAGGAGTACATTTTTAATTGTAAAGTAAGACGAAATATAGTTATGTACAATCAAAAGAAAATATATTATGATAAAATATTATATTTTTAAAATAAAAATATCACACATAGTAGAACACGTGTAGTACGAGATAAACAAAATTAGTATATATATATATATATATATATATATATATATATATATATATATATATATATATATATATATATAAGACCTAAATAAATTAATTCCGTAATTAATTTCCCAATTTTAAAATTTGATTACAACTAAATAGGGCCTTTAAAATATATTTAATGGGTTAATGGATAATCCGTTTCATATAAGTGGATCCGTGAGACGGTCTCACCCAAATTTTTGTCTTTTACTATGAATTGTTTATGATATAATTTACTATATTATTATCAAATACCACTTTTTTTTCTTAAAATATTAATCTTTTTATACATCTCCATAAGCTACCCAAACATTTGCATAATAATAAAATGGTGTAATTAAGGTTCTTTGTAAATGATTTTTATTTTTATAATTTTTTAAAAAAGTTATTTAAATTGACGTAGTATAATTTAAAGTGGGATAAAACTTGTGTGCTATTGGCACACCATGCACTAGATTCGACGCCCTAAAAAATTGTAATTTTTAGGATTTATTACTACCTAATACAAAAATAAATTAATATTACTAATGGATACAAAACATATATTTTATTATTATCCACTACAAAATTGTTTAATAAAAAGTCACATTTATCTCTATCCCTATATACATCAATTATAACTGATAAAAAAAATCATATTTCTATATTTTCTATCCACGCATCAATTAAAACTGAAAATGAGAAATTCACGTTTTAAAATTTAATGAAAATTCACGTTATCAGTTAATGCACATTTCAATATATATTCGTGGATATATAAATTATGTTCACATTAATTTATTTTTGAATACAATACAAATCTAAAATCTAAATATTTTTAAGTGAAAAATTTTTATCTAGTTAATATTTTATCAATGCTCATAATGTTTTAAATAATTTTTTAATACCAAAATAATCTTATTCTTCACGTAATCTCTTAATTAATTTGTTAACTAATTTATTTCTGAATACAATATAAACTTGAATTCTAAATACCAAAATATTTTTTAATACATTGTGTAATTATCCAATTTGTTAACTAATTTGTTTTTGAATACAATACAAACCTGAAATGTGAATACGAAAATGTTTTTGACTACATTGTCTAAATTTCTTATCTAATTTGTTAACTAATTTATTTTTGAATACAATACAAACCTGAAAACTGAATATCAAAATATTTTTGAAACAATGTGGAATATTTTCTTATCGTGGTATTTATAAATTTGAATACCAAAATATTTGATCCATCCTGGTATTTCTTAATTAATTATTTAATACCGAAATAATCTGGTCAATTCTTAATTAATTTCTGAATACTAAAATTATTATCGTGGTAATATCTAATACATCATGATAATTTTTTAAATTAATTTCTGAACAGTAAAATAATCTGAACTATTTTTAATTAAATATTTTAATACCAAAATTATGGAGTATATCTTGCTCTCTCAAATTAGTAAAAATTAGTTATCATAATTTGAAATCCCACAGATTTTTAGAAGAATTAAATGGAATGAAATCTACGGATTTTTAGGAGAATTAAATAGAATGAAATATGTTTTTTAATTTTAAAATAAAATATCATTATATTATTATTTATTATTGAATATAATCACATTAAGGATAAAAAAGACATTTCACTTTTTCAAAATATATTGAATACTAATAAATTTAGGTTAATGTACCTATGAGTAATAATAATACATAAATGGGTAAATATCAAAATTGGTCCTGTAAGTATGACGTTTTCCAACTTTAGTCATTTTTCTTTTGCAATTCTCAACTTTGGTCCTTTTTTGTCCACTTTTAGTCATTATAGTCCAAATTTAGTTATTTTTATCCAAATTTAGTCCTTTATGTTAAAAAAGTCCAAAATTGATCAGAAAGTGTATACATAAAGGACTAAAAATGGACAAAAAAATGACCAAATTTTGATAAAAGGACCAAAACTGGACCAAAAGGACTAAAAGTGGGCAAAAAAGACCAAAATTGAGAATTGCAAAAAGAAAAATAACTAAATTTGGAAAACGTCATACTTACAGGACTAATTTTGATATTTACCCGTACATAAATTATACCTAACAGTAATGAACCCCTTTAATATTCTCTCTGTCAGTCAAATATATATATATATATATATATATATATATATATATATATATATATATATATATATATATATAGTATGTCAGTCAAAAATATATAGAGTATTTATTTTTTATGTGGATTAAGAAATATTATTATTTAATATGTAATTGTATTAGTAAAGTTATTCTCTCTGTCAGTCAAATATATATAGTATTTATTATTTCACGTTGATTAAGAAATATTATTATTTAGTTTGTAATGTGTAATTGTATTAATAAGGTGTTTGAGTCTAATATTAATTACTATATTAGTGATGTGAGTGTGTCCCTTATATTTAAAAAGAAAATATGTATCTTTGGCTTGGATACTTAAAATGACAAAATGTATATCTCACAAACGGACGGATTGAATATTACATATCGTAGTATTTAGTCATAAAACTTATAATACCCTTATAAATTTTTTTAAAAAAAAATATTCAAATATTAATATCACTTCTATTTCAACTATCTTTTGATTAAAATAATGATATTCTTATCAATTAAAATGTAATTTTTAATTCAATTTATTTGCAAACACTAATCAATTAAAATTTTCAACTTAAATCAATAGTATTTCTTTAAAAAAATATGAACATTGCAGGTGGCTCAACCCATTCATTAGCTGCACTACTGGTTCTTAATTTGTTTTTGTCGCGCCACACTTCAAATATATATATATATATATATATATATATATATATATATATATATATATATATATATATATATATATATATATATATATATATATAAAAGATGACAGATCACTTGCAGGTTGCAAGAAAATTCAGAAATCCAACCAAATAATAATAATAATATAAGAATAATAATTTTTAAAAAAAATGTAAATACTGCAAGTACATTGTGTCTCACTTTCTCTCACTTTCTCCATAAAAGTTTACAAAAGATTGTATAATGTCAAAGAATGATTATCCACTTCAACAAGATATAGATTGTTGTAAATAATAATGAGAAACATAAAGAAGTGTAAACGATCACTTTAGAGTAGTAATTTATGAAAGTCAAAGTTTTCTTAATTATATATAATTATTTTTTATTACAAATATTATTAATTTTCTTTAAAAATATATAATTTTTTTATGAAATAATTCACCACATTATTATCAATTTTTATTAATTGAGTATTACTTTCCAGTAGAATATTATCATTTTTTATCCATCTCACGAAAGTTATTTATAAAATGATCTGATTTATATACTCCCTTCATGCCACCCAAAGAGTCTATTTTTTTCATTTCGGGTGTCTCATCGAAAGAGTTCTCTTTCCCTTTTTATACACACGGGACCCACACACACTAATACAAGTAAAATATGGAGCTCACACTCCTGCTAATATAACTACCAACTACACATTAAATAATCATATTCCTTAATTTACGTGAAAAATAAAAAAAATAATTATTTGGGCGAGATGGAGGGAGTATATATACTCCTATTTTCTTTTAACTTTATAAAAGAGTGTAAACTTAATTAAGAAAATAAAGCAACAAGAGGTTACTTTAAGTCTCCCGGCACGACTCGTGCCATGTCTGCACGGGTCGTGTCGTTCCACAGCTTCACTGATGCCCGCCTATGCGCATTGCCGCAAGCCGTGTCCTCAGCGCCAAACTCTCGATCGCGCGCCTCGTGTGACACACGCTCCGACGGACAGCGGGTACGGCAGTGGCACGTGACTTGTGAGAAGGAAAATTGCATACTTGCGAAAAAAACCGTAGGCCCGGTCCAATTAGCCATAAATATAAAGGTTAGGGCCCTTTCTCAACCCGTTTAGAATAGTTCTTTTTTTACCTGAACTGAATAACCAATGAGCGAATAGAGCTGGCTGTTGGGCTGCCCAATATAGTGGGCCTAATAAATAAAATAGAAGCCCAAATATTATTATTATTATTATTATTAATAATAATTGTTAATGCTGGACCAATATATTAATAATAATAATGATGGCCCATTTTAAAATCATTAAGGGGTTATATTAATAGCTAATTGTCTTGCCGTGGGAGTTGATGATATATTTTGGACCGGCTAAGTAGTAACTATTTTTAGAATAAATAATAACTAACTAATAACATATTTTAATTTTAAATTTGTCATCATCATTTTTTTATACATATATAACATATTTTATCATTTACTTCTTATTTAAAAAGACAAAAATTTGTGTACACCCGAGTGCATGGGGCACACTCCATGCGCATTTAGAATTTTGTGTTAAATTGTATATCCTTTAGTATAAAAATGTGTACTCTTTATTTTCTAAAGAAAAATTAAAATACTAATGAAAAATGTTTACCTTTTAGAACAAAATGGTGTACCCTTATTAATTAAAGTGTATATTTTTTAGAACAAAATAATGTACCATAATCCATAATACTAAATTTTAAAGGCGCATGGTGTACACCCTAGCGCACACAATCCTCATTCATTTAAAAATACCAAACTACCTAAAAAATAAATTAAAACAATAACTTTTATTAATATTCGTAATACGAAGATAAATTTGAAACGTAGGGAATATGACATTTCAATATGATAATCAAATCGAATCGGATCTAAACACACAAAACTAGACCTGTGTTCAACCGGGCAAGTTATTGCCTTTTCTTCTATTTGTATGTTTCAATTATTATGAAAAAAAATAAAAAAGTAATAGTTGTAAAACGTTTTACACTTAAATCAAATCACAGATCTAAAAGAGGTCATTCACCCAAATAACTGTATCCAAGAGAATCCATCACAGATCTAAAAGAGCTCATTCACCCAAAATAATAGTAACACGTTTTACACTTACTCAAGTTGTACCTTAATTCGTTAATCCAATAATTACAAACTCATGTTCTTTTCCGTATATTATGGCTTACGAATTTAATGCTAAAAAAATTCTACTCCTAAAACATTTTTTTATTATGTAATATCAACCAAATTTTGGGGATTACTTTCGTAACCCGACTCATACTACTTGCTATGCCGGTTAATTCTTACAATAATTTTTTTAAATATTTTATTTTTTCTCTATCTTTCCGGTCTATTTTTTCTCTTTCACATCACAGGCAGCAGAAGATATGGGCGGAGCCATATCATAGAGCGTCAAAGTCGACAGCCTTGAGGACGCCGCCGGCAGCAAGCGCGTGGGGCGAGTGAGAGCTATTGGAGGCGTCGTATCTGATCCGAGACGAAGGGTTGTTTATGGCATCGTCGCCATTAGAGCACTAAATGGTGGGTCGGTGGAGGAGGACGACGAACATATGATTAGAATGGGAAGGTAGAGAAAGGATAACACTTGAGCTTGAATTGAGAAGACGTCGATATTATTGTTCAGGTCAATTTTCGAGAATTTTACACTTTTGGTCCCGCATGACACATAACCTCTTCAAAATGGTCCCAATACTTTCACTTTTAATCCCGAATGATTATTTCTTTGCAGACTTGATCCCATAAAACTTCACCTTTGCATATTTAGTCCCATACAGCTCCATTATTAGTTCCAAAAATTTAGATTCATATTTTATTTTTTTTATTTATTTACTTTTTTTTGTCTTTTTAATGTTACCAAATTATTAGTAAATTCAAAAAAGACATGCTGGAAAAAAAAATAAAACATGAATATATACTTACAATTCTTTTATTTTATTAATTTATTTATTTACTTATTTATTATTATTTTATTTTTTATTTGACAATTAAATTTTTGCAAACTTGTTCCGATAAAACTTCGACATATTTAGTCTTATACAGATGTATTATTGATCCAAAAAAATTAGATTCATATTTTATTTTATTTATTTACTTACTTTTTTATTGTTTTATTTTTAATATAACCAAATTTTTATTGTTTTAAAAAAAGACATGTTCAAAATAATAATAATAATAATGATAATAATAATAAATAAATATGATATAAAGTAACATGTTATAAGAATTTAGATTCATATTTATTTTATTTGTTTATTTACTCATTTATTGTTTTATTTAATGTTACATTTTTATTACTTTTTAAAACATGTTCAAAATAATAATAATAATTATTATTATTATTATTATTATTGTTATAATAAGTATTAAATAAATAAATAAACATAAAATAAAATAAACATAAAATATGAATTTAATTTATTGAGATCAATAGTGTAATTGAATGCGACTAAATATGCTAGGTTGAAGTGTTATGGGACCAAGTCTGCCAAGAAATAATCGTTTGGGATTAAAAGTGAAAGTATTGGGACTATTTTGAAGAGGTTATGTGTTCTGCGGGACCAAAAGTGCAAAATTCTCTCAATTGAATACTAAGCATAGAAAATTAAAAAAACTATGAAATAACAGGCTGGATAGATAATTAAGATATTATTAAAAAATAAATATTTATTGATCTAAAGGTCTAAAATGAATAGATTATATCCAACGGCATTGACTGATTTGGGTCATGTAACACCCAGGTTACACAAGAATCTGCCCCAAAATTTATTTAAAACGTTACATTGAATAAACTTATCAGTTCCAGAATAAAGTATAAAATTTTGTCATTATGATTTTTCTTAATTAAAATAAAATATATATTTATATTTATATTTATAGAACCATACAAAATAATTAATATATTATTTAAAAACGTGACTCGCACACTATATTAATACAATTAACCACTACATATTAAAATATTATATTTATAACACATTAATTATTAAAATTTTATACTTCTTGATCTATGTAGAAAAAAGTGAATGTATACATTATTTGGAATGAAGGGATACTAAAATAATTTCATATTATAACTATGAGAGTTTATTTCCACTATATATATATATATATATATATATATATATATATTATTTTTATTATATGTTTCATAATAATGTATAGTTGAGGTCTTAGAAGGTCCCCAAAGATTAGAATGGATATATTCCAATCTAGCTTTGGTATTATGCTCAGCTGCACCAAATTTTAGCCTCTTTGACTTGCCTAATATACAAGCTTCACACTGATCTAACTTGCAAGTTGAACTGATTTCAAGCAGCTTCTGTCTTGCAAGTTCTTGCAAGCCTCTTTCACTTATATGACCAAGCCTTCCATGTCAAATATTAACACTACTATCATCCTTAGTTGCATTAATCTGTCCAGTTACAACAGAACCATCTAAGAAGTACAGATCAGACCTCTTAAAACCTTTAACAACTACTAATTTTCCTTTTATGATAGTAAGTGTTTCTCCCTTCAAAAGACACTCATAACCTTGAGAAACTAACATTCCAAGAGATATTAGATTTCTTCTCAAACTTGGTACATATCTGATATTTGTCAACATCCTGATTTTCCCATTAAACATTTTAAGTTTGATAGAACCTATTCATTCAATCTTACAGATGTGATCATCACCTAGCATGACTGATCCTTCATCTTGTGATCTTAATTCAGTAAACCAATCTTTTCTAGAAGTCATATGAAATGTACATCCTGAATCCATAACCCATTCTTCTGATACTGAACTAGAACAAATTGTCATTGCTTCAATGAAATTAGAATCTGAACCAACTTGATTAGTTGTTACCTGATTTGCATGAGACCTCTTATTTCCTCCCTTTTCAGCTATCTTCTTTGCCACCATTACTTTCCATTTGAAACATTGTTTCTTGAAATGTCCAGGCTTATTGCAGTGATAGCAGTTCTTGTTTTATTTTTCATCTGATGGAGTACTATAATTCTTTTCTGGCTTCTTCTTATCAGTATTGCTACTCTTATTATTCTTATTATTCTTGCTCCACTGATTTTGTTTCTTTGCTACTAAACCTTCTGCAATTGCTTGTTGATCTGGATTCTTGTGAAGTACCTTTGCCTTAACTGCTAACAAAACTTGCTCAAGTGAGATTGACTCAGCATTAGCAAACAAAAGTGTATCTCTTAAACCTTCAAAGGACTTTGGAAGAGCTGACATGAGGATGACAACTTTATCTTCAGTTGACAGAGCCACATCAATATTTTCTAGATCATCAATGATCTTGTTAAACTCATCTGATTGACCAATTATTGACTTATCTTCTGATACCTTGAAAGAGTATAGTTTCTGCTTCATGTACAAACGGTTGGCCAGACTTTTAACCATGTACAGCTCCTCCAATTTTTTCCAAACTCCTCTTGCTGTAGCTTCCTTTGAGATTTCCCTCAGGGCTTTATCTCCAAGATACAGGATAAGTGCACTTCTAGCCTTGATTTGTTGTTCTTGATCTGCTGCAAGAGTAACAGCACCAACTGCTGCAGCTTGATTTTCAGGAAGTGGTTTGATTGCTTCTGATAACCCTTGTTGAACCAAGATGGCCTCCATCTTCATCCTCCACAGACTGAAGTCTGTCTTCTCTGAAAACTTTTCAATATCAAACTTAGTAGTAACCATTTGATCTTCTTCTCCACTGAATCTTCTTCTTCTTCTTGGTTTCCCACAGACTGCGCCAATTCTTATGAATGCATGCAAATTCAAACTACCCTTTGAGCAAACTTGCACACCCTATCTTCCTCACCCTCTCTCACGTATCGAATCAAACAAAAATAAAATCAAACCAAAGAAAGGAGACAAAGATGTATAGTGGTTCGATCTTAAAGATCTACATCCACTTCTTAAGGAGAGAGATCACTAATATGGTGGAATACATGTTACAACTTCTTGAAGAAGATGATGAATTAAACTTCTAAGAAAACCCTAAACTTCTGAACCTAACCGATGAAGATGATGATGATCATTCTAATGTGTGTGTTTCTGCCTTTTCTTTTTATATCACACCTGCGTGTTTTAGAATCCATCAGCAAGCTTTCCACGTGATCCGTTAGCTTCATTCAGTTACAACTGAACACCAACCAACTAAGATTCTTGCCATGTCACCAATCCATCAGCTCAGCATTACTTCTGATCCTATGGCTCTCCTTATGCAGCAGCACTGATCCTACCCTTCAATCCATCTTGCTGCTTATATTGAGCATCATCTCAAATCTTGTTTAACCGGCAATCTCACGTGTTAAAGCCAGCTGGATTAGTTGTTATGCAACTTACTAACTAACTCAGCAAACATAGATTCTTTACTTAAACCCACCATCCAGCTGCATGCCTCAAGACTTCATCCAATGGTTCCAACTTACTGCCAATAGCTGATGATCACCACCTTTGATCATGCTGATTACTTTCTTAATCATCACCCTAAACATGTATGTTGCTGATCTACACCATTCATACGTATGCATGCATGATCTATGCTCAACATATATTTTACCCCGGAGGTTTCCAGGGTGTATCGTAAGGGTAATTTTGTTGCCCATCGAGTTTGGTTCGTTTATTTTGTTGCCTATCGAGTTTTGGTTAGTTTACTTTGTTGCCCATCGAGTTTTGGTTCGTTTTGCCTATTACTAACAATGCATAACTTATTTATATTCTGCAGGGTACAGGGTTGTGTTATGTTTATGCGATAATGGATTGCAGTTACTGTTTTGACTTTATTATTGGCGGGGAGCGGAAGAAAGTACAGTGGATGAAGATGATGGTTCCCCTTCTGGCCGAAGCATATTCTTCACAAGCACAACATACAGGAGCAATTTGGTGGCGGCTGTCTTGTTCTGGTAGTTGCATGTTTTCTTTTTTCTTAGGTTTAATTTTTTTGTCAATTCATTCAATATTTGTCAACATATCAAGCCACTGGCGACAATTTTCCGGCGAAGCTTACAAGATAGGTTCTATCATTGCTACCTTTGGTGGCCTCATGTTTGGCTATGACATTCAGGCTCAGTGTCCTAATTTTAGGGGCACAGTGTCCTCGGAGACACGCGAATTTTAGTCATTCTTCTTTTTTTATTTAATTATTATGTTTACAAACGAAATTAAATAGGTGTTCATATATAAAATGTTCATTTATTATTCAGAAACAAATTGTCAAATATGTTCACAAGTATAATCGAGTTTTAATAAACGAGGTTGAGCATGTATCCTACTACACAAATGATACTCAATGGGCAAAAAATAGGCTCGGCTCTCGTTTACACTAGTGGCAGATTTTTTTTTCTACAGTAGAATTTTCATTTGAAAAAAAAGTTTAAGACAATATCATGAATTGAGTAAAAATTTGCGTTGTAGTTAATAATTTAGGGATACAACCTAATTTATATATAAATATGTGTACATACTATATACGATATAATATAATATATATATATATATATATATATATATATATATATATATATATATATATATATATTTTTCGGGGTTATGGGGTACTGTTGTACCCCTTATTTTGTCGCCACTTATTTACATCCCTAATGATATACATTAGTGAAAGTATTTTATTGTGAAATAGATATATGTGAAACAAATAATTCAATAAATTATTAAATTATGATCATTATATAGATTCTATATTAAAAATAAAAAATAAAATATTGAGTGGTTAAAGTATAATTAAAATATAATAGATAATATTATATTTAATATAATTTTAAGGTGTTATAGTGTAATATATCACGCGTAATTCTTTACCTTATCCATCAATTTTTCTTATTAATTTTAATTTGTTTAAGTAGTGTGGTGACATTATAGTATAAATTTGGTTTAATGAATTGTACAAATATTTGTGTGATATTGTTTGAAGGAATTATTTATGTGAAATGGGCTAGAAGGAATCACATTTTTATAAAAAGTAATATTCTAGAAATGGGTTAGAAGGAATCACATTTTTATAAAAAGTAATATTACAAGGGTTGTTTGGTAAGGAATAATAAAGAAAGGTAATATGAATCATTAATACTATTAATTTATAAGTGCTTGCCAATTTTTTTTTTTTAATTGTGAGATGGCGACTCCACGTTGCTCCTTAAAAAATTTTGTGTATGTGGCGCTCCCACGTTGATCCCGCAATTAATGTTTATTATATTTAATTTATTTTAAAATAATTAATATTTTGTAATCCTACCATTAATACATCTTAATTTAAATATTTAATAATCCTACCATTAATACATAATAATATTATTTTAAGTTTATATAAGTAATTTAATTTAATACTTTAAATACTTTTTTATTTAATCCATAAACTTTGTGTGAATTTTAAATTATTTATTTTCATTGTATTTTAAATTATTTATTTTCATATTTAGCATATATATTTTAATTAAGGTATGATATAATCGATTAGTTATAAAGTTTTGGTAAATTATTTATTTTCATTGGATTTTAAATTATTTTATTTATTTTCATAATTTACAAGTGCTTGCCAAAAATATATTTTTTTTAAATTGTGAGGTGGCGGCTCCACGTTGCTCCTTGAAAAATTTTGTGTATGTGGCGCTCCCACGTTGATCCCGCAATTAATGTTTATTATATTTAATTTCATTTAAAATAATTAATATTTTGTAATTCTACCATTAATACATCTTAATTTAAATATTTAATAATCCTACCATTAATACATAATAATATTATTTTAAGTTTATATAAGTAATTTAATTTAATACTTTAAATATTTTTTTATTTAATTCATAAATTTTGTGTGAATTTTAAATTATTTATTTTCATTGTATTTTAAATTATTTATTTTCATATTTAGCATATACATTTTAATTAAGGTATGGTACAATTGATTAGTTATAAAGTTTTGGTAAATTATTTATTTTCATTGGATTTTAAATTATTTTTTTTCATATTTAGCATATACATTTTAATTAAGGTATGGTACAATCGTTATAAAGTTTTGATAAATTTATAGTATTATGTAATAATATTATTTTAAGTAATTTTATTATAAAAGTTTGTGTAAGTAGTTAAATTTAATACTTTAAATATTTTTAATTTAATCTGTAAATTTGGTGTGTATTTTAAATTATTTATTTCCATATTTAGCATATAAATTTTAATTAAGGCATAGTACAATCGGATCAATTAGTTATAAAGTTTTGATAAATTTATAGTATTATGTAATAATATTATTTTAAGTAATTTTTTTAATATTATTTTAAGTAATTTTCTTATAAAACTTTATGTATGTAATTAAATTTAATACTTTAAATATTTTTGATTTAATCTGTAAATTTTGTGTGTATTTTATATTATTTATTTTCATTGAATTTTAAATTATTTATTTCCATATTTAGCATATAAATTTTAATTAAGGCATAGTACAATCGATTAGTTATAAGTTTTTGGTAAATTTATGAAGAAACAAAAAATTTTTGTTGTTGTTTGATTATTTTAATTAAGTTTTAATAATTTTAGGAAAGATGAAGTATATTATTAAAATTTAATATTTTCAAAGTAATTTTGGTGTTGATTTTAAATTATTTATTATTATATTTATCATTTAAATTCATTGTATATAAGTATATGACGTAATACAATCGATCAATATTCATCTATAGTGAAATTTTTTTACCTCCATTGCAATTTTTATACTGTTTCTTTTTTCCTTTATTAAATCATGTCATCAATTTATGATCCTGTGTATGAAATTACTATGTAAAAGGAGACTTTGAGAATTAAAGTTAAATGCTTGAGGCTTTGGATATCATACCTTGATAATACAGAAAAAAAATACCTGGATATGATTATGATGGATGAAAAGGTAAATTTTAGTTGATTATAATGATTAAATATTCTTTAAGTATATGATATATTTTATATTTCCACAACTTTTAGATTATTAACATGATAAGGTTTTTTATTTAATTATATTGTTATATTATATGTGTAGGGTTCGAAGATTCAAACAACAATTCGCCGTAATCACATATCAAAATTTGAGAAATTGTTAAGTGAGGGGGCAACATATATTATATCAAATTTCTGTGTTGCTGAAAATATTGGGTCAGTCCTTATTACAAATTATGAATTCAAGTTGAACATCCATAATTACATGTTGGTGCGATTGACTTCGCCATTGGAAACCAACAAAATTGGCATAAATTTTATTGATTTTGATACAATCAATTCTCAAGACAACACTAGAGATACAGTACTCATAGATATGTTTTAAAAGTTTATTATTATTATTTTAATAGAAACTAATTATACTTTTTTAAAAAATTGGTTCTATTTTTTCTTACAATGACAATTTCCACAGACATAATTGCTTTGGTGGTAAAAATAGGAGATATAATTTATGTTAGTGCAAGGGGCAAGCCTACAGATAAAATTAATATTGAGATTGAAGATGAATAGTAACTTTCTTTTAAAATATTTATTCATATTTTTTTACTCAATTTTTATGTTTAATGTTTTTTTAATTAAAATTTTAACATCAATTTAAGACACACAATCATGAATAGTACATTGTGGGGGAGAATTTGCAAGACAATTGATGCAATACAAGAAGAACAATCCAAACCAAACACTTATTATTGTTATGTATGTATTTAGATGTCATTTTAACAATAAATATAGAGGCACATTTTTTTTAAAACTCATTTTATTTATGTATAATCCAAACCAAACACTTATTTAGATGGAGTATGTCAAAATCAACAATAAATATAGAGGTACATTTTTTTTAAACTCATTTTATTTATGTATAATTTTGTATGTATTTAGATGTCATTAGATTTTTATTCTATATTTAGCCATTAATCATATATTATTTGTCCTCTAATTTCTTAGATATGTTTTAACAATAATAATAATTATTATAAAAATTTAAATCATACTTTTTTGAAATATGTTATAGGAAAAAACATATCAAATTCTTGGAATGCAACAAGGATAACAATTAATGAAGATATAAAAGAAGTTCATGATTTCCGAAAGAGGTACGTTCTCAATCTATACATTACATTTAATGATTTTTTTTTAAAAAAATACTTTCTCCGTTCCATTTCAATGTTTACGTTTCAATTTTGTGCGTCTCATTTCAATATTTATGTTTTTCTTTTTGGAATATGGGACCCACCTAAAATAATTAATATATCATCCAACACTAATACACCTACCCACTTTAAATTAAATATTATATCTTTCCACCCATTATCTATTAAAATATTATACTCCTTCATTAACGTGCAAAAAATAAACGTAAACATTGAACGGGATGGAGGGAGTATATATCTATAAATTTTAATATTTATGCATTTGAAAATGTAGCATGGGTTTAATAGGTCATGATAGATTGTCTGGACAGTCTTAATGTATTTTATAATTTTCATATACTGACATCTATAAAGAATAGAATTGCATTAATAAAATTTCACATATTACAAATTTTCACATGATTAAAAGATATGACATAAATTAGAATTTAGTTTGCAAAATACAACATACCTGTTATATCTATCCTATGTTTTATTATAATTATTTTTTATTTTTTTATTGGCTGGACTTGGTTGGATCATTTCCTAAAGAGCTTGACACTCTTATTGATTCGAAGTTCATTTTTAGATTCCATATCTATGAAAGAAATATAAGTAGTCAATGGAATGTATACATTGTGATGAAAGTATCTTCAGATCCTACTATGATAAAGGCTATAACGAATAGATCAAAAGCGAAAAAGGTATTGAAGTTCAAAATTAAAAATGCATTTATGGTAATTTGCTCCATCTTTTCTAACTGTTATATTATACTGTTATTTTTATGTTTACATACAGCCTTTAGGATCCTCCATGAATGATATTTTTTCAAATAAAATGAGTACTCCAAAATGGAATCATAAATTGGTTGACTTTGAGACTATTGATGATGATAAAGATAATGCTCTGGATCAGACTCAAATGCGGGCCACGAATAAAATGATGATTCAAGTAAAAGTTGAAGATAATCAATCTTAAGAAACAAAACATATTACTTAATGAAATACTTAGGATTTATCCATAAATTTTATTATAACTGCATATTTAGATTATCATAATTTTTATGAAACTATGAATAATTATTTTAATTCTATTATCAATTCTATCCTTCAAATTTTTCTAGAATCAAGAATTAATGTTTATTTCAATACCATTACCAACTCTATTTTTCATATCAAGTAGACATGCGCTTCCAGAAGAATAAGAATTCAGAATCTAAATTGTCTCATACAAAATTAATTTATTCAAAATAGTCTTAAAAAATTTAATTTTACCTACAAATAAAACCATAACTTTTAACTTTTCTCTAAAATGATCATTTAAACCTAAAAATGATCAATTTTATTTATGAGTTTTATAGAGATAAAAAGTAATATTTTGAGACAAAATTACAACAAGTAAAAATTAATAATTAAAATAAAAGTTATGGGACAACATTAATAAAAAAAGAGTATTGTATTGAAACAAATACTATATAGCAAAACTGAAAGGTTCCAGGTTTGGAACGAATATTAAGCTCTTAATTAATGCTTTATTTAATTTTGCAATTAACATTAATTTTAAGTAATTTAATATAATATTTCAAATATTATTTTATTTAATATGTCCTATTTTAAGTAATTTATTATGACAACCACAATAAAATTTGTACATGTGGCAATCTCACATTAATCTTATAATTAATATTTTATTTTAAATAATTTATTATTCTAAATATTAATTTTTTATAGTCTTTTATTTATTTATAATTTTAATAACATAACTAATATTTTATTTTAAATAATTTAATGAGTGAGGCTTGCGTGCGCCCGGGCGCACGGACCACATTCCGTGCGCCTTTAGAATTTTGTGTTAAATTGTATACCCTTTAGTATTAAGATGTGTACCCTTTATTTTCTAAAGAAGATTATTGTGTGTATCCGGCGCATGGACAGCACTCCGTGCACCTTTAGAATTTTGTGTTAAATTATATACCCTTTAGTATAAAGATGTGTACCCTTTATTTTTTAAAGAAAAAAAATAACCAGCAATAACGGAGGAATGTTCTTTCTATATGGATTCTGGGGAACAGGAAAAACTTTTATTTGAAACACATTATCTGCTGCTTTGAGAAAAGACGGTTGTATCGTCATTAATGTAGCTTTGAGTGGAATAGCAGCGCTTCTTCTTCCAGGAGGACGAACGGCCCACTCCTGGTTTGCAATACATTTGAAGGTGAATGAAAACTCCACGTACATATTAAGCCCAGATCTGAATTGTGCACATTGTTTCAAAAAAGTAGTCTCATTATATGGGATGAAGCGCCAATGGTAAAGAGGTATTGTTTTGAGGCTCTTGATAGGAGTTTGAGAGACATTATGAGGTTGATTAACCCTATTATAGAAGAAAAACTATTTGGAGGGAAAACGGTGGTTTTTGGTGGAGATTTTAGACAAATTTTGCATGTGGTTATAAAAGGCACTCGCGAGGATATAATATCAGCAACAATCAACTCTTCGAGCCTATGGGAAGATTGTACGGTGCTAACACTCACAAAAAATATAAGGCTACATTCTGAAAGAGATGATCTTGAAAATAATGGACATGATATTGCTGAGTTCTCTGATTGGATATTGAATGTTGGTAATGGTGATGTTGGGAAAGGTAATGATGGAGAGTACACAATTGAAATTCCTTTGGACCTACTAATATTGAACGACGAGAACCCAATGGATGCTCTTATTAACAGTATATATCCATCATTATTGGAAAATTGCAATACACCAGGATATTTTGAGGATAGAACAATTCTAGCTCCTACACATAGAGTAGTAGAGACTGTCAATGACCACATGCTAAATATGTTTCCTGGGGAAGCAAGAGAATATCTTAGTTTAGATAAAATCTGTCCAAATGATAGATCACCCAAAATTAATACTCTATATTCGGAAGATTTTTTGAATTCTCTTAAGTGTTCTGGACTTCCTAATCATGTTTTGGTACTTAACGTAGGAGTTCCAATAATGCTCCTCAGAAACATTTATCCAGCTTCAGGATTATGCAATGGAACTAGATTGATAGTAACTAAATTGGGAATTCATGTTATTGAAGCGAAGATACTAGGTGGTAAAAATAAAGAGAGCTTGGTGTTAATTCCTAGAATAATTTTGAGTCCAACGAACAACACACTACCAATTATGTTTCAAATGAGACAATTTCCAGTGTTGGTGTGTTTTGCGATGACTATAAACAAGAGTTAGGGATAATCATTATCGAGTGTTGGAGTTTTCTTAATGAAATATATTTTTACACATGATCAGTTATATGTAGCGCTCTCCAGGGTTAAGAATAGGGCAGTCCTAAAAATACTTTGTCTAGATGAAGAAGGGAAAGCAAGCAACAACACAGTTAATGTTGTGTTTGGTGAAGTTTTTAGAATTTTTACAGTAATTAATGTTACAAATAATATAAATATGATTATATTTCACTTTTTATTTATTTCAATTCAGTTACATAATATACCATTTAAAGGTAAACATCATAATTACAATAAATAAAGATAAATATATACGAACATGAAAAATAAAACGAAAATAACATTACATCAAAGCATATCGAAACTAACATAATAAAGTAAAGATCATTTAAAAAAGATATATTATAAAAAATATAACCCGTATAATACACGGAGAAACATACTAGTGAAAGATAATTGATTTTCATTCCACATACTTGACTAAATTGGAATTTAAAATTAAAAAAATTTTAATTACTCTCATTGATTTAATGACTACCCCACCACTTTAATCAATTTCGTTATCATTACTATTACCCTTATTAATAACTCTCATTATCATTATCATTTCGAAATTTGAAGCAAACGACTGTTAATGAAAAGTGAAAAGGGTACACAAAAATATTTTATGAAGAATTTATTTATAATATAAACACTATAAGTAAAAAGTGATAATATTTTTTAATGAAAAATGATAATATTTTTAATAATAACTTTTATCGATAAACTTATGATAATTTCTTTTTATCAAATTATTGTAAATATTTGATTTATCAATTACTTTTTAGTATATAAAAAATTATTCTCTACATAGATGAATAAAAATTTACTCTTCTGAATAAAAATAATTACTCTTCAAAGAGTAATTTTTTACAGTATATAATAAAAAAATAATTTTGCAAAAACATAATTTACGTGTGAACTCGATTCACACTGTATGTGAAACCCAATTCACACTATATATATTCTTAAAAAATACTCCCTCCGACCCATTCAAATGATTTTTTTTTTATTTTGGTCGTCTCATCCAAAGGGTTACCTTTCATTTTTAATACACATAGTTTCATACACACCCTCTAATACAATTAAAATATGGGGCTCATACTCCCACTAATATAATTATCAACTACACATTAGATAATAATACTCCTTAATTCACGAGCAAAATGCACCTTTGGGAGTATACTAGTATGAACTCGGGATTAATAATGTTTATGCTACAAAGGGTAAGTCAATAATTTCACCCAATAAAAGGTTTGCCTCCCACTTGAATTTAATTGATATAGCCCAAGGTTCCTTAAATTTTATTTCGGATATTAGCTCACTTCACATTAATTAGGCCCAATTACTCCAGAGAACAATTTTCAATTTCTAGAGCCCATTAATTTTGCACGGATCTATAATATAAACTCCTTTGCTCCGGAACCTATTTACATAAATATAAAAAGAAAGAAAAAAAAAACAAAAAAAAAAAACGGATACACCCATATACGAAATTTGTAAGCTAATAAAAAAGAAAAATACTCGTGTCCCAAACTTCACACTATCTATTTTTATATATTTCATACTCCTTCCATAGGCTTCTAAGGAACCATTTGCTTTTTGCAAGTGGACAATTCTAAGGTCTTTATTTGCTTTTTGTATGTGGATTAAGAAGTATTATTATTATAAATAAAGTGTGTAATTGTATTAGAGGGAAGTGGTGAATCATATTGTGTACTTTTTTTACTAAATAGAGAAAATTGATATCTTTGAAGCGGACACGAGAAATAGTGAAATGGATACCTTAGAAGCAGACGGAGGGAATATTAAATTTCACTATAAAAAAAATACTTATGTTAATGTCTACTCCAAAAAAATACATTTTAATTACAAATTTTCTACTCACGCCTAACACACATAACATAACATTTTATAATTTATTTATTATTTAAAAATACTACTACATCCGTCCCCTTCAAAGATGATCTTTTATCCATTTTGTGAGTCCCACCCAAAAAGTGTCATTTTCTTTTTTTATATACATGGAACCCACATACACCCAAAATTATCCTCTTATTGAGGGACGGAGGGAGTATATTATCTCCAAAAATTAATAAAGTTGGTAAAAAAAATCTAGGGTTTTCACCTTGAAAAGAAACAACAAATCGGTTGGCATGGGAGGTATAGGAAATACTACGAAGTTTCCTGTTGCATAAGCTCTTCCAAGTAAGTAGATCTTGGTTGATATGAGTTTACCTTTCTTAATTTTCTCAAGCATCTTAATTTTGTTATATTCCCTTTCATGGCCACACTTGCAGCACGTGCTAGCCCGGGTTACATGCATTTAAAAGTTGATAAATTAGTATTTTTATTAAATTTGATAAACAGAATGTGTAATAAGCCTAATGATAAAACCAAATGACAAAACCTAAGTGTTCTAACAATACTGATTAATATGGAAATTGAAATATAGTTTGGCTCTCCAATCAGAAAGAAGGTACAAATAGAAAGTTAATAGTTATTCAACTGTGAATTAAAACAAGAAAAGAAAAATGAATAGCCGTTGCAGCATCCAATATATATTATTGGAATTTTGACAACCCAAGAACATGGTAACACAATGACTATCTTCTTAAAAGGCCATTTACATAAGCATACCCAAGTAACAAGCATTACTTAGCAACAAGTATAGTCTTTCAGGTCGAAATATGAAAGTTGTTTTATAAAAACAAATTTCAGAGTTTACCACAACTGCAATCGTACAGTTCGATCTTCAAGATACATGTACCTCAAAAGATCACATTTCAAGCCATCTAAACCATAAGTTCTCACCATTGAAAAATAACCATGAAATTGCTTATCCAACTATACTTGCATACAAATAATATAATAGGATTATACAAAAATATTCTGCTTTTAGATGTATGATAAACCAAGACCTCACCCAAATATAACTACATTCCAAAGCATAATATTTTGCACGAATTTCCAAGGCTGTCTTGGCAGTCTAATACTCTTTAAGGTTCATGCATGATGTCCCGTTAGCAAATATAACCAAAACCAAGAGTCAGAATAGCGTATAGAATGTTTACACTAAATTAAAATGATTTTCTTTTTCGGTCTTTGATTACTAAAAGAATATGGTTCCCAAACGTTAGAAGAACAAAGAGGGATGTGGGTGAATCAAGAACAAATGCATTCACGTCTTTAGCTCTTGTAAATTTGTGGTTAGTTAGCATGTTTTAAAACAAGATTAAACATGGTACATGGAGCTTTTGACCTAAGACACTGATCGTCCAAGCAGAAGAGCCATCATCAACTTTTCTTTTAAAAGTTCTAAGATGGGTGACATATAAACCCTACAAATTCTTAAAATTAGTGCCTACCATAGCACTCAGAAAAACTAAATTTTGGAAAATTATAATAAGATCATGCAACCTCAATACAACTCACCCTTTTCATAGATATGCTTTCCCCATTGAAGGATTCAATTCAATTGCTTTATTAGCATCAGCAATGGCCACAAACATAAAAAACTAACAAGCTGTTAAAAAAAGTGTTAAGAGTGTTATTGCTAAAAATCTAGACTAATGTATTAAAATTCAGAAACAAGTTTGCTTAATTCAACGATCTAATTCAGTGTGCATTTTAAATTTAGGGCAAAGACAGATTACTTGAGAAAGAAAGTTTAAATTTAATAATTTATGGTTAAATGAAAGGCTAAAACTTTCCCCCCAGCATCAAAAGAAATAGGCCTTCTGCAGTAGAAATATACATCCATGAGAAGAATTGTGAGACTATAAGTAAAGTCTTACAACAAACTTTGTCTTAACATAATTATGTTAGAATTCCATAAGTGTTGAATGATTTAAACGAAAATTAAATTATATATGGAACCACGTATTGAAGCAACTCAAAATAATTACTAATACTGTCTTTTCTTAATATTATTAGTATTTCATAAAATTAAATAAATTTATATTTATATTTTCTCTTTACTTTCTTTTTTTTTATTTTTTATTTGGGACCTTAGAGCTATCAGTAAACTACCCCACTGTCTCTCTCCTCTCTCTTCCATCTCGGTGTCTAATAATCCCCGGACGAAAGGTCATCCTGACCCCTCATTGAAAAGGATTATTTTTAGCATCCAAATCCTTAAACTTTTTTTAATGAATCAAATAAACCCTTTATATTTCATTAAGAGAGCAAAACTGTATTTTGTTGATTAAAAAAATAAACATTAATCAATAGGTGGGGCCATGTTGAAAATAAAAAAGTTAAGTCGGAATTATCAGACACGTACGCTTAAACTTCCAATCAGTAAAGCCCATGTTTCATCTTCTCTGTTTTTCTCAGATGATCAATTCTTACCCTGAACTTGAACTACATCGGAGGAGGTGAAGAAGAAGGATGTCAGCAACGCCGTCGACGCTGACACCAAGCTGATGACGACGGCGCGTTGGAGGAACGCGGGAGTCTTCCCGATATTGAGAATTGACATTCTTCTTCCTCGCTTCGAAGCAACGAACCATCGCTACCCATTTCATCACCAACACCTGCTTCCTCAATCGATCCCTCACGCGATAAGAAATGTGCTTCCTCTACACCTTCATCCTCTGGATATTCATTCAAGGGGAACACCTTCTTGGCTATGGTTTCGCAAAGCAGAATGGTTTTCTCGTAGCTGGGGTCCAGCGACGGGCACCACTTAGCGGCGGAGTTGATTCTCGACGAATCACCGGAATTCAACAGCTTCATATCCGATCTCAATTTCTGGGCGAACAAATTGGAAACACACTCGTGCAACAGCTTGAAATTAGGATCGCTGTTGAACTTCTCCACAATCTTTTTCGCCTTTTTAATCATCTCTTTCTTTGTGTTTAATCGCAGATTCCTCTTTCGAAACTTTCTTCCTCTGCGATGAAGACCGTAATCACTCTGATAGCCACCGTAGTTGCTGGTGAAGTCGTCGCTGTCATAGCCGTCTCCCTCGGTCGGGTGGGCGGGCCTTTCCAGGATCCGGGATGGAATCTCGAGCAAATCCTTCAAGTAGTCGAAATTAAGCAGCAGCATTGGAGGCTAGGGTTTTAGGGTGGTTGCTGTGCAACAACAAGGCGGCAGTGTAGAACCCCTATCTATCAGATTTGCCGGTGTCCTGGATACCTCGGAGATTGCAGACGAGCTTCAGCGCCTTCAATGGATCCTTATCCCACACCTTCTTCAGAAAGTGCTTTAAGGTTTCTACAAGAAAAGTGAGTATTAATGACGAAAAATTTATGACAGGATGACTATTTTTAATGAGAGGAGTGAATAAGATAGATGTTTTTAGTGATCATTAAAAGTGTTCATCCTGTCATTAAATATATAAACAAATTATGGGCCTCTCATTATTGAGTCAAAAATATTGAGTCAAAAATATTTATCTGAATAATTCTTCCAACAGCCGCTCCCTCGCCCAACCTTAAGTTCATCGATGCTGTCTCTGGCCAATCGCTGTCCTCACCTGTCCCACCTCTCAAAGGCGATTCGGCAATCCCCCCCTTTGATGGTTCTCATTCTGCGGCTAGGAGCTTTTTTTCCAACCGCCAAATCTGCGCCGCCATCTACTACATCTGCTACGCTAGCTGTTTCTTTCACCCAAGTCATTCATGGTGGTTCTCGACCACTACACTTGGGCTCTCCGACCACGATTCGCGCCTCGCACACTGGTAGAGTATGGGTAATTCCCCTGCTTCTTCGATTGTCGGATTCAAGTTGTCTTTCTTCAAGAGATCGAACCATTCTGACATCTTTTCTGCAATCCGCAATGGAGATGTAATCACTATCCCAATTGATGTGGAATACTACAACAATCGAGTTTCTAACTGCCAGCCTTTACTCATTATCCGACTGCTCCAAGACAAGGGCCAAAAGCTTGTGTCCATATCTGATCTATCTCAAAAGCTCAAGGTGTTGTGGAAATTGGAGGTCTTGCTTACTCCTCTCGGTAAGGGATATTACAGTTTGTTAGTTGATGATGAAAACAGTCGTGCGAAACTTCTTAAGAATTACATTTTCGGATGTTGATTGTGAGAAATCAGAATTCAAAAATAGGTTCCTGCTTTTAATCCATACAAGGTTCGTTCTTCGATTGTGTAAGTTTGGATTAGAATATATGAGCTGCCATTTGAATTAGTTTATCATTCTACTTGATTGTTTGGGTGTCTTTTAAGTAACTCATTGCATATCTAAGAACGAAATTAGCATGGCTTCTGCCAGTTGCTCTTTTGTATGATGCTCATTTAACCTATGCATTAATCAATTGGTAATCACTTTAAGTCAAGTATGATATACCTGTTGACTGATTATATAACTCTTAATCTTGTAAATTTTTTTATTTGAAGGTACGAAATGGAACTCCTGCGCAGAAGGAAAAAGTATTTGCTAAAGGTTTTGCCTACATTTTTTTGGAACTCTTATTTATTAACATTTGTCTTGAATGTCATATTAAAACATTAGGAGTACTTATTAAATGGACCATAACAAATGGAATATTGAATTTGATTCTTATTTTAATTTATTAGATGGTGTAATAGTTTATTTCTTTTTCTAAGAATGATGATTACTTACTTCTCAAAATATAATGCATATGAGTTTAAACCATAGTGTGATGCTATAGATAGTCTAGATGATTAATTTGGTGGATTTAATTTCTAGTATTAAAAAGTTTTGCTTGTTTTCCTCTTGCATGTTCTGGATGATTTGGAGGTACAGATTTTACTGCTGCATTGCAAAATTTAAGTTTTTTCCTGAAACTCTATTTACTGCTGTGCTTAAATGAATTCGCTTGTATTTTTGTCTGCTCATCAACAAAGTGGAGTTCATTTCTGCTGTGCTAGCAGAGGGGTGGGATTTATATTGGGGCATGAGCAACTTACGATTCTTTTTTACATCCAGTTGACAAAAATAAATCAGAACGAGCCTAGTCTATATATTATCATTGGCAGCTCATTGGAGTATTGGATTATCAATTATTTTGTTTTATTTGTCAAAATTTGCATGTGGACTTTAGCCTTTTTTGCTACATACGGAGGGTCAGACCACAAACTTTTTCTGAAAGCTTGTATTTTATCCCTTTTGTGCATATAGATTCATTTCTTTAAAAGTTTTCATTCTAGATGATTATACTCATGAGACGCACAGTTCTAATGGATGAGAATGAGCAACCTTTGAAAATTGGGAGGGAGCTTGCTGTGTTGTCATTAGTTTTTGTAACTAATATTTCATGTGGCATCTGGATTGGTATGAGCTATAATTTTGTTTTGAAATAGATAGTAGATCAAAAATTATCTTGGTAGTCTCTTGATATATAATTATATGTGGGAACTTTCCATCTCTGTAGATACCACTGCAATGTCGCAGATTCAAGACTGTCAACATGTAGAAAAGGGTAATGAAGATGGCTTGTATATTAGCTGTGTGGCATCCACATCAAATCTTTGGGCCTTGATATGCTGGAACATGTTTTTCTTCGCAGGTATATGAGCTTTCAGCTGTTTTTCTCCATAAGATTGTGCATCCCTCGTGCATCTTTTCTATCTTAGATTTATTATTATGAGCTTTCAACTGTTTTTCTATATAAGATTGTGCACCCCTTGTGCATCTATTCTATCTTAGATTTATTATTATGTTTTCTATATTTTGGATGGATTCCTTGCACATGTGAAAGATATATCTTTATTGGATCTTGACAGGATTGGATTATGGAACAATGGGAGAAAAACTATTACATTAGTTCTATAGCTGGTGCAGCTAATGGAAGTTCTCTAGTGGTCATGTCAAAAAAGGTTCGTTGAGGCATCTAAGTAGTTGCCTCTATTTTTAAATTTAAATATTTACTTTTCACCCACATTCATCCTCCTTTGTTGAGATATGCTCCTTGCTTACAGATTCTCAGCAATAACTGAGATTACATTACCATCATATGCATGAAATGATGTTTTTGCTTTTGAAATTCTGTGTGATCTTTAGGAACTCCATATACCCAACAGTCATATTAAGTAAGTTATTCTTTTCCAATTATTTGTTTACATTATGATGCATCAGTTGTGGTCAGACTCAACATCACATATTAATGTTAAAGTAGGTCTATTATATCTTGATCTGCAAAGTTGCTAGATTTTCTACAATTCAACTTACAGGTTGCTAGAATTTCTCTTGGTTGTTCCGCTGGATTTCTGCTGCTATTATTTTGGCCTACAAGAACTGTTTCTCTAGTTTTCTAGGTGTTACAACTTGCTGGATTTTCTGCTATCCATACTACAATCTGTTGATTTGAAGTATGATTGTTATTTTTTGTTTTGAGGTACTATTGTAGCCAGTTAGTTAAAATTTCTGCTAAGTGCATTAATGCTGGTGTTTTTATGCTGCGGATAGGTTTTTATTAGCTCCTGCGATTTTCTGATTTTGATGAATTTTTCTTCGCTAACTTACTCAAACGTAGTAGCGTAGTTTTATATAGTGGAAATGTAGTTTATGTTTGCTGGATTGTCATTCTTCCTGAGTATCTATTGCTAATTTATGCTGGTTATACAATTTTGCAGCTATATATGTTTGCTGCTATTCTCTAGCTGCTAATTTTTCATTTTTCTTAGTTTCCTAGGTTGCTTGACTGCTTTATTTTTTCTGCTGCCCTGCTGGTATATTTTTCTTGCTGGTAGCAATGATTCTTGTTGCTGTGATTTAGCTTTGGGTTGATGCTAATGCTCGTTTTGGTTGCTGGATCCCCGGTCTTTGCTGATACTCTATTACTCTTACTGCTGGGATAATGAATTGGGAGCTGATGCCACTGTTTTCTGCCTCAACTTTTGAAGCAACATTCTTTTGGTGTTATTGCTGAATGTAACTAAGCATCATACTATTATTAGTGGTTAGTTGCTAGGGATAGACAGTATTTTGACCTAGTTACACTTGGTAACTAGTTTTGATATTTGCATTTTTTTGCTTACGATGTATTCTACTTTGTAAAGTTATTTTTATTAATATAATTTACCAATTTTCAGATAATATATCATATTATTATTGTAACTATTAGTGACAGAAAAATTGTAATTTAATGACAGGACAATGTGATGTAATAACAGGAAATAATATTAATTGAAACATATTTTTAATGGAGAGGAAAATCTCATCATTAATTGTAAAACGTCAATAATGACAGGAACCTTTCCCGTTATTAATGATTTTTATCTAGAGAGCAAATAATAACATGCTCATGACAGGAATTCCTATCATTAAAGAGTTTGAGTTTTAATGACAGGATTTCCTTTATCATAAGTCATATTTCTTGTAGAGGATTACCCGTCTCCTCCATTGGGGATGCCGCACTGCTACTTTTCGTTTCAATTGAAAAGAATCGCTACTGCAACAGATTGTTTGGATCCTCCTACTGAACTTTTTTATTTTCAACATGGGCCCTACCTATTGAGTAATGTTTATTTTTTTAATCAACAAAATACAGTTTTGCTATCCCAATAAAATATAAAGGGTCCATTTGATTCATTAAGAAAAATTTAAGGGTTTGGATGCTAAAAATAATAGTTTGTGTGTGAATCTGACCCTCTTCAATAAGTTGAAGGGGACCTTTTGCCCAATATTCCCCTTCTGCTTCCCCACCCCCTCTCTCTCATCCATCTATTCTTTCTTCTCCAAAATTTCCAGTAACCCAGATTCACGCCTCAAATCCCACTCACAATCAGTTTTCGTTCAATGGGATCTAAATATGCATTTCCAATTTCAAAATCTTCAAATTTCATTTACCCCTTTACCTTTTTGAATTGAAACTTAAATTAAAATTTGACTGTTCTAAGTTTAGTAGTCTTCAATTTATCCTCACCCGTCGTCGGAACTGCCTCTTCTCACTACGATCGGTTAGTGCGGTCCTTCCGGTTTTCCCGCTTTAATCCCCCAAAAAGGTTTTATATGTGTTTCGGACCGGTTTTGCAGATTAGTTCCCGTTCGAACCGGCTGGTCCGATCCGGTTTCAATTTACTCTTACCGTAGATTTTCGCTTGGGAGTCGATGTCGTAGAATTGGGTGGGTTGGGCTGTTGGGGGAAAAGGAGTGTGACAAATCAATGGGTCTGGCTTCTTGGGAAGAAAACGGAGGGGGAGGAATTCAGATCTGGCTAAGAAACATCAATGCTATGGCTTCTCAGATCGAATATATTCTGGATGATCACAGATATGGAGTTTTCACGAAAAGGAACATCAAATCGGTTGGGATGGGAGGTATAAGAAATACTGCGAAGTCTCCGCCTGTAATTGCTGATAAGTAAGTACAAGATCTTGGTTGATATGAGTTTACCTTTCTTAATTTTCTCAAGCATCTTAATTTCAAATCAAGCTTCGACCCACTTTCTCCTATGTAGATATTTGCAAATATTCCCTTTCATGGCAACACTTGCATCGACTTCATTTTATTTTCTTTTCTGGTATTATATATACTTATATGTGTGGGCATTGGTCGAGGAAGTAGGATTTATCATTTATTAAAATAAATGGATGTTAGAAATATATATATATATATATATATATATATATATATATCACAATTAGAACCATTATTTTCCCCCTTTTTCTAATTTGACATTAGTCATGAAAAGAAAACAAGAGATTTGAGAAACAAGAGAATGAGGGGATGATTTGTTTTATCTGGGATTCGACACCTCACACACAACACACAAGGATTCTTGTTGGTGATAGTTCTTTGAGTGTTTTATCTTTCTCTCCCTAGAATTTGTAGATGTCTGAATGATACTTTTTCTCTCCTCGTCTGCCTTACCTGCGGGATTCAATATTCACTTATCAAAAACTTAATAAAAACTTGTTTGATCAATGACTAATTACTTTTTCCTTTTTCTTAGGTCTAATTTTTATACCCTTCTTTTGATAAGGGGAACTTGTTATTTTAGATTGGTATTTTGTGAAATTATTTAATCAGTATTGTTATTAACCATGATTTTTGTGATGCTTCTAGGTCTAATTTTTATGATTAGATTATCAACAAGTGGATGTTGATGTTAGGTCTATATAGTAATGCTAATATACTTTCAATCATAGTAATCTTTCCATACCCTTCTTTTGATAAGGGGAACTTGTTATTTTAGATGGGTATTTTGTGAAATTATTTAATCAGTATTGTTATTAACCATGATTTTTGTGATGCTTCTAGGTCTAATTTTTATGATTAGATTATCAACAAGTGGATGTGGATGTTAGGTCTATATACTAATGCTAATATATTTCCAATCATAGTAATCTTTCCATACCCTTCTTTTGATAAGGGGAACTTGTTATTTTAGATGGTTATTTTGTGAAATTATTTAATCAGTATTGTTATTAACCATGATTTTTGTGATGCTTCTATAGTTCTATTTGATTAATGAATTGTGTGATGCTACAGATCAACACCTTTATCACTGAGATTTTTTGTTGACGCTACATATACTTTACCCCGTGTATATTCTTCCTGCTCGTGTAAATTCTTCCTGTCCGGAGGCAAGGACGTACGGGTAATTTTGTTGCCCTTGGTTAGTTTTGCCTTTTACCCCGTAATGCTTTAAATAACTTATTTATGTTCTGCAGGAGCATATTCTTCACAACGATAGCATGTAGGAGCAATTTGGTATAATCCCGGCCACGTCGCCATGGCTCCTGTCTTCAGGAGCACTTTTGTGTTTTGGTAATTGAATGTTTTCTTTTTCTTAGGTTTAATTTTATTATTAGATTATCAGCAAGTGGATGAGGATGTTATCATGTTACACATTGCATCATGAACAAAAATTTATATACTAATGCTATTATACATCCGGACTTTTTTTTTCCGAACAAAATCAGCTACACTTGGGGCATTTGTCAATTCATTCAATATTGTGTCAACCGATCAAGCCGCTGGCGATGATTTTCCGGCGAAGCTTACAAGACAGGTTCTATCATTGCTACCTTTGGTGGCCTCATGTTTGGCTACGACATTGGCATCTCAGGTACGTGTGCTGTGTGTTTGTGTGGGAGAGAGGGAGATTCCTTTTTTCTGTTGATTTTTTATTTGATTTGTGTGTGCAGGAGGAGTGACATCCATGGATGATTTCTTGTTGAAGTTCTTCCCTGCTGCTGTGTACGAGAAGAAACACAAGACGAAGGAGAACAACTACTGTAATTTCGACGATAAGTTTCTTGAACTATTCACGTCAGCGGCGGCGGTGTGCAGCTGGATTGCCTCGATGTGTTGCAAGAAGTACGGCTGGGGATGCACCATGCAGATGGCGGCAGTGTTCTTCTTAATCGGCGTTGTCCTCAAAACGGCGTCGGCGGATATTTATATGCTATTTGCCTGTAGGATTCTCTTAGGCGCCTCGGATTTGGAAACCAGGTAATTTATAATTTAAATTCAATACTTGAATCGATCTCTTCGTGTTAATTAATCCCTAATTTCTGGATTCATAAACCTAATTTTGCAGGCGGTGCAGCTGTTCATATCGGAAATCATACCAGATGAAACGGCTAGTTTCATACATCTGATGTTCATTTTCAAATTCCTTGTTTATAGCTATCCAGAATTTGGTTTATTGGTTCCTCAGTTCTAAACATGCCTTCTCTTTTGAGTGTCTATGACTATTGATTATCTATGAGGTAAAAATTAACACAATTTTGTTTGATTGTTTTCATTTCATAGAATGCTTGGAAAGTTGGGGAATAATAGAATTTATAGATTTATGTATGAAGTTTTTAAAATCTCATCCAACATAAGTATACAAGTTTAGAAGGAACAATTTATCAAAATGCAAACAAGCATAAGTGTAAGTCTAAGGATGAAATAAAACATGGCACGAGATTAAGCTAAAGGATTACCAAGTTAAAGACGGATGAATAAGCTCATTTTGCCAATTTTCCAGTAAATATAAGTGTATCCCAATTTATTTATATTAAAGAACACTATAGTTAACACACATTTCACATCAAATGGTTTTTGTACACATCCAAAAAGGTGACAAATCATATCAATCATGATAATTTGTGAGATTACTTAACTAATCCATTAACCAAATAAGGACTAAGGAGTATGTAATTTCTCTCATTAATCATGATAATTTGTAAGATTACCTGATTCATGACCCAAATAAGGACCAAAGAATATATAATTTCTCTCATTAATTACCACCACCCAATCATGTATTGATCTTCTACTCATTAATTCAAAATGCACCAAACTTAATATAAAAATGGTAAATAATCAACAGTGAAGATGTATATATCTAATTATTAAGTGAAGATGTATATTTAATTAATAAAGGGTTAATTGAAAAAAATCACGAGATTTACTTTTTTTTTAAAATTAATCTTCACATTTTTTAAAATTAATCTTCACATTTGAAATTAAAAAATTATAAAGAAAAATACCACATTTAGAACCCCACTTTTAATTCCTTTTCACTTCTTTATGAATCTCTCCATATAAGAGGTACGTTAGATTTATGAAATTTGAGTATATTAAACTCTACAACTAGAACAAAGAAGAACAAAGAATAAAATATATAATCTTAAATTTGGAAAAAAAATTGATTAAAAGGAGAGTATCTCATGAAACTAGTTTTATATGTGACCTTTGTTGTCTTCTCCAATTTTTTTTTAGAATTAATTACAATTATACTCTTATTAAACTATAAGGATAAATATTTAATTATATGGCAAGATTTGTCATGAACAACCGATAAAATACAAACTAAGAAAAAAAAAAGTTCATAGATGGAACGTATTCGTAGAGTAATTTGTTTTAAATAAATTGTATTGGAACCGATTATGCACTATTCTAGCTCTTTGATAGAAAATATGGATTTGATCGGATAATTATTTCAGATTTATGTGAGCTCTAAAAATTATTAATGTTGATATATAGTAGTAGATTTTAACTTTATGGGTGTAAGAAAACCATTGTAGTTAGATATAAGAGAAGAGGTAAAAGAGGAGAACGAAATAATACTAAGGGAGGAATGAGTATATATGTGAAAGATTGGTATCCTAAATTATTATTTGGTTAATGCATGACATTAATTATACTGTATCATGACTTCCAATTGGAGTATTCATTTTCTCTATTTTCATTAACCTATAAAAATTTTCGCTTTTAAAAAAAAAATCATTCATTTTATTCAAGAGTATAAAAAAATTATTTGACTCAAATACTTAACATACTTTATTATTTATTTATTATTAAAAAAATATTATAATATTTTTAAAATTATTCTCTCCATCCCACAATGGTTTGCACGCTTTTTTTTTCTATCCTCCCACAATAATTTTCATCTCCCAAAAAGAACACATATTTATCCAATAATTTTATTACTTTAATTTTAAATTTCTCACTCTCCTATTACATTAATAATATTACTTTATTCTTTATTTATTAATTAATATCTTCAAAATGTCTAAAATTTTGAGAAAAAAATATTACTCCCTCCGTCCCAACTTCAACTTCACACTTTTTATTTTGGTCCGTTCCAAATTCAACTTCACACTTCCATAAAAAAAACTAATATCTATCTAACATAGTTTAATTTCAAATTTGTCATCACCTTTTTAACACACATAACATACTTTATTATTTATTTATTACCCAAAAATACAATACTACCTCAAAAGTAAGTCAAAAAGTTATTTTTCTTAAACTTCGTATCTACAGTAAACGTGAACTTGAATTTGGTACGGAGGGAGTACTATTTTTTCTAAATGATATGGAATATTAAAGGTAAAAAACCATGTGGAGTGATCGTAGTCATTTTCACCTAGATTTTAGTGTCTTTATTTGTGGATTTTTGGATATTTTTATCCGTATTTGTGTGATTTTTAGTGGAGTTATTGTTGTTTTGAGAAATATAGTATGAATTGATAGAATTGTGTAAATGAGCTTAAATATGCGTAAAACAGGTCAAGAAATGGATAAAAACGGAGTCGGGCGGGAAACGGAGACGGAGGAACAAGACAGACTTGTGCACGGGCCGTGTGCGGAGCACGGCCCTGTAACAAGTGGCCGTGTATTATCATCAAAAATTGCTGCTCGCCCAGAAGGATGGTCGGCGCTAGTACACGGGCCGTGCGTTGCTGCACGCCCTGAGTGCGGAACACGACCCTGTAAGAAGAAGCCGTGTACTTACATCAGAAAATGCTACACGGCCATTACCAAGACCGTGTACTGCAGCTCGAGCCGTGTCCGGAAGCACGCACAACACGTCGAAGTAGGTGTGCCCTACATGGGCCGTGTGTTGCTACACGGGCCGTGTAGGTGCAAAAACTTATGCAGTTTTGAGAAAGTTCTGGAAGCTTCTAGAAGGTCCATTAGTGATATAAAAGGATGACTTGTGCGAAATTTTGAGGGGAGATCAGATTCATAGCAGTTACACACACTCCACACCACATTTCCTCACACACTAGATCCATATTCCATATCTATCTATTAGATCCATCCAATTTCTATTTGATCTCCATATTCAATCCATAAATCCATCATCTAATCCATCCATCCATCATTTGAGAAGAGTGAAGCATCAAGGAGTGGAGGAGTTGATAAATTGAAGAGGAAGAAGGTTTCTCCATGCAAGGGAAGCCAATCTACTTTTCATTTGTTGATTTTCTTCTTATTTTGGCTAAAATAGAGCAAAACTTGATTTGTATTGAATTAAACATCATGTTTAGTGGCTAGTCCTATAGTAGGGCTAATCATATGAATGGTTGAGGTGAAGAGTTAGATATATAGAACTTGAGTAATGATTTGAATTGATTTGTGAATTTTCTTTTATGATATATCAATCATGATTCATTTCAATGTTTGTGTGATTAAATTCACTATTCATAGTATTAGGATGACCATTCCAATGTTGTGAGTGGATGTTTAATTGAATCATATATTGAAATGTGCATGCATGTTAGTATAAGGGGAGGTAAGTCATACCCTCCTTAGGCTTGGAATATTCATAAAGGGACACTTAAGAAATTGAGTGAAAAGAACCAACTTATGATCATAGTACCTTAGGGAATTGAGATTAAGATCAATCTTAGGAGATTTAGACTTGTAAAAGGGTCGAGAACCTAATTGCCTTGGCCATAGGGATTAAGGGTAAAATTGTGATTGTTTTTAATCCACAAGTTAATGAAAATTATCATCAAAAGTTTTGCATATCTAGCTCAAGTCTTAATCATGAGTATGATTAGTCTTGCTCTCTTCTCAAGTAAATTCTACATCCATTCCATTCATCATTTGCTTGTTGTTTGATCATTTACTTTGTTAGTTTAAATTCTAGTTGAGTAAGTAGAGGATTAAGTAATAGTTTTATATACAAAACCTTCAAACTATCATCCTTACAAAACACAAATCAATGGAAAATTCGGATACAAGCATGAGTTTACTTTCACTTGGGACGACATTACTATAAATTTTATACTTGGTCACGCGTTTACTCGATGATAGAGTCTCTTACTCTTACAAATTTTTACAAGAAATGCGACTGAGAACATGGCGCCGTTGCCGGAAAAATGTTAAATTTTTTATTGTAACGAGTTTGAAGTTGATTAGTTTTGATAAGGATATTTCTTTTATTTGGTGCTTGTTTACTTGTCTTGGTTACTTGGAGAGCTAGTTTGAAAATTCTTGTAGGTACATGCGAACTCGTTCAAGGTTTTAATCTATTGAACCGTTGAACTTGGAATTGGAAGCTACCTTAAGAGGACAAAAACGAGGAGTGTTAGAGCCTGCAGAAGAGAGTATGGAAGAAGTAAAGGAAAATGCAAACATGGTTGATGAAGAAGGCAATATAAGGAATTTTCATGGAGTTGATAATGTTAGAGGAGGTTATAATAATCCAAAATTTGTGCCACAAGCGTATGCTCAACAAATGCACTTGCAAAACCAACGAATGCAAGCTATTATTCAAAACTTGATGGCACAATAAAAAGCAAGGAATAATCCTCCGATTGTGCAAATTCAACCCCATGGAAATGGAAATAATGGAGTGGGAATGAACGTCTGTGATTATTTCCAACCGCAATATGGGAATTATGGAATGGGCCCGCCATTGAATGTGAATAATTTTGAGATCAAGACGGGATTGATCAACATGGTGCAAGCAAATCAATTTGGTGGTGGTGCTATGGAGGATCCAAATGCTCACTTAGCCCAATTTACGGAGTTAGCCAACACGATTAAGATAAATGGGGTAAGTGAGGATGTTGTTAAAATGAATCTTTTCTTGTTTTCATTAAGAGATAGAGCTAAGGCTTGGTATCATACTATACCACTGAGATCCTACACCACATGGAGAGAGTTGACACAAAGGTTCTTGAGCAAGTATTTTCCACCTTCAAAGATGTTGCATCTAAAAGGGCAAATTTTTCAATTCAAGCAATTGCCACTTGAGACATTTAGTGAAGCATGAGACCGATTCAAAGAGATGCTAAGGAAGTATCCACAACACGGATTCCCCAAAGAGCAACAAGTATGATTTTTCTATGTCGGATTACATGGAAGTGAGAGGATGCTTATTGATGCTTCGGCGGGAGGTTCGATTTTGGGGCAAACTCCGGAAAGAGCAATGACTATATGTGAGGAAGTAGCTTTGAATATGGGTCAATGGTCTATGGATCGTGCATCGGGAATGTATGAAAGGGAGAGAATTGCTAAGATAGAAGAAGTGTGCTTGCAACAAGTGAAAAAGGTAGAAGTACCTAAGAAAGATATGACCAATAAGATGATCACATAGATATTAAAGAGGATGAATGCTAACATGCAAGTGTCTCCAAATTCTACACCGGTGAATAATCAACAAGTGCTTGAAAGTCCTTAACAAGGTATGTTATTGCCTTTGATGAATCAATAAGTATTTCCTAAACTTCAACAAGGCTTGATTATGCCTAATATGGGTCAATCTTCTCAAAGTTGTCAAATGCCTACATCTATGCCTCAACAAGGTATGTCCTCTAATTTTGGAATTCAAGATACATGGTATCCACCGGAGATGACGCTTGAGGAAGTTGCATTCATGCAAGGAAGGAACTTCCAAGGAAATTATGGTGGTAACTTTGAGAATCATGGAGGAGGATATCCACAAAGACAAGGAGGATGGGGGCAAGGTAATTTTCAAGAAAATTTTAACCAACCTCGTAGGTATGAGAATTTGTCATATGAGAATCAAGGGAATGCCCTTACTCTTCCACCGGGAATCAATCCGGGGGAGAAAGCTCCAAATAGTGAAGGGAAGCCTACAATGAAGGATCAAATAGCCAAAATGTTTGATTTTATGAGGCAAGAGAAAGAGGTGAATGAAAAAACGTTTGATTCTATGAAGCAAAGAGATGAAGTGATTGATAATAGATTCAAAGCCTTGGAAACACAAATAAGTCAAATGACAACCGAGCAAGGTGAAATGCATCATAAGGGTAAGTTTTCCTCCACTACCGTTACTAATCCTAAGGAGCAATGTTTGTATGTTACCGTGTGTAATATGGAAAGTAAGGTGGAGAAAGGGTTGGTGGAAGCAATAAATATTGTTTCAAAGGATGAAGAAGTAGTTTGTGATGAAGTTGTGTCAAACGTGGAGGAGAAAATTATCATTGATGATGATTTGTCTTTTGATGATGAGAGGATTATTGATGAATTTTTATCTTCATTTGTTGATGAAAGTAAGTGTGATAAAGAGTTGTGGTTGGAACAAGATCATGAAATAGTTGAAGTTGATGCTTCATTAAAGGTGGAAGACCCCGGTAAATTCGTGCTTACTTGTAAAATTGGAAATGGGGAATATTTTAATGCTACATGTGATCTTGGTTCAAGCATTAATGTGATGCCTTTGAAAATTTTTGAAAAACTTGGCATTGGGAGGTTAAAAGAAACGGATGTGGAAATCAGAATAATGGATGGTTCAATGATAAAGCTCCATGGAGTTGTGGAGGATATGCTTGTGAAAATAGAAGATTTTGTCTTTCCGGTGGATTTTATGATAGTTGAGAAGCAAGCGGATCCTTTGATCCCATTAATTTTTGGAAGGCCATTTTTGGCAACCGGAAGAGTAAAATTTGAAATGGATAAGAAGGAACTCACACTCCATTCAAATGAAAGAGAATTGGTGTTCTCTCAAGCAAGAATTTAAAAGGGGGAGATCTTCATTTGAAGCCACCCATTAAGCCTCCGGATGATCAATATCGAGTAGTAAGTGAAATTTTAAAAGATGAAGAATTAACTAACTTCTTACTTGAATTTGCAGGAAATTTTTCTTCAAAGAGTAACAAGTTTGGGGGGAATCCACATGTTGATTGGAAGTTTGATAAAGGGCCTTCGGAATTTAAAAACGTGAGGAAAAGAGGAAGCGAAGTGAGTTCAAGTGTTAGAGGAGCACGGAGTATTGATAAGAAGGTTGTTAAACAGATGTTTAAAGTGAAGATGAGGCCCAATGGGGTCTTGGATTTCTCCGATTGTTAAAAGCTTAAATGCGTCTAGCTCGACGATGTTAAATCGAGCAATTGATGGGAGACAACCCAATTTAGTAAGTTTTCTTATTTAGTTTTATTTTCTTGAATTTTTGGTATGTAGGTGGATTGTACTCATGGAGAAAAATACATATGGAGAAGACGAAATGTGTTCAATTTGGAATGAAGATGTATGTCACACCACTTTGTTCAAACTTAAATTTAACATTTGTGTTAATTAAAGTTTGGGGGGAGTGTGTGGTGGCCATACTTGAATTTTGAAGGTGCACACATGTCGACACAATGTAACTTCATGAAGATCATTGGAACCTACAAGGGTAAGTCTCACCACTTTTTGCAAACTTAATTCTCAACTCTTGTTTCGATTTAAGTTTGGGGGGAGAGTGCGTGGTGTGACTCACCACTTGAGCGTGTTATAGATCATGATTAATGATTGATTGAGGGGCACTTTGTGTAAAATTGGGTCAATTTTAAAATTTTCTCATGAGTTTGGTTATAATTTTGGTTATTCGTTCAGTTGTGTTGAAGTGCATGATAGTCCTTATTTTTATTGCAATTGTTGAGCTAATGATTTTTGATGAGTTGTTGAGCATAAATGGAGTATAGTGGAAGCATGAATTGAGCCTGAAGATCAAATCGAGAAAACATTGTGGATGCAAGGCGGAAGTTCATGCCAACCATTTCCATTCTCAAATGTTTAAGGGAGTACTCTACATCTTATCACTTCTAATTGTTTGACATGAATTGATATTGATTTGGAGTGTATTGGATTAGCATGCTACTTCATGTGTTATGTTTGTGGGAGGTTTACTTTCGTAATCTAGGATTTCATTTTCAAATAAGGATGAGAATTTGATTTTAATTGTTATGGATGTGAATTGGGGTGTTTGGTATTTTGAGATGTATGATTTTGTTCATGCATGTTATGTACTTGTTATGTTGTTTTGTGAGTCTTTGATTAGTGTGTTTTGTTTGTGAATTTTTATTCTTGTAGGGATGGTTTGGTGGTATTTTTTGGGAAGGTGTTTAGTATTTTTGAATGTGAGCTTTGATATTGTTTGTGATGAGTGATGGCAAGTATGTTAATGGTTTCTACTTATTGAAATTGTGACATGAATTACATAATTTGTTCAATTTTGAGAAGTATGAAGGGTAAATATGTTTCTTTTGGTCCAAGTAAAAGCTTGTGAGAGTTGAGCCTCAACCGTGCATCCATTGTTAATTCTTGATGAGAGGACTGGTTGTACTTAGACAAACTAGAACTTGCTCATGGACTATAGGAACGAAGCCCGAATGGTTGAAATTTGTGACATGATCTTAGGTCATCCTTGTTGAATGAAGTCATAGCCATAAATTTCCTTACCTAAAACACTATACCTAGTGAACCACTTTGAGCCTATAAGCCTTTTTCTTTGTGATTTAAGCACATTACAAGCCTTGAAAACCCACTTAAGCCTTGTATATATAACCTATGTATGGGTAATTGAGGAGATGATGGTTTACAAGGTTGATGGTAGAAATGTGCAAGATGATGAAGGAAATGGTGAATCGAAAAAAAAGATGAAAGAGCTAGAGTTAAAAGTATATAAAACTTTAACAAAAAGGACAAAGGAGCAAAATCATAAAACATGCTCACAAAAATTCAAAAGACAAAGAAAGAAAGTATGCAAGTTAAGAGAAGCTCAATAAATCCATGGTATGTTGATATTTAGTGCTTTTGAATTACAAAGGGAGGAAGTTTTAAAAAGTGAAGAAGTTGGAGAAAAGAATCATCTCTTCGATTATCTACACTTGAATAGTCACTATTATCCAAAGTTTCCTACCTTACCAAAGAACCTAAACATTACATCCTAAGATAAAGACCTTTTTGATCACTTATTGAAACTAGGGTGATTTGTGAACATAGTCCATGAGCAAGCCTATGGTGAGTCGGTTCTAACCGGTTGATGAGTGATGTTAAAAACTCTATTCTATAGAGTGTTGAGTGAATTTGATATCCTATGAGAGGCTTGGATTGAAAGGGATTTGATTACTTTTTTGTCATTCTTAAGATTGAACTTGTTAATCTTTCATGTTATAAGTTTGATGATGTAGGGATACTTAATGTGATTTTGTAGTCCTTATTACTTGTGATGTGTTGTGGTTTATGTTCGTTAGGTGTTTTTCTAGATGAAAATTACTCCTCTTGTTTATCATTTTTCATTGTTCGAGGACGAACAATAATTTAAGTTTGGGGGGTTGATCGTAGTCATTTTCACCTAGATTTTAGTGTCTTTATTTGTGGATTTTCGCATATTTTTATCCGTATTTGTGTGATTTTTAGTGGAGTTATTGTTTTTTTGAGAAATGTGGTATGAATTGATAAAATTGTGTAAATGAGCTTAAATATGTGTAAAATATGTCAAGAAATGGATAAAAATAGAGTCGGGAGCGAAATGGAGATGGAGGAATAAGACAGATTTGTGCACGGGCCGTGTGCGGAGCACGACCCTGTAACAAGTGGCCGTGTATTGTCATCAGAAATCGCTGCTCGCCCAGAACGATGGCCATGCGTTGCTGCACGCCCCGTGTGCGGAACACGGTCCTATAAGAAGAAGTCATGTACTTACATCAGAAAACGCTACACGGCCATTACTAAGACCGTGTACTGCAGCTCGAGCCGTGTCCGGAAGCACGCACAACACGCCGAAGTAGGTGTGCCCTACACTGGCCGTGTGCTGCTACACGGGCCGTGTAGGTGCAAAAATCTGTGCAGTTTTGAGAAAGGTTTGGAAGCATGTAGAAGGTCCATTAGTGATATAAAAGGATGACTTGTGCGAAATTTTGAGGGGAGATCAGATTCATAGCAGTTACACACACTCCATACCACATTCCTCACACACTAGATCCATATTCTATCTCTATCCATTAGATCCATCCAATTTCCATTTGATCTCCACATTCAATCCATAAATCCATCATTTAATTCATCCATCCATCATTTGAGAAGAGTAAAGTATCAAGGAGTGGAGGAGTTGATAAATTGAAGAGGAGGAAGGTTTCTCCATGCAAGGGAAGTCAATCTACTTTTCATTTGTTGATTTTCTTCTTATTTTGGCTCAAATGGAGTAAAACTTGATTTGTATTGAATTAAACATCATGTTTAGTGGCTAGTCCTATAGTAGGGCTAATCATATGAATGGTTGAGGTGAAAGTTAGATATGTAGAACCTGAGTAATGATTTGAATTGATTTGTGGATTTTCTTTTATGATATATCAATCATGTTTCATTTCAATATTTGTGTGATTAAATTCTCTATTCATAGTATTAGGATGGTCATTCCAATGTTGTGAGTGGATGTTTAATTGAATCATATATTGAAATGTGCATGCATATTAGTATAAGGGGAAGTAACCATACTCTCCTTAGACTTGGAACATTCATAGAGAGACATTTAAGAAATTGAGTGAAAAGAACCAACTTATGATCATAGTACCGTAAGGGAATTGAGATTAAGATCAATCTTAGGAGATTTAGACTTGTAAAAGGACCGAGAACCTAATTGCTTTGGTCATAGGGATTAGGGGTAAAATTGTGATTGCTTTTAATCCACAAGTTAATAAAAATTATCATCAAGAGTTTTGCATATCTAGCTCAAGTTTTAATCATGAGTATGATTAGTCTTGCTCTCTTCTCAAGTGAATTATACATCCATTCCATTCATCATTTACTTGTTGTTTGATCATTTACTTTGTTAGTTTAAATTCTAGTTGAGTAAGTAGAGGATTAAGTAATAGTTTTATATACAAAACCTTCAAACTATAATCCTTACAAAGCACAAATCAATGAAAAATCTGAATATAAGCATGAGTTTACTTTCCCTTGTGACGACATTAATATAAATTTTGTACTTGCTAACGCGTTTACTCGATGATATAGTCTATTACTATATATATTTTTATAAGAAATGCGATTAAGAACAAGGGGATGAAAAGAGTGCACTTTCTTTACATACATGTAAAGTCAAAGGTGAAAAGTTGGAATCATTTTTTTAATTATTTGAAAGTAGTCATAAAAGTTGTTAATTATTTGAAAGTAGTCATAAAAGTTGCTACTTATCTATTAGCTGGAAAATGGTTAGTGTCACACATGCCTACTTGTCATAGCTACCACCAAAGTCCAACCCCCACCTCCATAGCAACCATGCAATCAAGATCAACCATTCTAGAGGAAAATTTTCAAGAATCCCATTTGTGAATTTCAAAGAAATATATTTTATAAAATATATTGATAATGATGTGTTTAATGAAATGGAATTGCAGTGTTCTTTTTATAGGGTATTTTTTAATAACACTTAAACATCATCTTTCGTTTTATGAATAGATCATTTTTCAGTTAATCAGAAAATATTTAATTTTAGATTCATGTTGTGGTCTACATGGAATGTGTTTTTTAAGTTGTATTAATCATAATATTAATATTTTATGAGATATATGGAGTAATAATTAGGTAATACACTTTTAGCTTGTACTCCTATGTAAAGGTGATAATATTTATTTTTTTCATTTTGGTTCGTCTCGTTATAAAGTATCATTTTCGTTTTAAGTTATGACAAAAAAAAAATTACTATACTCAATTCACTACACATAGCTCCTACACTCAATATTAGTACAATTATCAGTTGATATGATAAAAAAAATATTATTATACTCAATTCACTATACATAGCTCATACACTCAATATTAGTACAATTACCGAAATAATTCGTTTTCAAGTTTTAAAGGTTTTGATTTTCAAAATTCTATTTCCTAAATTAATACATTGAATTTACGTAAAGTTAAAACCTATATTCACTTAAAACCTAAAAAAAATCCCAAAATTAACTTTACCAATTGATTTAATGTTTCAATTTTTTGGATCGGGAAATTTAAAATGTGATGAAAGAATAAAAAAAAATGTGAAATTTAATACCAAACTAATTATACATCCAGAACATAATCACCATCTAAATTTTGCTGATACTCGATACATAGTTAAAATGTGTACATTCATTATTCAATCACTAAAGTCGTTGATAATTTTACTACTATTAAATAATTAATTATTTCACAAAAGAAAGAAAATAGAATCAAAATTGACACAAACATCACGTGACTTTCAATCCCGAGTCACCGAGTCAATAAACGTTTTCAGTGCAACCAGCGACGATCCACCGTCTTGCACCGCCACCTTGGCGGCGTATTTCAATTCAGTGACTCGGTGACTCACAGCTTTCCCCGTCTTCGAGTTCATCAACTCCATAACTCGCTTCTCCAACACAGCCGCCGTCACGAACCCATCTGCCTCCTCCTCCAGTAGCAGCGCCACCTTCATCTCCTCCACCATGAAAACCCTATTCATCCTCTGTTCCGCGTACAACGGCCATCCGATCATTGGCACTCCATACGACACCGCTTCCAATATCGAGCTCCTCCCGCAGTGAGTCACGAATCCCGCCACCGCCTCATGGCTGAGCACCTCCTTCTGCGGCGCCCACGATTTTATTACGAATCCCCTGTCTTTAGTTCTCTCCAGAAACCCCTCCGGCAGAAGCTCGTCCAAATCCGGCTCATCCGCCGCCGTCTGAATTCCCGGCGGATTCCGAACCGACCACAGAAATCTCTGCCCACTGTTTTCCAACCCAACCGCCATTTCCTTGATCTGTTCACCGGAGAACAACCCTCTCCTGCCAAAACAGAGGAAAACCACACTTCTCCTCGGCTGTTTATCCAGCCATTGGAGACACTCATGCTGTACAACGCCATTGTTACCCTCTGCAACTAATGGACCCATTAAGTAAACGGGTGGGGTAGGCGAACCCGGAATGCACAACCCGTGTTGGGCCCGTTGGGTATTTGGCCCAAATGTTGGTCTTCTATCTCAAAGTATTGGGCCAAGTGAGTCTTGGCCCATAGCCTTACGCTTTTGCCCCTATTTAATCGCCCATTTGTGACTCTTACGGGTAGAACGTGGATTTGAATTCTTGTGTGAGTTCAACGGGAATCTGAGCACTGTGGAGTTCTTCCCTCGACCACCTTCTCCGGCGTAGACGACGAACACGGACGACGATGACGACCGTATCCGCCTAACAGTGGTATCAGAGCGGGTTTCGTCGTCCGTCCATCTCCCGAAGCTGCTGACCGTCAGCCGCCGGTGGGAGATCGCCGCCGTCCGGCCGCCGCTGGATTTTCTCGCCGGAATCGCGATCTGTCCGATCGGAGCCGCCGCGTCGCCGATCTAAAGGAGGGCATCTCCGATCTGCAGCATCGCACCGCTGCCGTCCGCCCTCAGACCTCGTCGCCGGTCGGATCGCTGCCGCCGCTCGCCTCCGGTGGGAGAGAGGAACGCGCTGCTGCCGTCGCTGGTTCTGTCCGCCGGGAACGCGACGCTAGGGCTCCGCGAAGCCGCCGCCGCTGCAGGAATCGCGACCTGCAGAAACGCGCCGCCACCGGTCAGATCGAAGCCGCCGTACGTCGCTACGCAGCTCGCCAGGAACGCGACACCGAACGCTGCTGAATCTGGTCGCCGGAAACGCGACGCCGCTGCGCTCAGTCGCAACCGTCGCCGCCGTTGGGCTAGGGTTCCGTCGCAGCCGCCGGGTTCGCGCAGAATCGCGCACCGCGACTGGAGACCGCAGCGAGACCGCCGCTGTCCTGCCACCGTACGCCGCGGCTGACCAGCTGACCGTCGGAGACCGCTGGAGCTGCCGGACACCGCCAGCAGCCACCTGGAGTCGGATCTGCAGCCGCGCCGCCACCGCTGACCGTCAGCCTCCTGCCGTCGCCGCTGACCTCCGGCCACCGCCGCCGTTGACCGCCGGAGTTGACCGCCGGCGCAAGGGTCCCAGATTGGAGTGACCATTTGTGGAAGGGAAGTGTCCCTCCCCCTCATTTTATATTGTTCCGAAAAATTTCAAATTTGTTTTGTTATTTTTCCGGATTGATCTTTTCTGAAATTTTTTCAGATTGTGCCTTCACTAACCCCCAATGTTTCTCACTTTGTGTGTAGGTTGAAACTTGGAGTGGAGGCTGCCCCGTTCGCGTTTGCTACGTGAACAAGACTACGAGGGATCCGCCCCCGTTAAGTAACGGGCTGGTGGCTCGTAGAGGTGGTACGGTGTTCTCGTCGGAGACACCGCTCTGGTGAAATAGCTTGAGCCTTTCTTATTTATTTTTCTTGTGTGATGCCCTGAGGCGGCTGGCCCTCTTATTTGCTCTTGTGTGATGCCCTGAGGCGGCTGGCCCTCTTATTACTGTTCTTGTTTGTTTCTTTTGTGAAACTGTCATCTTAGTCTTTCAATTTCCGCTGCTGAAAATCTGTCCTTGTGTGTTATACTGCTCTGTTTCTCGCTTTGTGTGTGATTAGAGTAGTGTCAACCGGTGTGTGACAGATTGTTGCTCTGTATTTCTGTATTTTCTCCGTTCAAAGTTTGTTCTACTCAACTTTAAATACCCATGGCTTCGTCTTCGTTTGGACAAGCACCGTTTGATGGTAAGCGAGACTTCAGTATCTGGAAACAGAAAATGAAGTGCATACTCATTCAACAAAGGGTATTCAAAGCTGTAGATCACTCGTATGATAAGGATGATACACTTGCTAAAAAGACTGAGATGAATGAGCTTGCTTTGTCTGCGATTATCTTGAATCTTTCTGATCCTGTGCTTAGAAAAGTTGGTGTGCATGAGTCCGCAAAAGTTTTGTGGGAAACGTTGGATAAGCTGTACACTGAAACATCTTTGCCTAGTAAAATGTTTCTTCTGGAAAAATTCTTTCGTTTTAAACTTGATTTAAATAAAGATGTTGAAGAAAATTTGGATGTGTTCACGAAGTTGATTCAAGATATTAAGTTAACTGGTGACAAGCATATTGATGAATACACTCCTATTGTGCTTTTAAATGCTATACCTGATTCTTACAATGATGTCAAGTCTGCTATAAAGTATGGTCGTGATGACGTTACTCTTGATATTGTGGTGAATGCCTTAAAAAGCAAAGAGCATGATTTAAAACATAATGGGGGTGTTAAGAATTCTGGGGAGGTTATGCATGTTAAGGGGAAACCTAACAATCGTAACAAGAACAAGAACAAGAAATGCTTTAATTGCCATGAAAGGGGACATTTTGCGAACAAGTGTCCTCATCCTAAGAGGAATAATTCTAATGATCATGCTAATGTTGCCTCTGAATCTGTGAATTATGGTGATGTGTTTGCTATTTCTGATAATTGTGTGAATTCTGTGCATTCATCTTTGTGTGATAGTGAATGGCTTGTGGATTCCGGTTGCACATTTCATATGACACCTTTTAAACATCTTTTCTCTTCATATAAAAATGTTTCTCATGGATCTGTGTCTATGGCTAATGAAAGAAGATGTGATGTGCTTGGTGTTGGTGACATTTGCTTGCGTTTTGAAGATGATTCTGTGTTCACTTTGAAAAACGTGCGACATGTGCCTGATTTGTGTAACAATTTGATTTCTTGTGCTGCACTTGAAGATGAGGGACTTGAGGGTAGGTGGGGAAAGGGTTGCATGTCTATTGTAAAGGGTTCTGTGCCCATCTTTAATGCTGAAAAAAGGAATAACCTGTATGTTTGTTGTGCTAAATCTGTTGTTATGTCTGCTAACGCGGTTAAAGAAGATAAAACAAATATTTGGCATGGTAGGTTAGGTCACATGAGTGGAAAAGGTCTTGAAATATTGCATAAAGCTGGTTCTTTTGGTAATGATAAGCTTACATGCATTCCTTTCTGTGATTCTTGTGTGCAAGGCAAACATGCGAAGGTGAAATTCCCTGTTTCCCCATACCCTAAGACTTCTTCGTGTAGTGATATACTTGAGTACCTACATGCTGATGTGTGGGGGCCTTCTAGTGAGCCAACTCAAGGTGGCAATGTGTATTTTCTGTCCATTATTGATGATTTTTCAAGAAAAGTGTGGGTGATTTTGCTTAAAAACAAATCTGATGTTTTTGAAAAGTTCAAAAATTGGAAAATTTTGATTGAAAATCAAATGGGTAAAAAGATTAAGTATCTTAGAACTGATAATGGATTGGAATTTTGCAATAATGCCATGGATGATTTATGTGTCAAATCTGGAATTGTGAGACACAAGTCTGCTCCTTACACTCCCCAACAGAATGGGGTTGCTGAGAGGATGAATAGGACTTTGTTAGAAAGGGTGAGGAGCATGTTGGTGTCTTCTGGACTTTCTAAAAAGTTTTGGGGTGAGGCGCTTATTACCGCAGCATTTTTAATAAACAAATCCCCCTCTGTGCCTTTAAAGGGTAAGTGCCCTGACTATGTGTTTTTTGGTAAAAGTATTGATTATTCTGTGCTACGTGTATTTGGCTGTGCTGCGTTTGTGCGTCAGAAACATGACAAATTGGATCCTAGGAGTAGAAAATGTGTTTTTCTTGGTTATCCTGAGGGTGTTAAAGGTTATAGGCTGTGGGATTTTTCTGAACCGGGTTTCAAAATCGTGATTAGTAGGGATGTGATCTTCAATGAATCTGAATTTCCTTGCTTATCTGCTCAGTTGCCTGATGTTGTGCCTTTACATGATCCTACCACTTCTTCGAGTGAGGTGGAGTTGTCTCCTTTGTTATCTGATGTTGAAAACTTGCCTGACACTGTTGTTGATCAAGAACTTGTTGCCAATGAACCTACTATCAATGATGAAAATGTGCATGATATTCCTGAAGATGATGACTATGTGTTGCCTAGGGATAGACCTAGAAGGAATATTAGGCCACCTGCTAGGTATGATGATTTTCATATTGATACTCATGCTTGTAACGCGTTTGAAAGTGTTGATAATGAACCTAGGACCTATCAAGAGGCTTTAAAATCTGACAACTCTGTGAAATGGTTAAATGCTATGAAAGATGAAATGAAATCGTTGCATGTTAATCATACTTGGACTCTGGTTCCAAAACCTGCTCATTGCTCTGTTGTTGATTGCAAGTGGCTTTTCAAAGTGAAACATGAGCCTGAAAATGTTAGATTTAAAGCTAGATTGGTAGCAAAAGGTTTTACTCAAAAGGAAGGGGTTGATTATAATGAAATCTTTGCTCCTGTTGTTAAATTCACCACTATTCGTATAATGCTTGCATTAGTTGCTCATTTTGATTGGGAATTAAAGCAAATGGATGTCAAAACGGCTTTTCTTAATGGTGATTTAGACAAAAAGATTTTCATGAAACAACCTGAGGGTTTTGTGGACCCCAAAAATCCTGATCATGTATGTCTTTTGAAGAAATCCTTGTATGGCTTGAAACAATCTCCTAGACAGTGGAATAAGAAGTTTGATCAATGCATGACATCGTTGAAGTTTAAGAGAAGCTTGCATGATAATTGTCTTTACTTCAAGATTGATACTTCTGTTCCCGTTTTTCTGCTCATATATGTGGATGATATGCTAATTGTTAGCCCTGATCTTGAATATGTTGAGCTTGTTCAAAAGAGTCTATGTGATAATTTTGATATGAAAGATCTTGGAGATGCTAAAAGGATTCTTGGTATGAACATTGATAGAGATAGGAAGAACAATGTTCTCTTGCTTAATCAGATTTCATATGTTGAAAAGATTTTGAGTAAATTCTCTATGATGTCTGCTAAAACTGTGAATGTGCCTCTTGCTGCTCACTTTGTGTTAAGTAAGGATCAGTCTCCAAAGACTGATTTTGAAATTGCTGAAATGGAAAAGGTTCCTTATTCCAATGCCATTGGGTCTGTTATGTATCTTATGGTTAGCACTAGACCAGATATTGCATATTCTGTTAGTTGCTTGAGTAGGTATATGGCTAATCCAGGTGCGCCTCATTGGGAGGCTTTGAAATGGCTCTTGAGATACCTCAAGGGCTCCATGGAGGTAAGTTTGCGCTTTTCCAAATCTGCAAATGGTGTGAGCCTTGTTGGCTATGTTGATTCCAATTATGCAAATGATAGGGATAATAGGAAGTCTACAACTTCTTATTTGTTTACTTTGTGTGGCTCTTGCATAAGTTGGAAGTCTCAGTTACAGCATGTGGTTGCTTTATCTACAACTGAATCTGAATACGTGGCTATTACTGATGCTTTAAAGGAAGCTATTTGGCTGCAAGGCCTTCTGAATGAAATAGGTTTTCTTGACAAATGTGCCACTGTGTTTTCTGATAGTATGTCTGCGATTCAGTTGTGTAAAAACCCTGTTTTCCATGATAGGACCAAGCATATAGATGTTAGGTATCATTTCATTCGTGATATTGTGGAAAAAGGTATTGTTAACCTGGAAAAGATTGCATCTGAGTTTAATCCTGCTGATATGGGTACTAAATGCTTATCTGTTGAAAAATTTAGGTCTTGCATGAGGACTTTAAATTTCGACTCTCTTGATTGAAGCATGTTGTATGCAATTCTTTCCGTGGATGTTGTGTCCACTCTTGAGCTTGTGTGCTCCGTTTATTTTGTCCTTGGGATATTTTAAACATTTTGTGACTGTGTGTCCGTGATCTTTGCTTCGGCTTAGATTTGTGTATCTTTTGTGATACCTTGACTTTGTGTCAAATTTCTGGATCTTGCATTTGACTTTGTGTTTTTCGTTTTGCTGGTGTCCGGGGAAAAGTGCAATGATGAATTCCCATTTAGTTATACACAAGGGTAGATGATTTGGGCCAAGGTGGAGATTTGTTGGGCCCGTTGGGTATTTGGCCCAAATGTTGGTCTTCTATCTCAAAGTATTGGGCCAAGTGAGTCTTGGCCCATAGCCTTACGCTTTTGCCCCTATTTAATCGCCCATTTGTGACTCTTACAGGTAGAACGTGGATTTGAATTCTTGTGTGAGTTCAACGGGAATCTGAGCACTGTGGAGTTCTTCCCTCGACCACCTTCTCCGGCGTAGACGACGAACACGGACGACGATGACGACCGTATCCGCCTAACAACCCGTTTAACAAAGCTTCCTTAGCTCTAAACTCCATAGCATCAAACGCGTTCACCACGATTCCACTCGATTTACGCATGTTCTTCGCAGTGCCCAGAAAGTGTTTGTAAGTATTACTCTGACGGAAATACATACCTTTTGGGAAATCCAGCGAGTAAATCGGTGGGCAGCCAGGAATCTCAACGAAATCATTCAGATCTCCAAGATCGGGAGATATGGATTCATCAATGGTGGGAAAATACAGAAAGGCGCACACGCCGAACGCGCCGCTACTGACGTAGAAGTAAGTGGGTAAACCGAGCTCCGTCGAAACATCAAACGCCGAGTTGCAGAAGAAATCGATGACGAAGGCTTTAATTCTCGATTTCTGGGAAATTTCTACGAGGGCTTCGCGAAGATTTGGGTTATTGAGACGAGGGATTTCGAAGAAGAGTTCGACGGGATCTTTCGTCAATTTGGGGGGAAGATCAGCGGTGGCGAGGCGGCGGTAGGTGATGGAAGGTATATCTGCAACAGAAGCGGCGGCGGAGTCCGCGGCGGAGCAGAGGATGATGACGGGGATGGTGGGGTGGTGCTTCGCGATGAACTTCGCAAGCACTAACATGGAGTTCAGGTGCTCCGACGAAGCATATAGGATGATGGTGTCTTCCATTGATGATTTTTCGAAGCTGGAAGTTGGTTGATTTACTCTAAACGTTAATGATATATATATATATATATATATATATATATATATATATATATATATATACACACGTGTGTGTATATATAATTAAATAAAGAAATTTTATTAATACATACCCTCAAAAATAGATAATCTATCAATTGGGGCTTGAATTATGTAAAACTATCAATTTAGGGTGTGAATTTAAATCCTAAATTAATAAAATATGTGATAATATTTGACAAATTCAGGCCTTGAATTGATAGTTTAAATATTTCAGGTCTTGGATTAATAAAAAAAATATTTCAGACTCCTAATTGATAGTTTACCATAATTCGCACCTTGAACTGATAAAAGCCCTTAAATAAATTAATTGTATTGTTTGATAATATTTGTGTGGTTTGAATACAAACAAAAGACTGGATTTTACACCATATCACACATGAAGTCATATTCATTGAATTTCTTTTACATAAAAAAGTGAAAAACGAACCCAGATGAGCTAGAAGCAATAAAATTAATTCCTTCAGTGATGCGTTTATTTCTTTTTTTTAAAAAATTAACAATTCAGTATAATATTATTAACTTAACTACATTAGGATGAAAATGTACGACACTACAACTAGGTAAGGTAACGTCCGCGTCGCAAACGTTTATTACACTTTTTGCAAGTAATTAATAAAAAAATATACTAATATTTAATGCGTAAATATGTAATTGATGTAATGTCTTCATGTATTGAATATTGGATAGTTTGCATTAATTATTGTATTAGTATTACCTGTAAGTATATGTATTAATTGTTTGTGTAAATCTCACTTAATAAAACTAGAATTTTTCATTAAAATTTTATAAAAAATTTGCAAACAAAGTACTATATACATTTTTATTCATTAATATATAGTTATCTAAAAATTTATTTTTGAAGTACTCTATATTTTTTTATCTTTCTATTCATTTTAATGTAGTATATTTTTAAAATACATTTTTATTCATTAATATATAGTTATCAAAAAATAAGAATTACTAATATTATTATTTTTGGATTCATAACATTTTATTTTTGAAGTACTCTATATTTTTTGTCTTTCTATTCATTTTAATGTAGTATATTTTTAAAGATTATATCAATAATAAATTTAAATTTAATTAGGTCAACTTTTGGATTGGCATTGTACAAGATAAGATGAGATGAATTGGTTTGTGTGACCAAATAAATTCAAGTATATTTTAATATATTTTCTTCGTCTCAAAGTAATACAAATATTATTTTTATTTTCGGTTGTTCCCAATAAATTATGAACAATTAAAAAATAGTGAAATCATATTAATTATGTAATAACTTCACAAAACATTTTAGTTCGAATCACGTGATCTAAAGCATTGAAATTTGAGAAGCACATTTAAGGATGAATCTTTAATTCGTTATTAGTTTAATGTAAACTGAGAGTTATAATCACCCTAACCCTGAGATTTAATGGAACTAATGTGCAATTTTTTTAATACTAATTATTATAATATTATTTTAATTAATATTATATTTTAGGTCCCAATTAATAGAAAACAAGTGTAGTTAATCTATTATGAAGTCCTATATTAATAAAACTCTGAAGAAAAGTAGATACATTTAGAGAAATAGGTCTAAAATGATAAACGGATACTGTGAATGAATTTAAATCGTTCCACTCTATTTTCTACATTTATTTACACACGCATATTAATATTATGTTAAGCGTACAAATACATCTCATGTGAAAACATTACATTGATGAAAATTTGTACAAGTACAATGTCAAAACATGCAGTGGCATATTTCTCTGTATTGCTCAACTCTATCAAGATGAAATTAACAATTCCAATTAGCTAGCATCGCAGAGGCCCGTGGCCGGATCGCAAAACCCATCCCGATCAAGGAGTCTGGGCGGAGGAGCACTCAGCAGAGGCGAAGATGGGGAACCATATGCATTTCGTCTGCTATTTCCACATCCCAAGCTTTTTCGGGTGCTTACTCCGGTGATGGGGTTTGTGCCACTTGCATACTTGCACAGAGCCTGCATACACAGTTCCAGTTTGAAGACATCCAGCATATTCGTAAATGCACTATTTGAAAATGTTCAAAGAGTGTTGGGTTCACATTGAGTTAATACTCCTCAATCACCCTTAAAATTTGTTAAAAATAAGAGAGATTGCACACTAATTGCATTTATCTGAGCTTTATTATCTTTTCACTCCGTTGGTAAATAACAAGGAGCCCAGTGGGATGCAACCCAAGGAGGTGGAGGGTTTTTATATCCCTTACCCATACCTTGTTAACAACATTTACAAGCTATATTAATCTAAATAATAACTCAATTGAACCAAACACTTCCTTAAGGTAAATGAGTTGGCAGATCAGGTTTGTGTTCGAGTTAAGGGATGACTGATTTTCCTGTTTGGTATTTTGGCTCACTCAGTTAGCCTAACTGCTTTTTCCATATACCACAGTCATACGGTCCTTTACTCGAATAGGACCCTTTCAAAACACAGAGTTGAAAAATGGAGAGCGATAAGATTGAAGGCTAACCTGTTTCTGAGGGAGGTCAATAACAGCATCACTAAAGTCAGCACCTTCAATTATAGCCCCACCAAGATCACTACGTGTCAACACTGTTCTAACAAGCACTGCATTAGTTAGATTTGCTTCGTTTAGGACCTGAGGCAAAAAAATAAAACAAAACAAAATCTTAAAAACTTTCAAGTAATTCATTTCATTGTATGAGATTTAATTGAGAGAAAGATAAGTTATATCAATTCAGAAACCTATAATCTTAAGCAGTACGGGTTGACAAGATTCTACTAGCTTACCATGCGATCCATAAGAGTGTCGCTCAAATCCGCACCTGTGAAACATTATACTGATTATCATGTGATAATAATGAAATAACTGATGTCATGTTGGAGATGATTTAGGTAAGGCTTGGAGTTAGCACCTCAATATAAACTGTCATTGTATAAACTTGTTCATCTACTCACTCAGTTGTCTTACTTTTCCCACTTAAACAGCATTATAAGATCAATATCTTATTTAGAACATATACATTAAATATTTGATAAAAAAAATCCCATCTAATAGTCTGAGATTTTAGATAACGTGATCGTTTAACATGATATCAAAGCCACGACTGAATGCAAGGTTGAGTTCAACTCTAGCAGCTACATTTAACATCTTATTGGATCAAGGTCAGTTCTTTTTCCATTTGTTTCGCAATATCAGGATAGAGGAAAGCCATCTTTCCACAATTCAAAATCATGAAGACTAATTCAAATTGCTGTCGTTCCAAATTAAGCCTACTCATGTTATATCTTTCTTCTATGTCAGAGGTAAATGTGTTATTAGTAGTCTAACAACAACCACAACCTGTGAAGCAGTACTCCCCTTACATTATGAGGACCTAAATATGCATATGACCCTTACTTGATACTCAGAAAAGTAGAGTACAAGGAAGGGAAACGTACCTGTGAAATTCGCTTTATATGCAACTGCTTTCTCAAGATATGCACCATTGAAATTTGAACCACTGAAATCTGATTCCCTCATATCAGCAGATGTGAAATTGGCTCTTCTGTATTAGCCATTTCAAGGTAATATGAATACAAGTCTGCATAAGGGAAACTTGCTTATTTTATTCTAGTATTTCAATTTGGGATCATTTCCAAACACAAGATTTTCAATCTGAAGCCATTGTTTATAGTTATGCATATCAATAATTTTGGACTAACTTCTAACCACTAACAAACTAACTTTGTCCGATCAAAAAATAAAATAAAATAATAATAATAATAATAATTTTGGACTCATCATATATTGTAAGTGTGAAAAATATATCCCTAATATGACCATATTTTGATGGAGTATGAAACTATAAAAGGAGTTCATAATTAGAATATGATTTTCTATCTACCTAGTAGAAGTAAATCATAATTTTCTCTCCATCCAGAAGCACACAAAACATTGAGAAAGGAAATATGAACCATTATGCTTTAGCTCACCCAGTTACAGAATTGCTAACGAATGATACGTTTCTGTTCATTAGAATCAATGCTGATTAAAATCAGTAAGCAGTATTCAGCACACATAATAACTTCAAAGTAATAGAACTAAAAGGGTGTTTGTTTGGGACCTTTTGAAGGAAGGAATGGGAATCAAAGTAAAAAAAAAAGTTGTTTGTTGACTTGTTTTTAAACTATGGGTTTTGATACCCAATTTTCAAGGAATCATCCATTACTATGTCGAAGGGGAGTAATCATACACATTCCATTCCCTTTCCATTCCATCCTATTTCACAAAACATCCCCCAAGTCTTCTGCAACCTCATGATGTATTTCCAAATTCCAATATGGTTCTCTTATTTTCTTCAAATATCTCATCTAGGTATTCATAGCATGATCTACAATGCATATATTCAAATCTATCTCCACTATGTATCAATCCATAATCCACCATAAAATGAATAAATTACCTAAAATTCTCATTTACATGTACTGCTTTCCTGCAAAACATCAAAAATCCCAATAGAGTAAATAAGAAATTACCAACGCTCGTAAGACGTAAATATAAAAAAGACACCAGACTCTAACTTGAGATCCGCGGAACCGAATTGAGCGGCCGATCCAATTCCGAACTCGCCTCGCGTCTCTGCTTCAAATTTGTTCAGGTCAGCCATGGCAGGTAGGTTTGCAGTGCTGAAAGCAATCACAGCCGCCGCTAATGAAGTGGAAACAAGCTTTCTCCACTTAATTGGCTCTAGATTTCCAGCTACGACTTCGATAACAAACAATAATATAATTTTTTACAGCATTCATGGAATCGAAAATCAATGAGTAAATTAGAAGGCATGGAGATGAACCTGAATCATGTTTGGTGTTCTGAGTTTCGAATTGGCGTGTCACGGAGAAGGATTTTGAAAGTAATTGGAGAGGATTGAGAGATCTAAGGGTGGGGTTGAGGGGTACCAGGGAGATTGAGGATAGAGCCATTTCCGTCAAGGGCTTCTTGCTGCGAAGGAAACGTGAAGATCAGTATTGGATATGGAGTTCAAAATTGTAAAGTTGATTTGGGAGATAAGTGGTTGGCAGGAATACACGTGTTTCACGTTTATATTAATTTTAGAGTCCAAAAACTATTAGATTAATGAAAAATTCAATCTTCACCGTTAAAAAAGATCTTAGAAATGGTGGGCGATGACCTTTTCCAGCGAAGTCATGACAGATTTATTTGATGGAGCACTCCACTAGGGTGCCGTAAAGTCATGAGAGACAGACACTTAATTGGTCGGAGGATGGCGTTTAATGGCGCCGGAGAAGGACCTTCTAGGAACGATTTATCCCGACCGATGATGTTCGAAATTCTCCGGCCAATTTTGATGTGCTCGTCGGATTTGGTGAAGAGGGATCTGAGATAAGCTCTGGTGGATTTGAACTTCTGGATGAAGATGGATTGCTTGATGAGCTTCTATTTCTGCAGCTTCAGCTTCTTGGACCATGAATTCTTGAAGTTGGCTTCGTGGTTTTTAATGGTGTCGCTGTCGCAACTGGCGTGGAGGGATTCCGGCGGAGAGGAGTCGAGCTGGGTGTTGGGGGCGGTGGCTCAAGGGTTGAGTATCTGGTGGAGGGGGAGGAGATGCCCTTTTAGAAGAAGAAGAAGAAGCGGCCATGTATTACCTTGCGGGGCTGCGCGCAGTGGAGAGAACCCGATTCGACAAGCAGTAGCTCACCTGTGATAGACTAATATGTGGACGTGACGTGGCAACTAAATGTTTTGTCTTTTAATTTGATGTTGACACGTGGGATGTTGCTCAACGTGTTATTTTTATTTTTAGGAATTTGGATTAAAATTGAACTAAAATTGAATTAAAAATGACTAAAATTGATAATTTCCAAACTTACATAACTAATGGTGGGTTTTGCCAAACTTAAAGAATCATTTGTGATAATTTTTCTTTTTTTTTTTTAGAAAATGTGATTTTTTTTAAATACATAAATTACAAAATGTGTTATATGCATTCAAGTAGGATGCATTTTAAATTATTATACTCCATAATTATCTGCATCATTCCTTTGTAAGTGTGGGAGGGAGATAGTAGTTTAGTATGGATTATTAATTAAGTGTAATATTTATTTATTAAAAGTGTGAATAATTTTAACTATAGTTTCAGTTTTTTTTTTTTTTTAACAATTATACTCTATCGTTATAAGTATAGTCAACCAAGTTAAATTATCAAATTAAGTACAATCTTTTTTTAATTCTGGAAAAAAATTAAGAAAGGTAATATAATGATAATCATCATCCAAATCAAATAGAAAACCAACACTAACATGTCCACCCCTCCACAAAGAGTAAAGATGAGGTCATGATTCTAAAACTAATGAATTCTCAATTATAAGGGTGATTACATAATTACGTTAAAGCCACTAGATCAAATAAGTCTTAGCACGTGGATTAATAGAAAATTTAAATTCAAAAAATTGATTAAAAGTTCCATTTCTAGGTACTATTGTTGCTAATAACTCTCAACTTGTTCATCATCAAATACTTTTAATAGCTATTTAGTGATGTTTGGTCGATGAATGTGTGTGGAAAAAAAAAAAACGAAGAAAAAGTATTTGGTTGGAAGGAATGAAAGTGTTACAGTGGTTTTTAATTTCTAAATATCAAGAAACGATCATTCCTCATTATATTGGGTACTATGACTTTCATCACTGTGTTAAAGATACTTCGATCTTTGTTTATTAAACTTTGAATGATATAAAATTTTATAAAATGTTATAAATAATAAAATAATACTAATTTTTTTTTATAATTAGTAAAATTACATACAAATAAAAATCAATAGAAAAATTATGAATAAAATTACAACAGAATCTGATAATCATACCAAACAAAATCAGTAGCTATAACAGTGATTCCTTAAATACTAACAATAACACAAACACATTATCATTCCTTGCCACCATCACTATTAATCTCTTTTAAATTCCTCCTAATAAATTAAACACCCATTATATTTATCTTACCAACTTATGTCAACTAGTAGATTCTAATGACTCACCATTTGGTCAAGAAGTAAAAATACGTAATATAAATACTAGTATAAGATTAATCACAACTGTTGTGGTCAGTTTTCGTCGCAAAGACTCCAACGTAACCCAACTATTAGATGATCGATCGAAGAAGAAAATAGATTAAAGAAAAAGTAGAGTTTCCTAGCTCATTGGTGTATCTTTCATTGTGATATTGCTCATAGATCCTGTGTTACATCATTTTTCTCTCCTCCCCTTTATGCGAGTTCATTACCCTTTTCATTTTAGATTATTCCTCCTAATCAACGATCGACAAGTGTCCTATTCTAGAATCATCCCATAACAGATTTGATGTCTTCTTGATGCTCTCATTCCTCATTGGTTAATGTGGGATCTTTTTCTAACAAACAATTGAGGACCACTATATCATATCTTTGTTGTTGCCTCTGTCTTTCTCTCGCCATCATCCAAAGTAAATCCGGATGTCTGGGGTTATTTCCGAGGTTATCCAGTAATTATTCCTGGGTTTACGGCCTTCATTATCCCCGAGGATAATCAGGATAAACCTGGGCTTTCATTGATTTCCTACCTTCTTGGGCCTGCTTTGTTGGACCGCTTAAACATCATCAACTGGGCCGAGCATTTATCTCGTAACAAAAACCCTTGCTAATACAACTCAACATTATTATTCAACGGTCGGTACTTCTAATCATTCATCAATGATTCACTAATATCAATTAGTAGAAGCAATTAAATCAAAGCACAATAAAAACCCATCAATTTAATTAGGCAAAGCTCTTGTGCCAGTGCACGTGTTTAGACCCCCCTTCGCCCATACACAACCCTACCCATATTGAAACTAAATTTCCTTTTTAATTTATATGTAACATGTTTTTTCATGGATCGATCCGGGCGTACATAACTAAATCCTTGTGTCCGGACCCACAAAAGCCTCACTCATTTAATTATCTTGCCTAAGAATACAAATTAAACAATATCATGTCAAATTAACCATATTTATAACAAAAATTAAATGACTCATGCATATAAAATAAAAGAGGGATGATGATAGGAAAAGAAAACTACTCCGTTCATTCTCACCCCTCCTTTATAAAGAAATACATAAATAAGTTCCTCGGGAAGAAAAATATATAATGGAGATCCTCTCTAAACTATTATGTGTTTGAAAATTGGGGAAAATGACAATGAAATAGTTGTGCTGCCTTTTGTATTAATCCACTGTACCTTCAAATGATCTTCCTGGATGGGCTTTTAAAATGAAATGGGCTGCTTTACGGTTATTCTCGTTGTATATTCTTTTTCAAAATTATCAGGGCCCACCATTTAATATACAAGTTGTTGACTTTTCAAAGGCCCAATTCCATACAACTTAACTTGAAAACTTTATGGATTGCTGCGGCCCGTTTAGTTTTTTAAATAATGCAAATTTAAAAAAGATGGACTACCAAAGGAAAGATTTCTATGCATTTAATTATGGATTTTAAACATTAGTCCGAATCTTATGTATATTTTAGTGTTACATCTCATGTTGCAGATCGTGAATTGAATGACATATAGGATACAATCATAATTTATATCCTAAAATGATAATGGGCGGCGTTATTGTCACCCGAACAATTACTAAGGGCACCCAATTATTAAAATTTTAAATATTGAATAGACTATAATAACCTCGGACATCAAACACTTTGAATATTTCATACTTTTAACATTTAAATCAAATACACCCAAAATTCACATCTAAAAATACGCTTGATTATAATATTCTCGGATTAAATTTTTATCTAAAATTCCAAACCGTCATCATCGTTCATCTGCAAAGAAAAAGAACCAAAGTGCTGCCGTTCATTTCATAAATTTCTACAAACTTTTCACCCAATAACCAACTTCAAATTTTGGAACATTGATGATATATAATTTATTGATTGAGTAATCTCACCTATTTTCCAAACCTTTGTATTTAGAATTTTGAAAATGTAAAATTTAATAATTAAACTCAGGATTTTAGGGGGAAAAAAGTAAATTTTTGTGAAGGAGATGAACAGTTTCTATTTCATTTTTCTATTCACCGTTCAAGAAACAAATTTTATTAGGTGAATTTAATAACCAAATTACTTCAAGAAAAAAAAAAAGAAAAAGAGGGTTGTACGCATCACCACATTCACATGGAGTATTCTCTTTATCAAAATCAAAATTCAAAAAAGATTCTGAAGCAAGAGGGGAAATTGATAGAAAGCCTTTTCTACCATTTTAAAATATCAAATTAAATTAATGAAATAAAATACTTTGTCGATTCGAACACTGACAAACTATTTTCTCTACTTTCATCGTTCAATCCTTGCCGCCTGTATTAGCCTGGGCTTCTCACTTTTTTGTTGCAGATGATTATTTCAAGTGATGTAACTTAAAGGAGGAAGTATTTTCATAATTTCACATACCAGATCTCTTCTTTTCATCTTCTTTAGAGGACGTGTTTCTGTAAATTTAAGTGAATTGGTTTTTGGGTTTATAAAGTAATTTGGTTTTTTTATATATATTTATATTAAGGTTATAATAATCAATTCAATCCTTAAAATTTTAATAATCGGGTGTCTTTAGTAATATTCGGGTGGCAATAGCGCCGCCCAATAATAATATCAATCACAAGAAAAAATGTTTGAGATTTTGGAGCAGGGTATTGGGGTGGACAATATGAATAAAATGATGTAAACGCATATCACACTAGATATTTTGTGCCATTTTCATGCATATTTTTTGTGTCATACGTTATATGATTGATACGTAAGAGGGGAAATAAATTCAATCATTGTTATTAGGATTTATGCTTTTCTTTTTAAAATATAATTTCTCTTTTGTACGTATCATCCATCCAACTAATAAAGAAGATGATACATTAAAATGACATAAAAAAATTGGAACCTTAACTCACATTTCTTATGGTTGTGTGATGTTATGAGGATCAAAATTCCGTAATCATTCTTATTTGATTCAATAAATAATCTACCTCCTTCATTCTCATTATTATTACAAGTATCAATGATTCATGTTATCATTCTCATTCTTATTTGTTAGTGTGACTATTATTTATCATATATATATATATATATATATATAAACTTGGATGTTTTGAAAGGAAATAAATGCGGAGGCAGAGTAAATTTTATTCAGTATTTATATTTATTTTTATTTTTATAGTTAAATAATTTTTTTTTAAATTGGAGAAAAAGGGAGTACTAAAAGATCGCATGCACCAGCAGAGACACAAGCGTAAAAGTGAAGAGAGAGAGAAAGAGATCACGTGTGTGGTGGAGTACTAGAGAACCCGTGAACCAGCATGCACTGATTCTGATTCAAACGACAACACTTTTCTGCCACTTGTCTTTTATTTATATTACCATAATACCATGGTCCTCACACACCCCATAATTACCACTATTTATAGAATTTCAATGTTTCAACCTCTAATACTATCATTCTATGCTGATGGTACAACCCACTCAAATTGGTAAAATCATTATAATCCAACCATTTAATTTTATGTAGTATTTATGTTTAAATGACTTATTTTTGGACCTCTCACAACCTTTTTTTCAATAATTTAATTCTTTAATATCGCCATGGTGTTAAAGCAAGTCTTGACATTATATCCGACATCATCATCATAACATTGAATAATGGATTCAGTGTTGGTTAAGGTATCGGAGTTTCGACACAGGATCGACACCAAATCAAACATTCGGTGCTATGACTTCTGTAATGGGATATGATGTCGGTATTATATGTCGGGGCTCCAACACTAGGGATGTAATCGAGCCGAGCCGAACATCTCCGGGCTCGAAGCTCGGCTCGAATTTTTTTAAAGGATTCGAATTTTATTTTTTAAGCTCGAGTTCGGCTCGTGTGTAAAATATAGAGCTCGCGAACTCGGCTCGAAATATTTTTACTGAATAAAAAAATAAACTCGAGCTCGAATTCGGCTCTATAAAAACTAGTCCTTTGTTCGAGCTCGGGCTCGTTCGGCTCGTTAAGCTGAAAATAATTTATTTTTTAGTTTTTTAATGTATAAAGGTTTGAGTGAAGTCTCATGGATAATAAAATTTTATTAATAATTTTTTTATAAAAAGTGGGATCTAGAGCTATTATAAATTTTTATTAATTATTAGAAGTATTAATTATTAATTAAAATATATATTAATAATATAACAAAAGATTTTTTAATTAACATTTATAAGTATATGGAGTATGTATTTAATTTAAATTTTGGAGTAGGTCTTGTGTGAAACCGTCTCACGTAAATATTTACATGAGACGAATAAAAAGTGATAATATTATTAATTAAAAGTTATATTCAATCGATAAAAAGTAATAATAGTGTAGTGAACTATTTTATGAACAATTTATAATATAAACAAAAGTAACATTTTATATGGAATATAGCGAAAGTGCTAACATTTTATAAATTTTTTATTCGTCTCACGTAAGACCTTATGTAAGACGGTGTCACACAAGTATTTGCCTAAAATTTGAATGTATCCTTATGTTATCTCATTAACTATAATAATAATAATAATAATATTAAAAGGCAAATACGAGTGTATATAAATTCGAAATTTCTCCTTCAAATAAAATTATATTATTAAAATATAAATAAATAATTATATTAAATTAATTTATTTTTACATATATATACATATATATATACATATATATATAATATATACATATATATATATATATGTATTAATGAGGTGTCGACTTTAAAATACTTACAATTTTATTAATTACAACTCCTTCCGTCCTATAATATTTTTCTCACTTTTCTCATTTGTTTGCCCCACAAAACCTTTCACCCCCTAACAAAGTAAATATCACTTTATCCTACAACCTCAAAAGTTACTTTAATTTCAAATTTGTCACTCTTTTTTCACACACACACCATTACTTTATACTTTTTTATTACCTAAAAATACTACAATACCCTCCAAAATCAATAAAGTTGGTCAAAAAGTGTAACTTTTCTTAAACAACGTGGAACAGTAAAGGTGAAAAGTTTTTCGGAACGGAGGGAGTATTAGTTAAAATTTAATGTATATAAATACATATATCTATTCAAATTTAAGTATAAATAAATCAAAACTAAATCTTATATAGGAATAAAAAAATAAAAAATTTAGATCTTTAAACAAATTATAAATATGACTTTCAATTCATTATTTAGAATTAATAACATGCACTCTCTTTTAATTTTATTTTTATTAATTACGTTTTAATAATTTCATTATTTTCATTGTCATACTTTAAAATTTTTCTTTAATTTAAAGTATACTATATTTGTAAAATTATAAATTTATATTCCTTATAAATTATATTGATAAAAGTATATATATATATATATATATATATATATATATATATATATATATATATATATATATATATATATATATATATATATATATATATATAAGTTTATTTATTTATGTAAAAAATTTTAAACTCTAAAATTACCATATTAATATGTTATAATAAATAATAACAATAATAATAATAATGGAGTAATAATATGAAGAATGAGCATATTGACCACTATTCGAGCCTATTATCGAACACGTTCACGAGCCTATAAACGAACACGTTCGCGAGCTTAATAAACGAACATGTTCGTGAGCCTATAAACGAACATGTTCGCGAGCTTTTAAAAGAACATGTTCGCGAACACGTTCGCGAGCCTGTAAACGAACACGTTCGCGAGCTTTCGAGCCAAACACCCTCGGGCTCGAGTTCGGCTCGAAAAAATAATCGAGCTCGAAAATCGATCTCGGCTCGGCTTGTTTTTTTCCACGAACGAACTCGAACGAATTTTTTTTCGAATCGAGTCTCGAGTAGTTTACGAGCGGCTTGGTTCGTTTATATCCCTATCCAACACCTTAACAGATGTTCAATCTGACATTCGATGCTATGACGATGTATCAGACAAAATGCCATTATCCTGTGTCGAATTTTCAATACTATTACCAACACTAAATAATAAATTTGATGTTAAATTTTTTTAAAATAATAACATATTTAAGAAAACATAGTTTTTTTCCACGCTCAAAAGGAAGAAAACATTATTTTATTATTCAAGTTTGATGATAATAGTTAAAAATAAAAAATAAAAATTTGATGATTAAGTTAGGTTAATTATCGAAAATTAGTAATTTTGGTTTTCGCCCTGACTTAAATGGAATACATTTACTCTACCCAATACAATTGACAAGTCACATCTCACACATAATAATTTGCACAGAATTGGAAGATAGAGGCCAATGTTTCAAACCACTTGAAAATGAAACTATCTTACTCTCTATCTAATTAACTGTCCTAATCCACCTCATCCATAAACTTTCCAATCACTATTTTAAGGAAAAAACGTGTATGTACGTGAATATGAATAAGAATTCATAATCAAATTTTATTTCGTCAATTAGAAAGTGATGATCGTCACTTTTTTTATTAATAGTTTATATGATAAATAAATTAAAAGTGATACTAATATTCTTCTAACAGTAGGCACAGTTTAATTTTAATATTATCATTTTCTTTTAACACAACTAATTTACTTTATGCTATATATCCAGAAAAAGAATATACTGATTCCATTGAATTCTTTAATGGTAATTTTATATTTTTTAAATAATAAATAAAATATAAAGTATATTATGTATGTAAAGAAAATATGTTATTTCTTAAATTAATATGTACTCTCGAGGTTTTGGAATGTGAACTATTTTATCAGACAAACAAACGATAAAAAATTGTGAATAAATTTTTAGAAAGTTTATTTACTCCATCATCTAAAAATATTAAAAAGATAGGTAGCAGTTAGCACAACAAATTTCTCAATAATATCAGAGAAGTTATGTTCATCTTAAATTTATTTTTTTTAAGAAGCATTAATTAATTAACTTCATTCTGGACAAACAACAAAAGACAAGAGAAAATTAAGAAATTACCCATTTCTTGGATCTTCTGATGAAAACCATGAAGCAAAGCAGGCGATAAACAAGGAAGAATCCAATCAAGACATAAACATTAACCCATCTCAGCCGTTGATGTAGCCCTCTGTTCTCCATGACATCTCCACCGTTGACCATGCACGTCTTCTTCTCGTCGTCGAACCAGATCAAGCAAGTCGAAACCAGACAAGAGTACTCATTGATCAGCAGCGCATCCAGAGCGTATTTATACATGGACAAATAGTGCATGAACAGCCAGAATTTGGGCAAACTGTCTTTCGATATGAAGTAGCCGGAGAAGAGGCGATGAAATTCGGAGCTACGGAACTCAAAAAAAGGACGAATGAGTTTGCCATCAGAAGTATGATCCATATAACGAGGATGAAATTGGAGAAGGCATTCCATCTCCCGCATAGGCCTACTAAGAAGTAGACTGAAATGGAGTAAACAATGGCGATTGCGAGTAAATAGGGCATGAAAACGAGAGTGTTGGCTATGAGGTAGGAGGAGAGTCTGTAGACGCCGCTAGAAATTTCTCGAAGGAGGATGGGTCTCTCATTGATAAAGATTGGCAGAGTTTCTGTGGTGGAGGAGAGGAGGAATGTGAGTGTGAAGGCGAATAGACCTGATCTTTTCTCGATTCCTGATTTGTATGTATATCGTGCCGAGAACCAGGCCGACTCCTAATGCCTGCAAAGTGTTTGTTAAAAGTTCTGTAGATGATTTTCCAGTATCTCATGTATAGAGTGATGATTTCTTCATTTCTTGAGCTTCTATATCGTATCACCTCTTTTGATTGACGAGGAAGAGGCTGGTTTTCCGGCGCTGGTTCTGTTGTTTCTTGGACGTGGTTCAGTATTTCCATGGCGTATTCCAGTGCGTTGAGCTGTGGTGGAACTGTGAATCCTTTTACGAGTAAGAAATCTTCTAGAGAAGAAAGTGTGCCGTGATGGACGAGAAGAAGAATTTTATCAATGGTGGAAAAGATCTTGAAGCTGGGTTGGTGGATCGACAGAATTACAGTGCGGCGGCGAGTGACGGCGATTTCTCTAAGAGTTTGCATGACATTCAGGGCGGAGCCGCTGTCGAGGCCGGAAGTCGGTTCGTTAAGGAGGAGCACCGCCGGCTCGTGGAGGAGGCTGAGTCCGATCGAGACGCGGCGGCGCTCACGCCGGAGAGGCCGCGCTCGAGCCTGATGTCCGCCACGTGTTTGAGGCGGAGCTCGTCGAGGAGGGCGACGGTGTCGGTGGTTTTGGGGTTGAGTAAACGGGCTGAGAATGCGAAGGTTTCTGCGACGGTGAGTAGTGGAAGACATGCATCGTGTTGGGGGACGTAGGCGGAGAGCTTGCGGTAGACGGAGGGGCCGAGAGGGGCGGAGTTGAGGAGGAGGGCGCCGCTGGTGGCGGTGGCGGTGAGGATGTCGAGGAGGGTGGATTTTCCGGCGCCGCTTGGGCCGACGATGGCGAGGATTTCGGATGGATAGGCGGTGAAGGAGATGTTTTTCAAGATTTGAGTTGGTGGGGTGGAGTTGCAGGGTTTGAAGAGGAAGGTGGCGCCGGCGGTGGAGGTGGTGGTGGATTTGGAGTAGGTGATGGAGGAGGCGGTGATCTCGTAAGTTTTGGAAGGCGGTGGAGAGGGCGGCGACGGCGGTGGATCCATGGAGGAGGAAATGGGGTTGATAATGAAAATTGGAAAGTTGATTGTTGTAATAATTTGGTCAAATTATTGGTAGTACTCTTGTCTTTGAGATTTTATATCAATCTTTTTTTTTAATTTATAAAATTAATGCTTATTTTAAAAAAATAGCAGTCTTTTTGGTGTTTTTAGAATTAAAATATAAAAAACTTCGAGTAATTTTCATTGCATTTAATTTTATTCTTGTAATTGTTTTTATTTATTTATTATTTTATTTTATTTTATTTTAATAATGCTTAAACTTTTTTTTTCGAGTCTTGTAACTTGTAAGTTTACTAAAATAAATACTAATTAATATGAAAATTAATAAAATAAATTTAAAAAAAATTAATACCTCAAGCTGATCATGAAAATTAAAAAAAAATTAAAACTAAAATTAAATTCAATAAAAGTTATTTCATTAAAATAAATATTAGTTTTCAATTACATTTTATAAAAATTAATGTACCATTCCATGTACAATAATTTAAACTAATTTTAATACATCTAATTGACAGGTTTTTTACTGCTGACTTGAAGTGGCTCTCCTCCTCTCTTAATGACATGGCAGTAGGAGAATTTTTTAAGCCCTTTCCATTTTATATTTTATTTTGTACTATTTTTATTTTCATACGTTATATCTTTGTTTACTATTTTTTACTTTCCTATTTAATTTCTTATTTAAATATATTTATTTCACTTATTTTAGTTTCTTATTTTCATTAAATTTTTATTAATGAATTTAAATGTTGATAAATAATTCTATGTTAATTTAATTAATAGGAGCGTATTTTGATGGAATATTTATGGAATTATTATCTCATTTAATGACACTATTTATATGTTGACATGTCTATATAAGCACAAACATTGTATTGTATTTCAATGTTTTCTTTATTTTTTAGTTTATTTTAAATGTTTTTTTTCTTTTTTCTTATTTATATTTTTCTTTGATTTTCTTCTTCTTATTGTTTTTTTTTATTTGAAGATTTATGTATTATGTATAATTAGGTTTTATTTATTTACATCTCCATACATTTTTATATTTTTATGAATGTTTTGAAATCAAGGTGAGTTTATCTATTTATTATTATATGCTATTGAAAACTTTTATGATTATGTATCCTCTCATCTAATTGTATTCTTTTTAATCTGTTATTGGAATTGCAATTATCACACACAATTTTTTTTTGTGACAATAAGTGTTTCACCTTCGTGTATTCTTATAGATTGTGGGTTCGAATTTGTATCTAAGTCATTTTGATATTACAAGGTAAATATTGATCATAACATGCGAATAACGCTTCCTAGCTATTTGGAATGGTATTTCTATCCAGTATATATATCAAACGGATAGAAACTTTCCTCTATTTAGGGTAGTAGCAAAGAATGTAATTTATAGTAATTGTGGTGAAAAGTTTTGAATCATTTAGTACTTATCTTAAATTTAAATAGTTAACACTAAGTTTTTGTTTTAGTTTGTATTAGATATTCTTATATGTTTTTTAATTATATTTCCAATTCTTTCTCTAAAATGTCTTTAAAGCAAGAAATTATGAGTTTAAGAGTATACTAAAAATTAGTCCAAATATCCAATGTTATGCAACCATTTTATTTAATACAATTAATGTATGTAAGAAGTTTGGATTTCCATGTGACGAGAATTTATATAATTATAATTTATTTATTGTTATGACTATTATTATTATTATTAGTATTATTATTTACATTTTAAATTAAGTTCTTATTATATTTCCCCGTAGCTCATCCAAGCTTACAAGTGAATAGGATACTATTTTATTAATTATCGCTACATATAATTTCTACATTAATTCATAAAATAATAATAATTTAACTTTTTTTATTATATAGATCTATATTATATATACAGAGAGAAAAATAAAATAAAATACGTTTGCTACCACTACACAAAGCAATGTCATAATCGATTTTGATCAGTTAAATATACTAATTTTTTTATTTTTTACTAAAAAATTAGAAACAAAAAATTTCAATTTGTTAATGAAAAATATATATTTTGATATGCACATCAAATTTTCACACTAAAATTCTCAATTATGTCACATTATATAATTTGTCGGTTTAATTTTTGTTATAGCATTCCACCCCCACAATATTTATCCAATTGTAATTAGATGGACATTTAAATGTAATAATAAAAAAAAAATTAACATAGTTATAAAGATTGATTTTTTTTTTCTTTTTAATGAACAAAGTTTTGAAATTTTTTATTAAAGAATAAGTTGAAAATAAATCCATATAAGATAAAATATTTATTTTTATACATATTTTTGTAAGTTTATTATTCAATAAAATTTATATTAAAAAATTAAATAATATATTTTGATACTATTTCACATGTATTTTTAATTTTAAGATACAATCATAAAATAATAAAAATTAAAATAAATTAATTTATATTTTTTATTTTTTACAATTATATTAATAAATTATCTTATTGGAAAAAAATTTGATTCATTATTGTTGATTAAAATTTTATCTAAAAACATTTGTTTATCAGTTTTCTAATTAAAATTTTATTTATCTTATTAAAATTATATATGATTAAAATATATATGTCTTATTTGATTACATGACTACTCATAGATTTTTAATTTTAATAACTTTTAATTCCTAAGATTTTTTATTTAAAATTTATCCATTAATGTTGATAGAAATCAATCTGTCTATTACCTTATTTAAAATTTAGTATTTATATTTGTCTATTACCTTATTTAAAATTTAGTATTTATATTTACTTACCTATAAATCATCTTGTTAATTACCTTATTTAACATTTTGCATTTATATTGATTTTCATTATCTTAAGAAATCTTTATGTAGTTGTTAAGATTGAGTATATGATATGTTAACCAATTATTTTAATTCATGTGTAATCTGATTTAATTTTTTAACCATTGCATATTATTTATTTTTTGTGATGAATTACACACATACTATACATTTTATATAATTAATAATTGAATAGAGTTTGTGCAATATACGAGAAAATTTTTTTAATGTATAAATGGTTGCTAAAAAAGCCATGATGTTTTCCCTTTTAAGTGTTTGTAAATGTGATGTGCAGCCTATATTGATGTAATGTGCAGCGCAGGTTTTTACGTGTAGCGTAGTTTTATTGTGATGTTATTTACACCGAAATGATATGTTATTGAGGGTTATGTTCAAAATAAATTTTATGTGCAACATTAATGTTATGTTATTGAATGTTGCGTGCATTGTTAATTGAGAGTCATGTGCACCGTAACTTAAAATTGAATAACACAATAGTTTTGCATGATAACACCTTAAAATTTGATATGCATCTCGGTGAAATTAGAACAATTTTATTGGGTAATAATGGAAGGTTTCTTAAAAGTTGGAACAAATTTGTAGATAATTTAGAGAATAATAAGGAAGCTTTAATTTCTCAACTTAATTGACTTGAAACTTGGAACGGGATATATTTGACATAATATTGGGTTGAGGTTATATTTGGTAAATTTTTTAATTTTATTTTGTCTAGTTTTATTCTATTGAACTAATTATTTCTATTTTATATTGTTCTATAATATATACATTGAATTTGGACAAAACAAAGTTACAATGAATTATGAGAAAAAAAAATAAAATTTGAACCTTTTTATGAGACATTTTTAAATTCAGCCCAAAATTCAGGCAATCAAATAATTGAATTCTTATATAAAATTTGTCCGATCATTTATATATTTTATTTTATCACTTCTCAATTTTTTAATAATTAGATTTTGGTAGAACACAACTTAAATGTATATGCATGTGTTTTTCAATTTCACATGTTTATATATATACATGGATGTATTTTTATTTAAAAAAAATAAATAAATAAAAATTGAACCGACATAACAAACAAAATATTTGGGCCATTTACAATAAGGCCCAGAAAAGATTATCTGAAGCTAATAAATGAGCCCATTTAGGGAGATAGATTACTAAGATAAGAGTTTCAATGGGCTTTTAAACGACAAAGCTAAAGTTTGGTCCACATTATTTACTGATAATACATGTGTCGTTCATTAAGTTATTGCTCCGTTAAGAAATATGATACTTTTAGAAGCACTGTAATTTTTCTTTGTAATAAATAAATAATAAAATATAAGTACATTATGTGGGATTGATATTTTTTTTTAAGTGTATGGGTGAATTTCATTATTTTAGCCTTTTCTTTTTATCATTTTAAAAATATAAATGGAGGGAAATGAAAAATGTGAAAACTCTTATGAGGTGGGAAAATAATAAATCTATCATTATTCTGATAAAATATCATGTACATCCAGATGCACCGATGCCAGTCAGTGTGCTCACATTCAATTCATGCATTTATTAATAAAAACACATATACTACTGAATAAAAGGAATACAAATAGAATGTACGGAAATTAACTGTGTGTACTCGAATGCACGAGATATCAACTTTCTTATTTTTTAAGATAAATTATTAAACCGTTTTATCTTCTTTTTCTTATTTTTTTTTTCTTTTTTTGTCTTTTTATATATTTGTGTTCTACTATGTTCAATAATTTAATATTTTACTTCCTTCATCTCAGAGTTAACTCCATATTTTCATAAAAGAAAATTAAAAAACACATATTATTTTACCTTTTAACTTACATAATATAATTTTTATTTATTTACTATCTAAAAACATAGAACTTCCTAAGAGAATTACTAAAATAAATAAATTTTCTTAATTTGTGTATGGTAAATGAAAATATGGAAATGAGAAATATTATTAAAACTAGTTCCTCTCTTTTTCTCAAGCATAGTGTGCATGGCATCTAGAAGACGGGAAAAACGATGTCGTTCATAATCGGCCACTCATTGGTCAACATTTATCTCGGGCCCACCCGCAACTCTTATTCTTGTTCTTTTCTTACTTCAAAGTTCAAACAAATAATTTAAAATTACTTATGCAATCCATTAAAATGGTCACATGTGAAGACAACTTAAATTTACAAAACTTTAGGACAACAGCATGATTTAGTGAATCCACATCAGCGTGATTGGACACATGTCAACTGCCGGTTGGTCAGTGTCTAGAATCAGTGGAATTTGTCAAATTATAGTATTAGTCTACCCAACTCAAGTAGAAGCTTCTGAAACTATAATACGTCACAATGGGAAATTGGGATACATAAATCATACTATTCTCTATAAAATTAGTCAAGGTAGACCTACCCAACGCGTTTCTTTCATAAGTAAAAAATACTTCGTCCATCTCACTAAGAGTAATTTTTGCTTTTTGGCACGTGAATTAAGAAATATTATTATTTAATGTATAGTGAATGGTTGTATTAGTGGGAGTGTGAATCCCATATTTTAATTATATTAGTTGGTGTGTGCGGATCACATGTGTATAAAAAAGAAAAATGAAATATTTGAGTGGGACAATCAAAATGGGAAAAAGAGATTCTTTAAGTGAGATGGAGGAAGTAGTACTCCATAAACTAAAAAATTCCTAACAAGACATTAAGAATATTAGAATATTTTTTAATGTATAAATCAAATATACTGTATGTATTAACTTTCAAATAAAAATATGCTGTACTTCATTTGTTATACTTCATCGCGTATGGACTGTCAAATACATTTCAATATTTAAAATTTTTTTAGTGGAGATTTCACACTTAAAACATAATATCCCAAAAAATAAAACTCAAATATTATAAAAATTGTCAAAATTCAAAATAAAATTGCTAAAATATATATAAACGTTGAAGTAAAATGTACTAATTGCATTATAAAATAAAATAGTACTACATAATTTAATCTTACCAAGAGTAAACGTAGAACACCTTGAAAACGGATCTACTTCTATCAAACTCGTCGAATAACTGATCTTCATAACAAACGTAGGCATCCGAGGCACGAGTCTAAATGTGAGTCATATGACATCACTCATCCTCGAGTTAATACACCTAACCAAATTTCCTAAAATGTTTAGCATTTAATTATCTAAATTAATAATTAGTACTCCCTCCAAGTTAAAGAGTGTATTTTTATCATTTTAGTCGTTCCACCAAAATGGTTCCTTTTCATTTTTTTTGCACATGAGACTAAACACCCCTTCTAATACAATTAAATTATGGACTTATACTCTCACTAATACAACTATTCACTACACATTAAATAATTGAGAGTGAGTAGGGTACAACCAGGAGTACCAATTGAATTGGTACCCCCTTGGTCCCACTCTTTTTAATTAATTCTTGCTCCTTCATTAATGTTGTTTTTATTTTATTTTTAAATTTATTATATTTAAATGACTATTATACCTTAAAACCTTAAAGATAAATTATACCCTAAACTCTAAGGATAAATTATACCCTAAACCACAAGGGTAAAATTACAATTATATCCCTAAAATTTAATAAATAAAAAAATCAGAAAAATAAACAAAAAAATTAAAAAAAAAAAATACATACTGAAGATGAAGGAATGAATGAGGTTGTATATTTCAAAATTGGTACCTCTTCCCACCCTAATTATTGTTTTAAATAATACTTAATCCAAGTGAAAAAGTAAAAGATACTCTAACGATGGAGGGAGTAATTAAACTACTTCTAAAATAAATTAACCAAATCTAGCAATTACCGAACTTACCTCTTTTAAACCAACCCCCCACCCTCCTCACACACTCTCTCTCTTGTGTGTATATGTGTACGTTAGTTGCCACTGCCTAACCATCTTCATTATAAAGTCCACATTGCATTTCTATTTTCTCAAAGCAAGAAAAATAGCACAAAAACTCACCTCTATTCAAACCCATTCTCCCTCCATAAATGGGTGAGAAGGAGCAACAACCGTCCTTCCCACTCGCGCCTGCCAACGGCCATCCTAGAAGCGTCGATATGGAAGCGGAAGCCACCACCGTCCCCGGAGAGAAGCGGAAATGGAACCGCAAAAAATGCATAATTTTCATTATCTTCTTCATAGTCTCCAACGTCGCAATCAACACCGTTTTCGCACTAACAATCATGAAATTCCGAAACCCTAAGTTCCGCCTCCGCGAAGCCACCGCCACCGAGCTCCGATTCGGAACCGCCGCGAATCCTTCCCTGACGGCGCAGCTGAACGTCGAGTTCGCCGTGAAGAACACCAACTTCGGGCGGTACAGCTACCGGAACTCCACGGTGGCGTTCACATACCGCGGCACGCAGATCGGAAACGCCGTCGTTTCGAGGTCCAGAGTGGGGTGGAGAACGACGAAGAAATTCGATTCGGTGGTGGATCTGAATGTGATGAATGTGCAGATTGAGGATTTGAACTCCGGGATGATTCCGATCACGTGCGAATCGAAATTGAGAGGGAGAGTGGCGGTGATGTTTATGATGAAGAAGACTAAATCGGCGGATATGAATTGTACGATGATGATCGTCAGGGGCACGCAGCAGGTCACCAATATTGTGTGCAAATGATGTGGAGTGTATATATTATTTTTATTTTTATTTTATTATTTCCTGCTTTATTGTTTTAATTTTGTTTTTGTTTTTGTTTTGTTTTGTTTTTTACACTTTGTAATAATGATTATTTTCATCCACACATAATATATGATATTAGTTTTCTTTCATGGAATTATACGTGCATTGCTTTGTCTTTGTTAATCGTGTGAAAATTAACTTATTTAATCATATAAGAAATGAATTATTAGCAGATAAAATTATAACGTTTTGATTTTTTTTTATGTGTGTTTTTAATATGGGAAAAGTTTTCTATATACATTCGAGTATACCTATATATATATATACTGTGCTTTCTTTTACTTTTTCATCCTTATATATTCAAGACTAAAATTTAATTATGTTTTTTATATTTATGTCTTTCAAATAAAATGTAGATATACATTGCAAGCCCTTATGTTTATGATGGTTATATGATTTAAGTCGAACATTAATATTTTTGCGTTGTGTTTTCATATTAATGTAAGGTTGACTATATACACTTGAATATGAGAAAATGACAAAAGAATTGTGTGACTACTCCACATTAAATAGTCAATTTACTTAGTTTGATTTATATTAAATTCGTAAAATATGTGATTAAATGGAATGAAGATAGTGGTATATAATGTAGGGAAATACACGAGTTTGAAAAGGAGAATGGAAAAACAGCATATGTCAAAGTGGTGGGCCCTAGAAACCTCAGTTAAGTTTATCTTGAAAATTGAACTTAAATATAATCATTCTACCCCAACCTAATAGTTTTAAACTCAATATTTTATTAGTGCACACAAATCACGTATAAGAGTATATTTTATCAATTTTGTAATTTAATTGAATATTGTAAATTTAAAATTGGTTATTTAGTTTATTGCTAATTTTTTTAATAAATCAAATACTCTCTCCGTCTCGGAGAAGTTGGTATAATTTTTTTTTTGGCACGGAGATTAAGGAGTATAATAATTTAATGTAAAGTGAAGTAAAGTGAAGTGAGAGAAATAATATTTAATGTATAGTGGGTCGTTGTATTAGAGGTAATATGTAGGGCCCATGAAAATAGATTAATTGTTTTTGTGTGAGTCCATGTATTAAAAATAAAATGTGTCAATTTTAGTGGGACAAACCAAAAAGAAAAGTGCGTCAGGGACGGAGGGAGTACAAATTAAATGAGTTTTTGGTAATTTTCTACACAGAAGTATTAATTATCCCGTTCTCTCAAGCCAATTTTAAATAAAATTTTCAGAAAGAGAAAAAAAAAACTATTTTTAATGGTAATAGTAACTAAATATTTTACTATTTTATATTGACATGGAACTGGTTCTACACTAGGATTTATTTTATAATAGTATAATGAAAGGTACATTACACTATATTAAGAGAGTATTATTCTTTTTATAAAAAGTGGAGTGTTACTGTTATTAATGAATTTTTTCGAATAGAGTATTCTTTTTCGAAAGTCGAGAAGGTGAATCTTACCCTCATTGCATACTAATATCTCTCTTTAATCCTAAAGTTTAGAATTGGCCTAGATTAAAATCTTTCTGTCCTATGTTCTAAACTTTAAAGGATGTTTTAGTGAGACAGAAGTCTATATGGTAATATGGTATAACAAATCGCCTATGCAATATTTGAGCCCAAATAATCACACACTGTTTTACTCATTTGGATGGGCTTACATTATAATCCAAAAAACCAAATCTATGTTTAAGTGATTTACATGGGCTCTAGATTCCTAAATTATCCATTGGGCTTTGATTTAGAACTAGTCTACTGATTTACATTTGATAATTAAATATTTTAATAAGGTTGGGTTGAGGAACTTGTTTAACTAACATCAAAACTAAGGTTGATTATCGAGTGCACTTAGGTCGATGGGTTTAGATAGGGTAGTAGAGAATTGTTATTTTATTTAATTTTTAATATTTTTATTTAATTTAATAATGGAGATTAACTTAATTTAATAATTTATTGAACTTCAAAATTAATTATCTAAATCTACTTGATTATATCGAGGATAAAAATGGATGTGATGATTAATGACACTTAATCAATTGGACACTCACAATTAGGGATCATAATTAAACTAGGTATTGTCATTTGTTAACTTTTAAACTTCAATAGACACAGTGTGAGTGAACTTGGTTTCAATTTTGGTTAAATTGATTTAGAGTAAGTGTACTCTATCGTGTGTAGCACGTAAGCGACCAAGTGCAAAATTTATATAATATCGAACCAAAGGCGAAAGTGGGTAACCATATTTGAGAAATGTTTTACTCTAGTAGGAAAAATCAAAGAAGGAGGGGATTGCTTATATTACAAACTAACAACTAAGAAAACAATTAAAGATAGAACATGTACAAATGTGATGGAAATGGATGAAGGTGAGCAATCTAAGAAGTATGTAAAGCAAGCAACATTCATGGATAAGGTATATGTAGACTCACACACACACATGCATTGATGGTTTTCATGTTATGATATTAAGGACAATACATTTGTACCCCTAACCCCTATGGCCAAGGTGATTAGGTTTTCAACTATTTTACAAGTTTAAATCTCCTAGAATTGTCTCGACTCTCAATTCTCTTAAGGTACTATGATCATAAGTTTGGTTCTCCTCACTAGTTTATCACTAATGTCCTATCATGAGGTTCTAAGTACTTGAAGGGTGTGATTTACCTCTCCTCACACTAACCAAGTAATCTCATGCAATCAATGATTCAATTAAACCACTATACATAATATTGGAATGGTCATCCTAACACTATAAATAGAGAATTTAACCACACAAATCATACATAAAATGAGAATAAACATTCATGATAGAAAATATTCATAACAATCAATTCATCAAACATGTAGTGTGCAAAATCTACATAATTCCTAATCAATCACATTGCTAGTCTCACATGAGGACTAGCCACTACATATCATTACAAATTCATTACAACCCAAGGCATGCTCCATTTGAGCCAAATAATGAAGAAAATAACAAAATAAAGGTAAGTTGGCTCCCCTTTGATGGTGAACTTTCTCCTCCTTGATCATGATAAAATCTTCAACCAATGATGAATTCCTCTTCTTAGATTGGTGGATGGATGGATTTATAGATGGATTTGAGGAGATCAAGTGGATTGGATGGATGAAGTGAAGGGTGGAAGAGATGGAGATGAATGTGTTTGATTTAGGTGTCTAGTGTGTGTGGAAACTGATCCAAAATGATTCATCCTGGATTTTGTGATCAAAACATGTATTTATAACCCTTGAAGCTTCTAGAAGCTTCCTGAATTTTCTGATTTTTTTAAGCATAGCTCGACTCGAGTTGCAAGTGGAGTTGTATCTTGCAACTCGAGTTGGCTCTCTGGACACCTTCTCTGCTCCACACGGTTTGCAATACAAGTTGGATACTACCCAACTCGACTCGAGTTGGCAACTCGAGCTCTCGCTTGTCAAGTCGTGTTGGCTCGATCAGAAACTGGAATTTTTGTGGACTTCAGCTCTACTCGAGTTGCAAGTCGAGTTAGACCTTGCAACTTTAGTAAGCTCTCTGGACAATTCAGGACTCCTACTAGACTCGAGTTGCATTGAGGCAACTTGAGTTGGGTCAATTCAACCCGTTTCTTGCTCGTTTCAATTCTGAATTGAGATCCGTTTTTCCCCACATCTTCCTTATCGCGTCTAGAATCCATTTTTACCTGAAAATCATACAAATTACACCAAAGTACCAATTCTCTAAATATTTACAAATATCGCGCATTTATGACACTTATTCATTAAAATCACACATTTATCATTTCAAAGCACAAATCTCCATATCTTCATATAACACCACCAAATGATGTACCAAATGAATAAAAACACGCAAAAATACATAATAAAAAGACACTAAAAGTTAGATGAAAATGACACCGATCAGTGAGTAGTTCTAAACGTATATTAAAATGGATATAATTTTTTTTAATTCTCATTATATATGAGTAAGGCCTGTATATTCATTTAGTGCATGCTCTATATATGTTATGCTAATTTTCTAATATTTATAATTATAATATTTATTTGGGTAGGTCTTGCATGAGATCGTCTCACGTAAGATTATTTTACACTTTTTTAAATCGCTATCACTTTCGCTATAAAATAATATCACTTTCGCTATAAAATGTTATCACTTTTCATTTATATTATAAATTGTTCATGAAATAATATTATCGTTTTTCATTAATTTAGTATCACTTATTATTATAAAAGTTATCACTTTCTGACCGTCTCACGTAAGCCCTTACGTGAGATGGTCACACAAGTCTTTGCCTATTTATTTGTATATCATGAGATATTTTATATATTTAATTTAATCAAAGTATAACATTTATTATATTTATTTAAATTACATTAAAATAAAAAGGCTTTTTGTAATATTTATTACTCCCTCCATCCCAGTGAAATGCAAACAATCATCTTATATTGATATAAGGTGATTGTTTGCAATTTTTCAGGAGGACGAAGGGAGTATATAGTTTAGTATATTTTTGTTCAAATAATAATTTATTTAAATACTATGTATGAATTAAAATTGTAAAAATATTAAAATGAAAAAAAATATATATAGTATTGAAAAATTACTCAATCAAGGTCATGAATTTATACAACAAAGTGATAAACTCCTCTTGTATATATCACTACAAAAAAATCATCCGTCAGTGACGGATTTAGTGAGGGATAGTGACGAATTTAGTGATGGAAATGGCTCCGTCCCGTTACACTCGTTAGTAAATTATTTTGACGGATCCGTCACAATAGTGACGGTTTTAGTGACTGAAATGCTTTGTGACGGATTACAGTAATGACGGAATTTGTGCCGTATACAATAGTGACGAAAATAGTGACGGAATTAGTGAGAGAATTTATAGTGATGGAAATTTCCCTCATTATATCCGTCAGAAAATTTAAAAAAATGTTTTAGTGACTGAAATACTTTGTGACGGAATTTGTGAAGGATACAATAGTGACGGAAATTTATAGTAAAATTTGGCACCTCTTCTTATTTTCTATTTATTTTAATTCCTGGTATTATTATTGGTGGATTCTCGCACTAGGCGAGATTCGAACACCAAACAGGTCATAGTGTGAGAGCCTTATGACTAGTCTATGGCCTATAGTGTTACTTGATCATAACTTATCAAATAATTTATTTATATTAAAATTCTTATTAATTTAATTATCTTTCACAAAATATCCCTCACTATTTCCGTTACTAAATCCATCACAAAAAATTCCGTCACTATTTCAATCACTATAGTGACGGAAAGATTCGTCACAAAAAATTTCATCACTATTTTTCTTACTATAGTGAGGGAATGGCTCTGTCACAAGAAATTCCGTCACTATTTTCTTCACTCTAGTGAGGGAAAGGCTCCATCACAAAAATATCCGTTACTATTTTCGTCGCTAAATCTGTCACTAAAAATTCCGTCACTATAGTGAGGGAAAAGATCCGTCACTAAATCCATAACAAAAAATTCTATCATTATAGTGAAAGAAAAGTTCCGTCACAAAAATATCTGTCACTATTTCCGTCACTAAATCCGTCACAAATTTGAATAACCGTCACAATAGTGACGGAAATATTTCTGTCACAAAATTCCGTCACTATAGGAGCACATTTTTGTAGTGTATATTGCACGAAACTCGGTGTAATTGCACATGAAATTGTAAAGATACATTGAATCAGCTAGGCCACAAGATTAATTCTCGATTCATTATTTATTTACCAATTATTAATTTTTACCAAAATAATAATAATAAGGTTGAAAAAATAGTCGAAAACCCCTCCGTAAAAAAAGGGTGAGAATATGGAAAATGGGAGACAAAAATATGAACGAAGGGACAATGCAAAACTAGTTCTTTTTTTATGTCGAGTGGTTTGTTTACTACTAATTTTGTCTCCATTCATGGTATCTATCTTTATCTTAATTACTTCTAATTATATCCTTGATTATGAATATCATCTAAGTTTTATCTATAAAATAGGTTAATAATATAGTATAGCAATTAATAATTTAAGAATTCAACTCATGTATGTCAATGAACCGACACAATTAAATTTGTTTTGCGTAATTGATCACTTCGTGTGCAACTTATGAATCTTTATTTATAGGGTTCAATTTGTTTATGGATTGTGAAATTTTATTGGTTGCATTATTTGGCTGAAATCTTTCATTTAAAGGAACATTTCGAAATTAATAAATTAAAGGAAGCAACACTTCATCTATCCTCTATCATGGGAGTGTTTTACTTTTTTTTAATTAATTACGATAAAAAGAACAATTTTTTTTGAGACGGTTAGATTTGCACACACGATTTTTAGGACACAAAGTGTTTTACGTTTTTTTAATTAATTACGATTAAAAGAACAATTTTTTGAGATTGTTAGATTTGTACGCACGATTTTTAGGACACAAATTTTATCCAAACGATTAATAGGTGCCATGAATAATTATAATTTGTTTATAAGTATATTAAAATATTGTGATGCATCACAACACAAGGAACATGACATGGCGATCGATTGAGAAATCTATGCTAAATCTGCCTCCCCAGATTGAAAAATACCCAACTCCTTCTCATATACCATATTGTCGGAATCTTATGTTAATAATTAATTAATTACGCACTAATTAATTATTTATGTAGAATATCAACGATGGGGGCAGTGAGTATCTAGTGTTCCTAGGATGAACAAATTATGTCCTCTCATTTTCTAATTTCACTACCATCAAATATGATACAATGAATTCACTCGTAATTAAAATTTGGAAATTATTTAATTAAATTGGTACAATGATCACGAAATTATGTTCAAATTTTCTTCTTCTTAAAAGTAATGCATATTAAAAGAATAAATAAAAAAAAATTAGACACTTGCTAATTACTCCCAAGTTTAAAGGGATATATAGTTGGATTAAAGTTTTGAATTGATATATATCATTTGAACATGTGTGCTCATATTTGTATTTATTTTTATTTTATATTTTATATATATTTCTTAATTAAAGTCTAACATTTTTAGTTTTAGTTTTTAATTAAATAATGAATAGAAAATTTGCTAAAATTTTTTAAATAAAGTGTATAAATTTATAATTAATTAGTGATATTATATTTTTATTCATTAGTTTATATTTTATTTAGAACTTCACTTAGTTTCACCTCCTTGTATCCAGTTCAATTGAAAAAAAAATAAAAAAGCCTAAGGCTGTGTTTGGATCCCTCCCTCAAATCCATCCATCATGTTTTGATGCTACTTGAAATTAACGGATTTATAAATTCAAGATTTTAAATCAATGGATTTCAAATCATGGATTTGATTTTGAATTTTTTAGTTGTTTTTTAATGGATTTCAAATCCTTACTCAAACCGTGTCATTCGAAATCCTTCCGTTGTTGAGTAATTGATTATATTAATATATAAAAATAGTATATAAAATTAATAAATTAATATATATATATATATATATATATTTTTTTTTTATATTTCAAACTCTACCATCCAGCCTACCCCTACCCACTCCACCCCACCCCCACCCCCACCCCCACCCCCACCCCAGGCCACCACACCCACCTCCCCACCTCCAAATAATTTTTTTTTATAAATTTTAAATTTTTAATATTTGAATAATAAAAATATAACCACCAGCCCTACCTCCTATCCACCCAACCCCCACCAACACCACCCCCAAACCAAAATTTTTTTTTTTTATAAAATTTTAGATTTGAATATTTAAATAATAAAAATATTACCACCCAACCTACCCCCTCCATCCCCAACCTCAAAAAAAAATTTATAAAATTTTAGATTTTAATATTTAAATAATGAAATTATTACCGCCCAAACCCAACCCACCCAACCTACCCCCTCCACATCCCCACCCTACCCTTCCCCCAAAAAAATTAAAAATAAAATTTTAGATTTTATTTTTTAAATATTAAAATCAATTTTTTTTAAAAAAAATTTGTTGGGTGGGGGTGGGTGGATAGATAGAGTGGTAAGATTGTACGGTAATATTTTTATTATTTAAATATTAAAAAGTAAAGTTTTATATAAATTTTTTTGGGGTGGGTGATGGTGGGTGATGGTGGGTGAGGGTAGGGTTGGGTGGTAATATTTTTATTATTCGAATATTAAAAATAAAAAATTTTATAAAAATCTTTTTTTTTGGATGAGGGGTGGAAGGGGTAAGTTGGGTGGTAGAGTTCTCTCCCAAAAAAATTATTTTTAATAAAATTTTGATTTTAATATTTAATATAATAAAATTTTATTATTTTTATTTATCATATATAAAATTCTATTTTAAAAATAATTTTTGAATCATGGATTTGAAATCCTTCCAAAGATCCATAATTTATCCAAACAGTGAAATTCAAATGAATTGATTTAAAATCCACTCATTTTCAAATTCATTTAATTTGAAATGAATCAATCCAAACACAATCTAAATGAATAGTTAACTTATCTTTCAAACCTTTAATTAAATAGAAGATATTTATGTGAATGGTAATATAATTTTAAGTACTTATAGTTTAATAAATAGATTAAATGAATGAACCAAGCATATACAATAATTAGGGGTTATTAATTATTATGATTAGAGAGTTGTAACATCATGTTATAATCAGACCTTATTGTATAAGTAGCCAATCCTAATTAAAAAAAGCTTTAATATGTCATTGGTTAAGCTAACATGGGTACCTTGTGTTGAAGAGACAACCAATACATCATTAAAAAGAAATGTTAAAAGTACAATTCCTAGGAGCCTTTATAGGTAAAAGGTAAACACATATGGGACAACTTAATTACATGCAAATGAGCAAAGAAAAATATTTTTTTCACTTAATAATGTAATTTATCTTTGTCAAACACTTATTTAAATTTGTAAATTACGTGATTCTCCCTTTTAATTTATTTAATTTCTTCATCCCATTTAAAGATGGTTCTTATTTCATTTTGGGCGTTCTATCTAAAAAGTCAATAAATTTTCTTTTTTTATATTTATGGGACCCACACAAACTCACTAATACAATTAAATATAGAGCTCATACTCCTACTAATACAACTACTCAATGCACGTTAAATAATAAAAATCCTTAATTCATGTAGAAAAAATAAAAGATCCTCTTATTATGGCACGGAGGAAGTATACTATACATATAGTTAGAGTTTAAATTAAAAATACGCCACAGAATTTACTAATCCCAATTTATTGAGAAATAATCTCGTTAGATATAGAAACCATGTCGAATAAATTGAGATGGAGGAGTTAATGTTACATTTTTTATTTCTTACTTTCATTACTCATATTATCGCAAACAGATAATCTAAATCGATGCAATTTAACAAAAATAAATTGAACAATATTTAATAAATTAAAAATAATTGAAATATATATATAGGTGTACACGTGTAGGACAAAAAATTTGATTGTGTTTCCAAATATCGTTATCTAAGTTGACATTATGATAACGTAGTACCCAAATGAGACTACAACATTGGAGATTAATTATATTAGTGAAATTAATATTATAATTATATTATAAATTAATAGGTAGACATCAACATTTATTATAGGTGGGCCTTCTAGCAAGAAAATAATTTATTTGTTGTCTTAATTTCCCAATACCTTCGTAAATTTCATTATTGTGTCACATTAAATTTAAATGCCAACTACTTACTAATTACGCCATTGAAAAATAATATGCATGCATGCCCTTTTTTCAAACCTTTCCACTCAAATGTTGGAGAAATGCACGATAATTCGAATGTGATTGGATGACGTTTTTCTCACCAACTTTTTATTCATTAGTTATTACTTCTTCGTCCGCTTCTAAGATATCCATTTCACTATTTCTGAGGTCCGCTTCAAAGATATCAATTAGTAAAAAATATATACAATATGACCCACCACTTTCCTCTAATACAACTATCCACTTTACCTTTAATAATAATATTCATTAACCTATAATAATAATATTCATTAATCCACGTGCAAAAAGCAAATAAAGACCATAAACTGTCCACATACAAAAAGCAAATGGATACCTTAGAAGCGAACAGATGGAATATTATTTTTTTATAAGATAATATAAGTACGTAATATTTTTAATTTAGATTAAAAATATATTTTTGCATTATGATTCTAGCTACATCAGGGTCCCTGAGATTGTAAAAAATTTATTATATATATACTCAATTTATAATCATTGTACTTAGATCTGACGCTCTACTCTTGAACAAAGGATCACGGGATCGATTGTGGGACCTAGCATATTTTTCTTTCATATTTATTGCTTTTTGGATTGAATTATTTAACTTTTCTTTTATAAAACTATTTACTCCGTATTCATTTATCTTTCTTTTTAAAAATTCTATATTATTTTTTTTAAATTATCTTTGATTTAATTTATTTAACTTTTGGATTGAATTATTTAACTTTTCTTTTATAAAACATTTACTCCGTATTCATTCATCTTTCTTTTTAAGAATTCTATAGTATTTTTTTTAAATTATCTTTGATTTAATTTATTTAACTATAAAAAAAAAAAACCTATGTAGTATTTCTTTAACTTTCCCTTTATGTAGTATTTTTTTCACTCTGTACATAATTTTTTTGAATTAATTTATTTAATTTTTCTTACTCATTTGTGTGACTAAACCATACATAAGAAAAAAAAATTATTCAATAATTTCAAAAGTTACTTTAGTTGAAAAAAATTCACTATTTTTTCACACTTATAATATTTTATTTTATACAAATATTAAAATATCCTCAAAAGTCAGTAAAATTGATCAAAAAATAACGTGGAATAAAACAATAAACGCGAAAGGTGGTGTATGACTGAGGAAGTATTTTACAATTTGGACCCGTGGATCCAAATCTGGCTCCGTCACTGCGTATCATCTATTCATGGAGTGAATTGGACAGATGGTCGACTATGGAAATTGGAAGGTCACTGAAACAAAAAGCATTTGCATTAAAAAAAAAAAGGATTATTTTAAACTTTTCTTAAATTTTGTTTTGGTTCATTTCGTTTTTATTTTTCAAAATTAATATTGCAGGCTTACGAATTTGATAATTTAACTTGATGATCGTCGACAAAATGTAGAACGTCTCTATTAAAGTTTTGTTTTTTTTTTTAAATTGATCCCTTAAGTTTATTAATTCACATTTTGGTTCAACTACTGTCTAACATCATGTAATGTAATCTACCTTAAGTTTATTACACTACAAAAAAATCATTTTTTAACAATTAAATATTCCGTTGTTAAAAGCCTTAATTCCATTGTTAAATTGGCTTACAACGGATTAGCAACAGAAACAGTTGGTAAAATTTCATTGCTAAAGTGGTGGTAGGTAAATTTTTAGCAATGAAAAATCAATTCCGTTGGTAATTCGTTGCTAATAATTCCGTTGGTAATTTATATAATGATTTTTTTGCTAATCCGTTGGTAATTACTAATAGATTGAATTCCGTTGCTAAAATAGAAAACAAATCCGTTGATGTTCCGTTGCTAAAATAAAAATATCATTTTTATTACTAATTTCATCAATAATTACCAACGAATTGAATTCTGTTGCTAAATTCGATTGCTAAAAAATATTTTTTTAGTGTTAATTCACATTTTGGTTCAACTACTGTCTAACCTCGTGTAATGTAATCTATCAATGAATAAAATAGTCAATTTTACAGGGTCAAAATTTTAAAAATAAAAATTAACTTGAATCTAAATCAAAATAAGAATAACTTATGTAGAGTGGATGAAATAAAATTTCTTCATAAGTTTGTTAAATCCGTAGTATTATATCTAAATTTTATTCTTTAAACATAAATTATTACTCATCTCATTAGAAACGGAGAAATTTCACAATATAATATAATTTGAATAGAAACAACAATTTTTAATTAAATCAGTAATAAAAAATAAAACAAAATGACTTTCTTATTTTAAATATAAAAAAAAAAACACTAAGTAATAATTTCATTTTATGCACTACAAAAAAAATTACCAACAGAATATTCAATTGGTAAAACGTTAATTTCATTGTTAAATTGGTTAACCAACGAAATCCGTTGGTAAATTTACATTGGTAAAGTGATGGTTGGTAAATTTTTAGCAACGAAAAATAAATTCCGTTAGTCAATAATTCCTTTGGAAATCCATTGCTAAAAATTTCATTGGTAATTTATATAAAAATTTTTCCGGTAATTCGTTGGTAATTACTAACGGATTGAATTCCGTTGGTAAAATAAATAATAAATCCGTTGGTATTTCATTGCTAATAGAAAAATGTCATTTTGATTGGTAATCCATTGGTAATTACCAACGAATTGAATTTCGTTGATAAATTTCGTTACTAAAAAATATTTTTTTGTAGTGAGTATAATGATTACATATATATCCAAATAAATAGTACGTAATAAATACTTCATCCATCCCGAAAAACTTTTCACTTTTACTGTTCCACGTTGTTTAAGAAAATTTGCACTTTTTGACAAAATTTATTGACTTTGGAGGGTATTGTAATATTTTTAGGTAATAAAAAAAATAAAGTAAGGACATGCTTGTGAAAAATGAGTGTCAAATTTGAAATTAAAGTAACTTTTGAGATTGTTGGATAAAGTGGTGCTTCCTTTTTTGGGGGGTGAAAGATTTTGTGGGACAAACAAATGAGAAAAGTGAGAAAAGTATTATGGGACGGATAGATAAATGACTTCTTTTTATGCTCTTCAATATTTTACTGTCTCTCTAATTATTGTTTCCAATATTTAATACTTTATTTTAAGATTTTCTTTAATTAATTTTGGTGTACTTTATATACGTACACATTACACTAATTATAAGTTCAAGTATAAATTGTGCTTGTGAAATAGTAAAACTAAAATGTTAAGTATTCCATGCAACAAATTGTATGTAAAATCTTATAGCTGATAACTTGTTTTACTTATAGATTATTAATTATAATTATAATTCATTATTTTTTTTAAGATTGTAATGCTTGATATTTTTATCATTGTAATTCACTTTAATATTAATTTTAAAGTATAATTATTTTCTCAATTCATAGCTAAAAAGATGTACATGAAAACTTAAAAAGACATTGACCCGTGGTATACTAGGAACAAAAAGAACTCGAATATTTTTCCATAATAAAATAATAGGGTTATTAAATTAAATGGAAAAAAAATCTCTAATTGAGCATCTCCTAATATGGAAGTGAAAACTAAAAAGCACCAATTTTGTAATTTAATTTTTTTACTTCCTTTTACAGTCTTTTGACTTTATTTCTTTTTCCCTTTTGTTTCCCACGTTGTTTCTTCCTTTATTTTTCCTAATAAAAGCGCTTTTTTCAATATACAAAAAAAAAAATTAATTAAAAGAAAAGAAAAAACTTTTTTCCATAGAATTTATAAGATTGTCGAATCACGACCGTTGAAAACAATCAAGTCAAACCTTTAGGTAACGGGTCGGATCATCCGGGGTTCGACCCGGAGAAAGGAATGGCGTGCCCCATCTGCGACCCGATATCCGATGTCTGACCCGTCAGAATTTCTATTAAGCAAAAAGCAAAGGTTGAAAGGCGAAAGCTCATCCTCACATAATAAAGACATCACAAAATATTTACTGATTCCTTTTTTTAATAATTTTTTTTTCTTTTTATTCTTTTTGGAACTTTGTGTTCTTTTCTTCTTCACTTTCTTTTTGGAAGTTTCTCGTCACCATCGTAGTGTATTTTTTTTTCAGTTGAATTATTCCTTTTTGTCATTTTCAACTCACTTCTCTTCATCCATCATTTTCATTAATTAACATGCATAAATCATATTGGCTTTTTCCATACATAAATTGTGAAAAATGAAAATTACACCTAAACTACGTATAATTTGCAAAATGAATAATAAAAAAATCTTATGGATACAGAAGATTTTTATGGTTTGAAACAAAAATTCAAATAATATACTATGTGTTATGAAATAATGTTGAGTTGGTCTCTTAAAATTAGGTGCGCACAAGGTTTTAAAAAAATATAGTAATATTTTGTTTTAAAGAATATATATAATTTAATTATTAATGATATTATTTTTGTAAGAAAAAAATTGTTGAATGAAGAGTATTAAAGTTTAATAATATTTTTTCTTTAAAAATCAGAAGTATAATTTTTTTACTAAAAATATAAGTATGTAATAATAAAAAACAGTAATAAATTAAAGGGATTATTATTAATATGTACGCATGTATATAATCTAATTACTAATAAATACATTGACCTAAACGTCTATTTTCTTTTCCAGCTTTATCCTTATTTACAACGCTGAATATTTCAACGTTTTCAGTTAACACTAGTTTCATTTAACATTAACCCTTATTTACAACGCTGAATATTTCAACGTTTTCACTTAACACTAGTTTCATTTAATATTAATGTACACTAAATCAAATAAAAACAATTGGTGAGAGATTTAAGGAGATATTTAAGAATAATTATAACAACCCTATTTTTAATTTAATTAATCACGTATATTGTTTCTTTCTAAAAAAAATGCACACTAATGTACATAGGGTTCTTCAAAGTTGCACACTAATGTACATTAATAGGGTTCTTCAATTTAATTGCGCATTTTCTGTTTCTCTCTAAGAATACACACTAATGTACTTAACAATAGTTTCAATTGTGTATTTTTCGTTTATCTCTCAAATATGCACACTGATGTCCATTCATAGGGTTTTTCAATTTTTTTTGTTTCTCTCTCAAGAATGCACACTAATGTACATTAATAGGGTTCTTCAATTTAATCACGTATTTTCAGTTTCTTTCTAAATAGAATGTACACTAATGTACATTCGGTATAAATAACGTATTTTTATTTTCATTTTAATAATGCACAATTGCACACTAATGTACAGATATGTATAGATATTATGAAAAAAAATAAAATATAATTTTATATTTATCGATAATTTTCAAAAACGAATGTATCGCTTAATAAATTTTAAATATATTTTGTAACTACTCTTTATTGCTCCTAAATTAAATTTAGGTACACAAAACATCAAGTATCAATACAATAGCTAGCTATAATTAAATTAATTTTTGTTAAATGTTCATAATGAGTGTCCCAAAATTATTTTTCCTTAAGGTAATACTCCCACATATTTTATAAAATGTTTTCTATATTTATAAATCATTTTATTTTTATATATTGTTTTTCATTGATTAATACTCTTTAATTTTTTGGTATATTTCAATTTTGTTCACTTGCATCAATTAATATGATATGATAAATTTATTTAGAACAAACATAACGTCCACTAGATTTTCAAAATCAAAATAGACAATCATTAATCAAAATTATCGCAATTCATTATTTATTTTTAAAATAAGAAGTAATCCAAAAGTTAACACTGTGCAATCATCCATAAAAACAACTTTTGCAGAGACAGATAATTAATTAAGTAGAGGAAAATACACTGATTACAGTAAATAAAATAATCTACAAAAATGGTTTAGTCAGAGAATAATTCACAGCATCCTAATTTTTTATTGCAAACGTCAATAAAATTATTACTGACAATTTGACAGATCTCACCACTCGGGAATCACGACATCCAGGGTAAAATTATCATTTAATGGAACTTTTACTAAGTATTAATTACAAATTCACTCTCATATCTGTAAATAATAATAATAATAATAATAATAATAATAATATACAGTTATATTAATCAACTTTATCAGACCTAACAAATAGGAAAGAAAAAGAGCATTTTAAAGGACGTAACTGGGCTTCCGCAGCAGATAATTTAAAGCTATTATAAATCTGATTAAAAATAGAACTAAAAAATAATTTAAAAAAAAAAAGGAATATATACGTTATTGTTGGAAGTGAATGCAACAAATAGAACTTTATCAATCTAATTTTATCTGGTGTATGGTCATTATAATCATGCCATTTAACTAAATCATCATATGAATTACTACTTAAATAAATTATCAAATTAGATGTGTTTGAGTAATTTCAATTAATTGCTCGTGGTTAAATTTTGCCAAATTTGTCACGTAATTTGGGCTATAAAAAAATGGCATGATTTGGAAAAAAAAAAAAATAACATGTTTCAAATAATATATATTTCATGATTTGATTATTATTACTTTAAGCATCCATCTGTATAGACCAATATTAAGTTTAAACTAAAAATTTTGCAACTCAAACCAATGTGGATCGATGAGTTTAAATTCAGAGTGCCATTTGCTTAAACCCAGTTAAGTGCAACAAACTCAGTTTTATATGTCATTTTTTAATTTAAATTCATTATTTAAATATAAAAAAGATGTGTCATTTAAGACTAGTTTAAATTGAAATGTAGACTTAGGTGATAGCTTATTTTTATGTAAAATGAGGTGAATGTGAGAGAGTGAGTTTAAACCAATAATCTGAAAACCGGATCGGATCGGACCGGCCGGTTCAACCGGTTGAACAGAGAACCTGTCCCGGAATTAGTCTGGAAGAGCTAGAAAATCGTTTGTGGAGTTGAACCGAGTTGAAACTAATTTAAAAAATAATTTTGGTGATTATATATTTTTATAATTGGTAATTTTATAAAATATAATTGAAAATATGTAAAATTTAATTTTCTGGTTGAATCGGTCCAATCGGTTGAACCTCGAACCGTTATCTCTTCTGGTTCGTTCTCCGATCCGATTTTTTAATCACTGATTTAAACCAACACTATCGATGGAGATGCTCTTAATTACCCTATGGATTTATCATTTACTTTATTCACATATATTAATATTTTATTTGTAGTGGTTAATGTTTAGAATAGTAAAGTGGGTAAATTTTATTATATTTTAAATATATTAATGAGATGTGTTAGTCTAAAAAAATAAATACTTTATTATTGAATGGATCAAAATAATTGAGGGAGCAAGTATTAATATTCATCGGGAGGATTACTACTAGGTACACAAAAAATTCTTAATTACTATGAGATACAAACATACAAAGTATTGCTACTAACTACAAAAATATATAGTGATATTACAATATTACCCATATAAATGAGCAGCACATAAATGTTGTGTGCAACAAGTGTTCGTGTGCAGTAGAAAAAAAGTGTGTGCAGCAAAAAAATATAGTGGTCCGACGGAGCTCCGGCGGCGGCAGTCAACTGACGGCCAACTGCCGGTCAACTACCGGGCAACGGTGGTCAACGCCGGTCAACTGCCGGTCAACGGTGGTCCGGCGGGTGGGTGGGTGAGGGGTAGGGTTGATGGTTTAAAAGTGTATGAGTTTAGGGATATATTTGGAATTTTACTTTAATATTTTATACTCCCTCCGTCCTTAGAAGTTGACACACTTTACTTTTTGGTTTGTCCCACAAAAGTTGACACATTTTCTTTTTAATACATGGGACCCACATAAAAACAATTAATCTATTCTCATGGGCTCCACATATCACCTCTAATACAACTACCCACTACACATTAAATATTATTTCTCTCACTTCACTTTACATTAAATTATTATACTTCTTAATCTCCGTGCCCAAAAAAAATTATACCAACTTCTCCGGGACGGAGGGAGTATATAATAATAATTTTAAATCAATGTATCTAATAGTAATTAGGGCTATAAATGTGTACCTAGTAGTAATTAATTCATATTCATCCTATGATAAAAAAAATATACCACTAAGTTATGATATTACTTAGTTAAATTATAACAAAATATAGTTCATATGATACGAGTACTTTAAGAATTAACCAAATTAATCACACAAAAAAATAGTGAATGGATATGTATTAAATACTTTCTAATATTTGACCGGGCTCAAGTGTTATGACATAAATGTACCAACGGGTGATCTCTTTCCTGTTCTCTAAAATAAATACACCATTTGGCATAATCCTAACCAACATTAATGCTAATTAGTGTATGTATTATGTAAATGTAATGCCTTTCATTCATTTGACTAATTTTTCTTGTATTTCAGCCCATAAACTGTCCAACTCTTTTGTTTGTTTTTGAATAATCAAATCAAATTATTTTTAATTTCAAAAAATATACCAATTAATTGTGAAAATGGGGTACCCCCTTACCGTTGGGAATTGGGATCAGGAATAAGTCAAGTGCAGTGGAGGGCAAGACCGTAAATATACAATATAAGAGAGAATTCAAACAAATTTCTTTTTTGCAAAGTGTCCTTTTTGAGAATATTTAATTTAATTCCAAGAAACTTTCAGATTGGGTTTCTGTACTCATCTAAACGGGCAGCGCAGGACACTGTGGTTCGGACCATTCACTATGTAGAGTAGACCCGATTTTAAAAGGCTGAACCCCCTACACCCCTCGGTCTGACCGGTGCACTGCACCACGTATTTCAGTCTGCTACTCTGCGCTATAAATAGTCTGACCCTAACGCTGTGTTTGGCATCATCTTTCTTACTCTGCTTTTTCGCTTTACTTCTGTCTTATCTGACGCTCCCTTTTTATCTCTCCCCAAACATGGCCTTACATGTTCCTCTATATTAGCTTTCTCCCTACTCCCCTTCACAGTTCACACTTTCTGATGGAAGTTTTTAAATTCTGGAGAAATGCAGCCGCCGTGCCGGAATTGAGCACCGACGGGGACGATTTGCGCGCTGCGTCGTCCGCCTCCGATGAGGAGGAAACCGACGATGAAGATTCGTTGTTTGATTTGGTGTTCAAGTCGCCTGATCGGAACGCCATTAACGAAGGCGGCGAGGATTCGAAGAAGGATTGCCAGTTCATCGAATCTCCTAGAGATGTGTTGCTGAGCAAAAATGAGTTCTTGAATTCCAAGCCGTTGTCGCCGGTGACAATTTTTCGATCGGCTCCGAAGCTCAGAGTGTTCATGCTAGGCTTCAAAAAATCGGCGAAATGTGAGAAAACTAAGGCCGACGCCGAATCGAAGGGGCGTCCGTTGAATGAGTTGCACAAATCGTCGAAACTTGAGCAGAGCAACCGTTTCTCTGTGAAATGCAGAGTGGCGGACATGGCGGCGGCTACGCCAGTTTTCGCAAGAGAAAACAGCTTGAGAAGTAAAATGCTGAAGGAGAACTGCTCCGAATTGGAGGCTTCTAACGACGTCGTTTCTTCGGAGAAATCGTTGCCGAAGTATCTCAAACTGATTAAGCCTTTCTACATGAAGGCTTCGAGTAAGGCGAAATCGACTGATTCCGTAACTCCGTCGTCCTCTCCGGTGACTTTGCCGGTGAACTTGTCGCCGAGGAAGTTTTCCGAGGGCAGTAGAGTGGGAAGCTTCAAGATCGTGACAAGTAATTTCGGTAAAAGTCGATCAGCGTCGGCGGCGGTGGGCGTAGCTCCTCCACCGATCCGGCGGAGGGACGATTCGTTACTGGAAGTACACGACGGAATCCAAGGTGCCATTCTTCACTGCAAAAAATCATACAATTCTTCATCTCAAGGTACATTCACATTCTTCATCATCAAATCTCCCAATTTCTTTAGCAACACCATTCATATAATTAGCATCTAAACGAATTTTAAACTTTTTAATGTCAGATTACTCGCAATTAATTCGAGCTGCAAGTGATGCATCCCACGAGAAACTGGGAAATCCATGGCGAAATTCATTCGAGGAGTTGAAACGATGCAGCATTTGAACTCACGGAAAATACAGAAGCAGCGGGAATATGAATATCCAGAAAGCGTGACGTCATAATTCACGAGTAATGATGAAAATAGGATTTTTTTTTAATTTGTGTAAATTTAGGGGGCAGTGAAAAATCTGAAAATGGGGCAGTGGGAAGTGTGAATGGCCAATTGGTAAACAGTAGGTTTTTTTTGGTGTAAAAAGTAATTAATGTCGGTTTGAAAGTAGAATAGCACGACCTCTGCCTGCCAAATTTAAAGGAAAAAAAAAAATGGAAGGAAATGATTGTAAAGATGTTTCGTGCTAGTGAATTTTTAATATGAGGGCTTGTGGTTTCTTGGAATGTAATTTTTGAACATCAACTTCAAGTCAAAGTCATGATCATTTTCTCTTCCTTAGGACTACCCATAGAGTATGTATTAATTTCTGATTTCTTTATAAGCTCCACAATAAATGAGGTCGTGATTTTATATTTTGATGTTGAACAAAATAAGGAATGTAGCAATGTTTTTATAATCGGATCGAAAACTGAATCGGTAGATGCAACGGTTCGAGGTTCAACCGGTAGGATCGGCAACAGGAAACTTGAATTTTACATATTTTCAATTATATTTTATAATATTACAATTCATTAAAAAAATTTATAATAACCAAAATTATTTTATAAAGAGAAAATTTAATTTATATAAAAATATATTTAGATAAAATATTTACAATATAGTTTATAATTCATACTTTATACACATTTTTATATACATTCTCACATATTACATAATTTATACTCAAACTGTTATACATCTAGTGTACCACACTTCAGGAAAATCACATAATTTAATACAAAATTTAAATATTATATTTTAAAATAAATAAAAATAAAAAGAAAAACAGAAAAATAAAAAAAACGGTTGGACTGGTTCAATGGGTTTTTCCGATTTTGGCCGGTTCAATTCAAAAAAAGATTTTATAGGGGTTTTAAACCGGTTTAGAGGCCGGTTCCCGATTGAACCGGTTCAACCGGCCGGTCCATCTAATTTTTAAAATCAATTGAATGTAGATCTCTCCCAATAAATTGGTCACGTGTTGGATATCCTGATTTTTCAGATTTAAGACAAAAATGAGTGTGAACAAACGGTAAAAATATTGAAAGAAAAAAAAAACTTTATTAAAAGTGAGTAAAATCAAATACAATTTCCATTATAGCAATGGAGGGGTGGAATCGAGGTCAAGCAAACTAGCTACACTTTTCTTATCTAAACTTCAATAGTAAACGCAGATTTGAACACGTTTTTGTTAACATGTTTTAATAAGCAAAGACCCAATGTATGAACGTGTTTGATTCATCATTACAAAACCCACTTAATTTTTTTAAAATTATTTTTTAAGTTTCGCATTAAGTTAAGAACAACTAATCTCTATCCATAGGACCATAGACAACACTATGTTATTATTAAACATAAAGTATATAAGAGCTAATTTTGAATATGAATTCATCATGTCAAATTTAGATATTTTACCCATCATACCAAATTACCAATCAATAAATAATAAACTCCTGCATAAAATATTGTGCGAAATTACGACATTTTCATTGGCTCAAAAGCCCAATTGCCCTTTTTGAAAACAAATCTAGCCCAACAAGTTTTGTCCTCAGAAATAGGTTTAATCTTGACAATGGTTATGTTGTCTAGTTGCTTGGGCTTTATAAAAGGCCCTTCCAATCGAGCTTGAGTCTTTCACATTAAGATACTGTTACAGGTTTATCAGTCAATGGGCTATTTGATAAATATATTGAAAACTTCACATCGTTTATCATCGTTTCTTTTTCCATTTTTTTTTGGGATTATATTTATTTAGGGAGATTTTCTTACAAGCCCAAGTTGGTATCTCGTATTTGTGATCGCTGAGAGAAGATAAAAGAGAGTCACAATTGGCAAGACTGTATTTTACAACAGTGATGAAATTGTTTCCACTTGTTTAAAGTTTCAATTCTAACTTATAAAAAAAAAAAAGAACCATTAAGTGTTTCTAATAAGAACTCGATTTTAATTATTTTCCTGAATTTATTTTATTTTATTTAATTACTATTTACTTTCCGAAGAAGTATTCAAATTTTATTGTATGCAGTATGCAGCTTATATGAATAAAGTGCACTTTCTTTAGGAAATTTAATATTTTTCTATAATAAATGAAATGTGAAGTATGACATGTGTAACATATTAAAAGTACCTAGCTTTTGAGAAACTTTTTTTTCCCATTTTATTCCTCCTTTATTTTGATAATAACCTTTTTAACATTATTAATTATATTAATAATTTTATTAATTTATTTTTCACTAATGATTCAAAATTCACTTAATCTATTTTAGTGCATGAATTTAATTTATAATTTATGCAACTCTTCATTTCTAATTTAATACAATTGATATTGAATTTAAAGCAACTCTCTTAAATTTCATATTATCACCTATATATATTTAGATCATGTAGTGTGGAGATATGAAGGATCAACTAAATTCATCCCAAAAACATCACTATCATCGTGGATCTCAGTAAAAATAATCTTTCTCGATTGCTTCGTTGTGGGATTGTAGACATAGTATCCATTCATAAGTCGAGAAATTTGCTGCAGCAGACCATTGTAGGAATTCACTATTTTGGGGTGAGAAAGGATGAAAGACACAAATTCATGAGCATCGAAGAATAGATGGAAGTAAAAGAAGGGGGAGACAACGGGGTGATGGAGAATAAGAGACGATGGCAGAATTCATCACTGGAAATGGAAATCACCGTAGCGAGATCCTGCATTAAGATTTAAAGGCCTTCTTAAATATCCTCCCCATTAATTTATGTGACATACCCTTTATTTCATAAAGAGATACTCTCTTATGAGACATGTGTGAGATGGGTCGACTCATTACTAAAGTATACTTATTGTATAGATAAAGTATGCTTATTTGCAGTTAAAGTATGTCAATAATAAATTGAATTATAATACATTAAAATCATACTTTAATGCATAATCTAACATACTTTATAAAACATACTTTAACAACCATTAAACATATTTTATCTAAATAATAGACATACTTTAACACGTCTCACAAACCGTCTCACCTAATTAGCGTCTAACAAGAGAATTTGTCTTTCATAAAACATGAGATTTGATCTGATTTCGATTCATAAGGTGAAAAAATATGGGATTCCTACATTTAAAGATATTTTCATAAAACATTAGATGATCTGATGTGTTATTGCTATGGGGGAAATTAGAAGAAAATTCTGATAAGAAAATTCATTGTCTTGAGCCTTGAGATACAGTATAATTCTATTGTATTATCTTATTTATTTATTTCCTGTCTCTACATGTATTTTAGTGCTTTGACTTATTTATTTTCTTTCTCTACATGTATTTTAGTGCTTTGATACTTATATATATGTATAATCAAGCTCAATCAATTACATAATGTTTTGAACACACTTCACTTTCCGTAGATATCTTTTGCATGTAGTTTTTGTTGATCTTTATATTATCATTTCCTGCAAAAATTAAAGTTATAACTTATAATAAAATGAAAAAAAAAAGACTAGGTACATTAAGATTTGAATTGATACACAATGATCATTTGTTGTTCGATTCTTGAAAGAAAAAAAGAAGAAGAAGTTTGATTTATGTCTTTAGTTTGATAAAATTTAAAGATCAACTCAAAACGAGTTCGATCAATTAAAATGTGAAATTTGACTCAATAAATTATTAATTGAAAATTAAAATAAGAATGACATGATATCACTATAATAAATAAATTGTAAAATATTTTATAAGCTCATTTTTTCTTTTATGATAGTATGAATTTGAAGTAAGATAAGACGATAACCATATTATTTATGATAAACTAGATATTACACATCCATGCGTTGCACGGAAAGAATTAAAGTATATTATAGTTATATGCTTTTAGGTTGTGTATGAATTGAGTAATTTCAAATTCAATGGATTTTAAAATGAGCGGATTTTAAATTCCTTAAAATTTAAATCAATTTTTTATTTGAATTCCACTATTTAAATAAATTATGAATTTTTGAAAGAGTTTCAAATTCATAATTCAAAAATTATTTTTAAAATAGAATTTCATATATGATAAAATAAAAATAATAAAAATTTATTAAATTAAATATTAAAATCTAAAATTTTATTAAAAATAATTTTTTGTGGAGGAAGCTCTACCACCCAACCTATTCCTCCTCACCCCCAAAAATAATTTTTTATAAAATTTTAAATTTTAATATTTAAATAATAAAAGTATTACCACCATACCCTACCCCTTACCCATCCCCAAACCCGCCACCACCCCATTCCACCCACGCCCATAATAATAAAAGATGAATGATACCTCAAATGGAATGATTAAACTTAAAAATAAGATCAAATAAAAGTATAGAAGATCAAATAAATTATAGTATATAAATAAGGTTTATACAATTAAAAAGAAAATAAAAAATCGTAGAGAAACAGAAATAAGATAACAAAAAAAATGATACTTAAAAAAATTGAACATGCATATTAGATCAAATCAAAGTAAAATATATATAAGATCAAATATGAGAATGATTTAAAATAAAAATAAGATCAAATAAAAGTATAAAAGATAAAATAAAGATAACAAAAAATAAAAAAAGAAAGAATGATACCTCAAAATGATTGAACATGCACATTAGATCAAATCAAAGTAAAATATAAAAGATAAAATAAATTAAAGTAGATTATAAATAGTATGAAAGTGAAATAGAGAAGAATAAGAAGAAAAAAAAGAGTAAGAATTTGATTAGGTAATGAAAAGGTTTATATAGAATGATTTCAAAGAATAAACGATCGTGATTGAAAGCAATCAACGACGTAGAAAAAAAGGTGAAAAATTACCAAAGATAGCGTTTGAAAGATTTGATATTAAGAAAATCAGTATATTGATTGACAATTAATAGAATATATGTCAATAATATTTTTATATTTATCAAATTTATATTGTTGATTAGAAAATAAATAAATAAATTATTATTAGCATATATAGAATCTATGATTGAGATCAAAAGTAATTGACGATCAAGATTAAAATTGAAGTTACAAATAGAAATTATATATATATATATATATATATATATATATATATATATATATATATATATATATATATATATTAAGCTTATTAAAAATTAGTCATATATGCTAAAAATATATCTCATATTTACCAAATTTATATTGTAAAATAAAAAGTAAAATTTGAATAATAAAATCCATTATTAGTATAATTAAATTTTATGATTGAAATCAAAGCATTATTTGGACGGTCAAGATTAAAATTAAATTATTTTTAAATAGAGTAAAATTGAAAAAAAAATTGAAAACAAAAGTAGAAGTTTAGATTTGTTTATATATAGATGATTGAACCTTTAAATTTATGATTGAACCTAAATTATAAATAACATGAAAGTTGAATCTGTAAAAGAGAAGAAAAGGAAGAAGCATTAGATGAAAAAAAAGAAGATTAAAATGATTGAATCTGTATATAAGATCAAATAAAAGTATAAAAGACAAAACAAATTAAATTAGATTATAAATAATATGAAAGTAGAATCCGTAAAAGAGAAGAAAAAGAAGAAGTTTAGAGAAAAAAACAAAAAGAATAAGATCAAATATGAGAATGATTGAACCTAAAAGTAATATAAAAAAAGTACGTATAAAAGAAGATAAAATAAATTATAAAAATAGAGTTTATAGAATTATTAAAAATAACACAAAAATCGAAGAGAAAAAAAAGATAACAAAAAAATTAAAAAGTATAATGATACCTTTAGGAAAATGATTGAACCTGCAAATAAGATCAAATCAAAATATAAACGACAAAATAAATTAAAGTTGATTATAAATAATATGAAAGTATAATCTGTAAAAGAGAAGAACAAGAAAAAAACATTAGAGAGAAAGAGAAAAAAAATCGAAGAGAAAAAAAAGATAACAAAAAAATTAAAAAGTATAATGATACCTTTAGGAGAATGATTGAACCTGCAAATAAGATCAAATCAAAATATAAAAGACAAAATAAATTAAAGTTGATTATAAATAATATGAAAGTAGAATCTGTAAAAGAGAAGAAAAAGAAAAAACATTAGAGAAAAAGAGAAAAAAAAATGGAGAAAGTAAGAATTTGATTAGGTTGAAAAGATTTATATATAATGATTTTAATGAATGAACGACCATGATTGAAAACAAATATTTATAGAGACGATTGTAATAAAAATAAAATTGATATTATATTAATTGAAATTAAGCCTATATTGATTAAAAATTAATTAAATTTATATTATAAAATTAAATCAATAAAATAGTAAAATTTAAATAATAAAAAAAATTCATTATTAGTATAATTAAATTTTATGATTGATTGAAATCAAAGAAAAATCATATTTCCTATGTATATTAAATTAAATTATAATATATGAACATTGATTGATATATTAATTTAAATTAAGTATATATTAATTAAAAATTAGTTAAATATACAAAAAATATCTCTTATATTTACCAAATTTATATTGTTAAATAAAAAAGTAAAATTTAAATAACAAAATCCATTATTATTTGTATAATTAGATTAGATTTTATTATTGAAGTTAAAAACATTAATTGGACGGTCAAAATTAAAATTAAATTATTTCTAAATAGAGTAAAATTGAAAAAAAAAAATAAAAATAAAAGTTTAGGTTTGCTTTTATATATGTATAAATAAATATTAAAATACTGAAGGAATGAATATGGTATTATTGGTATATAAGGAAGTTTTGATATAAAATCTGAAAAATTAGGATTTTCATAAATAAAATAAATAATAATAATAATAATAATAATAATTCTCTCTCTCAATAGTTTTCACCATTTTCATCTTGGATTGTCCCACAATTTTTTTTAATCTCCCTAACCTCCCCTCAAAAACTTTATTAGTTCATTTACAAAAAATTCATCCATACATAACACACTTAACATAATTTATCATTTATTTATCATTATAAAAATTTATCATAATACTCCTAAAAATTATAACTTTTCCTTAATACCTATGTTGGAGAAGGGGTTGAAAACTATTGATAAATGACGAAAGTATCACAAAATATGACGTGTTTGTGACGTACCGCGCACGTCTAAAATTCTAATAAGGATAAAAAGTAAAGAGTATTGAAAAAATAGTTGTTTTTGCTTTATTTTCACTAACGAAAATATGAATTTATCAAATAATGAAAAATGTTAAAAATTGAAATTGAGGGAGTATTAAATTCATATATAAAAATATCAAATGAATTTGATTCACCGCACACTAGGGTTGTAAACGAATCGAATCGAATACTAATGTATTTGAATGATATTTGATTAAATATTCGAATATTCGTATTCGAATTCGATTATTAATCGAATTCGAAATCGGATTCGTATTCGATTCGAAGGTTATAAACGAACTATTAGAGTATATTCGAGTATTCGAACTTGAACATTCGAAATTGAATATTTGAATTCGAATTCGATTCGAAATTGTAAATTCATTTTTTTATATAACTATATATTTTTGTAATTTCTTGTCCTATTAATAAATTTAAAAAGAAATACTCACTAAATACATCAACCATTAAATTATTAAAAATTATAATGAAATAATTCACATTATATATAAAAAAAATTAAAATATATATTTTGTTTTTTATTTTAACATAGTAATAAATTAGATAATATACATATTTATTTACATTTATAAAACAAAATATTATATTTATTGTATAAAAATATATATTAAATAAATAATATATAATTAATATATATTATATAATATTATTCGAATATATTCGTGAATATTCGAATAGAATATCTTACGAATCATATTCGATTCGAATATTATTCGAACTTAAATAGTTATTCGAATTCGAATTCGAATACTGATATTGGAATTCGAATACCGAATCGAATTCAAATTATTTGATTCGTTTACAACCTTACTGGACACCAAGCCACCAAAGTCCCTTACTTTTCACTCCTAAACTCGATTTGATTTACATCTTCTATTGTAAACGTAAGGAGAAAGATAAAAACTATACCTTATAAAAAATATAAATATACAAAAAGTTATGTTTTTTCCTCTCTCAAACCCACCCCTCTCTATCATTTAATCGCAACTGTCCTACAAAAAATTGCATCATCAATTTCGGTACGGAGATTAAGGAAGTGATAATTTTTAAGGGTATAATGATATTTTTTTGTAATAAATAAATGATAAAGTATGTTAAGTAGAAATAATTTTTTATTTTTATTTTAAATAAAGCGTATGAAGAATGATGGTTGTTTTTTCCTTTTGCTTTTAATGAAAATGTGAAAACTTTTGTGGGATAATTGAAATGAAAAGTGTATCATCTAAAATGAGATGGAGGGAATATAATATTAAAACATAGCTGACGTGCTACTAAACCCATCTTGCTCACTAACCACCCTAGATCATCGCTATTTGTGCAGTTTTGGAAAATTTATACTCCATTCGTCCGATTTTAAGGTATTCATTTGCTTTTTGCACTGGTTTTATGGTATCCATTTGCTTTTTGCACGTGGATTAAGGAGTATTATTATTATATCTAAAGTGGGTAGTTGTATTAGAGGGAAGTGTTGGACCATATTGTGTATTTTTTTACTAAATAGGAAAAATAAATACCTTTGAAGTTAACGCCAGAAATAGTAAATGGATACTTTGAAAGCGGAGCGGAGGTATTTTAAACAACCAATCGTTGAATATGGTTTCCTTGATTCTATGGTTAGACAAATTAGAGACGTAGGCAGGCAAGTTGTAAAGTTGTGTAAATAAATTCACAAACATATATGAAGTGAGTATTTATTTGTAAGAATGGGCCAGCGAGAAGTGCCGAAAGGCCCAAAGAAGAGATGGAGATGGCCCATGTGTAGTCAACCACTCACCTGCTGCCACGTTTCGACAAACAAATACTGCTAGATTTAAATTGCACCCACGTTCCATTCGACGTGACGCCGTCACCCTAACTTTCCCAGATTCCCATTTTAGTGACTGGCCACTCAAGTCCACACAGGAATTTCTGTTAAAAAAAATTAAAAAAAAAATCGATACATAAACACTTGCGAGTAATTTTTATATATTTAAAATAATTATTAATTTTTATTAAAATTATTACTTCCTCCATAAAGATTATTTACTTTTTAATTCTTCCTACATAATTATCCAATTAAAAAAAAATACATATATATCATACTTAGTATAAATTAATTTTAAAATTGTCATTCATTCTTTTTATCTATAATATAGTAATTATTTATTATTTAAAAATAATACATTACTCATGAAAGTTAATAAAATTAATAAAAAAATAAGTAATATTTTCTTAGTATATGTAATACAATAAAGATGACCAATCTTCATTAGTAAGCGTGACCAATTTTCATGAATGAGAGAGTATTTTTTTTATTAAAATTATCTCATTTAATTAAAGCTGATATCCTATATATACTTGATATCACAAAAAAAAAAGATAATTGCAAAAATTAGTAAGTTTTAATTATTAGAAAATCTTAAAATTTATATTGGGTCAATGTCATTAATTAAAGAGTGTGGCTGTGCACTCGGAGCATGGAGCACATTCCGTGCGCCTTTGCAATTTTTATGCCACTTTGCAATTTAAAATCCTAGCAATAGATAGGTTTTAAATAGAATTGAAATGGAGAGTTGTATTCACATGAGGACACAGAGTACCGAGCGCAGGGGCTTTTGCATTAATTAAATCAAGAACAATTTTATAAATTGGTAAATATTTTAAAATAAAAAGGAGTGTCAAAATGATGTGGAGGCATCGAGCACACAAACCCTAGTTTTAACGTCCGTCACACCTCGATCCCACCAACGCAGGTTCGGGAATTTCTTTTCTCGATTTCCGTTTCCGAACCAAAGTGCTTCGGAAGACCCAATCAGGCTCCGAAAATACGACCCGAACACACTCCTTAAAGCCCTTCGACCACTGCGCTGCAAGCAAAAAAGGAAAAGTAAGAGGAACAAAAAAATATCGGAATTCAATTGCAGTAGAATCTGAGAATCCAGCGGTGATTGAGATCGGAGTTGGAAACGATGGCCGATCACGCCGTTGAGCATGAGAAGCACGAATCGTCAGCTGAATCTCTGGTCGATAAAATTACGGACAAATTCCATGGAAGCGACTCGTCGTCGTCTGATTCCGACGGCGATGGGGACATCAAATCGGCGGCCGATGACTTGAAGTCGAAGATTTACCGCTTGTTTGGTCGAGAGAAGCCAGTGCACAAGGTACTAGGCGGTGGAAAACGTACGGTCATGAAATTTCCTTCAATCACTTTTAATACTCGCTCATATCACTTAACATTGTGTTGTTTTTTGGTTTATTAGCTTTGCTTGTTCGGAAATGCCGTATGAATGCTATTCGTTTCCTCGCCTACTTGAAACATTGCTTATCTCTGCTTTGATGGTATATTTGTGTACTCCCTGCTTTCAGTTTTTGCTCTGTTTACAGTAATAGTATTATTTTTTAATGTGAGCGAAACTTCGTTTGAAAATGATTTCGGATTGGAAACCCTGATGGCTTTTGCATATTGTGTTGGACCATTGATTTGGTTGTTACGCTAAGCTGACTCTGGGAATGTTGAGTTACCTGAGATTTATGATCAAGATCTGTTTATTCTGCTCCTGTTGTGTAGAAAATGAACAGAATCTCGGATGCCATCCAAAGCCGTTGGTGAATCATGCGTTTTTACTTTTGAAAATGTTGCTTTAGAAACTTTGTATAGAAGGATCAAGGATATCAGTTTGAGCTTAATTATTAGCTATTCTCCCAAAATGATGCAAATACTTTATTTCCGAAGAAGGTTTAAAACATGTAGTTTCTCCAGTCACCAAGAATTGTATAGAATTGCATTAACCAGTCGCGTAGATAATTCACAAGAATTACTGTTGAAGTTGAGAATCTAGTTTCTCTATCTGTGTTTAAGTCAATATTTTTACTTTCATGGTTCATAGTTCTGCAGAAAATATCTTGATAGTGCATATCTTATGTTCTGTATGTATGATATCAAGATATACGGATTGTTTATTTATATTTATAATTTTTTCATGCTTTATGACAGCTGCTGATATCTTCCTGTGGAAGGACAAGAAAATTACTGCTGGTGTTCTAGGATTTGCTACTGCAATTTGGGTCCTATTTGAATTGCTGCAATATCATCTGCTCACTCTAGTTTGCCATATTTTGATTCTTGGCTTGGCAATCATTTTCTTGTGGTCCAATGCATCCACCTTCTTCCACAAGTTTGTATTCTTATCAGATGAAACTTTATTTAATACCAAACAAGATGAATCTGATATTTCCACATGCCTAACTATTTTTGCTTCTCAGATCTCCGCCGAAGATTCCCGTGGTTGTTATTCCTGAGGATATTGTCCTTGGTGTAGCATCAGCACTCAGGATAGAACTCAACAGAGCTTTTGCCATAATTCGAGAAATAGCGCCTGGAAGAGATTTGAAGAAATTCCTCGCAGTATGTTTATCCACTCATATATATGTGGTATCATGCATAGATGCTGCAGTTTTTGTGCACTAACCATTGCATTATGGATTTGTAGGTGATTGCTGGGCTTTGGGTTCTTTCGGTCCTTGGAACGTGCTTCAACTTCCTTACCCTGTTTTACATATGTGAGTACATTGCTTCAACTTCAATTAATGTTGTGCTTTTCTTTTTCAACTGATCATGTGTCTCTTCTTTCTGCTCTTCACTCTACAGGTTTTGTTCTGTTGCACACTGTGCCGTTCCTCTATGATAAGTATGAAGACCAGGTTGATGCATTTGCGGAAAAAGTGGAGGCTGAGTTCAAGAAACAATATGCAGTGTTCAATGTTAAGGTTTTGAGTAAAATTCCGAAAAGTCCACTGAATAAGAAGTTTGCTTAGAACTGAGAAAGCCCCTGTGAAACGGTATGGTGTTGCTAGGTTATCGAGTAGCCCTCATGTTTCCTTCGTGTTGTTGTGGCTCAGTTGTTTGATAGAACCCTTGGATCAGACTATGTTAGGGTTCTGTATTTGAATCAGTGACTTCTATTGATTTACGCAGGTTTGAATTTTTGTCACTACAGTATTTGAAATCATAGTACTTATGGATTAATTAGCTTCACCTTTATATGCAGTAGGTAATATTGATGCATCTTAAGGCTTTTTGGTTTTTCTTGCTAGGTTTTCATATTTGGGATGTAAACAAATCCAGTTTTAAATTAAGACATCATCCATATTTACATATACTTATGAAACAGAGATAAAACATTGTTAGGAAAACAAAGATCCCGAACGATTACATTAACCCAAAATTAAATTCCAATCATGTTCATTATTCATATAAATATGAAACAAAGCTACTCTTCTATATTATTAACTTAGCCTTTTAAGCTAGGATATGCCCAGAACCTTGAGAGGTGAGAAATCGAATCGTTCAACTCACCGTCACTATGACTGTGCCAAGAACTCTCTGACGGCAGAGAGCCCTCTAAAACAAAATCAACAATCTGACAATGCCATTGCAACAATCAGTTAAGATGCACATTATTCGAAACTAAGAGTTGGGGGAACATGAAGTAGGTATGTGAAACCAGAATTGAAACACGGGGATTGGAAAAGGAAAGTGTGGTGAGTTACCTCTTGTATTGACATGAACTTCATTTCTTGGAGACAATCGTGATCATCACTTGTGTTTGTCTTGATGCAGCGTTGATTGCGACTTAGCCAAACAACTGAAAGACATCGTGAGCAGTATCCCCTACGAGTTTTAAGTCTTCTACCGCAAGAAATTGCATTATTAACTGCAATCATGATGCAAGATTAGATAGGATTTAGCATGATAAGTTTTCCATAAGATCTTCACTGCTATGACGTGCTAATAACAATAAAACGCAATGCATGATTTCTCAAGTATCCCTGTGTTATAATTTCGATTTAAATATCAGCAGTCAATTAGTCCACTTGATTAATCATGGAAGCGTTCACACAATTGAACCTCATATACATAAATGTCATTCTCTTTATTATGTGATAATAAAGAATGTCATTCTCCAAAGAGTGATAACAAGAGCTGATATCCAAAACCAGGTTTATTATTGTTCTTGTTCGTCACAGTTTCTATCACTGGCTCCCACAAGATGAAATCTGAAGTATATCACTCACCCCATCTTTTCTTTAGGGTTAATTATCTTAATTCTCTAATCAAATTATAAACCATTCATGCAATTTGACACTATTTCACTATAGAGAGTTACTAAGTAATTAATTTAACTCAATATCTATAACATGATTTCAGTACTTCATCATCTTGTTGTCTACTTGCTTTTCCATAATCATTATCCCAACTCCCCTCAGAAAATAAAAAGATAATTCAAGCAAAAAAAAAAAAAAAAAAAACAGAGAAGTAACCAAAATTATCAAAGCATGATAGAAAGATATAAAATTAGCCTTCAAAGAGAATTCCAAAAGCCATAACACGCTCCAAATATACCTTTATAGGCTGCTTTGAAGTCAGATCTACAGTCAATAGATTCCTTAGTGATAATGCTGTCTTCCTGAATAATTTTGTCCTTGTCTTTTACCACTTCAATGGCTTTAAGTCCAACACTCTTCTTAACATGGTGAGAATTGTGAAAATAGATTTTGTATAGCAATTTCCACAGAAGGTTGTCACCTGCTGCAGTGTTCCATAATCTGTATAATTTATGTAATATAGGGAATGAGAAACTGAAACACAATGCAGATTTTTAATACAGGAACAGGATTTTAAATATAATTGAATTAGTAATAGAAAAAAGTACCTGCAAACTGCAGAGGCAGAAAGCAGAGATTGCAAATCTAAGAAAGAAAATATGCTTACAAGAACATCCAGTGGAAGCTGCGCAAAACCTGAAGAGCCAAATAAACAATAAAAAAATGAATTTATTGAAAATTAAAATATAAGATATAGAAAAGAGTGATGGTTGATGACCATTCTACAGAAGCTCAAACATAAAGAAGAAGGGTTAATTGCTGGATAAGTAATACCTTTACTTCGATTGCGGACTAGTCCAAACATTTGGAATTTAGCATAAAAGGGAACCATCTTAAAATGTTTTGGCAACCCGAACCACCAGGCAGTATCCATCTGCCTAAGCACTGTAAAATTAAATGCCCAGTCAGCTATCCTATGCGTCACATATATTAAATAAAAAATCCATGCCAAAATTACTAAAGGCTCGTTCTAATTTCTCCAAAGAGCTACATTTATCATTTTATTTCATCAAACAGGAGCACTACTAAACCTTATCCCTTGCATTATTACAGAACCAGAAGAAAACTTTTACTCCCTTTCATTTCAAAAAGAGTATGGGAAAGCAAACAAATTTGAGCCCACTGAATCCCAATGAATCATTCTTCCATGTGTTTCGGGAATTTTGAAATTTCAATTCAAAATATTAATAGTTTCAAAATTTGGTTATTTCTTGACATTACAGGGATTTAATCCAATATTTTATAAAATAATCACTGGAGTTTTCTTGTAATGAAAAGGGTTAGGAGTAGATTGATAGTTATTAACAAGAATGAATTTGGAATTGAGGATCTTATCACCCTCCCTCATTGGTAAATGAATCAGAAGTAAGAATTTGGTGTAATTTGGAATTTCTGGTAGGTTGAATTTATTTTTTTTTCAGTAGGATTTGGTCCCATATTTATTCTCTTTACGGCTTACAGTCTTCATACAGAAGATATCTATAAATGTTTCTTACACATAGTACTGAGGGTCAAAGTTGCAAAAAAAAGAACATTGTGGAGTTTCGATTGAGATTTTCTGAACTTGGCCAAATGCAACATTAAAAGTGTTAAGGGAGGAAGAAGAATAAATTGGAAAGAAAATAAGAGGGAATCATATTTAGTGTTCAATGTGAGAAGAAGAACGAGCTATTCTTGACATCAGTCTTTCTAAGCAATACAATGTCATTTTGCTTCGCCAGAAGCTGACTAGGTGTTAATTAGACACATCAGCATGGACAGCCAGATACCCAAAGGTTTGGGTTGCCAAAACGTATTAAAGTGGTTTCTTAATAAATCCCAAAACTAATACGCAATCAAGTATAAAGATCATTTTTCCAACAACTAACCCAAAGAAAAATCTGAAAGGCTAGGTTATTCTCCAGGTCACAGTAGATGATAACCACTCTATAAACAATGCTGAAGTTAAGCTACAGCATTAAGGACAATAGCTCGCGATCAATTAGACCAGAAATAAATCAATAAATGAAGGAAATTTATGGCTTTTCAAGTAAGAAACAAGGATGATTACCACATCAGTAAAATCTATACACAAAATAACTGAAATTATAAATAGGAAATTCAGTCTCAAAAATCTCCTTACTGAAATTATAAATAGGAAATTCAGTCTCAATAATCTCCTTACTAGTTTATGGAGTATAACATCTTTATCTTTATTTAAAAATCAACATGGAATATAAACTTAAGGATTCCCAATAACAATTCAAAGATCACAATAAATACAAATTAGTGGAATTAAAAAAAATCAGAACAAACCTCGTTCTTCTTTATTTGTTTTGGACTTTCTCTTACTCGCAACAACTGCTTGCTTGTAAGCGGAAACAGCCGATGCTCGCTTCTGCTTCGGAAAAGCAGAATCCGCACATCTGAGGAGCCCATTAGCAGCTGAAATTGCAGATTGCGTCTTCATTCTAGGGTTTTCAATCAATTAAAAATCGAAATTAAAATCCATCAGCCAGTGAAAGTAAAAACAACACGTTACTTACTGAGGGAGAAGGCTGAAAGCGAAAATAGTATCCTCATAAATGAGCGATTCAAGATCTTTGGAGAAATTGGAGTAAGCCTTTTTGATGAGAAAGCTCAATTCTTCGCAGGCGTATATGTATTGGTAGGGTTTGGAGAGGGATTCTTTGATCGCCAAACATTGGTATCGATCGTATGGATTTTTCCTAGCAAATGCAATAGGTCTCTTTTTCCGATTCAGAGTTTCCATTCAAGACCTTCAAATTCTGAGAAAATCAGTGAAAGAATTATCTGCATTAGCTGATGATCGAAGAATTGGGGGTCATTATATTTCTTCGATTTAGGGTAGATTACTCCGAATATGAGGGTGTTCTTTCAGGAACCTAATTAACCACCAACGACTTCTTCTTCTACTTTTTTTTTTTTTTTAAATTAATTTATTTATATTTATTTTCTTAAAAATCATTTGGATTGGTCCTATGTTTTAACGTTGTCCACAAGTTGTGAAGAATTTCCAAATTAATTTGGTTGATTCGAGTTAAAAACTTCACACTATATTATAAAGTTATAATATAGATATATTTTAATGTCATTGAGTGCATGTGTTTCTTTAGAAAAAATTACTCTTAAATTTGATTGATTCTATTTTTTAATACTCGCATTCAAGTAAAACTTGTACTAGTCTACTTAATTCAATTTAATTCATTTCTTTAAAAAATAGTAAGTTACTAACACCCTTATATTGGTTAATTTCTCTTAGCAAATCAAATGTGGTTTTTCTTTTCACTTCTCAGCACGTGTATATTAAGATAATAATATAAATATAATAATATATCATCTTTTGAGTTTACATCTTAATCATTACAATTTTTTTTAAATATATATAAACACTAATTTTCTTTAGGTAAAAAATAGAGCATCCTCGAATCTGTTTATTATTAAAGTATAGCATTTCATAAATAAATAATTTTTGTGATGTTAGCTTATTCATTAATAAAGTATAGTATTTCATAACTAAAGTTTATTATTGAATGGTCAAAGTATGATTTGTAATACTTATAATATGATTCACCATTCAATAATTATATTTTAATAAACCATATTATAACACCTTAAAATTATTAAAACACCTTAAAATTATAAGTGTAATATTTATCATACTTTAATAAATTATATTATTATTTATCAAATAATATACTTTATTGATATAATAATCATGCAATAATTGAATCTATTACATATTATATCTCATAGAGTTTGTCCCAGCTAAATAAATTAAAATAAAATATAAATCAAGAGAAAAGGTCATAATTCAAATCACCACTACAATTTAAAGATTCAAGCAGAAAAAAAAAGGATCTGAAATAATAACTTGACTAATTAAATTCATGAGAAAATAAATTAACATGATGAATTTACAGTAGGATGATGATTCATGGAAATGAATCACTACATACATAATAATAAAATAAAATCCAATTGCAGCAAACTCATTAAATGATTGATTGCTATAGGTTTCAAAAGTAGACTGGTGATAACATTTCTATCTGGTTCTAACATATCTTCCAATCTACTCTCTTAAATAATGCAAGCACAACATACGCCCTATTGTGAACTCTACTTACATGCTTCATTAACAGATTGCGAATTTCACCAAAACGACGAACCTCACGAGCGTCCAATGGCACCCGGGCGTGCTCTTGCTTCCCATTTTTCTCAAGCATTTCGATACAAGCATGTCTCATTGATTGAAGCCACTCTTAAAGGAAGTAAGATAGCTGTTCTTTCTTTCTCGAACCTCCTTCTCCATACAGGTCGTTCCAATGCTTTAGCTCAGCCATCACGGATCCCTCGGAGGCAAAACTTGCAGCAACCTGTATGTTGACCAAAACATGTTATTTGGAATGTCATGAATTAACTGAACCACTCAAAAGATGGTTCTGTATTCAAATTAAGAAGTTATGCTAGAAACTTATAGTTTGATAGTACCTGATTCTTTGCCTGTCTCATATCTTCCATGCTTAATGGCCTTAATGAAATTACTTTTTCATCCTTGGTTTCATCTCCTGTTGTAGTAGCATCTTTGTTTGAGCCATCACTTTCTTCATCTCTCTGTTTCTTTGCCTAGATAGATGAAGTGATCAAAACCAGTAGTTACATGCTAAGAAATTCATATAATCTAGATAAAGGAATATTAAAATACCATATCCTTCTTTCTCTCTTGTTGTAAGAGTTCTCTCACAGGCCGGTATGCTGCTGTAACACAGAGATTCTGTCGTCCATACAATGATGAGTTAGTGCCAAACGATTGAGATTTAAAATTGGATAAAATTTTTAAGTAGATTTCAGACCTTGAGATCACTGCCACTATATCCTTCTGTCATTGCTGCAAGCTCTTTGAAATCTAGATCTTCCACTTTTTCTTTTGACAAAAGAGTTTTCAAGATCATTTCTCTGTTCTCCACCGAAGGAAGACCAACCATAATTCTGTTCAAAACAAAATCAATTTCAGGATAGGATTGTATGGTGTGTGACTGAAGATTGAATCTTATACTAGTAGGGGAAACTCATGCAAAAGGTCTAACCTGCGTTCAAAACGCCTAATGATCGCTTCATCAAGATCAAAAGGTCTGTTTGTTGCTGCAAGAACAAGAATGCGCTCTCCAGGTTTTGTTAACAGCCCATCCCAATGTGACATGAACTCATTTTTAATTTTTCTCATTGCCTCGTGTTCACCTACTCTTGTCCTCTGCCCAAGCATGCTATCAACCTCATCTACAAAAATTATAGTTGGAGAAACCTTTGCAGCAAGGGTGAAAAGAGCTCGGACATTCTTTTCATCTTCTCCGAACCACTTTGAGGTGATTGTTGACATTGACACGTTTATGAAGCTAGCCCCAGCCTCATTGGCAATGGCCTTAGCCAGCATTGTTTTCCCTGTACCAGGAGGACCGAAGAGTAGTATGCCTCTGCAAGGATTGAGAAGCCCACCATTGAAGAGGTCCGGTCTTCGGAGAGGAAGCATGACCAGCTCTTGAAGAGATTCTTTAATCTCATCAAGAGCTCCAATATCTGAGAATGTCACTCCAATCTCATTGGCTGGGATAACTTCTGGCCTGATGCGCTTTTCAAATTCATTGTCTGGAGGAACTTCCTGTTATAAACCCAGACAAAATCAATCAAGCCTATCAATCATGCATATAATAGAAAATGTTGACAAAAATTGATTTGTCAAACTCCATTTAGGCCATCTTACAAAAGGATTAGAACCATAAACATCAAGTGCAATATATAAGGAGAAATTGGTTCGAAATAGTTTGAAAACCCTGAAGTCTGAATTTCGTTTTGATTACAACTGTGGATTAGTTTCGTAAAGGTAGGACTTACCACGGGCTTTGAGATCGATACATTCTCATTATCTGGCTTTGTTGAAGGATTTGACTTTTCTGCCTCGTTCTTGTTATCAGATACTGTTTCTGTTTTTGATTCAGGTTTAGATCCTGAAATCCCTTTTGCATCACCCTAATATTAATCCAAAGAAGAATATTAGATTTGACATTTTGAGGAGTTCTCTGAAAAATTTTTTAAGGTAGAACAGAAAGACAAACTTTGAAACATTCAGCATTAGTCTCCATTTTTAGTGTGTCTTTGCCACCACTTTTACCCTCTTGAAATACGCTTAAACCATGGGTTAAACTGCACCAAAAATCCAGTCAAGTGAAGTCACAACCATTTACGAAAGAGTAAATTATACAGAAACAAATATGAAACAAATGGAAGAATTCTTTGGTACTACCTGTTAGATGATATAACAAGCTTTCCATTGCGATACTCTGGATCCTTGTTATTCATCAAATGATATGATATAGCAGAAATCACAATTTCTTCTATGTAGTCACTGAGAACCATGGTGTCAGCATGGCATATTGCTCCTAGATCATCACACTCGATATCATTGGCTGCGAGTACCTCAGCAATGTGATTCTTGTTGTCCTGAAACTGGATCTTTTTCATATCCTCTTCCAGTTGACTTTTCCAGCTTACAAGATGAGTTTCATCTTCTGGCGGCCTAATCTCAATGTTGTAAGGAAATAAATTGCTTAATTTGTCATCCACTTCTCCAGAATCCTCATCAAGGTCCAACATCCGAGAACCAAGGACCAAAACTGATCCTGTTAGTTTCTTCAACATTCTATCAAACAATTCGCCAAGTCTTGAGGATTGGAGAAAAACCCTCTCGACATCCCGAATGTAGAGAATGATGCAACTCTTTTGAGAAAATGAAACCAACACCTGAAAGTAAAATTAACATTTTATAAACATAATAGGAAAGTCAAGAATGCTTGACCATCAGCGGAATAAATTTGCAAATACATTCATGCTAGTTATTGAAATAATTTGTTGCTCAATGATTTTTATTACCTTATAAAGTGACTGTAAGAAAACTTTCTCGTCAAAAGACCAGCTGCCAACACGCTTGGGACGAGCTAACAAAGTTATATAACATAAAATCAGTGAGATCACATTTTGCACTTCTAAAATTATGGATAAATATTTCCAAAACTAATAAATAGTCAAAGTAGAAGACACTGGAAAAATGAAATTAGAAAAACATATATGACATTTAAAATTGCTAGTCCAGGAGAATGGCAATCTATTATGATTCAAGTTTGAAACAATAACGACTTATGACAATCAATTGCAGTTGCAGAGCATTTTATGAACCTGGATTCGAAGAGGATGACATGGCACTAATGCTACTCATGTCTGAAGAGACCGAAGAAATTCTGCGAGGACTTGGAGAACTGTTGAGTCCTTCAGCATTCCTTTAGAAAAAAAGCGCAGTTGATGACATAAGAGCTAGTTTATATTGGCAATTTTTATGTTCTGCACAGTATTTAGCTAAGTGTACCTTGCTGTAGCATCCGATCCACTTCTTTGGCTTAAAGAAGTTCCTTCATTAGAAATGCAAGCATCATTAAATCATCAGCATGAGATAAGTGAAGTGCAGGAATTTTTATTTTTATTTTTAAATCATGTTCCATATTTAAAACAAATTACTTTTAATCACACAGCTTCAAATTCTAAGTAGCAAAGCAGCCTACTACTGCTGATTGTCGTTAACACATTATCTGTGTTTCTATGAATGGATAACAATTCACTAATCAGCAGCACTTCACAACCCACCAAAAGTCTATAAAAATATGGTGTTGACAAACAGGTAGTAGTAATAGTAAGATCATCCGTTATATTCATACCTCTGTTACCAAAGAAACTGGACACTCTTTCCAAAGTCACTTCTGAGATGGACCTCTTGAAAAACTACAACACCAGGAGAAAAAAATTTTAAGTATGTTTGATAAACTGAATCTAACAGCGCAAATGTTGACCATTTTTTTAATCTAATGCAACCATTTATGGGAAAACAACTTATAACATAAGGATTTTGTAAACTGATAAAGTGCTTACAGAGTCTATTTTGGAGATACCATACTTGCTCTGCATCTGTATCATTCATCAAATAAAGGAAAATAAAAACTCTGAAAATTAAAGTGTTCGGAAAAGTTAAATTAGAATATAACGTCATCAAACAGAACCACCTTCAGTGAAAAGTCATTTAGATCCAGCAACAGCAACTTGGCTTCAAAATGATGTGCTAAAGCCTTGGCAAGTACTTGCTGGTATAGTTCTAAAAACAGGGAAAATAAAAGACAAAGTTACATAATTATGAAATCCATAATTTAGTCATAAACTTGGCTAGGATATGGATGGAATATGCACAAACCTGCCGGCCCTGACAGCAATATAGCCCGACTTGCAGGTGAGAGATTCCGAGTGTGCTTGGATACATCTAAGTGATTTAGATGAACATATGCTGCACTTGTCAACAATATACGGGTTCGCTCACTGTAGAAGTCCTCAAAAGAGGGATTAAAATCGATTAGCCATGGCATCATCCATAACAAGATTTTCCATAAAATGTCATTTAACACCAGGGTAAAATCCTTTTATGACTTGATCTAAACAATAAAGCTCACTTAAACATAACTTTGAACACTCTATCTGACAGCTAGTGAGTCTTTTAACCTTTAAAAAAAGTAATACTGATTGGACCTGAAGAACATGTCTGATTTTTAGGCACATCCAGTTTCTAATTATTTATGGGAATTATACCATAGTTGGCTATGATTAATGAAGCTTTTATGTGGATACTGAATTATCCAACCAAACCTTTAAAAATGAAAGCATTAATACATAAGGATAGAAAACCAAGAAAAACTTTTCATCTCTTCTCTTGCCAATATAAACAGCAAAAGTTTCTACTTATCAAACAACAAAATTGTGTTCATGTACAACCACCTAGAAGTTTTCACTTTTTTTCTGCTAAAAGACAAATATTCCAAATGAATATCTGTACCGAAAAATTATCCAATCGGATCACTATGATTTCCAGAAATTCTTAAGCATCAAGAATGTTCTGAATCTTTTCAAATCATTCAGAACAGCCAATCATGTAGTCATTGATCACAGCCACTTTTCTGTTGATCCATATCCCGCTTTCACATTAAATAGAACTAAAACAATAAACCAATCCACAAGGCAAAAGAAATCCCAAAACGATTACAATAAAGCATGAGAAAAAAATGAGAAGTGATCCAGCTTTATTGTTCCTTTCTCTCTCTATATTCACCTGAGATAATACGGGAAGACTTCAAATGTAACTTTGCTCTCCTTTCCATCAACAACTAATCTAAGAAGCTCCACCTCAATTTGTTCGGCGGAGATGCCGTCCACCGCCGCAGATGCCGTGACTCCAGTCCATTTACCGACGGCCGAACCGGACGCCAACCCCAACCCCAACCCGACACCCACCCCTACGCTCAATGCCGACAAAAGCACGTGTTTCTGCTCCATCATAGCATCATCAAGCAATTTTTCAATGATTTTACACGTCTAACAATTCATCCCCATCTCTGGCAAGGATCTGCTGGAAATGTGGGATGAATTATTGATGTGATTCTCAAACAATTTCTTCGAAAAATGGAAATGAGTTTGATGATATGATAATGGCGTAAAAGAAACAATAGTATGAGAGGTAATGTGTGTGTGAGATGGAGAGAGGAGCAATGGAGTGGCGTAGCGGGGGCCGGTGTATATAAGCGACGAAGCTCCAGCAATTTTAGAGAGAGAAAATGGAGGAGAGAGAAAATGGAGGAAATTTCCCTATATTCACTTTTGACTTGCTATTTTACCTAAATATCCTATAATTTAGGAGCTAATTTTCCTTAATTATATATATATAATCCTAATATTTTTGGTAAAACTTTACTCCATACAAAAATCTCAAATTTTCACACAATTAAAATTTAATTTATTGGTAGTTTTATTCCTATGGAACAAATATTATTTTTATCCTAAAAATAAAAATGGTATGCTATTATAATTGTTTAAAGCGAATAATTTTGTGAAAATGATTTATATACGAGGGTGTATTTTATGGAATGTGGAATTTTTATTGTGTCAACATTTTTTCAGTGCTAAATACAATTGCGTTGATATAATGTCTACTTGATCCATGCTTTCATCATATATGGATTAAATTTCATATGTCTTTAATAAATAAATGTAGAATTTTTTATATACAATTTTTCATTTAAAAATTAACAAATTATTCACTAATGAAGTGTATAAAATTTTAAATTATATATTTTTATTTATTAATGTATATATTTTAAATGCCGTACATCTAAGTGTACAAGAGAAATTGTTATTACAATTATACTCCTAATATTTAAAGGGATAATGGATTATTAACTTTAGTGTAAAATAGGTTATAAAAAAAATTACAAAAATATTCCACAGAATAACTTGCATTTACGAAATATTGTTGGAGTATTCTATATTATGAGATGAATATTTAATTTTTTTTTAAAAAGGAAAGTATATCGGGTAGAAAAAATATCATAGTTTTGTATGGTTTTACTGTAGAAGAAAAAAATGTCACAATTTTGTTAAATCATTGAGCCATATTTAATGAAAAGTATATCAAATAATGCCTAAGGACTAGCTTCAAGTGATTAAGAAAGTATATAAATAAATAAATAAAAAGGTCTTTCAGTTATGTAGATGGAGAGGAATCATTCAAAAATAAATAAAAATTATTGCATCGAAACCCGATCCATATACAGAAGATTCATTCAATTCATGGTGTACCCCACCATTAGGGGCCCCCACCGCCCCTGCCCTGGGGATTGGTGGAGGAGGTAAATCGCAGGATGTGCCTCAAGTGGCTTATAGAGAGGGCTCACTGTTAAACTTGTGCTTGCAAGGGGCCAAATCCATGTCAAAGGCAGGATTCGAACCCCCACCCTGCAGCAACCAAGCTCAGCTGGAAGGCCTTTCCACCCTCCCCTCTACCACTTGAGCTATGCCCTGGGGGCTGATTCATTCAATTCATGTCTTTAACAAAAATTGTCCTTTTAAAAGTGTAATTAATTAAAATAATTAACTTTCTAACAAAGACCACTTGATAATACATTTAAAAAGTGTTTAGTTTATATGGTGGAGTAATAGTCGAGTTTGTATCTCGTAAATCGTAAATCAGATTTACATCATAAAACTTTATAAATCTTGTGGTCTTTTTTAATTTAAACACCCTACCAATACATAAGACATACTATATAGGATTGGAAGGAGAAATACAGGTTTATATCGTGAACCCGATTTACAAAAGTGTTTGTGTAATAATATTACATCAGTCTTAAAATTTTATTAAAAATAAGTGAATTTACATACTAATTGCAATTAAATAAACTTAATTTATTTCTAAATCTATTAGTTAAAATTAAATAGTCCGATATATTACGAAGAAGATGTGTTGCCATATATCCATGAACTAATAAAAATTAAAGTAATTCTCCTATTTATTCTTTGTTTATAATATTTTTAAATTTTATTAAACCATCTAATAATTTCAGGAGATCAATCACTCTCTTAAAATACTCATAATACAAAATAGAAGTTGAGCTAGTCTCCCATGGTGAATTTTTCTTATTTATTAGTGGTTTTTTAATTGAAAAGACAATTATATTCTCAATTATTTTATTTCTAAGATAAATATTAAATTTTGAAGGACTAATAAAATGCGAAAGAGAAAAAAAATTATTATAGAGGTTTGATGTGCAGTTGTACAATGTTGAACTATTGCATACAAGTTTTGTAATTTTATAATTTACTCTCTTTTTCCATTAAAATATACTTACATATTTTTTGCATTTGGACTCTACTGAGACGCATACATTTGTCTCTACGATTAATAATGACTAAAAAAACTTATAAAAGATTAATTTTGTGGCTTAAAATATCTATTCGTCTATTATATGTTGAAAGGTGTAGTAAAAACTAATAAATATAATTCATCGTTTCCAATATTTTTTAATTATTACTCTCCTTTCGTCACCAACTAAAATTCACACTTTAATTTTCCCGGATATTAATAAGGATGGGTAATAAATAAATGAAGTGTTGATAACAAATTTAAGAGTCACACTCCAGTGTACTCGGTGCACCGATGTACCTAGATAATCTAAGTTGTTAGATTAAAATTTTATTTAATCTTAACTACTAAATAAAATAAAATAAAATAATTAAAAGTAAAAATAATAACTACCCACTAACTCCAACTTTTACCCTATAAACCTCCAGATGCACCGGTGCACCCTAGAATAACCCCAAATTTAAAATTAAATTGTATTAGTATTAGTTTGGTGTTGTTTGAATGCATAAAATAAGAAAGTGTGAAGATGAATTGAGTACGGAGTATATTTTTCATTGGGTAAAAAATCACCGTAACCTAATTTAAATACCAATTTTCTATTCTATCCTAAATATAACACAAACTCTTTTTATATCCTAATTGACCAAAATATTATTTACTCGATTATTCGAGTAATGTATTCGAGTAAAACATTCGAATAAAACAATAAAAATAAAAAAATATTACTCAAAATATATTAGTCGAACATAACACTTTTACTCGAAATTGCATTACTCGCTCCTCATGTTATCGAAATTGCATTACTCGCTCGCTCATGTTACTCGAAATTGCATTACCCGCTCCTCATGTTACTCGAAATTGCATTATCCGCTCGCTCATGTTACTCGAAATTGCATTACCCGCTCGCACATGTTACTCGAAATTGCATTACCCGCTCATTCATGTTACTCGAAATTGCATTACCCGCTCGCTCATGTTACTCGAAATTACATTACTCACTCACATTACTCACTCATATTACTCGAAAATTACATTACTCACTCATATTACTCGAAAATTACATTACTCGAATGTATTCGAGTAAAGATATTTTCATCAATTCAAACATAAAAAAATATACCCTTGGGATAGAAAAATAAATTACAAAATTTGAGTGGACACTACACCCAATTTCGTCTTTTTCATTCCCAACACAAAATAAACACATACACCTATAATCGAGATTGAAATTTTATTTTATTTTTTTAACTTTAGGAAAAAAAAAAGACTTTAAATTATGGAGTATTACTGTATAAGTCTATTTTACATAATGATCAAGTAAAGTACATAATGAATTAGATTTATAATATTTAGGATTTGAATCTTTAATTAGTATATTAATTATATACAAATACAAATTAAAATAATGAAGTTAGATTGATGTATGAGTTAAGCAAACATGTCGAGGCATTGTTCGCTGATTGTGCAACGATAACGACTTTTTAACAAATATATAAGTACAGTAATAATCATATGATATGATTAACTGAATTTGTGAATTGAATTAAATAAATTAATATTCCAAAATAATTGTCATGCAGTACACTGTATCTTTATGCTGGAATTACTATGTCTGCTGATGTGGTCCTCTCCTCCAAAGATTAAATAATTCTATGACCTAACTTTTAAACAACTTAAATAAATTAATTAACCACTTAAAATTTTGGACATCTAAAAACAGCCCTAGAATTAATGAATTGTAACTTGTAAACCAAATTTTTTCGTTTGATAAAAATGAATAATTAATTAATTAATGGAGTAATAACAAAAAACTATATATTTATTTATTTAGGAAAGTGATACAAATAGATTTAAGGCAAAAGCTTCTGCGCCCCCGGAATACGGAGGGATATTTCGTGTCCCCAGGTGAACACAATCCTCCCCATCTATATTCTATTTAAATCTATGTATTGCTAGAAGTTTAAACTGCAAAGGAGCACGAAAATTGCAAAGGCGCACGGAATGTGCTCCGTGCGCTCGGGTGCACAGGAGCCTCACTCATGTATAATTTTCAATTCATTTCATACTCGGTGGATGCATTCATTGTTTTTTTAGATATTTTTTAAAAATATTTCCTTGATAATTATTTTGGAAAAAATTGCTCTCTTGCATGACAAACATCCTCTACTTGAAATTTATGTATTATTCACTCTTGTTGAACCATATGATTAGGAGTTGATATATTTTGCATGCTCTAACCACCCATCAAATTAGAATTAGACAAAACTTGATTATAAACACCAATCTCATTTGATTCATCAATTTCATTTGTCTTATCAATTCAAATGTAGCGGGTGTAGTTATCTTGGATGATTCATTACTAGCTAGGAAGACTAAAATAAAAATTCTTCATTTCATTACTTCCTTAAGCATCTTTTCTATACAACTCAATTAAGACTTTGTTGTCGGATGCAGAGGTTACCATAAATACTTTGTTGTAGGAATTTGGTAGAGAATAAGTGTTTCTTTGATGTGGTTGAAATATATTCCCATTATAAACACTTTGTCATTCCTATTTTCTTCCATTATTGTAGCATTGAGAGTTAGCTTAATTCATTTTGAAATTATATCCAAAGTTGCTCTCGTTTATATAGCCCATCAATTGTTGAGGTGGAACCACAACAAATTAATTTTCATAATTTTCTCCCATATATTGGTTCCAGCTATCCATATTTATAAAGTGTGTTATATGTGCTAGGTGAGAGTTGTAAATTTATATGTAAAATGTATTTTTAAGATTGAAAATTAATGTGATATTTTATTTTTAGGGTGATAAAATTAAATATACAATTAATAAAATCGAAAAGTGTAAAATTTAACCTAAAAATAAATATGTGGGAAATTGCGAATGGATTAATTAATTTTTAAATAAAATAAATTGACTATGAAAAATTAAACATTTTAAATAGTATTTCTACCCTCAATTCCATGACATATATACTACATTAAGTTAAGTTTTTTTTTTTAATTTTTTTTTCTAATTTATTGTGGAAGTTATATGGAATAGTTGAGGGTGAATTTAGTTGAGGTTGTGGTTTGTCGGTTAGGTTGTTGGATTGAGTCTGGTTAAAAATACCCCAACATTGGTCAGATGCCACTTCACTCTGACCACCTTTGCCTCACTTCCTTTTTCCATTTCCCTTTGTCTTTATTACTTTTCCTTTCTTTAAATTCTTTTTTTTTTTTTTTAAATAAACCCCTCTTTTCGATTTTTTATTTATTTTTTATTTATTTTATTCACTGCTAGTTGTAAGACATTCTACCTCTGATTTTTTATTTTACTTTTTTTTTCAAGTATGACTTGACAATAATTCAATAAACCAATTAAAATATATTTGTCCAATTATCTTCATTAATTAATTTATAAATTTATATTTATATATGTACATATACACGCGCAATAAGACAGTGCTATTAACCTATATTACATTACATTTGTTTAAGACGCCTAAAAATTTGAGTTGATTTTTTCGCTTTGTTTGTAAACCAGAATTTTGGGCGTACTAATGAAATTAAAGAGGGAACACAATAACACATACACCCATTAATACAACCAATTGCTACACATTAAATAATGAGTGAGGCTTGCGTGTATCCGGGTGCACACCATGCATCTTTAGAATTTAGTAGTATGGATAAGAGTACATTATGTTGTTCTAAAGGATATACACTTTAATTAATAAGAGTACACTATTTTGTTCTAACGAGTATACATTTTTTATTAATATTTTTTTATTTTTCTTCAGAAAATAAAGGGTACACATCTTTATACTAAAGGATATACAATTTAACACAAAATTATAAAGGCACACGAAAAGTATTTCCGTGCACACACAAGTTTTTTGCCTTAAATAATAGTAATATTTTTTAATTCACATAAAAAAGATAAAACACCCTTTTATATGGGATGGAGGGAGTATATACTATATACTAGTATTTGTATAATTTTTATTTGGCAAAAGTCTTGCATGCAATGTAGCCCTCAGAATCAAATCCATTTTTGTACTCTTTATGCATTTTATTATAAGAATTTATACTTTTTCTAAGGAAAAAATATCAAATATTTATACTTTTTATATTTCAATCAATTTTTTCAAAAAAAATATACTTTTATTAATTAAAGTGTATATACATTTTATAATAAATATTATACCCTTATACATTTTTTTTTCTATTAAAGTCGGTCTATTGAGCACCTGGACACAAAAAATGTTTAAGAGTATAACATTTTATTTTTAAAGAGTATATATTTCAATTCATAAGGATTTTTTTAAAATTGAAATAATCAGTTGAAATATAAATAATAGTAATAATGTTTGAATAAGAAAAATAATTTTTTTCTAACAAATTAAGAGTAAAAATTTTATACAAAAAATTGTGCAATTTTTTGAAGCCTTTGAATTTGGGCGTACATGAGAAGATAAGTTTTTTTTTTTTTAATGGATAAAAAGTGTTTGTTAGTTATTGATTTTGAGTTAAATTATTATTATTTTTTTTTTTCGGGAACTTTTTTCATTATATTTTTCATTTGGGTTGTTTTAGACCCGTTGTGAGACTGGATCCAAATAACATTGAATTTAACATATCCACCCAACAAATCAATTTCAATTTCTTTCCCTATATTAATTAGTTCATTTTAATCTAACACAAGATTTAGTATATACCAAATAAAATAAAGACAGCGTGGTGCTATAATGTACACAAGATTAGTTGTAAATAAAGCATTAATAATTGCAAGTTTTAAGGCTATCGATATCATTTTAATAATTGAAATAATTGGTCTTTATTGCGGGATTAGAATAATTAATTATAATTAGATTAAGGTTAATTTTACGTGCATAGGGGCCCACTGCACGTGTTTATTCTGTTTGTAATAATACTACAGTATTAACACTTTACACGTTACTGCCCACTTCTATTGCAACCACAAACTAAAGCGGAGGCGGCTGTGGTAAAAGGTTATTTTCCAATTATTAAATTTAATAAATATAAACATCTTTTTTTATTTAAAAAAAAAAAACTCAAATCACTCACTCTCTCTCTCTTTTTTTTTTACCAGTATAATTGTTTTAAAAAGTAATAAAAAGCTAGCTCTTTTCAAGAGTTAATGCAAACTCCATTAATCAATATTATAATTCATTAATCATGATTTTTTTTTCTAACATGTCACTAGTAATTTTATATTTACGTGATACACGAACAAATTCAAAACCATATGATATTTGATGGTGTGTCCTACTTTAGAAATCAGGAGATCAAAATTAAATGCATATATATTTAAATTTGTATTTTTTTTTACACTTTGGGAATGAAATTATAATTGTAGAAGTGACCATTGTGTGATATATTATTCGATCTATTCTCGTAAATTGATTGATGCTGAAGTACTAAAGTTGTAATTATCCAAATTTGAAACTTTTACTTCTAAAGATAAAACTACGAAAATAAAATTATGTAAAATACAAAGGTGAAAGTATAATTATAACTTAAAAATTAAAATAAAAATAAAAATTAAAAGAATAAATGAATATGAAGGAAACATTAAAAATATACTGAACTGCGGTTCGGATTCCTTGTGTCATTTTGATGTAATATTCTTTGCATTTTGATGGATAATACTTAGGAAAGAGAGAGAAAATTTTTTTATCTGAAGATTGATTATTTGTCAATCATATAATTAATGATAAAAAATAATGCATAGAATGATAAAAATGAGACAGAAATAGCATAAAGAATTCCGTGGGACTAAGTTCATAAAATTCTTCTCTTTATTTATTTAATTAATTAATTTATTGTTATTGGATGGTCCATTAATAATTACTATTCTTATTTCTTTTAACATACCATTCATGTAGTTTTTCCTAAAATCACTCATGCAATCTTGAGAGTTAAGAAAGAATGTGAGTAGCCAATGAGAAAGCTTTCTCTATTGCTCTAAGTTGAAAAACAATAATTAAACTAATTATGGGTTTCCACAGCCATTTAAGAGCAGCCAACAAATTAAAGTCACTTTCATGAACAAGATCTAGGTCCATCAACTTGCACATTATGTACACACACAATACATACAATAATTTGTATCTATACATATATTGGGCACATTATATGTTGTTTTCAATAGCACCTAACTACAAAACAAATATTTAATTTATTTTATATTTAGAAGGTTTTATGGGTGGGGTATGGAGTGCAGTGGGTAATTAAAATTGGAGACATTCCATTCAAGTTTTTTGACTTTTATTGGACATAAATAAAAGAGGACCCTCCATCACAAAATACATTAATTATTTTAAGTTGTAGAAAAATATTTTCACTTAAAAAAGAAAAAAAAAAGGCATTAATTAGTAAGTTAAGTTGTAAACATGTTCTCTACTTGGCTTTGATGACATGTGACCAGCCCTAAAAAAATGAGTTTTGATGCTTTATTGCCATTCTTAGACAAGTTCATTTTAAATGGTGTGTAACATTTTTGTGACAATATAATAAATCTCCTTACAAATCTCCTTTTATAACTTTGTCATTTCATAAATTAATTTGGGGGAGTTGGTTGGAAATGGATGGTTTGAAAAACTGCCCATTAATAAGGGAAGGACAGTTGATTTTAAATTATTAATTAATGAATAATTTTAGAGAATTAGATATGTTATTTTAATACTCTATTCATTTGGGTATCTATTTCTGTTTATATGGACACGTAGATTAAGAAATATTATTTTTAAATATATAATGTAAGAAAAAATAAGGATTAATTTGTAATAAAGAAAAAAGTAAATAAAATTATTAAGAAACGAAATATGAATAAAGTATAAAAAATTAAGTAAAATTGTAAAAATTTATAAATAAAATGTAAAAAGTAAGTAAAATGTATAGTATATTTGTTATTATATACTAATGGAACGCGCATAAATACCTGAAATACTCCGAAATGAAAAGTATACATAAATACATTAGGAGTAATTATTTTTTATGTCTTGTATCAGTGATATTGTACCTTGGTATGCCAATAAAAATTTCCAATAAAAAAAAAATAATAATAAGGGGCTTAGTTTAACAGAGATGTGGGTTGTTTGTTTCTTTTTTGATGGGTGTGGGGATCTATACATTGCCTCTATGTTTGTTAGCATGTGGATGTTTCTTTTTTCTTTTCTTTTCTTTTCTTTTCTTTTCTTTTCTTTTCTTTTCTTACAAATGGGAATATTATTACAGTAAAGTTTAGATGGGCTTTTGGTCTTTCCTTAATTGATCGCCCATAGGAAAGGAGTGAAAAGTTATCCAACATTAATGTCCCCTCAACTTGCAGTTTGACTCCTTCCTCTCCTCAACACACACGCCCACTTACATTCCTACTTTTAACTGTCTTGTCCCTAAAACTATTCACACTAAGCCAAATAATCGAGACCCCTAAAGATTTATATTAAACGAACGAGAAGTAAAAATATTTTAATAAAAATGATACTCGACATCGAATTAATAAAAAAAAATAATAATAAAACAAATTATTATTTTATGAATAGTTGTAATAATAAATTTTGTATTTATAATGAAATAAATATAAAAGAATTATAATAATAATTCAGACGGATTGAATTTGATAATTTAGGAAATAATCTCTATCAATCCTCTAATTCTTCTCTCGAACCAAGTTGGACTTTGACGTTGACTTGTTGTATTGACTGCGCTGACTTTGTGTGTTGAGTCGGATCTTCAGTTGAAGCTTGTCCGGACTCGAATTTGGGACTTTGTAACGTTTATCCAGAGGCGTCGAGCCTTTGTTTGGATAAAACGTGCTTGCTGTGAGAAACACTCGATCTGGGGGGCTTAGCTCCTTAATTCCGGGTCGTATGTTGTTCTTAACTCGAAGAACACTAAAGAACTTAGTGTATGAAGAACACTTGATTTAGGGGACTCAATACCTTGATCCCGAATCTTATGTTGTTCTTGCCGTGAAGATCTTGAGGAGCGTTGCTCATGTTTCAATCTCTTCAGAGCGTTGTTATCTTCGGGTGCTTGAATATCTCTCAAATGAAGAGAGGAGACCCCTTTTATACAGGAAAGAGGTGAAGACCCCTCATAAATGTCTTGCATTCTGATTGGTCCATTCTATTTAGGTCATATCCTTTGGGCTTGAGCCTTCACTTGTTTGAGCTGTAATCAGACATATTTTATTTGGGTCTGATTTAATTATATGGACTTGTTTAACTTAAGTCATACCTCATTTGACTTGGGTCAGACCTCATTTAATTTAAGTCTCATTTAATTTGTTGGGCTTAAATTAATTATCAATTATTTATTAATCTATTTTTAGAAATTAATTTATTTAAATTCTAAAATAAATTAATAATTGATATTTAATCAAGAAAATTCATGTGTCGACATTTAATTGGACCGCAAATTTTAATTGCTTACAATAGTATAAATAAAATGAGAATATTTTTAATAAAATTTTGAAAAAAAGTGATCATAACCGTCTAAAATAAATAAAAACAATTTCACATGAGTACATGAGTGTTTCCGTAATATAATGTGCACACCTGTGTATGCATCTTCACTGAATGTATGGATTTTCGGAATTGATATCTTATGCACTTATTTATTTATCTCACAATATGATTCACCCACTAATTTTTTTCCATCTTAAACCTTAAAAGTATTCTTTAATTTTAAAATTGTTATGATTTTTTTAACATATTTATTCATTATTTATCCTACAAACATCTTATTATTCTTAAAAAATTAATAAAATTACTATAAAGATATATATGTTTTTAAAATAATTTGGAACAATAAAATAATTTTTTATTCCGGACTATGTGAGTAATAAATTAGTGTAAATTAATAAAAATAAAGAAATAAATTCCAAAAGATATTGTATATAGTATAACACATCACATGTTGCTCGCACATTTATTATAAATATCTATATTTGAAAATCAATTGATCATGAAACACTCTGTTATGCAAGATTTTGAGATTTAAAAAAATAATTATTAATTAATAATACCATACATGGTAATATAATTTTTTTGTGAATCACTTCAAACATATACGCCAAATAATAATTTTAAATAAAAAAAATACATATAAAGTTAAGAGGTGCATTATTTAATCAATTATGCAAATAATTTAACCAAAAAAAAAAAATGATCTCCCCCACATGAATTGATTTATGCCATGTTTTTCCACATCAGCCTTACTATGATTTGTGGAATTACACGCAAACACCACTTCACTTTGGCCGACTTCTTACACGTGTCACCCTTCCAACTTAGTACATTTCTGTCCAATCAAAATTTCAAGTTTTTTTTTTTAAATTATAGTAAGTCATTTTATTTTTTTAATTATGGAAAGTTTGCTTTGTATAATTAGGGAGACTCCCATACTTCGACATCCCTTTGTTTACTCTCTCCTCCACTCTGGACGTCAAATTTAAAATTATTACTCAAATATTAAAAAAAAAAAATACCCTTGTTTCCGACCATCCCTTTCTTTAATTATACCACATTAATTATTTAAGAAAAGTTGATTTTTTTGATTAATTTTATTGATTTTAGAAAGTAGTAAGTAATATAAAAATATAAATAAAAATATGTGTTTGAAAAACGAGTGACAATTTTGAAATTAAAATAACTTTAAATTATTGATAAAATAATGCTTAATTTTTAGGGATATGAAAAATAGTGTGGTAAATAACAAAAATATGAAGTGATAAGATTTAGGGAATAGTAATTAACCTTACATGATCATAAACAAGAGTCTCCATACTCTGCTATTCTAAAAAGAAAATTCACATTTCTTTGCAATAAAAAAATGTGAAAATTTTTATGTTTATACATTTTAAATTTTATATATTAAATTTTTATATATACTCAAAAATTACAAGTTATACAAGTTTACAACGATTAACATCCTAATATCATTCTCAAATTAGCTAACCAATCACAAAATGAAAAATTAAAACACCCTGTCCTATTTATATAAAATCAATTCCAAAATTTTACCTTAATATCTTCAATAATTTCGATCTCTTCTTACCTCGCATATACTTATTGAGTAAGCAATATTACGGTTTTTCAGAGTCAACTTGCTCAAGACTTGAGTATATTCATACTCTTTTCCTTTTAGTCAGTCAATCTTTGGATGTATGTAAATTTTAATGAGTCTCCTAAAACTTTTCTTCATAACCTTTCTTCATAGTAAAGTTTTCTCATCACTTTTAGGTTTCATGCTCACTCTTGACTTCGCTTTCTTTCTACTCTATTAATTAATAATATGGCAATTATTATGGGCTATCATAGTTTATCAATAATTCATGTATGCATTGACCCTTGCTAGCTATATATATGAAATTCGACAAAGAGTTAGTATGAGACCAACTCATGAATATTATCCGTAAAACATATACAAAGTGATAATATTTTTAGTGATAAGTAATATTGGTTTAGTTAACTATTTCATAAATAATTTGTAGCATAATTAAAAGATAATAATGTTTTTAAGACAAAATAATAATATCCGTAACAATTAAAAAAAAAATTCACCATGACACAGCCTCACCTAAACTTCCCCCACAAACTTCATGTCAAAAATATATGCACATATGTATAATGCAGACTTGACATTCTCATAATCCTTTCATATTATGTTTTGCTTTAATTTTGTAAGTCTAAAATGATCATATCATAAAATTGAGGTGTATTGTTGGGATTTGAACTTTCATATATATATATATATATATATATATATATATATATATTAAATGTGCTAAAATGAAAAATAAGAATACATATATATGTAGAATTTTTTTCAAGAGGGATGTAAAATCTTTTGTTGTAGCATAACATGTAGTATTATAAATCAACATTGAACTATAATCTAAAAGCTAACACACATATTATTAAGAATTCCAATAACAGCCCCAGGGCATAGCTCAAGTGGTAGAGGGGAGGGTGGAAAAGCCTTCCAACTGAGCTTGGTTGCTGCAGGGTGGGGGTTCGAATCCTGCCTTTGACATGAATTTGGCTCCTTGCAAGCACAAGTTTAACAGTGAGCCCTCTGTATAAGCCACTTGAGGCACATCCTGCGATTTACCTCCTCCACCAATCCCCAGGACAGGGGCGGTGGGGCCTTAATAGTGGGGTACACCATTAAGAATTCCAATAACACACATATCCATGTAATGTTATAAAAGTTAATTAAGCTGTTGATTACTCAATTAATGAATTTTTTTAGGTACACATATATACTTGTGTATTAATTAATAGAAATGGGTGGCATAAAGCTCACATCAATATACTTTAAACTTTATAATATATATGTTCTACTAGAGTATAATGAAATCTCTAAAAGCAAAAAGGTAATAAATCAAAAGGTGGCATTATTAAGCAATAGCCTATTCTTTAATATATATTTTTGTTTTTATTATATATGATTTATTGCTACAATGGAGAATTAATTAATAAAAAGATGGGTATAATGCACATACTTTATAAAAAATAAAAAACCTTCATTTGCTCGAGCAACCATAGAGACTCCAAACGCCACTTTTTAGAGATCTATAAAAGGTGATATTATAATAATTAATTGTGAGGTAATACTATAAATAATATAATGTAATTCAAATTGCATGAATATTTAAACAAATTAATTACATCTTACAAAACAATAGGATCCTTAATTGGGCATGTTTTGAACTTCACTAACCTTAACCAACTAAAAAATGGAATATATATGCTAAATTATATCAATAAAATAATTAATTAATAGTAGAGTACTCCCAAAAGCTATATTTAATTTATATATTAAATTTATTATTATAAAGTATCTTAATTATGGAGAAATAAATTAATAAAAAGAATATGTGGATCTTGGAGGATTTGACACAAACAGATCCTCCACCAAATTATTATTATTATTTTTTAAAAAAATAATGTTATATTTAAAACGGAAATCCATAAGACCACTTAATTTTGGACATGGGGAAGCACATCATTACTGGAGAGTAAAGTGATAGAAAATATATATTCATAAACAGAATATGCCAAAATTAACCATTGTGAAATTCAATTGTTCAACACTGGTTCATATCATGCCATGTTAGTGAAGTAAAATTAGTTGAATATGTGTGGAGAGAGAAAAGAATTATTATTAGTTTTATTTTATTTAGACTTTTAAAAATTAAAATAAGTTAGAATTAAAATTAGTTATTTAATTAACATCGCTTATTTAATTTAATCTATATGAATAATTTACATTAATTAATCACAACAGTCATAACATCATTAACGTGAATTATATTTTTGAAATACAATATGTAACGTATTAATTAACAAACTAGTAACCAAACTGAAAGTAAATTACTTTTTTTTTATTAAAAAATAAAAAAGAGAAAAGGAGTATAGTCAAATAGATTGCAAACCATCATTTTAAAAAAATAATTCTTATTACATAAGAATTTAATCATGAATAAAAAATTAGAAAAAATAATAGTTCATTGAATCAAGTAGGTCAAAAGGAAGACAAACACATAATGAAACTATATAATACAATGCTTTAGGAGAAAACAGTTGTCCAGAAAGTGGTATAAAATGTAAAATATTTAAATGGCACATGAAAGCCACATTTTGCATGAAAATGACACTTTTTTTTAATTAAAAAAATAAAAATTCACTCTTTACTAAGTTTCTTATTCCTAATTATGCATTAGATATCAAAATAGATTTACATGAATACTGACTTTTTAATTTAATTATGTGTATCTGATTAAGACATTTCATGCTTGAAAAGATTCATTATCATACACAGTTATGTTTGGTCTTATTAATAATTAAGCTGTTATTGAAGTGACAATTCCAGTCCACCTTCAATCTTCATTAAGGATTTTTCGTATTCATCCATTTAATTTACACTTTATCTTATGCAAAATGGATGCATGCATATATATTTTAAAACTTAGGAAAGATGGTTATATTATTATTACTATTAGACAAATTCTCTTGTGAGACGTTACATATGTGAGATGATTTGTGAGACGTGTTAAAGTATGTCTATTATATAGATAAAGTATGCTTAATGATTGTTAAAATATATTTTCTAAAATATGATAAATGATGAATTAAAGTATAATTTTAGGGTATTATAATATGATGATTCATTATTGATATACTTTACCTACAAATAATCATACTTTACATATATAATAAGCATATTTTAATAATTAATCGACTTATTGGAGGGTTCCATTGGCGTGCATCCAGTAGGAATTGAACCTACGAATTCGCCAATTATGAGTTGGGCGCTTTAACCCGTCTTATAATCATCTAAAAAAACTCCTCTCATGAGAGAGTTTCACTTATTATTATTACACCTAAAAGTAGTGGAATATGAAAGTTAATTAATGAATAGCGGTAATTTATACTTCAAATGTTTGTAAGGATAAACTAGAATAAATAAACAGAAATGAGCCACTTATAAATCTAATTTGTCATCCTTAATTAAAATAATTGGTTATGTGAGTGTAATTATAAAAAAAATTTACTTATTTATGGAAAAAAAATCTAGAAAAAAAAAATATATATATATTATAAAATGAAATTATATTTTGTCAAGTGTTACATTTATTTTAAATTTCGAATTTATTTTAAATATCATTTTGACAAACTTGGGATTTTCGGCCTTTCTCCATTTCATGAATTTTTTTTAAAATAAATTAAACGAAAAAATTTTACACTTGTTTTTTTGGGCAGATATATAAATATTCTCAAAATATATTGATTCATTAGTTTCAATATGATTAATCGACGGTCCATTTTCGTTTGGCCATATTATGTCTCTATAACAGAAATAGGCCCAACACATTAGTAGTGAAATTAATTTAAACATGGGCTGAACCTAATAAGCCCATAAAAACTATTCTTACAATTGAGTTGTTTTGAACTCATCAAATATTGGGCTCAAGTCCAAGATATGTTTGGGCCTTTTACGATCTGGTTTAGTTGGATTTTATGTCTACTTTTATAGAGTGGTCCAACAAACTTATGACTCATAGTCTTAGCCATTAGGTGTTAAATTAATGAGTTGAATACAATTTTAATTTAATAATTATATATATATATATATATATATATATATATATATATATATATATATATATATATATATATATATATATTTGTTAATTTTAATACTTTGATAAAAAGTTTTGTAAGATTGAAAAACTAAAAAGTTACATAAATATAATTGATATAATTAACAAAAATTGAAAAAATAAAAATTATAGGATTTAAATTAAATTAAAGGAATAAATTTTATATTAGACCTAAATTATTTATATTCTCACTTTTGCTTTCATCATCTAGACATCAAACAAAAATATTACCTAGAAAACATAATGAACAATTTATATCTATCATATCATATATTCGTATGTGACAAAATAAAAAATAGAATAGAAGAATTAGACTTTCAAAAATAATCTCTAAGAAATACTTAAAAGATTGCACTTATTACTAGCAAACTCTCCCTAGATTAAATCCTAATTAATTCATCGCAATTCATCTTTAATCTTAATAAATAATAATAAATACTATTTGGTTATTCAATAATTTGTCCTTTTCAAGAATATTGGGCGTACAACTGGAAATTAATTTGGACGGTAGTATATTAGCATACAAATCTAGAAAGGTGTAAATATCTATACTTTCAATGAACATAGAAATAAATTGTGAGCAAAGTTGTAAATCGTTTTATTGATTTATGGTAGGATTACCACTAAATAAACTAAAAAATCCTTAATTATTATGAGATACAAACATTCAAAAATATTACTACTAACTACAAAAATATATAGTGATATTCCAATATTACCATTACAATGTGCTGCACATAAATGTTTGTGTGCAGCAAAACTGTGTGCAGTAAAAAAAGTGTGGTGGTCCGGCGACCGGCCGGCGACGGTTTGGTGATTTTCCGCGCAGCGGTGGTCCGACGGTGGGTGAAGGTTTAGGGTTTGTGGTTTAAAAGTGTATGATTTTAAGGTTATATTTGGTATTTTACTTTAATATTTTGCATATATGTGAGAGTAATTTTTTTAAATCAAAGTATCTCATAGTAATTATGAGTACAAAATGTGTACCTATAAGTAATTTTTCGTTGATGTATAAACAGTCATCCCTTCTCATTTATTTTTATGTGAATTTTTTTATAAAATAGTTTAATTAAATAATTATTTTTCATCATCGTCGATCAGAGACTAGCTAGAGAGTAGAGACTATATAAATTCATGTAATAAAGTATAGTAAACTTTACATTGGTGGAAAAAATTTGTCATATTTTCAAACTCCATAATTTAATGCCATAAATCATTATTTTAATCAATTTTAAATCTAAAATCTCCCGTATTCACAAAAGTCACTTAATTAAGAATAAAAAAAATACTATATTAAACTAGCTCTAATTATATTGAGCCATAAATCATTATTTTAATCAATTTTAAATCTAAAATTTCCCGTATTCACAAAAGTCACTTAATTAAGCATAAAAAAATACTATATTAAACTAGCTCTAATTATATTGAGCTAGTCTCACAACCCGCTCACATAATAACCGTCTCACAAGATTATTTGTCAATTATATTATGTACCCATTTTGTTTCTCTTACGGCTAGATTGGTATGATCGAATGGAATAATAGGGGAATTGAATGAACTTATGAATGGAATAGTAATGGGAATAGAATGATTAAAATTTATTTTATCATTATTGGTATCGTTCAAGAATAACTCAAGTAACAGAATTTGTATTAATTAATTAATTTCAATCTCATTAATAGTATTTTTATAATATTACATTTAAAATTTAATTTATATAAAATATTAAATTAATTAAATTTTGATAAAGATTTAATATATTTTAATAATTATAGAAGAATATTAATTTAAAAATAAAATATTAATATTTTTAAAATATAAATAAAATTTAAAATACAAATAAAAAAATTATATATATTAAAAAATATTAAACTATGTATAAAAAATTATATTTATATTACATGTATATATTCAATTTAATTAATAATATTAAAATTTTTATACATAATTTATTAATTTTTATTTTGAATAAATATTAAAATAATTATATACATTTATATTTAAAAATTTTAAGAATTTAATTTAATTATATATATTTTTACCGATTTGAGTACATAAAAATATTTAATTTTTTAATTTAAATTTTAAATGTTTTAATATTTTATTTTTTATTAAATAATTTAATACAAATTATTTTAATAAATATTACATGTTAAGTAGAAAAATAGTAATATATTTATAATTATATAAATAAATGTGTATAAATTAAAAGAATATTATTTATAATTATATATATAGGTGTGTGTGAGGGTGGGGGTTGGGGAACTAGGAATTGAAATGGGCAATACCATGGGGTGGGAGGAATGTCTCGAATGGAAATGGAATTTAGAATAACGATTCCATTCCCACCCATTCCATCGTATCAATCATGCCGTTAAATTTCCAATTTGTGGAGGGGTTAATCATGATAATTCAATTAGGCAATAGGGTTAGACCCAACCCGCTATACGTCCCCACACTCCGGCCGACAACTTATGGAGGGATTAATCATGGTAACTCAAGTGAACAACAGGACTAGACCGCACCCACTGTACAAGGAGCTCCCACATTGCGAATAAGATTCGATTCTTGATAATTGTGCAAGTTCTCACTCTATTGACTAGTTGAGCTAACCATGTGGATCATATCTTATATTTTACAACTGGAAAACCCTAGCCAACTTAGTTTTCATCAGCATGCAGCAGCCCATTTACAACTGGAATTCCTCTTCAAAATCTTTTTTTTTTCCGTTTTTAATAATATTCAAAAAAGCATGCACCCATGCAAGTTGTTTAGGTTAGGTCATAATATTAAACAGAATAGATTTTCCACTTTTTGCCCCACTAATCCATCATAATTCCACTTGACTTTTATTCTTCTTCTACTTTTAATTCTTTCTTGCCATTATATTGTAGTAATTAATATGAACATATTTTGATGTGTTTTTTTCAACACCATATTAAGTAAAGAAGAAGAGTTAAAGTTTAGTTTGAATTGCTGTTGGCTGAGTAGACGAATTTTCTTGGATAACCACTACTTCTTATCTTTATTACAGCTGCTTTCACTTCATGTCTTATTCACATCTCTCTTTATCCTACAACTTTCATCCTTATTTTAAGAAAAATTACTTATTTTATTTATTTTACAAAATTTATTCATTTTTTTAAAGATAATCTGATTATTTTTAGGGAGCCTTGTGTGAATTCAGTTCATACTATCATTTTATTTTTGCAAAATTATTTTTAGGGAAATGAATATTATTCTTGTAAATGAAAAGTATTTCTTTATTCAATAAGAATATAAAAAATTACAACATTCGAGCATTTTCATTTAAAAGAGTAATAGTTCATCTATTTGAAGAATAATTTTCCATGTACGGAAGATTAATCAGTAAAGATTTACTGTGCATGAATTCGGGGATTAATAGTAATAGAAGTATTTTGTATTTAGAAGAGTAATAATTCATCTCTCATAAAGTAATTTTTTTATGTACTAAAAAGTATCGGTAAATTAAGATGCATGTATAATAAATATATTTTAATAATAAATAGACACGTCTCACAATTCATCTCTCTTATATCAATCTCCCAAGGAGTGCCCTACTCCATATTATTATTGTATGATGAATATATATTTTAAATTAAATATGTGTACATAAATATTATCTTTGAAGAATGCGATCAATAGGATCGGGAAGTGGTAGACCCATGGCCCCAAAAGAATAGGGTGTTGAATTTTTTAATTCCATGTATCACGTATTTATATACATGTGGATTTATTATTTTTATTAGGTCAAATTTTAGATGATGTTGAATAATTTTTATTAAGACCTAGATTAATTGGGAATTCAATGCTTATTTCTAATTTTTCTATGATGAATTATTTTCTATGTTTTCTTTTGAAGATGCTAGAAGAGCCAAAATATTAATTCAATGAGAATTCGTTACTTATTTCTAATTATAACGTGTTTGTAAATGGATAGATCCATCTTTCGGACATGGTGGTTATTAACTTATTACAAAATGTTGTTCATTTTATAATAATTATTAAAAATGATTAATAAGAGAAGATATAGTTATAGTTCCGTGATTCTTTGCTCATTTTATTCGATTCCGCGTGTTTCCATATATAGTACGTAAGTTACAATACGAAACACATGTAATTACAATAATTAATAGAGTGAGGCTCTGTGCACCCAGGCGTACGGAACACATTCCGTGCGCCTTTATAATTTTCGTGTCTTTTTGCAATTTAAACTCCTAGCAATACATAAATTTAAATAGAATATAGAGGAGAAGTGTTGTGTTCACATGGGGACACAGAGCATCCCTCCGTATCCTCGGGAGCGCAAGAGTTTTTGCCTAATTAATATAGGTGGGTTCCCTGTAAGTATGGATTTCGATTGTGGTTAGTCATAAAAGAAAGGTTGCTTACAAAAGATAAGGTATTCAGAGGGTGATCATGAGGATTTTGGATATTCCGTTACACTTGTTGTTACATCTCTTGTTACAATGTACGGGAAAGAAAATCACAACTATTGTCTCTAGGTTTTAAGTTTTCATTTAAGGATACTATGTTTTATTATAGGGTTAATCGCGTTAAAAACCACGAACTTTCAACGAATTGCAAATTATTCCTGATTTTTATAAAATTGCAAAAAAAAATCATGACCTTTCATATTTGTGTAATTTGCATCCGTCGGGCAGTTGAAGCCTGCCCGACCGTTGACGTGGCGTGGCGTTGACCTTGCCACGTCAGCTTTTAGTTGATTACAAGAAAAATCTCAATATTTACTTAAATTGCAATTTAATCCCAACCTTAGAGATTTTGACAAAAAAAACAATCAAATTTTATTTTTATTTTTAAATTGCATAATCTAATAAAGAATTTATATTTTATTTTAAAGTTCGTGATTTTTTTTTGCAATTAACCCTTTTATTATATCATACGTGTCAATTATTCAACGATGCGCAATAAAAGATGTAACAGGAAAATCGAATTGGATCGAGAGTGGATTCTGTATTGGGGGTAATGAAAACTATTTGGATCGTAAATAGGATTAATTGCAAAAAAAATCACGAACTTTACTCTTATTGCAAATTAATCCTCACTTTTAAGAAATTGCAAAAAAACCACCACCTTTCAGTAATGTTACAAAAAAAACATACTTTTAATTAGAAATTGGGTGCGTTTTGCAATAATACTTAAATGTTGTGATTTTTTTTGCAACTTCTAAAAATAAGAATTAATTTGCAATAGGAATAAAATTAATGATTTATTTTACAATTAACCCTCGTAAACGTGAAGGATAGTGTAGGAGGGTGAGAATATAATAATATTCCTCATTTTTATTATATGTACACTTTAATAACTGTTGTTGTAACTTGTAACTTGATGCATAATTTGGATGTATATGAGTGGTGAGTGTAATAGAATTAGGAGGTACGTACAGACAGGTCAAGTGTTTGAGTGGGGAATATTACCGTACGTACAGCACGCATCTACACACTATCAACTGTGTTTTTGCCCAATAACATCGTTTCATTACGACGGTGATACATACCCTCGAACATTCCCTCATACTCTTTTATTATATTTTCACATATTATGTTATAATATTTTTATTAAAACATGATATTTAAATTAATAAAAACTGTGAGTTATTTCATGAAAATAAAAAGTGATAATTTTTTTTAATTAGTATACAAGTCATAGGATGGGGGTGGAGAGATTTCAATCACTACACACTAATAATATTTAATTTATTGATGCACATTAGACCTTAGTTTAATTCAACACACTAACAAAAAAAAGATGTTACTCCCTCCGTCCCGGGTATTTATACCCGTTTGTACGGGCACGAGGATTAAGATGTTTTATTTTTTTAATATATAATGTAAGAGAAAGTAGGAATAAATTAGTAATTTAATAAGAAAAGGTGAATAAAGTTATTGTGAATGATGAATAAAGTGTAAAAAAGTAATTAAAGTTGTAAGGATTGTAAAAAATAGGTAATAAAATATTATATATTTTTGTCAAAAATGAAATGGATAAAAATACGTGGAACACCCCAAAATGGAAAGTGAGTAAAAATACGTGGGACGGATGAAGTATAATTTTTAAAATATGTTTGGCTGATAATTAAAACAAGAAAATAAAGATGGGGTTGGCATTAACTTACACCCAACTTATTTTAATGAATAAAAATTTGTGTACAGTTAAATTGACAAAAAAAAAATCTACGAACGACCTTCTGTGACTAGACCTCGATTTTATTCTGCAATACTAAAAATAAAACAACAAAATAAATTGTGATAGGCAGGAAACTATAACGTGACATTTTGATCGGTTCAATTTCCTATTACATTTTATTGTTACATTTTTAATTACAAATTATTGAATGATTGATACTAGAATGTAATAAAATCTATATCTAAAAAATAAATATCATCTCTGCGAGATTTTCCTCCCCATAAACGTGTAACTCATCTAACATTTGTAACCGAAATGTAATATCAAAATATAACTGGATCTCTGAGATCCATTTCGATAGGATGGGATGGCTTATATTTTATATCTAATGTAGTATTCGTTCAGATAATTTATGTATGTATTTTCGTGATATTAAAGACGATGATTGATGCGTGTATAAAATAAGATAAATAAAAATATTTAAGAGAGAAAATATCAAAATTGATCCTGTAAGTATGATTGATTCCAATTTTAGTCCATTTTCATTTGCAATTTTTAATTTTGATAAATTTTTTGTTCAATTTTAATGTATTTTTTGTCCAAATTTAGTCATTTTTTGTTCAAATTTAGTCCTTTATGTTAAAAAAATATCCAAAATTAATCTGAAAGTTAATAAATTTTGGATTAAAAATGGAAAAAAATGACCAAAATTAGATCAAAAGAACTAAAATTGGATAACAAATGACTAAAATTGAGAATTTGAGGAAAAAAAACTATAGTTGAAATCGAGCATACATACAGAACTAATTTTGATATTATTTCTATTTTACAAAGAAAGTACATAACTGTTGAGTTGGGTTTAAAGGTAAATGATAATAATTTTATAATATTAGGGTATTATAATTTGTGAGTTGGGTGTAAAGGTAAATGATAATAATTTTATAATATTAAGGTATTATAATTTGTGTTGTTTTTTGAAGTGTGCAAAGTTTAGGTATGGATGAAAATGATACTTGTGTAAAGTAAATAATAATAATAATAATAATAATGAAAAATATAAATAATTGTCTCTTATGAGATGTGAGATTGTCCGAAAAAATACTATAGATTTTTCAAAATACTTGATATTTTAGTAATATATAAGATTTTTTTCTAAATTAATCAATATTTTTGAAATTCAAATGTCTTAATAAGTTTCAATATTGTCATCAATATATAGAAAAACAATATGACTTGCATGTACGCATTAAATAAAAATGCAAGAACTTGTATGAGATACAATAAGTATAAATCTTCTTCAGAATAGTAAGGTTAACCTTAATTCTGTTAATATGAATAATACCTATTTTGAACTATTTTGAATATATTTATTATTATTCAAAATTAGAGTATAACTTTTCATATAAAAAGTATTTTATCCATGATTTTGTTTTACGACTTATTTATTTATTATTATTCAAAATTAGAGTATAACTTTTCATATAAAAAGTATTTTCTCCATGATGAAAATAATTATAATATGGAGGACTAATATTTTCAAAATAGAAGCCAATATTTTACAGTACCCCTATATATTCTATATTAATATATATGTTTCTAAATAAAAGAAAAATAAAATCTCTAAAATGTCAAATAAATTGTATTTTGAAATATAGAGTGTATTATTAATACGGTCTTCTATGATTATTCTTCATATAGCGTCTAATAGTAGAAATAAATAAATAAATAAAATATGGACCATATATGACATTCTGCTTATTTATTACTGTTCCTTTCAAAATGGTCAAAAAAAACTACTGTACCCAACAACAAAGTCAATAAACCTGTTGCTATTTTGCTTACCTAACATTTAATTTCTTTCTTTCTAATTTCTATATCTATCATATTCTTTTTTAAATAAAAAAAGTTTTTCATTAAAGATATTGTTGTCGGGTTAATTTTTTTTATAATTTGTCTTACTAGTAAGCTGTACATTGGATCATGACGTACGATTTCCAACAACATTGATTTTTTTATTTTAATTAAATAAAATTAATTTTTGATTCTATAAATATTGCTATCATCTCTTTTTTTTTTCCACTCATCTGCTGATACAGAAGGAAGATATTATCAGCTGACGCGAAGTGAATAGAATACATTTAATTTAATATTTTTGTTTCAATTAATCATCCTTTAATTCTCTCTCTTATTCTTTTAATTTGTCATGGAAATTAATACCAAAAAAATTAATTTGGGAGAAGAAGAACTTCCTTCGTTAATCCAAGCAATTACTGCAAATGGGGTGGCTGGTTTTGATCAACAAACGACATCTTTGAGGGTAAGATTTCATTCATTAATTTTTAATAAATAAGTAATTTTTTTTTAAGTACATAGCTTATAGTCTTTGTATTCAATCGAAATCTCAGCAGATCGAGACAGCAAGTAAAGTGAACGAAGAGGATCAGTCGAAACCAACGAGGACATATTCGATTTCCATCAGCATGCCCCCGTCTCCGGTCGGAGCTCGTTCGTCTACGACGAAGAGCGTTCAATTCACAGGGGATGATCATCACACCTCAATCGAAGTCGATCAATTACACAAACACACAAAATTCTACTCTCAACCAATGCCCAAAGACGGAAACTTTCACAAACAAAGACATGTTCCCTCGATCGACCGAAGATTCGACTCGTTCAAGACGTGGTCGGGCCAGCTCGAACGACAGCTGTCGAATCTTCGAGGCAAACATCATGATCACATCAGTGATCATGAGTTACGCGAGTTCGAATCCCTGCCAGCACATCGCTACTTCGATGCCCTGCAAGGACCCGAACTCGACACTCTACGAGTAAGTACTAATTATTCTAATTTCATGAGACGATCTCACACGAGAATTTATTGACTGATATATGATCATGTGCAGGACACTGAGGAAAGCATACTTCCGGAAGACAAGAAATGGCCGTTCTTGCTCCGTTTCCCGGTTACGTCATTCGGCATATGCTTAGGTGTCAGCAGCCAATCCATAATGTGGAAAGCCATGTCAGCATCGCCGTCCACGTCATACCTCCACGTCAGCCCCAACGTAAACCTGATACTGTGGGCGGTATCTGTGGTCCTCTTCTCCATCATAATATTCATTTACTCGCTCAAATTCATACTCTTCTTCGAAGCGGTTCGCCGCGAATACTACCACCCGATTCGGGTCAACTTCTTCTTCGCTCCGATGATCATCGTGCTCTTCCTCGCCCTAGGGCTGCCGCCGGCGGTGGCGAAATCTCTGCATTCGTCGCTCTGGTACGTCTTCATGGCGCCGATACTCTGCCTGGAGGTGAAGATCTACGGGCAGTGGATGTCCGGCGGGCAGCGGCGGCTGTCGAAGGTGGCGAACCCTTCGAACCACCTGGCGATTGTGGGGAACTTTGTTGGAGCTCTGCTCGGGGCGTCGATGGGGCTGAGGGAGGGGCCAGTGTTCTTCTTTGCCGTCGGATTGGCGCACTATGTGGTGCTGTTTGTGACGCTGTATCAGAGACTTCCGACGAACGTGACGCTGCCGAAGGAGCTCCACCCGGTGTTCTTCCTGTTCGTGGCGGCGCCGAGTGTTGCGTCGGTGGCGTGGGCGACGATTCAGGGGAGCTTTGATTTTGGATCGAGGATAGCATACTTTATAGCATTGTTTCTCTACATCTCACTGGTTCCACGGCTTCTCCATAATCATTCATTCATTACCCTTAATAATTGTGATTTTTTTTATTTATTTTTTTTCTTTTTTCAGGCTGTTCGTGTGAATTTCTTCAGGGGATTTAGGTATTTTTTTTTAAAAATTTATGTTTATTTTTTCTCCTAACATCATTATCAAGGTAATATACATCAATTTTAATACTATAACTTTCATCAAATTCAATTTTGTTTTGTATCTTTAAAATTTTTCAATTTTTTTTATATTACTAGTATAACTTTTTAGTCAATTTCAGTTAATTTTTAATCATAAAAAAAGAAGAAATATAAGTGAAAAACTGAAATTGGCATAGAGAAAGAGTAAAATTGAAGGGAAAAATATTTTAAATTGAAAAATTAGTATATCCTATTAAATTTTTCTTTTTTTTAATTCATAAAATTATTCACCGCTAAAAGAAAGGAAACAACATATAAAAGCAAAATTTTAAAAGTACACTTTAATTTTAAATTTACAATAAATTTTAATTAAAAATTCGTTCTGTATTGCTTTATTTATTAATAACTATCAAATTATCTAAAGAAAATTTATAAAGTTAATAAAAAAACTCTTTTTTCTCAAGCAACAATAATCACGTTAATAATAGGAGTACAAACTAGATTGAATTTATAATCAAAGTTAAGAGTCAATAGTTGATATTAATGTCTTATCTCCATGTGATCTCTATATCTCACTTCCATACATAAAAACATGGTGTATACAGATTCTCGTTGGCATGGTGGGCCTACACGTTTCCGATGACGGCAGCAGCGACAGCGACGATCAAGTATGCAAACGAGGTGACCACCCCGGCAACAAGAACTCTAACACTCATCTTGTGCGTTGTTTCAACACTTACAGTGTCTGCAGTGCTGGTGACCACCATGATCCATGCCTTCGTACTACGAGACTTGTTCCCCAACGACATTGCCATCGCCATTGCTGAACGGAGGCTGAAGACGACGACAAAAAAATGGTACCACATGAGGTCCGGCAGCTCAGACAGCAACATTGAACAATATCTTAAGTATACAACAAATTCGGATGAGAAAGATGTTGAATCTTCTTTAAGTAGTAAAAATAGCCAAGATTCTTGTGTTTCATTAGGTAGTTAGTGTTATGTTTGGCCACTCCACATCAAGGGAGGATATCTCTACAATTTGATTGGATATTTTAGATGAGCTTCATTGTGGGGTGAAACTAATTACAAATTATATATATCAAGTATATAACTAATACTCCCACTGTAGCATTAAATTTTATGTTTTTTATTTTGATTTGTATCAAATTGAGTCCACATAAAACAATTAATTAGGGCTTACGCACAACACTAATACAACTAACTACTCACTTCACATTAAATATTATTCATCTCACTTTACCACATATTAAAATATTATATCTCTTAATCTCCATGAAAAAAAAAACAAACGTAAATATTAACTCGGGACAAAGAGAGTAACTAATTGATAAATAAATTGTTTGAGTTGAAGAGAATTTAAGTAAATATAGAAAAACTTCGTGCAATAAATTTAAAAATAATATAAAAGCTGACATGAAATGATCTGTTCATTTCCATGCATATGTTTTCTTGTGGAGTTTGATTAATTGATTTGATTTTGACTTTTCCGACAGTAAGGTACAAACATGATATTTCAGCTGCCCATGTTTGTACCTTGCACCCTTGCATAAATGGCATATTTCTCTTCTTGATCACATACTATGACTTTTCTTTCTTTTTAATTAATCACATTAATATAAAAATAAATTGTACCGCCACCTATATAATATAAATTAAATAGAATAGACCTAGTGACATGTCGGGAAAATTATTTATTTCTTTTTTAATTCATCAATTATTTCATTTCATATCTTAAATACACAATATGTGCTACGATAATTATTTAAAATATTACAGTCAAGTGTTTAAAAAATTAAATATCATTTGTTAGATATAGTATTTTAATTAAAAATAAGTTGTAGAAATATATATACTAATAGGAAATTTGGACCTTTATAGAAAAGGGTTTAACTCGTGAAGAACACATTACATATGTGGGTTCAAATTGTTTATTCTATTAAATGTTCGTGATTCATTTTAAATTTTAAAAAATGACTTTTATTAACTAAAATATTATTCCCTCCCCATCTTGAATGAAATAGTATATTTATATTGAATAGATTAATTGACTCCATATCCAGAACAATGAATTGTTTTTTATCCAAAATTGGACTCATCTTATATATTACCATCCCCATATATAAATGTGATCAATGTGTGTACCCTAAACAAAATTAATTAAATAACTTTCATAATTCCCATGTTTTTTTGTTTTATTTTATTTTTAATAACTTGCAGCATAAACAAAATTTCCAATCAATTTCAAAAACGCAAATTGTGTTCAACGTTACTAGTTTACTGCTGAATTTGACCAGGTAAAAAACGCATTAATTAAAGCGCTTTAGAATTTAGATGCAAAACTCCATTTTCTGTCCAAAATTAAACTAATTATTTAATAATTAAATGGAATTAGAACAATTTATTAGGCCGAATTTTTAGTTTCATTTTAGCGTAATAAAATCTAATGTGAACGCTGTTAATATTAGAGAAAAACAATACAAATTTCTATTTTATTAAGTGAAATGTCTCACACAATTCTTTGTTTTTTTTAATTATTATTTTAATTTTAATGTATAATTTGATTTTATTTAAATTTAATTTGTGTGAGTTGAGAACCTAGTTGGGCTTAATTGAATTGAGCATGGCCCAGAAAAACCCACTACCAACAACTACGTACAAAAACCCATAGAACGGGAAGGTGAATACGAAAACTGTAAGAAATAATAATAATAATAATAATAATAATAATAATAATAATAATAATAATAATAATATACTTCCTCCGTCCCATAATAAGGAGTGTATTTACCATTTTCGTCCATCCCAACACAAGAGGTACATTTCTCTTTTTAGTAAAAGGGACCCACACAAAACAATTAATATATCTCCATGAGACCCACACATCATACTAATACATCTGCTCACTATACATTAAAATATTATTTATCTCGCATCAACTATCCCAACTACCCATTAAATATTATATTTCTTAATTTACGTGCAAAAAAGTTTCGTCACTCTTATTGTGGGATGAAGGGAATACTATGTATATTAAAATTAATATTTGAGCAAGTCTTGTGTGAGAGCGTGTCATGTGAGAGCATTTTGCATTTTTTTAAAATAGTTATCACTTTCGATATATAATATTACAATATAAAATATCAAAACCCTTACAATTCTACACTATTACAAAATTGTCACATTCTTTTTACACACACTTTAGTCAAAGTCAATTATATCATACACTTTATTCAATTAAATTACTCTAAAACCCCATATTTTTTCTTACATCATTACACTAATGTTTATTTTTCTTAAACTACGCACAAATCAAAACGTGCAAGTCATCCTGTGATAGAGGGGGTATCACTTTCACAATAAAATGTTACTCACATCCGTTCTAAGAATACATGCACGTATTTGGTGGCACGGAGTTTAAGAAAAATTATTTATTGTTGTAATGATGTAAGAAAGAGAAGGGGTGTGATGGGTATATGAATAGATAAAGTATATGATATAGTTGATTTTGACAAAATTGTGTGTAAAAAGAATATGACATTTTTTGTAATATTATTGTATTGTAAGATTATTGATATTGTGTATTGTTTCTCGTTTTAAGGTGTGCAAGTATTTTTTGGACGGACCATAATAGAAAGTGTGTAGGTATTTTTGGAACTGATGGAGTATCACTTCTCATTTAGATTATAAATAAATTGTTCATGAAATAAAATTATCATTTTTGATTATATACGTTATCACTTTTTATCCATCTTACATAACCCTTTAAGACGGTGATCATAAACTCTTTGCCTAATATATATATATATATATATATATATATATATATATATATATATATATATATATATATATATTGAATTTTTTTTCTCCTTCTTTGTAACTCTGTAAAAAGTTGATACCCTTTGCACAAGTTGTATGAGTGCATTCATATATGTATAATTTTTATTTAATATTGTATATATGTTTTTTTAATAAATGTATAATCTTTTAACATTTAATATTTTATTAAAAAACTAACAAAATATTCGTTAACAAAGTAAATAAATTCCTATTTTTTATGAATATATATGTTTTTATTTATTGTTTTATAAGTTTTAATTATATAATTACACGAATTTGTATTCGTGTACTCGAAGGAGAATTTGTCTTCTTTTATAAAAATATATTTTCAAATTAAAAAAATCGATAAATCCTCACATATTGCAAATAGAATTTTAAAAACACCCCGCATATATTAAGACCCGAATTTTTTTAATTAGAACTTAAAATGAATGTGTGAATTACGACTACTAAATTGATGCTAACTATTTCTTAATCAATCATTTAAAGCCCCCAAAAGTTGTTAATTAAATCCAAATTCCAAAGTTGATAAGTATAAAATGAAAAAAGAAATCTTGATAATGATTGAGTGAGGAGGCAATATCTAAATTTATTGGACAATGGGAAATATTAAAAGAAATAAATAAAATAAAAATGAGATAATTGTAAGAGCACGCGTAAAACAAAAGTTAAAACAACTTTTAAATAGTTTTATGTTGGGCATGAAATATAAAAGGCTGCATCTTTAGCTCTAATTTTCATGTTTACATTTTAACTATTCTTTTATTTATTTTTTATTAATATTAATATGCTGAAATTCATTCGTCTTTTGGGGGTTATCTTGTTGACTAAATTTAAATAATACTCCACAATTTTTTCTTCTTCTTCTCAATTATAAAGTTTGACGTGGGCATATATATATGTTTTAGTTTTTTAATCAGAAATTCAGATAATGGTTTATGTATAATATACAAACGATTTTTTTTAAAACTAAAAATACAATTTTTGGATTGGAGACAGTAGCTACTTATATATCAATCTAGTTATGGGTACTTATTTAAATATTTATTTATAATTTTCTCAATGGTTAATTTTTTTTATACGGCCGAATTTAATAAAATTACAATGACAATAACCTAATTAAAAATATAAATATTCCAACAATATCCCACACCTGAAAAATGCGTATATTACCAATTTTAAGTCTGAATTATTTTATGAGTGAGGATTGCGTACGCCCCGACGCACAGGAACACATTGCGTGCGCCTTTAAAATTTAGTATTATGGGTAAGGGTACATTGCTTTGATATAAAGAGTATACACTTTAATTAATAAAGGTACATCATTTTGTTCTAAAAGGTATACACTTTTTATTAATATTTTTTTTTTCTTTAGAAAATAAAGGGTACACATCTTTATTTTAAAGGGTATACAATTTAACACAAAATTCTATAGGAGCACGGAATGTTGTCCATGTGCCCGGATACACACAATAATTTTCTTTAGAAAATAAAGGGTACACATCTTTATACTAAAGGCTATACAATTTAACACAAAATTCTAAAGGCGCACGAAATGTGATCCGTGCGCCCGGGTGCACGCAAGTTTTTGCCTTTTTAGTTATTGATTAGGGGATTAAATTATATGAAACTATCAATTAAGATCTGAATTTATCACATATTGTCTCTTATTTTATCAATTCAAAACCTGAATTTAGCTCTGAATTTATAATTTTGTACAATTTAAGCTCTCAATTGATAGAAAAATAATTAAGGCTCTCAATTGATAATTTATCCAATTTTCAGTCCTTCAATCGATGAAATTAAGAACTGAAGTATCTTTATTATTTATATATGAGTACATAGATATATGTGTTTTATTTTTTTGTAAAAATATTTCCTTGATCATAATTATGTTGGGAGTGCCATTGCCATAATATACAAAGAAACAAATAGTCAATTAATTAGTAGCCTTGTTTCCAATTTAATTCATGTAAATGATGATTAGTACTTGTTTAATTAATATTTTTTGGTTAATTAGTACAATTATTAGTAGACGTTATCTTAAGAAAACAGAAATAATTATTTTCCACTATACTTTTGTTGTCAAACCTCTGTTGAAATAAAAAAATAATAATTCATCAACTAATAAACACGAGAAATCTCATCTCAGTATGTAATAATTATAATAATTAACATAATTTATTTTTAAATTAATAAAAACATATATAATATTTTTTTTAAACATATACTACTTATTTAAATAATTAATACCACCGCACTAATTAATGATTTAGAAAACAAACATTGGTCAGCTTTCTCCACGTTTATAATTTCCATTCAAAGATGATGGCATTGAAATAATTATGAAACCCAGCCTTAATAAAGTGATGTTATTCTCAAGAAATATGTACTCAACAATTAATTATGGCCCCCACATTAATTTTATACTCAGTTGGTTCCATATTTATAATTTAAACTTATCATTTTATTGATTACGTTTTTTTTATATACAAGATCTATACAAAATAATTAAAATATCTTTATAAAATCCATCTATAACACTAAAATAACTATATATTTTTTATTAAAATATTATTATTCTCACAATTGAAATACTATATATCCTAACCTCATGAACAAAACAAACATAACCATTTGGACAATAAAAAGTACTAGAGAGTATCTTTCTAAAAGAAATAGGGTGAATCCATATATAAGCATGCACTTATATAGTAATTTTTATTTAATAGGGTATATATATTACTTAATATATATATAATTTTTTTATATATAATTTTTTATTAAAAAATTAATAACAGAAAATTGTTTATAAAATATACAAAATTTTATTTATTAATGTAGAAATTTCGAATGTCTGCAAGGAGAAATTGCCATAATTTTTATTTAAAGGCCCACCCTTAAAAAATATATATATATATATATATATATATATATATATATATATATATATATATATTTTTTGTAAAACATTTTTAAAATTTTGGAAAAAGAAAATAATGAAAATTAGAAACACTACCCCAGCAGACGGATAATTAGAAACACGTCACATGCTAGATGTTGCAACTCAAATTAAAGATTACACTTAACATACTCTATAAATTCAGGTATGAAATTTCCACCGATATTCTTTTGAGATTTTTAAATCAATTATTTGAAAGCTTGTTTTCTAGATCAATTTTAAAAAATAATAACATACATAATTATTATATATTTATAAATGGAAAAATACTTTTACTTTTTATTCCTTAATTTTATTTTATTATGCTTTCAGTTTTTTTTTTTTTAATTTTAATCCCTTAATTACTTAACTCTTTTTTATTTTCAAGTCCTTCAAGATAAAGGTTTTTTTCCAATTAATAATGACAAAAAATATATATGCAATTAAAATGAAAACTTAGGGAAAATGTAATGTTTAAAAAAAAAATTATATCGGATAGGTTATATATAATCTACAGTAGGTCAAATGGTTAAATAAAACTACTTAAAGGAATTAAAATCAAAATAAAAAAGTTAAAATGGCTAAAAATATAATAAAGTAAAATTAAAGGGCCAAAAAATGCATTCTACCTTGTAAATAAATACTCCATAATTTCTCTCTATATATAATTGCTTGTTGAAAAATCACCGTCCTTCAATTCTGTGGTTTTATATATTCATTCATGATAATTGATTGTTGAAATATATACTTCTATAATTATAAAGAATTTAAAGTTGGATCTTTTGTAAGGGGATATTTGTTTTTAAGGATTTAGTGAGTTTTTAATATATTTTAAATTGATTTTAAAACCATTTGAATAGATTTAGTGTTTTAAAACATATTTAAATTTAATTTCAATGTCAAATTAATGTGATTAATGGTGATGTATAGATATTGTAGAGTTAGATATAGGTTTAGATTTATTAGAATTTTGTAATATGAATTTGATTCAAATCTTGAATTTATTGGACTTTTTTAAATTCTAAACCCAACCACCCAAATTCAAAACAAATACAATCTTAAAGGAAGATAATACATGTAGCTAGAAATTTATTTATTGGTTTATTGTGATCATTTTTAATAAAATAAATATTATTTAAATAATAGAATTATATATATATATATATATATATATATATATATATATATATATATATATATATATATATATATATATATACTGTTATTTATTTATTTATTGTGGTCTAGATTTTTTGTACTAATTTTGATACAGAGAGAATCTTTTTAAAATTCTTCAAAGTATTAATTTGGTAAGATTTACTCCCTCCCTCCCAAAAAAGTTTGCACACCCTTTTCGGTACGGAGATTAAGAAAGTGATAACTTTTAGGATTAAGAAAGTGATAACTTTTAGGGGTATTATGATATTTTTTTATAATAAATAAATGATAAAATATGTTAGGTGTGTTAGATAGAGGTGGTTTTTTTGTAAATAAAGTGTATGAGGAAGGGTGATTGTGTTTGAATTTTTGTTTTTTAAGAAATGTGCAAACTTTTGTGGGATAACCCAAAATGGAAAGTGTGCAAATTTTCCTGGGATGGAGGGAGTACTATTTTGTTGAAATAATGGTAAACTACACACACATTTTCTTATTCATTTTTGTGCATCATCTTATGTGACACACGTTAAGTGATTGACACATGAAATGGGGAATTAAATTTAATCATTACCCTAAGGTTTAAGGTTTAGGGTATAATTTCTCTCACCTATGTATCGTCAATCTAACAGTGTGACACAAGAGATGATGTACCAAATGACAAAGAAAATCCTAATAGCAAAAAAAAAATACCCAGGAGATGATGTATCAAATGACAAAAAAATTCTAACAGTAAACAACAATATATACCCCATAAAATCATCTTTCATGATTTTATAGATTGGTAAGGCAGCTTGAGTTATACACTCAATTAAATTATGTCACAACCATAATTATGTAGTTCAACCTAATTAATAATCCCAAATTATATTCACACAAAAAGTTAGGATGATTATTTCCCTACACTTCACAAATAGAAAAAAAAAAAAAAAAAAAAAAAAACTCCATCTTCTCTCAATTGAAAAAATGGAGTAAAAAAACACACACTGAGGTTGGCACAACTTTTCTATAGCTAACATTTCTTCCCCTAAAAATTACATGTTTAATTTGCCAATTGTTATAATAATTTTGTAATGAAAAAGACAAATGGAAAAAGAAAAAAAATGGTGTGTAATAACCATCATACAAATTTTCCCGTGTCATTTCCATCAACATTATCATCTCAATCCTCTCAGGCTACCTTCATCCATCCTTGTTTATTTACCTGAATATTCCAAATTAAATTACATAAATTTCAACATTATAGATTTATAGTATGTAGTTTTTTTTTTAATTAAAAAAAAAGCTATAATAAATAAAATAAAATAAAATACATACCTTGAGTTCTTTTACAATGGAGCACTGCTTCATAGATAGAGCTCTCCGAATCACATGATCTCCGCCAGTTGTCATCCAGGGAGTACGCTACGCTTGTCCTGGGCGACGTCGCAGCCGATAATTCCCAGCTCCTCATCGCTACGCTACGACGTCGTCGAGGGTATAAAAACGGCCTCAGTAGAAGCTTCCAGTACTTCAGAATAAACCTCTTCGACACTCTCCTCAGCGACGCGCAGCCCCCGCGGCGGCACGCCGCCGTCGACGCGGAGGAAGAAGCCGCCGGCGTGCTGTAGTAATCGTCTTCCATTTTGACACGATCATCCTTGACGAAGAGTGGAAGGAGGAAGCCATTGGAGATGAGCTCGTCGGCATGAACGAGGCCCAATGGGGCGTCGGAGATGGGGAAATCGAAGGCGAAATCGGAGGAGACTCGGATGAATCTCTTGGAAGGTGGCAATCTGGGATCCATCTCGATGAAGGAGGATGCGGGTGGTTCGTCGTGATTGGCCAACCAGCTGTAGGAGAAGCTCTCGATGGAGGGAGATTGTTCCATGGATGAAAGGTGTTCGACGAAATGTGTGAGCGAAGAGATATAACGGAGGTACTGGTTTCTACTTCTCTATCATGATATGATATGATGCGTACAGTGTGTGTGTGTGTGAAATTGTGTGTGATTCTCTTAGTAGGGTGGTGACAATTATATTTGTGGTGGTCTCACTTCAGACAAGTTTAATTAATTGTTGACAGGGAAAGAAGGGAATATAAATTATTAGTCCCTACCAAGTACTCATTTTGGCATTAAATTACCTCATTAATCTTCATTTCTTTATAACTAACATAAATGGAGTATATAGTTGGATATAAATAATTATCCAAGTATTAATTAATGAAGCTTTAACTCTATATATCAAGGAATTAATAACCCACCTAAATCACAACCATCATCACGCTTCCAACATGTACCAAATTAGCTAGGAGAATAAAACCCACGAATACGTACGCAAAAGTACAAATTCTTGTGTGATACGGTATAAATATATGGAGACAAGTCAATGAAACGGTATTTAAACTTATTATAGTATGATTATTAGATGAGTGAGTCTCTTGTGCGTCCGGGCACACGGATTTAAATCCGTGTTCCTTTGCAATTTTCGTGTCATCTACAATTTAAATTCTCTAGCAATACATATGTTTAAATAGAATAGAGAGGGGAAGAATTGTGTTCACATGTGTCCCTTTGTGGCGCAGGAGCTTTTGCCTTATTAGATAGGTAAATTATATGTTTGTTATAATTAAAGTTTTTTTTTAAAGAATGATGAATTATCATTAAATTATGATGTTGGTGTGTTATAATATGATTTATCACTAACGTACGTATTTTAATTATAAATAAGGCATTATATTTTAACTATACAATAAGCATACTTTAATAATAAATCAACTCGTCTCGCATATATCAGTTCCATAAGAGAGTGTCTCATGTATGAATTTTATTTAAATATATATATATATATATATATATATATATATATATATATATATATTATAATTGTAATAGTAATCTATTATATATTTTATTGTAATGTATTTTGAGGTATTTCTCATGCCTCTTATCAATAAATTTTTTCCAATCTAAAAAAAATTATTAACACTAGATAAACCAATAGAAAATAACATTATCTGATAAATCAAAAGTCCGATCTTTCATACTTCGGAGTAGTGGTTGAAGATATCCTCTCTTTACGACTTCTTTTGATCAAGTCTGCTTGAATTGGATCCGGCGGGAGGCTAATTCCCTAGCGCATAGTCTAGCGGCTACAACTTTCACCTACAATGGTGTTTTATCTGCTTTTTATTACTCATTACCATACTCATGTGTAAACACGAATGTTTTTCGATTTTATTGAAATTTACATTTCTTTCAAAAAAAAAATAGCATTAGATAAACCAATAGAAATCTACATAGATTCATGTTTTTGTGATTCAGGTAAGTCAACGAATCGGGCTAAATTTGTTCAATTAGTAATAAGATTCATTTAGTAGTTTAAACGACTTATACATCTATCAAATTATGTGTACACATAGCTAGGTATGGTGTAAGCATGAATTTGGATAACGGATAAGATTCAAGTGACTCCAAATAATAAATCAATCAATCATGCTACAGCTCATGTTTCCTGGATAGAAAGTAAGTCTCTAAAGTCGTAACCCAACTCAAGAAATCTATGGGATTTAGATCCTCTGCTCCTACGAGACTGCATTTCCCCCTCGCTACAGTTATAAATGAAATGAGGGGAAATACAGTCCCGTAAGTGCAGAGGATGTGGTCTCAAAATTGACCGCCTTCTATCCCATCAGACAAAAACTAATTATTCTCACTTGATCTTATAATGAAACCCTATGATCGAAGACCCTTGATCATCTTCTCAAGAAGACGATCTTTTTTTTTACTGTAAGAAAGAGGAAGATAGGGGGAAATATCAGGGGGAGAGTAGTATTGATTGAGGGCATGAGATCCACCAACAACCTGAGGTAGTGGTGATTTCTAGTGTATATTATTTGGCCAAAGTGTTGTCTTTCTCGATGAATGTCCAGCTATTATTAGATCACTCTATGACAACGTAGACGAACAAAAATACCATACACAGGTCCCCCCATGTTGTCTGAGAAAAGGGTAGACATCAAGGTAGCTATTAGGAAGCAATAACCAACAACTTCAAGTCACTTCTAAACCCCATTGGTCCCCCTCCTCTTCTTTATTAATTCCCTTTGATTTATTCTACTACTATATACTCCCTATATAGGATTTGAATTTATAGTGTACGCCAGCATTAGAGGTCCCACCCCTATCCTGCTGACTAGGAGGTAAATCGGATGATATGCATTAAGTAAGCGCGTGGTTGAATATCGGGCACTGTTTGAGTGAGCTTGCAACGAGTGATGATTCATTACAAAAGCTTCTAACAGTAGTGTACCAACTATGATGTCCTGGTGTTGTCCAAGGATGTAAGGAGAGACATGATCTAAGTACAGCCAAATCATGGAGATCACAAAATCTAGTGATCAAATAATTACGAGTAGTGAGCTTTGTTTACAACAGTTGTAACTTGTATATACATAAACACCCGAATTTATTTGAAATCAATTTAAAGGAATTAAACGGGAAAATAATAAATTCTAAGAATGTAGTTATAGAAAGACATCAAAACTCTAAAGAATAAACACTATTACCAAAGACAAGGTTAAAACCTAAATATAAAATATTCCAGTAAACAAAAACACTGATCAGCGGCATAGTAAACTTTCCCTCTATTCCGTGCTACATATTATGCGTGGGAAATTAAATAATATAGTATTTTAATGTGTAGCAAACACTTGTGTAAATTTGGTTAATTCATACATGAACTCTTTTTTCAATTAATACTCTTTAATACATGAAAAATTACTCTTTAAAAACATAAATTATTACACTTCTAAATAAAAAAAATTATCCTTCAAATTATTGTAAACCCTGATTTATAAATTATTCTTGTACATGAAAATTTTTTTTTTAAAGAGATAAATTTTTACTCTTTCGAATAATAAATATTACTCTTCAAAGAGTAATTTTTTATATATTAATTAAATTGTAATTTTGCAAAAATAGGATTTACGTATGAAACCGATTCACACATTTTAATGTAAAATGAGCAAAAATAGGATTTACGTATGAAACCGATCCACACATTTTAATGTAAAATGAGTAGTTATATTAGTGCTGTAGATGGACCTCATAGATTTATATTAATTTTTTTGGATCTCATCTACCTAAAAGGAAAAAGTGGGATACTCAAATTTAAATATGTAACATGTTAAATATCTTATTATTATACTCACTCTGTCCCCTTAAGATACCATTTTGGCCGTCTCTTCCAAAAGGTATATTTTTCTTTTATTTTTTTGAAATATAAGATCCACACACATAACTAATATAACTATTCAATATACAATATTATATTATTCAATATACAATATTAAATATAAGTAATACTCAATATACAATATTACATATAAATAATACTCATCTTTAATGCATGTGCAAAAAAGTAATACTCATTTTTAATGCATGTGCAAAAAGTAAATGATACATAATTAATATAACTATTTAATATACAATATTAAATATAAGTAATACTCATCTTTAATGCATGTGCAAAAAGTAAACGAATGTAAGTGCAAAATGTAAATGATACCCTGGAGGGACTGAGGGAGTACTAATTAAATAAATATGGGGTAGGTTTGTTTTCTCATATGATTCTGTCGATCATGTATTAAATAAATATGGGGTGGGTTTGTTTTCTCATATGATTCTGTCGATCATCAACATGGGTACTATTTATGTAGAGGTGAATGAGTATTATATACACCTTTTTCATCTCGTTAAGATATACTAGTATTTTTTAAAAAATTAATTATGTTATTTTTTTGTGGAATTATATCCTTACTAGAGCACGAAAAACACATATATATGTTGTGATACAATAATTTAGGGGGTGACGCTATTGTCACCCGAAACTTTGCTGAGGGCACCCGAAATTTAAAACAATAATAATGAAAAGACTATTATAGCCTCCACTTAAATTCACTCTTAATCAGTACATTTTACATTAATTACTATGCCCACCCATTTTAACCTAGTACTTGCTCAGCAAAGAATTCCCGCGACATTAAAAAAAAAAAAGAATGGCATGACAGTGAAGAACAGATGAAGTGAAGAAGATGAAAGGGAATGGGTAGAACCCATTTCGACAGTCAACACAGAAGGAAGAAAGAGATGATAGGAAAAGGATAGAACCCATTTTATCTATTCATGCCACAAATCCCATCATGGATTCTGCTACATTCAAATTCCACCATGTATTCTGCTACAGTCACTGAAAAAACTCCTCCTAAGCAAGATTTCCCCTTTCTCAAATCGAGTAATGTTGTAATTCCATCTCCCTCTCACAAATTCAGCCTTTCTGAAATCTGCCATGGTTGATTCGAGGATCGGAATTCGGAGGTGCTAAATCCATGGCGTCCAAGCTTACTGGTGGTTGGAGAGGGATTCGTGGCCTGAACGACTGGGAAAACCCAAACTTTTATGTTTTGGTGATTACGGAGGTGGCGAGGATGAAGGCCCAGGCGTCATCCGATGTTGGTAAAGAGGAAAATGGAGAGCAGTTGCCATGTCTGAGGCGTGACCTCGAGGAGTTTCGAAAGGAAGAAGCGGACGACAATGCCAATGAAAATTTAGATGATAAGGGGGGATGGATTGGACGCCTTCAGGAGCAGGAGACGGTGGTTGGGATTCGATGGGGACGGAGGAGGAGGCGACGGCAGAGACGAGGAGTCTTCTGTGGGTCTTGGGGGAGACAGAGAGGTTGAGTGGGTTGCGGAGAGGGAGGGTGGAAGAGGAGGAAAGGGAATTGAAGGGGCGGAGTTGGGAGGAGGGGCGGGAGAAGGAGGTGGCGGGGGTGGAATGAGAGAAGAGAGCGATACTCTCCAGTTGGCAGATGCGATAAGAATTGGGTGGGAAAAGTAAAATTCTATAATTGTAACGTAAAAATGAGTTTAAGGTCATTTTAGTAATTTTAAATTATATTTTTAAGATTATTGGGTGCCCTCGGTAATTGTTTGGGTGGCAATAGTGCCGACCTAATTTAGGTGCATATGTGAATGCAGTTGTTATATAATATAGGCAATGCAATAATGAAGGAAAACTACACCACATACGAAAAGAAACAATAAATCTTGCTCAACATGACATATGGACACAAATTGCCAATTGGTAGTGTCTAAAAATAATGCCAGGAAAAAAAAAAGGTAAATGGTAAAAATTGTGATTTTCTCACCACAAATGTTTGTCGATATCCCTAGAAATTAATGCTAAATATATTCCGTAATAAAAACACTTATACTACCCCGATGTCCATAATAAAAACACGCCCCTCTAGTGCTTCGGTCTTGGCGGATCTTCTCCAAAGGTAAAATGACACGGCTTTTCCTTTCCGGTGAGGTAACATCGCGATCATTGGAACTTCGACGAACGGAATGCAAGTGTTTGTTGATTGTGGTGTGTTAGAATGCATGGTGAATGACCCTATTTATAGGTGCACCATTCCACTCAACTATAATGGCTATGACATGATTTAAGACGTATTAATTGCTGATGGCGTAATTCCCTCTAATCAGCAATTATAACGAATTAATTGATGATTGCGTGATTTCCTCTAATTAGTAATTATGGAGGGTTATTGCGTCAAAACTCAACGAACCTACTCCAATCAGCAATTATGAAAGGATTCGTCCTCCGACTTGATTCGATTTTAATTCTCATTACGCCTTACATAACCTCTCCAGCAGATGAGTCAAATTACACTCACCCACTACCGTCATTTAATTGGTGATTAATTTAACAATTAATCCTTACTAACCAATTAAATTAAATTCAATTAATTTAATTGATTAATTAAATTAATTCCTACATATATTTCATAAGAAACCAGGTGGGCTAGCCCACGCTCTTCACTTAAGTGAGAGACTCAGGTTCGATTTCCATTGAGAACGAATTAGGAGAGGTGATATAAGTTCACTTAAGTGAGAGATCAGGTTCGATTTCCATTGAGAACGAATTAGGAGAGGTGATATAAGGAGGTTTGGAGAAGAGAAAGTATATTTCATAATAAAACTAATAAATAAGAAAAAATTATTTCGCATACTCGGGTGCGTGCATGGATATTATTAACTCTTTAATATTAGAGCAAAGCAAAGAAGTATGGTTTAAATTAATCTCTGCCAAACAATTCGGTTAAACTACCCAAAGATTTTATATTGAACTATCTTTAGTTGAGCAAATGCTTACATACATTATTTAAAAATACGATATTTGCATGTATGCACTATTATTATTTAATCTTATGATTTAGGTTATAATATTATTATTTATTCCGATAGTTTAATTTCAAGATTTTTATCGTAAATTTATTCAATTAATTAATGGATCAATCATTTATTACGGACTTATGAAACGTATATATGTCTGAATATACAATAGATTGGCTTTTTTTTCTTTTTTCTTTTTTTCTTTTTTAATTTCAGCCTTTAGAAGAATTAGTCCTTCACCTGCAACCAGATGTCCAAAATATATTTATTTCAATACGTCAATTTTAGTCATATCTATAACTTATGTTTTTCAAAAGAAATGATATAAAAAAGATTAAAATTTCAAAGCTAATTATGATAAAATTTGAAACCTGTCGATAATAAAATTATAAAACTGAGATATCGTCCGAGAGATGATGTCACTATCTCTCTGGTAATAAAACAATTATTGATCAATTATTGTTCTAATTAACTAATTAGTGACTGTGTTTAAAAAAAAGGAAAAAATAATATGACTGAAATTACTGCGAGGCACTCTCGTTCTTATGGAATCATATGATTCATCTTTTTTTTTTACTTCTAATTTTAATTATAATTTATTTTCTGCAGATATGATTTTCGGTGTGAAAATTTTTATATTATTTCTTTTATTATTAGTTATGCGAGCGAAAGCTATCTTATCTTTTTTATTTTATTTTTATGTATTTATTTTACAGAAAATGGGTCGTATAATTGACTTTTGGCGCTTGTTTTTAATATATATAGGTGAGACTTTTTCTCTTTATTTTTGGGGATTGTGGGCCACGTGACAACGATGCATGGAGACTTTTTTTTTTACAAAACTTTAAATAATTAACTTCTTTCTTCTTATTTTTTTCCAAAAAAAAAATATTAATTAAGTTCTTTCTAATCGATATATGATACCATGATTTGTCTAAAGTTAGAACTGTAACGATTTTGTTTGCTAATTTGCAATGGTTCAAATCCAGCCAAACAAAGTTTGACTAAAGAAAGTGTGATTCAAGTGCACTAGTTATCTAAAATGTGGAGGGTTTATTCAATATAATTGAGACAATGATTTTGAAATTTATTGAGAATACTCACTCAATCAGGAGTATTCTTTTGTGATAAATTCTAGATAATATTTATATGAGATATGTTAAAATATGATTATTAATTATTTTTTTAAATAATTTAATCTTTCTAAACTTAAAAAATAAATAATACTCCAATAAATAACATGATTGTGTTGTGATGATACGAAGTGTGAAAATCTGAAAAATTGTAGTAGCTCACTTGAGAAAAACATAGCAAGAAAATGATGGTGTAATCAACCCCAAAAAGAGCAAAAAGCTCGGACACGTGGCAGGTTATCCAGCCGACCATAGTCAAGTTTTTCAACTTTGTAGCTCACCCACCCCTGTCCACGTGTCATCAGCCCACCTCTCCATTCTCCACGCAACTCTAATTCCAAAATTTCTTCCTTCCCTCCATAAATATGGCAATCTACTCTCTTCACCACCTTCCTTCCAAATGAAATTCAATTCCCAATTTTCTGAGTAAAATGCTTCACTTCTCCTCCAAATGTTCGCTATTCACATGGGCACTGTTTTTTCTGCTGCTCGGATCAAGCATGGAGGCCCGGATTGACCCGGGTTCGACATTGTTTGCGGGTCAGGATCAGGCTTGGGTTTCGGATAATGGAACTTTTGCTTTCGGCTTCGCCCCGGATAATTGGAGAAGGGATCGATTTCAGTTAGGGATTTGGTTTGCGCAGCTTCCTGGCGATCGAATTTTTGTTTGGACACCTGAAATGTAAGCGTTATTGTGCTTTTAGGTTTATGAATTGTGAAATTTTTTCAGTATTAATTACACTTAATTTATGAGTGATTTACTCTAATTAATTGGATTTAAAATAATTTCTCAGTTTAAATCATGTTGTAAACCTAGTTCGAAATTTTGCTGCATGAATGAATTCAACTGCTAGCTAGTGTGTTGCTAATTGTCAATCGAAAACGATGAATTCTGGATTGAAACGTAGAAGAAATAAAAATTCCACATTCCTGCAGTCTTTAATTATGTTTTTGCGGGAAACATTTTTTTGGCCGATTAAATTCATTTTATCTGAAAATCTTAATAGTAATTCTCCAGTAAGCAAAGATGCAGTATTGGAGTTCCAAACCAATGGCAACCTCGTACTCACCGACGGCCGCGCCACCGTCTGGACCTCAAACTCCTCCACCTTAGGAGCTGAAAGCGCTGTCATGTCGGAAAGTGGCAACTTCATCCTCTATGGTCCCGATCAACGCATAGCATGGCAGAGCTTCTCTCATCCCTCCGATACACTCTTACCAGGGCAGCCATTGACAGCAACTCTCGAGCTCAAATCATCTAGATCACCATCTCAAGATGGATATTACACGTTGAAAATGCTGCAAAGACCAACCTCTCTGAGCCTTGCTCTTGCCTACAACTTACCTGAGGGGTACGATGTGTCGTCGGAGTCTTCGTCTAACTTGTCGTACTGGAGTACACCTGATATATCTAATGTTACAGGGGATGTTATAGCTGTGATGAATGATGGGGGTAGTTTTGGGATTGTGTATGGTTCATCAACGGATGGAGCTGTTTTTGTGCACAAGAATGATAATGACAATGGGGGTTTATCCTCTGCTATCAACAGAACAACCAGTGGTCCTCCGACTGTTATTCGAAGGCTGATTCTTGAGAATAATGGGAATCTACGGTTGTATCGTTGGGATAATGATGTCAATGGATCGAGACAGTGGGTTGCGGAGTGGGCGGCAGTGTCGAAACCTTGTTCAATTTCAGGGATTTGTGGCAAGGGGATATGTTTCTTGGACAAGAGTCAAACAAATGCATCTTGCAAATGTTTGCCAGGGACTAATAGAGAAGGAAACAATGACGCCACGTGTTCGGAAGATTTATCAACCACAGGGAAGTGTGGTCCTCAACATGAGGCCTCAACTTCTCAGTTCAAGATTTCGACTGTTCAGCAGACGAATTACTACTTCTCGGATTCATCGGTTATAGCTAACTATAGTGACATGGACACCGTCTCTAAGTGTGGGGACGCTTGTATGTCGGATTGTGAGTGTGTTGCTTCAGTTTACGGGCTGAACGAGGAAAAACCATACTGTTGGGTTCTGAGGAGTTTGGAGTTTGGAGGGTACGAGGATGCGGGATCAACGTTGTTCGTGAAGGTTGACAAGAATAGCGACTCTTCTAAAGGATTTAGCAAAAAGAAGAAGATTTTGGTACTTCCTATTGTTTTCAGCATGCTTATTTTAATATGCCTACTTGTTTCCTTGCTGTATATCTATGTTCATAAAAAGAGAAGTTTGAAAAGAGCCCTTGAGAGTTCCTTGATTGTATCCGGTGCTCCGGTAAAATTCAGCTACCGCGATCTGCAGAACAGGACTAGTCACTTTTCGGAGCTGCTAGGAACAGGTAATCGAGTTCAGATCAAGAACACTGCACCAGCTGTGCCGTCGTTTCACACAGGATGTTCACTTAGTCCATGTGAAACGAAACAGTAGCTGGTGCAGTGTTATACTGATCTATGAACTGTTGCTAAGCAGATTTTTTATTTATGGTAGGTGGATTTGGCAGTGTGTACAAGGGAAGCTTGAGCGACGGAACGTCGATTGCGGTAAAAAAGCTGGATAGAATCCTACCTCATGGGGAGAAAGAGTTTATTACAGAGGTGAACACTATTAGTTCGATGCATCATATGAACTTGGTTCGTTTGTGTGGATACTGCTCCGAGGGTACACAGAGGTGTGTGTTTAGTATCTCAGTATGCAATGTGGTCACACTTTCAATGATTTGATTGCACCTAAATTTGTTCTGTGAATTTACAGGCTTCTAGTTTATGAGTTCATGAAGAATGGCTCACTGGACAAGTGGTTATTTCCTTTGAACGGCTATCGAGAGGCGAACAACAAGCTGCTCGATTGGCATACTCGTTTTCATGTTGCTGTCGGCACAGCACAGGGGATAGCGTATTTCCACGAGCAATGCCGTGACAGGATCATACATTGTGACATCAAGCCCGAAAACATACTTTTGGACGAGCATTTCTGTCCAAAAGTATCGGATTTCGGGCTTGCCAAATTGATGGGGAGGGAGGCCTCGCGCGTGGTGACAATGGTTCGAGGAACACGAGGCTACCTAGCCCCCGAGTGGGTTAGCAATCGCCCAATCACTGTGAAAGCCGACGTCTATAGTTATGGGATGCTTCTTTTCGAGATAATTGGTGGTAGGAGAAATCTGGACATGACTTATGATGCAGAGGACTTCTTTTACCCTGGTTGGGCGTTTAAGGTATTCTCACTCATTCTACATTCTATGCATAGCATCATAGATTAACAAGTAACGTTAGAGTGAACAGATTAAATATTAAATGATATCAGTTTAAACTTCTAGACGAGGTGATCGTTTAACATATGATATCAGAGCTTTCAAATGGTTCTCTAACACTAATTGAATTGGGCAAGTGTTTAGATTTCTCCTTCCTATCATGGATCATTCATGCAGAAAGTATCACGAGATGTTACATCAGAATGACACACGAAATCCTGAACATTAGGGTGACCTAACCGAACTCTGGCTCAAGGAAGCCGAGTTTATTGAAGGATTGTAGTGTGTTTGTGCAGGAAATGAGCCGAGTTTATTGAAGGATTGTAGTGTGTTTGTGCAGGAAATGAGGAGTGGGACGGCGATAAAAGTGGCGGATAGACGACTAGAAGGATCGGTGGAGGAAGACGAGCTGGTGAGAGCCCTGAAAACGGCGTTTTGGTGCATTCAAGATGAGATATTGATGAGACCGACGATGGGCGAAGTGGTGAAAATGTTGGAAGGATCAGTGGAGATAAACATGCCTCCAATGCCACAAACAGTGTTGGAGTTGATTGAAGAAGGATTAGATAATGTATACAGGGCAATGAAGAGGGAGTTCAATCACTTCAGCTCTTTCACCATCACTACTCTTCCATCATCTCATGCTACTTGTAGTTATTCCACTATGTCACCAAGATAAAAACATTTTTTTTAGAAGGTTTAAAGAGGTTCAGATTGTTGATTTGATGTAAATTGGATATCTCATTGATGGCTTACTTATTTCAACACTAGAGGAACTGTTTTTGATGCAAATAGGACATCAACTGTTTTGATTATCAGAGTTTGTTGAATTATTTATTTAAATTTTAAAAATTATTAAATGAATCTAGTATTTGAAGTAATTATATGTATATAAAAAAATATGTTAACTAACTTGAGATTTAATAAAAATACAAATTCTCTTATACGTTACTTACCTGAGACGGTTTGTGAGACGAGTTAAAGTATGCCTATTATTTAAATAAAGTATGTTTAATGGTTGTTAAAGTAAGTTTTCTAAAGTATGCTAAATTATGCATTAAAAATATAATTTTAGTGTATTATAATTTGATTTATTATTGACTAAAGTATGCTAGATTATGCATTAAAAATATGATTTTAGTGTGTTATAATTTGATTTATTATTGACATATTTTAATTATAAATAAGCATATTTTATCTATACAATAAGCATACTATAGTGATGAGTTGACCCATCTCACATCCGTCTCATAAATAATTCGTCTCACAAGAGAGTAACTCAATAAAAAATACAAAAATAAACATAAATATTAAACCCACAAGCACACAATTAATTAATAAAAATATAAAAATATTTAATTTGCAATTAATCAACGAGTGAGACTCTTGTGCTCCCGGGCACTAATCCCTTTTTCAATTTTCGTGGTCCTTTACAATTTAAATCTCTATCAATACATAAGTTTAAATAGAATAGAGAGGGAAAGAGTTGTGTTCACATAAAGACATGAACCGTGTCCTCCGGGGAACAGGAGTTTTTGCCTTGATCAACAGTCGTGAAAAAGTTATATTAAATGACATTTCATAAGTTAAATTCATTTCTTCTTCTAATACATTAATTAATTAACTCAATTGATGAAAAATGAGTTGGTGTAGTAAACTATTTTATAAATAATATAAATAAAAAATTATAATTTTTTAAAAAATATAATATCTTTAATAGAAAAAATATTGTAATAACTAATTAAAAGGAGAGAAACTCTCTTGTGAGAGGGATGTACCCATTACTAAAATATGTTGTTTATACATATAAAATATGTTTATTTGTAGTTAAAGTATGTCAATAATGAATCATATTATAACACACTAAAATCATACTTTGATTCATCATTTATACTACCTTAGAAAACATACTTTAACAACTATTAAACATATTTTATCAATATAATATACATACTTTAACATGTCTAATAAACTTTCTCATATATATAATGTTTAACAAAGAATTTGTCTTAAAAAGAATCTTGTTGTACTAAAAAGTAGAGTAAATTCCCTCCATCCCAACTCATTATACGTCTAGACGCAGGGTTTAAGAAATAATATTTTCTTTTTCTTTTTTTTTAATATTGAAGTTTAATATGTGAAAAATAAAAATGAATAGTGTCACGAATTTTACACTTATTGCAAATTAATCCTCATTTTTGAGAAATTGCAAAAAAAAAAAAAAAACCACCACCTTTAAGTATTGTTGCAAAATAAACCCAATTTTTGACTAAAATATGATTTTTTTTAATGCGTTTAGCAACAATACTTAAAGGTGGTGGATTTTTTTACAATTTCTTAAAAGTGAGAATTAATTTGCAATAAGTGTAAAAATTTTTTTTTTTCAATTAACCCTAAAATTAATAAGACACGAGTATAAAAAATTACAAATGAGTATCCTTATCTGTGTGAAAATATAAACTTAAAAAATAAAGTAAAACACAATTTAGCCCCTGTTGCAATCAATCATTATTCATCACCAATCACTATACAATTCGGATCCTAAACCCGCAAAAGCGCTGAAAATGAGCATCAAAACTCAAAAGCGTGACGACTAATGGGTATTTTATTCCTAACATAAAATTCACAAATGCATCATATTTTCTGATTGTGATTATGCAGCTGTGAAGAGGAATTTGGAAACCATGGAAGTGGCGGAAGAACTCGTAAGAGAATTTCTGGTATACAGAGGATTCACCAACACTCTTCATGCTTTCGAGAAAGAGCTAGCAACTGATATTGGCAAGGGATTTCATGTCGATAAGATTCTTCACCTAATTTTCTCCGTTTACATCCCCAAATTTGAGGCCAACAAGCTGATCGATCTGCTCAGTTTTTTCAAAAAATGTTTTTCGCATGCCGATGATGTTGTATCCAAATTGAACCAATCAATTCTGCGTTATTACATTGTTAATGCCGTCAAATGTAAAAGGAAGGACAAAGTGCTGGAGTTCTTCGACAGTTTCGGCAATGATTTGATGCGGAGGGATGAAAGTTGGAGTTCCTGGTTCGGTGAGTGTTTCTATTTCTAGGTTTTGTGCGTTTTGTTGGACTGATTTGTATTAATTTGACTCCTTGCAGCAATTCCGTATTTGCAGAATCCGCATTTGGATCCCCAATTTGTTGTGTACTTCTCTGAAGAGTGGTTCCGTGCTCTGCACCTCTCTCTTAGAAATTTCTTGAGTGAGATGCTTAATGGTACTCATATCCTTTATGAAGATTGAATGCAGTTTCGTATTTCTTGCTCTTCTTGATTTAAGTAACATTTCTTATGTTTCTTGCTCTTCTTGATTCAAGTAAAATTTCTTCTGTTTCTTGATTTAGGTATTTGGTTTCTTTCTCTTCTTGATTTAGGTATTTGGTTTCTTTTGTTTCTTGCTTTTCTTGATCTAAGTAACATTTCTTTTGAGTTATGTTGTGTTGAATTGAGTTGAGTTTGCTTTCCAACTTCGTGTTAGAACGATCAGAAGTGCATCAGAATCCAGAGATATAATTCAAATTAGCGGTGTAAGATCTTGATGCAAGGGTTAGAGTTTATTTTATTGTGAGTCTTTGTTTTCTATGGTGATAAGAAAAACTTGTGGGCTTTTCTTGTGATCTTACTATAGAAGGCCATAAAAAGTTAATGCGAAGTTGCAAAATGTTATTCCTTCAGAACTCGTTGATGCCAACTGGTGTAAACATTCCTGATGATATTTTCAAATCTAAAAGATGCTATTTAAAATTTTCCTTAGCTTATCCACGTACCCCTGCCTTATTAAAGATAAGTGCTGAAAGGGATACTATGAAGCATCTGAAACAAGAAATTAAGCAACTTACTCTCAAGTTGTCGCAAACTCAGTCTTTGTTGGAGGAAACGGAAGCGTTATTGCGTCAGTCAAGGAGGTAATAGATGGCCACAATATCTTATATGCCTCATGTAAAGAAAATACATAGCTCTTTATATTTATTACTACTCACAGCATTATTTTTTCAGTGTTGCTGAAGCAGCCAAGAGTTCACCTGGTGTGTCTCATGACACTCACGCAAATTCTGCATCACAAGTGGAAGAAAAAGAACGATTGATTGGGGATCTTTCTGAAGCTAATTTTAACAATAATGCTGATGAGAGTAGAAGCAGCGATGCTCGCCAAGATTTTGTCGGTGAAAGTGTGGCGAGTAAGTTGCTGCCTTAGTTTTATGGTCATCTTTTATGAGAAAGTTATGAGAATGATGTAATTTTTATGGTCATGTTGGATAGGATTTACGAAACACATTAATGCCATATGCAGTCGTGAATAAACCATAAGTTTAGCTAATGAACCATTTTTAATGGGCTAATCTTACATGGATGCCTTGATTGCAATCTCCATGCTGACAATTTTAGATCTTTCTTTGTCAGGTAGCAGTTTTGATTCACAGAATGAAGAAGATTTCCCAGATGTGAAACCAGTGTTTCAGGTTAATTATTTGAATTTTAAATAAGACTTGAGTTTTCATTCCTAAGTTTAACCCCCTTCATGGACCTTTTCATCTTTTCTCATTTTGATGTTCCTCGTATCCTTCTTCTGTAGGATACATTCCTTGGCCACACAAGTCCAATCAGTTGTAGCCGCTTTTCTGCATCTGGAAACAATATTGCTAGCGCTTCTATAGATGGCCAAGTCAGGTATATGTGTCAACTTACCAGTTTCTTTGATTAGCCTATTTTTTTTCTTACTAAATGAATGTTTAATGGTGAAGGATATGGACCTACGATCCATCAGCACCAACGTCTAGAAATGCAACCATCTATTGTGGAGCTGAGATCATGTCTCTTGAGTGGGACTGCAAATCGGATCGTTTGGTACGTCGCTCAATGTTATTCTTAGACATGTTTGTCTAAAGAAGTAATGTTTTTCAGTTACAACCTCTAAATTTTTTCTTTTGCAGCAATGAAGAATGGGCATTTGATGTTTAATTTTATTCTCTATTTGACTAAAGCTACTGATAGGCACTTCTGATGGAGGCATTAAAGCATGGAATGTAGATTCTAAGCGAGTTGTTTGTGATCTCAGATCAACTCAAGCATACCCCAGGTGCTGTTCATTGTCCTTTGTCCATTCATCCTCCTGCTGTAATTACCCTCGTCCATGTTATTTTCGTCCTTTTCTTATCATCCTTGCTTGAAACACATATCATGATCCAATTCTCACTTTCTCGATTAACTGCTTTCTTCTTGGACCTGAAAATTTCAGCATTTTGGACCTGAAATATAGTCCTGTTGAGCCTATTTTTGTTTCAGCAGCGGCATCAAGAAGGTGCTTTCTCTATTACTATATTCTCTTGAAAATTTCTGCTTTGCCTATGCTATCAGTCAAATCTTTCTGAGTCATAATGTTTTCTGGTTTTATGTTTTGGGTATCTCAGTCCTCAGCGGTAATGAAGAAAGAACTTAACACTCTGATAAAAGTTAGGATCACTCTTGTGAAATGCTTTTCTTAATTATACAATCTTAATGATTAATAAAACATTGGAACATTAGCGCATAACAGTTGTTAATGTCAGTGGAGTTCTAGCATCCAATTAATCTTTATGAATTCTTTGTAATGAAACAGAAGTACGTCAAGAAAATATTTGTATCGCTGTGTTGTTGAAGCTACCTAGCTACTGAGTTTTTCTGATCAACTTGATGAAAAGATGATAGTGTCTTCGGAAGTTGCAAAATAGAGATGTTTTATGTTTCTCAAATTTCGAAGATCTATTTAGTGGCTTTTCTCTCTCCTCCCTACCTCACCCCCTGTGATGGAAGGAACTTGATAATGATTACTGTGAATATGTCTATAATCTTTGTAGGCAAGGTACTGGCTCTTTTGATGACTTGGGTTTCGCCTCATTGACTGTTTGGAACATGAGGACATGGAAGGCTATGGTACGTAATTGACTAATTGTCTCTCGCATAAAGTTATATGTGAATCAAAAGGCACTCTTATCTATTTTATAAAACACAGACCATTAGTTCTTACTTCTTTCAACTTTCTTGAAGACAGTGCTTCCTCTTGGTAAAGATCCACCTGCAATAACTTCATTGAGTTTCAATCACAATGGAAAGATTTTAGCAGCTGCTGCAACTGATGGATTGATTCATATATTTGGTATCCTTTTAGTAAATCAAAAAAAAAAAAAAATTCTAATCATACATTTAATATAGCAAGGTATACAGCAAATTCGTATGCCTTAACCATAGGAAGATATGTCTGCTGGCCAGCAAGTCACTGGATGGCCAGCCCATGATTCTGCAATTAGTTCAATCCTTTTTGGGCATGATGAGACCAGTATTTTTAGCCTGGGGACTGATGGAAATGTAAGTATCTGTTATAATAATCTGCTTATGCATCTTACTCCTTTCAAATGGGACAGGATTTAATCTTAAGTTTTGCTTCCAGATATTCGAATGGAGCTTGCATAATCAAGGAAAAATTCTTTGGTCTAGAAATTGCAGCAGGTGTGTAAGTTGTTACATTTTTATATAGAATTGGTTTTGTTGACATTACTACCCTTGCACTTATCTCCACCTTATGCATATCATCTGAAATATATTCAGATTTTCAAGTTTTCAGGGTACAACATACGACTCAAAATGAAAATAGAGCATGTTAAAAAAATGTGCTGCTCTATCCAAAAATACTAAGGCCTACCTATACAAAAACTAGTCATTACCACCTTATGCATATCTTAACATGCCAGATATGGTTGAACCATAGTGCGTTTTAGAAGGTTTATTCTTTGATCTCGGTTCAATTTATTCAAAAAATGCTGTAAAAAGATTCAGATGATCATTTGAATACATTATAATAGATTCCATAGTAAAAATGGTGGCCATGAGTTAAATCACGTTTAATATAGGCTTTGCAACCGTGAGAATTCATCTCCATGGAGGCATCAAATGGCACTAGATGCGGATGGGAGGAGGCTTCTGATGACATCTAGTTCTGTAAGAGCACCAATATACCCGGTAATTAGCACGCTATCTCTGCGTACCTAACTTGGTCACAATGCTAACTTGTAAATCGTGTCTCTTTTAAGTGGTTAGTTCATCGGTTGTCCTCTTCGTCTGTGTTATGGACAGGTGCGAGGTCTAATGAGCGGATTGAGAAGTCTGTCACATAGTGGGTCGATCACAACAGTCGATTGGCATCCAACGTTGCCCATCTTCTTGACCGGTTCGGCTGATCATTCTGTCAGGGTCACATCTTTATGATGATGGTTTTTGTGCTTGTTAGTTATTTCTGTACCTGTTGTACTTTTTTTCTTTTTTTGGGTGGGGGTTGGTGGGGGGAGGGGTGGGGGCGTTACAGGGAGAAAATTCAAGAAATTGAGAAATATAAAATCAAGCAGATGATAAATTATTTTGATAATGATTCAAATACAATTTCATAAAAGTACTTGATCAAAGCAACACTTGTTGACCGTGGAAAAACGAACTGTTCTGAACGATCGATATTAGAGGATTACGTTTTTTTTTTCTTTTTTTTTTACCTACAGTTTTTTTCATTTTACTCTCTCTATTTAAGTTACACTGTTACTGATTGTTTAAAAAAAAGGCTTTATTACATATAATTAACTATATTAACTTTAGTATGTGCTGTCAAAAAAATAATCAATAAATAAACTTTAGTATGTGTCATTTTGGATTAGTTGGATTTGGGTGGGAAAGTAGCAATTATTTGGGTGTGTGATTTAATTGTTTTAGTTTTTTTTTTACTAACTATATTTTGGTTGGTATTAAAAGTATAATAATGTTACTTTTTTATGATCAGGTGCCCTAAGTTTGTTAGTCCAATTTTTTCGGTGACATATACTCCCTCAGTCCACAATTAGCATACGTTTTTTCATTTTGCCCCGTTTCAAAATAAAGTATACATTTCCCTTTTTGGTATATGAGACACAAAACAATTATTATATCCACATGTGGTTCACTTACTATATTAATGCAAATATTATTTCTCTCACTTCATTACACATTTAAATATTATACTCCTTAATCTACGTACAAAAAGCAAATATATACTTTGTTCCGGAGCGGAGGAAGTAATTGAAAGGTCTTCGTTAAAATTTTAGATTTTTCAATCTGCAAGTAAAAAAATTTAGAGTCTTACTTGGCTGACCACGGGTCATCCACACCCCATGAGAGGGTCACCAGGTGACTCGTGATCAGCCATAATTGCCCCAAAATTTAACAATTTTGAAAAATTATTTGCAGTTTGGATAATGAGATCCACTCACCAAATAAGCAAAATGTAGTTGAATATATACACAGCTTTATATCAGAATTATAAATATCCCCAAATTTTTAAAAACACTCACCAGTGATTCATTCAATATACACAGCTTCTACGAGCAAAATCCACAGAAAGAAATAAAGAATTCATTCATCATCATCCTCCAAGTCTATCACCATTCTTTTCCGCCTTTTGAACGTACCATTCTCCTGTACGGAATTAACAGGCTCCACGTCATCGTCAAAATCAGCCAACTCAGCCATGTCTGTGCTGTTCTCTTGTACAGTGTCAACAGGCTCCACATCATCAGCCAACTCATCCATGTCCAAATTCTCAGCTTCCTCGAAAGACTTGGTAGCCAATCCATCTGCACTTACCACTCCAACTGTTTCGGTTTCTACTGGATTGGATTGCATTGATTCATCCCTGTATAATACAAGTAACATGAGCATAACATTAAGTTATCTGCGTATTCACTGATTGGTTTAATGAGGAAATTAAGAAAAATGTGCTCCAAGGATCTTGACTTGTGCATGGAACTTTGAATATCTGGTATGAATTGTATAAGGTTTTAACTAGACATGATTCATATAGTCACGCAGAGTATCTCTGTCTATGTCGTATGATGTAGAAAAATAGCAATTACCTCTTTAAGACCTGGTCCTCCCTATCAATGAAGTTAGTTTCGGCTAAATTCTTCTTAGATACATTAACTTCCTGACTTTTGAGCGATGCTTTCTTCGTTTTCTTTTTCCTGAGTTGTAAACAGAGTATTAGTGATTGATAAAACATGTAGAGAAGTAGAATCGTGTAAAAGTTTGTTGGAACAAATGGTTTCTAATAGGGTATACATAAGGTAATCAAGCACAACACAATAAATTTGATTGTAAATCTTCATCTGCAGTAGCGACCAAAGTAATGAAAGTATTTTTTATAATGCATATGTTAAATAGAGTGAATAGAAGGTAGCAGCATTATTTAGTTTAAACAAGTGAAGTCATTTTCCAGCTCATTAATATTCATCTGATGTATCTATCTAGCAAAGAGGGGAAGCAACAAAATTTTAAAGAATCGTTGTTTATGATATAATTTACTTGATTTATGTATCCAGATCAAACATATGAAGAGTTTTTTAGCACAAAATTTACACTGAAATACAAATAAACAATTTTGTGGTGGAGGTAGGGTGAGAGAGAGAAAGAGAGACATACACAAACAGAGAACTAAGTGATTCATCATCAGGGATGCCTTCATGTGATTTCCGTGCATCCATCATATTGTGCTTTTCATCTAAAGGACTTCCATTTCGTTTTTGCTTTCCCCTACAGAGACATTTAGCATCCATCAGTCAGTTATCTCTCTCAAACTCTGTTTTTTTGTTTTTGTTTTTGTTTTTTTTTTTTTTTAATGCAAAAAAAAATAATAATAATAACAAAGAGCAACCATGCCGTCATTATGGGGTATGTGTCACAAAATGCTGCAGTTAATCGTTCTATTTATAGAAAACTATAAAATGAAACTTTCCAGACAATATTACCTTTATTATGGAATTTTTCACTAATGAATTCAGTAAGTCATTGTCTGGTTGACAGTTTAGAATGTCAAAGATGTTGTCATAACTCATGAGTATTTGCTTGTACTTTAAACTTTAAGTCAAAGTTTGAGACAAAATGTTGAAAAATCCAGGAGGCCTTCAAATCAAAACTTGGATGTCTGGTAAGATTCAAATTTGGGCACTCATCCCAACTTTTCCTTCCAGGGTATTGTTACAAATTGACGCACAAGAGAAAATATAAACCCATGCAGATGCATCTGACATTCAAGAAATTCGGAAATTAAAGTTACCTATTTTTTATAGATAATAATGTTTCATCGTCAGATTTGCTGGTGTCATCTGAAGAAATGTCACTTAATGCCTCATCCCTCAAATGCATGTTAGCATTAGACTTCTTTCTTTTGGGCTCAACCAGACCAAGTTGCTTGAGTTTGCGAGAAATCTGAGCTGTAGAAATAGTGCCAGTGCCATCAAGTGCATTGGCAATCATGTAGCTGCACCTCTTGTGATCTTTAAACCTTCATACAAATCACAAGTTACATTCAGATCCTATTTCTTGGGCAAAAATTCATAAAGTAACTAGGAAAGACAGAAGACTCTTACTGCTCAAACAAATCTTTAATCTTCTGCAATTGATCATCACTAAATGCACGTACTCTTTTTCTAGAGTGCCTAGCAAGGAAGAGGAACGAGTACCAACTTTTACCAAAAGAGAAAAAAATTAGGACAAATCTCATCATGACACCAGTGATAAACTAGGACCGATAGCCATGTTATAGGTTGACAAGCCAGAGGATAGCAAAGAGAGCATTTAAAACGCTTGAAGCAAATACTTACATTGGTTTCCTTAAGGATGAACTTTTCTCAGTTTGAGTTAAATTAGGATCAGCAGTGCCCTTTGAAAGATCACTTTCATTGCCCCAGTGTTGATTAGAGACATCAAATCTCCTCTTCTTTGGCTTAGCTAGCACTATAAACCCAAGACTTTTGAGCATCTTAGATACTTGCACTTTAGAAATAACTCCATCAGGATCAAGCTCATCAGAAATGAGCTGACAACAATCTGGATTATCCTTATACCTAACATGCCACAGCAACGACATGTAAGCAAATTGTTGGAATAATATGAATGCATTAATTATCTGTTACATTATAAAGAGCATGAGGCAGTATAAAGTTTTATATCATATTACTATTAAAAAATAAAGCAAGCAGGGCTCATGTTACAGAATTAGGGTTTTTTTAGCATGAAAAGCCGGAAACCAAGCCATAAAAAGGACCCAGTTCTTCAATTGGTCCAAAAGGCAAGCAACAATTAGCATTAGGGAGAACTAACTTTTCATATAGATCCTTGAGCCTCCCATTGATTTCGTCATTAAGAAGTCGTTTTCCTCTTTTTGATAATCTGGAAGATCCTTTGTTGGAGTTCTCCATTCTGAACCAGAGAAGCAGCATAAAAAATAAGGACAAAATTGGAAACAGGGAAAACAGCTAAAAGGTATCATAGAGCACATGCCTATCAGGCATTCTGCTCCCCTCAATGTCGTCTTCTAGAATTGATATGCTGGCCTCATTTCCTTCCCCAGAACTTTGCCGGAACATTTCCCTGTAAATCATTCATTAGAATCTTAGACCAAAGAACAATCTTCAACTTCCTAATCTCACAATCATGCCAGTCATTAAAATGCATTGGTTTATTGGAAGGAAGAAATACAATCAAAACTCAGATACAGACCACAATGTTGTGAGCTATTATTTAATCCAAATGACAAATTGCAGCAATAAGCTGATTAGTTCCCATTTAGAGAACTATACCAACAAATATGAAAGGAGATTGATCATTAAGATTAAGGGTTATCTTACTCTTGGCCGTCGAGGTGAGTCATTTCAAAATCATCATCGCCAAGGGCGTCAGCTATACTCCTGCGAACCCATTGCTGATCATCAAAGAAACTATTTCTTCCAAGTTTAGTGTCATTTCTGCTTTCCCCAGCTTTGCTTTTAATACCTTTTATCTCATTCAGCATAGATTCACAATTTATATAATGGCATTCTTTTCGTGTTTTCTGAAATAGAACCTCTACAAAAAGAAGGGGATAACTCTTCATTTTCCTTAGCATTCTACGTACCAAACTAGTTAAAAATGTGACAATGTTCTCATATTCCTTGCATGGTCTTGCTTTCTGCTCCTCCAAGATATCATAGAATATTGTGAGGAGTGACAGCTGCAGAATTGTTCGAGATATTATTGCGAGGTTTGTCTATTAATCTAAAATGATGTATCCAAAGAGCTCAGTTATCAAAGATATACAGCCAAATACCTGGTATAGCATTGGAGCTAGTTCCATATCATCACAAATTCGCTGCAGCATCCTTAATATGTAATGATTTGTGGTGATGGAATTGTTCTTATAAAACTTCAGCAACCAACACAGTTTCCGAATAATATTGTTGTTAGCCAGAGCAGAAACCACAGAGGAAACACTGAAGTCAACTTCAGTAGTCTGAACCTGCTGTTCTTCACCAGAAGATTCATCAGTTTCAGGATGAATACCATTGTCAACAGTATTTATGTGATCCACCTCCGTCTCATTGCATCCCAAATTAGTAGGGTCTTTTACAGGTTCATCAACCTGAATGGGATCCCTGATGCTTGCATTCTGAACCTGCTGTTCTTCACCAGAAGATTTGTCAGTTTCAGGAGGAAGACCAACGTCAACAGTATTTATGTGATCCACCCCTGTCCCATTGCTTCCCAAATTAGTAGGGTCTTTTACAGGTTCATCGACCTGAATGGAATCCCTGGCACTTGCATCCATCACTACATCGAGATTCTGACTTGTAAGTGTCTCCTTTTCTGACATGTTGACATCAACTGATTTTTCATAAGTAGAGCTATCAACCTCTTTCTGAGAATTAGCATTATCCATGCTTGCTTCACCAACATTTTCATTCCTGTCCTGTGCTTTCTTCTTTTTCTTCCTCGACTTCTTGGAAACCTTCATTTAAGAAAAGTTTGCAGCTCTTGAAACATATAGGGTCTAGCTATCGATTTATACGCATTCATTCATAGATGCTTAACACCTTAGAGGGAACAATTCATGCCAAAAGATTCAAGAGAAAAGGGAAAAAAGACCATGTATGCATTCTCACTGCAATTTCTCTGAGACATGGTCAATAAAATAGAGTGACGCTGAAACGAGTTTACACATCACGAATTATCTATTCTTTTACAAGAGAAATTATTATTGTTCCAAATTGACCTTTCTCCAGAGGAAAAGTTATTTCCATTTGCCCTTTAAAATGATCCTAAGAACCAGTTTGAAATGTGTATAAAGTTAGAGAATGTATAGAAATCACTTAAAAAGCATATGATTATTTTAAAAATAAATAAATAAAAAAAAGTGAAACAAAGGTTGTGAATGAAATCCAAACCATACAGAATCCGGGAAATAAATCATATAGCACTCACGTATAAAACCATAAAAGTAATTCAATTACAATGACTTTGTAGGTATTTCTACATGTAGCATGATAAATCAACAAAGAGGAATCTCATATAAAGATAACATAAACAAAAACTGCTAAAAGTGACTATTAGTAAATTCAGCATACCCTTAGAATGCCACGCGCCTGAAGGGTTTCCAGTAGTCGTATGACCATGTGCACAATTTCTACCAAGTTGGAAAGATCACTTGAAAAATCACAAAAGCAGAATTACTAACTGATAAACAGAAATGAATATTCATGCATACCATGAAAGTAGATCGAGGGAATTATTGAAGCCAATTTATTCTAATCTTAATTTTCCATGTGTGCGTTGGACATCAAGTATTTCATTTAATATGCCTACGTGATACTCATGCTCAACCTGATATCTATGTTCAAGACCTTCTCAATGAATGATTGGTTAATCAGCAGATATAGATGCTTACATAGGAACATAAGGATCAAGGAACAAGAATTTGACGCATGAACATAATCAAAACTCAATAATCTTACATAATCCAGTCAGCATATGAATTTGAGGCATGAACACATAGGCTTTCTTGTCCTAAATTTTAGATAAATTGGAAAATGCCATGGCTCTGATATATTATAAGAGTGTTATTGCTCTCAGACTAAAACATATGCATCAAGATATGGTGAGAAAAGAAAAACCACTGACTTCAAAACCAACTAATAAGCAAAACTTTTAAACACGGTGTTGCAAGGAAATAGAGTAAAACCTTTTTGATTGTTTATGGGAATCAAATGACTTAATCAGGTTCAAAAGAAACTGAGTCATCCCTTCCTCAGTTTGATCATAGAATAGCTTGTACAGAAGGATGCGAGCTGTCTGCGGTTCTGCAGAATCTTCTGGTGATTGCTTTAGCACCAAATCCAGCATTCGTATCTTCATAAGACATAATAATATACATGTCAGAAAGAGAATTAAGTCAAAGCATGGGATAATTTAATGTACAGAGATGCACATCTTTGCCAGGGTAAGTTAACTGGTCATGGATAGTAAGAAACAAAACAGCAAAGAGGGCCGCTATCAATTTTTTGAAAATAAATATGATGCATCTAAAGATAAAAAAAATAATTACCATAACTTTTGTGAGGGATCCTGCTGCTGATAGTAACTTATAATCGTTTATTTGTTTCAAGGCTTCAAATGCATACCGCCATTTTGAAATGACCATTGAAAACATGGATTCGGTTAATGTTTCAGCAATTGGCCCGCATATACTACCTTTAAACATAGTTTTGTCCTCATGATTAATTGGTGATGCCTCATCTTCAACATCAGTTATAGGCTGTTAATGAATAGAGCAGAAAACATATGTTTTAATACTTGAGGCAATCACCAGAAAATCATAAAAAAATAGGTCAGCATCAGCAAAAACCACTTCAAAAAATTGGGAATACTGCACTCTTTCCTAAAATATTCTTTATGCTCTCCATTGCGTTTGCGTGTAATATAACATTCAGAATTTAGGTTCTGAAGGATGCCCTTTCGAACAGAAACTACATCCAAACTTGTATAGAGCGTGGTGTGTTTATCTACCTCTTAAAGTTAGCATATTTTACGAAATTAACCAGGTTTCATGCAACTCCTGCAGAGTAGTACTCAGAGAACTAAGTCCAGATCCTAACAACATAAAAGCCAAAGGCCCAAAACTAGTAACCCTGATAAATTGTATCCATGCAACAATGCTCAAATTAGGACCTAATTAACTAATAAGGAATGTCAGACATATCAGTTGCATCTCAATTTCAAAATATGAAATTTTCCTGAAGACATGCATAACGTGGCAAAAGATATTCAATCTGATCCCAAGGATCATAAAAACGATTATTCAATCTTGTTTCTAATTTTACCAGTGAGCTCAACAGCTACATAGAGCTCTTGGTTCTTAATCATATCATAATATTATTCATGAATAGCAACTCGGAACACTATTAAACGGAAAGAATGTGAAATCGGTTAATTATTTATTTTTTTAAAGAAAATAAATAACATATGATACTCCTTTAACTAGTTTAAATAGACCTTAGGACAAAATCTTTGCTTACATCCTTTGTTTCTCATCCTTAACATTAACAGACAGAACAATTAACTATAGCTCAGAAACTTAAGTTTCCATGAACCAATAGTAAGTAATAACTAAAAAATGCAGCTGCAAAAATCAAAAAATAATAATCTCCATTAAAAAGGTAGGTTGTCTCAGTGCATATTAGCCTCCTAAATAATTTTTATAATCAGTTGTAGACTTAAAGTTCCAGTTTAATTGAACTTGTTAGTAAGTGCTTGTCTGCCTGCTTGCCACATATAATTTAGGGCTTTAACCCCACTGCTTAAATATTGTATCTGAAGAGACTAAGAGAGAATAGGTAAAGAGGAAATATGCTAATAGTACTCAGCAAGACAATTTCGATTGGCTCGATTGATTGCTCATGTGACACCATAGTATACAGAGTTATCAGATTAAAGTTACTGTAAACCATTATAATATGATCACACGTTTAAGTCCTTCATAGAGTGTCTTACCTTTAAAGTTTTACACTTGTGATATTGAAAGGATGTGACAAATTCAGCAACCCTAAAGAACATCATGATATCACTGCTCTGAAATTCCTGATACTCTTTATCAACATCTTCGAGAACTGAATGCATCAAAACTGATGGAAACAGAATTCAAAAGGAGATTATATACCAGAGATATATTAAAATGTATCAAGGACTATTATGAATGGAAAAAGTATACCATTGTATCCCCCCATCAGAAACTGGCTTGTGAAATCATTAAGTGATTGCAGGATTTTACTATTTGTGGTTGGAAGTTCTCTATGGTCCCAGACCTCTTTCTTTGATGGACCTCGGATATTTTTGTGTGATTTCAACAAAGCATGAGCCGAAGAAGAAGGGTTCCCTTTCAGAAGTGCTTTGGAACCATCCTAAAGTAGACAAAAAAGACAATCACAATTAAGATTACAATTAATTTGATCAGCAAATAAATGATGGTTCATCAACATTGGTTATTATTTTTCATACCAAGGTGACCCAGGTAAATGTACCATTGAACTGTGAATAGCAGCTGAGACTGCGACGTCTGGCAAGCCTTCTCTTTTCTTGTTCCTCTTTTATGATTGATTGGAGACTGGTAAATGAATTATCAACATATTCTTCCACCTATTCAATAGATTCCCGTAAGATGTGCCATATGTTCCATGTGAACTATCAAACAAAAAGGAGGCAGGCAAGGTTGGAAAAAAAAAAAGTACATCTACATGTAGACATTGATGCAAAATAAATCATTTAATCACATATAAGAAAACAAAATTCCCAAAGATGTGAACAAAGTTACATATAGATTCGTAATCAAATGCAATTATTAACCAATCCAGAATCATTCCATTACTATTCATCTTGGGGATGGTGAAGGAACGTGGCTTAGAAAACATATAACAGACAGACCTTTGAGTCCTTTGAATGTGCCTTAACAATCAACTCTGGCTCTTGACCTTTAAAAATGTAATAGAAAATTTCCAATAAAAGCAGGTTATCTTGGCGTAGGTAGCCTTGAGACCCTCCTGTGTGCTGTGACAACACCAATATCAAGTCCATGACATTCTCCTCAAACAACAGTTCTAGGAATCTATCTTTAAGAAATATTAATTCGGTGGCTGATCCTCCAGCTTTCTGTTGTGTTGATACATCTTGAATAGCTAGAACGTTTCGAAATAAAGTAAGGACCAGCTGGACCAATTTCCAGTCATCCTCTGTGAAAGATTCACTGGGGACAACATAGAGTAAATAATCAGAGTGGAGTCTCCATTAACTAACTAATAACTGGAAGATATAATAATAATCAAACTCGTATTTGAATCTTTATTAAAGCTCTCACATCTATCACTTGGAAACTCATTCATATGATTTCAGAAAGTATTCATTAAAGTTACAGTTTCCTCACCCAGAAACACAAAACACCACGGTAAATATAAACCATAAAATCACAATAGAACACCATCCACTAATTTCCAGTAATTATTCAAGATAAAATAAAATAAATCAATTAAATTCTTTTCATAAGTTTCACTGACCTTTCCAGATTTTCTAGAGGACTTTCTATAAGAGACAGTATCACTGGAACAATTTTACTGAAAGTAATAACAGACTTCAATTCCCACATGTACTCAATCTGCTGCGATATATCAGTGGACGTTGGTTCAACAGGCATAGTAAGAAATACCAACACTTTCACTACAAAAAAAAATCAAAATTCAAAATAATAAATATTTCAGAGTTCATCAATATAGAACAATACGAAGCTCATACTCAACATTACCTGCATTTAGCACTAAATTACGATCATCCTGGTAGTGTTCCAAAATGGGTACCAAATTTATACCCACAGTGTTCCACTTACAAAGTTGCTTGAACACATCCCGCTTCTCCTGATCATCGCGCTTTAAGAACCTCAATATATCCTTCAAGTTATCTGCCAGTAACAAAATAGTCTTCAAATCATCTTATAAATCAGCATAAACTTCTTGATTTGCATTTTTATAATAAATTTAAGAAAACCAACAAACAAACAAAAAATCTACCTAGGCAAAACTCTCCGGCGACATAGCGTTTCCCGTTTTCATCCTCAATTAATTCTCCTAGGCCAATGCAAGTGCTGGATAGTTCATCCATATCGGTCGAGATAAAACCCTAAAATTTGGGATATCACAGATGAATAAGCTTTCCTGATCTATGAAATTTGTAGAATTTGATTTGGGGGGAAATGGATCTGAGAGGGTTTTGAGTTGAAGCTTGTGAAGAACCGTCTATTCCCGCCTTTTTTAAGAGAGTGGCGGGAGAGTGCCAATTTCCGCCCAATTTTATAGATATTTATTTTATTATTTATATTTATTTTTAAATATTAGTTTTTATTTAATTACTGCTCTCTATGAAAATAATACATTTTTAACTTCTTTTATCTAAAAAAAAATTATTAAGCTTGTAATTGTATATGATTGTATGGCTATAAGTCTTACTTTGAAATATTTAATTTCATTGATAATAAAATTATTTAAAAAATGGAGTATAAAATGTAAAAATTTAAAAAATAAATTTAAATTGTGCAAATAAATATAATACAAAAGTGCCAAAATAACTTTTTCCTAAATAAATTTTGCAACGGTTTCATTTAAAAAATAAAATAGTGAGCATTATTAAAATTTGGGGTGATTCTATTTAAAATATTATTTAGAAATAAAAATCACAAAATATGAAATAACATTATTAAAAAACTATCAAGCTATGATATGTATTTAGGAGCTATCAAACTATTAAAATTTAACTAGTATGCCATGTAGTTATGCTTGTTCTTACTAGCAAAAAGACTAGTATTTTCTTTTCAAATAAAATATGAGAAAAATAAGGATTAATTGATAATTTAAATAGAAAATAAAAGTAAAATTATTGAGAATATGAATAAGTTGTATAAAAGTAAAAAAATAAAAATATTTTTGAGATTAATGAATATAATGTAAATTTTATAGTATAATTATACTATTAATGAAACGTGTATAAATATATGAGACACCTAAAAAAATAGTATAAATATGTGTGACAAATGGAATATGAAGTTTGATTTGCACAATATTAAGTCATTAACAAATAAATTCAAAATAATGTTTTATCAATATCATTAACACATACATATTTTAATCGAAATCGACAGTTCGATTCAGAACTGAATATATTTTGATTTGGTTTCAGTTCCTTAATTCTGAAATCGGAAATGTTTCCTCCATTTATTTGTGATTATAATTGTACGAAAAGGTGGTTCGCCCACTTCAGGCGCCACCGCACACCGATCCGACAACATTTATAATTATAATTATTTTTTACGATTTTGAAGTTGGAAAAAAAAATCGAAATCGCAACCTTCAGACCCCGATTCAATTCCGAATCCTCATTTCCAAGAATTGAAACTGATGTATCTAAGTCTCATAGTTGTAGATATTTTTATTCCATGTAATACTATACTAGTATTTTTATTTTACTTTGAATACTTAATCTTAACTACGCACTATATTAGTATATTACTCATAAATACAAGGTACATTTAAAATTAGTAATAACTACAAAAATTAATGATAATATTCCTATTATATTATTTATCCTACTTATTTTATAAGGTTTGAATCTTATTTAAAAATATATAAATATTCATTATCTTTTTTTTTGTTAATATTATTAATTATATTTAAGACAATCAAATCGCCACATCACCTTAAATTAATTAAAGAAATAAAAAAAACTCCAACACACATCTATGTGATAACGATGCGAAACACAAAGATTGGGATGAAAACATACACAAAATAGATTATGCACGACACGAAACACGAAGATTGGGATGAAAGAATACACAAAATAGATTGTGCAAAAATATACATTAATTATGCTATAATATAACATTGTTGTGCAACAATACAACCGTGTCGTGTAGCAATATAAACGTGTCATGCAGCAAACTAATTATACTATTAAATATACAAAAATCTAATTATAATAATGCATAAATTTATAAGAAATGAATTCTCGTATGACTTAATATTAAATTATGCAATATTGTTGTGCAATAATATAATTACTATATGTTGTGCAACAATTTAACTGTATTGTGCAAATTTATACATGTATGCAAATTTATACATAGTGATTAAATTGTGGATTTGCACCTAACAGTAAATACATATTCTATTTTGTACTTGATTGTAAATATTTCTAAAATTTTCTATGCTTAAATTGCATAACATAATAAAGAGTCCAACTAGAGTGCACTGGATACACCTAAATAATTTAACCTTTATTATATTAATGTAGATTTCATTCTCCACCACTAAAAAAGATAAAATAATTAATTATATTAAAAATAAAAAACTACCCCATTGAATACTTTAACCTATAAATAAACTTGGGAGAATTACCCCATAATAAAAGGCACCTAAATTAAATCTTCAAAAAACAAAACAAAAGTTACTCCTATTTATTTACCGCCCAAATTTTCGGCAACTATTCCACAAACCCAATCAGCAAGCCTCCATTTCCATTTCGATACTAACAAGAAGACTACACAGCAATAACCTCCAAATTTCTGGGCGATCTCTCCAAACTCTCTCTCCCTACTTCAACTCCGACCACTTTCTCTCTCTTCTCATCTCCGCCATTTCTCCTTCCCTCTCTCATCACTTCAGCAATGGCGCAAGTAGTAGCCATGCGGTTGAGCCACGGCGCATTTGCGGTGAATCCTTCCTCTGGATATCTGCAGAGCCGAGCGGAGAAGCTGAGGCCGAGTTTTGGCTTTGAGACCAAAGTTTTGGAGCTAACCGACAGGAAGAGCCGCCGCGGAGCGATGCAGCTCAGCGCGCCGATCACCGCGAGATCTACGCAGTCAGAGCCGCAACTGATTCCGGTGACTCCTGAAGATGTGTTAAAGGTTTGGCGTTTGTGTCTGTTAGTTTTTAATTTGAGAATGTTGATATGTTTCTAAAGGACATATATGCTTATTTGAATGAGTTGAACGTATAGAATTTGCTGTTAATAAACTCAGGCATGATGAGATTTACCATATTTTCGGATTTATGTTCTACTTTTATGCTACAGGGCTGATGATTTTTTTCTAATGCATTGTGTGAAAAAAGTAAGAAACGATCAGTGGTAGTTTATACTGATTCAACGTAATATCTAAAGCTGCATTGATTGCGAAGGTCTGAATCTGATGTAGATTAACCTGAATATCCCCTCTTTCATTTTGTTCAATTAGGCTTGCCTGCAAAAAACATACTAAAAATACGTACGTGTATCTTGGGATATTCTTTTCAAATTTAAACTGAGAACCTAAGTTTCAATCTCGATGATATCTACTTGGCAACAACTCATACTGTTTCTATGAGGATTAAAATATTTGCAGACTTATTAACGAATTTAGCAATTTTACCATAAGTTTCTTATTTATATTTGTTTGAGCAGGAAGGAGAGCAAAATGAATATTTGCAAGTGATTCCACAACTTGGTGATGCATCAGTTGGTATGTGGTCTAAGCCTACGGTGAGGCGCAAGACTAAGATTGTTTGCACGATTGGTCCCTCCACTGACACCAAGGAAATGATATGGAAGCTGGCTGATGCTGGAATGAACGTTGCCCGACTTAATATGTCTCATGGGGATCATGCATCTCACCAGAAAGTAATTGATTTGGTTAAAGAGTATAATGCCCAAGTGAAAGACAATGTCATTGCCATCATGCTTGATACCAAGGTGAGTCCCCCTTTCTTTTGGATACTATAGAAGGTTAGAGAAAAAAAATGTCACCATTTATGGTATTTTACGACATTGACTTTAAAATCATGCAAATCGCTTATGCACTGGATGGAGTGATTGTGAAAAAGTATCATACGGAATTTATAATCAGGACACGAAGAAAGCATTTCTTCTGAGTGTCTAATGACTTGTTTATAATGAAGTGCGAAGTATAATGACAGGGTCCAGAGGTTAGGAGTGGCGATCTACCTCAGCCTATTTCACTGACTACTGGTCAGGAATTTACTTTCACAATTCGAAGAGGAGTTGGCACAGCAGACTGTGTCAGTGTAAACTATGATGATTTTGTTAATGACGTTGAAGCTGGGGATATGCTTCTTGTTGATGGTATAATGTTGTAAATTGGATCTATTAGTGATCACTGTCCACTGCATATCAAACATTCAGGAAAAAATATTATGAACTTTGATGTAAATTAATCTCACCAGATTTGCATTTTGCGAAAAAAAAAAAGAAGAGGCCTACTTATTCAACAGTGACTTTTGATGTGTGTGGACATGCACCATGTATTTCCCTTCTACCAACTGAATGTCAAAACTCTGAGTCCTTTTCTTTGAAATTTTTACAGAAACTCTTTTTTTTTTCCTCTCTTTCTTTTTTTTCTTTCTTTTTTTCCTGATGATGCAAATGGACAGCTATGCTTAATGTTGTGAGATTGGTCTGTATTTGTTAGTGACCACTGCTTTATGGTGCAGGCGGAATGATGTCGTTTTTAGTAAAATCAAAAACTGAAGATTCAGTTAAATGTGAAGTTGTTGATGGTGGAGAGCTTAAGTCTCGACGACATCTTAATGTTCGAGGAAAAAGTGCAACACTTCCATCCATCACTGGTTAGATCAGCAATTATACTTTCTCATATCTGCAGTGACTCTCATGCTTAGTGGCTATACAGTCATACTTGTTAATTTTGCTTTGGCTGTTGGATATTACTATTTTATTTCCTTTATCCTTTCTGACTAATGACATGACTACTGATTTACTGTAGACAAAGATTGGGACGATATCAAATTTGGAGTGGACAACAAAGTTGACTTCTATGCTGTTTCTTTTGTCAAGGATGCTGCTGTAGTCCATGAACTGAAGAATTATCTGAAAGGTACCGGGGGCATGTAATCATAATGTAGCTTGTGGGAATCGGTTGAATTTTTTCCATTATTAATCCTAAATCTTTTATTAAATGTGGTAATTTCCTTCCCTGCAGATGCTGGTGCAGACATCCATGTCATCGTAAAAATTGAAAGTGCAGACTCCATACCAAATTTGCATTCAATTATCACTGCATCTGATGGGGTAATAACATAACTATCTGTCTACTTAATTGAAACAGACCTGACTATGCATAGAATCAAATTTGTAATTTGTAGAAGTTCATCTTGATTTAGTTATTTGATGGTCAACAATCGAATGATTGGCAATTGTGGGTTGAGATGTTCCCTATTTACTAAAAACAACAATATCATTGGTTGAAGAAGAATATCTGAATTATGTAATTTATTAGGGCTGTTCCTGGAGAAACTGTTTCCTGTATCTTTCAGTTCTACCTTTTACCATTTTTTATTAGATTAATATTGCCTCTACACTGCATATAATAGCTTAATCTCTATTCCTTTTAGGCAATGGTTGCCAGAGGAGATCTTGGTGCAGAATTGCCAATCGAAGATGTTCCTTTGTTGCAGGTAACATTATGCTGTGTTAAGGAAAAACATACTCCTGTCTACCTTATGTGCTAGTGACATTACTCAAGTCCATACATTATATTACAAAAAGCAATTTATTGCACTTGCAGGAAGAAATTATAAGGACATGTCGTAGTATGGGGAAGGCAGTCATTGTGGCTACAAATATGCTGGAAAGTATGATCGTACATCCCACTCCTACCCGAGCAGAGGTATCAGATATTGCTATTGCTGTCAAAGAAGGGACTGATGCAGTTATGCTCTCAGGAGAAACTGCTCATGGGAAGTAAGTAATTTTACCTTTGATTTTACTCGAGGCCAGTATTAATCTTGCATGTATTTTTCATTATCAGACCTTCAAATGTTTGTATAATTGAATTGTAACATTTTCAATTCCTTGTTAGGTATCCGTTGAAGGCAGTCAAAGTCATGCACACAGTTTCCTTGCGGACAGAAGCTACAATGGTTGGTTCTCAAACTCCACCGAATGTAGGCCAAGCCTTTAAGGTCAGGGTAGTCTTTTCTCTACGATTGATTAATCTATGTTGTCTACTTACATTCTGTGTTGTGCGTGCACGTACAGTTGTATAATCCCTGACACTATGTTTACTTCTCATTCGTTTTGTGCAGAATCATATGAGCGAAATGTTTGCATACCATGCAACGATGATGTCTAATACACTTGGAACATCTATTGTTGTCTTCACTAGAACTGGCTTCATGGCCATTCTGCTAAGCCATTTTCGACCGTCTGGCACAATTTTTGCTTTCACAAACGAGTGAGTCTGAATTACGTAATACCGTACTCATCAACAGCTTCTTTTTTTATTGATAAAAAGGTTGATATTTGAGACAATGAAGCTGAATTCATCCAAATTCCATTCCATACCGATGATCTCCTAAATACTCAGCTATTCTTATAAACATTGAGATTTGCAAAAAAGTACTTAAGGACCTCTATGTCGGGTCTTTCAAACTGTCTTTGCCAAGTTTCATTCCTCGTTTGATTAATTTATTTTCCTTCTCATTTGATTGCACAACAGTAAGAGAATACAACAGAGATTAGCTTTGTACCAAGGTGTTTGTCCCATACACATGCAGTTCTCTGCTGATGCCGAGGAAACGTTCTCGAAAGCTTTAGCTTTGTTACAGGTAAAATCTTCCTTATGCCTTAGCTGTTGACTCTCATCTACAAACTTAGATAAACAATACTGTTCTCTGCTATTCTAATGAGATTCTATTCATTTCTTTATGTTGATACTTCCTCCCCAATTTTACAGAATCAAGGAATGGTAAGAGAAGACGAGCACGTGGCGCTCGTTCAAAGCGGCAAACAGCCTATCTGGAGGTCTCAATCTACACATAATATTCAGGTCAGGAAAGTGTAGATGGAATGTGGGATTGGAGATCAAATGATGGTTTATTAAAAGCATAGATGTCTTACTTGGCTTCTTGTTGTAGCCTTAGTTATTTTGTGAGTTCATATTTGTTCAATACTTCCTTTTTATCTTTTAACCTTCAAACTGTCTTTGCCTTTCATGTTGACCTTTAATGGATTTATTATTTATAGTTGAGAAAAATGTAATTTTGAATCGTAGAAAGGTGTTCTCATCTAGACTGTAGAAGGTGATAAGAGAAACTTGTTTTATGTTTTAATGTTTCTGCGATGCTTTTGAGCTTATTTTATTTCAAAATTATCATCTCCAAATAATATAATTAATAGTTTATTTATTACCTAAAAAAAACTATATTATTCCTTAAAACTCAATAAAATAAGTTAAAAGACAGTATTTTTTTACTCTTCGTGTTTACCGTTGCAGTGAAGTGAAGATTAATATGGAATGGGGAGTAGAATTGTACGAGTTAAAATGTTCTTAAAGGGAAAATTCATGATAAAAAATTTCTTCATTTCTGATTCAAAATTATAGTCTTACTTTTCTCATTTACTAAGTCGCTAATTATATTTGAGTGAGGCTTGCGTGCGTCTGGGCGTACGGGAACACATTCCTTGCGTTTTTAGAAATTTAGTATTATTAGTAAGGGTACATTGTTTTGGTCTAAAATGTATACACTTTTCATTAATTTTTTTCTTTAGAAAATAAAGGGTACACATTTTTATACTAAAGGGTATACTATAATTTAACACAAAATTCTAAAGGAGCACGGAGTGTTGTTCATGCGTCCAGATACACACAATAATTTTCTTTAGAAAATAAAGGGTACACATCTGTATACTAAATAGTATACAATTTATCAGAAAATTCTAAAAGCGCACGGAATGTGATCCGTGCGCGTGGGTGCACGGAATGTGGTCCGTACGCCTGAGTGCACGGAAGTTTTTGCCATTATATTTTCATGGACTAAAATATCATTACAGTTTAAACAAATTTTATTACTATAAAGTAAAACTTGAAATAAAAGTAAAATATTTCAACACATTAAAAATATTTTCCTAATTTGGGTAAGAAATTATGCAAATCAATCTGAATGAAATGGAAAGATAACCCACAAAATAAAAAGGACCACTGTATTTATAACACAGTTTTCACATTATGTACTTTTTTTTAGGGGTTGCATATTAGTGAGGGAGCATAAATAATCGCATATAAGATTGGATATGTGATGTGAAATTAAATACTATGTGATTGAGAGGGTAGGCTTCATCTATAAAGCATATGGAATTTTTTCAAAAAAGTTACAAATGGTATCAATTCTGTGTAATAAAGGGCATAAAAAATGTGTGGTATTAAATTCAATATCCACAACAATAGATATAATCAAGCATGAACTTAACACATAGAATGAAATCTTCTCGCATGCTGATGGATATCTATTTCTTTTATTAAGCAAATACTTTTTAGAGCATCACACAAGTAAGAGACCATTACTCTTCTTAGTTATCACTTTTTGACAAAAATGTTATCACATCTTACTATGAATAGAAAATACAGTAGCCTAATTATGAAAACCGTGGGTTATTGTTAAAAAAAGGGCTACTGTATTTACTACGAATTAAATCTCACATGGTTCCAGAATAAAAAATATGAAAAAGAAAAATATACTGACTACATACCCAGCAACCATAACATTAACAAGGTGAAAATGATGTACTTACAATAATTATATTATATTCATAATATATAGATAACTTCAGTACAGGAGACAACCTATCCTTGTATCTTACACACACTTCAAATTTAAAATATTCAAGGCTACGACTGTACTACCGATCAGGCGACGCTTATTTGACACTACGAGCATACCCATCATCAACAAACACGGTTATGACAAAGATGAACTAATACATAAACCTTAACCAAGAAAGCGTAATTTAATGGAGCAAGGAATTCTTGGGCATACCTATGTATGGGGCATGGCTTCCATCATCGACAGTTTGTTTGAGTGCTATTTCAAGGCTCCGATGGCCCACTGGCTTCAAGAGCAGTGTTGCTTGGGACGAAGATTGTGCCTCCTCCAAGCATTGCCATGAGGCTGCCTCCATGCACCCTGCCTTCTGGAAGGGAGAGATGATCCAAGCAAGCATTTCCAACCATGGTTCGTTCGTGTCCCACATATGGCAGAGAGACCACAGGGTTTCCGTAACTAAACGAACAAAAAGATGTAGCTCCATAATTACCATGATAAGAAGTGTTTCCAGATCCAACGGTGTTGTTCATATTAGTTGCTGTGCTAAATTCAGGGCATTCTGTCGCAGAAACCAATGCAAAGCCATCGCCAATCTCTTTTTCCTGCACTTGTGCACTATGGGAAGCACACAGGCCCAATTTTCCCCGAGCAAACTTATCACACGGAATAGTGTCTTGACTGCCATAACCCGAGCCCAACTGTCCCCAAGAGCATCTTTTTCCTCCACCATGAGCCTTGCAATAATCTGTGCTTCCTTGTGCACTCTTCAGACATCGTTCAAACATGCACCTCTTTCCACCACCATGACGGACACAATAATTCGTGCGACCCCTCGCGCTTTTGGTACATTCTGGCATAGCACATCTCTTGCCCCCACCGTGACTAACGCAAAACAATGTTCCCCCATGCACGCTTTTGGTGCATCCTTCTGATGTACATCGTTTCCCACCACCATGGGCTTTACAAAACAGAGTGCTTCCTTCTGCACCTTTTATGCACCCCAAGTACGTGCACCTTCGGCCACCACCATGAGCTTTACAAAACAACGTACTTCCTTGAGCTCCTTTTGTACACTCGGGGTATTGACATCGACGGCCACCCCCATGGGATATGCAGAGGCCAGTGATGCCCTCCGCACTCTTACAGCAGTTGTCAATTTTGCACCTTTTGCCACCACCATGACGAATGCAAAGACCAGACTTCCCTCTTGCTGCCCGAGTGCAATCCACATGACTGCATCTCCTACCACCACCATGTCTTATGCAATACTCAGTACGGCCTTCTGCACTTTTGGTACAACCAAGATGCTGGCAACGCTGACCGCCACCATGTGCCTTGCAGAACACGGTCTTACCTTCAGCTCCCTTGTGACAGCCAGCTTTCTGGCACCTCCGGCCACCACCATGAGCAATACAGAGGCCAGAAGCACCTCTTGCACCCCTGGAGCATCCTTCAAACCTGCAAGTTTTCACACTACTTTTGCGTGGTCTCTTGTTTAATGGGTCAGAAGCACTTACGGCTAAACTTGGCATCGGGACCACATTTGGTGAGATATTTGGGGAAACTGAGGTGGCAATCACATGGTTTTGGTTATAAGGGACCAAAATTGGTTGACATTCCAATGGAGGTACAAGAGAACCATTTTTCCATCGGGAAGATGTTGATCCTTCATCTACTAACTGAAATCCAGGGGTTAAAACTGTTGACTCAGAGTAAGTCTGATGAGAAATGAGCCCTTGGGTGGCAGTCGTTACATCAGATTCAGAAGTTTCAGTGGACAGACTTAAGTGAAGGTCCACAACAGGTTTTTTCACCTTAGCTGCATTTGATGTCTCAGAAGACTGTTTAAGATTGGATAATTTGTTATCTCCACCTTTGAGATTGATACTTAAACCAAGATCCAGAGAAGACTCGTCTTCTGGTTCCTTCCCTGAGCATACGGTTGTGCAGGAACTTGATAAATGCCCCAACCCAAGAGCCAAAGAAGTCCCATCTTCCAAATTAATTGGCGAATGAACGCCACAACATTTTCTTTTGTTTCCAAGAAAAGAGCCGACAGGTGAAAGCAAATTTAGACCAAAAAAACCAGCATAATCTACAACCTTGCTCTGGTCGGGTGGTGAGGAGGCAAAAGTAGTAGTATACCCGAGGTTGGCATCCATGCAAAGGATTTGCAACTTGAGCCAAAGTAGAAGTAAAATTATATGAACAAGAAAAGAATAGAAAGAATAGATTGCAATACTTCTGAGCTATACAAGGAGAAGGGCAGGAAAATTTTAATGACTAAAAATCAACTAAAGCCTTCTCATGAAGCAACCACCACTAACAAAACCTGATGTGTCCTTGCGATCCATTTTACGAGTTAAGAATATACGTTGAGGACTTAGGGTTGCACGAAGATTATGGAAGCATTAACATCAGCTGAGAAGGAAACTAGCCACTAACATCCTGTTTCAAACAATCAAAATTCATTATCAACAAAAAAATTTCCAGATATATGCAATATTATTAAATGTCAAACCAATAAAAAAATCATAATCAGCCGAGAAATGAAAAACTAAACCCATAAATTTAACATTAAATGAGATCATAAATGCACTTAATAGACATTCAAATTAACTAAACGACAACCTCGTGTCAGTTCGTGAGTTCCTAAAAGCCAATTTAAGAAAACTCCAAAAGAACTGAACACTTAGAGAGTGCACGTGTCCCTAGCATGCAAACACGTATGCGCATACTCATTAGTAATGAGAAAATATAAAAATCCATTTATTTTATGGTAAAATCTAAAATACAGTTAAATTTTCATGCAAAGTAGTAAACAAATTAGGTCTGAAAACCTAATTTCATGAACACTTCTTAGATAAAATTTCACCAGCCATAAACTAGAGTGAAAATCACTTCCCACAACACCACATGCGAAATGCTAACAGATTGGATAGAGATAAACAAGGTGATAGAGTGAAACCAACTATTGAATAAAAGGCTAATGGTTTGCACTTTGCAATCAATGTTGCATCGGTGATTTGTATAAACACACTCAAAATAAACGAATAGTAAGTAGTGAGTACCAGACGACACATCAGATAATCAACCACCAACCATAAGTTATCCTGATCTTGAATTTACAAATTTTCCACATCCAGTGTAGGTAAACTCAGTTAGGCTACCATCTCACAGAAAAGTGGCAATATCTTTTTTGATTTTGTCTCGTTTGAAGACTTTGGTTTTGTGGTTTAATGTGAACACTGATAACTGCAACCTCTTAAATTTCAAGGTAAAAATATGGTCACATAATTTCACAAACAAACTGGAATATACAATTCATAGTATATCATTAAACACGGCTGTAGACAAGTAAACAACTTAATATATACTAACACATTCAATTGTATGCATATCCAGTTCTGTAACTACACCCCCCATTCACCGCCTAAAACGTCCTTCCTCACAGAGAAGACAATTAAAATATATTTATAAAACAGAATTAAATATATGCGAGTATTATACAGCCGGGATCTTAGGTTCTTATAACAAAAAGGAAAAAAGGAAGTGACTTTTTCAAAGTACAAAAAAGGCTTCTTTAACAATCATTGGTTGCAAGGAATTAAAATCCAAATTGAAGGGGGAGGAACCATAAATGACAATGAACTCGCAAGTATAAAATAAAAGAAAAAATGTGAAACAGCCACAGCACAACTAATAAATGTAAATAAAACTTATACAAACAAGAAGTATACTTACATGCAGTACATGGTTAACTAAAATATAACTTAAATCAGACAACAGAGCCTTTAAATAGCATGTGTTCCATTCAGTGACATGGATAGATATAAACATTGAGATTGTGCCACAATCAAGGAAAATAACAATCCATGATTCTGCATACATAACAGGCATACACTGATTTTTTATTTTTTATTTTTCCTTCTAAATTGTCATAAAATTCTACAAAAACATCAACTTCTGCTCATTCATATAAAATTGGCTTTCCATACAAACAAAATCTCATTATTAAATCAGTAGATTTACACATACACGCATGCAAAATTCATCAAATCCAGCACCTCTAAAAAAGAGTACTTTGATCCTTATACTTGATTTGTAAAAAAAAAAAAGATTTAATTCAAACAGAAAATAAAATTCTTTGTTTTCACACCATCAATAATTGAAGACTACACAATTAAATCACGAACCAGCAAAGGAAAAAAGAAATCAATTCAAATCCTTGCAAAACAAAAGCCAGGTAATCATATATTTCTAAAATCAGAGAAGAAATCACCTGAAGAAATCAATAAAATTGAAGCGCGAATAGGTGTACAATGCGCCGCCGTTGAGAGAATTAGGGTTTAAATAAGGTGCTGGAAAATCCAAGAGCGGTTGAGAGAGAGACAAATAGACTTGGTGGAGGAAATGATAGGAAAGAGCTCAATTTGTGAGACAGTTGTGATTAATAGTGGAACGGGATGCGCATGTTAAGATAGAGGCGCACGTTAGGCGGTGCATTGTCGATCCTCCGCGTGCGGGCGTACGTTACTCACCATGGGTCCTCGGTGGTCGTGGTCAACTATCATTAGTCAACTAAATGTTACTATTTGCTAAATTCAATTCCATCGTCATAATAAGGTAGTAAGATAAATAATATATGATTAATTTTTAATAAAAAGTAATAAAATATTTTATTAATAAAATAATAATAATAATGGTTCATTAAATTATTTTATACTCCTTCCAGCCACTTACAAGGTACTCGTTTGCTTTTTGCACGTGAATTAAGGAGTATTATTATTATATGTAAAGTGGGTAGTTGTATTAGAGGGAAGTGGCGGGCCACGTGATGTACTTTTTTACTAAATAAGGGATGTACTTTTTTACTAAATAAGGGAAATGAATACCTTTGAAGTGAACGCCCAAAATGGTAAAATTGATACCTTGTAAGTGGCCAGATGGAGTAATAATTTATAGTATAAATAATAAAAAGTAATATTCCCTCCGTCCCGGCGTAAGAGGGTCATTTGCTTTTTTTCAAGTAAATTAAGGAGTAGTATTATTTAATGTGTAATGGATAATTGTATTAGTGAGAGTGTGAGTCCTATATTTTAATTGTATTAGAGGGGATGTGGAGGTCCCATGTGTATAAAAAAAGAAAGGGGACTCTTTGGGTGAGACGACCAAAATGGAAAAATGACTCTCTTAGCCTGGGACGGAGGGAGTAATATTTTTTAAGAAAAATGATAATATTTTAATAAAATGTTAAAGTAATTAAGAAGGCATAAAATAGAATATTACAGTATATTCCCTCCGTCCCACAAAAGATTGCACCCCCAATTTCGGCACGGAGATTAAGAAAGTGATAATTTTTAGGGGTATAATGATATTTTTTTAAATAAATAAATGGTAAAGTATGTTTAGTAGCGATGATTTTTTTTGTAAATAAAATTTATAGGAAATGATGATTGTTTTTTACTTTTTATTTTTTTTTGAAAATGTGTAAATTTTGGTAGGAAAGCACAAAATAAAAAGTTTGTGAAGGAGGTGTAATTCATGTAAGTATGACCATTCAAATATTATCATTTTTATTAATTGTTAGATTGTATTTAATTCTCAAATCCGACCTAATTTTAATAGGCGTGCGGGTTTACAGTAAGAAGCGTAGGGTGCAGACATGTAATCCCAATTACATGACGTCATTGGTGACATAAGCATTCGCGACTCCGCGTCGTTAATTGTCTACATTGTAATTATCGAAGTTTAACAATGGATCTTTGTGGGCTCCATTCACTCTAATTTAAAAAGTGTGTCACTAGTAAAAGAGTTAACCATCCATTCCCCTACAAAATTATTATTTTAATGCGTATTTACAGGAGTAGTATTTTAATGTACAGTAAATGAGTATATTAATATTATGGTAAGATCTTATAAAGATGTGGATTATTAATTATTTAGCGTGGTTTTCATTTAAAAAAAAAGGAAATATGGAGTAATTCTTTGTGAGGCGTTTAAATTAGTAAAATGTACCATTCCTATGACAAGACGAGGGGTATATCCTACTCGGGTGCATGCGTTTACTCATGTTATAAAAAATTCATCATAAATTTAAATTACTTCAAGGGCTAAAAAATTAAACCCGTGATCATTGGTGACCACGGTGAGAGGAGGCTGTTGGATCAAAAAAATCAAATTTTAATTTAAAAGCTACTTATTTAGTCGGTTTTCCCTGCAAAAGGTGGGTGTCATTATTGTGACAGAGTCTGGCCAATGGGGTGAAGAGAGACTGCACGTTACGGATAAGAGAGAGATGCACCGACGACACACACCACCTCCCCCTTCTTCTCTCTCAACATCCATTCCAAAACAAGCTTAAACTCAAACTGTAACTACAGTTCCATTCATATTTTGCCTCAATTGTGGATTCAATTTCATTTCTATACAGACGAATTGCGTGAATTTGTGCGATATAAATGGCGTCGGAAAATTTGATGACGATGGAGCAGCCATGGATGCTCCGCCCTATATTCGCCGCTGATGCTTGGATTCCGACATCTTCACCAAGGAAAACGACACTAACGAAGGCGCTGCAGAAGTCGTTCTCGGCGACGTCCTCCGACGCCGACGCATACTCCGCCGAATTGGTCGAGTCTCTCTTCGCGCAGCCGGCACCGCTTCAGACGCCGACTCCTTCCGGCGGCTCCGAGAAAGAATTTGCTCAGCTGCAGAAGCAGCGCCGCGGCGGCGTCGCGCCGACCGGTAGGGTCGTGAAGCGGAAGTCGCGAGCGTCGAAGCGCGCGATTACGACGTTTATCACGGCGGATCCCTCCAATTTCCGGTAGATGGTGCAGCAGGTGACCGGCGTGAGGTTCGGCGGATTGAACGGGCATCTGCCGGTGGTGAAATCGGATCAGAGGACAATCCACCGGCTTCAGCCGAGCAGCGTCCTGCCGACGCTCGACTCGCCGAATTTCTTCAACGACGGCTCCGCCGCTCCGTCTCTGGTGGCGTAGCCGCACACGCCGTCGGCGGTTACGGCGGGGCTGGACTTCAACAGTTTTTGTAGCTGCCCGACTCTGGAGTCGTGAAAAGTCCCTTTGTTTTGTAGTAGTGAATGCAAGAGTGTAGAAGGTGGAGAGAAGGAGCAATAATTAATAAAATAAAGAGTACTTTATTGCTGATAAAAATCTGAAAAGCCGACTTCTTTAAACATTTATTGAACACTTACCTGTTACCGGCTGCAAATTGGGTGATCCGGTTCACCCAATAATCACCCAAAAATTAAATTTAATGAAATGAAACCAAGAAACTTAACTAGATAATATAAAGTGTGATGAGATAAAATTAATGAATAAAAAAAAGTAAATCCCTAAAAATAATTTAAGATTGAAAAATAGCTTGCCAAAGGATCTCAAAGGACTGTGTATGCGATTTACTTACTATGTTTTTGTTGTGAAGAGTTAAGAACGTATCTGGACGGATTATTGAGTTTATTCATTCTGTGCTAATATTTTTAACTGTTAAAATGATTCTTTAATTATCAACTTCTCACTCACAACAAATCCAACAGTATAATTCATCTGTATTTTTCTTTAAATTCAGCCTTTTATTTTTTAATTAAAAATTAAATATTTTTCCATATACTTTATATAGTTCAGGAGTACCTAAAAACTTGAGAGCAAAAAGCAGTAATTGCATCACGTGAGAGAGAATAATATTACAGGTAATATCCCTCTCCACCAAATTCCCACCTATCTTTTTAATATTTCAATTTAATAAACATAATTAGTATTTCATTCTTTATGATTATATTTTGCACTTTCTTTTTTGCCTAGTTTTACGTGGCAAAAAATAATTGCTTCTTAGGGTGATACGTTAATGATTTTGAATTTTTGATAGCAAAACAACGCAAAGAGTTTCTTCTCACTCTCTCCCAGCTCGGTCCAAGTGTAAAGACACTTACTCTTTCTATCCTGTTTCGTAAAATGGGTACGTGTATTAGTGTTGGATGTGAGTCGTGATATATTAATTATTGTTTGGGTATATTAGGGTAGTATTTAAAACGATTTATGAATTACTTTTAGTAAAGTCGAGTCAAGAGTTACACTCTTTCTCCTTAAGACGAAATTGCTTCGTATTTCAGGTGCTTACGGACTATAGCAATCGCCTCCAAGATACAACGATTTTGAATTTCAGACTTGTAGCACAACGAGTCCAAAATTATCAACAAACGAACTAATATTTAGAACTTTCGTAGCACAACGAGTCCAAAATTATTAACGAACGAACTAATATTTAAAACTTTCGGACTTGGGTAGGATAATTCTAGAACTTATGAGCTAGAATGTAATATGCAAGTATTGTAATGCAGGATTGGAATGAACTTCTGCAGAATGTGTTGGGGTCTATTTATAAGAGTTGAAGAGTTGTGATGCCTTTCTAGAATGAATGTCTTGATTCATTCTGGACCGTCCGATCACGTCTCTTAATCAAGATCAAGATCCAATGGCTTAGATTTGCACCTATTCATTTGAATTTAAATTTCAAATCTTGGAGCCAAATTTACCCTCCATAATTTTGGTTTGAACCACAATTGGGCCCGAGGATCAGGCCCGACCAGGCAATGACCCGACCCGACCCGGCGACCCAACCCGGTACGTCCGGTCCTCCCTACGTGCGCCCAAGTCTAACCATTGGACCCTAGTTCGAGTCCAAAATTTAGACCCTAGTTCGAGTCCAAAATGAGTGCGACTATGTGCGAGTGTGGGTGCGGGTTGTGGCTAGATTGGTTGCACCATGTGGTCCACACATTTTATTTAATTCAATAATGTGTGTAGGTAGTAATAAGGAGTTCAATTCTTTCTTCTTTTTCCAATGTGGGACAACTTCCCACTTCAACTTTTACTTTTCATTTTTCTTCTTTTTTCTTGTAATTAAATTATAAACTTTATGTATTAATTACTCATTCACCCGGAATTGTATTTGAGCAAACTTATACACTAAATTCATCTACTCGAAACGTAGTTTCCGAATATGCAATTTGTTATCATTTTCGACAAACGAAAAATTACAAGAGCATTGGTCAAAGGTGGGCTTGACCCACTTCTATACTTAACCAATTCCAACAATCCCTCACATGAATGAAATTAATGCATGTAGACGCTATCGAAAGTTCCGACGAACTGCTATTGCATCAGGATAGGTAGCTTCCGGCTTCGAACCTTCATTAGTAGAATGCTATCGGATTTACTTGCTGCTTAGTGAACATGATGTCTTGAACTAGTCAGCGTTTTGTGTAAACCAAGACAACGACACCTACACAATAACAATTCTAATATTCTTTGTTCTCACGTTGTGTCCAATTCGGCCCTGGACCATCTTGGATTCATAAGTGTTTTTGTCATTTGAAGTGACCAAACTTCACACTTATATAGGTGATCTCCTATATAGAGTATCCTGCTATACTCCACCTTTAAGGTATAGGAATCATTAAAAGCTTTTAAGGCTTACCCTTTACCACACTTCTGCAGGCTTGCACTTGATTTGTTTGAGAATGAGTTGAAATTATATTTCAAGTGCTATTTCGGAACATTTATAATTTAGTTGTCTTATTGAACCATGTTCTTGAGATCTCCAATCATCATGGTTAAGTTACCGCTATAAACGTTCTTTAGTTCGTGGATTTTAAACACATTCCCATTACTGCACTTGTCATTAGATCTCTATTTATGCCTTTTGTCAGCGGATCAACAATATTTTCCTTAGACTTTACATAGTCGATGGAAATTATCCCACTAGAGATCAACTACCTAACGATATTATGTCTCCTTCTTATGTGTCGAGATTTACCGTTGTACATGTTACCCAATAGTTGCCATGCTATCGCAATGTATCATTATAGGAGACACTGGTTTGCTCCAACAAGGAATATCCTCTAAGAAGTTTCTAAGTCATTCGACTTCTTCACTAGCTTTGTCTAATGCAATGAACTCCGACTTCATTGTGGAACGAGCTATGCATATTTGTTTAGAGGATTTCCATAATACTGCTCCACCACCTATGGTAAATACGTAACCACTTGTGGATTTGGAGTCTTTTGAATCAATTATCTAATTAGCATTCGTGAATCCTTCGACCACGGTTGGATATCTTGTATACAGTATCCCATAACTTAGAGTATGTTTCAAATATCTAAGTACTCTTGTCAATGTTGTCCAATGTTCTTCATTTGAATTGCTTGTGAACCTACTAAGTTTATGAACAGAGTATGCTATATCCGGACGTGTACAATTTGTTAAGTACATCAAGCTTTCGATAATTATTGCATATTTCTGTTGTGATATGGGTTCGCCTTAATTTTTGCTAGATGTAGATTCACATCCACAGGAGTTTTAGCCGGAGGTAAGTCAAAGGCATCGAATTTCTTAAGTATATTCTCTACGTAGTGAGATTGTGTTAAGACAATTCCATCAGGTGATCTAGAGATTTTTATCCCTAGTATGACATCAGCCTCACCCATTGTTGGCGTTCGATCGTTTGGTTAACGTGAACCGTTAGGGTTTCATATGTTTCTAACAGTCAGCGGAAGCAAGAAAATAAGAAACGTATTACCTTTCACCAGGGTATGTTGGAGAAGATAAATTCTCGCCGGCAGCCTGCGCAGCCTCACCGTTTTGGGCATAACTCTCTCATCCGATGTCAGAATTGAGTTATCTATGTGCCAAAATGATCATCTCTTATGTGGCTTTCCGTCAGTGTATCACACGTCCTGTTCTGGAGTCTGTATGATTTTCTATTGATCTTCTGTTGTATTCCCAAGTCCAATCTCGACGTCGTGTGGGCGACGATCCTCGAAATCTTCTGTTCCCTCACCCTCCTCATAGTGTTAAGCGTGAATAATATCATAGATTAGGGTTTTCGAACAGTTGAGATGACTTATATATAAGCTACAACAGAGACCAGGAGGAGAAATTAGAGTTGGGCCTCCATTGGGCTTAAGTATCCAAGCTTAGCCCAAAGCTTATACTTAAGTCCAATAATAATAATATATATCACTAAAATATTATTACTGCATTACCGTTCTAATCTCATAATTACGTTATGGGCTCCTTCTTATTATGAGCCCGACAGTCTCCCCATGTTTAAGATATACAATGTCCATTAATTAATTAAGTTACTGACAACTCCATTAATTAATATCTCATCCGAGAGTAGTATCACTCAACCTCATTATCATGCCGAAATAAATCCACCTACAGGGGTTACATGATAATCTTTATGAGCTCCTCAAGGGGACATCATCAACCTATGTCGGACACAAATTCCTTCTACAGTCAACATCACACCATAGAGACATCACTATTTCCCAACTCACCGAGTTTGTTGATTTAATTACATGTAAATCTCACCCATTGATGAATCAAAGAAATACATACTGCCTTATGTGTCGAGATTATTGTATAGGGATTAAGAGCACGAACATCTATAATAGCTGAGATCAAGTTTTCCCATAAGTCAGTATAAGTCGAACGATCTCTAGCGGTCCTGCTCAATACACACAAAGTGCACTAATGTGATTCTATAACCAAGACAAGCTAATACCAAACCACACTACAACCATCCCGATAGAGAGTTCCCGACAATCTCGATTGTGAGTATCTGTTTATACTTTATAAGAAAATCGATAATATGATCTTCCGCGTGTTTTCGCACAACATATTATCTACAATATAAAGTAAGCAGACTATTGCATCGGACATATAAATAAATTATAAGACGCAATCATTTGATCATATGATTCTCATTTCAAATAAATTGTTATAACATTGTTCATACTAAAGCTAGACTTTTAGTATACAATCCAACAATTATCCTTCATGTCAAAATTCCTTTTCAACATGTTCTTAGTATTCACAATCACTTTGTGATTACTTCCTATTATGAGCATGTCGTCTATGTATAGACATACAATTACATACTCATTAGGCATGCCTTTTATATAGACACATTTGTCACATTCGTTGATTTTGAATCCATTTGATAACATAGTTTGATCAAACTTTTGATGCCATTGTTTAGGTGCTTGTTTTAATCCGTATAAGGATTTTATTAACTTGCACACTTTCTTTTCTTGGCCAGGGGCAACAAACTCTTCAGGTTGTTCCATATATATCTCCTCTTCTAATTCACCATTTAAAAAGTTATTTTGACATCCATTTGGTGTATCTCAAGGTTATGCAAAGCTGCAATTGTGATGAGAACTCTAATGGATGAAATTTTTGTCACAGGTGAATATGTATCGAAGAAATCATATCCTTCCTTTTGGTTGAACCCTTTAGCTACCAAACGAGCCTTATATTTGTCAATTGAACCATCAGCCTTGTATTTCTTCTTTAGAATTCATTTGCATCCTAAAGGTTTGTTACCCGGTGGGAGATCGAACACCTCACAAGTATGGTTTTGCATAATAGATTCAATTTCACTATTGATAGCCTCTTTCCAGAGAGGAGCATCTGGACTAGACAATGCTTCTTGTATTGCCCTCAGTTCATTTTCTAGCATATAGCTTATAAAATCAGGACCAGAGGACTTTTCCTTTTTGGTTCTTTTACTACGCATTGGTTCTTCCTCCCTTTGAGGTGAACCTTTTTCTATAGCGTCATGAGTTCTTTTATGCGAGCTCACTTCTTGTTTTTTCTTTTTAGGAAGTATGTTCTCAAAGAACACTGCATTTCTAGATTCAATAGTCATTCACTCATTCATTTCAGGAACTTCTGACTTGTGAACCAAGAAACGATATGCACTACTACTGTATTCATATCTAATAAAGATGCAATCAACTGTTTTGGGTCCTAGCTTTACTTGTTTTGGTTTAGGTACCTCAACTTTTGCTAGGCACCCCCACACTTTGAGGTAACCGTATGATGGTTTCCATCATTTCCATAATTCATATGGAGTTTTATCTCTTTTCTTGTGTGGTAGTTTATTAAAGAATGTGGTTTACCGAAAGCACAACTTCCCCCCACATGTTCTAGGGTAAGCCCGAGCTAATTAACATAGCATTAGCCATCTCTTTAAGAGTTCTATTTTTTCATTCGGCAACACCATTAGATTGTGGTGAGTATGGTGTTGTGGTTTGATGAATAATGTCGTTTTGCAGATAAAATTCTTCAAATGGAGCCACATATTCTCCACCTCTATCACTTCAAATCATTTTGATTCTTTTGCTTAGTTGATTTTCGACTTCATTCTTAAAGTTTACTAATGCATATATTGCTTCATCTTTCCCTCTTAGAAGATATACATAACAATACCTTGTGCAATCATCGATAAATGTAATGAAGTAATTTTTACCCCCTCTTGTTGGTGCGAACTTTAAATCACATATATCAGTATGGATTAGTTCTAGAGGTTTAGTACTTTTTTCCACTGAGTGAAATGGTGCTTTTGTCATTTTTGTTTCAACACAAATTTCACATTTCTTTTGTGGATCTAGTTCCATTATTGACAACAAATTTAAGTTGACTAACTTTCTTAGCGAATTTAAACTTGCATGTCCTAATCTATCATGTCATATATTAGAACTCTCGGCCAAGTAAGAAACAACTTTTCCTTTATTTTTAATATCACGGTGTACAGTCATTGCATTTAGTTTGAAAAGCTCATTTTCAAGGTAGCCTTTTCTTACAAACATACCAATTTTGGATAGTATATATTTGTCAGACCCATACACTTGTCTAAATTCGGCTTTACTAAGCAATGATCAGACGTTAAGTTCTTGCGGATGTCAGGGACATGCAGCACATCCACAAGTTGGAGCTCTTTTCCCGATGTCATCTTTAGCACAATTCTGCCAAGTCCAACAACTTCGAATGTTGCAGAATTTCCCATAAATAATTTTCTACCACTTATCGGGATGTAGGTAGAGAACATTTCCTTCTCCGAGCAGATGTGTCTTGTAGCTCCACTATCCACAAACCATTCTTGTGGATTATCCACAAGGTTTGCTTCAAAGACCACACCCGCTAGGTTTAATTAGGACAGGTTGGCGGATACTGACTTCACTTCCGCTAGGTTAGCTCGGTTGTTGTTTTCCTTCTTTGGTTGACGACAATTTTTCGCCATGTGTCCGGGCTTGTCGTAGTTGTAGCAGTTGCCTTTAATTTTCTTCGCAGGCTTTTGCTTTTTGTCATTCCGCTTTCTCTTTTTGTTTACCCCGGATTCAGCCAAGTTAACTATTGCCTCTTTGTTAGATTTAATCTCGGACTTTCGATTATCTTCTTCGATCCTTAATCTTACGATCAAGTCCTCAAGCCCCATTTTTTTCCTTTTATGCTTGAGATAGTTTTTAAAATCTTTCCACATAGGCGGTAGCTTTTCAATTAAAGAAGTTACTTGAAAAGATTCACTCAATTTCATACCCTCGGCATGGATGACATGTAGGATCAGTTACAGTTCTCTAACTTGATCCAATACAGTCTTGAAGTCCACCATTTTATACTCGAGGAATCGTCCGACTATGAATTTCTTCATTCCGGCGTCATCTGCTTTGTACTTCTTTTCAAGTGATTCCCATAATTCTTTAGAAGTTTTAAAATCTGTATAAACATTATAAAGTGAGTCATCTAACCCGTTTAGAATGGAGTTACGACACATGAAGTCACTATGTTTCCAGATTTGAACGGCAACTTTCTTTTGATCATCAGTTTCATCTTCTTCAACCGTTGGAGCAACTTCTGTCAGAAAACGAGCGAGGTTGAGTGTTGTTAAGTAGAATAGCATTTTCTGTTGCCAACGCTTAAATTTCGTTCCATCGAACTTAGGCGGTCTCTCGGCGTGAACAGGTGCAGTAGTAACAGTAGCAGGTACCGGTGCAGTAGTAACAGTAGCATGTACATCAGTAGCCATCTTTAAATACTAAAATTTTGTCTTAAGATTGTTGGGTATATTGGGTACCAACGCTTATGGATTACTTTTGTTAAAGTCGAGTCAAGAGTTACACTCTTTCTCCTTAAGACGAAATTGCTCCGTACTTCAGGTGCTTACGGACTATAGCAATCGCCTCCAAGATACAACGACTTTGAATTTCGGACTTGTAGCATAATGAGTCCAAAATTATCGACGAACGAACTAATATTTAGAACTTTCGGACTTGGATAATTCTAGAATTTATGGGCTAGAATGTAATATGCAAGTATTGTAATGCAGGATTGGAATGAACTTCTGCAGAATGTGTTGGGGTCTATTTATAAGAGTTGAAGAGTTGTGATGCCTTTCTAGAATGGATGCCTTGATTCATTCTGGACCGTCCGATCATGTCTCTTGATCAAGATCAAGATCCAATGGCTTAGATTGCACCCCTTCATTTGAATTTAAATTTCAAATCTTGGAGCCAAATTTACCCTCCATAATTTTGGTTTGAACCACAATTGGGCCCGCTTGCGTCCGATCCACCCTACGTGCACCCAAGTCTAACCAATTGGACCCTAGTTTGAGTCCAAAATGAGTTCGACTATGTGCGGCTTGTGGCTAGGTTGGTTGCACCATGTGATCCACACATTTTATTTAATTCAATAATGTATATAGGTAGTAATAAGGAGTTCAATTCTTTCTTCTTTTTCCAATGTGGGACAACTTCCCACTTCAACTTTTACTTTTTATTTTTCTTCTTTTTTCTTGTGATTAAATTACAATCTTTATGTATTAATTACTCATTCACCCGGAATTATATTTGAGCAAACTTATACAATAAATTCATCTACTCGAAACATAGTTTCCGAATATGCAATTTGTTTTCATTTTCGACAAACGAAAAATTACAAGAGCATTGGTCAAAGATGGGCTTGACCCACTTCTATACTTAACCAATTCCAACAATTATTTTAGGTGGGTCCATATATATACCAAAAAGAAAAACTTAAAAATTGAAATGAGACGTCCAAAATAGAAAAATGTTATGATTGAAATGGGATGGAGAGAGTATAAGTTAAGAGCTGCTAATATATATATATATATATATATATATATATATATATTATTATTATTATGAGGCAAATTTTTGTTTGAAAGTGTCCAATAAAATGAATTTCCTGATAGAAACGATAAGTGATATTGATGAAGGAAAAATGATAGTATATTCCAATTGATTCATAAATAATGCATAGGACATGAAGTATAAAAGATTACTAATTATAAATGGAGCCACACAAGACTACTCAATAAATACTTCATCGTTCCGCAAAAAAGGTACACTTCTTTTGAAAATTGGCACAAGATGTCCTATGATATTTTTGTGTAACATCTCCTTAGAGAATGACACGTGGTGGGGTGGAGAAATCCAATCTCTTACCCCATGTTTGTATCCAGTTTAAAACCCTGAATTAGAATTGAAAATCTATACCTAAATTTTAAAAATCTCCCCCTATATATACCACTACATTATCTCTCCTCAATTAATACATCTTTTCTCTTAATCTCTCCTCTCTCATTTTTTTATTACATAAATTAATATAAAATTACCCCTATACATACCTATATACATTATTTCACCTCAATTAATAAATTTTTTCTCTTTATCTCTCATCTCTCAATTTTTTTCTACATAAATTAATACATTTTTACACATCAACCTCATTTTTTTTCTACATAAATTAATACATTCTTACGCATCGATTTGACATAAAGTTAAAATATACCCTATCAAAAACCTAAAACAAACACATCATTACTATTCATGATTTTCAAAATCCACAAAACCCCAAAACAAACATCACCCAAGGGTTTAAGCATTGACTTAGGGTATAATTGTCCTCCTCTTTCCTACGTGTCAATTATCCACAAGAGATGTCACACCAAAGTGGCACAGAAGATTCGAGCCCATATTTTGCTGACTTGTTTTTCTATTGCTTAGTTTTTAAATAATTAGTTACAGATATATTTTACTTATATAACAATTATATTTTAATACATCATATAATTTGTTTCACATAAGTATTGTTCCACAAAAAACTTTATGTTAGTTAAATACTTCCTCTCTATCCCAGAATAAATTTCACCTTTCTGTTTTACGTTTTTTAAGAATTTTTTTTACTAACTTAATTGACTTTTGGAGATATTTAAGTATTTTTAAATAATAAATAAAATGAAAAGTAATGTTATGTTAATGTGTGTTAAGTATGAGTTACAAATTTAAAATTAAAATAACTTTTGAAGTTATTTGATAAAATGTGTATTTCTTTTTTTTTGGGTTAAGGGTATTGTGAGATGGACAAATGAGAAACTGTGCAACATGTTATGGGAGGAGGGGAGAGGGAATAATATTTATTATGTTATGCTTCCTCTGTTCGGTTTAAAGAGTATTATTTTCTTATTTTGGGCGTTCACCGTAGAGAGAGAAATTGAATGATAAATAAGTGGTTTGATTATTTCAAACTTTCAAGTTCATCATTTACCATGAACAAATAAATAATTTTTTAGTGCTAATTGAAATCAGTTAAAAAAAATTATGAAAAAGATAATAAAACCCTAGAAATCAGGAAACTTAAACAGGAACTACTTCCTCTTTTTGGGCCGTTAGGAAATTATTTAGAAAAAGAAAAAATTCTTATAGCCCATTAAATAGCCCAACAATAACAAATTCTTGCAACCGCATTATTCCATGCCCTACCAACTACTGTTTCCTCCATTATTCTTATTTTTTTGGTCAACGATTTCTTTTCATAAATAATAAACAAATGTATTCGAAGATTAAACATTGTGAATTAACAATTTTGATATTTTATACAAACTTAGTTAACAATATATTTCATGTTTATCGTTTCACATTTAATACAAATTATTTTATTGACATTTGGTGTACTTTAACATTCTAGATAATTTTGAATTTATTAGGTAAATATATTATGTTCACTTAAAATGTGAAAGGTGTTATAAAACATGATCGTAGATGAACAAATATAGTTTTGAAATAATGTATTTTTTCATAAAATGAAGTTGAGCTGTTGAGTTATATTTAGTTGGTAAATTTGAATGTGAAAGATGTTTAATGTGTTTCACAACTCTCTACTTTGTCAAATGCTCCAAAAGGTAAGGAATTTAGTACTCCATTACTCTTTTAAGTTAAAGTCATGCATCTCTAAATCTCTATTTTGTACTCTCTATCCACATTGGTGAATGTCAAATTTGACGATCTAATTGGGAAATGGACCAATTAGTTAATCAAACCCATAATGCAAGACACATCTGAGATCGCCAAATGTTCGGGAGTTCCTCTATTCAATTCTTTTCCTTCTTCTTGTTGCTGGATATGTCGTTCGTACACATCTTCTCTTTGTTTCCCGGGCCTCTAGTGATTTACAGACAGAGCTCGAAAAGATTAAATCTTTGATGATTCCATCATCTATGATTGAGTTACGAAAACTTCTGGATAGTTATCCTACATCTGCACCGAATTCTTTCTGGAATGTCAAAGACTTGTGTATAACCTTCAATAGGTACAATCTCCGGTACAACCTCATTCCTTCACCTTCAGTGTGTGTTTTTCTTTTTTTTTTTAAATTGTAGTTGTACGTTATTGTTTTTATTTTTTTTATTTTAGGGATATAATTACAATTTTACCCTTGTGGTTTAGGGTATAATTGTAATTTTACCCTTGTGGTTTAGGGTATAATTATTCCCTAGGATTTAGGGTTTAGGGTATAATTGTAATTTTACCCTTGTGGTTTAGGGTATAATTATCCCCTAGGGTTTAGAGTATAATTGTAATTTTACCCTTGTGGTTTAGGGTATAATTTATCCCTAGGGTTTAGGGTATAATTTATCCATAGGGTTTAGAGTTTAGGGTATAATAGTCATTTAAATAAAATAAATTTAAAAATAAAATAAAAAAACAACATTAATGAAGAAGAATGAATTAATTAAAAAGGGTGGGGACCAAGGTCAATTGGTACAACCGGTTGCACCCTGGTCCTTCTTGCAAGGAATAGTTTTCTTCTCCGTAATAGAAGATTGTTATTGTAACCTCAATTTATATGCTATTGCTACATCCATCTCAAAGCAACATATACGTTTGATTTTTTTTATTATAGATATTTCATCTATCTAAAGAGCAAAATCTTCCATGTAGACACATTAAGAATCTATAAACTAATGAATAAAAACTTATATACATTGTTAGTGTATTTTCTAATAGTTTTTTAATAAAAAATTGAATATAAAAAAATTATACATTTATTAATAAACATATACAATATAATATTATTGAATAAAAATTAATAAGCATATAGATTCATGCATGTGCCCGAATGCACATGAGATCAATTCATTTATATAAACATAACTAGTTAAGAAAACGTTAAAGAGTTACGTGAGGAACGATATCATGCAAATATATATATACATTTTAATCGAAATTGGCGTTCGAAGCGGAATCGACGATTACTCTATTTTTTTTAATGATCTGAGAACGAAATTACATTAAAACCAATTTAGTTATAGTAGGGGTGAGAAAAAATACCGAAAACTCAGTATACCGCGTTCGCCATATCGAAAAATACCGAAAAATGTCGAAGTTTCAACTTACCGAAATTTTCGGTACGGTATGGTTGCCGAACCGATAATTTCTGTACGGTATCGGTATTGGATATTAAAATTTTCGGTATATCGGTATACCGAAATTATTTTCGATATTTCGATATCGGTATACCGATACCGATATACCAAAAATTTTATATTTATTTTTTAAAATTTAATTATACATAATACTATATTTAAGTATATATTATATTATTAATATATTTAAATTATTTTTATTTTATTATGTATCACATTTATTCATATATATTTTAAAAATTTTTAAATAAGCTCTAATAAAAATAAATAAAAATATAATACACTTCTAAATTAAAATATAGGAGTTTAAAAATATAATAATAAAAAATTTGTTATTTAATATATAATTATGAATAAATTAAAAGGAACGTAAGTGTCAAAGTAGAATGTTTGAGATTAGAAAATTTAATTATTTTGAAATATTTTTATATTAATTTTATTATTTTGATTAAAATTAAATATTATTTTTTGGTATGGTTTCAGTAAATCGGTATTTTTCGGTATGTTGAATTTTTTATATGAAACGATATGTCGGTATTAATTGATATTTATCGAAAAATCAGTATGATGTAAATTTCGGTACGGTATCGATATCCGATTTAATTTACCGAAATTTCGGTACCAAAATTTCGGTATCGCTATCGGTATGAATTTTTCCATACCAAAATTTTCGATACGATATCGGTATTTTCGGTATACCGATATTACCCACCCCTAAGTTATAGTTCCTAATTTCCGAGAATAGTCTGGTTGCATATCTATATGCAAGTATCGCTCTATAATCTAGTAGAGTATTTGAGTAGAACATATTTTTTTTTAAATCAAAACATTTATTAAGTGTAACTACTAGTAAATTTATTTTTATTTGGTGTAACAATGTTAGAAATTTCCAAAAATCACACACTTCTAATAATGGCGGTACTGTAACCACTTTGATCATCCCAAAACTTCGACCACAGCATCACTCCGCCGTACTTCCTCGATCTCCTAATCACCGGGAGAATCTCCGTCGTCAACACGTCCGCCGGAATAAAACCGCTTCCGGCTGCCTGCGGCGCCGCAGGAAGCCCTAAAAATATCTTCCCAGCGTAAACAGAATTCTTCAACGCCTCCCACGAATTCTTCAAATTCTCGGTATTCCCCGGAGCGTACTGGCACGGCGGATTATTGTAGAATTGCACCCACACGTAATCGAACGCCTTCGTATTAAGCGCCGCCCCCAACAACCGATCGGGGAACGGGCACTGCGGCGCTCCGGTGACGTAAACTCTCCTACGCCTCCTGCTCAGCAATTTCAAATGCGTCACGAGATCGTCGTAGAACAGAGGAGATCCGAGCTCGATATCCAGATCTATTCCGTCCAAAACGGCGTCGCCGAGGGGGCGGATTGCAGATCCTCCGCCGCCGCCGAGGAAATTGTTCCATAAGTAGATGGAGAATCCTATGGCGTCCTCTCTGGAGGAGAGGGAGTAGTTTCCGATGCCGCCGCGATGGAGAGCATGACCTTGATGCCGCGGCGCTGGCAGGCGCGGATTCCGTCGGAGACGACTCGGCAGGAGTTGGTGGCGGGATTGCACTGTCCGGCGAGGTTGAGCTCGGGGGTTTGGCCGCCGCCGAATTTGTTGAGGAAGGCGATGTTGACGTAGGAGAATCTGCCGGTGGCGCAGGTTTCGGCGAGGGTTCCCTCGTTGCCGTTCTGGCCCCAGTAGACGGCGATGCCGCCGCGGCGTCCGGCGGCGGAGGTGTGGAGGAGGGTACAGAGGAGGAGGAGCAGTAGTGGAGGTACGAATTCCATTTTAGTTAGTGATGACATACATGGTGGGCCCATCACCCTTCCTGAGATTGGTAAAAGAGGTAAATCGCAAGACGTGTTTCCCTGAAGATTGGTGGAGGAGATAAATCACTGTTATTTATAGATATAATCAAACGAGATATTTGAATTATTAGTTTGTGTTTATTTATTTAAAAAAAGAATTCTTTTACTTATTAGTCAAAGTTATTTGGGAAAGATCCTTATAAGATCGTCTCACATTTTATGTGAGACGGTCAGAAGGGACAATTTTTATATAAGAAAAATAGAGTAATAAATTAATGAAAAGTGATGATGTTATTTCATGAATAATTTATAGTATAAATAAAAAACGATACTCCCTTCGTCCCGGAGAAGTTAGTGAGGTAAGAGAAATAATATTTAATGTGTAGTGGTCAGATTTATTAGAGATGATATGTGGGCTCCATGAGAATAAATTAATTGTTTTGGTGTGGGTTCCCTGTATTAAAAAGAAAATGTGTCAACTTTAGTGGGACAAACTAAAAATGAAAGTGTGTCAACTTTTATGGGATGAAGAGAGTAACATTTTATAGCGAAAGTGATAACTATTTTAAAAAGTGAAAAATTGTCTCATGTGAGACGATCTCACGAATGATCAAGTTATTTTACTTATTTTATTTTATTTTTTGGAAAAAAAAGTTACTTTTATTTAATTAAGGATGATAACATGGCAGATCTAATATTTGAACCTACCACATTATGGAGTAAAGAATGGGTCTTAATTTATCGCCTAGTAATTTGCAAACTAAATGGAACTCACCTAATTTAATAATCACTTCCATTTAATAAAGTTGTTTTTAATTTGAAGTATATAAAATAATAAGAGGATAATTTATTTTATTTAATTATAAAATTATATGAAAGTTGTTGAGTTGAGCATGAAGGCAGATGATAATTTTGTAGTGATGTGGTAGTGTGAATGTGATAATATTATATGAATTGATATTTTTATAAGTGCGTATAAATTTTTTAACAAACAAAAATAGAAAATGTAAAGGGAGTAGGATGAGGGGAGTGTATATATTCGAAAATGTAAAGGGAGTAGAATGAAGGGATTATATATATTCATATATGTATTGTGATGTTCATTTTTTAAGTATGAATAAATGCTCAAAACAAAAGTAAATATTCACATATTTATGATTCATTTATCTTACATTTTATGGAATGGTGAGTATTTATTTTAGGAAGTAATTATATATGGAATATTATTTAATTAGATTTTTTTTTGAGATGATACTAATGTGAGGTGGATCGATTGTTCTTAAAATATGACTGTTACTATGTTATACAAGAAAAATAAGCCTATAAGTAGTTAAAACATGTTTTTATAAAATATAATAAATAATGCATTAAAGTATTATGTTAGAACTTTTAACTATCCATAAATATATGTTAACTATAAAATAATTATAATTTAACCATGGATCAACCTGTTACCTGCTTCATGATTCAAAAGTTAGGTGTTCACAATGTTATATCTATATATTTTTATTTGTTATTATTAAGTAATTTGGGGCCAGCGGATTGAGTAGTTAGTCTCAATTAGATTCGAAGATTTATTACTAGACTATATTTAAATGAATATTTTATACTCCCCCTTCCTCCTATTATATACCGTTTTTGTTAATTTAAATGCCCCATTAAGTACAATCTTTAAAATTTCGAATGTTATAATTTATGCATCTCGTAAAAGGTTTTCATCAGTCATCGCTATCTATAAGATTTATTTTTTCTTTCTAATAATACTATTTTTGTAATTTTTTTTCTTAATATATGTATTTATTTATTTATGATCTAATAATTAGGATTTAATATTAATTTTAAAAATATATTTGTAATTAATCCTAAAAAGAATCTTAATATTCTGTGATATTTTGATGTGAAAATTTTTATGTCATTTCGTTGGATGAGTGATTCATATAAGAGTGAAAGAAAGTTAACCTTAAATCAACTAATAAATCATAAGAAAATCAATATTTCTATGAATTTTTTTTAAACCAGTTAAAAAATTTGACTTGTCTCAAGGATAATGCTTATAAGACCACAAGAAAAGGTAAACTCTAATCCATGATTGAGATTTGACAATATTTTGAGTTGAAATGGTCATAATATGGGTTGGGTGAAGTCAACGAGACAACCATAATGAGGCAATGTATATCCATTTTCAATATAAATTAGTATTACATGAATCATCACTGTGCCTGCACTAAGTTGAGAATGGAAGATTTTAATACAACTGATCTCATTTACATGTGTAAAAATATTTGAGCGAGAATAAGCAACATTTCATTAAATAATGATTTAAAAGAAATCTTTAATAGAAATCATCGCTATGCATGCATTAAATTGAAAAGGGAAGAAGTTAATAAAACTGAACTGATGTATACTTATAAAATATCTTTATACATGTCATTAAATACTGTAATCATATAAGGTAAAAAAGAAATTTACGTTCAAAGTTTTGGAAAACAAATGCTAATCTACATTCTTTTAACTCTAAAGAAGTGTAAACTCTAAAGCAAATCATTAGTTTGAATAATCATCAGTGTCTTGAAACAAGGCCTTGGAAACGGAGTTCCCATGATCATTATACCCTCTATCAAGTTTATTTCTTGACATTGGAGTCTCCATCACTACGCTATAGGGCGTTTCCCTTCGCTTTCTTTTCGATTTGTTCGTAGGATGATCAAACCTACTCTTGTTCTTACCCTTGGGTGGCTGCTTTGGTGCCCAAACTCTCTGCAAATCCAGGGCTTTGCTAATGAAAGACGCGGATTTCCTAGCTCTCTCTCTTCTCTCCCGAGCTTCATTCAGGCTTCGGGTATAGTCGTCACAGCTTCCTCTCTCTTCACGGATGTTGCAAGCGTTTGCAGGAGGCTGTGACGAATCTCCTTCAGTGGAGACGGATAGGTTGATGCTGCTAGCCTCAGCCTTCTCATTTCTATCGTGAATATCCCTCCATGATTGATTGCTATCCTCACTGTTGAACATGAGACATGGAGCTTCATCCTCCTCACCAAATGGCAATAAGTCCATTTCAATGAAAATCTTTTTCACAACTTCTTCAAGTTCGTCGCCATATCTGGCCAAGAAACCATCATGCTTGTTAGTTTATGATTTTGAGACAGTAAAAGACTCGAATGAAGAGTGTTCATTCACCTGGTTCTGATTGTTCGTTCGACATAATCATATAAGCTGATATGTCCGTGAATTCCTCCTGCCACAAGGTACTGAATGATCTCTAACAGGGAATATATCTGCTTCAGCAGCTTCTGCTTTCTGGATTCTCCCATCGTTGCTGAAACATCTGATCGCAGAATCTCCATTCGAAGTAAGATCTGTAGTTCATATCTAGTGCAAATTAAGAGAACACAGGATCAATTAGTCAAGTGCATTGAAAAGGAAGCAAAATTTACTGAGGGGGAAATAAACGTAAATAGAGCATACTCTCGAACTATATGTTCTGGTGATGAAGATGGACTAGGATCCTGATGTATCTTCTTCATGTTCTTAGGTGATCTTAGTAGCAGTTCTACTAGTTCGTCACATAAAGCTTCTCTACTAGAATCATCCGAAGTTTTGATCGATTCTTGACCTTCAGAATTATTTCCTTTCTCATACTTGTGATGCAGCCAACGAACAGATGATTTGACAACTCGCTCCGCTAGTTTTTGCAAGTCCATCCCTGATTTCAAACCATGGTCGACACTCTTTGAGAGATTGTTCAAAAAGGTTTTTGAATTCTCCGGTAGAGAATCCAGCATAACTCCCTCATCTACTGGGGTTGGTTCGGATGACAATGCATTACAATCAGACGACCTGTCCAGAGTCTTAGATCCCGGCTTGGGTGGTAACAAACATTGATCAACTCTGCTAATTTGCTTCATCCAGCATTTCAAGAACTTCAGCTTCTTAAATTTTTGGAGGTATCTAGTAGCATAAAGTTCAAACAAGTCACAATCATATCCTCCAAATGCTTCTTTACGAAAAGAACTCATAGTCATCTCCTGATACAGATGCTTTTGCCCCTTTTTCCTTCTCCCATTTCCATACTGTTCACAATGACCAGATGTTGAGGTATTTGTTTGGGAACCAGACCACCTGTTCGAGCCATTCATCTTATCACCATTAAATACACTTTTATCTTTAACCGAAACATGACCAGAATCAGAGATGCAGAGGATTCCAAGATGAGCTGTAAAAGGCTGCAAACTACCCATGATTGTATCTCCGCTGCTAATCAAGAAGGAGACTGAGGCCCAGTAACCTTTCATATGAAGAAAACTCAAGAACATTTGCCAAGTGGGTATTTCATTTCTATAACTGAGTCCACCCATTTCTTCATGCAGCATTTCAAGAACCTTGTTTGCAAAAAATTCATCACCAATCTTCTTTTTGTTTTTCTGCGAGTCCTGAAAGAGCTCGCGTACTAAAACAATAGACGAGCCTCTAGTCGTCCCACACTCATCATACCTATGAACACTCTTAACATGTAGCTTCAATTTTCCGTCACCTATACGAAGCTGAAGTGCATCTTGACTACACGAAACATGTGAATCTCTAGAGCCCATTTTATCCAAGATATCCACAGTTTCAAGATTGCAAGACAAACTCTTCAGGTTCACAAACTCAAGATCGCAGCACTTACATTCTAAAGGAATTCCATTCAAACCTAATACTTCAAGATTTAATTCTCCTATATATCTTTTCCTACCAAAATCAACAAAGTCAAATGACACACCAATTCTAGGATAGATTAATCCTAAAGGCAACAAAGCTGAGCCTAAGATAATCAAATCACTGGAACAAAAACCCCATCCCATTTCCCTAATGCCATCTCTCACAATTACTAATTTATCCCCACATCCCTTTTCCTTCTCATCAACCTCTGCAATCCCCAATTCATCATTCTTAACATCAACCCAGCACAAATGAATATCCCTGGCAGCAAAAGCCTCTCTCACAGGGCGAAAAACCTCAGTAAATTCACACGACTCCAAATAATTAAGCGAAAAATTAACCGATTGATGAATTGGGGAAAGCAAAATAACCAAATTAGAGGGAATTTCCATAAAAGCATTATCATTAAGGTTGTTCTCACCTAATAGGTTATCCTTGTCAGTCTCCCACGCATAGTCGTGAATCAACTGAAGCAACGAGCTGGCAGCGAACGATGCACGTGCGCAGCGTGCTGAATTTTCCAGATCAACGAGGTTAGATACGGATTTCAAGGTGGTGGAGAGGGAATCTAGAGTCTGTGTTGGAAGACTGAAGGAGAGGGAGCGGTATAGGTGGTGGGGAAGAGCTGCGGCGGTGCGTAGGGGAGAGAAGGAGGAGAAGAAAAGTTTGAAGGCGGAGAGAGTGGCGGAGAGCGGAGGGAACCGGAGGAGGCGATCTGCGGCTGATATGACGGCGGCAAGGTAGGAGGATGGGTTTTGGGGTGAGAGAAGTGGGTCGAGGTCAACGAGGAGAACCAATCGTTGAGTTTTGGAGAAGTTCAGCGGTTGCAGATTCACCGGCGTCTCCATTGGTGGCGAGGCTAATATGCGCAGGATGCGTACTATTCCGGCATTTACCGTCTAAAGTGAGCAGCCGGCTGCCGAATGAGAAAAACAGATCGAGGAGAAATGCTAAAATGCGCCAGAGCGGGAGATATTACAAATGGGCGGGCTAAATTTTCAAATGGTTTTTGAGGGGTAAATCTGACATTTTATCATAATATCGCAAAAAGCGTCATTATTAAATTTTCTTAATAATCCAAAATACTTACGACGCCGTATTGAACCCTTCTCCATTTTCCCACTGCATGGGTTCTGAACTCTGAGCAAACTGGTTTTTCCACAGCCCTCTGCTCTAAAATTCATTAGCCCTAATTAGAATCAAGAAATAAAGTGGAGAATAATAGGGGAAATCAATAAATTAGTACAATGCCCTTTGTTTCTTCTTTAAAGATTTCGATTTTTCCACCGCCTCAACTTTTTATTCCAAGACTAATTAACCCCACAAGCCCTTCAATTTTCAGAAATTTTCCTCATTGCCCCAATTCTTACTCCTCAGTTTCCAGTTCTAGACAGACCATTTTCCGCGCCAAATCATCTGAAGAAGAAGCGGATGTTTCAGAAGCAGCGGATGAATGGATACAGAAATTACCTGATAAAAAGAAGGCTCTGTATTCTCACAGTTTGCCTTGCGTTGAAGCATGGCTACGAAGTCTAGGGTTTCGTCAGAGCAGAGATGATAGAGCTGTTTGGTTTGCGGAGAAACTTGATTGGCATGCTCAGCTTTCGCTTGATGTCACTGATTTGTACATAAGGTTTGCTCTTCTAAAGATTTCGTTTTTCAATTTTTTACATCGTGTTATTGTAGAGTTTGTGCGTGATTCAGATTGTCATGTGTTGTTTAATTCATATGTATGATGGCGATGAAGCTGATATAACATGACCAATTTTTGTTTAGCTTTTTTTGTTCAAGATAATGTTGGGTTTCAGTACTTTGATAATATGCGTGTATTCTAATTGAATTGAATTCAAGTGAAGTGAAGCAATTGTGTGCATGGTCTGATCAATAATAAGCCTATATTAAGGGCTCTATTACATAGAATATCGATATAGTGTCATAATACATAGAACAACATAGGATGGATAAATAGCATGGTTAGAAATTGAAGTAGATTATTGAGCATAACTCAAATTCTAATGAATAGAGTCATAATACATAGAACAACATAGGATACATAGCGTGTTCGTAGAAAGGAGAGATGGTTGGGTTGGCATCTCCCCCAACAGGGATGGGAACAGCCTTCAGGCTTTACCTGTTAACAGCATAGGATACATAGCATTGTTAGAGATTGAAGTAGATTATTGAGCATAACTCAAACTCTAATGAAGTCACAATAGGGTTCCAAAACCATTAAAAAGGGGAGGGTTTCTATTCTTTTTTAACCATTACTTTGAAATTCAAGGTATAGCACCGTTCTGTATTTATTAGCATAATAATTCTTCCTAATCCCTTTTAATTAAGGCTACCAACTGCAACAGAATAGGTGGCAAAAGTTGCGCACCACACCACTTCAAGAGTCTCTAAATCGATTGTTTTAAAAGGTGTACTATTGGAAATTGCTTTGATTCTAAAATCTTTAGTAGATCAGCATGAGGAGGCATAGATTGAGCCCTCTTCAGAAGGTTTCTATTCAAGTATATGCAGTTCCATTTATTAGGGAGTTAACTATTGTGGAATGTCCAATGGTTCCTTGTCTTTGTGAAACCACAACCTTTGTCAGTTATAATTTTAATGTCATGTTATTAAATATTCTGTTTGACCAGGCGACAGCCTACTTACTACATCTACGCATTTGTGGTTTTTATCAAATTGAAGGGATATTTGATGTTTACTCTCTAGAAGTCCAAATTCTTTGCATATAATTTGTTGGTTATGGCTTTTTCTGGGCTTTTGTCAATATGCTGGTTTTTAGATTGGCTATTATCCTCCAAAAACCCAATTGTAATGGAAAATGTAGTGGATGATAACCTTTCAGTGATCTGTGAATAGAAGGACATGAATATCATGTCTGAGCCAGTCATCTCGTGCTTAATTATGGACTGCAAATAATTTATCTGCTACAAGTGCACATTTTCTATTCATTTGCTAAGTGCTCATATTCATATTTTCTGGATTAGTGGTCTCTGAGTGCTCAAATTTCCTCAGCAGTTGACTGATTTGCTAATTTGTAAAGTCTAAGATCCTAAGTAACGAACTTCAGGAGTCATGAAAAGGAAATAGTAGTTGATTCAATTTGTATGCCGGAAATGACTTACTCCAGACTGTTTCCATTAACAGATTATTTTTCGCCCGTTTCTTTCTTGACGGTAGTCAATTTTCCTAACAAGTGCAGGTATCTGAAGAATGGACCTGGCAATCTTGATAAAGACATCGAAAGGAGATTTAGTTATGCATTAAGTAGAGAAGACATCGAAAATGCGATACTTGGAGGACCATGAAGCCGATAATCCATTCGCGTTAATTTGCAAAATTGTTTTATCAAATGAACCTGGGTGAGCTCTACACTGTATGTCAGTTGTCTTGAATGACAATCTATTTAGACTGTCATTTTTCTGGTAGATATCTACGAGTATACTATTAAATTATTGAAGGAGAATGTTTGCATAGCATAGAGTATCCCATTGCTGAACTTTTTGAACTTGGATCTTTCTGTATATTCAATCTTCTATGAGAAGTCAATAAACCAACAGTTTTTACTCCAGTGAGATGTGATAAATAATGAATATTCATTCTTTCTTCGCTGGTTCATCTAGTTCAATCAGTTTTTATTTCAAATGAACAAGGAGAGAGCATATCTATATATATAAATATAAATGAGGCAGGAAAGAATCGATAGCAATAAGTAAATCAGATCTAATAATGCCAAACGTGGCCAACTGGTATGTTTGATTGCATAGAGAGAGAATGTGTTCATCATATGCTAAAGTTAAACAAACAAACCAACTTCTTTGAAAGAAGAATCGAATAACAAATTTGGCTACATGGAAGTAAAAAACAGCCTACAGTCTCAATTGCGATGAAAATACTCTCAATATGAGTAAATCCAGTATTCAAAGCAGAAAGGGCTAATAGCTGCAACAACGTCATACAGTAAACGACGCAGGCTATTTGGAGCACGAAAAATGAAATTTCTTAGAAAAAATCAATCCATCAGAGGAGGGCACTTAATCAATTAAGCATCTCACAGGTATGTGCATCTGTGTTGCCACCACCGATTTAATCCTCATCCATCCCTGCAGGTGGATCCCCCCTCCTTGGACCACCGGCTGGTTTTGCCATTATGATCTGCAAGAAAGCACATAAAACTCATTTAGCAAGAAAGTAAACCACACCCAACCAGCTAGCATGATGAAAGCAATCTTCAACTTCTATGTTAATGCTAAATTGTATAACATCATGCCATCAACTTCACATCTGATTATTGTCATCAAGTTTGTAGTGACAAGTTAGATTTTCAGGTGAAAAAAGAGAAGTACCAAGTTACGGCTATAGTGTATTACCTGATCAACTCGCAGGACAGTACAGGCTGCATCTGTAGCATATTTTAGGGCAAATAATCTGCAGAAGAAGGAAGATATCGTAAGTCAATCATAAACCAAATACATAAAGCAGCAACTATGTAATGCACGTGGGCTAGCTTGAGCCAATTCTCACAGATTGGACAAGGAGTTTGCACAAAGCACAGAGCTTTGGAACATAGAATTCTCTAGACTAACTTACTTGGTGATGTACAGATCCCATATATTCATTGCAGAGACATCCTTGCAGATACCTCCCTCCAAATCAATGCCCACTTTGGAGTTATCAGATGCATGTTGAGCATATAAAGAGGATATAATCTCAATTGCATTAAGCCCAGCGTTTTCAGCCAATGTCTTAGGTATCATTTCAAAACTTTCGGCAAATTTTGAAATTGCATATTGATCCAATCTGGAAAACAACAAATTTGTCTTAAAAAGAGATGCATCATTTAAACACACGCAAGTGAAAATACTGAATCGTAAACAAAACTACAGCACAACTTCAGTTGCAAATATTGAAGTTTTAGAGAAAATTGATGGTTGCCTTTCTAACTTAGCATAAAATACAGTTATCTCCTGATTCAAATAAGATGGCAAATCATGTTCAGACGGCAAATCATGTTCAGACAAACATTAGTCTCCCTGTTTAAATTAAAACTCGGCGAAGACATCAAATATTGTTTCTTTTAATTTTTTTAGCCAGAAATTTCACTAGTTAACAGAAATCTACAACACTAATGATGCATTTGGTTTGTAACCTTACAACATAACATATTCTCCCATTGAATATTCTATAATTTGAATCTTTCAAAAAGTAGGAGTTAATATTGGGGTAAAAAATACAGAAACAAATACCCGGTCTCTTTGAAAGAAAATTCTTTAAGCCTTTTAGCTAATTCAATTTCAGTAGCTGCTGCTCCAGGTACTATCCGACTATCCCTGCACATAGCCTGGTGTAAAGTAGCACAATTAATAGGTAGAAACCTTACATCTCATTTCATAAGGAAAAAAAGTACCTTGAATACATTCACTCCATCATCAACTGCTCTTTCAAGATCATCCAATATGCTATCAGTGCTTCCGCGAAGCACAACGGTAGAAACAGAATTTCCACCTTGTTCATTCTTAACAATTGTAACCTATAAGAAAAAATGTCCAGCATCAGTAAGCATAGGTAAAACATAATTGTGAAAAAAAAAACCAAGTATAAAGCAGGCTTGCTATCATACTCTGGACCCGCCTATTTCCTCTACTGAAACAGAATCAACGTATCCAAGATCATCTGGATCAGGCTGACCAAGCTTTAACTGCTCTCACAAAATTGCAGATTGTTAGGGGACTAAAAACATGCTGATAGTTCTAATTCAATCGGTGAGGCTTACAAGTCCAACAGCACCAGTGGTGCGACAAAATCGACGTAGCTCAAATTTGGAGCTAATTTTTAACACCATGAGCCTACAAAAACCATGTATTGAGTATTCAGTCACCCATATCAACGAAAAAACTACTACCAATTTTTTTTGAAAAATACTATATTAATGATAGGAAAATTGAATAGAAAAAACATTTTGGAAAAAAAAGAGCCAACATAATCAACTTGATAGCATTCTCGAACACATAATGTGTGAGATATGACGCAAAAACCAAAACACCAGCTACATAACATAATGATGGAAAATCTGAGCTATCAATGGCAATTTCTTATAAAATAAAATGTCCTAAAACCCAGTCCACTTTTGAAAATGATATGGAAAAGAATATTGAACAGACATGTCGAAAACTAATAAAAATCACAAGCTAAAATCCAAGATAAGGAAACAAAAAAAAAAAAAAAAAAAAAAGGAAGAATGATATTAACCATCTTTAATAAAAAGATGAACATCCAACAATAGAGAGATCAGAATCATAATCCCTAATTTTCTATCCATTTAAAAACGAAAGATACAAATTACTAAATAAACCCTTGACACAGATTAATACAAGATAGAGGGATACTGTACAAGTATGCCGTGCATAGGCAGAGGAGAGACGGAACTTCAAGAAAACCAAACAGCAATTACATGAAGTTTACTTGAACAACTATTCTCCAATGTAGTCATCATTCTGAAATAAATGATTACTATAGATAAAAATTTTACTTGTAGCGGTCGCAAAAATGCAATGCCATTTCACCAACAGCCGCTCCGCTAACAATGACCTTGGCACCTGAATCTGCAACTGCTTTAATTAGCTCTTCAACCTTAGCTTCTTCTGTCTTTGCATAATTTTCAAGCTGCAACATTAAAAGTTATGAGATGCATATACATCAGTTTACATAAGCAGGGAAACACGCTCTGTGTTCAATAAGATTTGGAGTTTGTTTAGCGCAGAGAGAAAAGGTCAACCAGGAGATAAAGCATTAAAAAGGACTTATTCAAGTTAAAGCTTGTGTAGAAATTTGATTGGGTTTCAGAAAAAGTGGGGATGTGACTACCGCTGCTAAAAACTATCTTAACTAACTAAATAGAAGCTTGAATAAGTAATTTAAAATTCCAAATGTCATATGATTCACATAATGAACAATTATTACATACTTACGTAATAATAAAAGACACCATACACAGTAAAGTCCCTAAAAAAGATAGGAGAGTGAGATACTTGACATATACCTGCTCAGAACTATGAATAAGAACCGTTCCTTTTGTTTCAGTAGCAGTTGTGTCAACACCTCCAACAAAAACAGCAACCTGACATTGGATTGTAATGGATCGTTCATAATGAGCACATGCCATAAAAGCATGTAAAAATTTCAGGAAAACTCAACTCAAGATTGAATCCCACAAATAATGAAACACATAATTCTGAATTACAAGGCAGGCTAATCAAAATTTCGACACAACAATTCAACCTGTATGAACAGTAGGCTATTCGAAGAAGACAGCATTTTCACTAATTTAATTTTGTTTCAGTTATTTTAGATTCTTCCTCATGATTTATGCATAAATAAGCAGCTTCAGGTTTCTACAAGCAAGTTAACTGATAATTCAGAATATAGCTGCTAAAACTTTTAACAAGCCAAGACAACAAAATCAGTAATGGGACAATGACATACATGTACTACCCAGTAAATGCGACTTTAATACATACCTTGGCCTTCTCCATTCTCTTTATAGTCCCAGCAGCATCACTCTTTAAAACCATACCCCTAACTACTACAGAATCATGCAAACCTCCACCCAATAGCTTTGCAACCCGCACATTATCCACATTGAAGTTCATTGGATTCTTGGGGCAAACTTGTATGCAAGCCTTCAAAGGAAAGATTGCGATTAAAAAACATCAAAAGATACCTCCAGTGAAAAGCTTAGAAATACTAAACTTCAAAAGTTAGGCTGAAGTATAATTGTTTGAAAAAGTTGACATTACCTCAGCAATGAGAGGACATAAATTATCCTCTTGCCCAAATTGTTTGCTGGCTATCGCAGATCTCATTCGAGAAATTACTTCATCTTTGCCTCTCACATCCATACTTTCAGAACCTTTTTCAACCAATTCCTCCAGCACTTCAACAGTCTGGAACAAAATTATACTAAGTTCAGCAAAAAAAAAAAAAGGCGAAATACATATTTTGATCAGCACTAATAAATTAGCAGTATCAAACCTTATTGATAGCTTTTGTGTATCCAACAATGATCTCAGAAGGGTGCAATCCCATCCTAATGAGTTCTTCAGCATTTTGAAGAAGTTCCCCAGCAAAAGAAACAGTCAAATTGGTTCCATCTCCTATTTCCTCTTGCTGTGATTTCCCAGCCAAAACCAAAATTTTGGCAGCAGGATGCTGAACCTCCAGCTCATTTACAATTGTTGCAGCATCATTTGTTACAAAGACCTTATCCAAATGATTGATAACCATCTTATTCATACCTTGACAAAAAGAAAGAGAAGCATATGAGAAGAATTGGATGAAGTCTATACTTAACAAGACTGATAAGGATAATAAGTTCCTTTCCACGGAAAAACTCAAAAGCACACAAAGATTGGAAATCAAAGTCAAAAAATAAAATGAGAAGAACTTCTATTACAATTTACACTAAATAGAAATGAAAATCATGCAAAGTAACATCGATGTTCCAGGAAAAAGGGAAAAAAAAACTGTCATAAACATCTAGCAATTTTCTTTCTCTAGTCAATCTAACAATGTTTGAAATGTGCAAAGGATCATCGGCAAATATCAATGCTAAAGAGCTATCACTTCACACGCTGAAGTGAAACAGAAGTTAAAATTAACGACGTGTTGGAAGAAAGGTAGAGATGGGGATGGTGGAACTAAGCAAACCATTGGGGCCGAGTGATGTGCGAGTAATGGAGGAGAGTTGTGAGCAAGCGTCAATGTTCTTCAACACCGCTTCGTCCAGCCCAGACAGATGGCGGTGCCCCTCTTTCAGCAGCGACTGCATCATCGGCATTCCCACCATTTTTATCTGATTGAAATTCCAAACGAGAAATCTCTGTAAACAAATATGGCAAATTGAAATGGAGCAGGGATTTAGTGCCGACTTAACGAATCTATGACGAACTCACCGATTTGTAGACGCTCCGATGTCGATCGAAGTAGGGTTTTTAGGGTTACTCAAAATGAAATGGCGGTGCTCATCGTAATAAAAAATACGAACTTTAATTTATTTTTTTTCAAATTAATTCCCACCTTTAAAATTTGTAAAAAAAAAAAAAAAAAACTCCATATATATATTTAATGGCAAAATTTATATTTTTAAAAAACCATTACAGTTTAATGTGTGGTTTTTTTTCCCTATTAACCATTTTTATTGTAAGAAGTGTAATTGGATTAATAAGGAATTGTGAAAATTTATAATAAAACTGTGTGAGTATGATTTTTATTTTTTAATAATTTCAAAATAAAATTATTTATTGTTCGATAAAAATTGAATTCTATAAGAGATAGTAGTAAGAATTCTTAGGAAAAATGGTGGATGAATTTTGATTCGTCTAAATTAAAATAAGTTGAGATTGAAATGTATTAGAAATAAGAATTCTAGATAAGTCATAAAGAAATTATTAATTTGCTAGAATAAACTAGTAAGTAAGATTGATTGAAATTTTAGTTTTTTAGAATACTCTAGTTATTAAGGGAAAAAAAAAGTAGTACATACATTATTGAAGAGAGATGGATGTTTTTTTTTTTAAGAGAGATGAATGTTTTAAGAAGTTTACATGGTTTTTTCAAGATCTATAAATAAAAGGTCTTTCTCATGGGATTAAGAAAGTTGAATTAAATAAAGATAAATTCTCATACTAAGTGAGTTTCCACCCTCAATTAAGGTGATGCAATTTATTATATTAAAAAATAATACTCCATGTCTATAAGAAATAAGATATTTCTAAAGCCAAAAAAAACTAATTACATTCATATATTTTTAATTAACTTTCGTTATCTTATTGGCCCTTTCTTATATGGTTTTGTTGCCTCAACAAGTACACAAACAATGCTGAAATGCTGTCTTATGCGTCCGCTAACGAATCGATCATGCATTCCTAAACACGAAATCAAGATTATATTTCAAAATTTTATTTCTATTATAACCACTCTCATGAAATCTTTATCTTTATCTTTATCTTTATATATATATAAAGACCTGTTTTACCATTAATTTGAGATAAAATCTAATTTACCACATTAATTATTTTTAACCTAAGATAACTTTTGTGAACCAATTTTCACCCCTTATTTTTACAATTAAATCTACACCATCCATTTATTTAACTCATCTTTGTACATATTAGACAAACCCTAATCTATCATTCAAATTTTAACACATCTTTGTACATATTTTATCATCTTTAATCATTCATCTCCTTCCTGAAAAACATTTAGTGGACTGAATTTTCACTCCTGAATAAATAAAAAGTAATTATGTGATTTCAAAAAAATATCATTAATCCTTAATTGTTGCTATAATAGTAATTTCGACTATTATTTTTGAAATTTGTTCATTCATCAACAGTTGGATCAAATTAATTAATTCATTAATATTAATTTAGGCAATTTTAGCAAATTACTTTGATTGAGTCATTTCGGCTCAATTAAGTATAAACCACGGTTTATTTAAACGACTAATTTATCAAATGCATGTATTCACTTTTACCGTCTTAAAAGATTTTGTTCTCTTCTCCGTTTTCAATACTTCTGAATGCTCCGCAGTATACGTGATCAAAGATTTGGCAAAAAACAAAGTCAACATCTCCATCAAAGTAAGATGTATTCGACTTTTCGAATCAAGGTTCAAGGGTAGTTCTCCAACTCTTGAAGGAGTATTTCATGATATTAAGGTTTGTATAATTTATCTTTATCATTTGTTATCATCTTTGAAAAATATAAATCGTGTGTTAACAATTCTACTTTATCAAATATTAATATAGATTTATTCAATGTATTTAGGGTCGCCGTATTCAAGTGACTGTCTTGAGTAGCCACATGGCAAAATTTCAACCAAAACTGAATGAGAGTTGTATGTACGATATGCATAAATTTTGTGTTTCTGACAACTTGACAAACTACAAGATAACACCTGAAATTCACCATATTTATTTGATACCTTCCACAAGTATAACTGAAGTTTACAATAACACATTTCCCCAGAAAACTTATTCTTTTGTTTCCATTGATGACATAGAAAGAGTTTCAGACGACAAGATTCTTATAGGTTCGAAATTCTCGCTACCTTAGTATTTTCATTAAATATTCTTATGTTATATGCTTTATACTTATAGATAACATCTAGAAGAAATTCTTATTTTTTATATCCAATTTTTGTAGACGTCATTGAAAAATTGGGGAATGTGTATAGATCTCTGATGGTGCAGGTCGGTGACGTCCCAAAAAAATTATGGAGATAAATTTGGTGGATTTCGAGTAAGATATTAATTATTAAATTTTGTTTTATGTTTGTATTACATTAAAGTTGATTTTTAATCATAATTTTTAATTTTAATTAAATATTCAGGTGTAGAAGCATGAGGGTGGCAATATGGGGAAGAGAAACTCATGAACATGATTAGAGGGATAAGAGATAGTATGTCGACATCATCTTATGTAGTCATAATTCTACAAATGTTTAGGATAAAGAGAAATGATGGTATGTTTGTTCAATAATTTAAGATCTTATTTATTATCACCATATTATAAAGTAAGAATTACCATGTTTTGAATTAATTTGGTAATATATTTTTTTCATTCATTTTTTATTTATATTGGGTCGAATTAACAATTACTGAGATATCCACAACAACTTCCTTCACTCCATCAAGAATTATATCATCTGATCATTGCGGGAGAATTGAACAGTACAACGCAAGGTAATTAACTGATTAAATTTTTTAGAGCTTTAACTATTGAAGTTAATATCATTTCCTATATTAGAAATGTCTATTGAAGCATCAGTTACACCTTAGTTTGTAATTATGGACCTGACTATGCTTGAATCAAAATTTCATTTAATAAAGGTTTATCTGCCATATATTATTTTCACTGTCTTATTGTCAATTATGAAAGTGACATATATGGAATAAATGTCCAACTAATTCTGTAATATATAAAGATATTATTAGCAGAGTTATTCAAGGTAATTACATATATCCAGGTTTTTGTATTGATTTTCATTTTTGATAGTTGAAGTAACACTAAATAACACTTTAATTAGGGTTTACCAGTTCATCCTCCTAAGTTAAGACCCATCAAGATGTCTTTGGTACAATATCTCAAATATTAAATTAGGGATTTGAGAGTTAGAAGTTAGGGTTCACTCTTCATTCCACCTACACATCATACACATATAAACTACTCCAGCCTCCAAGCCTTCAACTGCCGCCCCGTCCGCCGCACCTCCGACCGCTGCCGGCCTGTCTGGTTTCCATCACCGGCTTATCGAAGCAAACTAGTATTAACTTTAAAATTAGAGGGAAATCATCGGGGGCAACTGCCACTAGTTCCAAAAAGAAAGGGAAAGAAGTAAAGAAGGAAAATGGAACTACTTTAAGATTATTAGATGAAGAGGACGAAGAAGAAGAAGATAATGTTGGATTTGAAGAGAAAAAGATTTTAATGAGGAAGAACAAATTGATGATGAGGACTTGGAGTTTGATGATGAAGAGATGATAATTAAAATATATTTGCTGCTAGATTTTTGTGTGATGCTTTGATTGACTTATTTTATTTCAAATATTATGATTTTCGTATGTGCATGTTTAATTTTGGCTTAAATGGCTTAGTTCATATGTCGTACTCATATAAATTGTTATATTATATGCCTTTAAATTACTTTATTGGGTAAATATGTTGTATATGAGTTATATTTAGTGTAGAATAAATAATGGTGTTATATTATACATTAATTCCAAGGCGCGCCTCAGGCACAAATATGTCTCGGTGCGCCTTGCGCCCTTAATAACTATGGATGCACCGTATCTTGGGGTGCACCCAGATGTACAGTACTATTAGCCAAAAAATTATAATTTCAATAACTAAAACTAGAATTTCCCAGAAATACATTTAAATTTATTATTATTAGATAAAAAAATTAAATTGATATACTTAATATAACTTTAATATTAAACAAATAAATCTTATTTATGGCTCAATCCACCACTGCTGCCCTACCTATTTACACGCTAACGTTATTCTTATTTATACTCCCATTTAACAGGGAACAACACCACGATTCTCTCTCTTTCCAACTTTTTTTTATCTAAGTTTAATCACCGATCTCTTCTCTCATATAATTCCAACAATGACAACTTAGGGTTCAGTGGCCGCCGCTTCAAAACTAATTGCGCCGTCGCCGTCGAATGCGATTACAATTTGCGGGTATCCTACCCGTTGTCATCCCTATATCTAACCCTTGTTCGTTGATTAAGTTACCATGATTAACTTCCTTCGCATGCTGTCAGTTCAGCGTTCAAATGATTAACCCCTTTACATGCTGGTAGGTTGGGATGGGCGACTCCAGCTTTTGGATAATGAAAGATGTAGATTGGATTTTGTGCAAATTTAATTATTTAAGGAATTGATGAAAAAGAAATGAATTTCATATCTTTAAATCCCACTAAATTAATGAAATTGAAATAAATTCTACATTTTTTAAGCTTCTACACATCAGTATTAAGGGACAATACGTGCATTTCATTGTGCAATTTTATATCTTATAGTAATACTTAAAATTTAAAGTGGTGTCTAATAGTAATTATGAACTCCATTATATACCAAAAAGTTCTTATCCCTAATAAGTATTCACTGTCCTCTAACTTATTTAAAAGTTTAAGTGTGCACGTCCAAAATAACCCATAAATCAGCCACGAGATGTGTCTTATGCTATAATAATCAACGTCAATTAAATAGGTTTGACTTGTGGATGGCACTCTGTAGAGGTAATAAATTTAATATTTTAATTTAGTAAATAAAAGACAGTTTGGCCGAGTAGTCTAAGGCGCCAGATTTAGGCTCTGGTCCGAAAGGGCGTGGGTTAAAATCCCACAACTGTCATTAAATTTTAATTTATTTTTCAGAATTTTTTATTAATTAAGTCATTTTTATATATTTTATTTAAATATAATAACTTTTTTTTATTAAACTAATCGAGTGGACTCGAACAAAAAGATGTTCAAACTTGTTAGAAAAATGATTAAGTTTCAAAATATATATTTGAATCTGTTTGATAAGCAATCCAACCATACGAACGAGTTTTTATTGAGACGAACTAGAGTAGTTTTATAATTTTACATTTATTCTATTTATTTTCATGTAGTAAGCTCAAGCAGACTTCACGAGCTTTTATCGAGGCGAAGTCGAATAGTTTTATAATTCTACATTTATTTTATTTATTTATTTTCATGTAGCAGTTTCAAGCCGACCTTTTAATTTTATTGAATATAAAAGTCTATCAAACTTGTTTTATGTCTTTATTAAATCGAGTTCAAACGAGCTTATATCTAAAAATTTCGAGTCGAGTACCAAGTAATCCCTCCGTCCCTTAGAAACATTTACGTATTTTCATTTTGGGCGTCCCATAAAAATATTTACATTTTCTTTTATAATAAATTGGTACCAACACAAAACATTTAAATATCTCAATTGGCCAACACTACACTAATACAACTACTCACTACTAGGGGTGGGTAATATCGATATACCGAAAACAACGATACCGTACCGAAAATTTCGGTATGGAAAAATCCATATCGATACCGAAATTTCAGTATAATGAAAAATCGATATACCGAAATTTCGGTAAATTAAATCGGATACCGATATCGTATCGAAAATTACATCATACTGATTTTTCGATAAATACCGATTAATACCGAAACGTTGGCACACCGCTCATACCGAAAATTCAACATACCGAAAAATACCGATTTGCCGAATCATACCGAAAAATAATATTAAATTTTAATAAAAATAATAAAATTAATATAAAAATATTTCAAAATAATTAAACTTTCTAATCTCAAACATTCTACTTTAATAACATCTTTTAATTTATTAATGAATTTAATATTATTTTCTACTGTAGTCTTGTCCTGCTATGTTTTCTAGTGTAGTCTTGTCTGCTCTGCCCCATATGCCATTGAACAAAATCACTGACCACTTGTTCAAACTTTTCAAAGCCACCCTATGTTTATTGAGCAGATTTTTAAAAAAAAAATTCTACAAGTATATAAAGCCACGTCAACTGCAAAGGTCATTGTTGCTAATCTCATCCTTGTATCATTTGAAACATATTTATCTTCGTATTTATTTTATTCTTATTTTTTGCATTAGTGTAATTGCATTTATTTGCAAACTATCAATCTCATTCCATCGTCCTTATAAAATCACTATAAACTTGAGATCGCTTAAATTCTAGTACGTTCCTCCCTTGAGTTCGATATTTTATTGTTTGGTCACACCGATGTGACTTAAACATACCTTGGCCATTTTAGTAGTATCGATAATGCTGTCAAGAAGGAAAAGAATAATAAATATTTGCAAAAAAATATTAAACTATTAGATTTCTCTATTATCCAACAGCCATAGCATCTAAAACAACCGAAATTTTCTATCAAAATAAAACTGAAAATGTGAAGGAAGAAAATAAGCACCTAATTCATGGTAAGAAAGAAAATAAGCACCTGATACCAACTTCATGTGTTGATGCCATTAACTTATTTACAGTTATATATGATCTTCTAATTTATTAATGAATATATATATATATATATTAGATAAAAAAATTGGTTATTATATTTTTATATATTTTAATTTATAAGTGTATTATATTTTATTTAATTTTATTAGAGTTTATTTTAAATTTTAAAAAATAAATATGATGCATAATTACATACATATAATTTAAATATATTAGTAATATAAAATATACTTAAATATAGTATTATGTATAATTAATTTTTTAAAAAAATAAATATAAAAATTTTTGGTATTTCGGTTTTCGGTATCTTACCGATACCGAAATACCGAAATATCGAAAATTTTAATATACAATACCGATATCGTACCGAAATTATCGATACGTCAACCATACCGTACTGAAAATTTCGGTATGTTGAAAATTCGATATTTTTCGGCATTTTTCGATACGGCGAGCGCGGTATACCGAATTTTCGGTATTTTTTTCACCCGTACTCACTACCCATTAAAATATTATTTTTCTTACATCAATACACAATAAAATATTATGTTCCTTAATCCCCGTGCAAAAAAAACAAACGGAAACGTTTATCCGGGACGGAGAGAGTAGTTAAGTGGTTTTCACACCAAAAATCACAAGTGACCCGGATAAAACAGTCCATATTCAATATTAACAGAAAATATTACACCATTATATAGCACAATGAATATGATGACGAACTTCTTCATCACAAAAAAGATTGAGCCACACACATTCAATCGGATCGTTTGAGATGCACGGGCCCGGCCCGGCCCGTGCTGCTTATAAGCTTTTCCAATTACACAGCACAGCTACTTTGCTGCTATCTAAAGCAGCTCTTCTGTCTCTATACACTGGATTAGGCCATCTGCATTGCATGATCTCATCTTTAAAGAAATGAAACTAATGAGATGATGTCTGATTGATTTGAGTTAATCCAACTCTGCAGATTGATTATCATGGGACCAGTATTCTTGCACAAGCTTCCCAAACAAAGAATCCTCTCTTTTCATCAGCTTCGTCGGTTCATCGAATTCCACCAGTTTCCCTGCACAGCAACATGTCAAGTTAATCTCGTGTTTCGTTTCATCCGTATGAGCATGCATTGTCTACGAGACGAAGGATGAATATGAAAGACTGACCATCACTAATGGCTAGAACCATTGTGGAGTCCATCACTGTTGGTATCCTATGGGCAACTGTGATGACAGTGCAGTCTTCGAATTCTGTTCGTATTGTCTTCTGCAAGATCATGTCAGTTGCATTATCAATAGATGCGGTCGCTTCGTCCAGAACCAGAATTTTACTTCGTCTCAGCAACGCTCGTCCCAAACAGAATAACTGCCGCTGCCCCATGCTCCAGTTCGATCCATCTTCCACAACTGTGAACACATATATTAGTTTCACTAATCTGAATGCATATTCAGAGATTTGATCATCTTTTGAAGCTTACCAGGTGAGTCTAATCCCTCTTCCTTCTCTTGAACAGCCTCTTTGAGCTGACACTTTCCAAGAACCTATAAAATTTCAACAAAAAAGTGTTATACATACATCATCATATGACAAAATAACTCTAAATGAAAAGCATGTTCAAGAAATTTTTTTAACTTGCCTCCCATATTTCTCTGTCTGAATGTTGACTCAATGGATCCAAATTGTATCTCACAGTTCCGGTGAAAAGAGTAGGGTCTTGAGGTATGATCCCGAAACGAGACCTCAGATCATGAAGCCCGATTCTTGAGATATCGATTCCATCCACCACAATCCTTCCGCCTGCTGGCTCTACTAGACGAAACAAGGCGCTGATCAGAGTAGTTTTTCCACTTCCTGTTCGACCGACAATGCCAATTTTATGTCCTCCTTGGAACGTGCAAGTGATCCCACGTAGAACTAGTGGTGCATCTGGTCTATATCTAATCTGTTTAAATCACAACAAAGTTATATACTTAGCATATTGTGTGTGTTTCTTCGAACGAATGCAGAGAAAGTTACCTGCAAATCTTGAATCTCTACTTTGCCATCGCTCGGCCAGGAGGCTGGGGGACGACTATCTTCTATCACTTCGGGTGCCTCGCTTGAGATATGCATATACTGATCAAGTCTTTCTACAGAGATGATATAATTTGCTAACATGCACTGGTTGTTAATGGAGAAAACTAGGGACATATTTAGTGACAAGCCATAGGACAAGGCCATTCCAATAAACCCTGCAATGACAATACTAGGTAGGAATTATTGTGCAAGAAAGCAATAAAACGACAACGATGGATAAACAAACACATCAGGTGAACTACGCAACGATATTTAATATTAACAAGAATTATAACTCACCAGAGCTAAAAGTTCCAGGTGGAAGTAAAACCATACAGAGACCAGCAAAGGCAAGAACTGCTGCACTAAGGGTTTCCAGCCTTTGGATCAACCACTCATTTGCTGAAAAATAATGGAAGAAAGGGCTCCCATTCGTGTCGATTAGGTCAAGATTCTTCGTGAAAAAACGGTCTTCCTCTTTGAATGCTCTTATGGTGGTGACTCCTGCTACAGATTCAGCTAGATGATTTGCCACATAGGATTTTGTCGTTCCGTTTATGCGCATCAATTCTTTGGCAGATGAGAAGTAGTACCTCTATAGAAGTGGAAATTTATCAAGAACATTTATATAATTAGTTGAACAGTAGGATAGGATCTATATCCTTCAAAAACTAAGTTCATTTGATAGCAGTCATGAGAATTACCTGTAATTGAATAGCTAGAATTATCATTGGTATGGAAACAAATAAAACTTGCCATGTTATAACAGCCAACACTAGAAGGTTAGTGTAACAATTTGTTGTTGATCCGACGGTGAATACCAAGTTGAAAGGCACATCAAGATCAGTAATACTCAAATCAGAAGAGACCTGTCACAATAGCAATCATAAACGCAGACCATTAGTCTCGAAGACAGCTCGTGTCGAAATGCAAAAAAATATTCCCAAATCATATAACTTACCCTGCTCAATATCCTTCCTAATGGAGTAGAGTCATAAAAAGACATCGGTGCGCGGAATAAAGAAATCAGTAGTTGTGAGAACAATGCTCGTGATGCTTGCATTCCCATAACGACAGTGGCTAGCGTTCTAGTGAGCAAAAACATCGCAGATACAACTCCAATCACCAAGTATACGAGGATCAATCTCAATGTGTCGGTATTTGGATCGTCAACCTTTGCTGCCATCCACGAGTTCTGTAATATCTGACCAATGACGAAAGTTAAGTGACATAGAGCAGCTGCACCGAACGTCAGAAAGCCTTTGTTCTGCTTTAGATACAGGATATAGGGCTTAAATCCTGTGTCTCCCACTTCCCTCTCTTCTTTTTTTATCAACTGATCACCCACAGATGCTTTACTTTTCTTCTCTCTGTGTGTCTTTCGAATCTCTATCGATGAGGCTTCAACCTTTTGAGTTGCAGTTACCTCCGAAAGCCTCTCCGTGCCAGCAGTCTCTTTGTGTGCGTTAATCAGATCCCGGAACTCTTGGCTTGAGGCCAGCAACTCTGAATAAGGAGCAGCATGCAAAATCTCTCCATCTAACATCAACTGTTCAAGAAGTGGCATTTTTAATATAATTAAACTGATGATATGCACCATAGATTGTTTGTCAGCATTTCATACTATCTCAATGTCTTAATACGCTTTCCTAACACATTATGGTTAACAATAAACAGATTTCTAATCAGAAACATATGAATTTTATGATATAAAAACTTACAAGTACTGAATCAAATGCTGGAAGAAAATCAACTTGATGAGTCACCAGTAAAACTGTCTTACTTGAAAGGGCTCCCATGACATATTCCTGTGCAGTTTCAAATAAGCAATCAATTTAACATATAGAACGAAAGTTAAAACTTGAACAGGAGCATCGAACTAACATTACACAGGCTCGTTGCAGTATGCGCATCAACAGCACTGAAGGGATCATCCAAGAGATATATATCAGCATTCTTATACAGAGCACGAGCGAGTTGAATCCGTTGCTTTTGACCACCACTAAGATTAACTCCCCTCTCTCCTATTTCAGTCAGATCACCATAAGGTAGCAACTCAAGATCCTTTACAAGAGCACACCTCTCAAGTGTATCTTGATACCTCTCATTGTCCATGGAAGATCCAAAGAGAATATTGTCTCGAATGCTACCAGTCTGAATCCATGCCGACTGAGAGACGTAGGCGATGGTCCCATGTACTTGAACCTGAAAAGTAGAGAAAAACAATGGTTAATGCAAAGGATAATTGCTAGTTACAAACTTTGAATCATTGAAGAGAAGAGTAACTCACTGATCCCTTAGTTATTGGAACCTCTCCAAGAATTGCTGAAAGAAAAGTCGACTTGCCCGAGCCAACTTCTCCACAAATCGCAATCTTGTCGCCTTTCTTGACTTCCAAGTTGATGTTCCGAAGAGTCGGCTTCTCTGGATTGTCATCCCATGACAGGTCAGCCGATTTAAAGGAGACTACATGATCTGCATCACCACACTTCACCCTAACATTTGAAGTTTTCAGCTCAGGTTCTTCAAGAAACTTCACTATCCTAGTGAATGCAACTTTTGCTTGAATGAATACACCAACAACATCAGGAATAGTTCTAACAGGATCCTGAACGAGGCGCAACGTCGCTACAAATGTAAAAACGTTGCTAGCAGACAGCGGCACTTGGAGAATATAGCAAGCACCGAAGGTAGCTGCAGAGACCAACACAGGAGAAGACCAGAAAAGGAAGGAATTGTATGCCCTACGCAGCTGAACAGCCTTTAACCATTTATCTTCGACGACCCTCAAGTTTTCGATCACGTGCTTGAAATGAGTTTCCCATGCGTATAATTTCAACACTTTCATGTTCACAAGAGCTTCAGTCATTGCCTTCAACCTTTCATCCTGTGCCACCATGAGTTTGGATTGGAACCTATGTTGTAGCTTTGCAATAGGCATGTTGCAGAGAACGGTGATAACAATAATGGTCATCGATGCAATTGTTGCGAGTCCTACAGATTCGAAGAGAATGATGATCGCAAGACACAGCTGGAAAGTAGTTGTCCATATTTGATGAAACCAGAATGGGAATTCTCCAATTCTGTAAGCATCCACAGTGACATAGTTCATGATCTCACCACTGGAATGCATCAGTTTAGCAGCATTAGATAATCTCAGCTGCTTCTGGTAAATGGCTGCTGTGAGTAGTGACCTTAACTTCAGACCAATTAATCTGGATCTAAAGTACCACTGTCTTTGAGACACTGATTCCATGATCTTTGTAAGGAAAAGTGCTGCAACCAGCACATACTTCTCGTATTCGAAACTTTCTTTGCCTTCTGCAACCTTAATGAAGCCTTGAAGCAGCATAGGACCTGCAGAGATCGTGACTACTTTCAAGAACGCGAAAAAACCCGAGACGAAGATCTCTTTCCAATGGCACAGTAGAATGGTCTTCATGATTGATGGCTTTGTGGAAGGATCAACTCGTTTCTGTTTGTTATAAATATCCATGAACGTCAAGTAGCACGACTCAGCTCGATCATCTTCGCGCAACTTGGGCATATCTTCGTCCTCGAGAGTTCTCTCTCTCCCCATCTTCATCAATGGATTCAACCACCAAAATGTAAATCTACTCAAAAAGCCTGCTTTAGCAAATGAAGTCACAGTTCCAATAGAGTCAGTTTTACTACTGCCATTAGCATTGCTCAGCAATGGATCAAGAATACCACTTTCATCCTCATCTTGATTTCTACAACCTTTGTAAGTACATGAGATCAATAAACCAGAACCAATAAAGGAGAACACATCCAAGACAACCTTAACAGACATCTCCTTTCTGAAAACGGCACTAAAAACGGATAACCCGAAAGTAATCCCAGCAAACAGGATCACAAGAATGGACAACAGCCTCAATGGAGCTCTTGAAAAATGCTGTCCCCTGAGGCTGACAGTTAACCCCAGAAACAACCATACTAATCCATGGAACATGAGTAGCATCCACCAATGCAGAGGTAAAATCGACTGCATGTTTCTCAACTTCTCTTCCAAAATCCACCCCCCAAAACACAAATAAACCAATCCAAGAAAACCATTGTAAACTGCTGAAACCAGCCTCAATCTTGAAACACTGCGGGAAGAGGCAGCAGTATGGGATGATTTCAATGGTTTCTTGGAAAGAATAGTGATGAAGAACATGATCAGGAGCAAGACATCGAAACAAAGTACCAAGAAATGATTGGTGCAAGAAGAAGGGTGTGTCAAGAAGGCTAAATCAGGACCGCAGGAGGTTTCATGGTCGATCGAACAATTCGACTCACCACAGAACACTGTCCATGGACTCCCCATCTCTCTCCTCTTAAGATTCTATGCCTTTAGAGTTAAAGACCCCTGAAGTTCATACAGAAGAATCAACTCATAATCAGCAAGTATATTTGGAAATTAACAACAATAAACATGCTATTAGAAGTCAATCAAATTACTGATTTGACATATGATTCTTGCCCTTTGGGGAATACTAAAAGAAAACTAATCAAGAAAAATAACAAATAAGGATCTGACAGCCTGATATACTTGTCTGGAATTCAACAATGAAGAATCCATGATAAACAGATGAATCTTTCATACAATCTTGACTTGACAAAGGATCATGCACCTCAAATTCACTTAGATATAGGTAATAATTAAATAATAATGACACCAATCTCAGCACCCTTTATTTTAATATCTTATACATTACATCGCTCCAAAAGGATGGCATCTCCATTTTTTATTTTGCTGAAAAAAAATCAGATTAAACAATCAAAGATAACGTAAGGAAGCCCTTCTTCAAGACAGTAACTGCAAAACGATTATTAATCATGAAATAAATATGAAATATTCGAAAGGTGAAAAAAATGTGTTTATTCTACCAAGTTTACAGTACACCATGTCCGTTGCAGAGACGGTGTATTTATTTATCAGCATTTCAGGTGGCAGAACAGCTCACAATTTAAACACGAAAACTGCGAAATTTGTTATCTAAAAAAATCAATATTTTCTTGCAAAATGCAATAAAGAAAGCCCAAAGATTAGAAATTTTCACGTGAAAGTGATAAAAAAAAATCAAGAAAAGAAGAAATAGAGAGAAGATAAGTGGGGTGTTATTACCAGAGAAAATCCGACAACCCGCCAAAAGAGAGGTAATGCATACACACATAAAAAGTGAAATTCAAGAATCCAAGAATTTAGGTGGAAATTTTGTGGGAGGGTTTTGTTTGAATTGAGTGAGATTGAAAATGGAAGTCGAAGCCGTGTGTGTATATATCATATCATGTATATATACATACTCACGCATATATATATTAACATGGTTATTTGCACTACACATTCGAATATTTATTTTTATTAAAAAAAAAAAATTTCCTTATTTATTTGTGAACTCTTTGGTCACACGTGTTTGTTGTGTAATGCTACAATATATCATAAATGATGATAGCATTGAAAGTTGAATTCTTTTGGGTGCACTTCGACGTGGCTATAATTCCATTTATTACTATCAATTCATTATTTAAGTGTCTATCTAATACATTAAGGATAATTTAGATAATTTAAAAATATATATTTTAATTATATATTAATGGGTTTGTATTCAACAAAAAGGGGTGTGTATTTAGTGACACCCTTAAAATTATTTATGACTATTATTTATTTAGGCATATTCTTTTATTTATTTCTTTTTATTAAAAAAATATTATTCCCTCCCCGATAGATTGTGAACGTATTCTAATGCGCAGTGATTAAGAAAAGTTAATTTTTTATGTATAAATAAATGTGTAAAGTTATTAAAATGTGTGTAAAAAGAAAGTATTATAGATAATTTAATGAAAAAGTTGGGTAAAATTGTTGGGATGAGTGTAAAAAATGAGAGTAATTTAATGTATTTTTTCCATATTTAAAAACGTGCATAAGTGTTGGGACGAATAAAAAAAGTGTACAGTAATTACTGAGATGGAGAGAGTATTATTTGTAAACACTTGTGTAAATCGGGTTCATGCGTGAATCATTTTTTCAACTATTACTCTATAGTACATGAATATTGTTCTTTAAATATATAAATTACTTATTTTTCTAAATGAAAAAATTAATTTTCAAATTATCTGTAAATTTTAATTTATCGATTACTCTTTGTAAAAAAAAAATACTCTTTTAAGAGAGGAATTATTTCTTTTTTAATAAAAAAAAATATACTCCTCAAATTGTAATTTTTATATACTAAAAATAATTATGTAAAAACAAGTTTTAAGTGTGAATCAAATTCACACCTTACTTACTCTAAATTATAAGAATTTAATTATAATTTTTATTCATAATTTATGCAATGTTAATTATGTCTTAGCTCATGGAGTTTATCTTTAAATAATGTTTAGTGTTAATTTTTAGTTTTCAACAGTAATAAATGAGGCTCCGCCATTCCACTTAATACATTATGCAAACGACGAAAGTACAATAAAAATCTAATCGAAACACGTATTCCTTATTTTATGTAGAAAAAAGAAAACCCATATTTTTATAAGAAGCGTATATAGTATATAATAATTAAGATAATGTATTTATTGAAATAATGTACTCCTATAAGTATGCTCATGCGATTAAAGAATGGCGTCATGGCTCACGTACGACAGTGTGTCGTACGTCTTTAAATACACTCGTTCTTAACAAAATGACAAAACAATACTCATGCTATTTCTCTTCATGATAATGGGCGACTTATGAGAACCGTTTCTTGTGAGATTATTTTTACATTTTACAAAATAATAATGAAGACTTCCTTCATTCTATTTTAATCTTTACATATTTTTAATTTGGGCATCCCATTACAATCTTTACATTTTCCTTTTTAGTAAATGAGACTCATACATTAATAAATTCTTTCTTATTGGACCTACACATGACACTAATACACATATCTACTTTATATTAAAATATTATTTATCTCACTTCAATATACATTAAAATACTACATTTCTTAATCTACGTACAAAAAGCAAAGTAAATTTTGAAACGGGACGGAATGAGTATTTTTTATTACAAATATTATTACCTTTTATTTATAATATAAATTGTTTATGAAATAATTTATTATACCTGTAATGAACTTAACACACCAGTAACAGCAATGCTACGCAATCTATACAGCAATACTTAAACTATAAGCTTGCTCTATCAATCCTAATGTTGAGTATTGATTATGAAACAAAATAGAATTGAAAAACTTGAAGAAAGAAGACAAGAATTATAGTGGTTCGATCATGTTGATCTACATCCACTCTTAAGGAGAGTAATCACTATCTTGATGAACACAATGGTTACAATATGATGAAGATGATGAATCTTAGAACACTTAAGAAAACCCTAACTTGATTTGCTAACTTGTATGATGATGATGATCGACTTCTACTTCTCTTCTTTTTGCTGTGTATGATCATGTATATATATATACTCCACTGATCTGAGTTCACCATCAACATCATAACTGTTATGTGGTTGGTTTCAGTTGCAACTGCTTTGTAACTACTTCATCTCTTTAATCCAACCAACTAGTATACTTATTGATCTTGCTCAACTCTAAGCTTGATCATATGTGTTGAATCTCTTTCATTTAGGAATGATACTTCCCTCTTGATCTAGCTAAACACTTCAATCAAATGATCTAGCTGTCAAACGATGATAGTTTATCAGTTGCATCAATCCCATACTTCAACTGTCAAGCTAACCAACAATGATCAGTTGGTTACAACCAACTTTTGCCAACTGATCATCACTTCTTGATCTTTGTTGACAGAACTGTCATGCTTCAGTTTCCACCTATTTGTGCAGCTTGATGCCTTCACTTGTTCATCCATCTTGCTGCTTCATCAACCACCATATTCTATATCTTTATTTGTTATATATATTACACACACATGTACTCATGCAAGCATGGTCTACATACACAACAAATCTCTACCTTAGACCATGTATCATCAGAAGTGACTAACTACTCTCCACCTTGCTGCACTTACAGGCTGCAGCTTACCTTCTTTCCTCCTTTAGTGAATTCCAATAAGACTCTTACACAATTCAAACTTTTGAATAGGTAAAGCCTTAGTGAACATGTCAGCAGGATTTTCAGTTGTTTTAACCTTTTTGACAGCAACTATCTTCTCTTCTATCATATCTCTTATAAAATAAAGTCTCACATCAATGTGTTTAGTCCTCTCATGATATCCTTGATGCTTTGAGAGATGTACAACACTTTGATTATCACAATACACCTCAATGTTATTCTGCTGAACTCCAAATTCTCTCAAAATACCAATCAACCAAACACCTTCCTTTATTGCTTCTGTAAGAGCAACAAATTCTGCTTCAGTGGTAGATAAAGCCACAATGTGTTGATGTGTAGCCTTCCAACTTATTGCTGTACCAAATAGCTTGAACACATAACCTGTCATTGATTTCCTTGTATCAAGGTTGGCTGCATAATCTGCATCAGCATAACCAACAACAGCATTATCCCAAGCATCTTGTTTCTGAAACTTCAAGCCTACTGATATAGTTCCTCTAACATACCTCAGTGCCCACTTCACTGCATCCCAATGAATCAGACCAGGATCACTCATAAATCTACTGATCACACTCATCATATAAGCTAGGTCTGGTCTACAGCATACCATAGCATACATCAGACTGCCCACTGCACTTGCATATGGTATTTTATTCATTTCAAACCTTTCTTTATCTGTTTGAGGTCCTTGAACAGATGACAGACTCACACCTTGTTTAGCTGGTACTGATGCACTCTTACAAAGATTCATATTGTACCTCTTTAAAACTTTATCCAGGTATGACTCTTGAAACAACCTTAATAATCCAGCTGATCTATTCCTTTCTATCTGCATTCCAAGTATCATTCTTGCCTCTCCAAGATCTTTCATGTCAAACTCCTTTCTCAATGTATCCTTTACTGAATTGATTCCTATCATATTTCTACAAGCTATTAGTATATCATCTACATATAGTAGAAGATAAGTATAGCTTCCTTTATCACATCTTATGTATACACAGCTGTCATACATGCTTCTGTCAAAACCATTTGAAGTAATGTACTCATCAAACCTAAGATACCACTGTCTTGGACTTTGCTTCAGACCATATAATGATTTAAGCAATAAACATGCCTTTGAATCTGCTCCTTGTAGATTCACTCCCTCAGGAATCTTCATATAAATCTTCTCATCTAAATTTCCATGTAAGAAAGCTGTTGTTACATCCATTTGATGTAATTCCAAGTCCAACTGAGTAACTAATGACAGCAGAATCCTTATTGAGCAATGTTTAACCACTGGTGAGAAGATTTCATTATAATCTACACCTTCTTGCTGTGAAAAACCTCTTGCTACAAGCCTTGCTTTAAATCTAATTCCTCCTTTCTTGCTAGTAACTGGTTTCTTCTTGTATATCCACTTACAACCTACAAGTTTCTGATTGGCAGGCCTGTCAACAATCATCCAAGTATTATTCCTTTTTAATGATTGCAACTCTTCTTCCATAGCATCCAACCAATGCATACTTTCCTTACTTGAAACTGCTTCTGAGTATGTCCTAGGTTCATAGACATCAACATCTGATGCTACATATAATGCATATGACACAGTGTCTGCCTCTATATACCTTATAGGTGTTTTGATCTGCCTTCTCAATCTATCCCTAACCAACTGATAGCTACTTAGAGTTCTTCTATCATTTGAACTAGATGATTCAGGACTTTCTTCAGCAGCAATTTCTTCATGTACATTATCCTCTCTTTGATCTTGATCATGCTGTGCAACTGTTTTGTCATCATGCTCCACCTCAAACTCACACTTATCAGTAGTTATCAACTTATCAGACCCTCTTTCCAACAAAGGCATTCTTCCTTCATTGAATGTCACATCTCTACTAACTATGAACTTGTTATTCTCATAACACCATAGTCTGTACCCTTTTACCTCTTTTGGATAGCCAACTAGCACACACTTAACTGCTCTAGGATCTAACTTATCTTGTTTCTGATGTGAATACACCAAACATCCTATAATCCTCAGTTGACTATAGTCTGGTACTCTTCCAGACCATACTTCTTCAGGTGGTTTAAACTTGAGTGATGTGCATGGTGACAGATTAATCAAATAAGCTGCAGTAGAAACTAACTCACCCCAGAAACCTTTTGAGAAACCTCCACTGCTCATCATACACCTAACTCTTGCAAGAAGTGTCTGATTCATTCTCTCAGCCACTCCATTTTGCTGTGGTGTTCCTGGTACTGTCTTGTGCCTCTTAATACCTTTCTCTTGACAAAACTTATTGAATTCATGTGACACAAATTCAAGACCATTGTCTGTTCTTAAGCACTTGACCTTGTTTCCAGTTTGTAGCTCTACTTCTGTCAACCATATTTTAAAAACTGATAGTGCTTCATCCTTTGTTTTCAGAATTTTAATCCATACCTTTCTTGAATAATCATCAATGAATGAGATGAAGTATTTTCCACCTCCTATTGTTGAAGTCTTGGAAGGCCCCCAAAGATCTGAGTGAACATATTCCAACCTAACTTTGGTATTATGTTCAGCTGCACCAAACTTCAACCTCTTAGCTTTTCCTAATATACAAGCCTCACATTGATCTAGCTTACAGGTTGTGCTGATCTCAAGTAACTTCTGTCTTGCAAGTTCTTGTAAACCTCTTTCACTGATATGACCAAGCCTCCCATGCCAAACATTAACACTACTCTCATCCTTAGTTGTATTACTTTGTCCAGTCACAACTGAACCATCCAAGAAGTACAGATCAGACTTCTTGAATCCTTTAACAACAACTGACTTTCCTTTTATGACAGCAAGTGTATCTCCTTTCAAATGGCATTCATAACCTTGAGAAACTAGCATTCCAAGAGATATTAGATTTCTCCTTAAGCTTGGTACATATCTAACATTGTTTAACATCCTGATTTTACCATCAAACATTTTAAGTTTGACAGAACCAATTCCAACAATCTTACAAGTATGATCATCACCTAGCATTACTGCTCCTTCATCTTGTGACCTCAATACAGTGAACCAGTCCTTTCTTGATGTCATATGAAAAGTACATCCAGAATCCATAACCCATTCTTCTGAAACTGAATTAGAACTCACAGACATTGCTTCAATGAAATCAGAATCTGTAGCATCATGATTAGTTATTACCTGGTTTGCATGAGGCCTTTTATTTCCTCTCCTTTCAGCTATTAACTTTGCTACCATTGCTTTCCATTTGTAACACTGCTTCTTATAATGTCCTGGTTTATTGCAGTGGAAACAATTCTTGTTTTCTTCTTCAACTGCTGGTGCACTATGATTCTTTTCAGGCTTCCTCTTATCAACCTCACTCTTATGATTCTTGTTGTTCTTATTCCACTGGTTTTGTTTCCTCACTGTCAATCCTTCTGCATTTGCTAGCTGTTCTGGATTCTTGTGAAGAACCTTTGCCTTGACTGCCAACAACACTTGCTCAAGGGTGATTGATTCAGCATTAGCAAACAATAAAGTATCTCTCAATCCTTCAAATGACTTTGGAAGTGCTGACATGAGGATGACTGCCTTATCTTCAGTTGACAGAGCCACATCTATGTTTTCTAAGTCATCAATAATCTTGTTAAACTCATCTAACTGACCAATTATAGACTTATCTTCTGATACCTTGAAGGAGTATAACTTCTGCTTCATGTACAAACGGTTTGCCAAACTTTTAACCATGTACAACTCCTCCAATTTCTTCCAAACACCTCTTGCAGTGGATTCTTTAGAGATCTCCCTTAGAGCCTTATCACCAAGACACAAAATGAGAGCACTTCTGGCCTTGATTTGTTGTTCTTGATCTGCTGCAACACCAGCTCCTGCAATCTGACCTTCTGGCAATGGCTTAAGAGCATCTGACAGACCTTGTTGAACCAAGATAGCTTCCATCTTCATCCTCCACAGACTGAAGTCTGCCTTCTCTGTGAATTTTTCAATATCAAACTTTGTGGTAACCATTTGATCTTCTTCTTCTCCACTGAGTCTTCTTCTTCTTCTTCTGGTTTGGCTTTCCCACAGACGGCGCCAATTGTAATGAACTTAACACACCAGTAACAGCAATGCTACGCAATCTATACAGCAATACTTAAACTATAAGCTTGCTCTATCAATCCTAATGTTGAGTATTGATTATGAAACAAAATAGAATTGAAAAACTTGAAGAAAGAAGACAAGAATTATAGTGGTTCGATCATGTTGATCTACATCCACTCTTAAGGAGAGTAATCACTATCTTGATGAACACAATGGTTACAATATGATGAAGATGATGAATCTTAGAACACTTAAGAAAACCCTAACTTGATTTGCTAACTTGTATGATGATGATGATCGACTTCTACTTCTCTTCTTTTTGCTGTGTATGATCATGTATATATATATACTCCACTGATCTGAGTTCACCATCAACATCATAACTGTTATGTGGTTGGTTTCAGTTGCAACTGCTTTGTAACTACTTCATCTCTTTAATCCAACCAACTAGTATACTTATTGATCTTGCTCAACTCTAAGCTTGATCATATGTGTTGAATCTCTTTCATTTAGGAATGATACTTCCCTCTTGATCTAGCTAAACACTTCAATCAAATGATCTAGCTGTCAAACGATGATAGTTTATCAGTTGCATCAATCCCATACTTCAACTGTCAAGCTAACCAACAATGATCAGTTGGTTACAACCAACTTTTGCCAACTGATCATCACTTCTTGATCTTTGTTGACAGAACTGTCATGCTTCAGTTTCCACCTATTTGTGCAGCTTGATGCCTTCACTTGTTCATCCATCTTGCTGCTTCATCAACCACCATATTCTATATCTTTATTTGTTATATATATTACACACACATGTACTCATGCAAGCATGGTCTACATACACAACAATACCATTAATCTTTAACATTAATTTGAATATTACTGTTTTTATTAAGATGTTATACATTATTTTTTATTCGTTTGAAGAATCCTTTCACAAACGTACTTATCGGACAAATGTTTGCACATAATAATTGTTATTCGTAATAGATTTGGTGGAAGCAAAATTCAATAAGAAGACTATAAAGACGTATGTTTAAATACATTTATAAGCCCACAAAATCATAAGTTTTATTAATTTGCACATGTGGACCTTTCTTTTATTCTACCTCCCTTATTATGTGTTGTTGTTATATACATTTTTTATATAACACTGTTTAAATAAATAATTTGGAGAAGTGATAATTAAAAATTAGTAAAACACTTTTTTTTTAGGTTTTAAATACAAGATTTTTTTTTACTTACTTTAGAAAGTTGAGACAGTATAGCCATGTGTTTCGGATATCGGTACTTAAAAAAAAAGAGGTTAAGAAAATTTACTAAAAGGAGGTTAAAAAAATTACTTTATTATTATTTTTGGATAGTTTAATTATTTTATTTAATAAATAAATAAAATGTAAAATAAATTATTTGTGTTATATAAATTAAAATGTATTGTGAAATTGTACTTGAATGCTATATCTTGGAGTATTTCTCATTACTCAAAGTGTTTAATAATAAAATTATTTTGTGCTGTTAAAAAAATGTATTGTCAGATTATTGTATTAATGATTAATTTTTTAAGATGAAAGTTTTTGTGAAATTGTACATTGTGAGATGAATTGTCATAATTGATCAGTTCATTATTAAAGTATGAAAATTATGTAGTATATGGTATAAATATTAAATAATTCAAATATACTGAATAATATATTAAAATATAAGTTTACGATGTCGTAGTATAATTAATTACTCAATAATTATACTTTAGTTAAACCTTAAAATCATATATACTTTAACTACCTAGTAATCATACATTTATAATTAGTGACTCATCTCATAATTCATAACTCGGTCTCATATAGGAATCATCTCGCAAAATCTTTGTCATTTTCAAAAGGCGCAAATACTCTCACCATCCTCTTTAAAAATGTCTTTTTTTTCATTTTGTACGTCTCATTCAAAGAGTCTCATTTTTTTTACATATATATGGACCCACATACATCCACTAATATAATTAAAATATGGTCTCACATTCTTACTAATACAACTACCCTTAATACATTAAATAATAGTATTTCTTAATTTAAAAAATAAAAGCTACCATTCGAATGTAACGGAGCAAGTATAATTTTGTGATTGAGGGGGGAAAAACATATTTGTAAAATATGGGGGAAATGTGCATGTTTGGTAAAGATGGGTTGAAAATCTATAGCCACAAGTGAGTGTACTGTAATATTAGGATAGTGACAAGTGGAACATAGACATGGTATGTGTGGGGGTTAATACTTGGAATTTATTATCACCAATTAATATTTAAAATAAAAAAATTGTAATAATAAATAAAATAAAGAAAGTGATTGTAAGCATTTTGAATTTCGTCATGGCTCACGTATCTAGCCAGCAAATTTCAACACTGTTTAATTTTGTACTGGGATCATCTAGTATTTGAAAACGACAAACCCTAGTAGATGCTATTTTATTTCTATTTGTACTATTGTAAAATGAGTTGATCATACTTTGAAAATTATTAGGAATAAAACACAAATTAAATGCAAAAAAATACAATTTTTCCTATGAGACGTTACCTATTTTTTGAATTTAATGACTGCACTACCATGAGGTCAACTCATAAGAAAAAAAATATAGGTGGCTGTCGGTCATTAAAAAAAAATCTGAGAAATTTTGCTGTCGGACAATTCCCAAATAAAAAGGAAAAAAAATGTTAAAGTGGCTGTCACACGACTCAAACCCACTAAAAAATATAGGAAAGTTTAACTCAGCTGGACATTACCAACACCAAAAATAAATAAATAAATAAATAAATAAAATTTAAGATTAGCCGGACATTTCAAAAATAATTAATAATAAACCAAAATAATTTTGAATCGGTTTAAAAATAAAAATATTAATATTTTGATGTGCAGCAAAAAAGTTCGGTGGTCCGGCGGCGGTCCGGAAGGTTTCCGGCGGCCGGGTTGGGTGGTCCGACAGAGCTCCGGCGGCCGGCCGGCCGGCGGCGGTCCGACGGTGGGTGGGGTTTGAGTTTGTGGTTTAATAGTTTATGAGTTTAGAGTTATATTTCGTATTTTACTCTAATATTTTGTATATGATAGTAATTATTTTAAATTAATGTATCTAATAGTAATTAGGGGTACAAAGTGTGTACCTGGTAATAATTTTTTCTAAATACATATATTATTTTAAGATTTGAATATGATATTATTAAATAAAAATTAATATAGATAAATACTTTAAGATTTAGAAAATTTATTTCTTCTCCATTTATAAATAATGAGCCTTTATTTAGAGTGAGACTCCTGTGCTCCCGTGAGCACGGAGCACATCTCGTGCCCCTTTGCAATTTTCGTGCCCCTTTGCAATTTAACACATAGTAATACATAAGTTTAAATAGAATATAGAAGGGAGTGTTGTGTTCACATGGGACACGGAGTGTCCCTCGTATCCCTGGGGGCGCAGGAGTTTTTTGCCCCTTTATTTATTCATTCTACACACATAATTTATTCATCACGAGAACAAAAGTTTTCTTCAAATTCTAAAGAGAGGCATCCTTTTAATTAATATATTATTCTTATTGATTAATTTTTGTTGTCTTATTTATTTTGTATTAGTTCTGTTTTATTTTATTTAATGGTTAGTACGTAATATTTTGATGAGTTATTTATTTATTTATTTGTTTTAGTTATGTTTTTTAGTACATAATTTTTTTATCTTTTAATTTTTTGCGTAATTAACTTTTGTTTTATAGTTAATTTTACAAATGTTTTAATTAATTTTGTTATGTTTTCGATTATATTTTTTATTAATTTTTTTATCCTGTTTTTTTATTATCATTAATACTATTAATTTACAAGTGCTTGTCAAAAATATTTTTTTAAATTGTGAGGTGGCGGCTCCACGTTGCTCCTTGAAAAATTTTGTGTATGTGACGCTCCCACGTTGATCCCGCAATTAATTTATATTTAATTTAATTTAAAATAATTAATATTTTGTAATCCTACCATTAATACATCTTAATTTAAATATTTAATAATTCTACCATTAATACATAATGATATAAAAAATTACTCTTTGAAAAGTAATAATTTTTATATATAAGTATAATAATTCACATCTTTAAAAAAATAATTTTTCATGTACTAAGAGTAATCGATAAATCGGGGTTTACAATAATTTGAAAATTAATTTTTTAATTTAGAAAAGTAATAATTTATGTGTCTAAAGATTAATTTTATTATGTACTAAATAGTAATATGGTTTACCTATAAACGTATATAAACTCAGTTTACATAAGTGATTGTGAAATTTTAATTTTTAATGATGTATCGTCACCTGGATTAATTTTAATTTTAATTTTAATAATTATTAATTAATATTTAGTGGGTTATACATAATTTTTCATATAAATTTTCTTTTATATATTTCAATTTTTCTTTAATTAATTTTTTTAAAAAAAATTGTTTATCTTTTTATCTTTTAATTTTTTATTTGTTTATGTTATTAATTTTTTTCATGGTTATAAAATGAGTTTAAAAAAAATGTACTTCTATATTTATTGTTGATTTTGGCATACTCAAGAACAATAATAAGTGTTTGGTTTGGATTATTCCTCTTGTATTGCATCAATTGTCTTACATATTCTCCCCACAATGTACAATTCATGATTGTGTGTCTTAAATTGATGTTAAATTTTTAATTAAAAAAAACATTAAACATAAAAATTGAGTTAAAAAAATAAGAATAAATATTTTAAAAGAAAGTTACCGTTCATCTTCAAGCTCAATATCAATTTTATTTATAGGCTTGCCCCTTGCACTAACACAAATTATATCTCCTATTTTTACCACCAAAATAATTATGTCTGTGGATATTGTCATTGTAAAAAAAAGTAAAACCAATTTTTTTTAAAAGTATAATTAGTTTCTATTAAAAAATAATAATAAACTTTTAAAACATATCAATGAGTACTGTATCTCTAGTATTGTCTTGAGAATTGATTGTATCAAAATCAATAAAATTTAAACAAGTTTTGTTGGTTTCCAATGGCGAAGTCAATCGCACCAACGTGTAATTATGGATGTTCAATTTGAATTCATGATTCGTAATAATGACCGACCCAATATTTTCAGCAACACGAAAATTTGATATAATATATGTTGCCCCCTCACTTAACAATTTCTCAAATTTTGAGATGTGATTATGGCGAATTGTTGCTTGAATCTTCGAACCCTACACATATGATATAACAATAATTAAATAAAAAATCTTATCATGTTAATAATCTAAAAGTTGTGGAAATATAAAATATACCGTATATTTAAAAAATATTTAATCATTATAATCAACTAAAATTTACCTTTTCATCCATCATAAACATATCCAGGTATGTTTTTTTGTCTGTATTACCAAGGTGTGATATCAAAAGCCTCAAGCATTTAATTTTAATTCGCCAAGTCTCCTTTTGTATAGTAATTTCAGACACATGATCATAAATTGATGACATAATTTAATAAAGAAAAAAAGAAACCGTATCAAAATTGCAATGGAGGTAAAAAAAATTCGCTATAGATGAATATTGATCGATTGTATTATGTCATATACTTATATACAATGAATATATGATAAATATGGTAATAAATAATTTAAAATCAACACCAAACTTACTTTAAAAATATTAAATTTTAATAATATACTCCATCTTTCCTAAAATTAGCATAGCTTAAGTGGTAGAGGGGAGGGTGGAAAGGTCTTCCAACTGAGCTTGGTTGCTGCAGGGTGGGGGTTCAAATCCTGTATTTGGCATGGAGTTGGCCCCTTGCAAGCACAAGTTAAACAGGTCCCACTTGAGACAGGTTAAACAGTGAGCCATCTCTATAAGCCACTTGGGACACATCCTGCGATTTACCTCCTTCATCAATCCCCAGGAAAGGGGCGGTGGGGGCCCCTAATAGTGGGGTACACCATTAAAACTTAATTTAAATAATCAAACAACAACAAAATTTTTTTGTTTCTTCATAAATTTACCAAAAAATTATAACTAATCGATTGTAATATGCCTTAATTAAAATTTATATGCTAAATAAATAAATAATTTAAAATCCAATGGAAATAAATAATTTAAAATACACACAAAATTTACAGATTAAATTAAAAATATTAAAGTATTAAATTTAATTACTTACATAAACTTTTATAAGAAAATTAATTAAAATAATATTAAGAAAATGACTTAAAATAATATTTTTACATAATACTATAAATTTACCAAAACTTTATAACTATTGATTCGATTGTACTATGCCTTAATTAAAATTTATATGTTAAATATGAAAATAAATAATTTAAAATACACACCAAATTTACCGATTAAGTCAAAAATATTTAATGTATTAAATTTAAGTAGGTCTAATGTTGGGGTACACCATTAAAACTTAATTTAAATAATCAAACAACAACAAAAATTTTTTGTTTCTTCATAAATTTACCAAAAAATTATAACTAATCGATTGTACTATGCTTTAATTAAAATTTATATGCTAAATATGGAAATAAATAATTTAAAATCCAATGGAAATAAATAATTTAAAATACACACAAAATTTACAGATTAAATTAAAAATATTAAAGTATTAAATTTAATTACTTACATAAACTTTTATAAGAAAATTAATTAAAATAATATTAAGAAAATTACTTAAAATAATATTATTACATAATACTATAAATTTACCAAAATTTTATAACTAATTGATTCGATTGTACTATGCCTTAATTAAAATTTATATGCTAAATATGGAAATAAATAATTTAAAATACACACCAAATTTATCGATTAAATCAAAAATATTTAAAGTATTAAATTTAACTACTTACATAAACTTTTATAAGAAAATTACTTAAAATAATATTATTACATAATACTATAAATATACCAAAACTTTATAACGATTGTACCATACCTTAACTAAAATGTATATGCTAAATATGAAAATAAATAATTTAAAATCCAATGAAAATAAAAAATTTACAAAAACTTTATAACTAATCGATTGTATATACCTTAATTAAAATGTATATAATAAATATGAAAATAAATAATTTAAAATTCAATGAAAATAAATAATTTAAAATTCATACAAAATTTATGGATTAAATAAAAAAATATTTAAAGTATTAAATTAAATTACTTATATAAACTTAAAATAATATTATTATGTATTAATGGTAGGATTATTAAATATTTAAATTAACATGTATTAATGGTAGGATTACAAAATATTAATTATTTTAAATTAAATTAAATTAAATATACATTAATTGCGGGATCAATGTAGGAGCGTCACATACACAAAATTTTTCAAGGAGCAACGTGAAGCCGCCACCTCACAATTAAAAAAAAAATTGGCCTTAATTAAAATGTATATGCTAAATATGAAAATGAATAATTTAAAATCCAATAAAAATAAATAATTTAAAATTCACACAAAATTTATGGATTAAATAAAAAATATTTAAAGTATTAAATTAAATTACTTATATAAACTTAAAATAATATTATTATTTATTAATGGTAGGATTATTAAATATTTAAATTAAGATGTATTAATGGTAGGATTACAAAATATTAATTATTTTAAATTAAATATATATTAATTGCTGGATTGGGAGCGCCACATACACAAAATTTTTTTAACGAGCAACATAGAGCGGCCACCTCACAATTTAAAAAAAAATATTCTTGGCAAACACTTGTAAATTAATAATATTAATTAATGATTTGAGAGTATATAAATTGAATTTTACTCTTCAATATAAACTTATATATATTAGACTATAATTGAATAAATAGTTATATGAAACTTCACATACACAAAATTTTTCAAGGAGCAACGTGAAGCCGCCACCTCACAATTTAAAAAAAAAATTGGCCTTAATTAAAATGTATATGCTAAATATGAAAATGAATAATTTAAAATCCAATAAAAATAAATAATTTAAAATTCACACAAAATTTATGGATTAAATAAAAAATATTTAAAGTATTAAATTAAATTACTTATATAAACTTAAAATAATATTATTATTTATTAATGGTAGGATTATTAAATATTTAAATTAAGATGTATTAATGGTAGGATTACAAAATATTAATTATTTTAAATTAAATATATATTAATTGCTGGATTGGGAGCGCCATATACACAAAATTTTTTAAGGAGCAACGTAGAGCGGCCACCTCACAATTTAAAAAAAAATATTCTTGGCAAACACTTGTAAATTAATAATATTAATTAATGATTTGAGAGTATATAAATTGAATTTTACTCTTCAATATAAACTTATATATATTAGGCTATAATTGAATAAATAGTTATATGAAACTTGAATTATATTTTTAAAACTGTTAAATAAATAGTTATATTAAACTTAAATTATATTTTTTAAAATTGTAACTTTGCAACCCGTGTAATACATGAGATTCATATATATATATATATATATATGGCAAAAATTTGTGTGACCCTCTCACGTAAGGGTTTACATGAGACGGATAGAAAGTGATAACTTTTATAAAAATAATAATAATAATAATAAAATTTAAAATTAACACCCTAAACACCCGACATATTAAAAAATAAAAATAAAAACTAAACTAATTTTATATATATAAAAACAAACCTGAAATTTTATGACTGTCTGAAATTTTATGACGGTCTATTTAATTTTTTTCTCAACCAACAATCTATTCATGTCAATAATCGATTTTCTATTATTTTAATTAACAATAAAAATTTTATAAATATAGGAAATATTTTAAAATATTTAACTAATTGTCAACCAATAAATTAATTTTCAATCAATGGATATGATGATCTTCGTTCTTCCCTTCATATCTTGGAATCTTTTTATTTCTCTAATCTAAGTATGTAAATAGTCTCGAATCTCATTTAGACTATGAGCTAGTCATTTAGGTCATGAGCTAATTGATCTGGAAAAAAAAAAAACCTTTTATTTATGCGGATTGTCATATATGTAAATCTAATCCTAAATTTTAAAGGGTTAAAATTGACGGTTTTATGAGGACCCGAGCCCTTTTAACATCTCTACAAAATACATTGGTAAAATTACTAAATGAGCCATAAAACCTAAAAAAGAAAAAAAAAATTAAGCATTAAGGTAAAAATATAAGGAAAAAACTTGGGCGAGACCGTCTCACGGATCCCCTTGTGTGAGACGGATCATTCATTAGCCCATTAAATATACTTTAAAGGATATTTGGTTGTAATCAAATTAGAAATTTTGGAAATTAATTATAGAACTAAATTAATTAGGTCTTTTATATTATATGTAATATATTATGTTCTTTTCTTTAAAATTATATCATTTAAAATTTTATTAATTTAAAAATTTTTATTCATTTAATTTATTTTTTAATTTAAAATTATTAATTTTTACAATGTGATACTCAATTGATAAAAAATGATAACTTTATTGTGAACTATATTTCTATAATATAAATGAAAAGTGATGACATTTTTAAAAAAAAGTGATAACAACTTTTCTAGAAAGTGATAACTAATTAAAATGTATATTTCACGAACAATTTACTGGAATAATAAAAAGTGATAACATTTTTAATAAAAAAATTATTTTTAATCAAAGAAAAGTGATATCCATTTAATTTTAATTATCTTATGAATAATTTATAAGATGAATAAAAAGTAATAACATTTTATTATAAAGTGATATCTGATTATAATAAAGTGATAATAAAATTATTGAATTGTATAATGAACGATTAATGATAATAATAATAAATAAATAAATTTAAAAAATCCAATACTGCTGAATGGTGGCGCATGTTTAAAAGGATTTTTTTTTAATTAAAAACACCTTCGATGGTGGCACTGGGAGTTGCCAAAATTCAGTAAAAGGGGGTTGACAAACAAGATCTTTTTTTTGTTTTCTCTTTTTATTTAATATAAAATATGTTTATTTGGATTAATGAATGATGCGTCTCACATAAGAGGATCCGTGAGACTGTCTCACCCAATACGTACCAAGATATAATACTGGTAGTCACTTTATCAAAATTAAATTTAAAATTTACAGCATATATATGATTTAAGATTTTTTTTTATTTGCTAAACATGAACCTCAATCATTAATTTGATATACTTTACCATAGTATCCACAAAATAACTACCCTATTATAAAAATATAAAAATAGATTGGACCCCTTTTGCTAAAGCTTAGAGCAAATAATTGCCTTTTCAAATGGGAATCACCAAAATAAAATAATTAAAGTGGAAGATTCGACACTTATATAGATTTATAATTCAAAGTACTAAACATTTAATTATTTTAGTATTTTTTAGTAATAATTCTGTCGTATTATCAAATTTGGATAAAATTATAATGGCTCATTCAATTTAAGGGCATTCCCAAAGTGGGTTGATGGTACCATAAACGCTGGTCGTCGCGACTCGCGAGTTAACTCAGACTCGATGTCCATATATTTGTTTACCTTCCACTTGTGTTTAATTAATATATTATTGTGAATCAGGATAACTCATATGTCTAGGAGTTGATATATTGTACACAATTGTACACTAATGTACCTAACTTATATTCATAAATGAGTCAAATATAAAATATGTTGAGCCCGTATGATGACGTCACTTTCCTCCTCACTCCTTATTTTTACTTATATTTCTTCTCATTGCTCACTAATACAGTTAATTATTAATAAGTATATATTTATTAATAAAATATTATACACTTGTTCAATAAAACTCATACACTTTAATTATAAAACGAGTTAAAATCAATCATTCATCCAACACAATTCTTGTTATGAATACAGTGAAACTCTTCATCAATTGCAACCAAATCACTCTTTGAACACTCCATCTATTATTAAAAAAAAAAATACACTTATTCAATAAAACGTATACATTATATATTTAAAAGGTATACATTAATAAATCAGGCTTCAAACACCTCAACTGTTTATTAATAAAACGATATACAATTGTTCAATAAAACATATACACTATATATTTAAAAAATATACATTAATAAATCAGGCTTCAAACACCTCAACTGTTTATTAATAAAACGATATACAATTATTCAATAAAACATACACTTTATGCTGAAAATTATACATTAATAAATATCTGCATTCTCCGCCACAGTTCTCAATTCTCGGTGATTGTGGAATTGCACCCTGACGAGATCTGGTGAAAATTTTGACGGAAATGAAACAGAAAAGGCGTGGAGAGAAGAAGGGGAGAAAATGAGAGATAGCGTGAAGAATTGGAGAATCAAGAAGGATCAAACATACCAGATCTGAACTGTGGAATATTACGGAGTGAAAAACTAGCGGCGGCAGTGGTAGAGTGGCGGCAGCAACGATGGAGCGACACTATTACAGTGAGCAATTGTAGCTTGCAATCCTTCTATGGTGCTTTCACTCCCACTAACAATCTGATGTTCACAACGACGGAGACATTGGTGGGTGGTGGAGAGTGAGCGGTGGAGAGTGGGTGGTGGTTGGAAGAGAAAAGAGAGAATTGGAGGAGGCGAAAGTGGATACGGAGTGAGAGAGCAGAGAATGAGGAGACGGTGGGAAGAGAGAGAACACAGAGAGAATGAGAGGAAGAAATAAAATTAGGGCTCCATTTACTTTATATATGTCGGGTCATGAATTTGAATCTGACCCAGTTGTACCTTAATAATTGGGTACAATAGACTTTGCCTATGTCTAGACTCTTCAATAAGGTAAGTGATCCAGGTTCGATAAAAAAATTAATTCGCTGTGTATCTAAGTATTTATAAATAAATGTACACTTGTGTGAATCGGGTTCACATATGAATCATATATTCTTTCGGATTATTCTTCGATACATAAAAAAAATACTCTTTAGATATAAACTATAAAAAATTATTCTTTCAAAAGTATTTTTTTTATTCAGAATAGTCATAAGTCATCTATTTCAAAGAATAAATTTTTATGAACCAAAGAGTAATTTTACAAAATCAGAATTTACACTAAGCACCACACTCTTTTAAGTCAAATATTGTGTAAATTCTATGGACCCTTCTAATTAAATTATAATATATGTATTGCTAGAGTTTAAATTAAAGGGGACCATAGAATTTACTCTGTAAATCTGGTACACAAGAGACTAACATTTGTTTTTAAATTAAAATTTTGAAAAATGAACTATTATTCTTTTAAATGAAAGATATTACTCTTTAAATTTTTTGCACCCTAATTTCTCGATTTCTCATTAATATATGAAAATTTATTCTTAAAATAGATGAATTATTACTATTCTAAATAATAAATATTGCTCTTCAAATTATATAATGATGTGATTGTTTATATTTTTATTGAGTTGAGTAATAAGAGTAATAATTAATCTCTCTAAATTATAATTTATCACATATTGAAAAAATAATTTAAAAAAATAGCATGTATGTGTCAACTCGGTTCACATAAGACTTTTTTTTAATTAAAATAAATAAAAGTAATTCAATTAGTTGCATTATGATGTGATTGTATCATAATTCAATGTAATAAAAAATTCTAATTCTTTATAACATTTCAAAATAGAAATATATTTATCTTAGTAAAATGGAATTTTTTTTCTATCTTATTAATTTTATAATTGAATTTTCAATTTTTATTTTATATTATACTCCCTCCGTCTCATTTCAGATGATAAATTTTTATTTTAGGCTGCCCCACAAAAGTTTGCACCTTCCTAAAAAAATAAAAAGTCAAATACAATTACCCTTCCCCATACACTTTATTTATAAAAAAACCATCATTACCTAACACACCTAACACACCTAACATACTTTATCATTCATTTATTACTAAAAAAATACCATAATACCCCTATAAGTTATCACTTTCTTAATCTCCGTACCGAAAAGAGGTGTGCAATGTTTCATGAGACGGAAGGAGTACATATAATACTCCCTCCTGCCACTTAAAAGGTAACCATTTGTTTTTTGCATGTGGATTAAGGAGTATTATTATTATATATATATAGTGAGTTGATGTATTAGAAGGGAGTAGTGGGCCAAGTGATATACCTTTTTACTAAAAATAGGGAATATGAATACCTTTGAAAGTAGATCAAAAATGATAAAATGATTACTTGATAGGAAGAAGTATATTTTAGCTTTAATCATTTATGTCAGTTTTAATTATGTAGTTTTCAATTTTTCACTTTTGTCTTTAAAAAAAACACATTGATAAACTAAAAAAAATATAGAAAAATTCAAATTAGATTTTACCTAACGAAAATTAATATTCATATAGATTTACCTTATAATAGATTATAAATTAAGATATATAAACTAATATTCATATACATTTACCTTATAATACATTTAAGATATATAAATTAAGTGGACTAGCTCACATTACCACTGAGATTCAATTATGAACGAATAATTGGAGAGTTATAAGGAAGTTTGGAGAAATGGAAAGTAAGGATACATGGTGAATTGATTATACTAACAACTAATTGGAGAAAGGGAAAAGTAAAAGTGTTTGGTAAATTAATTATACTAACAACTAACATTTACCTATCAAAATAATATATACTATATATATATATTAACAGATATAATATTTTAATCAGAGTGAGAGTATTAATTACAAAGTGGAATTGTTACAATTGGTGATACTTGGGTGTGAGTCGTGTGACCAAATAAAAAAAGTTCTTCTGCCTTTGACATGAATTTGATCCCTTGCAAACACAAGTTAAAAAATAAGCAATTTTTATAAATCACTTAAATCACATCTTGTGATTTATTTCCTCCGTTAATCTCCACGTCAGGCCCGTGGAATCCCATAATAGTAGGTTACACCAAGAAAATGAGTTCCACCGAAATGGTAATTGAGAGGCCATTATAAAAGCGGCACGTGGCCCCCACCGAAGTCAGACAGTGTTATCCAATCAATGGGCATTGATTCTGACATCCATTTAATTTCACTTTTGATACAAAAGTGGAAACCCTAACACGTACGCGTGCTTTCTTTACGCGATTTCTAGCGCCAAGCACAAAATAATTGAGCACATGCTTTTATCAATTTCGACCATAGTATTAAAAAGCTATTCATCTTATAATCGAGCACATGCTTTTAGGGTTCTCAAAAATAAAAAAATTTCGACCACAGTACTATAAAGGTATTCATCTTGTAATAATTACTCACTATGTTGTGTCGCAAGATTAAATTACGATTTTTTTTATTCGTTTCATAATAATATCTACATTTTAAAAGAATTAATCTCTCAATTTAAAATTAAAATTACACTAAATTTTAAAATATACAATATATTTTATACATTATTTATTACTTCAAGATATTATATTATTCTAAAATATCAATAAAATTAGTAAAAAAAATATTTTTTCCTTAAAAAAAATGAAATTAAAAATAAAATTAATTTCAGGGGAGTACAAAATTGAATCTTAGACGGACAAGCATTGAATTTCAATTCACAGTAATATCTTACACAATTATGTGAGTACACTATATAGGAGTATGCTAGATGAGTTATTATAATATAACATCTTTTCACAATAAAATTATTTTATTCTTTTCATTAGTAATAATCTTGTATTGAAAATATTTCAGCTTTGTTTAAGTTATGAATTGTACATAGTTCATTCATACTTTTTTTTTAAGTATCATAATTTTTTGTTTATCTGACATATGAAGTTTGTCTCACTAAAACTTTTATTTTAAGCCGAACACACACAAATTTTTTACTGCTCTTTGCCACAAAAGTTAACATATTTTCTTTTTAAGTTGTCACACCAAGTTTAAATATTTTTTTTAAGTATATGTGACCCACAAAAAACAGTTAATATATTTACATGGAACCCATATACACACACTATACACGAACTATTGATATAAGTTATAAAACAAACAATCATATAATCTCGGTTTACATAGTATATTAGGTAAACTTTGATTTTTTCTTACCTTAAACCCTCCTCTTCCAATTTTATTATACCCTATGTAATACTAGAGGTTTAAATTAAAGGGGGAAATAGGATTTACGAGGGTTTTTTAGGTAAACCCGATTTACAATAAATTAACTATTGATATAATTACCTTAAATTAACATATTATATCTTCAACTCACTAATTAAATTATTATACTCCTCAATCTCTGTGTCCGAAATAATTTAATAAATTATACTCCCTCCGTCCCGAGAATACTTGCACACTTTTTATTTTGGTCCGTCTGAATAATACTTGCATACCGTAAAAATGGAAACCATACATAATAATAATCTTACAATACTCATCATATTATAATATTACAAAAATGTCACCTTCTTTTTACACATAATAATTTAGTTAAAGTCAATTATATTATACACTTTATTCTATTCAATTACTCAAAATACAACTTTTATTTCTTACATCATTACAACAAAAAATTATTTTTCTTATATTACATTCTACAAAATACATACTCTCCGTCCTGGCGTAAGAGGGACTTTTGCTTTTTTTCACGTAGATTAAGGAGTATTATTATTTAATGTATAGTGGGTAGTTGTATTAGTGGGAGTGTGAGCCTCATATTTTAATTGTATTATATGTGGTGTGTGGGTCCCATGTATGTAAAAAAGAAAAGGGAACCCTTTGGGTGAGACGATCAAAATGAAAAAAATACACTCATTGAATAAGACGAATGGGAGTATATGTATTCCCAATATGAAGGGAGTATTGGGTGAATATCAAAATTTGTCCTGTAAATATGATATTTTTCCAACTTTAGTTTTTTATCATTTGTAATTCTCAGTTTTGGTCATTTTTGTCAACTTTTAGACATTTTGGTCCAAATTTAGTCATTTTTTGTCCGAATTTAGTCCTTTATGTTAAAAAAAGTAAAAAAATTGGTCTGAAAGTGTATACATTTAGGACCAAAAGTGGAAAAAAAAATGATCAAATTTTAAAAAAAGGACCAAAACTGAACCAAAAGGACTAAAATTAGACAAAAATGACCAAAATTGAAAATTACAAATAATAAATGACTAAAGTTGAAAAATGTCATGTTGGAAATTATTAATTTCCATTATAATCTAATTATGGGCAATATATTATTATACAATTATATTAGCTATTCAATTATATTATGTACTTAATTAAGTGATCCAATTAAGGTTAAAGGTCCATGGACTATAATAATAATTGATATGGGCTTATGGAGTAGATACTCAATACTACATGATTAGGTGATTATGGGTGGTCTAGTCAAGTAGTATATAAAGACTCCCAGGTTATGGTCCCCAATATACTAAGCCGCACATTGTCTTCCCTTCTCCCCATCGGGAGGGATTACTACGGTCCCCATAAGGAATAAGGAGGCTTAGTTGAGGAAGGCCATATAACCATTGATCCTGAGTTCGTGTTCCGCCTAGAGACTCAATGGATCAGGTACGCTTCCGCTTTACAGTTTGATCTCAGTTTATCATAATAGGGTTTAAGGTATTAGGAATTATTTCCTACAAGTGGTATCAGAGCCACCCTGTTTATGATTATCTGAGATCTGATTCGTTGTTGTTAATCTTATTAAATCATTGATTTAATACTTTAGCGATTGATGGTGTCAGTTTGTTAATTTGATTGTGGAATTACATTGGCAAAATTTTGGATATTAAGTCGTCTAAACAGGCTTATATGGGATAATTATGTGGATACATAATTTAAGGTTTTCATGCAAATTACCATTTGATTTATGTTATTAGAATACATACTGACATGCTTCATGTTTCTTAAAACAATTACGAGAATGCGTATTCGGGATTATGATCGAATATTTATTTGACTTTGATTTGGTGAATTGGATGATGTTTGATAAATAGTTTTATCATATTATTATTGTATTCAATCCTTGCTAAAAAAGTTTTTATCTCAGCATGACTTTATGCATGATTGAAATTTGATAAAATTCATAAATACAGCAATTTTCGTCCCAATCAGTTAGTGGGTTTTCATTTAAGAATTTGGAATTCATCTGCGTAACATATTATTTTTGGTTATACAGTATAGTGGGTTTGGTATGATAATTTTATAATAAAATATTTTCCAAATTCAGTTGATTATTGATTTAATTATTTGTGGTTATTAAATCAATTTTTATACTTATTTATTAAATTGGGATTTTGGAATCCCTAATTAAGTAAAGGAGATCTTTCATCATTATAGGGTAATGAATCATCTAATATTCCTATTTGGTTAGAGGAATAAAATAAAATTAAATTGGGGAGACAGTTAAATGTCGTTTAATTAAATTAAATATTTTAATATTTATTTAATTAGTCTAGTAAACCTTCAATCTAGTCAATCGAAGCACCATGTTGCCACAGCAATATCGTGTGTGGAGAAAAGCTTTATTGAAATTACATAGATGGGTGTGGTATTATTTATGTGTTCTGTGTTCAGCCCACAGGTAGGCACAGTTTGACAGAATAATATCACACATGTGATAATAAGTATGTGATAATTATTTGGATTATTCATGTGAACATGAGTCGGTCCACAGATAGACTCTTGTTTGACAGAACTTATTGTCAATACTTGATTGTTACACCAAGATTACCCCTGCAGTTAATTTTTGTCCATAGACGAGGTTAATGTTGCACAAGGTGTCTTGTGATGGGTCCCTAATTAATAATGTCGTGCGAGTGTATTTTCATGCGGGTATTGATCGGCCCACAGGTAGATTAATATTTGGCAGAAATACACAAGCACCTGTGGTGGTAAATATGTGACGATTATTTGTTTAACATGTGAGTAATAAGTCGGCCCACATGAAGACTATTACTTGACAGTTTTATTGTTAGTATTTAACTACTACAAAGAGGTGCCACATGCAAGTTAGTATTGTTGTCATTGGACTTGATACTAATGTTGTGTTTGATTCCTTGAGATGATTCTAAACTATTTAATATTTGAAAGATTATAAAGTTTAGTGGAAGCATGATAATCATTTTGGATTAATTCTCTGTACAATTAAGAAGTGTGTTAATTAAGTTTAACCTATGTCAACAACAAAATTATACATGATGAGAACTTCAACAATAAGGATGAACTAATAAGTTTCTAACAAACTTTGTCTCAATAAAGTATAAGGGCAACAAAGAAAAACCCGTTTGGAAAGCTGCTAAAAAGAAACTAAAGTATAACCTTTCGTTTTCTCCTGAAGGCTTGTGGAATTATTTTATAATACATCACATTAAACTTACTTAGTATGAATGGTGTTGTGGTGTAGTTAAAAGACAAAAATAGTACTCCACAATATATGGTTACTAATTTGAGAAATACTAAAGATTGCAGCTTATGGTCTCAATAAAGGTCCAACCAAAGTAGTTGTGAGAACTCTTTGAGTTTCACATATGGTGATATCCAACTAAGGCTAGATCATTGGGATCTACTAAAGAAAATTGGATTCATATAGATACAAGCTACTTTATTGGTATTAAATAAAGATAATAAGTTTATGATCCAATTGATCAGATCATATTTGAGACGGGTAATACGATATTATGTGTGGATGTTGATTTTGGGGGAAGAATAATATTAGAGACATTGTCCTTAAGGGGGAGTCGATTCGATCCCCACTTATGCTTTAAAGAATTGGTGCAAATTCAGAATAATGATATGACAATGTCAATAATATTTAAGGAATAACAAATTCAACAACCTCAAGAATTAATGTCACTAAGGAAACCACTAGAGTTGGGAGAAAGATAATTCAGAAGATTATGTAGTTTTCTCCTAAATAATGAGGACACTATGGAATTAATGGTAGAACATTCAAACAATGTTCATCAAACCATGAAAGGTCCAATTACTCCAAAGTGTGTTAATGCTATAATTTATGAGTATAAATCAATACAAGATGATTAGGTTTGCATTCTGATATAGGATTATACTCAAAAGGGAAGAAAGTCATTATTATAAGATAATCGTGACATTAGTAGCACATTTTGATCTTGAATCATATTAGATGGATGTAAAGATAAAGTTCCTTGATCGCAACACTGATGATACGATCTAAATGGTTTAAGAACTAATAGGAAATTCATCTATGCATTCAAGCAAATTTTTTTTTCGTAAAAGAATCACAAGTATCATCATGAAGTAAGTGTCTCATTTGGTTTTGAGACAAATGTAGATGATTATGTGATTCAGTGGGAGAATGTTTAAGTTAAACTAAGGGAGACAAGTGCAGTCTCAATCAGGTGCCCTAAAGTTAAACTAAAGATTTAAGAAATGTAGAAACATTCCATATTCATTGGTTGTTGGAAGTTGTTGTATGATGAGGTGTCTACAAGACCTAATTAGGCTTATGTTGTTGGTATATTTAGTAGACATTTAAGTAACTCTAGTATGGATCTTTATAAAGTATGTATAGAGAACTAAGAATAATATGCTTGTACATCAGGGATCAGATTTGTTAGAGATCATGAGGAATTCTGATTCTGAGTTTGTTGGATGTCAATACAGTATAAGATCCACTTCAGGCTATATTTTCTGTTGGTCGGAGAGCTATACAAGTAAAAGTATTAAGCAAACACTTTAGCTCATTAACCATGACAACAGAATTAGTAGCACACTAAGGGCATTCAAACATGAAATAAAGGTTGTGAAGATTTGTCACATAAAGTTCATTGTGACAGTTAGTTCGCAGTAAAGTATTTATGACAAGAATACTTATAAGTCAAACAAATTGACATAGAATTCTTGGTTTTTAAAGAAAGTGTTTTGTGTAGATAAAATTTTTAGAAGAGCATATTATGATAGACTCTAAATATGGATCCACCAATTATGTATTCAACGCCCTTCAATTTTATGAGCTAGCTAATTATGTGGGTGTTATATGGTTTTAGAATACATTGGTTTAGTGAGAGTCTATATTTACTGCTCTTTAAAGTTTCAAGACACTTTGATTTGGATAATTCAGTTTTCTGCAGAATTAAGTTGATGGTTTTGAATTCATTGTGAATTTACTAAAGTTAATTTTTCATTTTGTAATATTTTATATTATGGATTGGTCTCACTAAAGTTTAAAGTTGGACCAGTTGGAAATAGACATGATGATCACATTTGACATGTAATTTCCATGCTACTCACCATATTTGATCTATGTCATTGAGTATATTGATATTGGTGATTGTCGGGGTTTAATCACGATTTATAATGTGGTGAATGCCGCGGTAGTTCCATATTAGTATATGAGATGGACCAGATTGTTAAGTATAGCCTGAAGAGGAATAGCATAAAGTTGCGCAACTAAGGACTCTTGATATAATTGCTAACGGAAAATATATAGCCCAAGTGGGAGATTGTTGGAAATTATTAATTTTCATTATAATCTAATTATGGGCAATATATTATTATACAATTATATTAGCTATTCAATTATATTATGGACTTAATTAAGTGATCCAATTAAGGTTAAAGGTCCATGAGCTATAATAATAATTGATATGGGCTTATTGAGTAGATACCCAATACTACATGATTAGGTGATTATGGGTGGTCTAGTCAAGTAGTATATAAAGACTCCCAGGTTATGGTCCCCAATATACTAAGCCGCACATTGTCTTCCCTTCTCCCCATCGGGAGGGATTACTACGGTCCCCATAAGGAATAAGGAGGCTTAGTTGAGGAAGGCCATATAACCATTGATCCTGAGTTCGTGTTCCGCCTAGAGACTCAATGGATCAGATACGCTTCCGCTTTACAGTTTGATCTCAGTTTATCATAATAGGGTTTAAGGTATTAGGAATTATTTCCTACATGTCATACTTACCGAATTAATTTTGATATTTACTCAGGGAGTATTTTAATTAATAAATTGGTTACTGTCAAGCTCGTAGGGCGAGTACTATTTAGTTTATGTTGGTATCTTAGTCCCCAATATAATATTAGGCCCATGAAATCAAATTCATTAATTAATAATAATATTACTATATATAGGCAAAGTATTATAATTTTCATGTTTTCCAAGTAAACATTTAGGGGTAATATTTATGTGAGTAGTGGGTGGCATTGGCCCATTGCATTTATGCTTTCCGTGTGCCATTCGAAAACACCACAGAAAAAAAAAATGTATGTAATTTTATTATTATTATTATTATTATTTTTTCTTTGGGGTGGGGGGGGGGGGGGGGTTCATTGATCAATAAGTTTTAGACCCATCTCAATGAAGGTGAAACATTTAACACTTAGTTCATTTTGTTTTTTATTTAAAAATTTTAATATATTTACATAATATAATATTTTATTTTATATTTATTGATACCTTATAATCATAGTAATGATACGTACAATGTAAAATAATATACAATACTCTATGAATCTTTTTTTAATGTAAATTTACATCTACATAACTCTACTTTATTGTCATATTATAAGCGGAGTCCGACTCGTCTCAATTAAAAGAAAATTTTATCAAATTCGTTGGTTGAGCATCCCCATGTTAATAATGTTAAAATAACGGTAGTGGATAGTTTTTTTAAAAATAATTTTTTATTTAATGGTTAAAATTAAATTAAAAAGTAATTTTAACGGTTAAGATCGTTCAGATACACCATAGTTGAACTCACTATTTTAAAGTGCACATGCACTCTATGGTTTATAGGATTAAAATAAAATAGGGTGTAGTAGATAATTATTTTTAAATATTTTTATGGCACAATTGTCTGAAACTATTTAGGCTTTTGTAAATATTTATCATTTTTTCATTAATCGAGTATCATTTTTTATTATAAAAATTATTACTTCTTATCCGTACTCATAGAAACTATTATGTGAGACGGTCTTGTGTTTTTGCCAATTCTATGAAGAACAAGTCTTGAGTGAGACCGTTTCATTTGAGATTGTTTTTAAGGCTTTTAAAATAGTTATAATTTTTTTTATTAAAGATATAATTAATTTTTATTTAAAATATTATCACTTTTTATTTATATTACAAATTGTTTATAAAAAATTAATTGCACCACTATCACTTTCTGTTATTCCAAATATCACTTTTTGTTAAAATTTTATCCCTTCTTAACAATCTCAAACAAATCATTACCTTTAATGAGATCTAGTTTCGATTTTCTTTGGGAACGAAATAGGAAGGAAGTTATAATAAGGGTTGGAGAAAGAGAAGTAAAGATACTTGGTGACTAACTATTAACTATATTAACCTCTAACATTTATCGATTAAAAAAAATTTACACAATGTGTACTCCACCATATGATTTTACACTAGCTTGTATGGTCTTCTTTTAAAAATAATGTCAACAATATTAATGAAAGACTAGTAATTTGAAGTCTGGATTACATAAAATGATTAATTTGTGGCAGTTACATTATTATATTTTTGGGGCAGTTTATTATTTTAATTATTTCCAATAAAAGACAAAGGGCTATCTGTTGAAGATTATGATGTAATGATTGTTTCAATTATGCTTAGGTACTTGTTCAAGTTGACCTTAAAAGACAAAAAAAATAAATACCGGAGTAATCCAACCGTCCTGCCATATTGCATCATTTACTGTAATTTTTATGAGAATTTTATGTAGTCAAACGATGCAGTTTGACCGGATGGAGGAGTACATGTTATGCAAATCCAATTGCATATTTATTTACTATAGTATCATTTTAATTTAGTAATTTGTAACTTTTTATTTAATCTTTAAATTCATTACATTTTTTATTTATTTATTTTTCTATCGTCAATTCTTTATAATAATAATTCAACCTAACTTTCAGTTTGATGTAGGACTTATATTTACGTTGGGATCTTTATACATTTCCTTCTAAATTTTTATCCATTCAAAATTAAATAAGTATATGGACTGGACCTATGATTTGTTCACTCCAAAGAAATTTTCTCACAAATATATTAATTTGTTTTGATCAAAAGTAAATATTTTGCAAGCAAGTAATTAAGATTAAACGAATTTTAACTTAGAATTTATGAGTAAATTTTAAAAATCGAAATTGAGTGGACTATTAGTTTATATGTGCACCAACCAATCACGTTACAATATATTGATAGAAATGAAGAAGGGAAAACGTACTAAATATAATATTTACAAAATTACAACTGAAAATTAAGGAGAAGAAGCAGAAGATCTCTTACACCTTTGTAAGAATTTTCAGGAGAAGAAGTAGAAGATCTTCTTACACTTTTGTACTCTTCAGGAGAAGATACCTTTTTCAAGGAGAAGAAGTAGAAAATCTTCTTACACCTTTGTAAGAATCTTTGGGAGAAGAAGTAGAAGATCTTCCTTTGTACTCTTCAGGAGAGGAAACATAAGATTTTCTTACACCTTTGTACAGAATCTTCGGGAGAAGAAGCAGGCCCCGGTTGTGTTTCGGTCTTGGCGGGTCTTGGCGAGTCAAGGTTGAATCTTTTCCTGCAAGAAGAAACACGCCATGGTAGTGCTCCGGTCTTGGCGGGTCTTTAGTGCTTCGGTCTTGGCGAGTCAAGGTTGAATATTTTCCCGCAAGAAGAAACACGCCCTAGTAGTGCTCCGTTCTTGGCGGGTCTTGGCGGATCTTTCCCAAAGGTAAAATGACTTTTCTTTTTCGACGAGGCAGCACCGCAATCACTGGAACTCCGACGAACGGAAGAAGATGGAGAACTGGATAACTATGATGCAAATGGTTTGAGATGCAAGTGCTCATTGATTGTGGTGTGTTTGAATGTATGGTGAATGACCCTATTTATAGGTGTACCATTCCACTCAACCATAATGATGATTGCGTGATTTACGACTGATGGCGTAATTCCCTCTAATAAGCAATTATGACAAATTGATTGCTGATTGTGTGATTTCCTTTAATACGCCATTATGATGGGTAATTGTCTATCATGAATGCTTATTCTCATTTTATGTATGATTTGTGTGGTTAAATTCTCTATTCATAGTGTTAGGATGACCATTCCAATATTATGCTTAAGGGTTAATTAAATCATTGATTGCATGAGATGACTATGTTAAGTATGTGGGGAGTTTGACCATAACCTTCATGTGCTTAGAACCTCATGATAGGACATTATTGATAATTACTTGTAAAAGTGTTTGATATGATGAGGGGAACCAAGCCAATTTTCACGTGACATTAGAAAGGGAACACTAGGAAAACGTCTATGCCTACTAGAGAAAATTCTTCATGATAATATCTCTATACCGGTATATTAATATCCGTAAGTACCTATAGGAAGAGTGAGGATTGGAGACGCTCTTTGAGTGCCCTTAGTATCATAACATGAAAACCTTCAATGCATGTGTGTGAGTGAGTCTACATAAGCCTTATCCATGATGTTGCTTGCCTTACATACTTATTAGATTGTTCACCTTCATCCATTTCTCATCACATTTGTATATGTTCTATCTTTTAATTGCTTTCTAGCTTAGTTTGTAGTATAATTCAACACCCTCCTTTTGATTCGTCATACTAGAGTAAAATATTTCTCAAATACGGCTACCCACTTTCGCCCTTGGGTTCGATATTTCTAAATTTTGCACTTGGTCACTACGGTCTACTACGTGATAGAGTACACTTGCTCTTATCAATTACCAAAATTGAAACCAAGTTCATGGCGTCGTTGCCGGGGCGAAAGCCTTCGGTGTAACGTGTTTGAATTTGTTAGCTCTACTTAGGACATTTTTTTCTTATTTTTGTATCTTATATTTGTTTTGAAAATTTTTGTTCTTACTTGTTCTTCTTGATAGGTACATCATCCTTGAAAGAAGGGGAGAAGGAGCAAAACCAAAAATAGCAAGTGAAGAGACGTTGTAGAAGGTCCACTTGAAGAGATGATGAACATTGACCAATTCTACAATAATGGAGGAAATGAGGGATGTCAACGAGCTTATAATAAGAATATATGCCAACCATATCAAGGATACACTTACACTCCATCAAGTTCTTACAATAACTTCTTCTCTACAAGCTTTCAACCAAGTCTTTCAAACTATGAGTCTCAAAATGCCCATTCAATGCCTACTTGGGGGACAAGTGTGGAACATGCCTAATTACCAAATGGGGAATGGAACATGTATGCAAAATGGGTATGTTCAAGAGAATTTTCAAAAAGAATGTCCACCATATGATGATGGGAGACCTTCCTTGCAAGATCAATTAAATCAAATGATGGAAGTGATTAAGCAAGAAAGAGAGGCTAGAGAGAATAGATTTGAAGCTTTGGAACGTCAAGTGAAGGAACTTGTTAATTATGAAGCAACTTTTCAAAATGAACAAAGCAAGACTCTCGAAGATGACGAAGAGCTTTTAAAGGTTAAGGAAGAAAAGAAAGAGGTAAGTTTGATTGAAGAAGAGTGTGTCAAAGGAAAGGATGTTGAGCACAAGTCAAAATGGAGAAGGAAGAAAGAAAGAGTGCCAAAAGAAGCAATGTGTGTAGAAAAGTTTGAATGTAATTATTGGGGCATTCCGATTACTCCTTATCCTATTCCTTTTCCACAAAGATGTGTTAAAGAAGAAAAGAGAGGAGAGTTTGAGATTTATGTTGCTTTGAAAAAGAAGAAGATGGAGGAGAGTAAGGTGAAAAATGAAGAGGTCAAATCTATGCATGAAGAGTATTCCACGAAAGTGGAGGACCTTGGAAATGATATAGTGCCTTGTGAAATTGAAGGAAAAGGAACTCTTAATGCAAGATGTGACTTGGAGAGGAGTGAAAATGTGATGCCTCATTCTACTTTTAGAAGCCTTGATATGGGGAAACTCAAGCCTACCTCAACATGTCTTAAGGGTAAAAATGGATCTTTTATTTTGCCTTTTGGAAAGGTTGAAGACGTTGTGGTTAAGGTGAATGAGATGATCTTCTCGGTTGATTTTGTGGTACTTGGTGTGGAAGCGGAGTCACGAGTCCCGCTTACTCTTGGGAAAAATTTCTTTACAACCGAAAGATCTAGTGAAGATGAAGAAAAAGAGAAAGTCTCATTGAGCTCGGAGGATAAAAATGATATATTATCATGCCATCAAGGAGGAAAGGATGAGTCATATCTTAAGCCCCAAAATGTGCCTCCGGATGAGTTTGAAAAGATTGAACAATCTTACTATATAGAAGCTTTAAATCCTATTGTGAAAAATTTTATGAAAATTGGAAAGAAAGGGGATGAGGAAATTACAAGCATTGTTTCGGATGGTGAAAAAGTTATGTTTGATGAAAAAGTTGACTTGTTGTGAAGTGATGAGAGGAAGATTATTAGTGATTTCTTATCCTTGTTTGATGATGAAAATTATTGTGAAGAAGAGAAAGAGTTGGAACAAGATCATGAGGTCGAAAAAGGTGAAGCTTCGTTGAAGGCCAAAGACCCCGGAAAATTTATACTTAAATGTAAAATCAAGAATGAGGGAGACTTCAATGCTATATGTGATCTTGGTGCAAGTGAAAATTTGATATCTTTGGAAATTTTTGAAAAATTTGGCATTGAGAGGTTAAAGAAAACTCCTGTGGAATTTGAAAAGTTTAATTCTTCTCATGTTGAACTTGATAGGAATGAAGCTCTTGATATTGAATGGAAGCTAGACAAAGAAGAAGATTGTTGTTCTTGCAAAAGGAAGAAACGTTCATTGCATGATTCTCCCAGAATATCAAGTATGGTTAGTAAGAAGGGGGATACAGTCATAATGGACAAGAAGAGAGCAAAAAGGAAATTTAAAGTGAAGATGAAGGCCGATTGGCCGAAGAATTTTTGTGGAGTTTAAAAGTTGAATTATGCATCTAGCTTGAAGACGTTAAATTTAGCACTTGATGGGAGGCAACCCATTTTTAATTTCTTTGATTTAGTTTTCTTGCATTTTTGACATGTAGGTTGATTGTGCTCGTGAGGAGAATGCATATTGAAAATATGAGAAGTGCTCGATTTGAATTATGAAGGTACGTCTCACCACTTCTTGCAAATTTAAAGTTCAACTCTTGTTTTACTTTAAGTTTGGGGGATAGTGCGTGGTGGACATACCTTGAATTGTTGTGATGCATATACTTCTCTACAAGAAGCTCATTGTTGGAAACTACAAGGGTAAGTCCCACCACTTTTTGCAAACTTAATTCTCAACTTGTTTCGATTTAAGTTTGGGGGGAGAGCGCGTGGTGTGACTCACCACTTGAGTGTGCTTATTATGATGATTGAGAGGTCTTCTTGTAAAATTGGGTAAATTTTAAAAATTTTCTTATGAGTATTGGTTTGATTTTGGTTAGTTTGGTTGCGTTGAAGTGTATGCTAGTTCATTATTTGCTAGTAATTGTTGTGCTAATGGTTTTGATGAGTTGTTGAGCACAAATGAAGTGTAGTGGAAGCATGAATTGAGCCCGAAAATCAATGTCGAGATTCATTGTGCATGCAATCCGGAAGCTCGTACCAACTATTTCTATTACCAAATGTCTTTTCAGGGAGTACTTTAATACTCATCATTTCTATTTGCTTAGCATATACTTGATTTGGTTTGGATTGTTTGGATTAGTATGCAACTTCATGTGTTATGTACTTGGGAGGTTTACTTTCTTTATTAGTTTTCTTTTTAAATTTTTGAATAAAGATATTAGATGATGAGGATATGTGCTTGATTTTCTTTTGATGGATGAATTGTCATTTTTGCATGTTTTGTGTTGTTGTCTTGTTCCTTATTTGGTGAGTCTTTGCTCATATTTTGTTTGTGTTTTTATTCTTGTATAGGTATGTTTGGTGGTTTGTTTCGGGAAGTTATGAGTCATTTTTGAATGTGAGTAATGACATGTTGTTTGTAATAAGTGATGGCGAACTATGTTGAGAATTTCTACTCTTTAAAATTGTGACATATTCTATTTAACTTATTCAATTTTGAGATAAATTGAGGTGTAATAAGTTCCTAAGGGTCCGAGCAAAAGCTTGTGAGCGTTTGAGTCTCAATCGTGCCTCCACGGTTAGTGATATGATCTTAGGCCATCCTTGTTACTTTAAAGTCATTGCCATATATTTCCTTACCTTATGCATCATCCCTAGTTAACCACTTTGAGTTTTAAAGCCTATTTTTGTGATTTAAGCACATTACAAGTCATGATTACCCACTAAAGCCTTATATATATAACCTTTGTGTGGGTGATTGAGGAGATGATGGTTTATAAGATTTTATGTGAGAATTGTGCTAGAGAAGAAAGAAAATGGTAAACAAGCAAGAAAAGGAAGAAAAGAGCTCAATCAAAAATGTACATGCGACCTCAAAACAAGAAAAATGAGCAAATCAACAAAAATATGCTCAAGGAATTCAAAAGTCGAAAGAAAGGAAGCATGCAAATTAAAAGAAGCTCAAGAAATCCAAGGAATGACAATGATTAGTGCTTGTGATTAGAGAAGAAAAGAAAGGAAGAAAGAAATGTGAGGAAGTTGAAGAAGCTGATCATCTCTTCGATTACTTACACTCGATGAGTCACTCTTATCCATAATCTCCCTACCCTTACCAAAAAGCCTAACATTACATTCAAAAGATAAAGACTTTTTTGATCATTAGTTGAAGCTTTGGTGGCTTGTGAATGTAGTTCGTGAGCAAGCCTATGGTGCGTCGGGTTCAATCGATTGATGAGTGAAAATTATCCTACTTCATAGAGTGTTGATTGCATTTTGATACCCGTTGTGAGGCTTGGACCGGAAGAGACTTTATTATTCTTAATTTTCTTAGACTTGAACTTGTTAATTTTTTATATTATGATTTTAATGTTGTAGTGTGACTTGATATAATTTGTAGTCCTTGTTATTTATGATGTGTTGTTGCTTATGTTCTTTAGGTCTTTCTCTAAGTGAAAATTCCCCCTCTCGTTTTCTCATTTTTGTTACTTGAGGACAAGCAACACTTTAAGTTTGGGGGGTTGATTAGTGTATTTTATTATGTGTTTTTGTGTGTTTTGAGTCATTTTGTATATCATTTGGTGGTGTTATATGAAGATATGAAGATGTGTGCTTTGAAATGATAAATGTGTGATTTTCATGATAAAATGCCTTAAATTGTGCTATATTTGTGAATATTTAGAGAATTGGTAAATTAATGTAATTTGTGTGATTTTTAGGTAAAAATGGATTCTAGACACGATAAGCAAGATGTGGGAAAAAATGAAACTCAATTCGGAGTTGAAATGAGGAAGAACGAGCCAAAGCAAAGTTGAAAAATGCACGTCCAACTTGTGTAATTTTTCTGTATTCATGTGGTGCTCAACATTGGACATGTGATATATGGTTGGAAAGCCATGGAAGAGAGGATCGTGAGCGCAAGAATCACTCGAATCGGAGCCCAAACGAGAAAGTTATGCACGAAACGGTGAGACTGCGCAGCACGGGATGCACTACACGGCCTGTGTACTGAACACGGCCCTGTAAGGGTTGGCAGTGTTCCGACACCAGAAAACGCTACACGGCTACCCCCATGGCCGTGTTCCGAACACGGTCCGTGTTCTGACAAAAGTCAGTTTTATTATTTCCACACGTTCTAGAAGCTTCCATGGAGGTATAAATACATGTTTTGACCACAAAATCTGGGAGGAATCATTTTTGATCAGTTTTCATACACACTAGACACCTAAATCACATACATTTATCTCCATCTCTTCCATCCTCCACTTCATCCGTTCAAACCACTTGATCTCCTTAAATCCATCAATAAATCCATCATTCCACCAATGTAAGAAGAAGAATTCATTAAAGAGTGAAGATTTAAGCATGTTGAAGGAGGAGAAGACCTACTTTGCAAGGGAAGCCAACTTACCTTCAATTTGTGATTTTCTTCATTATTTAGCTAAATTAGAGCATGCCATGGATTGTATAGATTTTATCATGATTTGTAGTGGCTAGTCCTCATGTGAGGCTAGCAATATGATTGGTTAGGGATTATGTAGATTTTGCACACCACATGTTTGATGAAATGATTGTTATGAATATTTTTTTATCATGAATTCTTATTCTCATTTTATGTATGATTTGTGTGGTTAAATTTTCTATTTATAGTGTTAGCATGTTCATTCCAATATTATGCTTAGGGGTTCAATTGAATAATTGATTGCATGAGATGACTATGTTAAGTATGTGGGGAGTTTGTCCATAACCTTCATGTGCTTAGAACCTCATGATAAAACATTATTGATAGTTACTTGTGAAAGTGTTTGATATGATGAGGGAAACCAAGTCAATTTTCACTTGACCTTAGAAAGGGAACACTAGGAAAACGTTCCTGCCTACTAGAGAAAATTCTTCATGATAATATCTCTATACCGGTATATATATTAACGTGATTGGTTGGTGCACATATAAACTAACAATCACAAGAAGAAACATATAGCCTCTGCACCCATCAATCACCATGACCAATGATATGAATATGTATGGTGAATGACCCTATTTATAGGTGCACCATTCCACTCACCTATAATGACGATTGCGTGATTTACGTCTTATTAATTGCTGATAGCGTAATTCCTTCTAATAAACAATTATGAAAAATTGATTGCTGATTGCGTAATTTTATCTAATCAGCAATTATGAAGGGTTATTGCGTCCAGATTCAACGAACCTACTCCAAGAATCAATTATGAAATGATTCGTCTTCCGCCTAGATCCGATTTTTGAGGATTTTCCTCCCATGTGGGACAATAATTTTGTATTAATTCTCATTACGCCTTACGTAACCTCTCTAGTAGATGAGTCAAATTATACTCACCCACTACACTCATTTAATTGGTTATTAATTTAATAATTAATCCTTACTATTCAATTAAATCCAATTAATTTAATTGATTAATTAAATTAATTCCTAAACTATATAGATTATTTTAATTTTCTAAATTTTTATGACATAAACTTTTATAGATCTCAAATTTGTTATTTCTAAGAGCTTTCTGTTATCATCAACCTAAATTTACCGTATTATATAGTGTTTTTACTTTAATAATAATTAGTAATTAGTAATATGTACTTTTATTGATTATTATATATATAAGCCCTTTGCCTTTTTTTTTTACATAAATATATTGTTTTTTAATTGTTCAATATTGCGCAGACAAATTTCTTTATTAGCCACAAATCATTGTAGGATGTTGTTGTAACTAAAATTGACATGAAAACTTTAGAAGATTCTAAGATTAGACAATCCAAATAAAGAAAAAATGTTGGGTTTAGTTTCAAGGAATTTGGGCTCCTAGTGATTGGGCTTCCTCTATAATGGACTCTTTTTAAGGAATGGTCTGGTATACTTCCAACAGACTATTTGAACTCATCTTTCCTTTAAAAAAATAAATAAATAAATAAATAAAATTTTATAGGACGGATATATGTGAGACGAATTGTAAGATGAGTAGGTTTATTATTAAATTATACATTATATAAGTAACCTATGCTAATTGACACTTAAAATATCTCTTTAGTGAGTCATATAATAACACACTGAAATACTTTAATGCATTATCAAAATTTAAAAAACATACTTTTAACCATTAATAATGTATAACAGTATACTTTAAAACTTCTCATTATAACATAAACAACGTCCTATGGAAAAAAAACTATGGCATTTATTTTTTCTTGACAAATACTTATGTACAACCTTCAATTGGTACAACCTCGGTACAACCTCATTTCTTCACCTTCATATGTGTTTTCCTTTTTTTTTTTAAATTGTTGTTGTACGTCTTGTGGTTCAGGGTATAATTTATCTCTAGAGTTTAGGGTATAATTGTAATTTTACCCTTGTAGTTTAGGGTATAATTATCCCCTAAGGTTTAGGGTTTATGGTATAATTGTAATTTTAACCTTGTGGTTTTGAGTATAATTTATCCCTAGGGTTTAGAGTTTTGGGTATAATTATAATTTTACCCTTGTGGTTTAAGATATAATTTATCCCTAGGATTTAGGGTATAATAGTCGTTTAAATAAAATAAATTTAAAAATAAAATAAAAAATAACATTAATGAAGGAGTAAGAATTAATTAAGAAGGGTGAGGAGCAAGGTTGTACCAATTCAATTGGTACAACTGGTTGCACCCTAGTCCTCTCTTTTTTCTTACGGACGTATTAAAATAAAATTTGAATGCATAATTCCAAAGTACTAAAGTTTCTTAAATTTCGGGTGATAAAAAAATCCAAATTGAACAGGTCAAACTTTTCAAATATTTCAGATTCTCTTAATTAATCATCATCAATTAATTATAAAAATTTTCAAGATTATCTGAAGCTCCTAAATTTTTAATGGGGTCAAAGTTCTCAAAATATTTGAGACGTTCATAGTAATTAATTGAGTCAAAAGTTCTCATCAATATAAACACAGACGCAAACCTACCTACTAAAATTTTTTTTTGACAGAGTACTAACTATAAATTTAACGTAGGAAACAAAATACAAAATATTAAGATGGAAGAAAAGAAGAATAAAAAATAAAAATTATTGGATTAATGGGCCTTTATTTATAATGTTCCATTTTATAATGGGCCTTATTGGGTCTGCTTGCGTGGAACGCCTCTGTATGAATTCTTACTATTACTAACATTCTTAAATGCCTTCCTTCATCTTAAAAAAAATTAGATTTTTTAATTTTCTTATTATTTTTACCCAAAAAAAAAGAAAAGAAAAGAAAAGATTTTTATTGTTTAATTAAAATTTATTAATTTTTCCAAATTATTGTTAAACTGTTCTGAATAATTAACACTTCCCCAGGAAGTTCCAAAAATTTTTGGTCACTTCTCCCTTTTTTTTTTTTTTTTTTTGGCTCTGAAATCCAAGTACCAGTTTGTTTCGTTGTCATCTATGAAGTTTTCGTTCAGTTGAATCGGATTTTCCAATCGATGGACTAGTGGTTGTTGCTGATGAGTTGATTTTGTTGTTGGATTGGTTTGTTTGTTTGGATCGATTGAATTCTACTGCGGAATTGATTCGAATTGGAGAAATAAGTTCTTAAAAATTAAGATATTTATTGAAGACAACGAGAATGCAAAACAAGGGATCGAGCATGCGATTCACAGGAATGGTGATTCGGTCCCGAATTTCAACTCTCATGTTGTCTATGTTTGCAACTTTTGCTTCTCTGTACATCGCCGGACGGTAAGTTCTTCTATCTGATTATTATTTTTTCTTTTTTTTTTTGAAAATGGTGTACCCACTGTTAGGGGCCAAATTCATACTAAAGGGAGAATTTGAACCCCCACCCTGCAGCAACAATCTCAGTTGGAAGATCTTTCCACCCTCCCCTCTACCACTTGAGTTATGCCTTGGGGACACTTTTTTTTTTTTTTATATAGGCAGTGTAGTACATGTTCATATATGTTTCGGAATCTTTTTTTGTTGTTTCTGTTGAGTTTATTCAGTATTCTTCATAAATTCTAGTTTTTCAGACTTAATTAACTGATATTATTGTGTGAAGAAGTGAAATAGATTGAATCCTTTAGGAATTTATTGATTTTAGATGAATTCGTGATCAACCATTAGTTATTTAAGTTTACAGAATAAAAGGAAATATATTTGTTTGATGATTATTATGCATTTATTTTCTCTGAATTTTATATCTTGGCTTTTAGGAGATGGATTGGCTTTTAAGAAATGGAATCGCTATCTATAAACTATCATACACCGGTTTGGAAATGTAGAAATTTGATTTGAGACGTTGAATTTGGTATTGCAGATTGTGGCAGGATGCAGAGAATAGGGTTTACTTAGCGAAAGAGCTCGACAGAATAACTGGTCAGGTAGTAAAAGTTTAGTTTTATTTCATCTGAACTGAGTATGTTGGCATCTGTAAGCTTTTACCATGTGCATTTCTCTGTTCTTATCGCTGGTATTATCCCCTCAGTTTGGTTTTGGTTGTTTTGAGACAAGGTGCAAAGTTGACTAGCTAACGTCTCGTATCTAAATGCAACTATAAACTTATATATCAGCGACATAGAAAACTTATTTGAGTATTCAAAGAAGGGATCCATCCATTGATTTTGTTTGATCTTTTTTGAGCATTGTATTTCATGCACTTGACGTGAATGGTACAGATTTCGCTTTTCTTTTTATGTTAGAAATACCCCCAGATGTCTATGCATATGTAGATGGGTTTGCATACTTTGGCTTATCTGGGCACGAATTGATATCGTTTTTTCATACTCAGGAAAAGGCTGTGGTATCAGTTGACGATTCATGGAAAATCTTAGAGTGCAGGTTAGTGCTTTTCTTTGCTTTTCATACTCGTTTTTTCTTTACTTATAATATATGAGAGTTAATACATTCAACTTTTATTAAAACCCAATACCAATTAGGGAACAGCAGAAGAAATTAACAGCGCTGGAGATAGAACTCGCAGCTGCCAGACAGGAAGGTTTTGTTTCAAAGCATTCATTTGAATTTAATAGAACTCCCAAGAGGAGGCCGCTGGTAGTGATAGGAATACTTACTGGATTTGGTCGTAAGAGCAACAGGGATGCTATACGGAAGGCGTGGATGGGCACTGGTATGTCCCCATTTTCACATCAATGACTGTACCTTGAATGAAATTTGTTCCTTTGAATTTGTATATGTTTCATCTTCTAACCTTTTTGATACACAAACTAAGATTGTTTCTCCACATATTTCTAGATAGACAGAGTGATCAGTCTTAAGTCATATTTCTTTAATGAACAGGTCTAATTTTGAATAAGATGGAAGAACAGAAGGGCATTGTTATTCGTTTTGTAATTGGCAGAAGGTATGCTTACACCAACCCCACCATTCTGGTCCATTTCTACATCTAGTAGATAGCTAAGTTAATGGGTCATCTAATACTATGGTGAATTGCAGTTCTAATAGAGGGGACAGCTTGGACAGGAGCATTGATAATGAAAACAAACTAACAAATGATTTTTTTGTTCTTGTAAGATGTCTGGCTCCATTATCTCAATCTATTTTATGCATAATGTTCTATGAATAATACATGCGTTCATATTATAGATATATTTGTCTGTTCAGAAAATTCTGCGTTTCTAAATCTTTTAGTCATGAATTTGCTGTTTAAAAAGATATAAGCCATTTATAAATTGTTTGAGCTTTGTGCTGCAAATTGTTTTGTCTTGATGTTGTCCTGTGTTTTAAAGAATTTCTGTGGGGTTGCACCATTCTTTTCACATAAAATGGGGCTACTGTTCTATCTACATGTGTTCTTACAAATAAATTTGATGATATAATTGCGTTAGATGAGGGCGCACATTGCACCTATTTTATACAAGCTGTTGCTAGTGTTCTAACTAAGTACATTCTTGTAACTAATATTACGAAATTTTCCGTCGCTTTTTCCTCAGGATAACCATGTAGAGACACCTGAGGAACTACCTAACAAGACAAAATTATTCTTTGCTCATGCTGCAGAAAACTGGGATGCGGACTTCTATGCAAAAGTCAATGATGATGTTTATGTAAATGTTGGTACGTCCAAAGTATAATTACGGACTAATATTTCTACATGTTCGGAAACTTTTTCCTTGTTTGAACACATCATAGCTTTTTTTAGCATCTCTAGTATGCTTCCTATTTTGATGGCATAGCAAGGGGCGTCCAATTATGTCTCTGTCATCTTTTCTACAGATGACCTGTCAACTATGCTTTCTACTCACTTGGACAAGCCTCGCTTATATATGGGATGCATGAAATCAGGAGAAGTTTTCTCTGAGCAGTGAGTTCGACGAAACTTGCATGCAATGATTAACCTGAAAGCAGACATGGAGTTCTTTCTGATGTAAAATATTGTGAACTGCTTGTTATTTGGCAGGGGCAAAAAATGGTATGAACCAGATTGGTGGAAATTTGGGGATGGGAAAACGTAAGTTTACTACTTAGTACCCTCATAAATCTTCTATATATGTTAATTCAACTAAAAGCTTCAGTGAGAACAGTAACATGTTCGCTTGCTCTCTCTCTCACACGCACGCACGCACACCAACAAGGCATCAACAACAAAAAGAACAGCATACATTCCCAGAGTAACTCCTTTTTTTTTTTTATGAACAGTTACTTCCGCCATGCTTCGGGTGAGATGTTCGTGATATCCCAGGCTTTGGCTAAATTTGTATCAATCAACAGGTAAGTTCTATTTGGATCAGAGTGGGCATATTTGAAGGTTGAAATCAAGAGATGCAAAAGATATTAATTTCTTTTTTTTTCACATTTTGGGTTGGCAGAGGTATTCTTCGCGCATACGCCCATGACGACATCAGTGTAGGTTCCTGGTTTATCGGTGCAGATGTGAAGCATGTTGATGAGAGGAAGTTTTGCTGCTGGTCTTGGTCCTCAGGTCTCTCTCTCTTTACTCTTGTTAGTTCTCCCTCCAATCTACAGCATCTTAACTCCGCGGTGTTCTGTTATTCAGGGGCATTATGTTCCGGTGTATGATTATGTCGATGATCGAAAAAGAGTACAATGCAAAGATTTTTTGCAGCAGCGGCACTCACTAATCTATTGCACATACCACCAAATTTTTCCCTAGAGGCATTCTTTTTCTTCCCCCTTACATCTCAACAAATCTATCATACACATATGTAGTCATCATTTAGTAACAACTAATCCACATGCACAAGTACTAGAGTATCTTTTGTAGTGTTCATTAGTGAACCTATCTTATATTTCTACATTTTTTAACCTTAAAAGTTTGTGTGGCAGTGTATACCTGAGCATTACTTCTTCTTTGCAGGTTTTTTTTTTTTTTTTAAATTAAACACCAGTTTAATGGAATTAGGCCCTAATATTTTTTGAACAAAGTCTTACTTGAATTTCCATAAGAAAAAATTAAGTGTTATGTTTTAAATGAGAAGCCAATAAAGAGTGATACACGCCACATTGCGACTCGTGTAACACAAATTGTTACTTCATATATTAATCTAGATACACTATAGTAAAATCCATATAAATAATCATATGTTAAAGATAAATTAATGGTGATGATAATTGTCAAAAATTGAGAATTCTAAATTATAATCGGGGTAATCTGTTATATTAGCACTCTTTCTTATAAATAAATATAATCTCAAATAATACTCCATAATAGTAATGGATATAATTTTATTAAAGGAAAAAACTTGGGTGCACGGGCGGTGTATACCTTTTAGAACAAAATAATGTATCATTACCCATAATACTAAATTTTAAAAGCGCACGATGTGCTCCGGACGCACACAAGCCTCACTCTTTATTAAAAATATTATCACTATTTTATTGAAATATTATATTTTTAAATAGTTTATAGATCCTTATCACAAATTTCAATTTATTAGATAGTATCACTTTTATCAAAAACTTATGTGCACGGGCGCACGGACCACATTTCGTGCGCCTTTAGAATTTTGTGTTAAATTGTATACATTTTAGTATAAAGATGTGTACCCTTTATTTTCTAAAAAAAATTATTGTGTGTATCTGGGCGCATAAACAACACTTCGTGCGCCTTTAGAATTTTATGTTAAATTATACAGTATACCCTTTAGTATAAAAATGTGTACTCTTTATTTTCTAAAGAAAAAAAATATTAATGAAAACTGTATACCCTTTAGAACAAAATGGTGTACCTTATTAATTAAAGTGTATACCCTTTAGACCAAAGTAATGTATCCTTACCCATAATACTAAATTTTTAAATGCGCACGGAATGTGTTCCCGTGCGTCTATGCACACACAACCTCAGTCATCACTTTTTTATTATGAAATGAAATTTATTACTAAGTCTTTGCCTTCCTCCGTAAATTATAATAAAGGTAATTTTTTAGTTTCTTAAATTAAATTGCTCCAAAGTCCTATTTACTTACGAAATTGCCCACATTTCTTAATTTTTTATTCTCATTTAATTATAATTATTGTAATGGAGTACTTAAAATTCAGTCATTTGCTTTCTAATCATCTCCTTTCACTCCCTTCACAAAATCTTCAGACGCATCAAAGAAATAGTCAATCTTCGATCAATCAACCGACGACATCTCAGATTCCCTCAAATGGAGTACGATTTCAGAAAGCGTACCGGCTCCATCTATGAATCCAACGTACCATCGTATGGTCGGCCTCCCTCCGCCGCCGCGACCTCCTCTCCAGTATACGGCCAGCAACAACCTTCACTCTACCCCAAGATCGGCAGCACCGCCCCTCACACTGCCACCGCACACATCCGTAATCCCCCTTTTCACCACGCGCCGTCACCTCCATCCAACAGTACGCCTCTTCCATTCCTCTTGTTTTCGTTTCTCCTATCGCACCTCTATCGTTTATATCTGATTTTGGTTATTGTCATGTTTTCTGTATATGCTGTTTGATTCGCAGCTGGAATTGGAATTAGGGTTGCTATCAAGCAAGAGTATCGAATTACTCCACCAGTATGCCTTTTTATTTTATAATTTTTGCCCTGATTTCTATTGTTCGCCTGACTTGAAACGTTGATTGCTTTGAAATTTGTAGCCTCCGTTACTGCCACATTTGGGAGAAATTCCGCGGAGTAATTTCCAATTTGATTTTGATTTTGAGAGGAATGTTATAACTGAAGCGGTTAAAGAAAACCCTAACTGGAGCAGGCTTGGAATTGATAACGTCCCTCCTAAGGCAGCTGCTGTACCACCATCTTATGTATGTGCCTTTTTGTTATTTTGGTTTATAGCATTCATTTTAAGTGATAATTGTGATACATGGATGATTAGAGAATTAGTTCTTTTCACTAGTTTCCTATTTTTACTGCTGATTTTGATCCATGGATGATTTAGCATTCATTTTCTGTGCTTATTTTGATCTATGCGCCAGTGCAAATTATGATCCATGGATGATTAGAGGATAAGTTATCACTCGTTTCCTATAACCTTTCTGATTGTATAATGGCTGATTAGTATTTATTTGAAGTGCTAACTGTGATCCATGGATAAATTGGCATTCATTTTCAGTGCTAATTGTGATCATTTTGTTATTTGGTTTGTGGATGTGCTCACGCTTTAGCTTATGCATAGTTTCCCAGCATGCCTTTTGTTTGGCGTTATGGCGTCAGTGTTCTCCCACAACTGTTCCCTAATTTTTAATAGGGTTAGCACTAAAAAAAGAAAGTTGTTATACTGATCCTTGTAATTACATCAATTGGCTTTTGAATGCAGGGTCCTCCTGCAGATCCCGTTGTAAGCAAATATATAGCAGCAGGTCTGAGCAGAGAGGCTGTGCCACTTGCTGTTGCAAATTATGGAGACAATCCAACCAAGGTAATATCGCTTCCTATTCTTTTCCAAGTATTATATCTTCATATTCAAGCATATGCATGCTTACAATGAAGTTGTGCAAGAAGTAATGTACTTAGTCTAGCATTTAACTCCATTCTTGGTTTCCCGTTTGATTGTTGAAGAAGCCTTCTACTGCTCTATCCTGTTGAATTATTGCTTAGGCTTTCGAACTGTGATATCAACCTACTAGTTAAAAAATAAAAATATGAAGAAATTGAAAAAGTAATAGGTAAAGGAGAAGGATGTAAGAAAAATTTGAAGAAACCCTTAAAACTCTGCTTATTTTCAGGTTAAGGAATTTGCCAAAGGATTTACCCTTTTGCGAGAAATGGGATTCTCATCGAACAATGTCGCTGAAGTTCTGCTCATGTATGACAACGATACGGACAAGGCATTAGCTCATTTTCTCAATAATGCATCCTGATATAACAGTGGTGGAATGTCATGCCCTATAATATGAAATTGTGAAGTATCTGTAACATGCATTCAGTTTAGTTGTACAGAATTGTTTTCGAAGATGCATGTAGGGTTTATAGGCGCTTGCTCTGAATAGAGACGATTTTTTGTATTAATGTGCTTGATTTCAACCTTGGATGTTTTCTTCTTGTTGCACACCATAGTATCACATGATAAATTTGCAGCATAAATTAGTAAAGATTTTTTTTTGGGACATTTTGTTGCTAATTTGTTCAATATTTTCGAAATTTCACAGATGTAATGGTTATAACACAAATTCTTGATATTTTATGACATGAATTTTAGAATTTTTTAATGTTGCACTAGGTTTTGGTAAGGATAATTGATTGTTATTTGTGTCGTGTAAAATTTGTTGAAATACATGGATCAGAACGGAACTTGTGTACATATACACATCAGTGAGAACCAAAAATCAATCGACTCTATAGCCATCACACTTATTACATGTATATGTCACTTCCGAATATGGAGGCATTAAACTGCCTCGTATTCAGATCTCCACCTTCAAGAGCCGAGCCGAAACGGTCGAGCCACTGAACCAGGCTCGGATTTTCGGCCTCCTCCACCCACTCTGAAGTCATGTCGATGTCATCCAGTTGAAGGGGGTCTGTCTCTGAGGTGTTTGATTTCGATGATTTCTCTAATTTGAGGTTGCAGTTAATGTAAAGCAAGTCGTTGAGTGTTTCCTTGTCGATCTTGTTGCGTTTCTCAGAATGGATATGTTGAAACGTGGTCCACTGCCTCTCGAAACTGCAAGTGCCACAAACTTGGCTGAGGATTCGAATCGCCACCCGTTGCAACGTTGGAGCAGGGTCACCAAATTGTTCCCACCAAATGCCTGCAACGCATCAAGGAGAGAATAAACAGAAAGGAAAGTATGAAGCTTTGTTTAGTCATGGATATCCGTTGCTATACGAGAAATTCCAAACGTTCCTACCAATCAACGCAGAGTCGTGTGATATAAACGATCTGAACCTTCACCAAGATGTCTAATGGTTGTGTTCATACTAGGTGTTAACATTGAGCTAATCTGGGCTTAGCTTTTGTTTACGAACATAAAATGTCTCCAAGAAAGATAAAGTAATGTTTTCGAAACTCTATAATGAAGATAAGCATACAGAAGAGGTTTCATTCTTAGAGAACTGCGAAGACACCCCAATAATTGCATCTTAAAGAAGTCATTACACAAGAAGGGATTATCTACCATCTACTGTGTGCCTAAAAGACCAGTTCTTATTACCAGTGTCGTGAGAATTCTCATTTGTGATTTCTCTTCTTAAAACAAAAAGTAACAAATCTAGTTTACAGAAATGAGATCTTTTGAAGATTATAAAAAAAAAAGTAATCCGTACATTATAAGAACTCATCTTGAAAATTAGCTATGTATGAAAGTACACAGATACTTACCAGGTGAAATGGAATCAATCGCCTCTTTTGCAAGGTTGCAGCCGAACATCCCGCTTCCCCTTGAAAACAACAGAATTTGGTTGGACAAATCGCGCCTAAGTTCAGTTGTCGGAAGAAGCTTTTCCAGAACTCTGTAAAATTCTTCCTTGATCAATCCAAGAAATTTGATCTCGGTATTATACTGGATGCTGGGGTTCAGAAAAGCAGCAGCAGAATGCAGAGGAGTGTGAAGATTGTTCTGCCACTTCTTATCTACAATATCCAAAAACGTGCTGCATTTCAGCTCATCCATAATGTAGTACGTCCTTATCGACTCTTTTGCTCTAGTCATCAATTCGTAAATGGACCCCACCACAGGCTTCCCTCCCGACACTTCCCTCATAACTTTCAGAAAAGGCTCAGATACAGCAACACATTCCTCTACTGCTCTCCAAAATTCGTTGTCATCAAGAATGTTAACACAATTAGCCGCATGAGGCTTGTTTGCCAAAGCTGAATTCGTTGAAAATTCTGGGCTATTGAACATATGCTTCAATCTTGATTTCTGCTTCAGCATAGATTGCAAAGAAAGAAAATTGGAAACAGATTTTGTAACCCCAGTCCTAATGATTTCCTGTCCTCCAGTATACTTCTTCATCATGTCGAGTATCAACGAGTTGTTATATATATACTTTGAAACAACTTGTGCCTGTAGAATACACCTATTAATGCAATCCACCTTACAAAACTCCTCTAAGATACCATTCATGCATTGTGAAGCACAAGGTGTGACGAAAATAGAGCCATAGTTCTGGAGGATATGGTTTGTAAGGCTAGTGCAGTTCAACACGTTATCCATGATAATCTGAACTACGTTCTCAGGACCGAATTCTTGAATAATGGAGTCGAACAAGTCAGGGAGGTATTTTATGTTTTTATAACACAAAGATGCATCAACTGATTTGTGGAAGAAGGTCCTAGAAGGGGAGGAAACTAAGAAATTAATAAGGGCCCTTGATTTGTTGTCTGTCCATGTTTCTACAATGATAGTGCAACCAGTCATAGCCCACTCTTTTTCAATATCTTTTGAATGTACACTCACTTCGGATTTGATCTTCTCCAACCATGTTGTTTTCAAAGTTTCTGCAGATGGTCCCATAAATCCACTACCACACTTTCTTACAGCATCGATCATTTGTTGATATGATGGAGAACGGGCAACACTGAAGTCCAATTTATTTTCAAAAAATAAGAGAGCTATACTTCTGTCTGCATTATCCTCATCACTTATAGAAGAAGAACTCGATGTTGTGACAGATAACACTTTTCCGGTTAAAGGCATTGCTTCCACAGCCACAGGAGCCTTTACCGGTGAACTGCTGCCAATACCCACAGGAGATTTAACTTCAGGTAATCTTTGCCTTTTAACAATGGGTGTTTCCTTGCCATCTTCCTTGGACAGTATGATTTCTCTTACCTTTTCAGTCACATCATCTCTTACTTTGGTGCATGGATTTACACCTTTACTAGGAAGTTTAGATAAATGATGTTTTAACCTGCTAATGCCACCATTAAGAATTCTCTCACAGAATTTGCATCTCACTTTATTCCCTTCTAGCCGATCAGCGTATTCCCAGCAAACATCTTTCTCTCGGACCACTGCCAGAGAATGAAGATAACCAGCTTCTTACCCTAAATGCTAATATAATCACAATGCATGTGTTCTTTCAACCAAGAATTGCATGATGTGAAGATCCAACAAGGAAAAAACAACACATAAAGATTGAGAAAGCATGTCAAATTCATCTAACGCATGCATATTGATTCGAAACAATCATGAACAGAAACACATTGAGTTTTCATTAAAATTTCAGCACTGCACTCTCAGCTATAATAACCCTCACCACAAGATGTTTTGTTTAGGCACTTGCAATGAAGAGAGTTTAAATTTGATTTCACTTGCTTCCGAAGAAACATGTATAAACCACATTAGAAAAAAACTGAATCAATGGGTGTAAAAGCAAATTCATAATGCTTAGCTGATGCATAAACTGAAAAAGAACACCCAACACAAACTATTCTATAAATCATTCTGCAATCAACTATGTGAATAATAAAATGTCAATTTACAACTCACTTGGTATGAAAATGCTTTGCTGCTGCCGTACGCTTGCCTACAACAACAAAAACAAAAACCCCCAAAAAAAAAAAAATTACAGTCAGCAAAAGCCAGTGAAAAGAGAAATCCAATTGAAGAACACAGTAAAAACATTTGCAATTTCAAGCATTACCATGAAGTAATTAACTTCATATAACAAAACATGCTTCTTACTCACAAATTCATGCATTTTCTAGCTGTAATTACCTTCAGCGGTTCCATAGTTTTTCAACCTAGCCCATCCGCACCCACACCCCCTCCCTCCACCAACCCACCCGATAAGAATTGATCGAGTCTCAGATATCAATCATTGATTAATTTCTTCAATAAATCACAGCTGATCATAATTTGCTCAGTTTTATGGATTTGGTAAAAGTCTGGTGATTTCATTTTTCCGTCGAGAGGAGATTGAGAAAAAAGAAAAATTGAAAAAGGGGTGAGTGATAAATCGAAGAGATGAAGAAGAAGAAAACTTACAGGAGAAATGGTTGGAGGTTTTACAGATCTGGACAGACTCGTCTCGCGATATTTTGGCAGTCCAATCCATTTTTTCCTATTTTACGGATGTTTTTTTTTTAAATAAAAAATTAATAGTAGTAAAATAATGGAGTAATAATAATAAAAAAACAGTAAAAATGAGTTTCGAATATTTCGTTGTACCATAGTGTTGTAGTAGTACATTCTAGCTGCATAGTTAAACTTATTTTTGTTAATTTTATCATAATTTAATTGAGCTTCGAAAATCTCATTGTCAAGCTACAAATTGGGTGGGGAAAAAAATCGAAAACTCGGTATGTCGAGCTCGTCGAACTGAAAAATATTGAAAAATACCGAAATTTAGGTATATCGAAATTTTCGGTACGATATAGTAGCCATACCAAAAAAATCAGTTCGATATCAGTATCTACCAAGTAAAAATTTCGGTATTTCGATATACCGAAAAAAATTATATATTATTTTTATTATTATTTGGATTTTTATTTATGGAGCCCAATTTGTCTTCGCCAATGTAATTATTGAGCCCAAAGTTATTACCCAACCTAGCCCATTTAACATTATCAATACCCAATTCAATCATACCCCATTATCCATTCCACGTTCCCAAATCACGCTCTTGCTCAAGAGTCATTCCGCAGTGGTATCTGTTCAAACTGCAAACTCTAGGCTGCAGTTATCTACGCCGTTGATTCGATTCGACTAATCTCCTGCTACATCTCTAAATTGTTGATTCTCAATTACAAGGTGAAGGGCACACTATCCTTCTCTTTATTTCTTTTCCGGCAAATTGAGTAATTTTTCTTATATTATGCTCTGCTCATTTAGCTGCTAAAGAAAAAGATAATCGAACTTCTGTCGAGGAATATTGAGGCAGGGGCTTGGCATCTGGTTTTGAAGGAAGATCTAAAGAAATTCAGAATTTTGGTGGTCTTTATATGTCGAGTCTTTTTTCCAGTTGTTATTCTCATTTTCTTCTTTAGGCATATTCATAATCACAAATCCAATTTATTTCTTCAATTTGTAAGGCTTGTTTTTAAAATTTATGGCTATAAAACATCTTCAATCTGTGAGAATACAAGGACTGACTTTCTTTCAAGCCTTCTGCATTTATTCCATTTGCATAATGACGAGGTGGGTAGTGTCAAGAATGTGATCCATCATGGATGCTCTTTCCTATTGAAATATTGGTAATGTAAATCTGGAATTATTTTGAATACTTTGTCCAATTGTTTTTGGTAGACTCTGTATATTGAACTTTCAACATGTGGTAAATTTTCGGTATTAAGAAAAAATAGGGACGGTATTTATTTCGGTTTGGCAACTATATGCATTTTTGTATACCGAAATATCGGTATGCAAAATGACATATCAAAAATTTCGATACAGTATCGGTACGATATCGGTATTTTCGGTATGACGTGTTTGCCCACCCCTAGCTACAATATATAAATTTAAAAGATATAAACATTTAAAAAAAAATTAAATAATTAGAATGGTATGAGCATGCAGGTTTTGCCTTTGCAATTTCTTGTATTGTTTTCAATGATTTGTGGAGACTTGTTTTTTTAAATAGTTATGTTATTATTTTTTATTTATATTATATTAATTTATTTAATAATTTATTGCACTATTATTATTATTTATTAATTAAATATCAATTTAATAAAGTATTTTTATATCTGTCTCATGAAATTTATCCTTAAAACAATTGTACACATGGTGTGCATCTTATTTGTATCATTCCATTTTAATAAGTATTCCTATGCATATTCCTCTCAACTATGGTCTTCATTCTAAAAGGTGTTGTAGTTAATGGTCATTTGCACCGTTATAATTATGTCTACTGTATACCTATTTATTATTTAATGTATTGATTAATGAAAAAAAGTATTTGAGAAAAAATATACTCCCTCCATTTTAAGAAATGTGAATAATTATCTTATATACAAAAATTTAAGAATAAATACATAAAAATGCAAATAATTACCTTGTATAAAAGATTTTGAGAATAAATACAGAGTTTTTAGATTGTTAAGGTGATATATTACACTAACATTCATAAGAGCTAGAATTATTTAATTACAAATAAATTAACATTAATAAAAATCCTTTAAAACTACAAAATCAAAGTGTTATAGTATAGCAGTGCATATCACTCTGAGTTTATCTGTTAAACGAATCAAGCGATTCGAGCATCACACACTCAACTCGATTTTAGTAAGCGATTCGAGCATCACACACTCAACTCGATTTTAGTAGTTATTAAGTTGAGCTTGAGGAAATCCATTAGAAAATAAGCTTATAAATGAGATCAACTTGGTTAAAAAATTATTCGTTTGAGGGAGAGCTTGACTCAACTTATATTAAGTTGAATTGAATTTTTTGAGCTTTATCGAGGCTTTCCAAGTTTTTTTGAGCCTAATTTAATTAATTAATTTAATATAATTAAATAATAATAATTATTATCGTCAAATTTTATTGAGTCGAATTCAGCTCGGCTCATTAACGAAATGAGTTTAAGACGAACTTAAATAATCACGAATCGAGCAAGTTTGAACTTTAACAAGTCGAAGTCGAGCTCTCGAGTAGCTCATTTTTTTAATAGCTATAATTCACTATAGTTGCTGAGAATATTTTGATTCAATTCATAGCAAAATAATAAAATGCACTTTTTTTTCCCTTTTCATCCGCATAAAAATTCAATAGATAAATAAAAATTAAATAAAAAAGGGGTGTGAAGATCTATTTACAAAGAAATTATAAAAGACAAATGAGAAAAAATAGAAAATTTAGCGCAAGGGTAAAAGTACAAAATAACAAACGCACACATAAAAAAATGTCCAATTTTATTTATTTATTTGTTCAATAAATGAAATTTTTGGAAATGTTAATGCCAACTGCAGAAGAAGAAATAACGGTTTCTTGCAACTGTACAATCATCGTGCAAAAGAAGTGTCATTTACGTGACTTAACTGACCTCGCCACGCTTCATCTATAATTTTATTTAAAAAATAGGATTTTTTTCAAATTTTATTTATTTATTTTTGCAAATTATTGCATTTATTGGAAGCTAATCACAATCATAATCCAAATTCGTGATAAATCAAGTGTGTTGGAGTAGCAAACTCGATGAAATACTTATTAGGGTCAAACACACACTATATTAAATTCTTTTTTTCTATTCTAAATACACTCCAAAATAAATAATTTAATCCCTTCCTAAATTCCTTAATAAGATTGTTTAATGTCCAAATAAAATATTTTCTATAATTATCGAACAAAATATTTTTATTCTCGAACAAAAACATTATGAGAATTATTTTTTATGAGATATTCTAAGTATAAAATGACAACTTTTTTTAAAAGAATATCTAATCTAAAATATGATAATTTATACTGTGCACCCTGGTGTATCTAAGGTAGGGTGTACATATATACAAATATAAACAAAAACATATACAATTAAGAGTAAAAATGTATACAATTTAATTGTTAATTTTTTAATGAAAAATTGTATATAATATTCAATAAAATGTTATACACATATGGATGTTAATTTTTTTAATGAAAAATTAATGTGAAAAAAGTATACAATTATTACAAAACACGTATACAAAATAGAATAATATGTATACAAAATAGAATAAAAAGATATAGATATGACTTCACCAAATATACATTCCTAAAATAAGGTAATTAAATCATAAAAAATGTTTAAAAAAAAGTAATTAAATTAATTGATTGTGGGGGGCCAACTCTGAATGACCATTATTGGCTAATTAAAAAAGTAATAATTTCTCTACAGTAGCTGTATTCTCTACGCTACAGCACGTGCAGTTCCCTCCCTTCCCGCGCCATTAAAGCAACATCAAATAGAATAACAATAACCACTTTTTTCACTCTCCACCCAGTTTTCCGCTTCATCAAGCAAGAATTCACACTTTCTATCATCCACTGGTGTGTGCTTGCCTCTCTGTTGTTGTTAGTTCTTTTTGGCATTGCATCAATGTGCATAATCTAATCTGTTTTTGGAATTTCTTTACTACTTGTTTTCTTCCTTTTCCTTTTCCCTGAATTCTTAGTTGGTAGGCGCGAGGATTGGAAGTTCTTTGATCTTTGGATAAGAGTTGAAAGTGATATAGCTGAATCACTTGTGTTTGTTTGTGCGTGTTTTTATTTTTTATTTTTGGTAAAAATTTGATTTATATATCCTATGAAATGATGAAGATTTGGAAAACCCATAAAAGATTAAATACTATTTCGCTATCTAAAGCCTAACAATTGGGGAAAATGAAAAAAAGTTGAGAGTGAACTGGTGATGATAGTCAGTGATGGTAGGAAGAAAAAGAAAATTCTATTTGGCTGCCTTTTTTGTTTTATTATATTGAACCAATAATTCAATTCGGTTGTTGGCCTAACATTTTAAGACTATTCAATTAAAAGGCTTATGTTCTTGATTGCTATTCATTCATTGCCTATGTCAGACTCACCTGTGTGTATTTGTTATTCTATTTCTTTCATTCTGTAATTGTTGGTCTTTTTTGGTTTATATAGATGGCAGAGAGTGTGACCACTGTTTGAGGGATTTCATGTTTTCTAGATTTGATAAGAATAAGAGAAGCAATGGGTGTGAAGTTGATCCTTTCATCTGTTATAGTGTGTGGTATACTGTTCTTACTGTCATCTGCAGAGCCTGTTGAGGATAAACAGGCTTTGCTCGATTTCAGTGGTAACATATACCACTCGAGGGATTTGAATTGGGATGTGAGAACTTCTGCTTGTAATAGCTGGATTGGAGTCATTTGCAATCATGATAAATCGAGAGTGATTGCTGTTCGATTGCCTGGTTTTGGATTCAAAGGCCGTATTCCTAACAACACTCTAAGCCGGTTATCGGCTCTTCAGATCTTGAGCCTTAGATCTAATGAGTTTAGTGGTCCTTTTCCTTCTGATCTTTTGATGCTTAGGAATTTGACAGGTCTTTATCTTCATTTCAATCATTTTCAGGGTCAATTACCATTGGACTTTTCGGCTTGGGAGAATCTTTCGATTTTGAACTTGGCAAATAACAATTTTAATGGGACTATTCCATCTTCGGTCTCAAATTTGACTCATTTAACAGCTTTGTATCTTGCTAATAACTCACTTTCTGGTGATGTTCCTGATCTCGGTATCCCTTCTCTGCAACTGTTGGATTTGTCCAACAATAATATTACTGGGGCTGTGCCTCAAACTCTTCAAAGATTTCCTAATTCATCCTTTTCAGGCAATGAAATTGCATTGCTGAATTCACCACCTTCTGTTGCTCAGCCCAAAGCTGTGGCAAAGAAGCATTCCTCAAAATTTAGTGAATCTGCAATTCTTGGAATTGTTATTGGTAGTTGTGCAGCAGCTTTTATGGCAATTGCCTTGCTGTTGATTGTTAACAATAGAAAGAAAAGAGATACTGATTCGACTACTGCTGCATCCCAGAAGAAAGGGAAGTCAACCATGAGGATGATTTCTGAGAATCAAGATGGGAGTGGGAAGATAGTATTTTTTGAGGGATGTAATCTTGTATTTGATCTCGAGGATTTGTTGAGGGCTTCTGCCGAAGTACTCGGGAAGGGGACGTATGGGACTACGTATAAGGCAGCTCTAGAGGATGCAACCACAGTTGCAGTGAAGAGATTGAAGGAAGTCATTGTTGGGAAAAAGGACTTTGAGCAGCAGATGGAGATTATTGGCAATATTCGGCACGAGAATGTCGTTCCATTGAGGGCTTATTACTACTCCAAGGATGAAAAGCTCATGGTGTATGATTTCTACAATCAGGGAAACGTATCAACATTGCTCCATGGTACGGTTAAATTTTTAAATCATCATCTGTTCCAAATTTTCTGCATTTACTACAGAAAAAAAGTACCAGTCCATGTGTCTTATTGTGTTCTTATGATAGGCTAGATAAATAAGGCAAGAAAACATGTAACCTGTTCAGATTGAAGGTATATTAGCGACGTCTATGATTATTGTTCCATTGTTTGGCTTCTTTGAATAGAACAAAAATGATCTCATTTTGTTAATAGTCCCATTTCAAAGTTACTCTTTTCCTTAAAATTTAAGGCTAAAATGATGCTAGAAAGTCAATATTACAATAGCTCCCATGACGCTGTCCTGTTCTATCATATTAGAAATCCAATTTTTTTTTGTAACTGGAAATTTCTGTTTTTTTGCCTTTATAGTCCCTCATCAACTTGCTCCTACATCTTTATCATGTACACTTATTCTGTAGTATAGTGATGCATTCACTGTTTTTTACAGCGAGACGAGGTGAGAACGCGATCCCTCTTGACTGGGAAACACGACTAAAGATTGCCATTGGTGTAGCAAGGGGCATTGCTCACATCCACTCACAGAGTGGAGGGAGGCAAGTCCATGGTAACATAAAAGCTTCAAACATCTTCCTCAACTCCCAAATGTACGGCTGTTTATCCGACCTCGGTCTAGCAACACTGATGAGCACGACCTCACCACCAGTTATCCGACCAGGTTACCGCGCCCCAGAAGTCACTGACACAAGAAAAGTCTCCCAAGCATCTGATGTGTTCAGCTACGGTGTTTTCCTACTCGAGCTACTCACAGGTAAGTCCCCAGTCCATGCATCAGGTGGTGAAGAGGTCATCCACCTCGTGAGATGGGTTCAGTCCGTGGTGCGTGAGGAATGGACAGGTGAAGTGTTCGACGTGGAGCTGTTGAGGTACCCTAACATAGAGGAGGAAATGGTGTGCATGCTGCAGATCGGGTTGAGCTGCGTTGCGAGGATGCCCGACCAGAGGCCGAAAATCGATCAAGTGGCGAGGATGGTGGAAGAGATAAGAGGTGCCAATGCAGGAAACAGCTCATATGGTGGAACTAGATCTCCAGGTTCAAGTCCAAATCTAACACCTCATGAGAGTGAGATTAGATCAGTGAGTTAGATTCTTGGTAACAAATTTAAGTTCAATCTTCAAATGTTGCATTTTTATTTTTTTTTCTACTTTAAGAATGATTATTTTTCCAGTTGTCTATAGGATTATACTATATAGGAAATCTAATGGTGCACATGGGGTTGAGATTGATTTAGGTTTGTGCTGTTGATTATGTTTGACAATTAGGATTTTGCTAACCTACCTGTTCATGCAAAGTCAACACTCAAGTTTCTATTTTAACTTGTTTATAATCCATTGATTGCGACTTCATTTGGATCTCTCCAAACTTATTTAAGGTATGCATCAATATCATTTTTTTTTTAGAAATATGCATCATCAATATTATTGAACTATCCTGTATAAGTCAAATTAAAGTTAGGTCACTTAATTTTTAATTAAATAAATAATAAATAAAAGAAAAGAAGAGAAGAAACCTTCTTTTAAAATTATTGTTAGGAGGGTAAGTGTATTGGGTAATAGAAAATAAAAATATAATACTTCATGTAACTGAGATAGTATACATTAAATTTCACAGTTAGTTCTCTCTATAAGCCACTTAAGGCTCATCCTACGATTTACATCTTTCACCAATCCCCAGGGCGGTGGAACTCTTAATAGTGGGTACACCATTTTTAATATACATTAAATTTCGTGTACAAGCCAAAAAAAATATTTGGAAGGCAAATATCAAGAGAAACTTGAAATAATCATTATACCCTTTTCAGTTTAGCAAAAAAAAAAAAAAAGAAAAAAAAAAAGAAATCTTGACTCAATTTAATCTCAGCCTAGTGATAAGCATTTATACCCAAAATAACGAAATTCTTGGCTATTTGTGATTCAATTTAAAAGTTTTAGTCTAGTCAGAATATTTACCATGTAAAAATATGTAAATCAAATATTATGTACAATCAAATCATATGTAAAATCGAGACATTTTATTTTAATGGAATCAAATCAAGATTATTTTTGTCAAATGAGCTTTTTAAGAAATATCCAGATAATTTTTTTTTTCTTAATACCCACATATGGAGCATTCCCCATTATTGAATTTTTCTGTATCAGATTCGTAGATTCTTAACTGTCAGAATTCAAGAAAATAACAAAAATAAAACTTTATGAAAGTGCTGAGCGTCGTTCCTTTAATATTTTTATTGGGCTTGAAAGCCCGAGTGGGCCAGATCCTGAAATTTGTAAGATGATTAACACGTATGATTTATTGGACGGCCCAATTCTATTCTTAACACAAGTCTACTCCACTGGATCACGGCCATTCACTCGGTCTCGGCCCATGTGTTCCCTGGTTTATCATATAAGTTTTTCAACAACTCAAACTCTACATGACTACATACATGGAGAATTGGAAATTATTATGCATTTTCCATCAAGTAGTAAATTACTTCAAATTGAATCCCACCACCCATCACAATCACCATTTATATGTGTGTTTTAATTTCTTATACATAGATAATTTCTATGTATGTATCTTAATTAGGTGAACCTACCATAATATACAATTTAATCAATCAATTAATTGTGTTTTATGTATACTACCCATTAAGAAATGTTTAGTCAATTCCTAAAAAAAAAAATATAGTCAAAACCTAATAAGCGTTGCATGATGGAATTACTGGCCCCTATTGTTTTGCGAAGAAGCTTCAGAAACACACACAGACACACTTACATGGTTCCAACATATATACACGTACGCACACTTTTGATAGGAAATAAACACATTCGATATCTTATTTTACAATGATATTTTACTCTACGTTTTTATTAAAATATAATACCCTAACAAATGATTTATTAACTGTTAGTATATTTAATGGTAATTTCAACAATAATTTAACACATAACACAAATTTAATAAATAAACTAATATATAAAATAGAGAAATGAAATAGGCAATTTCATTTGGAGTAGAACGAAAGCGCTTTTTTTTTTTTTTAAGAAGTCTAATTTTATATTAAGAATGAGTTGAAATCCATCATTTTAAAGCTTTAATTATGAGATTCAGTTATTATAACACTTTGATGTAATTGTTGAATGAGTTATAATGAAGATAAAATTTATACACTAAATCAATATTTAAACGGGAGTAACTATTTGCACCCCCAATTTTAATAAATGTACCCCATAAATTTTATGGGACTAAAATACCTATATTTGTTAAGACATAAATATCACTTTATAAATTATAAATTAAGATTTCTTATTTATATGGTGTTCGGTTGCAGCAACCGAACAAGCATATATGAATAAGAAATCTTAAGGTCTTTGGTTGCTGCAACCGAACAAGCATATGAAGCAACCAAATACCTTAAGATTTCTTATTCATATGATTGTTCGCTTGAAGCAACCGAACACCTTAAGATTTCTTATTCATATGGTGTTCGGTTGCTGCAACCGAACAAGCATATGTGTTCGGTTGCAGCAACACATGTTCGTCGAACAAGTACTGCGTCTTTCCATGGACAATGTTCACCTATTATTAGGCAGTGATTCAGTCAAATTGTTGGAAAATTGAAATAACAGTGCAAGAAGAGAGATGATGAGTTGCAGTGTATAACTCGTAGGTTTGCTGTAAAAATAGAACATGGAATATGGAAGGGCTGAGAAACTCCCTCCGTTTCGCCAAGAGTTCGGCGGCGGTGGGGACCTTGTATGAAGGTGGAGTGTAGTCGAAGGGGGCAGTTTGGGGAGTATGTTGACATCTCCGGCGACAGTGCATGCATTTGCATTCTAGGAATACCCACGTTTACAATTTTAGAATTTATAGGCATTTGTGTTAGGTTGATGCGATCGTCATCGTCGTCCGTGTTCGTCGTCTACGCCGGAGAAGGTGGTTGAGGGATGAACTCCACAGTGCTCAGATTCCCGTTGAACTCACACAAGAATTCAAATCCACGTTCTGCCCGTTAGAGTCACAAATGGGTGATTAAATGAGATCAAAAGTGTAAGACTATGGGCCAAGACCCACTTGGCCCAATACTTTGAGAGATGAAGACCAGCATTTGGGCCAAATGCCCAACGGGCCCAACAAATCTCTACCTTGGCCCAAATCATCTACCATTGTGTATAACTAAATGGGAATTTATCATTGCACTTTTCCCTGGATACCTGCAAAACGAAAGACACAAAGTCAAATGTAAGATCCAGAAATTTGACACAAAGTCAAGGTATCACAAAAGATATACAAATCTAAGCCGAAGTAAAGATCACGGACACACAGTCACAAAATGTTTAAAATATCCCAAGGATAAAATAAACGGAGCACAAAAGCTCAAGAGTGGACACAACATCCACGGAAAAGAACTGCATACAACATGCTTCAATCAAGAGAGTCGAAATTTAAAGTTCTCATGCAGGACCTAAATTTTTCAACAGATAAGCATTTAGTACCCATATCAGCAGGATTAAACTCAGATGCAATCTTTTCCAGGTTAACAATACTTTTTTCCACAATATCACGAATGAAATGATACCTACCATCTATATGTTTGGTTCTATCATGGAAAACAAGATTTTTACACAACTGAATCGCAGACATACTATCAGAAAACACAGTGACACATTTGTCAAGAAAACCTATTTCATTCAAAAGGCCTTGCAGCCAAATAGCTTCCTTTAAAGCATCAGTAATAGCCACGTATTCAGATTCAGTTGTAGATAAAGCAACCACATGCTGTAACTGAGACTTCCAACTTATGCAAGAGCCACACAAAGTAAACACATAAGAGTTGTAGACTTCCTATTATCCTTATCATTTGCATAATTGGAATCAACATAGCCAACAAGGCTCACACCATTTGCAGATTTGGAAAAGCGCAAACTTACCTCCATGGAGCCCTTGAGGTATCTCAAGAGCCATTTCAAAGCCTCCCAATGAGGCGCACCTGGATTAGCCATATACATACTCAAGCAACTAACAGAATATACAATATCTGGTGCTAACCATAAGATACATAACAGACCCAATGACATTGGAATAAGAAACCTTTTCCATTTCAGCAATTTCAGAATCAGTCTTTGGAGACTGATCCTTACTTAACACAAAGTGAGCAGCAAGCGGCACATTCACAGTTTTAGCAGACATCATAGAGAATTTACTCAAAATCTTTTCAACATATGAAATCTGATTAAGCAAGAGAACATTGTTCTTCCTATCTCTATCAATGTTCATACCAAGAATCCTTTTAGCATCTCCAAGATCTTTCATATCAAAATTATCACATAGACTCTTTTGAACAAGCTCAACATATTCAAGATCAGGGCTAACAATTAGCATATCATCCACATATATGAGCAGACAAATAGGAACAAAAGTATAAATCTTGAAGTAAAGACAATTATTATGCAAGCTTCTCTTAAACTTCAACGATGTCATGTATTGATCAAACTTCTTATTCCACTGTCTAGGAGATTGTTTCAAGCCATACAAGGATTTCTTCAAAAAACATACATGATCAGGATTTTTGGGGTCCACAAAACCCTCAGGTTGTTTCATGAAAATCTTTTTGTCCAAATCACCATTAAGAAAAGCCGTTTTGACATCCATTTGATTCAATTCCCAATCAAAATGAGCAACTAATGCAAGCATTATACGAACAGTGGTGAATTTAACAACAGGAGCAAAGATTTCATTATAATCAACCCATTCCTTTTGAGTAAAATCTTTTGCTACCAATCTAGCTTTAAATCTAACATTTTCAGGCTCATGTTTCACTTTGAAAAGCCACTTGCAATCAACAACAGATCAATGAGCAGGTTTTGGAACCAGAGTCCAAGTATGATTAACATGCAACGATTTCATTTCATCTTTCATAGCATTTAACCATTTCACAGAGTTGTCAGATTTTAAAGCCTCTTGATAGGTCTTAGGTTCCTTATCAACACTTTCAAACGCATTACAAGCATGAGTATCAATATGAAAATTATCATACCTAGCAGGTGGCCTAATATTCCTTCTAGGTCTATCCCTAGGCAACACATAGTCATCATCTTCAGGAATATCATGCACATTTTCATCATTGATAGCAGGTTCATTGGCAACAAGTTCTTGATCAACAACAGTGTCAGACAAGTTTTCAACATCAGATAACAAAGGAGACAACTCCACCTCACTCGAAGAAGTGGTAGGATCATGTAAAGGCACAACATCAGACATAGGAGCAGATAAGCAAGGAAATTCAGATTCATTGAAGATCACATCCCTACTAATCACTATTTTGAAACCCGATTCAGAAATATCCCACAGCCTATAACCTTTAACACCAAGAAAAACACATTTTCTACTCCTATGATCCAATTTGTCATGTTTCTGACGCACAAATGCATCACAGCCAAATACACGTAGCACAGAATAATCAATACTTTTACCAAAAAAACACATAGTCAGGGCACTTACCCTTTAAAGGCACAGAGGGGGATTTGTTTATTAAAAATGTTGCGGTAATAAGCGCCTCACCCCAAAACTTTTTAGAAAGTCCAGAAGACACCAACATGCTCCTCATCCTTTCTAACAAAGTCCTATTCATCCTCTCAGCAACCCCATTCTGTTAGGGAGTGTAAGGAGCAGACTTATGTCTCACAATTCCAGATTTGACACATAAATCATCCATGACATTATTGCAAAATTCCAATCCATTATCAGTTCTAAGATACTTAATCTTTTTACCCATTTGATTTTCAATCAAAGTTTTCCAATTTTTGAACTTTTCAAAAACATCAGATTTGTTTTTAAGCAAATGAAAAATCATCAATAATGGACAGAAAATACACATTGCCACCTTGAGTTGGCTCACTAGAAGGCCCCCACACATTAGCATGCAGGTACTCAAGTATATCACTACACGAAGAAGTCTTAGGGTATGGGGAAACAGGGAATTTCACCTTCGCATGTTTGCCTTGCACACAAGAATCACAGAAAGGAATGCATGTAAGCTTATCATTACCAAAAGAACCAGCTTTATGCAATATTTCAAGACCTTTTCCACTCATGTGACCTAACCTACCATGCCAAATATTTATTTTATCCTCTTTAACAGCGTTAACAGACATAACAACAGATTTAGCACAACAAACATATATGTTATTCCTTTTTTCAGCATTAAAGATGGGCACAGAACCCTTTACAATAGACATGCAACCCTTTTCCCACCTACCCTCAAGCCCCTCATCTTCAAGTGCAGCACAAGAAATCAAGTTGTTACACAAATCAGGCACATATCGCACGTTTTTCAAAGTGAACACAGAATCATCTTCAAAACGCAATCAAATGTCACCAACACCAAGCACATCACATCTTCTTTCATTAGCCATAGACAAGGATCCATGAGAAACATTTTTATATGAAGAGAAAAGATGTTTAAAAGGTGTCATATGAAATGTGCAACCGGAATCCACAAGTCATTCACTATCACACAGAGATGAATGCACAGAATTCACACAACTATCAGAAATAGCAAACACATCACCATAATTCACAGATTCAGAGGCAACATTAGCATGATCATTAGAATTATTCTTCTTAGGATGAGGACACTTGTTTGCAAAATGTCCCCTTTCATGGCAATTAAAACATTTCTTATTTTTCTTGTCCCCATTCTGATTATTCTGGGATTTCACATCAGAATTTTTGTCCTTGTTCTTATTCTTGTTCTTGTTCTTGTTACGATTGTTAGGTTTCCTCTTAACATGCATAACCTCCCCAGAATTCTTAACACCCTCATTTTGTTTTAAATCATGCTCTTTGCTTTTTAAGGCATTCACCACAATATCAAGAGTAACGTCATCACGACCATACTTTATAGCAGACTTGACATCATTGTAAGAATCAGGTATAGCATTTAAAAGCACAATAGGAGTGTATTCATCAATATGCTTGTCACCAGTTAGCTTAATATCTTGAATCAACTTCGTGAACACATCCAAATTTTCTTCAACATCTTTGTTTAAATCAAGTTTAAAATGAAAGAATTTTTCCAGAAGAAACATTTTACTAGGCAAAGATGTTTCAGTGTACAGCTTATCTAACGTTTCCCACAAAACTTTTGCGGAGTCATGTACACCAACTTTTCTAAGCACAGGATCAGAAAGATTCAAGATAATCGCAGATAAAGCAAGCTCATTCATCTCAGTCTTTTTATCAGGTGTATCATCTTTATCATACGAGTGATCTACAGCTTTGAATACCCTTTGTTGAATGAGTATGCACTTCATTTTCTGTTTCCAGATACTGAAGTCTCGCTTACCATCAAACAATGCTTGTCCAAACGAAGACGAAGCCATGTGTATTTAAAGTTGAATAGAACACACTTTGAATGAAGAAAATACAGAAATACAGAGCAACAATCTATCACACACCAGGTTGACACTACTCTAATCACACACAAAGTGAGAAACGGAGCAGTATAACACACAATGACAGATTTTCAGCAGCGGAAATTGAAAGACTAAGATGACAGTTTCACAAAAGAAACAAACAAGAACAGTAATAAGAGGGCCAGCCGCCTCAGGGCATCACACAAGAGCAAATAAGAGGGCCAGCCGCCTCAGGGCATCAGACAAGAAAAAATAAATAAGAAAGACTCAAGCTATTTCACCAGAGCGGTATCTCCGACGAGAACACCGTACCACCTCTACGAGCCACCATCCCGTTACTTAATGGAGGCGGATCCTTCGTAGTCTTGTTCACGTAGCAAACACGAAAGGGACAGCCTTCACTCCAAGTTTCAACCTACACACAAAGTGAGAAACATTGGGGGTTAGTAAAGGCACAATCTGAAAATTTACAAAAAAGAACTATCTGAAAAAGTAACAAAACAAATTTGAAAATTTTCTTAACAATATAAAATGAGAGGAGAGACACTTCCCTTCCACAAAATGGTGAGCCCAATCTGATCGGAACACTAACGCCGGCGGCTGCCGGAGGTCAGCGGCGACGGCCAACTGGATTCTCCCACCGGCAGCAGCTTCGCGACGCCCAGAGACTGCAGGTCCGGCGGCGGACTGGCGGCGACGTCTAGAAACCCTAGCGACCGGTGCTCACCGGTTGCAATTCCGACGGAGAGCTGGTGGGTGGCGGCTTCGAGCAGGAGCGGCGGCAGACTGGTGGCGGCGCGCTCCAGAACCAGCGGCGGCGTTCGGATTCGCGATTCCAGTCGGGGGTGCTGAGCGCGGACGGCGACCTTCGAGCGGTGGCTTCGAGATGGACAGCTCCAGGCGGAAGCGCGATCTGGACAACGGCGGAACCCTAGCGGCGGCGGCGGTCGATCCGAGCAGATCCAGCTGCGGACGGCGGTGAACGAGTGGCGTGGGCGAACTGGAACAGCGGTGGAGCCCGTCGCGCGATTCCGGTCTTCCGTGCGGCGGAGCCCTAGCGGCGGCACGGCGGCTTCAGACAGTTCGGGGATGACGGCGCGGCGGCAGTTCCAGGTAGATCCCAGTCGCGATTTCGGCGGAGCGACGACGTACAGGTCGCGACTAAGCACGGCGGCATCACATTTTCGGCGGCTGGAAGCGGTGGCAGCTCCGATCCTTCAGATCCCGGCGGCTGGAAGCGGTGTCCAACGGGCCCAATAATATGTCTTTTTTATTTCTCTTGCCTTACGTCGTTCTAATGTTCCCTCTTTTTTCTCTTATATGGAGTGGGGACGTCAACCTCTTCTTTCCTACTCCTTTCTCTTCTACGGAGTCGCAACGTCGACTTCTTCTTTCCTTCATCGGCGTTTTTTTCTTCTTTTTTTTTTGATTAATTAGTTTTTAGTAATTATGGTTTAATTAATTAAAATGGTAAAATAGTCTTAAATGGTGTGTATTTAACAATTTATATGTTTAACTTTTAATTTTAGTGGGATATCTAGAATTTGAGGTTCATTTAAGTAGTTCAGGGTGCAAATAGTCGCCCCTTATTTAAACCCTCTTGATTGAGCAACATGTAAAAGGGAAGAGAACATTTATGTTATAACTTGTAAGTCAATTCATTAATAAGGAGTTTAAATCTATCAATGACACAAAAATGTCACTCTAAAATATGATATAGGAGAGAAGAGAAAATCTTCCAGCGACATTCCCAAATTAATAACCCTAGTCCATACTAGTATTATCAATATATCCCTAGATTTTATTCTACCTTCCAATCTTATTCCCAATTGTTTACTAGATTACATCAACTGATCCGGCGGATGATCAATCGCTGATGAAATACCCAAGTCAATGTCAATTATATATAAGTAATCTCAAGTCTGAGATGCATGCCACTAATAAAATAATTATAAATACTACATGATTAATCTTATAATGAAGTTGATTCTGACGGGATGTCGAGAAATTACGACAATTGGGAGAGGCTGGTGGCGGCGGTGGTGAAGAGGGAGGAGATACGGCGGCTCTGCCACGAGCACTCCAGAAGCCCCAGCATCAGCACTGATTCATCGGAATCCGACGTGGACTCCGACGACAGCTCAGCTGGCATGCTCGTTTTCTTCGGCGGCTCGGTTAATTCCGCCTTCCGGCTCAAGTACACTCTGCAAGGCGTACGGAAGCTGGGTAAGGGCGCGTTTGGCACGACCATCCTCACTCAGCTACGGCGCGATGTCAGATCTTCGGACCACGAGTTTCTCCATAAAGGGACAGAAATGGCGGCAAAGTTGGTGAAGGAGGTGAGCGCCATGTCGGAAGAGGAGTTCAGGCAGCAGATGATGGCTTTTCGAAGCTGTAGGCATGACAACGTGGCTGCACCTCTGGCTTATTATTATTCAGACAAGCCTAATGGAAAACTCGTCGTCTACAGTTACTACAAACTTGGAAGTGTGTTCGATATGTTACGAGGTATGCATATATGATTATATTTACTCTTAATTTGTTTTGTATATATATATATGCTGAGTGTGGAGTAACAATATTTCGTGCATTTCTACATGGTTGACATTGTCAAGGAGCTAAGGTTTATAATCTCAAGTTTTGATGATATGGTTTATATAATTTGTTTTTCACTATGATTGATGTGTTTTTAAAATTTTGAACTCTGTTTTATCTTTTGTTGTAATTTTTGGGTTTAGGGTACCGTGAATGAATTTTGATTTTGCTTGATAAAAAAATATATATATGCTGAGTGGTGTTGTATATATATATATGCAGGAAAGAAAGGTGATCTTGGTAGTTGGGAAAGCCGTTTGAAGGTGGCGATTGGAGCAGCACGAGGAATAGCCCACATCCACCAGCAATGTGGTGGTAAGATGGCCCATGGAAACATTAAATCCTCCAACGTTTTCCTCAACTCTCAACTCTACGGTTGTGTGTCTGATTTTGGGTCCAACATGATGGCTACCAAGATCTGTATCGACTACGGTGGCAGAAGATTCAGATTCAAGAATGTCTCACAAGAATGTGACATCTACAGGTTTGGAATTCTGCTGCTGGAGCTTCTTACAGGAAGATCATGCAAGCAGAGTGGCAGAGGTTTCGGGTCGGACGTCCAAGAGCTGGTGGTGTGGGCTCGTTCGATAAAGTACGAGGATTTCACGAGCAAGTTATTCGATCTGAAGCTTGAGTACAATGAAGAGGATAGGTTGGAAATGGTTGAGTTGCTGTGTGTTGCAATGAGGTGCTTGGAAGTCCACAAGACCTGCAGGCCTAAAATAGGTGAGGTAATGTTAATGTTGGATAGCATTTCTAGACCTTACAAGATTTGGAGTAGTTGGATCTGCTCCAAATCAGTACCATTGAATCTCAGTTCAAGTTTAGGATCGGATCAGAAACCGATTCCCAAGCTCCTCACCATTGAAGGGGCTCTGAGAAGCACCCGGAAGATGGGCAAGGGGAGATTTGGAAGTTCGACTCTCACCATGTCACAGCGGGATGTGCTGCTTTCAGACCAACAATTTTTACCCAAGGGAACTCAACTTGTAATGAAGAAGTTGGAAGGTGAAATGATTGTGACAGAAGAAGAATTCAAGTCCCTTTTGGGTAATTGCAGGCACCATAACGTTGCAACACCAAGGGCCTACTACTTCTCCAACGATGGATACTTCATATTCAATGATTTCTATAGCCAAGGGAGCCTTCATGATATGTTACACGGTACAATTTCACTACATACATAAGTATTCTTTTCAAGAATGAAGTGCTTAATTGTTAATGATATGTATGTGATACGACAGGAGATAGCGAAAATCGTCCTGATTGGCATAGTCGTCTCAAGATTGCAATAGGTGTAGCTCAAGGCATTGCTCATATCCACGGCAAGAACATGATTCATGGAAACATAACATCCTCCAACATTTTTGTCAACTCCAACAAGTATGGATGCGTGTCTGACTTTGGCCTGGCGACAATGCTCGGAAAACAGGCATCCCCTGGGAGTGATGTATACAGTTTTGGACTGGTGTTGCTCCAACTTCTTACGGGTCAACCTATCATGGATCCTGGTCTGAGCATTGTGGGTAGGGCGGATTTCGTAAACCCCCAAGATTGGAGTTCAGAGTTTTTTTATCACAGGCTTTTGAGTCTATATCAATCTGCGGATGAGATATTAAGCGATGTAATAGATATCTCGAAATCGAAAAAAAAAAATTTGTTTGGAAGTTTACATTCAATTCTAGATTCAATTCTAGGTATGCAGAAGTTGACAGAAATGAGGAAAGGACCTTTCTGCTTGTTACAACTTGAGATGGGAGAGATGTTGCAAGTTGCAAAGAAATGTTTGGTTATGTTACCCCAAGAGAGACCTGCCATGTCTGAGGTTGTACTGATGCTAGAGAATGCATATATAAAGTTTAGGCAAATCCCACCTAAATCCTGATCTGGACAGGCTTTCCCTACAACACTAAGGTTGGAGTTTCAACATGTTTGGATCAAAGTCTTTTGAATCCTAAAATATCCATACATGTTATATATGCTTTGCAATGAATGGAAATTTGCACAATACTTGGGAACTCTGTATATCAGACAACATTTGTCCCACTTCATACTAGTTGAGATGACAGATTTTATAAGTTGCAAGCAGGTGTTTATCACCCCAAGACAGACAATGTGTGAGGTAGAATATCTGTGAATGTTTGTCATGATGCTATAAATTAATTCATTCATGTTTTTCTCTCTGCTTATTCAAATTTTAATTCTCCTGCTGCTCTGTATCATAAATCATGCAACTCACATGTCATGAGAGTTTGTGAATATTATATTTGTAGTGGAGAAATTTGGAGTTAAATTTTTGGTAATGCTATATAATAGTGAACTTTTAGGGGTATTATGATATTTTTCAGTGAGTAAATGATAAAGTATGATAGGTGTGTTAAATGGTATTGATTTTTTTTTTTTTGTTGTAAATAAAGTGTATGTTGAAGGGTGAATTGTTTGACTTTTAGATTTTTTAAAGAGGTGCAAATTTTTGTGAAACAAGCCAAAGTGAAAAGTGCGCAAGGAGAGGGAGGGAGTCACCTTTATGCTTTATGATTGCTAATGTTTGTGATAGCTTTGGTGTGGCTCGGATGGACGCGTGATTGGATGGAGTACACCAAAGTTGACTTAAGCGCAGCTGATAAGAAGCAACTGGAAAGATAAGCAGAAATTTCTACCTTTTATACTATTTCTCATGGATTACAAGTGTAAGAATCTTTGGAAGGTGAAAGGATGTTCAAGAAGTACGACAACTGGGAGAGGCTGGTGGCAGGCGTTATCAAGAGACAGCAGATCTGGGATCTCTGTCATCAGCCTTCAAGAACCCCCAGCATCTGCTCCGAAACATCATCTGACTTCAGTTCGAGTCTCGATTTTCAGAAACCAATTCCCAAGCTCCTCGCCATTAAAGGGGCTGTGAGAAACACCGATCTAGTAATGGGCAATGGAAGATTTGGAACTTCAATCCTCACCAAGCTACGGCGGGATGTATATTCCGACCAACACTACTACTTGTTGTCCAAGGGAACTCAGCTTGTAATGAAGAAGTTGGTGGGCAGAAGAAGAATTCAGCACCCTTTTTGGAAACTGCAGGCACGAAAACGTTGCAACACCCGAGGCATACTACTTTTCCGACAAGGAATGCTTTATATTCAATGATTATTACATCCAGGGAAGTGTACTCGATATGTTACACGGAAAGAGGCACATAATTGGTTATCCAAATTGGGATATCCGTGTGAAGATTGCACTAGGAGCTGCTCGAGGAGTTGCTCATATCCACAGCAGGAAACTGGTCAATGGAAACTTGAAATCCTCCAACATCTTTATCAACTCCCAAGGCTACGGGTGTGGGTCTGATTTCGGTTTGGCAGGCATAACCAGAATGCCGGAACAAGAACAGGTTGATCTGAGCTACCATGCTTCAGCTTACGAATTCAAGAATGCGTCCCAAGAAAGCGATGTTTACAGCTTCGGAGTGGTGCTGCTGGAACTTGTTACTGGCAGGACATCCATGGAGCTAACTGCAGTGCCTGGTGTTAGACAAATGCCTCTACGAATAGTCAAGTGGGCGCTCTCCGTAGGACCCAGCAGGAGATCTAAATTGTTCTCATATCCAGGGATGTCTTCAGACCAATCAGATATTGCAAGAATTCTATAAGAAATATCCACTCGAGGTGAGCAAGAACGTGATGGTGATAGAGAGGAGTACAGAATTCCTAGCTTCCATTTTGAGTTGATAGTAGAGGTTGAGATGACAGAGGTGTTTCGAGTTGCAAAGACATGCTTGGCTAAGTTACCCCAGGACAGGCCTTCCATGATTGAAGTGGTGTTGATGCTTGAGAATGTAGCAAGTTTAGGCAACACCAACACACATGTAAGAGATGTATGAAATATTTGGACAAGGTTAATGATTAATCTTCCTTAATTTAAGTTCATTGAATGGATAATGGGTGATTGTAGAGTATAATGGGTACTTAGTTAAGGGTTTATAGAATAGCTAGAGAACATGTATAGAAAGTTAAGGTAAAATTCCCTGTAGAAAATGTTTCAAATAACACAAAAAAACCCCTAAGCATGGCACCGAAGATTTGAAAAGTCCAAAGTGAAACAAGTTTTGTTTTATAGGTGAGTGTGAATCAAGGAACATGGATGAATCTGGATCGTCATAATTTACAATTAGGAATATCAGTTTAGCAGTAATTGGAGGTAGGGATGTCACAGAATTATGACAACTGGGAACGACTGGTGGCGGCGGTGATCAAGAAGCAGCAGATCTGGGAATTGTGTTATCAAGACTCAATTGCCACCAGTGTCTGCTACGAGGATTCGTTAACCAGTTTTCCAGTCGGATCTGAAACCAATTCCCAACCTCCTCTCCATTAAAGAGGCTCTGAGAAGAAGCACTCGAGAGGTGGGCAAGGGGAGATTCGAAATCTCTCTTCTTACCAAATTAAGGCGGAATGTTCCACGTTCAGACCAACAATTCTTGCCCAAAGGAACTCAACTCGTAATGAAGAAGTTGTTTGGAGAAGTGATTGTGACAGAGGAAGAATTCAGGGCAGCCTTTGGGAACTGCAGGCACGAAAATGTTGCAGCACCAAGGGCCCTCTACTTCTCCAACAAAGAAAACATTATATTCACTGATTATTACATCCAGGGAAGTGCTTATGATATGTTATAGCTCTCACGGTACGTCTTAATCTTTTCAGACCATGCTATCGGTTAATTTCCTTGCAAGTTAACATCACATGGAATTAGCATGCAGGGAAGGACTACTAATTGATCGTCCTAATTGGTATAGCCGTCTGAAAATTGCAGCAGGAGCTGCAAGAGGAGTTGCTCATATCCACAGGAAAATCATGGCCCATGGAAACCTCAAAACTTCCAACATTTTCGTCAACTCCGAGGGCTATGGGTGCGTGTCTGATTTCGGTTTGGCTGGCATGATGAAGATGCCCGAAGAACAGGTTGATCTGAGCTACCATGCGTCAGCACATGATTTCAAGAATCCGTCCCAAGAGAGCGACGTGTACAGCTTCGGAGTCGTGCTGCTCGAACTTGTTACAGGCAGAACATCGATGGAGCTAACACCAGGCTTTAGGGAAATGCCTCTGGAAATAGCGGAGTGGGCGCTTTCTGTGGGACCCCAAGAGTGGAGATCCAAGTTGTTTGATAAGGGTACAGAGTTGTGTTATGTGATGAATTCGATACGATACGGTTTATAGAAAGAATCTCCATTGGAGATCACCATTATTCAGCTGGTTTACAAGATTACAGAGCAATTGTTAGACGCTATTTGGAGTTAACAGAGGTTGAACAGGGGGAGGTGTTTCGAATTGCAAAGATGTGCTTGGCTGAGTTACCCCAACAAAGACCTAACATGTTTGAAGTGGCGTTGATGCTACAGAATATCATGGCTGCTTCACGCAATCAAAATAATGGTTTCTTAGCTCAAAGATTTCATCAATTTAGTCGTCAAGAAGCTATTTAATCATAATAGTGTAAATTCCTTGTGCATTATTTGCCGGTGTGTTGATGCTACAGAATATTATGGCTAGTTAAGTCTCATGAATTTAGTAGTGATTTGTATTGGTTGGAGTTTGTGGTATTTTGTTTATATGCCATCGAGTTGTATTCTTGGTGTTACTTGGAGTATGAAATAAGAGAAAATATCAAAATTTCTAATTTTAAGTATGATGGATTTTTATTATAGTTATTTTTTATTTGTAATATTTAATTTTGGCTATTTTTGTCAAAATTTAATTTTTTATATCATACACCCTTCGTTCCTCATTAGGAGGGCATTTTCTTTTTTCACGTGAATTAAGGAGTATTATTATTTAAAGTATAGTGGGTAGTTGCATGAGTCTTTTGCTTTTTTGCATGTGTATTAAAAAGTATTATTATTTAAAATGTAGTGGGTAGTTGTATTAGTGAGAATGTGCATCTATATTTTAATTGTATTAGCAAGTGAGCGTAAGACAAGTTTAACAATGAGCCCTCTCTATAAGCCATTTGAGGCACATCCTGCGATTTACCTCCTCCACTAATCCCAAGGGCAGGGGCGGTGGGGCCCTTAATGGTGGGGTACACCATTTAGCAAGTGTGTGTGGATCTTGTGTAAAAAAGGAAAGATGACTTTTTAGCTGTTTATTTAGTCTAAAATTTGGTCAAAAATAGACTAATTAGATAAAATTACTAAATTTGGACAAGAAAACACTAAAAAAATAAAGAAGAAGAAAATTGAGAATTACAATATCTTGATGATTTTCCCTATAAAATAATATGAACTCTGGTTAGTTAAAGCTCGCTTCTTTGAAGTTTCCTAGTTTGGGTCAAATTTAGTGAACATCACGGACAGTAAGTAAAGTTTTGTTTAATTAATATCTTCTCATTCAGCAAAATGCTTTCTTGCAATTTAGATCGAGGAGATATTGATTCCCTTTGTTCAAAATTAGCTAAAACTAGACGGTTCGGATCTTCCGACACGTAGGATAAATTAATCTATATCCTAACAAAATATAACACAGTAATGTAACACATCCAAGATCAAAACCGGAGTGGTAAAAGGAAATCAGTTGATCAATTTCCTTGAATATAAAGGAAAGTAAACCCCAGCCATTAACATGAATTGAATTGTTGCCCTCAATTATCTAATCTAATCTGATTTTGTGTTGTACGGCAATGGCATTAGTAAGATTCTTGGAGGAAAGGAATGAGATGGGGGTGGGGGGAATAGTAGGGGTTTAATAGTGGATATGAATCGGAGGTAGGAATGTCACGGAATTACGATAACTGGGAGAGGCAGGTAGCGTCGGATCTGAATCCAATTCCCAAGATCCTCGGCATCAAATTATGGCATCTGAGAAGCATTCGAGAGGTGGGGAAGGGGAGATTCGGAACTTGTTTTCTTACAAAGCTTCGTCGGGACGTACCACTTTCAGACCAGCAATTCTTGCACAAGGGAACTCTACTTGTAAAGAAGAATTTGGTGGGTAAAGTGATGGTGACAGAGGAAGAATTCTCGACTATCATTGGGAATTGCACGGTACGTTTTGACGGGTTCGGGTTTTTCAGACCATTTTATCTGGTTTTCTTTTTGATAACATCACTCGGAATTAGTATGCAGGATGGAAGTCTACACAGCTTGATTCTCCTAATCGGAGTATCCATCTTCCTAATTGGACTAACCGCCTGAAAATTGCAATCGGAGCTGCTCGAGGAGTTGCTCATATCCACAGTCAGAACATGGCACATGGGAACTTACGATCTTCCAACATTTTTGTCAACTCCGACGACTACGGGTGTGTGTCTGATTTCGGTTTGGCTGGCTAAGACTTCTTTAAGAGTGATACTAGGAGAAATGATTACATCCCAAACCAATGTGACTGCAGTGACACGACCATCATGAAGACATACGGTTCGACTTTGTAAGGGGATCAGATTTATCATCAATTCAGATTGAGTGCACATATGTTTGCTAGCTCCAGTGTCAATAATCCAAGCATCCGTATGGTCCATGTCAACAGAAGATAAAGCAAACTGAGTAATAGAGGAAGTAGTACCTGCAAAATCCACGAATTGAGCGAAATGAACACCCTTAGCCTCTTTATTGTGTGTATCCATGAAGGCAACCATCTGCTTCATTAGAGATTGAAAGTCTGCAAGTATAACTCCTTCATGACTTTCCTTAGCCATAGATGTGTCACCAGAACCAAGATAATGAGCAGAGTGTTTAGCATCTTTTTTCTTCTCTTTAAGCTCTTTATACCAAGATGGTATGCCATGAATCTTAAAGCAAGTGGTGATATCATGGCTGGGACCATCACAGTGAGCACATATGAGTTTTGCTTTATCTTCCTTGGATAAGCGAGAAGAAGAAGAAGAATCACGGCCGGCAGTCCATCCCGGTGAGTGTGAGGTACCAGGTTTAGAAGAATGACCTCTGCCAAAAACAGAAGATTTGGCCGCCATAGCCAACGAATTGATATCAGGAGTTGTAATATGAATGGAACGTTGGCGCTCGACAGCAAGAAGAGTGGAAAAAGCCTTGTCAACCGAGGGTAAAGGATCCATAAACATCAGTTGATTTATCACAGGAGTGTAGCTATCGTGGAGTCCCATCAAAAACTGCATGAGTTTTTCATTCTGAAATCGGCTAGCTAGAACCTTCCCAGCGGTACAAGTACAGATCACCTCTGGTTCCAGACTACATAACTCATCCCAAAGCTTGCATAACCTGTTGAAGTATTCAACAATGGTGGTATTACCCTGCACCACCATACTGAGATCTCACTTTACTCTATATATTAAAGGACCATTGCTCTGTCCATAGCGCTGCTCTATAGCATCCCATAATTCCTTCGAAGATTTAGCAAAAACGAAGGTATCGCTCAATTCTTTCGTTAAAATATTGAGAATCCATGAAATTACCGTCCAATCAACCTTGCACCATGAATCTTATAAGATGTCGCTCGTCGGCGGCGGTTTAAGAGTACCATTAACAAATTGAAGCTTCGACTTTGCTCCGAGAGCCACCTCCATAGCTTGCTGCCAAGAAAGGTAGTTAGAGCCTGTGAGTTGATGTAGAATCAGAATAAGTCCAGGATGATCGGCGCCATGGAGATAAAAAGCAGCATCGGTGGAAGAAACAGCAGCGGAGGAGCTCGAAGATAGCGTGGATGTCGTCGCAACCATCGTGGATACGGTAGAAGCCTGGGTAGATGCCGCCGTTAACAGTGGCCACTCAGTATTCCAAGCATTCCTAGATGCCATCAGAAAACCAAAAAAAATCTATGAATTTTCTCTGATACCATGATGAAGATGCAGGAAATGCAAGATAGAAATATGGAAAAGTAATCTGTTATTCATCACAAAATGAGATACAATCTGTGTTTATATACATGAACAAAGATATTTTCTAATCTAACGGAGTAGTCTGCCACGTAAGCAAGTAGTTATAACCGACTTCTAACTGATCGGTGAGGGTATACTCTGTATGCAGGTGCATGCACCAGAGACTGTATATGATATGCCCCAATAGTTACCTCAGGATAGACCTAAGATGTTTCAAGTGGTGTCGATGCTAGAGAATATAGCAAGTTTAGACAGCGAGAACAAAGAGGTGCACCTCGTTTCGGAACCACCAGTGTCTGTTCGAAATCGTCGGTTTAGATTTTTAAAGAGGCTTGGAATCACCAGTTCTTAAGACAGGGGAATCAGAACCGAATCAGCTGCCTTTCGGTTCCCCCTCCATTTGCTTTAAAAAAATTGCACTAAAGGTGTTACATTTCTCTGTATCACTTTTTCAATTAATTGATTCATACTACCTAGCCAACATGGCATGTTTATAATTTGATAAAGATAGAGATTGGTATGTGTAATTTATCCTTGTATAAAAATTTTGTCCAAAATTAGCTACAACTGGAGTGGAACCCTTTAACGAAATAAAATCAATTCCCTTGAATATCAAGAAAATTAAACCCCATTAAGAATTTCCATGAATTGGGGACCCCAAATATGACCTAATTTGATCTGTGTTTTCGTGATATGGCAATGGTAGAGGGAAGATTCTTCAGTTAACTGCTTTGGTTGTGCCGAAAAGAATGAGACTGCATTTGGGCCTATGATGTGTTAAAAGAACTTATATTGGGCCCAAATCCATTATTGTCAAATTATAGAAACAAGTTTACCAACACGCTCAACACATTAAAATTTTGGGCTATTATATTGGGCCTCAAGCCCAATAAAAAAACTGTCGCCGAATCCAAATCGAATTATACGTTCACCGGAGATGTATATTAGAACCGGAACAAAACCTTCCTTCTGTCATCAGTATTCACCGCCGCCTCTAACATCTTATCTTATATCTCTATAAAACCAGTCCTGTTGCACTTAATTGGCGAAATCAAATCTTCATAACTCTGAATCTGCCGCCGTTTTCTTTGCTCGAAACCACCTGAAGCCTCGGGATCTGAGAATCGCAGACTCCGGCGATCTAGGGTCCAACTATTTTATTGTCAACTCTAAAGGATTTCTCAATATATAATTATGATTGGTGCGATAGTCTGTTTATTTTGCTTTAGTTTCTTATTTCGTTTTGGTTTTGATGCAGATTTGACCTAATACGATTTGGATTTTGTAGTCCTCTACAATTCTGTCTGAAGGCTGGTTAGTGTTTTTATTATTCATCTTTCGTTGATATTTGCCTAATTGATGGGTTCTTCAATCTGGTACTACTTTAATTTAGTAACATATTCAAGAATCACCGTTTAGTTTGTTACATTAGTGGTGTTTGGTTGAACGGTATCTGTTTATACACGTTTTTTAAACTATATGATTGGATATGTATGAACTGAAATTCATCCTTTTCTTTTCTCCTTATTGATTGTTTTGATTAGCCATCATCATAATGGGCAAAAAACCGGTGGATAAAAAGGCAAAACAGAGTGGTAAGGAGAGCGATAAGGAGAAGCTCTCAGTGTCTGCCTTACTAGCTAGTATGGATACAAAGCCTGAAAAACCAAAGAAAGGAGCTGGTACTTCTAATAAGCCCAAGCCAAAGGCTGCTTCTAAAATATCAGGTTATACTGATGGGATAGATCTTCCTCCCTCTGATGATGAGGAAGATGAGTTGTTGGGCTCTGAGGGAGAGCTAAACCAGGATGAGGTTCCCTTGCCGTCGGGTCGTCAGAGTAGAAATATTTCAAGGCCTCTTGATACAACACTAAGTGAGAAAGAGCTGAAGAAAAGAGAAAAGAAGGATATGATTGCATCACATGCTGCGGAGCTAGCAAAAAAGGAGGCTCTTAGAGATGATCAGGATGCCTTTACTGTTGTGATTGCTAGCCGGGCATCAGTACTTGATGGTGAGGATGATGCTGACGCGAATGTAAAAGATATAACCATTGATAATTTCTCGGTTTCTGCACGTGGGAAGGAACTCTTGAAGAATGCTTCGGTAAAGATCTCTCATGGGAAGAGATATGGGCTGATAGGACCCAATGGAATGGGTAAGTCTACCCTGTTAAAGCTTTCTTGCCTGGAGAAAGATACCTGTGCCTAAAAATATTGATGTACTTTTGGTCGAACAAGAGGTGGTTGGTGATGATAGATCAGCGCTTGAAGCAGTTGTTGCAGCGAATGAAGAACTTATGAAAGTTCGACGAGAAGTTGCATCTTTGCAGGATGAAACAAATAATTCCACTGGTGAGGATGGGGAAGATGATGCGGCAGAGAAGCTTACTGAATTGTATGAGAAGTTACAGCTGATGGGATCAGATGCTGCTGAGGCTCAGGCTTCAAAGATTCTTGCTGGTTTAGGGTTTACTAAAGATATGCAAGTTCGTCCGACACGGTCATTTAGTGGTGGGTGGAGGATGCGAATTTCATTAGCTAGAGCACTCTTTGTTCAACCAACTCTTCTGCTGTTGGATGAGCCTACAAATCATCTTGATCTTAGGGCTGTTCTATGGTTAGAAGAATATTTATGCCGGTGGAAGAAAACTCTTATTGTTGTTTCACATGACCGGGACTTTCTAAATACTGTTTGCAATGAAATCATTCATCTCCATGATTTGAAGCTCCACCTTTATCGTGGGAACTTTGATGAGTTTGAGAGTGGTTATGAGCAGCGTCGCAAGGAGATGAATAAGAAGTTTGAGATTTATGACAAGCAGGTAAGAGCTGCGAAGAGATCCGGTAGTCGGGCTCAGCAGGAAAAGGTCAAGGATCGAGCCAAATTTAATGCTTCCAAGGAAGCCTCTAAGAACAGGGGTAAAGGCAAGGTCGATGAGGACGAAAAGGTGCCTGAGGCCCCCCAGAAATGGAGAGATTACACTGTGGAGTTCCATTTTCCTGAGCCCACTGAGTTAACTCCCCCACTTTTGCAGCTTATTGAAGTTAGCTTTAGCTATCCTAATCGCGATGATTTCAAGCTCTTCAATGTGGATGTTGGCATTGATATGGGAACTCGCGTAGCAATCGTTGGGCCTAATGGAGCTGGGAAATCAACCCTGCTCAACCTTCTCGCTGGAGATTTGGTTCCAACTGAAGGTGAAGTAAGGAGAAGTCAGAAGTTGAGGATAGGAAGATACTCACAGCACTTTGTGGATCTACTGACAATGGATGAAACTCCAGTTCAGTACTTGCTTCGGTTACATCCAGAGCAAGAAGGACTCAGCAAGCAAGAGGCCGTTCGGGCGAAACTTGGCAAGTTTGGGCTTCCCAGCCACAACCATCTAACTCCTATTGTAAAGTTATCCGGTGGGCAGAAAGCGAGGGTGGTTTTCACTTCCATATCCATGTCTAAGCCGCACATTCTACTGTTAGATGAGCCAACCAACCACTTGGATATGCAAAGTATTGATGCATTAGCGGATGCACTAGATGAGTTCACCGGCGGAGTTGTCCTCGTGAGTCATGATTCTAGGCTTATATCACGCGTGTGCGAAGACGAAGAAAGAAGCGAAATATGGGTTGTGGAGAACGGAACTGCTGAGACCTACCCAGGCACATTCGAAGAATACAAGGAGGAGCTTGTCAAAGAAATCAGAGCTGAGGTTGATGAATGATATGGTATGAATTTTTATGCTGATTATTTAAACTCTATAAAAAGATATTCTATTGTAAGTTTATATTAAATTGGTGGATACTAGCTAGTGGATTTTGTTACGAATACTATACGAGTGTAATATCTGTGCGGATGTATTTACTATTTGATTAATTTACTTGTTATTTTTGAACCTTGGCTGATCCGAAATTCGACCTGGTTTTCTTGTGATTTGTATTCAGATTGTGTTTTTCGTTGCTGTTTTCCTTATGCGATCGATTTGCTCTTCATAGGTGTGCTTGTTCCTTTCTTGCTTTGTTTGTTTAAGATTGAGACATGATGTTCGTATTCTTAAAGAACATATGTAATGCTGGATATTTTCTGTCAGATGTGATTATGCTTTCAGTACAGTGAAGTACCTTCTTTGCAAGCATTTGTTTAATTGTTTTATAGAATTCCAAAGAATAAGTTCTAATGGTTTAATGTCTTACAATATGGAAATAATTAGACAAGTTTACATTTTTTTGTTCAGATGTTATTAAATTGGTGGATAATATCAAGTGGTTTTGAGTGTAATTTCTTTGCTTGTTAAAGAAAAAAAAAAGTCTATTCTCTACTTCTGTATGCTGGCCCCAAATTTGACTATACATGTTTTGTCCTTCGGATTACTTATTTATTTAGGATGATGCCTAAAATGGGAGACAAATAAATAAAATAAATTATAAAGTGACAAAAAGTCGACGATTCTCAAGGAGACTAAACGAGTTCTTTTTCTTGGATGCTTTATTACACTGCTTTAAATGTGGTTGCTTAGTGGCTGATAGGAAATTTCATGGAAACCAAGACTGAAAATTACACTCATCAACTTACACATCTATATAGTGTCAATGGCCTCAAGTTTATTATCTAACTTTGAAAACAATTGGGAACATAAGATGCCCAAAGTGTACGATGATTGGGAAAGGCTGGTCCGAGCGACCATGCGACGAGAAGAGCTATGGCAACTCTTCCATGAGCACTCGAGAACTCCGAGTGGCGGTTCCACCACTTCAGGGACAAGTCCTGACTCAACTTCTCCCATGAAATCAACGGTTAGGGCTTCGCCTTTGAGTCGCCCGGCTGGACCTGCGTCCAGCCAGGTCCCGATTCCTCCTGAGAGGAGTTTAGATACGCCAGTATCGAACTTGAACCCCCAAAAGGAACACGGCGTGAAATCGATGAGGGGAAGTACATCAAGAAAGCGTTTGGATCGATGGGTTTGGACTCGTTGGCTTTCCAACACTTTTAGCACACAAAAAAGACTAGGCCATGCATAGCCAGCTGTTTGGTAATGAATCGTTACACAATGACTATCATTCTTTTGTAATTTTCATTTTCTTTGGAGGATTCAAGATAATTAGTCTTTCTTTCCAAATTAATAAAACTCTGAAATCTGACCCTAATAGTCTTTTTCAAACTATTAATATGTTGATCAAGTCATACTCTTATTCATCAATATTCAATAAAGGGTCTTGATTGTCAACAAATATATGATGTGCTTCAAATAATTGAGCCTTGGTCACTTTCAATATTATCCTCTCATTAAAGCAACCTATTTAGCAATGAAAATATTGCAGTAAAACACTTCTTCCAAGTTCCAAGTCATCCCATTTCTTGCCATAAACTGGTCTGTCTGAAAGTTGATAGAGGTTGTAAATGGGGAAGTGTTATGACAACTGGGGAAGGCTAGTCGAAGCAGTGATGCTTAGAGAGCAGCTCCGAGCCATCAGTTTAGCCGAGTCTAGGAGTCCCAGTATTCGATCCCTCCACTCAGACTACAGTTTCAGTTCAAGTTCCTGGCGGGACAGCTTATCTTTCAGCCCATCTCCTCTGCACACTGATGTAGAGAGATTCAGACTTGATGGAAACAAACTGGACGAAATAAAGTGGTTGCTAAAACCAAGAATGCTGTCTAGAAGCGCCTGTTGTCTTTTGTAAGTTCTCATGACGAAAGATTATTTAGACTTGGGCAAATTCTTGTGTGCGACAGTTCCAACGAAGTTTTGTATTTATGATAAATTGCAATTGAATTTTGTGCTGTTTGAGATAGGGTGGTTTCTCTTCCAAGAAAAAGGGTGAGAGAGAAGATGAATGGAGAAGAGCTCAAACAACATTGCATGGGTTGGTAATAAAAGACAGTGGTTCCACTTCCACCAGCAGGCACAAGTTTAAAGCTGTTTCTCAAAACAGTGCTGAAATAGCAAGGTTAGTATTGTTACTTGTTCTTTAATACCCCCTACTATAAGAGAGAGTACCATTTTTGCAATTTTCATAGTAAATTCTAAAGATATCTATTTTCCCACCATTCCATTTGGGATTTGCCTATTTCCTTAGAGGTTCCATCCCCTATTATAAATGGGATGAAAATGACACATCACCCATTTTTAAAATGAATGGTATAAGAAATGGGTGATGTGTCATTCCATTGCATTTGGAAGAGGAGATGAAATACATAGTAGAATAGTAAATTTATACTCTTACCATTCACTACTAATACAACTACTTACTTTATATAAAATAATAATATTATTTAATTCAGGTGAAAAACATATTCCCTCTCCCTATATTCTCTATGAGTATGGTTTATTGATTTATTAAGAAAATTCATTTTTTAATTTACTTTATTAACTTTTAAAGGATTATTTAATTTTTTAAGGTCATAAATAAAATGTAAATTATGTTATTTATGTATTAAATCATGATGATAATTTTAAAATTAAAATATAATATGAAATTATAATATTTAATACTTCCTCCGTCCCATAAAAGTTGATATAATTTTTTTGGGCACCGAGATTAAAGAGTATAATAATTTAATGTAAAGTGAAGTAAAGTGAAGTGAAAGAAATAATATTTAATATGTATTGATTAGTTGTATTAGAGGTGATATGTGGGGCAATGAGAATAGATTAATTGCTTTTTGTGTGAGTCCATGTATTAAAAATGATTTGTGTCAACTTTAGTGGGAAAAATCAAAAAGAAAATTTGTCAACTTTTATAAAACGTAGGAAATAGTATATTATTTTCTTAGTTAAAACGTGCAAAAAGTGAAGGGAGAATGAAAAATAAAAAAGTGTGCACAATGTGGGAAAAGTATACTATTCACTGTCATTTTAATAAAATGAGTAATATATATATATATATATATATATATATATATATATATATATATATATATATATATATATATATATATATATATATATGATGAAGACTATATCTATAGTTGTAATGAAAAAACAGAATGATAATTTTAGGGTGAGAGAATTACACACTCTGAAGGGTCACGTTGAATCACTTGCAAAGAAGAGAGGTGTGGATTTTGATTCAATCCCTCAACACTACAGCATTTGAATATTTGTTTCTGGATTGCCACGTGGCAATTTAACTTGTGTAACATTCATTGCATTTTATTAAAAGTGTATTTTGTATAATTTCATTTTTAAACTTTAAAATATACTCTCCAACAGTCTTTGATGCTTATACGTACGGTACAGTATGACATCATTATTAAAAAAACCGTAAAAGTTATACGTAGTGAGTAGAATGCAAAAATTTGTGGCAACACTTGAAAACGAGAGTGCATTTTTTTTTATTTATTAAATATTTTTATGGAATAGAATTCAAATATCAAACTACAAATAATCTCGAATGGAGTATCTAATAATTTAATTTGATTTTCAGTTGTAGTTTTTCCGCTAAAGGGAGTTGGATTTAAGGTCAATGATGTGAACATTTTTAAAATGTTAGGTCTTTTGTGTAAGCCATCATACAATTACAAATTGTACTAGGTATATAGTTTTGTTTTAAAAAGTGGAGTATACTGCAATTTAATTAATAAAAATATAATTCTTTTATTAAAAGAACCTATCGATTCATTCAATATTAAAGACTATAATATTAAATTTGAACAACGAAATTAAATATTTACGCTGATACACACGATACTTTTTCTTAATTAAAATTTTCATCTCTAATAATAATAGTCGACATGCCAAACTCCAGCAGGAATCCAACAATAATATTAGTTGAACCAAATAATTGCAATGGAACCTAATTATACACTAATACGGCACTATATATAAATTATTCCAAAATTCCACTGATAAACGTGGATATGATTAAAGCTATGGTATGCTATGTAATGTTTTATGAAACATCTAATTTGTTGTTCATATGATTAATAATGTATCCTGTCAGCTTCGTTATTCAAAGTTTTTAATTTCGATAAGTGACATTTCTTCTAATTCATCTTTTATTTAGAGTAATCGCAGTCATAAAATTGGCGAAGATTAAAATATCACGAAGTTGCTCAAAGGAGAGGGGAGAATGTCGAGAACATAAATTTTCTTTACATAAATACTTGTAAATCGGGTTCTTAATGTAAATTTTGTGGTCCCCTTCCAATCCGATATACCCTATGGGTTAAGATATTTAAATTAAGAAGTACCACAAGATTTATGATGTAAACTCACTCGGTTTACATAAAACTATATATTTGTTTAATTGCATGTAATAGTCAATTATTCATTTATTTTCCATGGAATTTGGGAAGCAGAACCTACTGATGGTGCAAATTTCAATCACTTATCAATCTTTTTAAATATATTAATTTGGAGTTTGTAAGTACATGTGTCGCCTCCTGAATCGTTTGTGCCATGTGTCAAATTTATATAAGCGTTCTTAAATATTGTTTGTTTGCATGTCAATATATAAAAGAGTTTAATTAATATTAACATAACTTTTATGTATATTAATTATTTATTATATTAATTGTGCAATTATCATAAATATGATTCTATTATGTATTCTATTTTTTTTGTTAGATTGACTATAATTAATTGATTTAATTATTTTAATAGTATATAATTACACAACAATTCAATACATATTTTTTTTATGGTTCCTGTTTGATTTGATGAGTAATATACTTTATATTAAGGCAAAAACTCCTATGCACCCAGGTGCACGGTTGTATTCCGTACGCCTTTAGAATTTTGTGTTAAATTGTATACCCTTTAGTATACAGATGTGTACCCTTTATTTTCTAAATAAAATTATTGTGTATATCTGGGAGCATGAACAACACTCCGTGTGTCTTTAGAATTTTGTGTTAAATTGTATACTCTTTAGTATAAAAATGTGTACTCTTTATTTTCTAAAGAAAAAAATATTAATGAAAAGTATGTACCCTTTAAAATAAAATGATGTATCTTTTATTAATTAAAGTATATACAATTTAAACCAAAGCAATGTACCTTACCCATAATACTAAATTTCTAAAGGCGCACTGAATATGTTCCCGTGCGCCCCCTTTAAATTTTAATTTATCTCAATAAATATATAAAAATTTATAAAATAACAAATTCGAAGACAAATAATAATTTATTAATTTGATGAGTAATAGTTATCATTTAAATAATAATTTTTTTAATGTGCAATAAATTTACAAAATAATTTGCCTTTTAAAATTATTTGATTATTAATTTATTTTTATATATTATTATATAGTTGATCAAAATCATGATTATTATTTATATTTTATTAATTGATACTTGTATATTTATATTCTATTTCATATTATATATTTTTTTATTCATGTAAATATAAAATTTAAATTAATTTAATTTAAAATTGATGTCTTTTTCATATAATACACGAGACATAATATTATAATATATCATTTAAAAGAATAAAATCTAATATATAATGTTATATGTTCTCAAAATAATTTGCATTATTCAAATTATTTAATTATTTATTAACTTAATATATTGTTATCTATTATCATATTTGATGATAGAAATGTATATAGTTATATATTATATATATATATATTTAATTATTTATTACTTATTTAAATCAAAAAATAATATTAATATAATTTAAAATTAACGCATTTTCCCGTGCATGGCACACGGGGCATAATCCTAGTGTTGTATATTTATTTGTTAAATCTGAAAATTTTAAATCAATATGCAATTCAAGTAAAATTCGATTTTGCAATTAAGCCAAAAATAAATAAGCAAAGTTTTTTCATGACCTACCCTTGACCACTCCACTTGAAGTATTGAATTATTTTTTTACGCAAAGCTCACTCTACTTTTCAATTGTTTAATGCATGTTTAATTTTTTATATATAGTTAATGAGATGAAATACTACATACAAATACTTTTATTTTTATTATTATTATTAACGGATATTCTATCCGTAGATCGACTAATGTGAGGGAGGTCAGAACCCACTCCAAAATTTTGAACCTAAAATATTAAGAAATTTCACATAAGGCACTTCAAATCTTCACCGTTAGACCAAATATTATTGTTTCCTTTCTATTCTCATTTTATAATTTTGATAGCACCACATAAATTTTTAGAAAATATTATTTTAATTTAATCACTTCAAAATATTTTCTAATTAAAAAAAAATCATTGTTATCTAATATTCCCTCTCCAAAAAATCTATTTTTTCTATTTTGATCGTCAATTCTTAAAGATTTTATTTCCTTTTTTACACATATAAGACACACACTAATACAATTAAAATATGAGTCTCACACATCCACTAATATATTACAATTACCTACTAATAATAATACTCCTTAATTCAGGTGCAAAAAGTAAATGAAACTCATTGAAACGAGCGGAGATAGTATGTACTTAACATTTTATTAAAAAGACTATATTATCCTTAAAAATTATTCCCTCGTTTCATTTTAATTTTTACATATATTTAATTTGGGTGTTCCATTTCAATATTTACATTTTTTTAGTACATGAAACTTACAGAAAATAATTAAGGGTTAATTGCAAAAAAACTATGAACTTTACTCCTATTGCAAATTAATCCTCACTTTTGAGAAATTGCAAAAAAAAAAAAACTACCACCTTTAACTATTGTTGCAAAAAAAACTAAAAAAACCTTACTTTTGGTCACAAATTGGATTTCTTTTGCAACAATACTTATAAATGATGGTTTTTTTTTGTAATTTCTCAAAAGTGAGGATTAATTTGAAATATGAGTAAAATTCATGGTTTTTTTGTAATTAACCCAATAATTAATATATTATTATGGACTTACAACCAATACTAATACAACTATCCATTAATATATATTAAAATATTATATTTTAGGACTTGCTATACATTAAATATGAGCATAATGTTAGAATGACTTGATTAAGTATTAAACGATACATTTCTCTACAAAGTTAAGCTTTTAGATGTAGTGGTTATTTAACATGATATTAGAGTCAAAACCTAACCAATGAATTTGAGACAAATCAAAACAGAGAGTGTGAATTTAAAATTTGTACAAAGGGAAAATTATTTATAAATTTTGTTAATGGAAACAAATGGAGAACCGAGAAAGGATACTAGCTTGCATAGATAGTCAAGTGGTTAATATGATTATAATTTTTTTAGAGATTAATTGTCGAATTTTACTGCCTTCATTTAGGAGTAACTTTTCAAAACAAAGTTTCTTGCGCATAGTGTATATTGATCTAACTCACTATTAATTAATTGAGTTATCATAATGCCTATCCACTTTTTTTCGAGAGGATACTTAACGGGACCCACGTGATAAAATTGGAATATTCATTGAAAAATGACAATGTAATGAAATTCACTCATAAAGTGAAAGGTTAAAATAATAATAAAAATAAATAAATAATCAATAATTATATTTATTTCTCTTAAAAAGGAAAAAGAAAAAGAAAAAAGAAAATATAGCTGTCTAATTATTCGTTGATCAGTTCCCTATAAAACTCGATTACTCACCTTCCTAAAATTTCCTCTGCGATCTTCATTTTGTGTGAAAAGTAATAAAGCTCCCCCCTCGGATTACGTAGGCAGGAGGATCCAATCATTCTCTCAGGTTTACTTTCAACCCTAATCTGTTTGAATTTTTGGAGAATTTTTGTTTAGTTTAGAGTTTTTCTGTAAATAAATTAGATCTGAGTAGTTTTGGTTGGATACTTGGATTACAGGAATCGCTTATGGCTTCAAAGCGGATCTTGAAGGAGCTCAAGGATCTTCAGAAGGATCCTCCTACCTCTTGCAGTGCTGGTATATTACTGACATTTGCTCACAATTTATGTTAGAACTAGGAGAAATGATAGTTAAAAAAAAACACTTGATTTTGACTTGTTTTGGTAACTCCCCTCCTGTTTGATTTTTTTTTTGTTTGTTTATCAAAACTTAACTTTTTCTGGTTTTGTTAAATGTTTAAATGTTCATAGTCTGGGCTGTTTCTTTTTGGTTGGATCTTTTGTACACAATTTTGGGTATTTAATCTTAGCATTGCCTTTTATGTATTTGTTAGGTTTTAGGCTTTTATTGTTTTTTTTTTTTTTTCATACTTCTCATTAATCTCTATTGGTAAAATCTGTTGTGTAAAAGTGAAATCTTAAAATTTCATGTCCTTTAGGATCTTGTGTTCATTGCCTTATCTTTCAATGCTTAATTTATTTATACTTATTTGGTTTAGATTTTGTATGTAGCAAATTTGCAAAATGTTAGGAAGTATTTTCCTTGACGGAATGGATTTCAAATTAGAAATCATTGTTACGTTTTAATAAAGTCATGAACATTTAAATGTACAAAGGGTCCTGTTATCTCTGTGATTAAGTCAGAAATTTGGAAATCTGATGAGTGATGGGTCCAATTCACGAAGAAAAACCTCATGAGTAGGAAAGTCGAGTGTGATTTGGGTTTCAAGGAGGTGTGGCTTTAACCTAAGATTTTCAGTTTTTGACTAGTTCTAGTTTCATCTATTTGAGACGCAAGTGTTTCATGTGCATGTGTTATGAAGGATTGTACATAAAATTTTGATATCGTTGGTCTTACTTTCCCTGAAATGACTAGTTTCCAGTTGTGTGTCAATCACCAATTGTTAACTTTATCATTGTCATTAGCAGCTATTTTGAAAAGATAACTTGATCATATCTTGGAAAGCAATTCAGAAGATATATCTGGAAGATTCTTAAATATATAATTGTATAGCCTTGTCTCATAGTTCAAATACTTATTGATGGAGTATTATCTATGCAAATGAAAAATATTGTCTCAAAAGTTTTCGGAAATGGACTTGGACCAGGATTCTGGTGTACTCCCCTTTATTCTTCTGACATTCAAGTTTGCCAGCTATATTCTTTTTCATTCAGTTTGATTTCCATTTGTCTATTTTTTTATTTATTTTTGTGATTTTAATTTTTATGTAGTTTTCTTTTAAGAACATCCTATGGGATGTAATATTTAGCATTGAATTAATGATTCAAACTCCAAATTCTCATTCCTATGCTAATCATATTCTTTTTTCTTGGTGTATCTAGGCCCTGTTGCTGAGGACATGTTTCATTGGCAAGCTACAATCATGGGTCCTCCAGATAGCCCATATGCTGGTGGAGTATTCCTAGTTACCATTCACTTTCCTCCGGATTACCCGTTCAAGCCTCCTAAGGTATTCTTTAATCCAGATTTTCCCCTCTACTCTCAATATGACCATTTGCCCTTTTATAAAACACCCTTCTATCTCTTACACAAGTCTATGTCAATCATTCTTTGGTCTATTTGCCCCCTTCAGATGTGGCATTATATATTCACTGTCACGTGATTTGTGCTTGATGAGCCTGTGATTCCTCTTTTTAAATTGCAATTTGCACATCTTACATATTCATCAAGAATATTGCAGGTTGCTTTCAGGACAAAAGTTTTCCACCCAAATATAAACAGCAATGGAAGCATCTGCCTCGACATTTTGAAGGAGCAGTGGAGCCCTGCCCTAACTATTTCTAAGGTATGTTTGCCTTTTTTTAAATCGCCTTGATCTCTGCGGTGAACTATTTCCCAGAATTATCTCAAAGTGATGTATTCTCTTTTTTAGTGAGTAATATTTTCAGATTATAATTGCTATGATATTATTTTTTCAAAAATTTCAATTTCAGGTGTTGCTTTCCATATGCTCTTTGTTGACGGACCCAAACCCCGATGATCCTTTGGTGCCTGAGATTGCTCATATGTACAAAACTGACAGGACAAAGTATGAGACTACCGCAAGGAGCTGGACTCAAAAATATGCCATGGGCTAACATTAGAATGGTATGGACGAGGGGATGGCCCTTACCTGCTTTGGTCTTTACATTTTATGTGTCAAATAGTCTAATCTGTGTTTTGGAAGTCCTAAATTTGGACTGAATAGTGGTCCAAGATGTGCTATGAAGAAACTGCAAGACGTGCGCATTACTTTCAAACTGTTTGTATGTGTAGTTATTTTCATAATGTTTCCTATAATTAGTATTCTGTGCTTGTTATCTCGATTGCCTTCGTATTACTTAATAACTCCAACGTAAGGGTATATGTGTCCTATGGATATAAAATGTTGAAGGTATAGCTCAAACATGAGATAATGAATATAACTACTAGGTTATTTGATAGTTGATAAAGGGAATTAATACAATAGTTGCAACTTGCTTATGCATGCATGATGCTCTATATGGGTGATGAACGATCTTTTCGTTCCGCCCACATAGAAGCATCCGAAATCTGGCTTCAGATTTCATATATCATTCCAATCTGCAATGTTCTTTCTGATGGCATTTGGAGTGTTGAAATTGCCTGCCTGCTGTTCTTCTGAAGAAACCTGTACAGATGATCTATGGTGAATCGTGCTATTGTTCCGTTGTCCTTGTTTGCTTTTAGGATTGTACTGCCTATTACAAATACAGTCTCCATTTGTGCTGCTGTTTGTATCCTTTGCATTTCACTCCCATTATTACAAGCAAGTTCTTGCAATTTTGTGACAATTGAAGCAACATATTCATAGCCATTTATATCCTGTCTGTCCTTGTAACCAAAATGAACCAAACACCTATAAACCCCCTCATGTCCAAGTCTTCCCACGTCGAGCCTGTCCTCAGGCGCGACGCTTTTGACTTGTACAGTCCTGATTGTTACAATCACCATTACTTCATTGACTGAGTTGGAGTTCTTGATATAATGCCGAACAATAGGAGGAATGCCATAGACCAGGTCTGTGTAAAACAGGCAAATCCCCGGTGCCCGGAAGACATTGCTGCTCAACAGCATGTCGTCTAGCTCCCTTTCGCTCACCTTCCTCTCCGCCTCGTACCTACTCTTCTTGCATCTCCCATATGTCCATGATAGCATGATGATCATGAAGACAACTGATATGGCAAAGGGCACCCACCCTCCCTGTGGGATCTTGTCCAATAATGACACCATGAATATGGTCTCAATCAGCATGTAAGGCAAGAAAAAACAGAGGATTAAGACAACATTAGTCTTCCATATCATTAGCATCACTAAACTTGTCAAGAATGTGGTTATGATCATCACCCATATGACCACCACTCCGTAAGCGTTCGCCAGTTCAACCCCACCTTTGAATCCAACAACTAGGCCGACTGTTAGAACTGCGAGAATGCAGTTGATCTCCGGGGAGTAGACCTGGCCCTGGTGCGTCGAAGATGTGTGAATTATGCGGACCCGGGGAAAGCAGCCGAGGGCAAGGGACTGTTTGATGATGGAGAAGCTGGCAGAGATCATGGACTGGCTGGAAACTACAGCAGCCAGTGTAGAAACCACTAGCATTGGCCAGTAGACAGGGTCTGGGATGGAGCTGTAATAAGCATCTGTGATTCTTTCTGGGTTCTTTGTCAGATAAGCTGTCTCACCAGCATATGTGATTATTAATGATGGATAAACCACAAAACAGAAGCCCAACTGCACCAAAATAATTTAAATATTTTAATAAAACAGTAATTGTTTATTATCTGAGAATTTCCTTGGTCGTGTATTTCTAACCTGGATTGCCCTTTTATTGAAGTGGCCCAAATCAGCAAACATGGCCTCAGCCCCTATTTCCATAAATCATGAAAACTTTATTTCTAAATAAATCTTGTGTAAAGAATATTTTAGTCAATTTAATTTGAAAACATAAAACTGAAAACAATATCCTGGGGGAAAAAATTACTCTTGTATAGGCTGCCTTTCGTCTGATAGCAAGAGTCTCATTTTGTCGTTTTAAGAGATCGCACATATCACTAATACAATTAAAATATGGGTTCTACTATATGGAGTATTAAATAATAATATTCTTTAATTCACAAGAAAAAAACAAATAACAACCTTACATGTGGAGAGAGTAAAAGTTTAATACTCGAGTGAAAGAAAGGTACCTGTTATAGCCAAGAAAACAGCTCTAAGAAGATCCCAAGCAGTATTGAAATCCCTATTGAAGAATTGAATGACATAGTGTGGTGATCCAGCTTTGAGAATAGATGGATAGTATTTCATCATGTTGTAAAATCCAATCGATACGTTCGTCACAAACCACGCCAGCATAATCGGAGAAAACGAGAAGCTCACTTTGGTCGTGCCACACCGTTGGAGGGCGAACACTGCTACCAGAATCACAATCGACATCCAAACCACATGTTCTACAAAACATGTTATATATAATTAGAGAACTTGCATGGTTTTATATACTCTAGGATTATTTTCTTGTCAAAATTATAATGCTTAGAAAGACATTAACCCATAAATCAAGAAACCAAGTTTTTTTTTAACTAACGTGTTACAGTGTCCGTGAAAACAATTGGGAATAAGGTAGTATTAATATTTGGAGATTTTATAATCTTTTCACATTAATTGGCCGGGTGACTTGTCATAGCCGTCATCGAATTTAAAAACTGAAATTTTCATGACTATTTCAAAATTCGAAAATAGAGAAATAAAAAAGAATAATTAAAAAAACAGAATAATGTTAATTATTAATTAATATTACCTTGCGTTATTTTGGAGGAGCGGGATTGAATTCCTTGAACAGCCGAAACAACTGCATGCGTATATGTAGTACTAATTAATGGTGAGTGGGTACACCATATATAAATTCAAACTAATTAATTTCGCATTTATGAACATGCATGCAAAAGTACTGACAACTGAAAATTTCAATACATTAATTAATTTTACTTTTAAGATATTAAATAAATTAAATATTTTTATTTAAGGTAATTTTACTATTTTACATGATATACAAAAACTTAAAACAATTAAAAATATAAAATGTCGTATATTTTGTGATTTAATTTTTTTTTCATAATTAATAACAAAAATTACGACCCCATTCTGCAGAAAGTTAAATAATGTTTGATTCGACTAGATAATTCAAAACGTGATCAAATTCAATTAAAATATTGGTCATAAATAATTTGCAGACTAGGGGAAATTTAAAGGGTAAATATCAATTTTGGTCCTTTAGGATATGATAAATTTAATTTCAGTCATAAGGTTTTGTAATTTTTCAAAAATGGTCATTCAGTGTTCGAAATTAATCCTTTTAGTTTACTTTTGTCATTTTCTTACCAGAATCCGGCAATTTTCCGGTGAGAGTTAGTGAATTCCGACAAGAAAATGACCAAAAGTGGATTAAAATGACTAATTTCGAACACCAAAGGACTACTTTTGAGAAAATAGCAATCCTTAAAACTGAAATTGTATTTGATAAAAATCAAAATTGATATTTACCCAAATATAAATTAAAATAGTAAAATTAAAGATATTTGCAATAATATCAAGGGAAAACATGTGGTTATGATTAACCATCACACAATACTCATAGAAACAGTGAGAAATAATAAATGATAAGTGATAACCATGAAACCAATTTATTTCATGAACAAACTCCTAAATAGAATAATTAGGTGATAATTAAATTAATACTTTCTCCTCCACGTAATCCTTCTCATTTTCATTATTTGTTTATTAGTATATAAAACACTTCTCATTCATTTTTCCACACACATATCATTACTTTTATTTTATTATCTAAAAATATTACAATACTCTAGTAGTCAACAAAAATTAATAAAAAAAAAATTTTCTTGAAAAACGTGGAACAGTAAAAAAAAAAATGTTAATGGACTAATGGAGTAACTAATAAACATAAATAAAAAAATTTATGAGAGTTACCACAAGTTGCAGGAGTAAGTGCTCCATCCCCAATGACCATGCAAGTACCAATCATCACAATCATAGTAAGCAAATTCTGAGCAGCTGAGCTCCTTTCTAGAAACTTCCTACCTCTCATCGACAACCCTCCTCCTCCTCGTTCTCCTCCTTCGTCATACGAGCTCAACTCCGACCTCGTTTTCGCCATGGTGAACTTGCTCTCGATGTTCACGTGTCGATAAATCTTAGAATAGAGCGCGAATGTTCCGCCTTCGCCATCGTCGTCTGCGTTGAGCACGACGAACACGTACTTGATCAACACCACAGATGTTAGGGTCCATATGATCATGCTTAGGGTTCCCAAGAGGTCCTCTTCTGAGAGATGTTTCATTCGAGTCGACGAAAATGTGTTCACCGGTGAGGTTGCTAGGTCACCGTAGACCACCCCCATAGATTGGTAAGCCAGCAATAGAGTTTCCATGGATGAATACACCTGCAATTATGGAGTGTTAAATGACCACCTCATTTAAACGCCCTCTCACATGCAGACGAGATTAACTTTTGCCTCAAGACTTGCATGTGGAATTTTTTCATAAATGGGTGGCGATGAGGTTCGAATCCTGCACATTTGATAGGTCATGACTCTTATACCATATTAAATGATCATCACATCTAAAAGTTTAAGCTGATAGAGAGATAGTCATTTAATACTTAATCAAATCACTCTAGAGAGGAGACAGAAAAAAAATGTAGTATGATTTTGTATGTTTTCGGAATTAGGGAATTAAGTTAAAGATTTATTAATTATGATATACCTTCTTTGCAGGTTGATGGGGCTGATAAACCCTTAGGCTTTCGTCCAACGCCGGCGAAAAGACGCTGGCATCGTCGTAATTTTCGATGTCGGTGTTCGCCGTGTAATTGGTTGATTTGATCATGTTCGTGTCGTGTGATGTCGTTGGGAAATGATATTATGTACAAGCGTTAAAACATGCATATTGTTTCGAGTTTTATAAACACACCAAGTTTTATGATTACGATGTTTAATTAATTGAAAATGCTAAAACAAACAATTAATAAACCGATCATAAGTCAATTTCAATTATAAACGTATGATAAAATCTGTCGTGAAATATTATTCATATATGGAATATTAGTGTTAGGGTGATTTGATTAAGTATTAAACGATTAAACGTTTAGATGAGATGATCGTTTAATATGGTATCAAAGTCTTAACAAAGGTTTAGAGTTCGAATCTCACCGCTACTTATTTATAATGGAATGATTTGTTTATTTAAGTATTAAAATATTATCCGACAAATAACTTCATTTTTTAATTCATTAATTAACTGAAAATGACTAAGCAAACTATTAATAAAAAACAGATGGGCAACATTAACTATGTATATGCACCTTATGATGTATAAATTTAAAACTTTAATTAATTAATTGAAAAGGACTAAGCAAATTATTAATGGCAGAGAGGATTCATGGTGGAAATAAAATAAATTCTGCATGATCATATCATCCTTATACAAGAAAACCCAATTACATAACCGCCCCGGTATATGTCATATTTACCGTTTCGTGTTGTTCAGATTTTTTTTTTTATCAATTTTATTGACTTTTAAAAATAATTTAGTATTTTTATATAAAAAAATATTTTAATTGAATTAAGTGAAGGTGATAAATTTAAAATTAAAAAAAGTTTATTTGAGGTTATAATTAAAGAGTGAGGCTTGCGTGCGTCTGGCGCACGGGAACACATTCCGTGCGCCTTTAGAAATTTAATATTATGGGTAAGGGTACATTGCTTTGATTTAAAGGGTATACACTTTAATTAATAAAAGGTACACCATTTTGTTCTAAAGGGTATACACTTTTCATTAATATTTTTTTTTTAGAAAATAAAGGGTACACATTTTTATACTAAAGGGTATACAATTTAACACAAAATTCTAAAGGCGCACGGAGTGTTGTCCATGCGCCTAGATACACACAATAATTTTCTTTAGAAAATAAAGGGTACACATCTGTATACTAAAGGATATACAATTTAACACAAAATTCTAAAGACGCACGAAATGTGATCCGTGCGTCCGGGTGCACAAGAGTTTTTGCCATAATTGAATTGAATAGACTTTATTTTTAGGGTAGGTCTTGAGTGAGACCGTCTCATGAATCCCCTTATATAAGACAGATCATCCATTAGCCCAATTAGATATATTTTAAATTAAACTAAAAATAATATTTAAAAAAGCAAGGGGCGTGTTTGGCAATGCAATTTTAATAAAATTTGCGGTGCATTGCATTCGCTGCTTTTAAATGCGAATGATTTAATTTTTTTTAGAGTGTTGTTATTTGTGCATCCCTTTTATTAAATACAACTTTTTTATTAAATATATATTCTTTTTTAATTTTTAAATCTTAAATTTATTATATGCACACCCTTTAAAATCTCAAAAATTATCCCTTTAATTTCAAGATTATACACCACCCAAATCTACCATTTAATTTTACTAAATCTAAATATAAATTCCTCAAATAAAATCACGCAAATAAATATCCATTAATCTATAATCCAAAGAAACATAAACGTGATAAACGTAAACGTAATAATCAAATAATTAAAGAAGATTTTAGTTTATTTTAACATCAGGTATCTTTATTTTATATCTTTTTTATTGGTGTCTTCATTTTTTTTTCAGTTCTTTAATTTTAATTATATTAACTAATTAGATTTAAATATTTTTTTTAATTATCCTGACATAACATTTTTATTTAAAATTTACTATCAATTTTTTTTAATTAATAAGATTTAATTTAACTCATTATTTAATTAAATATATATTTTAAAATACTACTAATTAAATTAAGAAAAATTAATAAGATGAATATTTAATTTTTTAAGATAAAAATAATAAGTGGTCAAGAAAAAGTGAAACCAAATAATCAAATTATTTTATAAATAATTATAAGACAAATAAAAATAAAAAGCGATAATATTTTAATAAAAATTATACCTAATAAATAAACATTTACAATTGATTATTCATAAAATAAATATAATACTTTAAATAAAAAGTTATCACTAAAAAAATCGATAACTTTTTCCATAAAAAATAAGATAAAATACATATTATATTTTAATAATTAATAAAATATATCTATTTTAATTTTTTGAGAGAAATAAATTATTACAAGTTTGTCTCAATTACAATCTCGGGTTAATGACGGCTGCTTTAAGAATAATTTAAATTTTTTAATAATATAATAATGGAATGTGTATAAAGTAGAAGGAGGTGTGTATTTAAAATACTTTATCAAATATATTAGGGTGTGTATTTAATAAATTAAGGGTAATTCAAATTTTTTAAAAAAATTAATTTTATTATTATAATAATAGGATGTGCATTTAATAGAAGGAGGTGTGAAAATAAGATTACCCTTATTTTTAAGCAAGTAATCGTTTAATTAAAAAATTATCTTTTATTATTATCCATTATTATTATTCAATAATAATATTATTATTAGTAATTATTCTTTATACTTTATTATCACTTTATTTTAATTAGGTATCACTTTATATTAAAAATATTATCAATTTTTATTTATCTTACGAATAGTTCATAAAATAATTTAATAATCACTTTTTGTTTATAATATATCACTTTTTATTAAAAATACTATCACTTTTTATTATTCCATTGATTTGCTCGTGAAATAATTCAATTATACGAATATCACTTTTCTTTGATTATGAATCACTTTTTATTAAAAATATTATCACATTTTATCCATTCTATAAATTATTTGTTAAATACATTTTAATAATTAGTTATCACTCTTTATTAAATATGTTATCACTTTCCGCTTACAATGTTATCACTTTTCATTTACTATTATAAATTGTTTGTGTAATAGTTCACAGTACTGTTATCATTTTTCATCAATTGAGTATCACATTTTACAAATTTATAATATTTAAATAAAAAATAAAATAAATAAATAACAAATTTAAATTTATAAAAATTTTCATAATATATATATATATATTATATATATATATATATATATATATATATATATATATATATATATATATATATATATATATATATATATATATAAAGACCTAATTAATTTCATAATTAAAAAACTCTTTCAAGTTTACCTTCCATATTATTTAAGAAAAAATATTTTTTTTACCAACATATTGATTTTAGCCAACTTATTGATTTTTGGTAATAAAAGACATAAAGCAATAGTACTCATTTTAGACGAGAGTAGAAATTTTGAAATTTAAGGGTAATTTTTGAGGTTATGCATAAAGAAGTTTTTTTTTTTGATGTGAAGTGTATTTTTTGGGTATGTGAAACGTGTTATGGAACATACAAATGTAGAAAGTGTAAACAATTTTTTTAGATAGAGGAAATATATTTTATTTTGAATTTTTGATAGGGTATATTTTAATTTTACTTGTCATATTAATATGTAAATGATACGTGTAAAAGTGTTGTATTAATTGATGTGAGTAAGAGATAGATGAAGATTTAAATAATTAGAAGAAATTTCTTATTTCGTGAATTATAAAACACAGATTAGCCGTTAATTGGAGTAATTTATACATTAGGTAGTACATAATTTCACACACGTGTATAAATGTATAATAACTAAAAATAAATAAATAAAAAAAATAGTTAAGAAGGCAGGCAGGGAAGTTGGGAGACAGAGTGGCGGCACCGCCAAAGGTGCTCCAGGGCCGCCTAGGTTTATCATAATTCAGACAATAGTTACAGATGCTGAAATGTGTATAACTGTTACATTTACTGTATAATGTATTGCCACGTCCTCTGGTGCCTTCGGCAAATAGAGTGGTCGAGATATCGTTGCTTTTACACCGCTGCTGCTGGTGGGATTCAATCTGTATGTTTGTGAATACGAAGTTGACCAGTTGAGCTATTCATGTGGAGTATTGTTCAACATTTTCACATCTTATATGGGATTATTTTATGTATTCTTAATTAGTTGTCACTTTTTTAAACAAATGACGTATTACTAATTTTATTAAAATATTTTATTTTTTTTATATATGCTACGAATTATTTATAAAATAATTTATTAAAAAATTATTACTTTTCATTAATCAAATAACTGTTTTTTTTTTAAATAAAATAATACTCTCTCTCTCAAAGGAAGCGTAACTATTAGGACGGGACGAATGAAGTACTTCCTTTCTCTCACGCAAATGTTTATATTTTGTCATTTGTTTTGTCTCAAAGTAAGATATACTTCCTCCATCCGCTTTCAAGGATATCATTTTTCCATTTTTGGCGTCCGTCCCCAAGGGTCTCATTTCATTTTTTATACATATGAGACTCATACACACCCAAAAAATGGGACACACACCTCCACTAATACAACTATTCACCACACATTAAATAATAATACTCCTTAATCTCCGTGCCCAAAAGCAAATGGCACCCTTGAATCCGGACGAAGGGAGTATTAAGTAATATTCATACAAAACAATTAATATATCTTGTTGATGGTCGTTTTAAGCGGGTTAGATTAAGATTAATTAAGCTTAGAGTAACGATTAACCGAACACTAAAACGGGCTCATCAAATACAGTAATTTTCTCCGTCGCCCCATTAATTTGGAGCCATTTCCGTATTTATTTTGGGTTTCTTGAGGTAGAAGATGAAATTAGAGTGAAGTGAAAATCAGAATGAAGTAGTCGGCCTCCTTTCCTTGGGATCCTAATATATTATTTTCATGTAGAATGCATGTTGCTCTATGGTCGGTTAAACGTATTTGTTTAATGGGGCGATGACAATTCTTGATGGGCTGATGGCCGATAATCAATGGCCGAGGTTCAGGGCTAACCTTGTATTCGGTGTCGACTTTTGTCTTCTTCTTATGCCCAGTCAGCATCAATATTATTCTTGTAATTTATATTATCTTCCCAGCATGTAAGTCACGCCTCGTATGAACACCCATAACATAACATATCTTAATTCTTAATGGAGTATGTGTACAACACTAGCATAATTATTCAATTCATATTAATGTGTTGTATATCCATTGACACATTAAAATGTACATCTTTTAATTTATGTGCAAAGACCAATCGCAATAGAGAAACATGATATGATTTCAGGGAAGTTTTATTATGCGATGATGTCGCAGTGTCTTCGAGGCAAAGAAAAGAGAATATCCAAATACGTGAGATTTGGCCAACAAATCGAACAGTGAAGAAGATGAATTCATTAATGATGACAAAAGAAAGTCAAATAAATTGACGTCACATCCACAGTATCCAATGAGTGAGATTTGTGTTCATTAACTAGAAAATATCAATTTTGATCCTATATTTTTTATCAAATTCAATTTTAGTCTTATAACTTTTGATATTTTCAATTTTAGTTCTTTTAGTTTCAATTTTGGTCCTGTAACTTTTATAATTTCAATTTTAGTTCTACAAGTTTCAAATTTAATACTACAAGAATTTGAGAGTATAGTATGGCGATGCAGTTTTGAGAATAGAGGGATAGTATTTGATGATGTTGTAAACTCCAATTGTGACATTGGTGCCAAACCAAACCAACATTATGGGAGAAAATAAGAAGCTCACTTTGCCTGTGCCACACCGTTGGAATGCGAATAGCGCTACTAGAAGAGCCACTGATATCCAAACAAGCTCATCTGCATCCATCACAACCCACATTTTTTAAGTTTAAAATCAAAATTGTTTCATATAAATTTACTTTATTAAAAATAGTCCTAAAAATTTTAATTTCTTTAAAATAGTCCCATAACTTTTAAATTCTCACTAACTGTCATTTTTACTTAAAAAAATGTTTGATTTTTTTAATTCCATGGTTGAGATTGAATCGGTACTTTTACAAGATTATGAGACGAAATTGGTAAAAAAAAAAATTGGGACAAAATCGGAGATAAACTGTAAGGTATGAGATGAAAATGAATGTTCTAACTATTTTGGAACTTTTTTTGGTAAATATCAAAATTGTCCTGTAAGTATGACATTTTAGTCCTTTATCATTTGCAATTCTCATTTTTGATCATTTTTTGTCCAGTTTTAGTCCTTTTGGTCATTTTTTAAAAATTTGGTCCTTTTTTTGTCCACTATTGTTCCTAAATGTATACACTTTCGAATCATTTTTGGACATTTTTTAACATAAAGGACTAAATTTGGACAAAAAGGACTAAAACTGAACAAAAAATGACCAAAATTGAAAATTGCAAATGATAAAGGACTAAAGTTGAAAAATGTCATACTTACATGACCAATTTTGATATTTACCCACCTTTTTTAATAAAGTAAAAAGATACGGGACATTTTCTGTTTTAAACTTCACATTTCTCTATCTTTATTTATGTATATTTAATCGGGAAAATATCATAATTCGTACTATTATTATGTTCGGTCCAACTTTAATCCTTTTGTTATTTGCAATTCTAAATTTTAATCATTTTTTTCCGATTTTGATCATTTAAATCCAATTTTAGTCATATTTTTGTTTACTTTCCGTCCAAATTTTGGACGAACAAAATTTTGATATCAATGATTAAATTTGGAAAAAAAATAAATGAACTAAAGTTACTAAACTACAAGATGAATTGTGATATTTTCTCATATTTAATCTAACTATATATTTTTGAGTTTGTAAGCATTTGTAAAAGACTGAGGCTAAGATTATTTTTATCGTCTCTTAATTAGCAAGTTACTCGAGTATTCGATGTGTAAATAAATTAAAATTTAATTTTCTCAATTAATTATGTACCTTGAGTTATTTTGTCGGATGAGATTGAATTCCTTGAAGCGCTGAGAGAACTGCACATAATTATTTTGATGATAATTAGAACGTCAACTTAAATTATTTAATTAATACGGCTTTTCTAAAATCTTAAATTAATATGTGATAGATAGAAAAGATAATAATGGTTTAGCTTTTTAGTCGTGTTTGAAACATTTATACTCTGAACTTTTACCGTAACTCTTAAGGATAAATATGGAGTAAGATGCAGAAATAAAATTGAAAATGAATTACAAGTGTTTAATATTACATGAATTACAAAATGGAATCAATTACACTATTAAAATTAATATTAAATTCTAAGTATTTAATTATATCATGAGAATAAAATAAAAGGACGTGGATAGTACTCTTAGATATTTATAAAATGTTATCAATTCAATTAATGTCGACCATTTTATTTTTACTTTTCGTAATCATAGTATTTAATTAAAAGAAAAAAGGAAATTAAAAGTGATTACCACAAAGTAGCTGGAGTAAGTGCACCATCTCCAATAACCATACAAGTTCCTAACAAAACAATTACAGTGACAACATTCTGAGCAAAGCAGCTTCCTTCTAGAAACTTCTTAGTCCTCCTGGACAAAGAGCTACCTCGGCTATAATACGCCGTCTCCGTCTCCATCTCCGACTCCGACTCCAACCTCGTATTCTGGATGCTGAAGGTGCTCGTAAAGCTGACGTGGCGACATATGTAGGAATATAGGGCGAAAGTGCCCCCTTCGCCATGATCATTGGCGTGGAGCACAATGAACGCATACTTGATCAAAACAAGAAATTTTAGAGTCCAAATAATGAGGCTTAGGGTTCCGAGAAGATCCTCCTCCGACAGGTTCGTCGAACGAGTCGAGGAGAAGACGTTCACCGGAGAAGTCCCTAAGTCGCCGTACACCACGCCTAGAGACTGGTACGCCAGGAGGAGGGTTTCCATGGCCGGATACACCTGAGGGAGTCACATGTACTTCTACTAATTGTTGAGGGTATTTTAGAAAAACAGAAAGTGTGTATATATTCCGTTAGATAAAAATTTTAATTTAATTGTTAAATTGGTTTACCAACATATTAGCAACAAAATTCGTTGGTAATTTATATAATGATTTCCTTGATAATTAATTTGAACGGATTGAATTCTATTAATAAAATAGAGAATAAATCTATTGACATTCAGTTGTTAAAAGAATAGTAATTATTAACGAATTGAATTCTTTGATAAAATTTATTTTTTTTAGTAATATGTACGTACCTTCTCTCTTTGTTGAGGAGGCTGATAAGTCGTGGTGAAGCTCGTGCTTCTTTCCACTCCTCCTCCGTCAATCTGCTCGCCGGAGCCACCGCGTCGGCCGCCACTGCCACCGTTCTCTACGTCACTTATCATGAATTCTTTGATCTTCCTAATTTCAACTTGTGATTAATATACCCTTATCTAGCTAGTTTTTATACTAGAGTAGAATTTATCCATTCATCATATATTAATTAATACTCCCTCCGTCCGCTTTCAAGGTATAATTTTTTTAATTTGGACGTCCGCTTCCAAGAGTCTCATTTTATTTTTTATCCACACACACAACTAAAAATGGGACCCACACCGTTTCCCAAATAATACTGCCCAATTCTTTTTCGGGTAAATATAAAAATTGGTCCTGTAAGTATGACATTTTTCAACTTTAGTCATTTTTCATTTGCAATTCTCAATTTTAGTCATTTTTTATCCACTTTTAGTCATTTTTATCCAAATTTAGTCCTTTTTGTCAAAGTTTAGTCCTTTATGTAAAAAAATGTCCAAAAATGGTCCGAAATTGTATACATTTAGAACCAAAAGTGGACAAAAAAATGATCAAATTTTGAAAAAATAACCAAAATTGAATCAAAATGATCAAACCTGGACAAAAAAAACTAAAAGTGGACAAAAAGAACCAAATTAAAAATTAAAAATAAAAAATGACTAAAATTGAAAAATATCATACTTGTATGTTTGATATTTACACTTCTATTTCCCTTGTAATGAGAGCATCCTGTTCACCGTGAAAAACTTCTAATTGTTGGCACTAAACCCTAAATTTTTTCTTCTTCATTGACAATCGCCGTATCAGAATAACCATTTTGGGGCTTTTGCCCTAGCCGAACCATATTCGACGGCAACAGGAATACAGTCGCATTTCGAATCGTTGCTCGTTGTTCTGTTTGTGAATTCAGAGTAAATATTATCAATGGGGAGCGGATCCAGCGGCGAAACACGCGATTTTAGCGGTGGCTCGGCGTTTGGGCTAAGCAGCTGGCTGCACATTGCGAGGCTGGTGGCGTTTTCCGACAATAGACGGCGAGCGGACGTGGCTCGATTGAGCGGCGGCACGGCGGCGAGAGCTGCGACAGCCAAGCTCGGTTGAGCGGCAGTCGCCACGATTCGGGCAATGATCTAGCTGACGGCGAACAAGATCTAGCGTTGGCTCGAACAGTTGCGAGGGAGAGAGGAAATTCTTTTTTCTTGGGATGAAGATTTACGACTTTCATGAGAGAGACACAACAGACCTTCACAGGCCACGTCTGTACCCTCGACCTCGCCTTCTTCTCCATTTGGAACTTGGAAGATATGGGAAAGAGAGCGAAGAACTCGAGGAAAGGAAAGAAGGCATGGAGGGCTAATATAAGCACTGAAGACATGAGGATTACTACGAGAAATCCACAAAAGATGCGCTTTCCGGCGGTTCTTTGGCCGACGTCCCTAGTGATTCATTGTTTTTCGTTGATAACTCCAGAGGTAAACTTACATACCCTTAATTTAGACAATTCAATGCGAGATTCAGTACATTGAGAACCATTATTGATTACAACCTTATGTTCATGCTTGTAAATTTCGCAATTTAAGTTAATGTTTGATTTTGAGTAGGGACGCATCGTGTAACTTGTGTTTGAGCTCTTTTTTGTGATTTGGAATTTGAACTTTAATTTTGGTTGGTAGTTTGTACAATCCTATAAGAAAGATCATAAAGAATGTGTTAATATTGTTGGTCGGTCATATTATTTAAATTTGTGTTGTATGTTATGCATCTTAAGAATGAAAATGTTAATTGAAGATCCTCTATGTTTTCTTATGGACTGTCAATCTTACTGTCAAGCGAAAGATTGAGAAAAGCAGAGAAAAAGTACTGCGATATAATAGTCTGTTTGACACGACACACCTTACATAACTTATAATTAGAATACTAATAAACATCATCATTAAAACCTGCATGTATTTTTTTTCCTCACATAATATATTTATAACCAAAATCATCACAGCAGTTCAACATACATAACTGGTTTCTGACACCACATCAAACTACACAAACTTATGACAATACTTATTATATTATATAATAAAACATCAGCGGAAATAAAATAACTCACGGCCTAGCCCAATAGGTCGTCATCCGCTCAAAATCCTGAAGGAGCTCCACAGCTTGCACCACACACCACATACTCAAACATCATCAGGCTCACCTACAATGCATAAACTAGTGAGACAAAAATCTCAGTAAGTAGAAATCATGCATGTCAGTGCATGAAAATACATTTAGTTCTCTATCGCCTATTTCCTAATCTTTCTAATTGGTCTCTTTTATTTTAAAAACTGTTCACGTTGCGGGATTCCCACGACACACTTATGATATGCACCCCAAATGAGCTCAATAGACACACATAGTGTCGGATCGATTCTGATCCCTGAATGTAATACCGAGAGCGATTTTTTCGAACCCTGGCAGAGTGTTGGGGACGATTTTTCCGAACCCCTAATAAAGTGTCGGGAATGATTTTTCTGAACCCTGACAGAGATGCATATATAGTGGCCGCACACACCATTAGTATCTTATTAATTTTGAGGAAAACATTTTTCATGTTTATGCATGGTATGCACCCAAAACAATTAAATGTGCATCACAAACCATTTACAATATCAATATCAAAATTTAATCACAATAATGCAACAATTTAATTTCAATTCGAACAGAATCACATAGATCCACAACTTGTATCGCAAAATTTTCACAAATAATATTGTTGAATATGAACCCTACTTTCTCCAAATCACATAAATTCACAACTTGTATAACAAATTAATCTCAAATAATTCATATCGTAATTAAACTAATTACAAATAATGCATAACATAATTATCACATATTAATCACAAATAATTCACAAACAATATGTTTATACATTGTAGTTGTACTTCTACTTACCTGAACTTTTTTTCTTCTCTCTCTCTTTTTTTTGTCTCGCCTGCTGTATGGGTTATCAACCCCAACCCTCTCTTATATATGTAAAAAGGGGAACTTCTACTTGGATGCGGTGAGTCGGTGGAAATCCACCGATCCCTCATCCAATTAAAATTTATCTTTTTTATTATTATTATTATTATTATCAATTCTTGATTTATGTGCAATACTTAATATTACATTTATAAATTTAAAATACGCACATGTACATTTTCTTACCACTATTATTATTACGAGAACACGTGTAATACTTAATAATTAAGAAAAAGTGTATTTATACACATAAAATAATTTACTCATATATCCAAACTAATGCACGTAAATATTTATGTACACAAATTTATCACCATTTACTCATAAACTAATGCACGTAAACTCATGTGCCAAATATTATCACCATTTTATCACAAATATTTCAAATAAAATATAAAGATAAATAAAATATAGAAACAATTGTCACAAAATTTTCACATGATTATCAAATAATTGCCACATGATTATCACGTAATTATAAAATGCACATCACAAAAATTAAATTATATTGGCACATGAGTAGTGAGAATCTCGGGTATAACACTGTTGCAGAGAAATACTTTCATCTTAATCTCCATTGCTTCCTTATCTCTCGGCGTCATGGTTGATTAATTTGATTTTATTATTTATTTTTGGAATTTAATTTACGAATTAAATATTCAATTTGTGCTCAGCTGGGAATGGGCAGCGCCTTCAAAACGCTGTGTAGCCAAACGATTGATCGAGGTTTTGAGCGTAGTGGAGTAGTAGGGTAAACAAACCCCTATCTCTCTCTCCAAACTCATTCAGGTCGTGAAGGGTGGTTAGTAGTTTCAACGATGTGTAGATTTTTCGTTTATATTTATTTAGTATAGTTAATAGCCTTCTCTTTTATATGCTGGAAATTAACTATCCTGATTATGTTGGGAAGTATGTTATTAATTAGGTGAAGATTTTTCGTTTATATTTGTTTAGTATATTAAGTTAATATCCTTCTCTTTTATATGCTGGAAATTAACTATCCTGATCATGTTGGGAAGTATGTTATTAATTAGGTGAAGTTTGGCAGTTCAATTGTATGAATAAAAAATATTTTGTGTAATGGAGACTAACAAATAATATAAAAATGTGAGTTTCATTTTCTTTGATGGTTCGGATTCTTGATTCTTTCTTGGGTTCATTAACGTTTTTGAGCATGTTTTGCCTGGATTTAAACTCATAATGAGAAAACTGATTGGCTGCTTTCACCAAAATATCAGAGAGCATTGTTGGTCGTTGTTAGGTGGTTATGGCCTCCAACGGCTTGCCATTCATCACATCATCTCTCTACCTTATTTTCTGGTTTGTCTCTTCTCTCTAATCAATAATTTTATCATCTTAACTATGATCTGGGTGTATTGTTTTCATATCCTTGCAACATCTTTCTTTCCACTAAAGCAGTTTGATGTTGCCATTTCTTGATCATCCACAATCACATGTTTCATGATAAGACCCACCATTTCAATAGTTTGTTATACACTATTTCTTATATCTACATCTACCAATACAATCTATAACTATTGTTATATGCCTGGATATTATTGCATTTTTGGTTACATAGCTTCTTTAAGTAAACTTGATGGTAATTGTCTATGAGTATATGCTCTTGTTTAAAGGAATTCTTGAATCCATTCTCGTGTTATGGTTTGGTAATAGCCCTTTTCCATATCCAAATTTGTAGTATAGTATAATCTTGATTTACCTCAAGTTTGTCTTGCAATTGTAATCTATATACTTGCAGCTCGGAGCTGTGGTACAACGTTGTACTGGTTTAGCGGCTGGATACATGAAAAATGCTAAGATTTCCATACCCGCCTTCTCGATATGGTTAGCTCTTTATTTTTAAAAACCTCCGAATCATGAACACAACTGCTGATTGAAGTTAACATTTCCGTCTCAAATTCTTATCTTGGGATTTCAGATCAGCCTCGGCATGTTGGGAGCTCAGTGGGCAGCGGTGCAGAGGACATTGCATGGCCTTCAACCACCGGCTGAAAAAAACAGCTACAGAGAGCTGTCCAAGATTGTGGCGAAACGATTATCTAAGGCACGAGGTTTTCAATCAAAGTGGACAATTATTGCTTTAATTTTCTGGATGTTTTGCCTGGTGTTTGGCGAGAAACTTGGATATTTGTTCTCAAACGAGGACGAAGTTGCCAAGGCTGTTATTCAGACCTTTTGGTCCTGCTAGCTTTCTGGATATTTGTTTTTTTTTTTTTTAATTTATTCTCTATTATCAATTAATTAATAAATTTAAATTTTGTGTATAATACTTTTTATTAAGGGAAAAATAACAGGTTAATAAATATATTAATAAATAAAAATAATAAATTTTAATAGATTCAACATTATATAAAATAAGACATTTTAAAAAATTTTAGGAATAAAGATGCACAAAGACAATACATATAATTTATTGTCATTTTAGAAAAACATAGAAAAAAAGATATATGTGTTGTCTTTGTGCGTCTTTCTTAGGAAAAAAACGCACAACGCACAAGGACAACAGATATAATGTATTGTCATAAATAGACTCTAAAACAATAGAGACTTTGACTATATAACATTTTTTTTCAAAATAAGTTAATGAACAACAAATTATATATATTGTCTTAATGTTTTTTTTATTGTAGTGCATTCATCACTATTAAAGACAAATAACAAATTGTAAGTCCAATCTCTTTCTCATGGAAATATATGAGTTGTGATGGGTTAGAGTGTACTATAATTTGTGGTGGATTGTTGTAGCAATGTATTGTAGGGAAAAGAATTAAACACGTTATCATACACTCAATATTAATAATAATGAATAAAGGCAAAAACTTGTGTGATCCGTTGACATGTAGTATTAATTGGTATACCCTTTAGTATAAGAATGTGTACTCTTTATTTTCTGAAAAAAAAAATCAATGAAAGTATATACCCTTTAGAATAAAATGGTGTACCCTTATTAATTAAAGTATATATATACCATTTAAAACAAAATGTTTTACCTTTAGACATCTTGTGCACTTGGGACACAAGAGACTAACTCATGAATAAATGAGTGACCATTCAAGTGTCTCATTTTTTCATCTTGACACTAGTTCTTTTAAAATCTTATGTGAACCATTTTCAAATAATATCGTCTTACATTTTTTTAATTAATTAAGTAGTAAAATATTATTTTTCACTAAAAATACTATCACTTCTTATATATCCTACAAATTGTTTATAAAATAATTTATTGAGCAATTCACATTTTATATATTGATTAAATATCTTTTGATAAAAATATTATCACTACTTATATGTAACATAGAATAACATTGTTTTTGCTTCTTTTTTTCAAGAGAATGCATGGCAAGATTTTCAATTTGCTACTTTATGCATACATGGTCTATTTTGGCAAGATTTTCAATTTGCTAGTTTAGGTAAGATTGTGACATAGTGCCGCCACATGTATAAAATAAATATTTATATATAATGAAATGTTGATAGTCAAGTTTCAATATAATACTCCTTTCAAACTATTATAAATTTCTAACTTTCTATTTTTATTCGTATCAAAATAGATATCACATCCCAAAAATATGTAAATATCATGTTAATATCTATAACATCAAAATATCTCTTAATTTTAAATTTATCATTCACACAATATACTTTATAATTTATTTATTATATAAAAACATTACAATATCCTATAAAATCCATATATAAAAGTTCATAACATATAGTTGGTAACGCATCGTTTTTCCCCTAAGAGATTCGTTGTTTTGCTTTTTATTCGTCTAATAAAATTTACTTCCTTCATTTATGAGAGTTTTTCTTATTTATTATAGCAAAATTTTCTCAATAATCAATTTTATTGATTTTATGAGAGCATAGAATATAGTCCTTTGGATAATAAAAATATATAATAAATAAATCATAAAATAAAGTTAAGTGCTAGGTGCGATGATATTTTTTAAAATAAAGTGTAGCTTAAGATTATTTAGGTTTAGTACTACTTTTTGGAAGAAAAAAATAAAAAGAATGTAGAATTGTGTTGGGGTATAAAGAGTATAATTTTGTGGAACTAATTAATATACCAAATTTGCTCTATAAATTTTGATATTTCATTTAGTATATTAAGATAACTATCAATTATAGAGTATTACTATATTTAAAGGAGAATAAGATGTCATTGTGCATGCTTTACATCTACAATATTATCCAGGGAAAATAGATTTTTTTTTCCATTAACTTTGCACAATTTTGAATTTAGTCCATAAGTTTTTCACTTTTTGAAAATTGTCCATTATATTTGCAGAATTTTGAAAATCGTCCATTATATTTGAAAATTTTGAAAATCGTTCATCTTGTTTACCAAGTTCAACAAAATCGTCTGTTTCAATAGGTCATTAGCAGGTTATTCTAAAAAATAAAAATAAAAAATATGTAATATATATATATATACTATTTTAAAAAAAAATAGCCTCCACTAAGAATTTATATTATACTCTCTCCGTCCGCCCGAAAGAAGGTATTTTGCTTTTGTACACGTTGATTAAGAAGTATTGTTATTTAATGTGTAGTGGATAGTTGTATTAGTGGGAGTGTGGATCCCATATTTTAATTGTATAAGTGGGTGTGTGTGGATCTCATGTGTGTAAAAAAGGAAGTGACCCTCTTTGGAACGAACGACCAAAATGGAAAAAAGACTCTCTTTCGAGCAGACGGAGGAAGTATCAATATTTAGTCAAATTTGCTCCACTTTAGTAATGAGATTAATATTGTTTGTTTGGTATACAGAAGTGAAAAATGAAAAGTGAGATAAAATTTGTTAAATAAAAATATGATATAAATTAATTGGGTGAAAATATTCAAATGACCTGTCATAGCAGGTCAAATGACCTGTCATAGCAGGTCAAATGACTAAAATGTTGAATTTTATGAAGTTAATGGACTAATTTCAAAATTGTTATAAAATTAACGGACTAATTTCAAAATTAAAAAAATTAATGGATTAATTTCATAATGAATGAAAGTTAGCGGACGAAAAAATCTATTTTCCCTATTATCTATATGATTTTTTATTCTTATTATTATTTATTTACTTTTTAAAATAATCGTGAACATATGGCCACACTTCACACTTGCAAATGCATGGAGAATCTAACTTTATCATTACTTCCCATTACAATGATTACAAATTCATTTGAAATATTTTTTCCTCTTAATTTGTTATATAATTTTTAATCTAAATGCGGTGGAAGTAATAATATTTTTTGACATTTTATATTCATTTTTGTGACATCGACTTGCAGTATTTTGAAATATTCCAAAATATGTACGTGTGCATAAAAAAAATATAAATAAATAAATAAAAAATACATCCACTTGCATTTTGTAACCCTCTGCCTAAATGCAAACGAAAGGACTAGGTATATATTTGCTAATTTAACTCTTAATTTTTTAAAATATTGGAGTTTTTTAATACTTATTCCCTCTCATACTTATCATCATACTTTCCATTTTTGTTTATCCCACGTTTATCTTCATCACTAAAAAAAATCAAATAATCTCAAAAATTATCTTAATTTAAAAAATAATACTATCACCAAATACAAATAACATATTTTATATTTTATTTATTACCTAAAAATCGATAATACTCATAAAAAATCTATAATAAGATAAGTTATAAAGTATATTTTTCTTAAAATGACTATAATATTGGAGCGAATAAAGCGTGGAATGGATAGAATACATTAAAGAAGAAAATCTCACGATTGCTCCATATTCACATTTGATATAAGCATTATGAAATATTTCTCTTCTCCGTTTTATTTAATGCTATTTTCTTTTATGTTGTTCAACATTCATCAAAATTGGTGTTATATCACTTATTACTGAATGAGCATATTTGGAAATCTATTTAATTATTTATATTTTTAGAAAAATCTTAAAATGTGTTCACATTAATATGACGGGGAGTGCGCAGTATAAATAATATATAGACCAAATATAGAAAACAAAGTTTACATGCAAACATTTGTGAATCGATTTTAATTAGTATGTGAATTTTAGTTGTTTATATTCTATTATATATTCAAATGATTTACTACCCGCATATTTTTACCTATTTGTATGGACACGAAAATTAAGAAGTGTTTTTTTAAATATAGTATAATGTAAGAAAAAATATGGGTAAATTGATAATTTTGAAAGAAAAATTAAATAAAGTTGTTGGGAATTATGAATAAATAAAGTGTAAAAAAGTAATTAAATAATTTTTTTTTTTGAATTGATGAATAAAGTGTAAAAAGTAATTAAGTAAGATGTAGGGTGTATTTTTATCATTTATAAAATTGATGAAAATACGTAAGATGTCTCAAAATGGAAAGTGGTAAAAATACATGGATAGTATTTAAAATATATTTAAGACTACATTAATTCTCTTTACAACTTTGAAATCAGATTCTAGAGGCTGTGTCTTAAATTTATGATCAATCAAACTCCACACCCAAGCCCTATCTTTTTCCCAGTACTTTCGAAAAGGAAACGTTGCAATATGTGAATTGGATATGTTTATTTTTGGGGGTGTGCAAAATTAGCTTATGATATTGTTTAACAAAATTGGGAATGAAGAGAGAAATTAAAGGAGATTTTTCACAACTATAGAAAAGAGATTGGAATAAGAAAGAAGAAAATTAGTTAACAATTAATCAAACTACACCAATCTTATAATGTTCTAGATTTCAAGATAAATGAGATGAGACAATTTTTGTCACATACAAACACACCTCCTTGGTTTCTTGTATAATGGTAATATTGGTCTGAGTGACTCCCCTGGCTTCAAGGTGTCTGTTATTGCAACCTGAAGATCTTCATTACCAAAATACAGCTGCTCCTGTTTTATTCTCTGTGCAGAATCTGCAGCAGATTCCGCACAACGCTCCAGTCGAATAGACTGGAGCGTTGGCATGTCTCCGATGCTGCAAGGAATCTCCTCCAGCTTTTCTAAACCATCAAGAACAAGGTGCTCTAGACACGGAAAGGATCCGGCATCTACCGTCCAGTGTTTCAAATCATACCAACGTTCTACGCGCAGAAATTTAAGGCTGCAGAATCGGCAGCCATCAGTCACCCACCTGCAGCCTCTAAAGGAAGCATAACTAATTTTCAGACACTGAAGAAGTGGCAATGAACCTATCTTTGTGGTGAGCTCCTCCGAGTCGAGCTCTGTGCCGAACAGAGTAAGCTTCCTGAGGCAATGTGGGAAGGTGATGTTTACTACACAGCGGGGCAGGATAGCAACAGCAACAGTTTCGAGTTTGTGTAGTTTGTTGAGATGTTGTAAGTTGATTTTTACTGGCAGGACATCATTTTCCACTTCTTCATACTTGAGTTCCAGTTTCCTGATGTTGGGGATTCTCTTAACCGTCTCTTCGTCACATTTGAAGTTCACAACACCCTTGAGCGTGTGCAAGTGTTCCAACACGAAGGTTCTTGTATGAGGGACGTCTGAAAGTTTAAGCGACCCTCCGAGCTTGGCATGTCTAAGTAGAGGCATTTTCCAGATGTCGAATGGTGCTCTATTAGGCTGTTGTGCAAAGCATTGGGCAGTGATTGTGAATGTCTGAAGATTCCAAAGATAAGAACACAGAGCAAATGTCATACATGTGTAAGTACTGCATATCAGAGAAAGGTATCTTGAGTGTATCTGCCGGATAATAGCTCTGTCATAATTCAACTCCAAGAAACCCCCATCTGTCAAGTATCTAACACTCCACAAATCTCTGCAGATTGATTCTGGAACATCGTCTATCGAAGGCGAAGAATTAGAAAACATCAGGGATTTAAGTATCCGTGGGCGATACACTTGGCTGTCTTTATTTATACAAATGTATTGTTTTGTCATGTGAATACTCTGCTTAACTTCTTGGCAATTAAATCTTTGCTTTTCACCTTCTCTTAAGCACAAATCCCTCAAAATATCATGAACTCTGCATGTTTTTACTCTCCCATTCCACCCTATCTTATCCACCATAATCAGATTTCTGTCAATGAGTTCCTGCAAGTACACTTCTGCAGCTTCTTCCAAGCTTTTTTCATGATCAATTGGTTTCAGAATTCCTTCGGCAACCCACATTCTGATGAGGTCCGACACACGGATAGCTTCGTCTTCTTGAAAAACTCCAATGTACAGAAAACATGGTTTAAGATACAATGGCAACTCTCTATAACTCGTGTGCAGTATTTGTAAGCAATATTCATCTCCCTCCAAATTTATTGAGTGGATTTAGATTCCTCAAAGCGTATAGCCAATATTCTTGGGTCATTTTGGACTTCTTTAAAATTCCACCCATTACAACTATTGACAAAGGAAGTCCTCTACATTTTCTTGCAATCTCCTTTCCTATGTCCTCCAATTCTACGGGGCAGTTTGTTTCTTTTCCGAACAAAACTTCGCGAAGAAGATCCCAACTCTTGTCGTCGTCTAGGAACTCCATCCGAAAGTAATGAGAGCCACTTAAGTCGACAGCCAAATGTGATTGCCTAGTAGTTGTCATGATTCTACTTCCATTGTTGCGATCAGGGAAGTAAGACTTAAATTTATCCCATTGCTCAAGGCTCCATATGTCATCCATCACTATCATGTACCTCCTACCCCATAAGTGTTTGCGTAGCATATCTCCCATATCTTCTTCATCCATTTCCATTTTCTTGAGATCATTCTTGCTCTCTTTAGTTATCTGATGAAGAACTTCTAAAAGAATTTCTCTCATACTACACACTTGAGAAATTGTTATCCATGCAAGAATATCAAAGTGCTGGACTATAACTGGATTCGAGTAAATAGTTCTGGCAAACGTAGTCTTACCGATTCCACCCATTCCAACGATCGGAATGATTTGTAGACTGGAGTGTTCCCCGACCAGCTTGTCCAAAACTTCAATAACCAAGGTATCATCAAAATCCACCATGGTACTGCTGCTCTGCCACGTGGATCCAGTTCTTGCTGAAGAATGTTTGTGGAGTTGATCATGTTGAGCTGATCTCATGTTCATCACTTGAGAGGCCACCATGACATCCTCCTTGATCAAATTCAAGTCTTGTATAGCTCTCTGTAGATCTTCATACAAGCCAACTGAACTGATGTTTTTACCATCATGGCTTGTGGATCCTGCTTCAGTTTGATGTACTATGTGGTTTTCGATTACGTGTTCTGCTGCAAGCGCTGCACAGGTGATACGACTCTCCAAGTTGTTGTCGTCTTCGCTGGAGTAGCGTTCGAGAAAATCTTGCAAGAAAGTAAGGATTTCGATAAGAGAATGAAGGTGTTGCTGGTGGAGAGAAATTGGAGGGCAGGGATGGTTGTTTATGTTATTAATGGTGTGTGTTAGAGAAAGTAGCGCTGTGTAAGCAGCCATTGTAGAACTCATTCTGTCTTGAAGATTGCTGAAATGTGTAAGGAGGCATATCAAAGTAGCAGTGTAAGAATAGTTCCACTCTTTTTTTGGTGGAGAATAATAGCATCAAAGTTCTCCATAGCATCAAAGCATCTTGCACGATGTGTCTCCGCGTTGCTTTATTTCGATCGGTCTGTGTCGTTTTGACGTAACATCTATTTCATGTGTCATGTCGTAAAAGATGGTGTAACTTTCATGCCATCTATAGATAATTGACGAAAATGGACGGAAGATCCGATGCAATATAAAATTTTACCAAAAGAAAATGGAGTAAAAAAATTCTTGGTGTAGTGATTATATTTACTTCTTCGTTAGTCGTTGCACACAATTCATGCTCATTTTCATTAATTTCCACTCTAATTAATTTTTATTTTTAATTATATTTACCGAAAATATCCAATAGCGAAAGAGAAAAATATCTGTAAGGACATTTAAAGGAAGGGACAAAATTCGAGTTCAAACAGTCTTCTCCTGATTATATCCATTTTTCTCAACCTCAATTCTTCGTTTCCAGCATCCATGCTATCAAATTTGTAGGTTTCAATTCGAATGGCAGTTGCAAAAATCTCTGGTGTATCCAACGCCATGGATTTAGTACCTCGTGTTCCGTCATTGGCTGGTTTAAAGCACAGTACCGGCGATAACTACGCCGGAGCTAATGCCAGACACTGGTTTCCGGTGTCATCCGCTAGATTCGGCTCAAAATTCAGAGTTAGAGGGGTATTGTCGTCGTCGCCGTCGTCGCCTCCTGTCACTCTGCGCGACTTCAACGGCAACGGAGTTTCAATTCCGTCTAGAAGTCGAACTCCGTCGGAGGCGGAACAGGGCGACGCTATATCGCTGCTCAATGAGAGGATTCGGCGTGAGCATGCCAAGAGAGAAACGGCGTCGTCGAGGCCTGCGATGGACTCGAAAGAAGCCGACCAGTACATTCAGCTCGTGAAGGAGCAGCAACAGAGGGGTTTGCAGAAACTCAAGGGGGAGAGAATAGATGCTTCTGGTTCCTTCGGTTATAAGGTGGATCCTTACACGCTTCGCCCTGGAGACTACGTTGTTCATAGAAAAGTTGGAATTGGACGTTTTGTTGGCGTCAAATTTGATGTTTCTAAAGATTCACCGGAGCCAATTGAGTATGTTTTTATTGAATACGCTGATGGAATGGCGAAGTTACCCGTTAAGAAAGCGGCTCGGATGCTTTACCGCTACAATCTGTATGCTTTTTTTTTACATTCTCATCTGCTCCTTATTTGATTTGATTATTGAATTTCGTTCACTCTAATTTGAATATTAATAATTAACTTCTAACATTGTAGACAAATTTCTGTTTCTTTAAGCACTGTAGTGTTCGTGTTCATTCTCTGCTTGTTCTGGTAATTCCGGCATTCTGTAGCTTGTCCATTGTTCGGTTGTGTCCATCTTGATGTGTACACCCTTATCTCTAGTGCATTTGGATGTGTAATACCCCTTATATAATGGTGTGATAGGAGGTTGTTCAAGTCTTCTATAACTTTTGAGTCATTGATGAAATATTTGATGAATGTCCATGTATCACTGTATGGTTGTGGGATTATGGATTCTCTTGAACTGGTCTTTCTAAACTACATTGGGTGCTTTTATGTGTTCTTTATCCAAAACACTACACACTTGTACTGTGTGCAAAATTAGTTTATGATGTTTAGCGATTAAAGAACAAATAAGTAAGATACTTTATTTCTGTTTTCTTCTTCTAGTCCAAATGAAAACAAGAGGCCACGGACTTTAAGCAAATTAAGTGATGCTAATGCGTGGGAGAGGAGAAGGATTAAGGGTAAAATTGCAGTTCAAAAAATGGTGGTTGATCTAATGGAGTTGTACCTGCATAGACTCAGACAAAAGCGGCCTCCCTACCCAAAACCTTCTGCCTTGGCTGAATTTGTGTCTCAGTTTCCATACAAGCCAACTCCTGATCAGAAACAGGTAAATAGCATGCATATTTTCACTTGCTTCCATAATTATTTAATTGTCGAAGGACGAGTTTATGCCAAATAGCTGTTCTAGTCAACAACTCTTATTAGTTACTATGCTTCCATGTAGATGCATCATGCATCACATTCTTTCCATATTGCAACATTTCATTTGCAACTTAATTGAAAATAGTGTGCACATTACCACGTGTAGCTGGCATGGTTGATGCTCTTTTCTCTCACAATTTAGATTCTCACATAGGCGTTCACGGATGTGGAAAGGGATTTGACGGAAAGAGACAACCCAATGGATAGACTGATTTGCGGGGATGTTGGTTTTGGTAAAACTGAAGTTGCACTGCGTGCCATATTTTGTGTGGTCTCAACTGGCAAGCAGGCGATGATTTTGGCCCCTACAATAGTGCTGGCTAAACAACACTTCGATGTTATCTCAGAGAGGTTCTCCAGATATCATGACATCAAGGTTGGACTTCTGAGTAGGTTTCAGGTATGTGAAATCCGACATATTCTTTATCTTAAGTCGTCTAAGGGTGCATGATATCACATCATTTAGTAAGTCTTTTCACAATTTACTTCAAGGGTTCTTTACCTAAATGTATAGTAATGTAACTTGTACTTCTCTGCTTTTGGATCATAGTATTATACTAACTTCTACTTTATTGTGCCATCCATCATGTGTTGAATCATGAAGACTAGGTCAGAGAAAGAGACTTATCTACAAATGATTAAAAATGGAGATCTGGACATTATAGTCGGGACGCACTCGTTACTAGGCGATCGTGTTGTATATAGTAACCTTGGCCTACTTGTTGTTGATGAGGAACAGGTTTCCCTCTTTCACCTTTTGTGTACATATTAAACTATTTGCATATTTATATTCTTATTTCACTGTTATTAACTCGTTGATCATAAATTACTATATTTGTCTGATAGCAGTCAAATAGCAGAATTTATTGATGCTAAACTTTTTTTGTTATGTAGAGCTTCTGCTTTAATGATAGTAAAGAACTCTGATAGCAAGATTCCTATCATACTCAAGTAACTCAACTCAAAAAATAGCTATTTAGTCTATACATGTTTGCTTAACTCCACATTGTCAGTTGTCTAGATACCTGCTTTTGTTAATGCTCGAGAGTTGAAGTCCCTGATCTGAGTTTTCCTGTTTTTTCCTTTCTTTTAAAGCTCTAACACATGCAATTCCTCTAATTAAACGAATCTTATTTTAATATTTATTGCCTGATTGAATATTTAGTATCTACAAGTACTAAGTAGTTAACATTGAAACTTTTCAAATACTTATAAGTGTTTGTACCCCTATTTGCTCTTCAGAGATTTGGAGTAAAACAGAAAGAGAAGATTGCTTCATTTAAAACTTCTGTTGATGTCCTCACACTTTCAGCGACACCTATCCCACGAACACTTTATTTAGCATTGACTGGGTTCCGTGATGCCAGGTAATCGCTAGTGAAAAAGTTCTATATTTCTTTTGCTTGATATTTTTTATAGGATGGTGTCTTATGTGCAACTGTGCAAGTGTGTAAGACAAAGTAAGCAAGCCTGATTTGTAGTTATAAAGAATAAATAGAGGTCTGCTGGTTGTAATGAATTCGGTACTACTTCGGATCTTGAATTTTTTTTAGCGAACTGGCTGTTTTGTCAATTAATCATGCAGAGGATGGGTAAATATGAAGCTGTAAATGCTGACAAAGCTAAAATATTAATTTTGTTTGACATTCCAAATCCACTTGGATGACAAAAATATATTATCTACATTTCAGGGTTTCAATTTGGAGACTATTTTAAAATTTTCATGAGGTTCTATGTTACAGATGTCTTTTGTTACTTGATATATTTCTCTTTCACCAACTGCAGTTTAATATCAACACCACCACCTGAGAGGGTTCCTATAAGAACCCATCTTTCTGCTTATACGAAAGAAAGAGTGATACATGCGATCAGGCATGAGTTGAACCGCGGTGGCCAAGTGTTTTATGTTTTGCCTCGTATTAAAGGTAATCGCATTATAGTTGTATCTTTAATATGTATTCGCATGTTTATGTTTATCATCATAGGCAGATTTACGAGATTCACTGTCTACAGGGCTTGAAGAGGTCATGGAATTTCTGGAACACGCCTTTCCAGATGTTGATATTGCAATTGCTCATGGAAAGGTGATCTTTTTTACATTGTAAATGATGTAAATGCCACACAATTTTAATCTCCAAGTATATGACTAATTGATTCAGATCATATTATATTTTGTTATGGATGATAGCGACACTATTCATGTAACCAAATCATTGTGTTTGTTGTATGCAATTTGATGCATCAAAATACGCATGATTAAACAAAGCATGTCCATCTTGCTTAATGACAGTGATATTTAAGTCGCATCTTGCTTCATACAGAGATTGGTTAAAGCTCTTGTGCACATGTTAATCCATCATTCATTTCACAACAAAAATTTGTATGTCAACTGAATGAATTTCCACCTTGATTTCTTAAATTCATTTGCTCTGTCAATGCCAAAGTAAACAATCCAACAATTTCTGCAGACAGCTTTTCTCTTCTAGTCGTTGAATTTGAACAGCTAGTTTGCTTCCCATTACCACATACTCCATCTTCCATGATGCACTTTAGATGTTTCTATTAGTATCTGGGTGCAGCTAGTTTACTCTCAGTAACATTGTGTGCTGCTGCAAGTGATGAATATGTTTGTTTTTGGTTTCCTTGTATGTTACAACATGTTTTAACTCTTCCTTTCTGCAGCAATACTCAAGACAGCTTGAGGAAACCATGGAAAATTTTGCACAGGGACATACTAAGATTTTAATCTGCACTAATATTGTTGAAAGTGGGCTGGATATTCAAAACGCAAACACCATTGTAATTCAAGATGTTCAGCTATTTGGCCTTGCTCAATTGTATCAGGTTTTGCTGTCTCCATATTTTCCTTATCCTTTTAAAACTTTCCAAGTAGATAGTATCTGGGATCTTATTGTTTGTATTTGAAATTAGCGTCATATTCTAGCCTGGGTTGGACAACTAGTATATAACACATACTGAGTTCCTTGCTAAACCTGGTAAAGAAAGCAAAGATTCTACCTTGACATGAAGTATTAAGAGCTACAATAACAAAAATAATTATTTAGTCTGGTTTTTCTGATATTTTGTCATTTTTTTGCATGATGATTGTTGTCTTTGTTTGCTGGATGTCTAAGCATTTGCATGCTTTATTTTCCAGTTGCGTGGAAGAGTCGGCCGAGCAGATAAGGAGGCTCATGCATACTTATTTTACCCTAACAAGTCAATGCTTTCTGATCAGGCACTTGTATGTTGGTCTTAATTTTTTCTGTTACCAGTTATTATAATTTTCTGAAATTAAAGCAACATAGGTCATATGCTGAAAGCTAAACTTCATATTATTAGACTCTTTCACTTATGCCACTTTATTCTGAAGTAGTTTATTGTAGTATTTATTCTAAATAGCATTTGCACATTTGACTCTTCAGGAGAGGCTATCCGCCTTAGAAGAATGTACGGATCTTGGGCAAGGTTTTCACCTTGCAGAAAGAGACATGGCCATCAGAGGATTTGGTAACATCTTTGGTGAGCAACAAACCGGGGATGTTGGAAATGTGGGGATTGATCTTTTCTTTGAAATGCTTTTCGAAAGCCTGTCCAAGGTAGTACTCTGTTGTCCTACTAATGCTAAGAACCACTGGATTATTTGGTTTTGTGTCAGCAAGTTTTCATTGATTATTTTGAAGATGATTGAAAAACATGTGGTTGTTTAATTTGTTTATTTTTTTTTAATGACTGATTGTTATATGTGTTGTAAGTTGTAATGATTGGGATATTCTGTAATTTTGAGGGTAAAAAATGTATTTCGAGAGAGAATGTATTAATTGTTCGATTAGTTCTGGGAAATTGTAGACGGGAAAATTGGGGGAAAAACCAAAACTTGCCTTTTAAACTCTTTTGATGACAACTTTGTCAGCTTTTTACATCTTATCAGTAGAATGATCATTTTTCTTCCAATCACGGAGCAAAGTTTGTTTCTTGTATTTTCAGGTGGATGAACATCGTGTGATCTCTGTTCCCTATGGTTCAGTGCAGGTATTGCTTTCTTGTGATATGTTTTCAGTTTTCACTCGATAAAGTTGTTTTTCATTTAGAATTAAAGAATTGCCTTTCGACATTATGCACAGTTGTAGGACTATGACGATATACTGTTATTTGAAATCTTAGAGATCTTGATGTTATTTCTCTAGTTCGAACAAAGTCGATATCGAGAAGTGCAACAAAAACTGATGATTTTTGTTATAATGATGCTTAGTTAAGTAAAAAATTTAACTGCCATCAGATTATAGACATGTTTTAGAAACTTAGTGCAAAAGATTTAGGAGTGTCTTGAAACACTTAACTTCGTTTTATATATCATCCACTGCTAAGCTACACAGTTACTGCAATACTTAATAAGATAGGCTCACAGCTAAAGAGTAAAAAGACAGTCTCACAGCTAAAGACAGCCATTTGCTGAATTAAGAAAAGAGAGTTCCATTCCACCAGTTGGGAGAGTGATTTTTGATTGGTCTAAAGAAGGGGGAATGGAAATGTGCTAATAAAACTATATAAGCTAACCATGGATTAGGACTGTTTTTGTTTCAGTTGATGCAACCACTGCTCGTAATCTTCATTCTGTGTTATGTTTGATGGATAACTAAAGCTTATGATACTCGATGGCACATTGAACCTAGGGTATTTGCATTCTTTTGGAGCACGGCATTTTGCATCTTCTTTTTCCAAATGACGTTTTGTAAATATACATTATATACATGCTTTAAGATTCATAACCCACCTCTTAATCTGTTCTTTTGCAGTTTGATATGAATCTGAACCCTCATCTTCCTTCTGCGTACATCAATTATCTCGAGAATCCCTTGCAAATCATTAATGAAGCTGAGAAAGCCGCTGAAAAAGACATCTGGAATTTAATTCAGTTTTCTGAGAATCTACGACGCCAATATGGAAAAGAGCCTTACTCCATGGAAATATTGCTGAAGAAGCTATACGTGAGGAGAATGGCCGCAGACTTGGGAATCACTACAATGTATGCATCAGGTAAGGTGGTTCACATGAAAACAAACATGAGTAAAAAGGTTTTCAAGCTGATGATAGATTCAATGACATCTGAAGTACATCGGAGTTCCCTTGTTTTCGAGGATGGAACAATCAAGGTACTACAACTCTTTCTTTCTATAACAATCTAAATTAGGACGAGTACTTGAATTTCTTCTTGGATGTTTCACATTTTTTTTACTTTCTTGTAATTTAGGCTGAACTTCTTTTGGAACTTCCAAGAGAACAATTACTCGATTGGATCTTCCAGTGCTTAGCTGAACTCTACTCGTCACTACCGGCCTTGATAAAGTATTAGTCTGCAGCGTGAATACGATAGTTTCCCATCTCAGGAACAGCTCTTCTTTTCTGGTGGTCCAGAAAATGAAAGCTCATCGGTGCTGTCTTGGTCCTCGTCTGGACTTGTACAGATAGACGAACAAAAACTCGTAGTAGATGTCAATACAATACACTAAAGGAGGGAAATCATGGAATTCTAGTAGCCAAGAGTTCACTAAGATGACTAGTGAGTAGTGAACCTCTTATTTAATATCTGTTGCATCATTCTTGGTCAAGTATTCTGATGATTTTCTTTCTTATTTTCAGGGTTTATGGAATTTCTACTGAGGATATGATCTGTTGCCTGCTGGCATGAATATGATGCAGAGAGAGAGATCCTTTCCAAAAAAATTATATATAACCTGCAAATATTTGCCATGCATGCCATTAGTTACAAAGTAGGGTTAACCCAGCAGGACCACTTTTAGTATTTTCATCAAAGTGTTGCTAAGAAATTTAGACGTTATCACAATTGATGTGCTTAATCAATCCGTTATTAAAACAATGTTTTTGATTCTTTTGCAATAATAAGTGAAATTATTGAGTTGGCAAGCAGTGGTTGTCATTCTCGAAACTTGAATAACAATTGCCTCTTAATAACCTGATAATGATTTATTTTAGTGAAATCATTAGACTTTCTTTAAGATTAAACATTGAGAGATGGAAAGTTTGTGTAAAACATCCATTGATTTTGGAAGGGTGGATACGTCCATCCCAGACGCTCTATATCTCGACTCAATTGTTAACAAAGGAGTTTCTCTCAAAGAGGTAGACAACATCACTATTATTATTTTGTCAACTACTAATCAATAAGAACGTATTATATATACTTATTTTAAGCAATATAACGAATTTGAAGGAAAAACTACAATCTCGAATTAAATAGTTGTGATCAAATTATTTTATTATTTCACACATCTTTCCTTTCACGTCTAATATATTATTGAACTTTCTCGATGATTTTGTAATCCTCCAAATATTTTAATATAGACCAATATCCAAACCAAATTTCCAATGAAAATATTAACATTGGATGACTTACGGTGAGATGGATAAAAATGTAAGAATATTAGAATATTTTAATATAAAACAGTAAAATTTGTCAATTTGTTGGGATAGGAAGTAGTTATTCTGACCTCGAGTTTACTGAGCTGACTCGACCGAGTTTGTCGGTATATGGTGAACTCGCTCAACTCGTTTTCCATATTCAGTTATGGATTCCCGTTTTGGTGGAACTCTTTATTAGTATTAAAATCCGATCGACGTGCTGCTGCGCTGCGCTGGTTAGCCCAATCATTCATGGCATTATTGTTATTGCAGGGGTTGTAATCGACTGTGGACCCTGCGACGACTGATTTTTACTCCGGCGAATTTCGATTACGTGCTAGCATTTTTCCGGCGGTTATGCTACAACTGGTTCCAAAATGAGCTTCCAAGATCTCCGTAAGTCTAGCGGTAATCTGTCGACGCCACCGCCGTCTCAGGCCGTCGCCGCCGCGTTATTTCAAATCAACACCGCTGTCGCCACTTTCCGTCGACTTGTCGATGTGATCGGAACCTCCAAAGACACTCCTGATCACCGTCTGAAATTGTTAGTTCGTAATCCTCTTATCACCTCAACATGTTACAATCATGATTTGACCTAATTTTTGTTATGGTTGTCGTTTTTAATCATCTGAGTCTTTTCGACTTTGACTCGCTCTTTTTGGTAACAGGCAAAATACTAGACAGCGTATACTGGAGTTGGTAAAGGAGACTTCTGCTAAGCTCAAATCCCTCACTGAATCTGAACATGGCGCTGGCGTTGATGTATGTTGCTTTCGTCTATCTAAATTTTTCTCTTCTTCACCCCAATTTCTATCACCATCACAATCTACTGTCTTTTTTAGTCATTTTTTCTTATTGCTCCTGCCGTTTCTATTGTTTCTTCCCTGGCTGCATCATTATCAGATTTCAGCATTTTTCTGGTTTGATTCATAAAACGTGATAATTTAGTGCGTTTGTGTGATACCATACTAAAATGCTGGATTTTGCACTTGATAATCGATGCATGTCAATATGGAATGAGAAGGAAACATAACGTAGTAGATGTTGTACCTGGAAGCATGATGAATGGCTTATTCAGTTATTTGGAAATGCATTGATTTAATTAATTCTAGCTTTGAACTCCAAAATTATGTAGTTTATCAAGCACTCATAAGTTCATGAGGTAAAGCAAATTTGATTTGGTGAAGTTGTAATAAAAATGTAGCACATAGGAATCAGAGGCTTATTGTCACTTGCCAAAGATGTTAGCTGTTATTAATGTGCACTTTGAAGATCTTTCACTCTGTTAAATGGATAATCCCAACTACTCTGTCATCACAATTAGTTATTTCTGTTCGGAGTTGTTAATGACTGAATTTATTCCTTGGAATTTTATTCAGCCAACTGGGCGAATACAAAATTCCAAACTGGCTAGAGATTTTCAAACTACATTACAAGAGTTTCAGAAAGTTCAACAGCTTGCATCCGAACGTGAATCTACATATCCTCCTATTGTTCCTCCATCATCATCTCTAAAGTATGAGCTTTTCTATTTACCTAAATTTGCTTTAACGACTTCTACAGTGTTGTTATAGCAAAACCTTACAGTTGAATCTTCTATTTGATGCAGCTCTAGTTCTAGTCAAATGTCAAATGAGCCCAGCTCTGATTGGGGAAATGAGTCCTTTCTTCTGGAACGAAGGAGGTGAATACTTCCACATAAAAATATAATTTCTACCATCGTAGTGCAATTTCAGAAAATTATTGAAACCACCATACCTCTTTGGAAAATATACATTAACTTAACAAAATTAAATCTACAGACAAGAGGTCCTCCTGTTGGACAATGATGTTGCGTTCAATGAAGCTGTAATAGAGGAAAGAGAGCAAGGGATTGAAGAGATTCAGAGTCAAATTAAAGAAGCCAATGAAATATTTAAGGACCTTGCAGTCTTAATTGATGATCAGAGAGTAAATATTGGTAAGGAGTCTTATATCTGACAAGCTTTTGTTCTTCAAATATCATCTCATTTTTGTCTATTACTTTGAACAGATGACATTCACTATAATATCGAGGCATCCGCTGCTGCAACAACCCAATCTAAGATACTGCTTTCCAAGGGATCCAAAAGTAGCAAAACAAAAGTTTCATGGGTGAGTAAATATCCTGGCAACCTCGATTTGAGAACATGAACTATATTTGAACTACATTTCTCTGCTATCTTAAAACATATACCCATGCTATTACAATCAACATGTGAAGAATTAGATACCATGAGAATGTTTAGAGAATCACCTTTGCACAACTTTAACATTAATTAGGCGAAGCTCATTCTGTCCTCTTACCGCAGCCTCCTTGAGACCTTGTCCCTAGGAATAATATTCCTTTATCAAATCCACTCAAGTTGATTATTGTACGCTCCTTTGAAATCAGAGAATGTGTGAATATTGGGTATATGCTAAGATAAGTTGCTTTTCCATACCAAAACTGTCATCCCATCCCTGTTGGATCTAAAACTCAATTACTTGAAAAGAAATCCTGAATGGACCTCCTACCTAATAGTTCACAAGGCATTATATTCTTAAAATATTTCATTTTCTTACTCGAACGTTTTGCTCTGTGAAATTACTCCATGTGGAAATCTCTATTATATCCTGTATATTGAAGTGAAATCTTTATATTCTTGGCTATTAAATTAAACAAACAAAAGAAAATTTTCCTCTAAAATGACCTTCTTTAGTATTAAATACCCTTATGAAGAACAAAGTTTTATACTCTTCTCCCTCCATCCCATTTTAAGTATATTACACGCATGAAAATTTTTTATAACTTTAGTTTGACTATGAAGTGATGAGTTATCCTAGTCTTAATCCCATAAGGTTTAAAATTAAGAATTAAATAACTGAAGTATCTTATCATGTTCTTTTCTTCCTTTTTTTTTTTTTTTCGGTTCTCATTCTTACATTGTCAACAGTGTTGGTGGGTGCTCGCAATTGTTGTCTTTGTGCTGGTGATTCTACTTATTGTTATACTTCTGTAGCTTCCAAATGAGTGCGCATCTTCGACTGACTTACGAAATGGTTCATGTTCTGAGTTATTAGACCTTTCCATCATTCTTCCACACTATATATATGTAACCCTATGGAAATGATGATTCTGAGTTTGTGGCCTTCGCTCTTTGCATTTCCCGTATTTTTCTGGGGTCGGCCAGTTCTAGGTTGGTCTGTTATATGTATGTATCTATCTGCCAATATCAGCTTCTTCATGCCATGTGAATTTGCTTTTCTTGGTTTGCATTTCCAGTGTTTGTGTTTGATTAATTCATGGCATGTAATAGCTACTATGAGTTTCTAAGTTTGGAATCGCTCAATTATATTTTGGTTAGCTAGTTTGATTGCAAGATTAGTCTTTTACAATTCAAAAATCCTTCTCTATGAAATAGTTAAATGATTACTGAGTCATGATTATGAGCCCAATGAAGATCTTTTTATCAAAAGAAATGCAACTTTGTAAGATACTCCTATACGAATATAATATTGAGGCACAAGGCTATCATATCATACATAAGTCTATACTAGTCAAAATTCAGTATCAACTTATATAGAAAATCCTTACTGAAGTATGTTTAAGATTACACCTCAAACACAAGAATGAAGTCTAATTATGGTAATTATATTTTTTTTCATTGATGAGATACTATACCAAAAAAAATAATAAAGCATGAATTATAGGTTGATAGTTGGATTTTTATTTTATTTTTCAGTTTGTCAATCGTAATCTTAGTAACAAATTAATCGATATTTTATTAAAAATAAATTTTTTGGTAAACCTTTCAATTACCTCAATTCATATAATTTTAAAAAACAAATGCATATAATTTTAAGATAAAAGGTCATTTCATAAATTTCGTAATTATTTTTATGAAATTTTGTAAATCTTACTTTTCTTGGGGTGTATGCATGAAAATACAAAACCAAACTTAAAAAACAATATATATATTCTTTTAAGTCACATCAAATATTTTAAAATAAATCTAAATTAGTGTTAAACAATTAAGTCCCTCCTACCGACATTTGTCTAAAAACAGAGGAGAGGGGTTCGATAAAGTGTCACGTTTTCGCTTTGGTATGAAAAATAAATTGACCGTTTTTTTTTTCTCTCTTTCTTTTTATTTTCGGTTGAAAATTAAACGAAAAAACATCGAGCTTTCTTCATATGATTCAACCGAGACGGCTCAATTGAGTCTGAATTCGCAATACTCGCTCTGAATTTTCGTAGCACGACAACAATTTTGTCTTTGCTTCTCTCTCCCCCTCTCTCTCAATTATAGTTTTTTCGAATCTTTGGAAGCTTCAATTTGAAGAATTGTTGAATTAATTCTCCTCCAGCGGCGTCGCGGTACGGATTTCGTCGCCCGGTTTGAGCTTTGGTAATTCGTTTTGTTTCGATTAGGTATTCTCACTCTGTTAATTTGGATTCGATGATTGTGCGATGTTAATCTGTATGACATGGCGTGGCAATTCAAACGTCATTGGGTTGGATCTGAAGAACCTGGCAGCCTGCTTTAAATCCAGCTGCTGCTGCTTCAATTTAAGAAAAAAGTTCTTCTAGCCACATTTGATTCCAAGTTATAACTCTTGATTTTAGGAATTTTTTTGGGGAAGCTTGAGCTTTCGTAATTAGCACTTGATGTTTTCCCCAATTTGAACTGTGAAATTGCTTTGAGATTAAAATGAAGCTGGGTTTATATCCTCTTTGAATTGTTCTTATTTGATTCCTTAATGCAGGTACATCCATCAATAACCACCTGCATTTCACTTTACTTCACTCTCATTTTAGTCTCCCAAGCTACTCGTGGTGTTGGGGTTCTGACGAACAAGTTTTAAACGCGAAGCTGCAAGAAAAGATATCTCTCATAATGGGTGTTCAGTTATAGTTAGACCTTGGTGTGCCGATGGCACGATGGATGTAGTTGAATAGCAACGCTAACTCCTATATTTTAATCTATCTGTATCCAAAATTATATTCATCTATGGGAGAGTGGGTTATTGGAGCATTCATCAATCTATTCGGCAGCATTGCCATCAACTTTGGGACTAACCTTCTTAAATTGGGTCATGACGAGGTAGATTGGGTCTCCAGTTTTCTTTTCTTATGCAACTCTCTGAAAAAATTTCAATGAACTTGTTATATTTTATTAATTCAACAGATCATGTAGCATAGAAAGGAAAATTCATTGTTGTTTTTTTTTTTTTTTTTTTCGCACTGTTAGGAAAATATAATTGAGTGACTGCATTCGTCAAAGTTATAGTTATGTTTCTATTGCATGCCACAATCATTCACATGGTTGCATTAGCCTATGATAGTATCACTTGTTTGGGATAACAATCACTAAATTTTGATTCTTAGCATATTCCACAAAATAGTCGTGTTGCCAAAAATATTTACATGTTGGATTATGTTATATCAAATTGTTTGTTACTAACTTCTGTATAATTTAAGCTTTTTATTTTAATTATATTAACTATGAACTTATCATGTTTCACAACATGCATGATATCTTATTTCTTGCTGGCATTTCCTGCATGGATTTTCTCCTAGCCCATTTGCACTAATATATAAAAGGTGTAAAAATAAAAGACAACCACACTGTTGTGATACTATTAGAATATTAATGTATCAGGATTTTGTCTGCCTTTAATTTGCAGAGAGAAAGATATTCTATAGTTGGCAATGAAGGGACCAACGGAAAAGGCTTAATGAAGCCTATAGTATACTTCCAGAGCTGGAGAATTGGTATCTTATTTTTTTAATAGTGTCCAATTCCTTTAGCTAAGTTTTCGGTTATATTATATTTTATGCTGTTTATATTTCAGGAATTGTTTTCTTCATACTTGGGAACTGTCTAAATTTCATTTCTTTCGGCTATGCTGCTCAGGTGAGTATGGTTGAGAAATCCAACTCTTCAAGTCAGCCATTTGGTGGCATCATATATTTTTAAATTTTCACTACTTGATTGCCAGTAGATGCATGCTGGAATCTTTTGCTTTTTATTAACTTCTCATTTCTGTTTATATCATTTGTGCAGTCCCTTCTTGCAGCTTTGGGATCTGTCCAATTTGTGTCAAATATTGCATTCGCCTACTTTGTGCTAAATAAAACTGTCTCTGTCAAGTATGTTTGTTTCTTAATTGTTAAGTGAACTATTGTAAAACCAATTGTTTTCTAACCTCTCCTTTATTAATCAAGCATAATTCTTGTTGTGCAGAGTACTTGTAGCAACAGCTTTCATTGTTCTTGGAAACATATTCCTTGTGGCTTTTGGAAACCATCAGTCACCAGGTATCTCATCTTAAGAGTGTTACTGTTCAACTTCAGATTAATCTCAGATATTTTCTCTAAAATTTCCGAAGGACTAGCTTCCATTGTTTAGGTGGTATTAATTTAGACTGGTAGAATTTTTCCTGCCTTAGGTCATCCTTTTTGTTTAATCTTTAAAATCAGGGTTTTATTAATCTTGGTTCGTGACTCGTGAGTACTCGCAACAATGAGATTCCAAACCATTTCAAAGTTGAAATCTTTTCTTGTCCTATAATTATTTTTCCCTCAACGTAGTTTAAGATGTGTATTGTATTGCAGTTTCAGTTAACCACATAGTGACTTCCCCTTTTTTTATTGCTTTTTGTCCCCACAGTTTACACACCTGAGCAGTTGGCGGAGAAGTATAGCAACACTACTTTCCTAATATATTGTGTGATCCTGGTTCTTGTTGTCTGCTTTCATCACTCAATGTACAGGTGAGAATATGGTAAAACTCTCCATGATGGAAGCAAAACAGAGCATTGTTCTATCTGTTTTTAATTCATTACCGCCACCCCACCCAACCCCCCTTTGTAATACCCCATCTTTTGTAATTATCGTCTGTGAAATTTGCAGAAGAGGAGAACTACTGTTTGCTATTCCAGGGAATGATGTTAAACCCTACTGGCAAATGCTTCTTCCATTTTGTTATGCTATCGTTTCAGGTGCAGTGGGGTCTTGTTCAGTGTTGTTTGCAAAGTCTCTGTAAGTTGTGTCACATCATCTTTTCTACTACAGAAACCGCTTGGTGAATATTAATCTCTGGTTCCTGCTTTTGTAGATCAAATCTGCTAAGATTGTCCATGTCAAATGGGTATCAGTTGCATACTTGGTTCACCTACTCCATGCTTTTATTATTTTTTAGTACAGCTGGATTTTGGGTAAATATTGATTTCATTTATAATTCTTGTATTTGGTTATAGTATATGTTTGGTTAAATTTTTGGAGAATTATATTTCATTGTCGATATTGTTTCGAAACATTTGTGCAGATGGCAAGGCTGAATGAAGGGTTGTCTCTGTTTGATGCAATTCTCATTGTTCCCATGTTTCAGATTGTTTGGACATTTTTCTCCATTTGTACAGGATTTGTATATTTTCAGGAATTTCAGGTGCACTTCCTCCACTCTTTTATATTTCAATTATGGCATTCTGCATTTGACACTTGTTTATTCTTTTTATATCTGCTTGGGCGATCAGGATTGCTGGTAGCAGGGTAGACAAGTTCTTTGGGGATTTTCGTTACAAGAAAATTTATCATTGTTTAATAATATTGTTCAATTGCACAAATCTACATATTGTTATTTTAGTCCAAAGCAATATAGCAATATTGAGCTTTGCAGCACATTGGAAAATATATATATTTCGTTGAAATTATGTTAGAGCCTGGAGGTAGATTTTTCTGGTGCTAAAAGTGGTACTTCCCTAATTACTTGGGGATAGTTATGGGCTCTTGTTATCAATAAATTAGGCAACTTTCTTGGTGCTTCTGAAAAATGTCTTGTCTAAACTACTTCTGTCATGATATTTGGTATCCTTTTTCAATTTCTGTATTCTTTTTTTCCAATGATGTAGTTTACCATTAAATTCCTTTTAAGCAGGTATTTGATGCATTACGAACTACTATGTTCATACTAGGAATGATTTCTGTGTTCATAGGCATTTCTTTGCTGGCACCTGATGAAGTGAAAGGTATGCCGAGTCGGTGGCTACATTGAAATTCTTTTCTCTGGCCTCTCAGAGTATTTTGTAAGAATGTACAAATTTTTTCAGGTGGGGAAGTCAAAGATGCACCTCTGGTTTCCGTAACTGCAAGTCATCCAAATGATACAGAAAGGTAAGGCACGATTAGCCTTCATTAATTTGCCAGGATAGTGAACTACTTTGTCCTCAATATGCATTGGCGAGATTGATAATTGCTTTACTGTAATCTGGTGTTGTCCCTCATTTGGACTCACTATCTGCCACAGATTTGTTATGCTTTCCGAGGATTCTCAAATTAAAGACATGAAGTCCCTCATGCAAATGATCCGGATAAAAGCTGCAAACTTGATAATCAAGACCAAGGTTCTAATATTACTTCTCTCAACTTCCTTGTATTCTGTACGTGATGATCCGGTACTAAATATGAGAAATATGATTGTGGTGCAGGCTACTTGTGCATTATCGTTGGGTTTGGGAGAAGAATCGATCCACACATCATCTGTTTTTGTGATGCCTATGGTTTCGTCTAAAATAACCGGTTTCAGAGGGAACGCTCTTGACAGGAAATTCTCTTTTAGAAGCCCGGGTTGGAGTAGGATCGACGAGGATGGTGAGGATTTATTGCAGACATCAACACTACTTCCTCAGACTATGAAGTAAGACTTTTACACGCGTAGCATTCATCCCAGAATGGCTTCTACATTTGTCTATTCTACGTTCTATTCTCTATTTATAAAGGCTTTGTTGTACAAGTTCTTGGTTGACACATTCATTTATTCTGGTAAAGATAACACCGTACGTGTTGCCCCCAATGGAGCTCTCAAAAATCTTTATTCCACTAAGTGCAAAATTCTACTAGTTTCCTGCAGCATAGTTTTCTTGCTTTTCTAGAAGCCTCTACATCACATTATTTTGAGTTTTTTTCTGCAACATAATTTTTCATCCTCCATTTAGGCACTTATTTTGAATTCTTGCAACATCAAAATAATTTCTCATTTCAACTAATACTTTGAATACTTGGTGAGTGTTTTCTTCATTTTGAGTTAATAATACTATATATGAACCTTAAAATTTTACTAAAAATAAAAGTTTTTACACTAATTGTACTTGAACAGAATTAATTTCTTCTAAACCTGTTAGTTATAAATCCACGTAATAAATGTAATGAATCAAAAGCTCTCTAGGAGTATAATTTAGATGGAACTGCAAGGTATGATGCAAAACTGTGAGTTTAATATTGCGTTTTGAGAAGTATTTAATTCTCATATAAATGCCAAAAAAAAAAAAAATCGTATCTACGTGATAAATTATAAAGAACATCAATGTTCAATATCAAATTTTATGCAAAAATTAAAAGCGTAGCAAATTAATTATTAGGACTGAATTTAGTTGAAGCAGCACAATTTAAATGCTGTTGGTGCAATTAATCTATCTATAACCCGAAGGAGTCTACTGCACCTGAGCAACAAAAGAGAGAGAGCAAAAGAGATTCAGCACCCTAATCTAAATACCGTTCTTTGTGAATCTGTTGATGAAACCTTTGGATAAACAAATCAGCCACCCTGTCTATGTCGTCCTCCAGCACGAACTTCTTACCCCGTCCCTCTTTCGCATCCTTCGCCATCTCTATAACCGATACACATTCAACCTCCCCTCGTTCGTCCTCAAAAACACATCTAAGCTCCGGGAACTCATCCTCCTCTTCTGCCTCGTCTCTCTCCATCTTATTCTCCGCCTCTTTTGCAACCTGCACTACGCTCGCAGGTGTAGTAGCAATCAAGTTGTTTTTAAGATGTGTATCAATATTTTCTAATAGGTTATCCTCCTCGAGGACAACGATTCCTTCTGGTTGATACTCATCCTCATCCTTAACCTTATTCGAAAGGTTAAAGCATTTCCTCTGTCGAAAGAGGTGTCGTATCATCTTCTTGTCTCGCAACAGCAGAGATTGTATCGCGAGATGAGTTTCGATGGCTCTCATCCTAACCTTGATGGCCAAACACTTGGATGCTAGAAATGCTATTACCTTCCTCAGCATTCCCATCTACTCTGCTTGAACTATTCGAGAGTGTGTGCTTATTCAAGTATCAGTCTATAGACACTAGTATAAATGCAAACAATTTCAAGACAGAATTTCAAATATAAATGGATTACTGGTTAAGTAAAAGACAGAGATTAGCACTTTTTATTGTATTCTTTTTTTCCCTTTAATAACAGCAAAGTGAAAGTGAAAAGGTGAAAGAATAGAATAAAGAAGTTATTCTCAAGAAAAGAACATAAAAGTCATGAAATCAAATGAAGACACTAGTAGTTTTAACTCTTTTCATCTCAGCTTCTTTAACACTATCATAAAATGGTCAATTGTGAAAAGAAGAGCCACCAGCTTTCACAATCCACATTGAAATTAAAAACCAGATGGAACTGAAGATAAATGTCCAAATGACAAACAACAAAAGGAACCTACAATAGTACAAAACCACAAGCAAACAAACAGAGTAAGTATTATCAAGGGAAGAACGGACCGGTAATGGACTCTCGGACCAATAATGCATACACCATAAATCAAATATATGCAGGCGCCGGAGATCAACAAGCACAGGTTTCTTATTGATGAGAAGGATAACTTAAAATCTAGACGGCTTCGAATTTTCTTCTCAATATAGCTTCAGTACCTGCAAACTCTAATCAGAATCCTCATACACTCCACCATCGTCTGACAACTCGTCCAAAGATCTTACGTCTAGTTGATAGCGAAGAATTCCACCAATACCCCCAAACCCTCTACAAAACTGCGACCCCTCTTGTGATTTGTTTGTGACAAATTCAAGGGTGCAACCAAACCTTTTGTATTCATTGGCAAACCACTCAAGCAATGGCATTTTCTCCTGAACCTCCAATTCGGAAGAGGTAGCTGGATCCTTGAAATTACTCTGATCAGCCTCTTCCTCCTTTTTCAGGTTCTTAATGACCATCTCACCTGTGACACTGTTTTTCAAGACGTATCTAGTGATATCCAAATTCTCCCACACAATCAAAGTTTCAATAGCACCCATTTCAAGAATCTTCAATGTATCTTCCACACCAAAGACATATTTCCCAGTATCCTGACTGATCTCCTCAAAATACTTACCAATCAGACGTTTCTCTTGAATGAACTTAACATTTGAGAGAATTTCTGCAGATAACTCAATTGCTTGATTAAATCCATTTTCCCCACCATAGGAAACATCCACCACATTGAGTATCTTTGCTTGTAATCGTGGATCAAACATATCTGATTGGCTTAGTTCAGTCTTGAAGTCAGCAGAACCAGCAAGTATAAGGCCAGAAACATTAGGTTGACTGGTATTTGGGTTAATGAAGAACTGTGTGGCAAGTTCTGCTGTTTTTCTCACATAGTTGTGCCGTTTCTCCATCCTCAGACGTGCAAAACGAAGAGCTGATTGTCCTCCCCTACCATGCTTTTTCGGAAGATCAACAGTGAACTTGTGAAGTACCTCTCGTGTATTTCCACTTAACGTGCCAAAAAGGGTTCCATTTCCATCCATGACTATGAAACCAAATTTGTCATCTGATTCTAACAGTTCATTTAAGGCCTCAGTATGAAATTTGTTATCACACAGGTACAAGGATGCATTTATAGGTTTAAATGGCTCGAAATCAATAGTCACCTTCTTCTCCTTGCCATCTTCAGTAACAATAGTTCCAGTGTAAAGAACCAGTCCATTTGGAGGAACTTTATTGTACAGTTTTAGCCTCTGCTGGGCTGAAGTAATCGCACCAAGTACTGATTGACGATTCACCCTACTTTTAATATTTGAAGCAGTCCCATATTCATCACCAAGCATTTTTGCCACTCGTGAGATCTGATCACGGGGAGGCATTATGAGTGATATCATACTGGTTCCATTGCCTCTAGCAGATTCCAATGCCTTGATCAATTTCTTGATTTTCCATATTTCAATATTCTTATCAGCTTCTTGATTATCCCCCATTTGCAGCTGACAAAGCAAGAACAGAAGATATGCAGCCTGAAAATTATGAAGAACATTTAGGCATGAAAGCTGAATTTTCCATTGAAACTAAAACTTGAAAGTTGAAACAAATCATAACATTATCATTCTAGTACAACCACATACTTGAACTTGAATTGCTTTGATGATAAATATTCCCTCTAAAAACTAGTAGTTTGAGTCCCACCAAGCATTCCTAACTTCCAAAGTCCAAACTATCCCACAATTCTTTAAATATTCCCTCAGAAAAATTCTTTTATTCCACCCATCCAAAAGGGACCAGCATATGGCTGAAACCATGGCCTACCCCCACACACACATAACTTGATCCTTCTCATTATAACCATTGACCCCCGAAATTTCAAATTTAACCCAAAAAAGAGAGAGTTCAGTGACTGGGCATGAAACGACCTAGTCCCTGCCCATCTCTGTTAATACTCAATGTGAAAGACTAAGTGAGAAACAATAGAGCAAAAGGAAGTGATCCGCATCTTCTGACTGAAAAAATCATCAAGAAATCTAATAGTTTTAAGACATCTTCAACTCCAGTTTCTCAATCATAGATCATGAATGCTTCCAATAAAGGGAAGGCAATCTATTCAAGACAATTGCAATGAAAGGTCATTATCAGACGGAAACACCGAGACAAAGATAGCATTCGATAAAATACATTATTCGGTGCAATACGCAGAAAATCTAAAATTCAGGATTGCAAAACTCTCATCTCGATCCAGCAAAATAATAATAACAATAATCACCTAACTAGTTTCAGTGGCACATCTATTCGCGTGGTCATCTAGGACTCATTCCATATCAAAAAAGTAAATCCTAGCACGTAAAAGGTGGCACAATCCTTCAAATTAATTGGTATTCATCAAGTTTCATCAAATTCTGAAACAAATATTTGCAATCGCCGTATCATTTACAGGAAAACAAAACAGGCACAATTCGATCCAATTGCTTCACCTATACCTTCACATATACGATTTGATTATCAGATACAAAAATAAAACAGCAGAATTCAATCGGACGAGAGACGATTACCTCGAAAGAGAGCGTGGCCGGTGGTAGAGCAGCTTTTGAGTTGTGACTGACGTAGACTTTTGAGGCCGAGAGAAGACCACTCGAAAGTCGAAACCCTAGCACATAAAAACTATTACTATTATTAATTCTTATCTTTTTTAATTTTTGTCCGTAATAATCTTTTACTGAGTTTTATTACTACTCGTAGTCGCTGTCTTTTTAAATTTTTTTCTTTTTTTTTTACGAAAAACAACTTTGGCAAAAGCTTCTTAGCCTCGAAGATGGAGGGATACTTCGTGTCCTCATGTGAACATAATCATCATCCTCTATATTCTATTTAAATTTATGTATGGCTAGGATTTAAATTGCAAAGGAACACAGAAATTGCAAAAGCGCACGGAATGTGCTCCATGCGCCCGGATGCACAGAGCCTCACTCAACAACGGGCACAGAGCCTCACTCAACAACTTTATAATATTTTATGTTCGTTTTGATACTATTTTCTGCATATTATTTATGAATTTCACCTCAATTAAAACCAAATTAAATTAATGAAATTTATTTTATATTATCATTATTATTTTATTTATTTTTAATAAAAAGGTTCTGCGGCTGCACGCCTGCACCGATTATATTTGTCATAGCAGAATTATTGACATAGCCGTAAAAGTTCGAAAATACCCTGCAAATCTTAATCATTTTCCTCCTCCTTGAACGAGATAAAATGGTAATTAAGGGACTTGCAAATATACAAGTATTTGAGGTAAATTTAGAAAAATAACTTTTTTTGTTGTATAATAATGTAAAAAAAAGATAATGAATATTTTGAATAATTGAATAAAATAAAGTGCATGATGATTGATTTTAATTAGATTGTGTTTGAAAAGAACATGATATTTTATGGCAAAGACTCTTGTGCTTCCGGGGACACACTGTGCCCCCATAGGAACACATCAATTCCCATCTATATTTTATTTAAACATATGTATTACTAGGGATTTAAATTGCAAAGAGGCACGGTGTTCCTAAACGCACAAGAGCCTCTCTCACATTTTATATAGTAGTATTGTTTTCGGGATGTAGGAATAACAAAATAAGTACTTAATAAAAAATACTCCCTCCATCCCACAACAAGAGTGGCGGAACTTTTTTACACGTAGATTAAGGGATATAATATTTAATTGGTAGTTTGGGGTAGTTGAGGTGAGATAAATAATATTTTAAGTAGGTGTATTGTGAGGTTATTGAGAGAAAAAAAATAATTTGCGTGGTCCCTTTTACTAAAAAGGAAAATGCACCTCTTGTGTTGGGATGGACGAAAATTATAAAATGCACTCTTTATTATGGGAAGAATGGAGTATAAATTATTTTAAAAATAAGTAAGGATTATTTTATTTGAGATATTCTCGTGTTACCTAAAATGTTGGGATAAATGGAGTAATTATTTTCTTCTTTTTTCTTGGCTACCTCTAATATTTAATTGAATTTATGTCCCAAAATAACGCTCAAAAATTTTAATTTGAGAAACTCTTTTATAAGACGGGTTTTTTGTGAGCCGGTTGTGAAACAGGTCGACTCATTACTAAAGTATATCTATTATATAGGTAAAGTATACTTATTTGTAATTAAAATATGTCAATAATGAATCATCATATTATAACACCCTAAAATTATACTTTAATTCATCATTTATCATATTTTAGAAAACATACTTTAACAAATATTAAACATACTTTATCTATATAATAGACATACTTTAAGGCGTCTCACAATCCGTCTCATATATGTAACGTCTCACAAAAGAATTTGTCTTTTAATTTTATTAAATTGATATCTTATATATACTAATTGCGAATAAGCTGCTAAAAATAATTTTTTAAAGTGTGAGGTGTCGCGACGTGGTTAATTGTCGTATATTTTTTATTTTTTATAATATCACATATATAATATTTCTTCTTTTATATATTTTATTATTATTATTCATGTATATTTTTAAATTATGTATATTTATAAATTAAATACCACCTTTAATTATATTTTTTGATTGGTTATAATAATTCATCCGCGTATTACGCGGGAATCTTTACTCGTATATAAATAAACCACGAACTTTAATCCTATTGCAAATTTATCCTTACTTTTGAGAAATTGCAAAAAAAAAAAAACCATAACATTTAAGTATTGTTGCAAAAGACACTCAATGTCTAATTAAAAGTGTGTTTTTTTTTAATTTTTTTGCAACAATACTTAAAGGTAGTTTTTTTTTTGCAATTTATCAAAGTGAGGATTAATTTGCAATAGGAGTAAAGTTTGTGGTTTTTTTTTGTAATTAACCAGTAAAAAAACTAGCATTCATATATGCATAACTATTTATTCAATAGTATATACATGTTTTTTAATAATTGTATATTTTTTTTACACTCAATTTTTTATTAAAAAACTAACAATTAAATTGTATACATTTTTTTCATAATTGTATATGCTTTTGTTTATATTTGTATACGTTTTTTAAAGTGGGTGCACCATATCTTAAGGTACAGTATAATTAGCCTAAATAAAATATGTATTAATTAAAAGAAATTAAAAAGTTAAAATAATAATGGTTATTAAATAAATAAAGGAAAAAACTTGGGTGATACCGTCTCACAGATTCCCTTATGTGAGACGGATCATCCATTAGCCCATTAAGTATATTTTAAAGGGCCCTATTTGATTGTAAATAAATTAGAAAATTGATAAATTAATTATAGAATTAAATTAAGGAAAAGACTTGGGTGAGACCGTCTCACGGATCCTCTTATGTGAGACGTGTCACCCATTAACCCATTAAGCATATTTATAAGGGCCATGTTTCATGTTTGGTTGTTGTTAAATTAAAAAAAAATTAAAAATTGGGTATAATAATAATTAAGCATTCAATATAACTAATACGAATTATGGAATTAAATTAAGGAAAAGACTTGGGTGAGACCGTCTTACGGATCCTCTTATGTGAGACGGATCACTCATTAACCCATTAAGAATATTTATAAAGGCCATGTTTCATGTTTGGTTGTTGTTAAATTAAAAAAAAAATTAAAAATTGAGTATAATAATAATTAAGCATTCAATATAACTAATACGAGTTTCCAGTCAGTGGATGCGGTGGCTTGGTGGATAAGTTTCGAAATAGAATTCAAACCATTCACTAATTTTATTCAATTTTTTTTATGTTTTTTTTTTCCTTTTTTTATTATTTAAAATTTTAATAATTAAAATTTTCAATTCATTTAATTATTTTAAAATAATTATTATAAATTTACAAAATGTGATATTCAATCGATAAAAAGCAATAAAGATGCTGTGAATTACTCTATTTCATAAATAATTTAAAGTATAAATAAAAAGTGATTCCACCTTAAACAAAAGTGATAACATCTTTAATTGAAAGTGATAACTAATTAAGAAAGTGTATTTTATGTACAATTTATTAGAATAATAAAAAGTGACAGTATCTCTAATAAAAAGTGATAACTAATTTAGAAAATATATTTCACAACCAATTTACTGGAATAACAAAAAGTGATAACATTTTTAATAAAAAGTGATTCATAATAAAAGAAAATTGATATCCGTTTAATTGAATTATTTCACGAACAATTTACTAAAATAATAAAAAGTGATAACATTTTAATTAAAAAAGTGATACATAATAAAATAAAAGTGATAACTGTCTGATTAAATTATTTTATGAAAGAATCCTAAAATAAATAAAAAGTGATAATATTTTTAATATAAAGTTATATCCGATCAAAATAAAGTGATAATAACAATAAGCTTTATTAAAAGTGATTACTTAATCAATAAAATATTACTCCACTTTTGTTGATAAATGATAATAATAATAATTTTTAGGCAAAGACTTGAGTGAGACCGTCTCACAGATCTCCTTCGATGAAAAGTGATAATTGTATTGTGAATTATTTTATGAACAATTTATATAATAAATGAAAAGTGATAATATTTTAAAAGAAAAGTGATAATATCTTTAATAAAAAAGTGATAACTAATTAAAAAATGTATTTCACGAACAATATATTGAAATAATAAAAAGTGATAGCATTTTTAATAAAAAGTGATTCTTAATTAAAGGAAAGTGACATCTGTCTAATTGTATTATTTGACGAATATTTCATTGGAACAATAAAAAGTGATAGCATGAAGTATTAAATAAAAAGTGATATATGATAAAAAATAAGTGATAACCACTTCAATTATTTTATAAACATTTTAGAATATATAAAAAGTGATAACATTTTTAATATAAAGTGATATAAGATAAAGTAATAATAGAATAAATTACTAAATAATAATAATAATAATAATAATAATAATAAGTCATATTATTAACAATTTTAAGATTGCAATTTAATGCCGTGTGAATATAAGCAGGTAGATGTGAACTGAGCGAGAATATGGATTGCAATTAACATCCTCCATCTAACATTGCTTGCCAAACGGGGACCGTACTTCTTACAATTATTATTCTTTTATTTAAATTATAATATGCTAAATGGATAATGGATGATCCGTCTCTCATAAGATGATCCGTGAGACAGTCTCACATAAGACCTACCCATAAATTAATTACTCCATCCGTCCGCTTTTAAGTAACCATTTGTTTTTTGCACGTAGACAATTCTAAAGTCTTTATTTGCTTTTTGCACGTGGATTAAGGAGTATTATTATTATAGATAAAGTGGGTAGTTGTATTAGAGGGAAGTGGTGGGTTTGCGTACTTTTTTTTCTAAATAGAGAAAATTGATACCTTTGAAGCGGACACCAGGAATAGTGAAATGAATACCTTAGAAGCGGACATAGGGAGTAGGTCTTTTATATATATTTTTTTATATTACATTTTTTTCTTTTAATTTATATTTTTATTATTTAAAATTTTATTAATTCATATTTTATTATTTATTTAATTTATTTTTTATTTAAAATTATAAATTTATACAATGTGATACTTAAGTGATGAAAAGTGATAAGTTTATTGTGAACTATATTTCATGGAGAAATCATAATTTAAATGAAAAGTGATAACATTTAAAAAAATGATAACATATTTCCTATAGAAGTGATATCTAATTTAAAAATAAATTTCACGAACAATTTACTGGAATAATAAAAAGTGATAATACTTTCAATAAAAAGTGATTCTAAATCAAAAAAAAAGTGATACACATCTAATTAAATTATTTCACGAACAATTTATTGGAATAAAAAATGATAACATGCTTAATAAAAAGTTATACATTATATATAAAAAGTGATACTCATTTAATTTAATTATTTTATGGACAATTCAAATGATGAATAAAAAGTGATTATATTTTTAATATAAAGTGATACATGATTATAATAAAATGAATAATTATTAACAATAATAATAATAATAAATTAATAATAATAATAATAATAAGGGTATATCTTACGTGAGACCATCTCACGTGAGACCATTTTAGACTTTTTAAATAGTTATCACTTTCACTATAAAACGTTATCACTTTCACTATAAAATATTATCACTTTTTATTTATACTATAAATTGTACATGAAATAACATTATCATTTTTCATTAATTTAGTATCACTTTTCAGTATAAAAGTTATCACTTTCTGACTGTATCACATAAGCCCCTATGTGAGATGGTCTCACACAAGTCTTTGCCTAATAATAAAACTAATAACATATAATATTTTTTATTAAAAGTGAAAATTTTTAATCTAAAATAACGTTGAATGCATGGCATGAGATTGCCTAGAGTGGTTAGTAAAATAGGGTAATTTTAATTAGTTAATCCAAAAAAGGCCTTTTTTTTTTCTTTAATTCTCTTTTTATTTAATATAGAATATATTTATATGGGTTAATGGATGATTCGTTTTACATAAGAGGATCTGTGAGACGGTCTCACCCAAGATCTACCCATAAATAAAATTATAAAGAAAGAAGAATGTGAATTTGAGGAAAAAATAATTAAAATATTAAAATTTTAAAAATATAAAAAAACAATAAAAAAATACGTAAATTAAAAAATATATATTTGTTAAGAATAACATATATACATTATTCCAAAATAAAATATCAATATTTTAAAATTAAAAGAAAATAATTTATTTGTTAAAACAATATATTTATTAAGAATAACATACATTATTAAATTATAACTAATACAGTTAGTTATCAAAATTATCATACATACAAGAATAAAAGTAATAGTACATCTATTTATATGATGTATACACTAGTTAGTTAAAACTAATACAATAAAAATTCGAAAATATTTAATGCAATTATATCTAAAATTAATAAATACGTTGAAGAATAAAAAAGATATACAATTATTTTGGATAACATATACACTAATGAATAAAAATATATAAATTTTTTTAATAATGCTAATACATACCCATCCATATCTTCTCAACTCAAAGACTTCCTCACACTCAAAACTCTTTTGGTTTTTCTCTTCACACACTCAAACTCTTCCTCAAATTCAAATTCAAACTCTTATATTTTTGCTTCTCCATGTGCTATATCTACGTAAACTTCAAAATCAAATCACCAACGAGAATGGATAAATTTCATTTCAAATTGTAAATCTTTATCAGATTCGGTTGAGAAGAACAAAAAATAAAATAGTATAAAATATACTTTCTCTCTCCCAACTTAAACTTCATCGTCGAAGTTAAAGAATTTTTTTTTTTTAAAAATTTTATTGATTTTTGGAGGATAAAGTAATATTTTTAGATTATAAACAAATTATAAAGTATGTTATTATAGTTATGAGGGAGTAATAAATTTGTAATTAAAATGTACTTTTAAGACTAGGGATTGATATGATATCTCATTTTTTGGGTAGTAAAGTTTAATGTAATACGTACACGGAGGGAATATTATCATTAAACCCATTGTTAAAGTATGTTATTATATAGGTAAAATATATAAATTCGTAGTTAAAATATGTTTTTAAATATATGATTAATAATAAATTAAAGTATATTTTTAAAGTGTTATACGATTCACTACAAACATACTTTAAAAATTCATAGACATACTTTAATAATTGATCAACTTGTTTCACAAATACACGTCTCACAATATTGTATCTTATAAATTTTATGCAATTTTCATTCCCAATTAAATTTGAACAATTAGAATATGGTAAATAAAATATACTCCATTATCTTTAAATTTTGAACAATTTTCATTCCCACTAAATTTTTAACATTTACTGAAGAACCTCATAATATGTTTTACTTTTAAAATTATAATTTTTTTTAACACATATAACATATTTTACATTTTACTTATTATTACACTATGAGTTTTCTCAATCTCCACAATGAATAATACGGTTCGCTCTGTGTTATTTTGGTATATTATTTTATATTATTAAATGAATGACACGTAGAAGAGAGACTGAAATTATATAAAAAAAAGAAAAACTTAAACCCTAACTATGATTTCTTCTACTTCTTGCGTGTTAATCATATAACGCGTGATGTAAGATAATGTACAACACGGTGCATAAAATCCGGTGAGGAGATAATAAACGTGCACCATTTGGAATGACAGGATAAGCAATTTTTATTTACTCATATGAAAAAGCAGGTCCATAAGCAACATAACACATAAACTGAAATAAATATGTCTGGGGAGAAATTGTGAAATATCAATTTGTAGGTGATTGATAATTAGTTGAGACCTAAAAAACACTATACTAACTCAGGATGCATGTGTGATCATGTATTTGGGTGGGGTGACCAACATGGGATCCCATCCCATTCCCATTAATTTAACAAAATAAAACACATCTGCACATATTTTTATTCTACATATTAATTTAATCTTAATACGTGTCACAAACTCTACATTTAATAACATTATTTGTAGCTACCCTATTTTTTAGTTTTTGTGCACAAAATGATATTCCTACTATCTCTACCTTTTCTCTTACCCTTCCTTCATTATGCCACACTCTCTATATTGACAACTCTAGAGATTTAAATGGTCTACACTCTACATCCTTAATTACTTGACATTTTTTTGGACATAAGCTAGCATCTTGTGAACAATAGTGTACATAATGATTTTTTTTTATTTATATTTTTCCATTAAAATTAAATAATCTTAATTATAAATTGATGTACTCTTTTATTAATAGTTAAAACTGTTGGAAAGAAGAGAGGCGATAAATTATACAAGAGAATAATGTATTTTTGGTTCCGTAAGAATGAACTTATTCAAAAAAGTTAGAGTTAAAATCATTTTTGGTCTCATAACTATAAAGAATTTTTGATTTCGTCCCAAAAAAGATAAAATTGTCAATTTTGTCTCGTAATTCTTGATATAGGCCAATTTTGGTCCCAAAATCGCTGAAAATTCATTTTTTGGTCGGAAAATCGCATGTGTACCGCACATGGCGCCTAAAATTGGGGCTTTCGGTAGCTTCATCCAACGTGACAATTAAGAAAGAATTTGGACCAATTAATGGCCAATTTGTCGACTGATTTGTATTCTTCATCATCACTTGTAAGACACTGTTCATCCTTCCATGAGTCTCCTTGAGTGGTAGAGATGGCTTCTGATGGCTTAATAGAAACCCGATTATGATTTTCTTCATTGGATCCTGTGGCAAGGCTGCCTGCAAGATAATTAAATAACTCATCCATACATAACAAGGAACCTGTTTTACTCTAATGATCATGAGTGCAGATTCGTAGGTGTGTAATTGCAATTCATATTACCAGATGGTAATTTCACCACCACTAGTTGACCGCGGGTGGCGGCCGCGTGCAACACACTCGCTCCCTCAACGTCTCTGTAACCCAAGACATGGGCATCACCACCATCACCCAAAGCAGCTCCTTCAGCAGCTGCAGGTTAAACCAATCCCCCCCAGCAGCGTACACAGCCTTCGTCATTGGTCCAAATTCTTCCTCAATTGCCACGTTGGATGAAGCTACCGGAAAGCCCCAATTTGAGGCGTCATGTGCGGTGCATATGCGATTTTCCGGCCAAAAAATCTATTTCCGGCGATTTTGGGACAAAAATTGGCCGATATCAAAAGTTACGGGACAAAATTGAAAATTTTATCTTTTTTGGGACGGAATAAAAAAATCTCTATAATTATGGGATCAAAAGTGATTTTAACTCAAAAAGTTATGTGGTTTTGATCTTGGTTCCAGAAGCTGCATTTTTTGTTAAGAAAATATCACATTTGATTCTAGAAGCTGCATTTTTTATTAAGAAAATATCACATTTGATTCTATAAGTATGCCTGATTCTTACATATGTTCTTTTTCGAGCTCAATATTTTATCTAATGGAAACCCAAATAATTCACTAACGACTTGATTTTATTGCATCTTTATCTGCTGAGAAAAGCTAGCAGTTAACCTATTAGTAGGAATGTAATCGAGTCGAGTCGAATACTACTAAGTTTGAGTATAGTTTGTTAAGAAATAATCGAACTCGAGCCCGGAACTCGAACTAGTCGAGAAAAAAATATATCGAACTCGAGCTTGAACTGAGACTATTTATTAAGACTCACGAACGTGTTCAAAATAACATTAGATTCGTAGACATTGAAAGAATGTTTCGTTGATGAACATCTAATGTTATTTATAAATTTTAATAAACAAACTAGCTAAAGATAATAATAAAAGTTAAAATGACATATTTAAATATTTAAAATAAATACTTAAATTATTGTGTTTTTTAATAAATATTTAATTATTAAATACTAACAAATAAATAATAATATATACTGCTTAAACATAATAATAAAAGACAATGACTAGTATAGGTACGTCTTTTTTTTTTTCAATTTTCATAGGACCGGATCTTTATAAAAAAAATGGATCAAGATTAAAAAATACGGGTCAAACTTAATGCGTGAATTGGGGATTCAACAATTCGGTTCTAAGCTTGAATTGGGCATCGGCTGCCCCATGGATTCTACCACCCACGTAAATCGGCAGCCCAAAGAACTTTACGGCGAGTACGCACACTCGGTCAAGTTTGTCTTTTAGTCTGGCATCTCGATTCTGAGGTGTTGCTCTTCAGGAATTGTCGCCAATCATGGCGGGGCCGCCGCAGTTGCTGTAGATGGGATTCATCATGGCTTCTCTAATCGTCGTGTTCTCCGATCGGAGATAGGTCTCTCGAGGAATCGACGGTCACGGAGCAGAGCGGCCGGGGAAATGGTGGCGCCAAGAGGAAAAGGGATGTTCAGAGTTCATTCGAAGATAGCTCTTCCAAGCTTGTTCACCTGTAATGCTATTCAAGATGTGGTAATTTTATCATTTCTGTTCGATTTTCTACTCTTCCTTCTTCCTTGTGCATTTATTTAGCTTAATTTTTTGTTTAATTTCTTTGTTGTTTGATTATATTTTGGATATGTTTTTTGCTTTAAAAGCTGGGGTTTGCTTATCTCTCTCTCTTAATGACTTCCAGTTTTTCTAGTAAGAGAGTAAGAATTTATGGTGATTGTTTCGAACAGGTATTGTAATGGCAAATCAATGATGACAAAGCTTGTCATTTCCATATCTAAATCTGTTGTGGTGTTTCTTTGTTTGAGATTCTTTATTTTCTTATTAATCTAAATTCTAATGTCCTTCTTTCCAAGTCATAAATAGCATCACAAATGAATGAATGTAAAACATGCCATCCTGCATATTATTATGAAATTGAGATTCATTGTTAGATAAAAAATTTGCAATTTCCATTTTGTGAGAGAAGAATTTGAGATTTGTTTTGAAATCCATAATAATGTTAGTGGAAATGAGGAGTGCTAATTATAATAAGGACTCGTTCATAATAATGTTAGTGGAAATTGAGGATTGCAGTTTATGTTTTAGGGGAAAGATTATATTAATAGATGTGGATTGTAGGAATTATGGCTTCATGTTTTGAAAATAAATTCAAGAGAGTTTGGACTAGAAATGAGCAACTGTGTACTCAATTCAGATCGTTCAACAATTGGGATTTCATGGATATGCCACACTTGGCAGATAGTTTAGGAGTGAAGGGCAAATTCTGGGTTATGGGATATTCAAGTGGCTCGATTCATGCTTGGGTTGCTCTCAAGTATATTCCAAATAAAGTTGCAGGTTATACACTATCCTTCCTACAAAGATGAGCAAGTATAGGCAACAATGGATTAGAGAGTTTCTTTAGCTGATGTCTTGGAAATTCTATTACTTACAGGTGCAGTTACGCTTGCTCCGTTTGCCAATCCGTATGATTCGAGAATGACTAGGGAAGAGATGTCTAGAACATGGGGGAAGTGGATTCGGAGAAGGAAGTTGTTCTATTTTGCTCGAAGATTTCCAAAGTTCCTTGGCTACTTCTATCATCAAACTTTTCTATCGGGAAAGCATGGTTCGATAGATAAATGGTTGTCGTTGTCGTTAGGAAAGAAGGTAACCTGAACTCTTCCGCGTAGACTTTAAGTTGATAAGTATGCAAATTACTTGAAAATTGTCTTAGAGAAGAGAGTTTAATTGATGATGTCGATTCTCACATGTTTTCATAATATCTATGAAGGACAAAGATCTTGGGGAAACCTCTGCTTTTGAAGAATTGTGGCAAAGAGATGTGGAAGAGTCTATTCGTCAGGGCGAGCTTTAACCATTCGTGGAGGAGGCAATGCTCCAAGTGTCGGATTGGGCATTCGCCCTAGCAGATCTTCAAATGCAAAGGAAGTGTGCAGAGAGTGGTATTTTCCCTTGGCTGCAGTTCCTTTATGGTCAGCCCGAATGCAGAGGATTGGGGATCTTTACTTGTTACCAGAAATCTGATCAGATTCCATGTTCTTGATTGTTTGCTTTGTTACTGTTGTGAACATTGCTTCACTTTTTTAGGTGCTCTTGAATCTCTTTTTAGAGGTTTTGAAACAATGGAGATACTCTTGTTTTTTCAATTTTATTGTTTTCTGTATTTTTCATTACCGTATAGGAAGGAGGTAAGGATTCTATCTTAATTATGTTGGAGGAGATATGTGCCTTGAATCTATTCATTTGGAAATACGAAATTAAACCCGGTAATACTATACTTTATGTTTATTCAAAGTACTTTATAAGTATGAATAATTATCTATTTATACGACCTTATAAGTACGAAGTTGCAGGCTGATAATAGTTTACTCTTTTAGGTTACTCTTCTTTATTAAATGAGTTACTCTTTTTAATAATTTGGGTTACTCTTTAATTTTATATTCAGGTTTCAGAAAATTAAATATTGTTTTATTTGGTTAACATTTTTTAGGTTATTCTTTTATATTAATTGGATTACTTTTTATACTGATTTGGGTTGCTCTTTAATTTGAGATTTTAATTTTCTGAAAATTAAAGTTTTTTATTTTTAAGTTACTCTTTTATATTAATTGGGTTACTCCTTATAATGATTTGAGTTACTTTTAATTTAAATTTTTGATTTTTCTGAAAATTAAGATTCCTTTGTTACGTTACTCTTTTATTTTAATTAGGTTACTTTTTATAATATTTGAGTTACTCTTTAATTTGAAATTTTAATTTTCTGAAAAATTAAGATTAAACAATGAAATAAAAACATGATACTAAAGATTAAACAACGTCTCGTGCTAAAATCAGTTTCTTCAACACACCATGTTACATCACAATTTAACCAAATAAAAAGAGTATTGTAATTAATAACTCTTGTGTTATTGCCAAAAGTAAAGTAAACCCAGGTAGTCAAGATCTCCTATTTTTCTGTTGCTGTAATCTCAATTCAACTCTCTCTCCTGCCTATTTCTTCATGGATGATCAGGCGTTGAAACCCAAACCTTCACTAAGGCACTGTACACCTCATTCGCTGCTGCAGATTTTGAGGAATCGCTGTTTCCTCTTGCAGATACGACGCCGGTTCATACTCCCACGATTTCTTCGCAAACGAGGTCCTCACCTTCAACGACTCAGCCCTCTCCTCCCACCTCCTCCCATCCATGGAGAACATCCACGCCACCCTCCTCTCCTTCAACCTCCACTATTGCCCATAATTTGAGATTCTCGACACCTCTTTCCCCATCCCCACCCTCGGCCGCCGTATTCCACCGGGATCTCACCTAGAAGCTCACCTGTATTCTCGATTTCTACTCCAAAGTGGGTTCCCCCTTCCTGATTAATGTGTATCCCTACTTCGCTTCCAAGGAAAATCCTAAACAATACCACTGGACTTCGTGTTTTTCGAGGGCTCGGGTATTATGGATTTGAGTCGGGCCTTCATTACGGCAATATTTTCCCCGCCCAAATCGACGCCGAGAAGCTTGGGTACAAAAACGTGTGTTTACAGATCTCGAAGACGAGGTGGCCGTCTAAAGGGGACACCGAAGAAGAAAATATCCACAAATTGACAACAGAGATAGAAAACTTCCCGTCGAATCTTCTTCACCTGTTGGCTGTTGTCCCTTCTTCAACTCCCAGATTTCATTAAGCCACTGAATTCGGTAGCAAACCACGTAAATATTTGGGAAGGTGAATGGATCCGGTTCCATGAAATTTTGGTGGAACCAGTCCTATCCGAGTCGTTCTCATAATAAAATTTACAAACGCGTTCGCGAGCCATTAACAAATCTGTTAACGAATATATTTGTGAGCTTTGGAGCCGAATTCCTTTAGACTTGAGTTTGGTTTGATAAACAAATCGAACTTAAATTTTTGCATTTATTTTTATTCATTTATTTGAATTTATGTATTTTATAAAAATTAATAATTATTTATGTATAATATATATAAGGTTAGGTCATGCGTGACTGTATCACGTGAGATCATTTTTCAGTTTTTAAAATAGTTATCACTTTCGTTATAAATTATTATCACTTTCGCTATAAAATATTATCTTTTTATTTATACTATAAATTGTTCATGAGAGGATATTATCACTTTTTATTAATTTGTTATCATTTTTTTTCATAAAAGTTATCACTTTCTATTATGTGAGACGGTCCTCTTTGCCATTTATTAAAATTGAAAAAATTTAATTTTGAACAACTCGAATGCTGCCTCCTGGAGATCACCGAAAAAAGGTTAGTAAATGAGATAATTTAGTTAGTAAAATCAATTAGCCAATCAATGCCCTTCTTTTCCTTTAATTATTTTGTATTTAATATAAAATATATATTCAGCTTAATGAATAATCCGTTTCACGAATTAAGATCCGTGAGATGATCTCCCCCAAGATATACCTTTAATTAAATGAGTCATATCAATTAATAAAATAATTTACTTTTAAAGATGCTATTTTATTAATTGATATGTATATATAGAGGACCTAAGTCATCGATAAATCAGTAATTAAATGGTCATATCAATTAATAAATAATTTACTTTTAAAAATGCACAATCATAAAAATATATATATATACCAATATAATTCATACACATTCATATATATATATGCACGCGTCATAGATACATGCAACCACGCAATAAACACGCGTCATAGATACATGCAACTACAAACACCCGTCATAGATTTATGCAACCACGCAATAGACACGCGTCATAGATACATGCAACCACGCAATAGACACGCGTCATAGATACATGCAACCACGTAATAGACTTTGATGACTCTTCTCCATACTTGCATATCTATGTTCAAATACTATAAAAAGAACTCGTTTATACAAAAATTTCAAATTTCAAATCCAGATTAGAGAAGTTACAAGAATATTAAGAACATAGTTGAAGAAATGGCAATAAGGAGCAAACTCAAACTCAAACTAAGCCCGGACTTGGAGTGGAGCGGGTGGAAGGCCATGGAGGGGCGCCACCCGCCGACCCAGAGGATGTCGTCCTCCAGGATGGAATGAACATGAACATGGAGGACGGGTTGAACATGAATATAATGTCATTCTTGGCCTACCTGGACTTGACCCGCATAATGCTGCAGCAGAGGACGTCTCCTCTGCAGTCGTTTCTGGAGGCGACCATGAGCTCGTGGAGGAGACGATCCTGGTCGATGATCTAGCGGTCAAAGAACATGTGGAAGGAGTCAGCGTGGAAGCCACAACCTCACCATGATTAACTTTATGAAACTTACCATGATTAACTTTATGAAACTTGCACACCATCATCTAGTTAAAGTATATTACAGTTGTACCCCTAAATTAAAAATAATTAGTTTAGATATAGTATGTGTTCATCTAAGTTATCAATAGATTGGTGGTAAGGGGCATACTTACCGCAACGGGAGGTCTTGTGTTCGACCCTTGATGGTTGGTCTTTTTGTCTTCTTTTATTTATATTTATATATTTATTTTATTTTCATTCTTTAGGTTTTAATCATTTTTTTACTTTTATTTTCTCTCAATCTCTTCTTGTTAATGTTATACTCATCTTTTCTTTTAATTTATTTTAATATTTTTTATTTTATTTTAACACGGTTTTTTTTTTTCATTTCTTTATTCACGTATAATAACGTATTAATATTCATGTTACATTAAATCATTCAAATTTTCCTCAATCGTTTGCTACTCAAATTATTACATGTCGTACCCCCAATTTTCAAATCCTGGATCCGCCCCTACCATCAATCTATCATATCCAATGAGCTTTTAAACTTGTATCACATAGAACACCCATGTCACCTGGAGTGACCATTTGTAGTTTAGTGATAGCCTTTGTAGTTTAGTGATAGCCTTTGCTGCTAGTCTTTGTATCTCTAGGGTATCAGCCTGTATCAAGGTAGGATCACCCAAATTTGAGGGCTCCAAGTCAATGATAAGCCCCACATCAGTCCAATGCAATATGGTATAAAATGGATTATTATTACCCTTGGAATGAACCTAAATGGGATTAAAGAACATTATTTCATTATACATCATAGCTCTGTTTAGCTCTCCCCTTGAAGAAGGGTTGAAGAGGTTTCTTGCATCCATCCCTATCAAACTCATCACTTCTTCTTGTTGTACTTCTTCTATGTTCCTTAAACCCTGCATATTAAATTCTCACTGGACGCTAAGATCTTAAAACTGGGTTCTTCAACTATATAAGCACACAACCAATTGATTGAATACACCCACCTCTTTGCATAAGATTGTTTTCTTTGGGTGTGTGTTGGTGCCTACAGCCACAGCAGATGAAGACATGACTGTGTTCTTGCATTTGAGATTTGAAATTTCCGTATAAACTCCATTCTTTTATAAAATTTGAACATAGATATGCAAGTATGAAGGAAGAGTCGTGAGTTATGAAAGTCTATTGCGTGGATGGATTATATTGATGTTGGTGAAGCAGTTCTTGAAACTTTTAACATTTTATAAAAAATTTGAACATAGATATGTGCATGTATTGTATTGCGTGTGGATGGATTATATTGATGTTTTAAACGGTGAAGCATTATTTTAACATTTTATAAAACTTTAACATAGATATGCAAGTATTGTGCATTCGCTTGGATGAATTATATTGGGGTTTTAAGCTGCGAAGAAGTTCTCGGAATAAAATTATCGTATTATGAGCGCATATGTTCTCCTCTGGTAGTCAGTGTAGTTAGTGATTTATTATAATTTCTTTGAGCTACAATTCTCTGTTATTGTTCTCCTCCGGTAGTCAGTATAGTCAATGATTTATTATAATTTCTTTGAGCTACAATTCTCTGTTATTCAGACATAAAATTTATATTACAGAGTTTTTATTAACATAAAAATATCTTGCGTAGTCGGTGATTTAATTTGGTGTTCTTAAAATATCAATTTTTTTTAATCTAAAATTCCATGTTATTAAGATATAGGAGTAAAATTTTAGTATTACAAAATTTTTTAAACATTAAATTTCTTTCCGATAATTTACACACCTTTTCCATTTTTCATTCTTGTGTTATTAAAATATCTAATATGTATATATATACATTTGTATTTGTATCATGGAACACTGAAACATAATTTTTATATTATTCTAAGCGAAGAGTGCATCATCAATTGGTTTATTATTATTTTTTTTTATCATCAATTGTACTGATGTCATGGAACAGTGAAACAAAAAATTTATTATTATTGGAAACTCTCAGAATAGTTGATTATCAAGTAATCCCACTAATGGTCTTTTACTTTTTGTCATATAAATTAAAAAATATTATTATTTAATATGCAATAGGTAGTTGTATTAGTGGGAGTGTAGATCTCATATTTTAATTATATTAATGTGTATAGGTTTCATGTGTGTAAAAAAAAATGATAGTCTTTGGATAGAACGCTAAAAATTAAAAAAAAAAAAAACACACGCTGAATTAACCCTATATGTCTCGTACAATTGGTTATCAATATTAGTATTATATTAAAGATTAAATTTTTATAATTATAAATTTTTAATTTACTCATTTGATTTATCCAGTAATTCATCCACCAACCCTTATGGATTAATAAGAATTGTCGTAAAAATCATATTTGTGATGGTTTTCAACAGAGTATTTTGAAATGGTTTTAAACATAATATAATATATATATTTTTTAAAACTTTATCAAGAAATCCGCTGTCTGAGGCTTGTGAGCGGCGTTCCTCTAGACGGTATTAAATGACCACTTCATCTAAAAACTTAAGCTGATAGATAGAAGTAACAGTGTAGTGAGCCGATCTGTTGTAACTTATCCTTTTTGTTATGGGCAGCTGTTTAAATTTAAATTGTGGTTAGTTCATTGTTCAGGATGCATTGCTGAATGAGCCGAAGAGGTATTGTGTTCTACGTGGCGGGTCGGGTTATAAAGTTCTGGTTTGGGTTGAGAAGGGTGATCAGAATGTGGATGGGTTAAGTCCGAGTGTTAACCCTCTAACTTAAACTTAAAAAAGCAATTAACGGTACTTGAGGGTTAATTAGAGATCAATCCTCATTAACTCTGGAAGTTAACTAAGCCTAAAGTAAGTGAAAATGATTACCACGAGGTACAGGAAAAAACAGAAAAAGAAGATAAATAAGAGAAATGCATATAAAAACAGGTTAATTATAAAAAAAAAATAAAAGATCCTCACCTCTACTTTTACTGCAAAAACAAAAATGTCAAACTTATGAGAATTTGAAAAAAAAAAAAAAAAGTTTTATTGCAAACGCACGAAGGTGTCTGCCAGAGTGCTGATCCGGCATGTTAATGACACAACAGCCCTCCAAATCATACAACACGATATCGTTTTTAAAGGAATTTGGATTCCAAATTTAAAAACCTTTTCTGTTAACCCTAAGCCATTTCTCCATCTTTTTCCCAAATTCTTTTTTTCTCCATCCTATTGAAGCAGTTGTGGCGGTAGGATTCCGCAGCATTGCATTGGAGCATTTGAAGCTGACGGCCTCGAGTTCGATGAGCGGTGCATGCAGAGTCCTTGCATGGAGGTAAATGATCGACTGTTTCCGAGGTGGGATTGATGCTTGTCGAGAGTTGTCTTTGGCAGCCTTCCATCTTTTCAGGAAGCAAGAGAGACCACTTCTGAGCTTTCTATTGCACTCGAAATATAAATTATTTTACCCCTTGCAATGTTGCATTTTTATGAAGTCAAGAATGTATCCATGGTCAATCAACGTGTTTTACTTTCTTTTTTTTATTGTCTGAATATGTGCTTACATGCCTTTTTTTTTTTTTTTTTAATTAACAGTTGCAGAGGTGGGTTCACATATTCATAGTTTTTTTTTTTTAAATAGTTACGTATTCTATCGAGAAAAACGCAGAACAATAAATAGTATTATCTCCGTCCCACACTTATCTTCACACATTCTCTTTTTGTTTGTCCCACACTTATCTTCACCGCCACAAAAAAAAAAACTTCACATTAACCAACAACTTCAAAAGTTATCTTAATTTCAAAAATATCACTCCCACCTAACACACATAACATATTATACTACTCCCTCCGTCCCCGTCGTTCGCCCATTCATAAATGGACCATTTCTTTCGGAGACACAAGACAAACCTCCGTCCGCTTATAAGGTATCCATTTTATTATTTTTGGCGTGCGCTTCAAAGGTATATGTAGATAGTCGATTTTTTATGGGTGAGGTGAGTATTTAATGTGGCTGTTATATAGTTTAATCGGACTAATATGACATAATATGGAGAAAGCGTAGGAGAAGAATAATACAAGAATTCATCCCACATTTGTGGGAGTTTAAAGTAGAGAGAGTTTGTTTCTCTCTGGGTTTTTTGTTTGTGTGGTATGGTGGAGGGATAATTCTCCTTTTACAGTGATGATGGTGAAGATGGTGAAGTTGCCAGTGAGGTTTGACTTGAGGTTGAAGGTGATGGTGAGAATGAGGGTAGAACTGATGATGGGAGTGTTGTTGAAGATGAAGGTGCAGCTCCCCTATTATACAAGTAGGGTGAGCTTAGTAGCAAGTGGACATTAAATGCTGGAGATACGAATCTTGCTTTGGGAGATTGAGGGCCTGACAATGATATGACAGATGACTTGACAACTTCTCCACTAGTCATCTTAAGGACTCCACCTTTGGAAGACATCGGCAAGACAGGGCTCGGCTATGGAGAGCTCGGAAGGGTCGAGCGCGTGGAGAGCTTGAAGAAGCTGAGCTCACCTCTGGCTGCATGGTGAGCTTAAAGAGGAGGGCGACTCACCTCTGGCGTGGAGAGCTTAGAGAGAAGGCCGACTCACCTCTAGCGTGGAGAGCCTGGAGAGGAGGCTGAGTCACCTCTGGCTTAGAGAGTCTTGGAGAGGAGGCCGACTCACCTCTAGCGTGGAGAGCCTGGAGAGGAGGCCGAGTCACCTCTGGCTTAGATAGCCTTGGAGAGGAGGCCGACTCACCTCTGGCGTGGAGAGTCTGGAGAGGAGGCCGAGTCACCTCTGGCGTGGAGGGCTTGGAGAGGAGGCCGAGTCACCTATGGCGTGGAGGGCTTGGAGAGGAGGCCGACTCCACCTCTGGCGTGGAGAGCATGGAGAGGGGGCCGACTCACCTCTGGCGTGGAGAGCCTGGAGAGAAAACCGAGTCACCTCTGGTTTAGAGAGCCTTGGAGAGGAGGCCGACTCACCTCTGGCGTGGAGAGCCTGGAGAGGAGGCCGAGTCACCTCTGGCGTTGAGGGATTGGAGAGGAGGCCGACTCCACCTCTGGCGTGGAGAGCATGGAAGGCTTGGAGAGTTTGCCAAGGTAGAGCTCACTTTTGGCAAGGCAGACCTGGGGGACTTTAACCTTGTCATGGAGGAGGAGGAGTGGTGACTTGGGTGTTGACCACCTATCACAGTATTCATTTACCATATTTAGTAAAAAAGTAAACAATATGGCCCACCACTTACCTCTAATACAACTACCCACTTTACCTATAATAATAATACTCCTTAATCCATGTACAAAAGCAAATGGATACCTTAGAACCGAACGACAGAGGGAGTATAATTTATTTATTACTTAAAAATACTACAATACCCTTAAAAAACATAACATACTTTATAATTTATTTATTACCTAAAAATACCACAATACTCTTAAAAAATCAATAAAGTTTGTCAAAAATCAAATTTTCTATATCTACAAATATCGGCAAACATAAGTCCGGGACCGAGGGAGTACTAATTATTTTTCCTTTCATAATTAATTTTAAAATTTTCTAATGTAATATCAATCAAACAAGACCCTTAAAATTTATTTAAACCCTGTGATAGATGGTCAACACCCAAGTCACAACTCCTCCTCCTCCATGACAAGGTTAAAGTCCCCCAGGTCTGCCTTGGCAAAGGTGAGCTTTACCTTGGCAAACTCTCCAAGCCTTCCATGCTCTCCACGCCAGAGGTGGAGTCAGCCTCCTCTCCAAGCCCTCCACGCCAGAGGTGACTCGGCCTTCTCTCCAAGCCTTCCACGCCAGAGGTTAGTCGGCCTCCTCTCCAGGCTCTCCACGCCAGAGGTGGAGTCGGCCTCCTCTCCAAGCCCTCCACGCCAGAAGTGACTCGGCCTCCTCTCCAAGCAACGCTAGAGATGACTCGGCCTTCTCTCCAAGCTCTCCACGCCAGAGGTGAGTCGCCCTCCTCTCCAAGGTTCTCTAAGCCAGAGGTGACTCGGCTTCTCCAAGATCTCCACGCGCTCGACCCTTCGGAGTTCTCCATAGCCGAGCCCTGTCTTGCCGAGGTCTTCCAGAGCTGGAGTCCTTAGGATGACTAGTGGAGAATTTGTCAAGTCATCTGTCACATCATTGTCAGACCCTCAATCTCCCAAAACAAGATTCGTAATCTCCCAAAACAAGATTCGTATCTCAAGCATTTAATGCTCACTTGCTACTAAGATCACCCTACTTGTATAATAGGGGAGCTCACCTTCATCTTCAACAACACTCCCATCATCAGTTCTACCATCATCCTCACTATCACCTTCAACCTCAAGTCAAACCTCACTGGCAACTTCATCATCTTCACCATCATCACTGTAAAAGAAGAATTATCCCTCCACCATACCACACAAACAAAAAAAAACAGAGAGAAACAAACTCTCTCTACTTTAAACTCACATAAACGTGGGAGGAATTCTTGTGTCCTTCTTCTCCTACGCTTTCTCTATATTATGTTAGATTAGTCCGATTAAACCATATAACAACAACATCAAATACTCACATCACCCATCAAAAATCGACTATTTACAAACCCAATTAACTTTACTCTATAACTAATTTTTTATTTTTAAATTTCATAACGACCTTTTAAAAGTCTCACATAAGAGATCCGAGACAGTCTCACTCAATTCTTTGTCTAAAATCTAACACTTCAATATCGAAATGAAATCCGCTTAAAAAACCTGTGTCCAAGCCAGTACCATTAGTTAAAATTTTTGAAATATTCAAAATAATTGCAATAAAAAGTAAAAATATTATATATGTGATATTATAAAAAATAAAAAATATACGACAATTAACCACGTCGCGACACCTCATATTTTTAAAAAATTATTTATAGCAGCGTATTCGCAATTAGTATAATGTATATATATAGTAATTGTGATTATTTAAATTGACATAAACACTCCAGTAATTAAATTGTGTTGGATTAATTTCACAGTATAAATTTTGTTGGAGAGATTTCTTTCTGTTGGCTGAGATGGCATCCCCTTTTCAATTTCCAGCACTTCCATCCACCATCGTTAATTGCTCCCTGCCGTCGCCGGCGACGCCGCCCATGTTGACTTGGCGCCGCCGTCCTATTTGTAATTCGACAAAGCTAGACGCCTGGAGCTCAATTACGCCGAGAATTATTTCTACTGGCAGAAATTTGGGCTCCTTTCGTTGTTTTGCAGGTATCTGTGTTGTTATCTTCCCTCCAAAAGTTCGATTTGTTAATTGATTTTTCGGATGCTATGTTAAGTAATCGAATGAATCGATTGATGTTTGCTGTAATTCCTCTGCTCAGCGAATGCCATGGCCTACTAGAAAACCCCTTTCTTTTTAATAAATTTATTGCGTTCTATGTTTAGATGAAATTTTTTGGCTGTAGAAATTGAATAGAATCAAGCGCACTAGTCTAATTCAAGTAGATTGATGTTCTTCTATCCAAGTTCATATTCGTATAAACTTCAATGAATAATCTCAATTCTATTATCAAGTTTGTTGGCTTCATTATTCCTGCCTTGATAAGAAAGGCAAAGTTGATGCAAGACTTAAATGTTGAGTTTGATTTCGTAGAAATATAATTAAGATCAATCATAGAGTTTATAAGTTGATTGTGAAGAATATGTTTCTGATTAGTTTGGTTGTTTCATGTTAATGCTCCAACAGCTCTAACTCCTGAGTTGAAGTCTACCTTGGAAAAAGTTGTAACTTCAAACAAGGTAGTTGTCTTCATGAAAGGAACCAAGGACTTCCCACAGTGTGGATTCTCGAACACTGTTGTGCAGATTCTCAAATCCTTGAATGTGCCTTTCGAAACCATAAATATTCTGGAAAATGAGATGTTAAGGCAGGGATTGAAGGAGTATTCTAGCTGGCCAACCTTTCCTCAAGTGTACATTGATGGCGAGTTCTTCGGTGGCTGTGACATTACCATTGGTAATATAGTTTCTTCATCCTTCTGTCACTGTGTTGTGTTGATTTTATTGCGTGCATTGATGTTTATTTTTAGTGTTGCTGATACCTCAATTTTACTTCTTTTTATTCACCACTGACAGTTAGCAGTTTACTTCAATCACATTTACATTTTTGACTTAATTGGCAAATAGATGATTCCTTTATTGGGTGTATATGAGGACTGGTTTACAACTATTCTTGATCTTTCACTAAATGGAGGAAGCAAATTCTTTAAGAATGGAAAAAAGTCCATGATTTCACAAGTTACAGTTTTCCTATGTTTCTCTAAAAATACTCTTCCTCCATTTGAGTGGTTGAAGATCATTACTGGACAGCAGTTATAATAAGTGGACAATATGGTTAATTGCACAGTGTTAACATCTAGAAGAAAGTAGTAGAATCAAATGTTCTGTGTGTTCATGGTATAGCATCCAAAGTCTTAGGCTAAGGATGTATGGATAGGATCTTGTTTTCGCACTGTACTTAATGTATTTTGTAACCATTCTCATTGAAATAAATTTACCAATTTCAGAAATATGTTGTGTGTTGTTAGTTTACATGTAATGGAAGTCCTTACAAATTTCATGAATGTTGAAATAGAATCGTTCCAGAGTGGGGAGTTGCAGGAAGTGCTGGAGAAAGCAATGTGTTCCTAACTCTTCCACGCATTGGTTACTCGATACAGTGAAACGAATTCAAGGCTGTATTGCAAGTCGTTGCCATGATAAGGAAGATGCTTGTATGCTTGGATACAGTACCAACTTTCCGTTTACATATTTTCGTTGTCCCCATTTGCTCTGTTTCAGCTTATTGGAGTTTCAATTAGCAATAAACGACATTTATTATTGGGAGTAGTTTACATTTGAGCACAAAAACTCAGGATACACTTACAATTATTCATAAATGTTATTAAAATTACAGCAATGAAGAAGTGGTAATCGCAAAGTTCTATAATCTCGTAACTATGAAAATTGAGAAAGAAGTCTTATAAGTTGATGATACAGTGGCAATGGGCAAAAGGTATTTTGTAGTTCCTGGCAAAATCACTCATCAGCAAGTGCGATAAGCTGTTCAACTACACCAGGATCTGCTTGTGTACTTATGTCCCCAAGCTCGTCTAACTGCTTCGAAGCTATTTTCCTCAAAATTCTTCGCATGATCTTTCCGCTTCTTGTCTTTGGTAGGCCGGGAGCCCAGTGGATTTTATCCGGTGCAGCAAATGCTCCGATCTGAGAGCCGACACAAGTGTTTCATCACATAGAACTTACAAAAAGAAGCTTTACCTTAGTGTTTATTAGACTTTTCATTCTTTTTGAAAACCAAACGTTCAGATAAAATGAGGAATGATCGACGCACCTGCTTTCTCACAGTCAGAATAAGACTTTTCCGGAGTTCATCACTGTAAGGAACGCCTTCGATCAGAGTAACGAATGCATATATGCCCTGTCCTTTGACCTAACATCACATTTTTAAAAAAGATGGTTGAAGCTAAGCCTTAAAGCAGAGGTCCTGAGGGTAGAGGGATTGACATTCGAATGATATGTTGAATTACCTCGTGCTCGACACCAACAACAGCAGCTTCGGCACACTGGGGGTGTGCAACTAAGGCAGATTCCACTTCAGCCGTTCCAATACGATGCCCACTGTATGTTGTACAAGAAAGAAGATAAAACAGCTGAGGCTGCTTAAATAGTAGAGTTTAAGCATGAAGGCATTTTCTTTTAAATGGGGATGGTAATGAAGATCTAAAAAATTTTGTACTTCTTATTCCACATTCGTTACTTTTACTATGACATTAGATATATAGCAAGCACAGTAAACATCAAAAACAGATAGAGAGTTCATTTGGTAGTCATAGTGAATTTCAATCCAAGTTAAAATTGGTTTCAATCTCAACTTTGTGAATAGAAACATCTACTAACTTGATCAGCAAGTCTGAAACACGGTAAAAAGCAGTACCTGACATTAATAACATCATCAACTCTTCCTGTGAGCCAGTGGTAACCATCCTTGTCCCTAATTTAAAAAGAAAATGAATAAATAAACTAGGAGAGAGAACAATAAATATCGAAGAGATCTAATCTTCGAGCACAAAACACTACCTGCTGCAACCATCTCCAGTAAAATAGTAGCCAGGGAAGGCACTGAAGTATGTAGTTTCATATCTTTCATGATCTCCATAGAGTGTTCGGAAGGCACCAGGCCAAGAGCTTTTGATACACAAATACCCACTGCATTCACCTTCGATTTCAACTCCCTTCTCATCCACTATGACAGGCTGCATTGCCAAGTTTTTTAAGGCTTAAACTTGTAATATGATCGAATGCATTATCACAGAAATCAAAGCTTATCACAAATGAATAGCTCAGAAAGAAACAGTTACATTCTGAAGAAACAAAATTCCCCAGATATCTGCAGCCTTACTTTTAAGGACCAAAAAAGTTACTTGTTGCAGTGAAAATGAGAATCTATATTGTTTATCAGCAACAGATTTTCTAATAACAAACTAGGTGAAACTAGGTGACGCATAAATTAATCAAGAACAGACCTCATCAACTATTTCGCTGAGTTCAACTAAAGACTCTAGATTTAGATCCTTGACGAAGTAGGAAGATGGTTCAGGACATAAAGCAACTAGAAGAATTTGCAGTGGAGTGAGTTACAGGTTTTACTAGGAAGAGATATAATGTATAAAGTCTGACATGGACATGAATTTTACAGAAGAGCATCAGGTGCGAAAATGCATACATTTCCTGTAACAGATAACAGCAACTCTCACTTATGTTACTGTTTAGACCAATGAGATTTCTCATTCCTATTTAATACATCATCGTATATCAGGAAACAGAAAATATAGAAAATATAACAAGAAATTTGTCATGCAATAAATCTTGAGCATATAGAGCACAATCTCAGCTGCATGGAATAATGTGGGTAATTTTTGGCTGATTCGCATTTACAACACCAAAAGCAAATTCGCTAATGCAAGCAACTATGAAAATATATTTAAACGTTAATGTTTATGTTCTCATGCATATAAAGATAACATAGATACCTATACGTAGCACAACACATAGATTTAGACATTAGCACATAATTATTTATCTCTAGATAATAATTGATTAATCTGTAATATGGAATGAATCTGTAGTCTGGTACCTGGACCCCAAAGAAAGGGAATGTAGCAGAACCAGGTTTCTGAGGCCAAGCACCGGGTAAAGGAGTGATCTACAAGAAAAAAAAGGTCAGACTAGTTGCCAGTTGTATAGTTATTTCTACCAATAATATAAAACCAAATAAAGAAAAATATATACCAGGACGCCCCCAGTTTCTGTTTGCCACCAAGTGTCAGAAATGGGGCATCTTGAATCTCCAACCCGATTGAAAAACCATCTAGTTGTAAAATAGATCTAATCAGACTATATAAAAAAGAAAGTAAACATGCATATTCGCCATAGTAAGCAAGCCCATTACAAATACATAAGATAAATAAAGACAGACAAAGGTCTGAGATTAAATTTAAAACCTCCATGCACTTGGATTGATGGGTTCACCCACACTGCCAAGCACTCGCAAGGATTTCCGAGAATATCGAGTGACATGCTGCAAGATTAACGTGATAAAATCAGAATTTCTTTGCTCTTGTTTCTCTTTTCTTCTATTCAACTTCTCTCACTCACTCTCTAATGAATACCTTAAAATTAAACTGAAAAAAAGGTGTAACGAATGTTTCAAATGTATAAAATTTATCACGGAGTCAAAAAATCAATAAAACAAAGATGATTTTTCAGCAATATCAGAGTAAGGCATATTTTTTTAGTTTTCTTTTGTTATATTTTCACAAAATTATTTAATAATACTCTCAAGTATCAAGAACATAACAAAAATGTGATGCTCATTTTCACAATCATTGAAAAAAAAATTCCATTCATAATATTCATATAACTAGGTTACTGTTGGCAAGTCAACTCTCTTAATATTGAAGAGACAAACAATGCAAGTGGTATTGTGCAAATGCCCTTTCCTACCAGCAAATTAGAATATAATATACATGGACCTTAACAAGACAGTTTCTCATAACAATGAATATTCAAATTTCTAATCAAATTTATAAAATAGATGTCAAGGCATGATATGCCTCGGACAGACTCATAGTCTACTTGTAAAATTTCAAAGTGCACATGCTTCATGATGCATAAAAGAGAACCTTGTGCAGTTAAGATTTCATCCAATGTGAATACATTATGTACATATATGCATTATCAGGCAGTCTCTGAGTTTCCTATTCATACCTCGTCTCCTTCACGCATCAAAGATCGCACCAACGTGGGGGCAGTGTAGAATATAGAAACCTTGTATTTGTCAACTATGTCCCAGCAACGTCCAGCATCAGGATAAGTAGGAGCCTGTAGGATTTTCTATCATTCACCAGATATACAGGCTATAACTAATTCTGAGTACTCCAGTGTTAAGAGCATGGATTAAAAATTGCAGTCCATGCATCGAGAATACAGAATCAGATAAGACTAGATATAAGATGCTAGATCATGGCCTTTTTGTGAGATGAATATCTTGAAAACTTAGGAGTCCTACATGATCATCAAACCATAAGTACTTGTGATTTTCAAAAATCTATCCCTGATACAATATTATCACAAATCGATGCAGAATCCAATGTAAGGATAACACAGTTGACCATATAATTTCACAGGACATGCTAAGTTTTTTTTGAGAGGATCTGTCAACATGTACTCAAGGAAATATGATATACCCCTTCAAAAACGACAACAGTTGCTCCATTCAGAAAGGGCCCATAAGTGATATAGCTATGGCCAGTAATCCAACCACAGTCAGCTGTACACCTGAATAGTGAAGGATTGGAAACTATGGGTTATGACTCCAAGAATCACACTATTAAGAGGTTAGGGAAAATTAAGTTCTGTACCAGTATATGTCTGATGGTTTATAGTCAAATGCATATTTAAATGTTGTGGCTGCATACACCATGTATCCTCCAGTTGTATGTAGAACTCCCTTCAAAATCATTCAATGATTGACTTAGCAAGCTGATGGGCAAACAAAAGTTCAATTATAATATCTCATAATTGGAGAACCATGATACCTTGGGTTTTCCAGTGCTCCCACTGGTATAAAGCAAGAAAAGTGGATCCTCTGCATCAACCCATTCCACATCACAAGTAGTTGGATATTTAGTGACAACATCCTGTAAACATGGGAAATTTAATGACATTATGCTGAGATGCAGAATCATATGGATCTACAGATTAATCACCTAACAACTAATATAGCATAAACAGATTAAGAAATTATTTGCAAGAAATCAGGGGATTCTTTTGGTCTTCCTAGATCGAAAATTATGGCTCTTACGATGTTTTGCATGCAACAATCACACACAAGTCATATCGAAGTCATGTCTAACACCTGCTTTGATGCCACTAGCATAAATATCCAAATGTCTTAAGCAATGTCACTTTAAACTCAATCCGTACAGACACCTTCAGGAGATATGTGGTTGTCCAAAGGCCTCACAAGTCACAAGTGGGGCTATTCACAGCTAGTCAGTAAGACACAACCACATTTGCGCGATGAGACTAGATAGCATTATAAGATATCCTTATGGCTAGCTAAACGGTAAACAAGCAAGCAGTGGTTTCTCCGTATTGAGAGACTTGCAGAGTGAATAAGAAATATTGCAAATACAGAGTGTTTTCTTAACATGAATACTTGGATAGTTATCAGGATATTGGTCAACAGTTTCAGCAGATGTAGGATGAATTATACTGTTGTATATGCAGCAGCCTGAGAAATACACTAAATTTTATAGTATAGTAGACTATTTTAAGTTATAAATAATAAAACTACATGAATTTTGTGCTTATTTCAACAACAAACCTGCCACCAGGTGTCTCTTCCCTTCACCCACTTTGTGCTTTCCCTCTTCATGGCAGATTCATTTTCATAAGTCAAACAAACATCTGCAGGAAAAAAAGCAAAAGATAAACAATAAAATTTAAATACCTTATGTCTGCAAAAGATTATGTCTGTATTACAGGACTTCTGATTTTACATAATTTATTAAGGCCATAGTACTATTACAGAAAATCTCACCACCCCTAATTCTGTTTCCCTCCCCCACAGCCAAAAGTAATTTTCTTACATAATTAAGGAGAGTTGCAAAAACAGGAGTCAATAAATTTGGGATCAAACTAGAAAGCTATGACTTCCATATATATATATTACCTACAGTTGTGCCATTCTGGGCACAATCTGCTAATGCTGTGTCAACTATCTCTTTTAAATAGATGACCTTAGGGCCTCTTTTTACAGCATTGCAGGTTAACACAACCTTTGGTTTGCAATCCATGATCCTTTGGCTCAGAGACTCTGCCGAGAATCCAGCAAAAACAACCTGAGCACACCGTAGATCAATGTCTCTACTTCTGATGAATTACTAACAGTATATCAGAGGATGAAAACATTCAATACCGAGTGAACAGCACCAATGCGAGCACATGCAAGCATAGCTATGGGCAGCTCCATGAGCATTGGTAAATAAATCAAAACGGCATCTCCCTTTCGAACACCAACATCTTTCAAGTAATTTGCAAGCTGTTAGTCAAAACCAAAATGCAACTTTACTAACTGATTCTCAAGTTGCAAGAAAGCAAATGAAAAGCTTACCTGGCAAACTTTCTGAAGGAGTTGGTTATAATTCAAAGTGGCATCAACACCAAGCTCATTCCCTTCCCAAAAGATGGCAACCTTTTCGCCGTTCCCCGCAGCAATGTGCCGATCCAAACAGTTATAGCTTATGTTTGTGATGCCACCCTTGAACCACTGATCCCGAAAAGAATCATAGAATGAACATCATCACGTTACAGAGCATGTAAAAAAAGGAAAGCAATAAACAGAGCAGATAAGAAGACGACCTCGATATTGATCCTCCCCTTTCGAACATCGAAATTCTCAGAATAAACGGAACTTCCCCACTTCTGCTCCCAATGGAATTCCGACGCAATGTCAGACCAAAATCCGGCAGGATCCAAAATGGACCTCTTATACATCTCAAGATACTGCACCGACAACAAATCACAACTTCAAAATCCAACTATTCAAAAAAAAAAAAATAGCCGAAGGATGTTCAACGAACCTTTTCAGGAGAAGGAACAAGTGCCTGAGCAGAGAAATCATCACTGGGAACAACAAGATCATTCTCCTCGGATGCAAGCGCCTCCCCGAGAATAACCGCATTCAATCGGGGAATTTTTCCGGCACCGGAAGGCAGAGTAGCCATGGACTCGACATGTCGAAGATGATTGGAAGTGGTCAAAGGAGCGGGCTTCGGAAGGAGAGAGGAAGATCCATTAGTCACGGGATCCGCCATAGCTACAAAACCGGAGAATCGATCTGAGCTGTACTGAAATCGGATCGGTTGAATGTTGACCCAATCCCTAGAGATTTGAATGGGAGCCGAAATCGTGCTGCTCCCTCGCTTCTTGGACTTAGGTTTATATAAGGAAACCGAACATGCAGCGTTCAGATTTTCCACATTTTTTATACAGCTTGAGTACATAGACTTAATTCCACTAGTAATTAAATACTCATTGTTAGCCCTACCACAGCCACCATGTCTACTGCGCCCAATCCCACGTTTCTGGCTCAAACTGAAACAACTCACGCGATTAATCGCGATACGGTTCTGATCGCGGAGGTATAATGGAGAAGGAGATGAGGCCGCCGGAGACCGTACGGTGACGCCCATCTCCGATCGACGGCGGTAATCCTCTTGCCTCCACTGAAAAAACAAAAAACGGTATCAGTGCGATGAATGCATCCATGGCGGCAATCTGTCGTTTGTGAAAGTGGAACTAACCTAAAGATTCAGTCTTTGCACCGTCATCCGGCACCCAAATTCCATGATTCTTTGAACTGATTTTGCTGAGCTAACAACAGCAGTGTCAGTTGGTCACACCTGCATTCAATGAAACCACGTGATTAGAGTAGAATATTCATCTGCGTAGGCTCTACAATTGCTACTTAGAAATTTCATTCATTGCGTAAAAGAAATCTTATCCATTAATGCGAGGCATCTATGATAAGAGTATATGGTGAGGCTATCTGTAATAGTAAATAAAAATGTACTCACTCATTCCCCTATGATTTGTGTGCAATAGTAATGTTGCACACTTCATTATGAACTATTTTACCTATATTTAGTGTTCACATTTACTGGTTTAATTTACCCCCTCAATTCTTAGAATACTGATGATAAGTGTCAATTTTTCTTTTTCACATTATTAAGGAGTATGATATTTTAAAGTGTAATGAGGTAAAAAATAATATTTTAATGTGTAATGAGGAGTTGTATTAATGTTGAGTGTATGTCCATGTTTAGTTAGTTGAGTATAATAATATTATTGTGTGTATCACATCAACAAAAAAAAATATACTTCGTATTGTGACGAACTAAAATGACAAAATGCGCAGTGAAAGAGTAATGAGGGATCAAGTGGTTGGTTAAATTTTTATTCCAAAATTTAGTACATACATGTAATTGTATTTCAATTTATGATTTATTTTATTCATAGATTGAGTTTTTACTTGACATATATTAATTGATCTGGGAAAAGAAGATGAGATAAGACACAGAATGATACTTCTCTTTCACACAAAAAGTTTTAGACTCTTCTAATTAGTTTATCCGATAAGTTTCACACCCGTTAAAAAAAATACACTTTTATCCGATAACTTTAAAGATTATTTTAATTTATTTTTGTAACACTTTTTCTTATACTTATAATATTATTTTTTACTTTTTTATTTACTAAAAATACTAAAATATCCAAAAAAAATTAATAAAGTTAATTAAATAGTTTATTACTTATAGGTACAATTTATGTACCTATATTAATACTAGATACACAGGTAAATTATATATTAGTAAATACCACTTTTATACTTATTTTAATTATATTCATAAATTAATCTAAAAGAATGATTTATAATAATAATTATTATTATTATTATAATAGAAAGTTAAATATATCCCATTAATTTCTCCACAAAAATAGGTGGAGATAATTAATTTTTTAAAATCTTACGAAGATCTAACTTAATCCATTTGAATACTTAATCTGAATACACATTTTGCATACCTGAATTTTAATCAATTTTTATACCCTCATCTGAATACATATTCTGCATACCCATTTTTCAATTGGTGTGGGACATCAGTTATGATTAAAAATTTATATATTCAGAAATTTGTTGTTCAAAATTTATGTATTCAAAAGATTTATGATCAATATATTTGTAAAAATATTTATGTTCATTATGTATTCAAAAATCACATACTCAAAAAAAGAACCCAGCCCTCTCGTACTAGGGTTTGCTCCAATTTATGTATTCAAAAGATTTATGATCAATATGTAAAAAGATTTATATTTAATATATTTGTATTCACAAATTATATACCTAAAATCTTCTTTCACGTTACGTTGTTGTTGAGAAAGAATTGGAGTAATGATTGAAAATGGAAACGTGGATATTTTTTAATTTTATAACTTAAAATTAACTCATTTATCTTGAATACATGTAGGACAAGTGTGACTTTTAATTATATTATTTTGTAGTGGATAATAATAAAAAAAAAAATTGTATCTAAGAGTAATATTCATGTATAATTTGTATTGAGCAGTAATAATTCATTAATTAAAAAAATCTTAAACAACATGGAATAGTAAATGTGAAACTCATTCCATAATACTCCCTCCACCCTCAAATGTGTCATTTGTTTTTTTGCATATAGATTAAAGATTATTACTCTCTCCGTCCCATAATACTTTTCTCACTTTCCTCATTTGTTTGTCCCACAAAACCTTCCACCCTCAAAAAAAATGAAACATCACTTTATTCAACAAGCTCAAAAGTTACTTTAATTTCAAATTTGCCACTCATTTTTCACACACATATCATTGCTTTATACTTTTTTATTACCTAAAAATACTACAATACCCTCCAAAGTCAATAAAGTTGGTCAAAAAGTGCAACTTTTCTTAAACAACGTAGAACAGTAAATGTGAAAAGTTTTTCGAGACGGAGGGAGTATTATTTAATGCGTAGTGACTAATTATATTAGTGGGTGTGTTATCCTATTTTTTTTATTAATGATGTATGTGAATCTCATTAATCTAAAAAGGGAAATAAAACCCTTTTTAGCAGACGTGAAAATGGCAAAATGAGATTCTTACCGCGAACGGATAGAGTAGTTGAGATAGTCTGTAATTCCGGTTCACCATGGCACTCTAATTTTATAAAATACTTCTTCCGTCCCATAATACTTTTCATATTAACTGTTCCACATTATTTAAGAAAATTTGCACTTTTTAATCAATTTTAATGATTTTTGAGGGTATTATAGTATTTTTAGATAATAAAAAAGTATAAAGTAATGATATGTATGTGAAAAATGAGTGACAAAATTGAAAGTAATGTAACTTTTAAGGTTGTTAGATAAAGTAATGTTTCTTTTTTAAGGTGTGAAAAGTTTTGTGAGATAAATAAATGAAGAAAATATGATACGTATTATGGTACGGAGAGTAATATCTAATTCTAATCAAGGAGTAATGGGCAATGGAATCCATGACCATGTTGGGAAAAAAAAAACTGCCCTACATTTTATGATATTTGCCAAAAAAAAAGACAAAATGTAATTGATTCGATTGATAACTCGACAAAAAGGAATAAATCTATGATTCGTTTGTTCATATTTTTATGATTCGATTCATAACTCGATTAAAAATTTTAAATTAAATTACAAAACGAGTAAAAAATATTTTTGTCATTAGGATATTTTAAAACTTATCACTATATGTAGAGTACTAAAAAAATTTGTTAAACACAGTATATAAAAATTTTAATACATAGTCTCTTTTCATATTGCACATTTTCTATTTTGAATTGTCCAATAAAAATTTGCATCTCCTTGAAGAAATAAAAAGTTAAAATAATCATCATTCCTCGTATACTTTACTTATAAAAAAATCATCCCTACTTTAACATTTATTGTATTTATTATAAAAAAAACTCTCATAATATACTACTAACATATTTAGCCTACTTTATCATTTATTATGCTCCACTTATTATAAAAACTATCATAATATACTTTTCTTAATTTTTCGTGTCGAGCCTTACATGAATAGAGTACTGAGTATCAAGTAACCATTAACATAATGACCAACATCCATCAGCCAACAATAAAAAGTCAAAAGAAATAACTCCATTTTTATTCTTTTCCTTATTTGGACCAACATAAATCAGCATCTAAATAATTAAATAAATATACATATATTGTAGAGGGAATGCTCGACAGTGACCATATTGTATAATGATTTTTTATTTTTATTTTTTTAATCATATTTTTAAGAGAAAATTGCAGTAACTGGCCCATACATTTTTTTTTCAAATTTCGTTTATACCCCAATTTTAGTGATAAAACTTGAAATGTTTTAACTTATAAAATATCCCTAATTCGATTAAAATAAATTACTCAATTGTATATTTATTAATTTGATTGTACATATTTTATGACTCGATTATATATACTAGGTGTTACATAGTTATGACTCGATTAAAAATTTTAAATCAAGTAAAGGCTATTTTCGACTTTGGACATTAAAACATTTATAAAAAACATGGCATTAAATAAAAGTTGCTAAAGAGGTTAGGGTAAGTAATTTTTTCCCCCTAAATTTAAGTATATACTCCTATATGTTTAAAAATGTCCGATTTAACTCAAATAATCTTAACTCGAATGTTAATTTCGATAAAATAAATAACTCGCTTGTACATATTTTTTTTTATTCGATTGTACATATTATAACTAGATTAATATTTTTAAATAAAATAAAAAATCGAGTCTAACATATTTTCATCATTTTTATTTAATATATAAAAAGTTATTGACTACTAAATTTAAAAGGGTATTGTGAACCCTATATTGAAGATAACTTAATATTGCTAATAAAAATTGGCCAAACAAACATAAATCAACCTACACAAACAAAAAAAGAATACCCAAAATTTAATTTCTACAACTACCTTGCCCTAGACATGTACCCCGGTTCGGAACCGGCGGTTCCAACGGAGGGGGAACCGGAACCGAACCGGGGAATAAGGTGGACGGTTCGTGAACCGCCGGTTTTCCAGTTTTTTTCTTTATGTTATATTTATACATCATACATGTGTTATCAGTTATTATGTATAATTTATTTATTAAATAAGTGAAAGAAACATGTGTAATTGAAAATTGAAATATTGAATTTGAATTAATATAATAATAATAATATCATTAAAATTGAAAACATGATATTGATGTTGATGTATGCATTATGCAATATTCAATAATGCAAGTAAAAATTTTAAAGTTGATATTAAATTCACAATAATCATACAATATTAATTAATGTGATCACATAAAAATTTAATTATTAAAGTCTAAACCATTACAATTTACAAATGTAGAAGTGTAGAGAACACTACAAGTTTACTTCCATGTCAACTACTCTATTATTACACTTCAAAAATTTTAAAAATACAAACTTTATAAGATAAATACAACAACATAATAGGGGGGAAAGGACTTGAGCTTAAATTTAGGGTTAAACTTGAAAATTCAAGTTCAACTTAAATTTAAGTTGTCTACGTATCCTCGAAAGGAATCAAAGCCCACATAGTTCTCTTAACTTACCTCAACTTACCTCTTTGGCTCGGTGGAGGTGAATGGTGATGGCCTTTTTTGTTTACTCTACCAATCTAACTCGCTTCCATATTCCGTAATTTCATCATCCGATCGGTCTTCTTCATTTTGATGTTGAATCCGTCTTTCCGCCTTTGACCAATCATCAAGCAAACACAAATTTTGTAAATTTGCCACACTTAAATTGGATCGTGTCGGATCCAAAGTGAGATTACCAAGACTAAATGCTTGTTCGACGGCAACCGTAGAGGCGGGAGATGCAAAAACCTCTTTTACAATCAATGATAAAATAGGGAATGACTTTATTCTCCTTGACCACCACTTCAAAATATCAAAACTAATTCCGTTTGTTTCAAACTCAAAAGTGTTAGTAAAATAATAATCAAGTTCTTGAAAAAGATTAGATATAACTCGTGCACGTTTTTGAGATATAGCATCATAAAAACTATAAATTTTTGAAGAGCATCATATTTCCTAGAATTATCAACACTATCACTACTATCATCACCACTAGATTGATCATCGTTCGTATCATTTTGTTCTTTATACTCCTTAAAAAGATCATTTAGTAGATTATAAGTACTTGCAACTATGTCTTTAGGATTAGGAGCTTGTTGTCTAGTAGGAGAATCACAATTAGCATATAATGAATCATAGTAAAGCGTTAACAATTCTTCTAAACCATCCGTTCTAATACGTGGGTCCAACAATTTAGCAACTAAACACAAGTTCGGGATTTGAAAAAAATATTTTAACCACTTAGATTTCATGGAAAGAATAGCATTTGACAACAACGGGTGTGCTTCATTAGCACTAAAAACCATTGCAATTTTAACACAATTATCAACAACTAAATTTGAAGTAGGATAATAAACACCGGATAGTTCTTCCGTAGCATCATTAAAAATTTGCAAAACATCACATAGAGTGTAACATGTGTCCCATTGATTAGCAAACAAGATTTGACCACCCGCATCTTGTAAGTAAGAAGCACAAATATGATCTTTATAATCAAAAGAGTCATGCAACATTTTATACGTCGAATTCCAACGAGTTGAAACATCTAAAGGAAATTTTTTTGGGTGAATGTTCACAGATTGACAATATCTTTTCCACCTTTTAGTAACGGAAGGGTTTCTCATTATATACTATATAGCACTTTTAATAGGTTGAATGTGTGTTTTCAAAGCACTTATATCATCTTGAACACATAAATTCAATATATGACAAATACATCTAACATGAAAAAATCTACCACCAATTGATGGTTTGCAAATATCAATAAGACTTTCTAAACTAGTCGTATTAGCACTAGCATTATCAAATGAGATGGTAAAAATCTTTGTAACTAAACCATATTCTTGCAAAATAGTACTAATTTTGTGAGCAATATTAACGGTGGTATGAGGAACATCAAATGATCTATAAGCAATTAATCTTTTTTGCAAATTCCATGAACTATCAATCAAATGACAAGTAATATCCATATAATCCGCTTTTTGCCAAAAATCGCTCCAAATATCCGAACATATAGACACTTTATGAGGTAATTGTTGCAAATTTTGTTTTAAAACCAAACCATACTCTTTAACAACTTTAGCAATACCAAGTTTACATTTATTACGATGCAAAGGTGGGGCTTGAGGATTTAAAGTGAGATTTACCCAATCTTGAAAAAAAACATTATCGGCAAAGTTAAATTGAAAATGTTTGGTGCACATAAGTTTAAGGTATAATCTCAAATAATTAGATTCATCAAATTTAAAAATAGTGTTACCCGACGCCGATGAACCTTCTCCTCCGGAAGAGGCCGTGAACCCTCGTCCTATTTGTGTTTGACCGGTTGAGATGTCAATCTTGTCCGGATGCTTCGAGTTGATGTGCTTGATGAACGTTCCATATCCTCCGTCATGCTTGAATTTATACTTCGTGCCACAATAGTTGCAAATAACTTTGAATTCATTCGAATTCTCAATCGTCTCCTTCTTGAATTGAATGGAAAATATATTGGAACGTAACACTTGTGGAGAACTTCGAGTCGATCCTCCGCCTCCGCTAGAGCCTCCGGCTCCGTCTCCGGTACCCGTACCACCCGAGGTTGGTTGACTTCCACTCGCCCTTTGTTGTGATTGACCTTGAATATTATCGTTGTCGTCGTCGGAGGGGAAATCATCTCCAAGTATCTCCCTAACATTCAAGTTGAACAAATGAGGGGAGATTTCTTCACCCGAAGGAATATTTTCAAGTTCAATATCTTCTACAGTTGGTGGAAGTTGGCGTGGAGGTGGTGGAGGACAATTTAAGGTGTTGGGTATGGATTTTCCTCTAGAAGAAGAAGGTAAGGCACGGGATGAAGAAGAACCTCTTCTAGGCATTTTTTTTAGATTGAAAAAACTAAAGGATGAATATATAGGATTTATGAACTAAAACTAAGAGACTAGAAGTAGAAGTATACTAATTAGTAGTATATGTGTGGGAAAGAATAGAAAATGATAATGAGAGAATAGAAATGAAAGTGATAATAAGAGAATTGAAATAAAAGACTACAACTTTTTTTTTAGTTTGATATATATGAACTAAAAAAGAAACTTGAGAGTTGAGATGAGATTGAAAACTTGAGTAGTTGAGTAGAAATGTAGAATCAATCAAGAATGTGGAATAGAAGAAGAAGTAGTGTAGAGAAGATAGTATAGTAGTAGATTGAATGTAATGTTGTGTGCCCAAATTGATCACACTTGGGGGGTATTTATAGAGGATTGGAAGTGATCTCATCCATCCATTTTAAATTTTAAACACAAAAAAATCTCAACCCTTGAATTAAAAAAAAAAAAACCGGGCGGAACCGCCAGTTCCGCCCTCCATCTCAGCCGTTGATCTTCAACGATCACACGATCTCGGCCGCACGTTTGAATTTTCAAAATTCAAAAATTCCCGCTCCAAAAAAAAATCGAGGAACCGCCGGTTTAACCGTGAACCGGAGAACCGGCGGTTCCGACGAACCGGCGGTTTGAACCGCCGGTTCCGGTTCGTGCGCGGCTGGAACCGAAACCGAACCGTGTTCTACCGGTTTCGGTTCCTTTTTTTCCGGTTCCGGAACCGGCGGTTTCCTGGTTGGAACCGCCGGTTCCGGTTAATCGGTGCATGTCTACCTTGCCCCCACCAACCAATCCATCTTTCAAGTCAAACCATATGTTTCACATTTAAAACTATGATTAAAAAGAAAATATATAGTCAAAGTTTAAATTAATTTATAGTTTTATTACATTACGAAGGAAAATTGCAAAATTTTATATATTTATATTTTCAGGTACTAGAACAAATACAGAGAATAATTTGATATTGGTAATTAATAGGGAATGCAGCATTAAAAAACAGAATGTGATTTGAAGAGATTCAACGCAAAAGAAAATATACCGTGTGAGATTGATATTAATAAACAGGGAATGCTGCATTACAAAGGACAGCTAAATTCAAAGAGAAATTCTAGAAAAATAAAAAAATACTATTGTATATAGAAAAATAAAAGAGGAGTCCTGCACCTATGCACGGTAAGTCTGGACAGCCTTAAACGTTTGATTCAATCTTAATTTAATTTACATTATTAAATAAAATAATAATAAAAAATTAACTACCCACCATACCCTATTTTAAACTTATCAATCCCTCAGTGCACCCCAAAATCATCAATAGATCTATAGAAGAGTTATATAAAAAATAATAAATAAATAAAAATAATAAATAAAAACTCAAAATAGAAGAGAGCTGAAGAGTTGTATGTACTAAAAGTTAATTTATTTGAATTTTCTATTAATGAAAAAAATTAATACTTCATCCTCCTATCACAAGAAGTGTATTTTGTTATTTTCGTCCGTCCTAACACAAGAGTTGCATTTATCTTTTTAGTAAAAGGGACCCACACAAAACAATTATTATACCCTTATATGACCCACACACCACACTAATACATCTACCCACTTTATTTAAAATATTATTTCTCTCTCTTCATCTACACATCAAATACTCCATCCGTCTGTTTATAAGGTATCCATTTTACTATTTTTGACGTCCCCTTCAAATGTATCTATTTCCCCTTTAGTAAAAAAATACACAATATGGTCCACCACTTTCCTCTAATACAACTATCCACTTTACATATAATAATAATAATACTCATTAATTAACGTGCAAAAAGCAAATGAATAACTTAGAATCAGACGAAAAAAATATTATATCCCTTAATTTATGTGTCAAAAAGTTTTGCCACCCTTGTGTGGGACGGAGGGAGTATTTAATTTGCTATACATTTTTATTTAAGAGACAATATATTTTTTTTCTTAAGAAGATGACTCTTAAATAAAAATACATAGCAAATTAAATACTAATTAATTCATTATATAAAATTTAAACAAATTAACTTTTATAATAAATGAATAAATATTTAATAATTTATTTGCGTTCAAAATCAATTATAGAAAACAAAAAAAAAATCAGGAGAAAGAAGAGTTCAAAAGATTTTAAGATAAACGTTTTTTTTTTTTTTGACGGAGATTTTAAGATAAAAGGGGAGCTCATAAAATTTAAAGACAATGCGGAACTTCAAAACAATTACTACAAATTATAGAAATATAAATAGTACGTATATGGAATATTAAGATTAGTTTCTTTTGTTTATGAGTGTATAAGGTGTATAAAAGTATAGCATTTTGTCCTAAATAATATACATTTTTATTAATATAAGAGTACATTTTTTTGTCAAAAAAAGTCGACTAAAATATGAATAGCATAAATGTTTGATTAAAAAAATAAAAAAAATCCCAAAAAATCAAGGATACACATTACATACTAAATGGTATATCATTTCATTTAATAATAAAGGGTAGATCATGAGATTTAAGGTATGATGTCCCATTACACGCAAGTAATTAATGAGATAAGGAATAAAACAGGGAAAATATTGTTTCTGAAGAATGAATCAAAATGGAAACTCGTACATATGTATAGACATATTCATATTCATACATATGTAAAAAGGAATAAATACATATTTTATGCCACTTGTCTATGGTCAAATTTTTAACTCATGATTACTATGCTACAATTAACTTAAAAAAAAAACTCGAAATTCGAGTAGGGCTACTCATTTAGTATCACTTCTTTGCAAGGCAAATTCGAATATTAACAAAAATAAAAATAAAAAATAATTATAAATTATATCTATTAATAACATGTAAAACTCAACAGAAAGTAACAACAGCCTCAATGCAGAATTAAAATAAAGAACTATGGATCAAATCATATACAAGCAATATTGGTATATAGTACAAGAATTTCGAGACTTCATCCGCAAATCTTCAAGAAAAATAAGCATGAAACTCTTCGTGCCGTTTAGAACAGCCAATGTTTCCGCCTAGGCTTGAGTGGCAACGGAGCATCTGCAACAAGAAAATATAAATTTCTTAATGCCATAGTCAAGACTGCACCTGAAATTACACACCCTTCTCCAGTACACGATTTTATTAGGGAATATGAGATGTGAAGAGCTTCAAAAAAGTAGATTTCAAATCAATTTATTCCAAATTTCTCAACGACTAGCACATACTGAGAGTCATGGGTTTCAAATATATAACAGTCAAATACCTTCAATAAATTATGCTAATATGGTTTTCAAAATCATCACCAGATTCGTCAACCCAAAAGAAAAAGGTTTCTGGTTTCTACTCGTCTTGATTTGTCCATTATTTCCTTCAACTTTTATTATACAAACATTAATGGAAGGAATTAAGCTCTATCTAGTAGGTTGTACTAACCTTGCAGTTCATATAGCGAATTGTAGTGCACCTCAGACCAAAAGCTTAGCCAAAGCTCTGCAACAAACGCACATGAAATTAGTGAACGAATGATTATAGCATTAAATCACCATGTTTTATGGCTTCACATTAAATAGTATTTCACTCGAGCAACTTTTTATACCTCGAGCAGGGGTTTGATGCTGTGGAACAATTTCAATAAAGCAAGTCTCTCTGAACGATGTTAATAGACAGATCTTTGCTGCAAACTGCATTACATCAATCAGTAAATTGATGCTCCATGCTTCATATATATATGAGATATTACTCAACATGCCTTAACATGAGATGGTTCATTCAAGGAATATGAGAGAATTCTAGGAGATCATTATCTTGGATTGTGAACAGAGAAAAGAAATCAAACCATGTAAGTTCACGCCATCTGAAAACATGATACTATGAAATGACGAAACCTTTCAGCAGAGTATTTTTTAATGTACAAATATCTTAATTGAAGATTTTATAGATGATTTATCTATCTATGGTAGAACATTTTGATAGTATAACTTTTAGATTATTACCTTATTTTTAGCAAGTTAATGTCATGTGCTGTAATATTATGATGCTAATAAAATAATGAGATAATGGTCAGAAACAGCTCAATAAGTGAGTTACCACATGAAAAATGTGATTTCAAGAGTCAGAAGGTTGACATTGAGGAGGAAGCGTGTTAAAATCCATCCCCACTAACTAATATTTCTAGTCTCTTTTAACAGAGCAGATCCATCTATAGTTATATTTTTAGAGTTTATGTTATATATTCGCAGCAATTAATTACTACCCCCCTGCATTCACACATTTTTTCCTTTATTTTGAGTAACATGTGGATTTGCTATTCACTCCACTCCATTTAGCACTAAACTGGTATAAATTCTCTTAGATCAATCAAATCGTTAGTTCCTCAAGTGAGAAAGAGAACGTCCAACATAATTCTGATTCTTGATGTCATCTGATGTCTAATCCTTCTGACATCATAAGATCTGAGACTGTCCACATCCAAAGACTTTGAAGTCTTTGCAAACTTAGCAGAAAATGAAATCTCAATATGAAAGAACTCTAAATCTGCAAAGAGAATAAATAAGGTTATCAAATAGAAACCTACAAAGATTACTGAACTCTAAGAGTGTAAGTTGAATCTAAACATAAGTTAGAGAATTAGCTGCTTTTGAAAATTTTCCAAATAATCCTTTTCTTTAGTTACATGCATGAGAAATATCTCAAGTTTTGAATCACAGATATGTTTCATATTCCCCATTTTGCCACTTAAACTCAAGTTTCAAGCAAACAAAAGCAGATTAAGTTTTAGATAATTTCAATTAAAGCAACATAGCAAGAATCACAAACTTTAGGACTGAAAATAAAAATTACTGGCATTAAGAGTACTCTACTTTATCAGCTGCTGCTTGTAGTGTAACATGGTCACCCCATTCTCCTGACCTAAAATCAATATAATGGAGGCAAATTTCAGAAGAACATTATATTGTTTGGATCACTAGAATCAAGCAGAAAAAAGTACGTACTTAGCCATTTTCTTATAATAGTGTTTGAACTTCATGGGTACATAAGCTTCATAAAAAGCACGATTATCTTTAAGCTGAAAAAGAAATGTGAAAAAAAAATTAGAAAATTACGATTTTTTTATTACTAAAATCAAGTTGGCTATATTATCAACAAACTTTTGTGAAAATTACAGAATCTTAAGGAATAGACAGCTACAAAGATGATATGGGTTAGGAAGTAACAGAATTTACAAGGTAGATGACCTGGAGGTGTATACGGGGATGATGCTTGTAGCACCATTAGCCCCACGTGCAGTCATTTTAATGGCCCAGATAAAATAGTGGACAAAGCAAAATCGATCAGGTGATACATACCAAAGCATCAGATATTAAGATTTGACTAGATGCCTCATAAAACACAGGTCAACTAAGTGCCATTTGGCAAAAGATATAAATTTTATTTCCTCAATTGAGATAAAACCAAATTGAGAAATATCTCGGTACTAAGAGGATAGATATAGACATCACCATAATCTATGAGTTAACACAAAAAGATACAAGAAGGACAGGTAGCCTGAAATATAATAACTAAAGCACCTAATTCTGTATATACAAACCTGTTTCACAACCTCCTTACGCACATGCTTGTGGTACTCAGGAGATCTATAAATCTGATCTGAAAGTGCACGAAACTACAGGAAAAAAAAAGTCATTGGATCATTGACGAAAATCTAATCTTGCTAAACAGTAGCACAAACCTGACAATTTCCATCTCCAGACACCTTCACCTCATATAAACCATAAACATTTACCCTGCACATATTGATCAGAAGTAGCCTTCTTCAGTGAATATTAACAGATAAAATGATTTCAGGTATATATTCATGCTGGTGAAACTTAAGAGCTAATAATCAAATATCCTGTCTTTTTTTCAAAAATTCTGATGTAAATATCTATTCAAAAGAGATCATTTTGATCTTTTTTTTTAGATAAATTTTATAATTTTATGAGTTAAGTTTAATATTTAAGAAATTAATAATCTTAGCTTCAAGGAAGGTCTAACAGTCAAAATTCCAACTATTCCTTCCTATTTCCAGTTACAAGTTTGTTAACATCATATAATTATCTTTTCAGATTATCTTAATCTATTCATCAGGGTTTATCATTTCTTATGATCTGCATCCACAGCCTACAAGTATTTTCTTTTATGTACAACCTAAAATTTTGAACGTTCATAGTTTTAGCAACTGAAATATTTTGGAACCTAACTCCTTTCAGTAGCAAAAAATATGATGAATAAAGTTTTATTGTAAACACAGCCTAAAGAGTAATAATTTCATTATTATCAGCCAAGCGGTTATTCTGATCATATACAGGTATTAAAGTTAAAGAACTTAAAGTGACGACAATTAGCATAACCAGCACAACTATTGCCAACATATAATATGCGTTTATGCACTTCAGTCAGCTTATGAAAGTTATCATCCTATCAAAGATCACGACGTTGAAATATTCTGTTTACATGGACCCCAAACCATATATCGAAACAGAAACCTTTCCATTTCATATTTAGAAACAAAAAAAGATAGTGCTTGATTAATCATGGACACAAGGAAGTACCTCTGAAGGAGCCGTTGATAATCCAAATTTGAATCACTTGTGGAAGGGAAGTGCATATTTATCCTTGGAATGTGCTGGAAATGCATGGAGATCTATTTATTCTAAAATAAAGGCACTGGCAATATAAAAGAAGATACCAAAAGATTATATTATTACTAACTAGAAATCCATAAAATACAGTTGATTATGCATAAATGTCAATAGAATACAGTTCAACAGCAAAAGGAGTATATATAAAGACCGTGATTTTTATTTTGGTACTGCATTGACAATTACAAGTAAATTTATGATCAAGGGTTCTTACAGGAACAGGTGCAAGATTGGATAGGCGTCGACCAACTGCACCATCTAATTTAGCGTATTCTTCAGAGAGTACAAGAGCAATCATCTTATCATCCTCTACATCTTGCTGACTGCTCATAGAAGTCGAACTCGATGAACCATCATCAAAAGTTGCTCCATTTCTCATTGGTTAGGAAAAATATATATTTGCTTCCTGAAGTTAATTAACACTGCAAGAACACATATACGGAATGACATTGATTAACGTCTAGTCAATGTCAATGGCTTAAGCATCAAGTACAATCAACAGCTTCTTAAAATAGGCTTCGTTATTTCCCTCCAATAAGATAAATAAATACTTATTCACTAGGAGGAGAACAATTTTTAGGATTAAATCGCTTTTAAAAGTCATGGGAGGGGAACAATCAAACAACCCCAAACTGCCAAGAATATTACAGACAAATACTAACAACGTTTCTTGACTTACTCATGACCACTAAGCCATTAACCCATCCAGACGCAATTCAGTGAATTGCATTCTCGTGTGAAAAGCATAAACCTGTATTACACCATCAGCACATCCACCCACAGAAGAAAACTTCAATTTCTAGACACTGTCGTTTCAAATTCGATACGCATGACAGTAAAGACTGATCCTAGAATTTGATGGATGGTGACAAGTGCCAAAATCAATCAACGATTAAGCAGCGGATGCCGAAAAACAAAAGCAAAAACAAAAAAAGGGGAAAAAAACGCAATCAAAATTTGTGAATCATCCTCATGCATCAAACAGATTGGAGAGTCCGATGCGAGTGCAGAATTCCGTAGAAACATGGTGGATTGGCGATTTTACCTGAGAGAAATCGGCAAGGATGAGGAGGATTGGATTGAGGAAGCCGAATTGGGCGATCAAATACCGAATTTCCTCTATGGCATCACTTTCTCAACTGTCAAATCTGCAGGGCAAAATGAGAGGCGGTTTCCACTTATTTTAATTGGTGTGGTTGGTAAACCGTGCTCTTATTCATTGCATCACGCCTTAGCCATGCTATCATTGTTATGAATAAAGTCAACCCTACTGTAGATATTGACTATATATAAATTTGCAAGTTATACGTGATACTGTCTAATGTGAATTTTATTCTACTTTTTTTCAAAATGATTTGCAATTTATTATTAAATTAAAAATATATATATTTTTTATTCTTACATAAGGATTCACAATTTTACACAAGAAAGACTAGGGAGTATATTTTTTCTTGCCAGAATACTCTATTAAATCGTGAGAAGATAGAGAAATACAAAACTTTATTCAAATTAATGTGTATATGCAATGTGTGTTGATATATGTAAAAAGATAGTATTAATTTATGTGAGAGATAAATGAAAAAAATGCAGGATAATGAGAGAAATACAGTTTTTTTAATAGAAGCATTGTTTTTTTTTTTTTTAATAATTTTCAAGTGAGTCTATATTCGTACCATTTCGATTTAGGTATTAAATGTGATTCATAATACTTAAATAATCCAAAGACTATTTGGTTCATCTGCATTTATTTATCGATGTTGTCTGATTTATGCTCATTGAATAAAACTACATAAATGGAGTACAAAATATTGGTGGTGCCGACTGGCAACGATTTTTTTTTTTTTTATGACATATTATTCAACATTTCCTATAACATCGTTTATTTATTTTTATCGTGCGCTTTAATCAATTGGTAGACTAATTAATTTGGAGTTGATAATCTATTGATTATAAGTGAACACTTTCTATTCAAACAATAACTTTTGTTTGATATATACTCCTAGTTAAGAATATAATCAAGTTGGAGCCGAGCTTTTGGCATATTGAACACATGATATTATTAGTAAATATTAAACAATCAACTTTAAATGGGAGTAATAAAATGTAGAATGATATATAAAAATATTTAAAACATCACCTAAATTATTAGGTATGTATATTAATATAAAATATTTAATTATGAATAATAATAAATCAGTAAAATATTATATTAATCAAACTCTTAACGAGCTTGTTCACAAACATGCTAAAACGAACACTAACTAAGTCATTTCATTAACTTTTGACAAACACGTTATCTAATGCTCAAGTTTTGCTAGTTTATAAAACGAACTTAAAAATAAGTCTCGTCAGTGTTCATTCGACTAATAAAATGCACATAAACAAAATCTTATTGAGTCGATTCCCTAGCTGACCATTAGTTGTTGATTGCAATAGAGACATTTTACTCTAACTAATGCATTGTTATTTGATTCACATGTTGAATAATATAAGAGAGAAATTATTCACTAAATTTATATAGATAAGACTCATCGCTCACTATCGATTTCAAATCAAAATTTTGCATTCTATATGAATTGATCAATTATATATTAGTTGGAGATATCTGTATGAACTGACCACTTAGTTGTTCGTCGCACTTGATTGATATGCTTATTTAACATTTTCTATATAAAAAAAACTCAAAACCCTCATCACTGTCATGAGAGTGTTTCCTGTACAATTAGTTTCTAGTGATTTTGTTGCAAATTATGTTCAAGGACCATATGGCGTAAGCAAAGCATTTTAGGTTGTTTATTTAATAGCATTACAGGTATAATGAGGTTAGATTAGATACACTTAATTATAAAATTTGGTCACCTAGTTCTTTTTTATCTCTTTTCCCAAGTTGGTCACCTAGGTCTACGTTATTGTAGCATCATATAGTATGTATAAATTATACAAGGCGTTAATTTATTTTCTCAGATGGGTATTAATGAATTAATTAATAAATGAATTAAATCAAAGCAGCACATACACATTTATTTTTAACTTTAAGGTTACTTTAACACCTAAAAAAATATCTATCTATCTATATATAAAAATAGGTCTATTTTTTTTTTTTATAAAAAATTTACTCCAATTTTAATTTTACTGTATTTAGAAGTATTTCAATTTCAATCTTAAGGAATAACGTTATTCTTTTAGGAGACCAGGAGATAGAGTTAAAAAATAAATAAATAAATAAACAAAAAAAAAATACACATTTGGTTATTAGGCTAGGAGATGGTAGAATTCTAGAAGTTAAAATCCTCACAAGTAATAAGCATACATCCCTAGTCCCTACAATTTTAAATAGTTACACATTTTATGTAAAACTGTTTTTATATTTTTTAAATAGTTGTTATTTTCTTTAAAATATATAATTATAAAATTTCATACAAAATGATAGTATATAACTTTATATTTATATATGAAGAATGAAGAGTTGGTCTCGTCCCCGATGACATACCGTACCCTCATGAGAACACAAGAATTTATAAGTGTCTTGGGGTACACAAGCTTTTACAATGAGTGAATTGTTCATAAAATAATTTAATATACAATTACTGTCAGGAGCGTTTCCTCGTTGAAGGGTGGGGGGCTTTAGCCCCCCTGAATTTCTCCCTATATATAAATAGTATTTTTAGTTAATAATAATGATTAATTAGGTTTTTTAATAATAATAATTTTAATTCCTCGAGCATTCTTCTAATTATTCTTGTACACTTAATCAGACCTTTTTACACATTAATAAAGAAACACCTACCACATTAATCAAACCTTATTACACATTTTCTTAATTATTCTTACACAATTAATTTTTCATATTGAATCAATGAAAATTATTGTCTCCGCTTATTTTTTTAGTTATACACATTGAAAAATGTATCCAAATATCTCTAAAAATATTTTTATAGCAATTTATGTTTTTATATTGCACTATTTTATATTCTCATCCTCCCACATTTATCATCATATTCGCCACATAATAACTTGCACCACTTAAAAAATAATATCACACCTTAAAATATATTTTAATTTAAAAATAATACTCCCACCTAACACATGTTACATACTCTATACTTTACTATTTAGAAAGACTAAGTAATTCTTAAAAAGTCAATAAAACTACTAAAAAAAATTCTCCCATTTATCAGGGCTTGTATGAAAAAAATTAGTGTTTTTCTTAAAAAATAATGAAGTTAGGAAAAAAAATTCTCATAGTATGTATCAATCATATCGATGCAAGTAAAAAAAATTTTAGCCCCCTATAAAATTGGTCTAGCTCCGCCCCTTATTACTGTTACTTTTAATTGTAATAATATTATAATTTGTTATTTGTCTTGTATAACTGGAATGATACTTAAATGGTCTCTGAAAGTTTTTTCCTAAAAAAAATATGAAAAATAAAGTTATTTTCTTTAAAAGATATAATTATAAAATTTCATACAAAATGATAGTATATAACTTTATATTTATATATGAAGAATGAAGAGTTGCTCTCATCCCCAAGAATACACTGTATCCCATGAAAACATAAGAATTTATAAGTGTGTAGAGGCACACAAGTTTTTACCATGAGTAAATTGTTAATAAAATAATTTAATAATTACTTTTAATTGTAATAATATTATAGGAGTAATTTGTTATTTGTCTCGTATAACTGAAATGATATACTTAAATGGTCTCTGAAAGTTTTTTCCTAATAAAATGACTTAAATTACAAATTTATTTGTTTAGAGGAAATATGACGGGTGTGGGAGGGTATAGATACATATGTGTGTATAATATTAAGCCGAATAGGGCGTCAACACTTGGATAGCGGTGCCGAAATCAGGGGCGGGAGAGAGTCGCAGAGGAGAGAGAGAGAGAGAGAGAGAGTAGAACCGTCGATTGCGTGGTAACTGATGGGCTCTTAAATTTTGAACGAATGAATTCCATCGACCTCCACATCAAGGTCGCGCAAGCTGTCCACGTCCTCAATCACGACTCCCAATCCTGCAACCGCGTCGCTGCCAATCAATGGCTCGTTCACTTCCAACAAACTTCTGCTGCTTGGGAGGTAGCCACTTCCATTCTCACCTCCGACCACCACCGCCACCACCAGCTCTTCGCCGATTACGAAGTCGAATTCTTCGCCGCTCAGATTCTCAAGCGGAAGGCATCATATTTCTCTCTCTCTCTCTCTCGATTTGCGCTGCCCTAATTTGTAATTTGATGAACTTTTTTAATTTCTATCTCTCTAGATCCAAAATGAAGGGTGTAATTTGCATGTTGGAGCGAAGGATGCGTTACTGAATGCTCTGCTCTTAGCTGCTAAGAGATTTACTTCAGGACCTCCTCAGGTGCCTTTTAAGTAGTAGTATTCAGGTTTCTTACGCTATAAATTGGTATTTATTGGCCAGTTGTTTGCTGAAATTCTTTTGTGTTCATTTGAGCAGCTCTTAACTCAAATCTGTCTTGCAATCTCCACGCTTGTACTTCATGCTGTAGAGCATGGGAAGCCTATTGAGAAGCTCTTCTACAGCCTGCAGAATTTGCAGAGCCAAAATGACGGAAACTCTGCTGTTTTAGAGATGTTGACTGTCTTGCCTGAAATTATTGAAGATCAACATAGTGATTCCCGTGTAACTCCTGCTCGACGTTTTGAGTATGGGCAAGAGGTTTTGCATTCTGATTTCAATTGTATTTTTCATCATGGGTTTTTTTTTTATTTTTACATCATCAGCTTACAATGTAATGTACTTTTGGTAGCTCAGCTTCTTGCGCATACTCCTATGGTGCTTGAGTTTTTGATGCAGCAAAGCAGCCATGCTCAACCTAATGACAGGAGCAGAAAGATATTGCGTTGCTTGCTAAGTTGGGTAAGTAAGTATGTTTTATGTCTTTTACTGTCTAAACCGGACAATGACATCATAATTGGCAACTCCTGGTTTATCCAGATGTTCTAAAAGAGGTAGGAAGTAGTCCCAGTCAAGTAATGGGGTAATAAGTATACTGCTGACTATTATCTCATGAAAACACAAATGCAGCACTTAAGAGTATGTTTGATAGTTGTGATTGGACAGGGATATCAAAAGTTCTGGCGGCAATCCCTGCATTATAGAAAATGGATTGATTAAGAGACACTCTTTCTTGTACACAGATTTGATACTGGAACACCTTCAAGCAGATGCGTCCTTTCAATTCTATCTACTAATAATTAAATGCTAAATATTTAGAAAAAATTCGCTTGCTCTCCATTGTAACAAACAACATGAATGGTTATCATGTGCTTCCCTTTATAATATCATGACTCATCGAGATGTAGATGTAGTTGCAAATTCGTAGATAGGCTATTTTGAACCTAATAAAGTAACTTAACCTGTGTAAAATATCTATAGAAAATTATTATCTATCTCTGTACTAGTTTCTTTGTATGCAACTGTTCTCATAAAGGGTGTGTTTCAATTCCTTTAATGTTATCTGCTGAAGTATTTCTTTTCACTGCATGTTTAATTCTATGTGCTTAGGTTCGAGCTGGTTGCTTTTCAGAGATTCCTCCTGTCTCTTTGCCTGCACCTCCACTTTTTAATTTCGTTTTCAGTTCCTTGCAGGTAATAGATTCTCCTGTTTAGATGTTATACCAATGTTCATAAGAATGATATGTTTTATTAATCCCCCCCCCCCCCCCCCCTTTTGGTATTAATAGGCTGCATCTTCATTTGATCTGGCTGTTGAAGTTCTGATTGAGCTTGTGAGTCGACACGAGGTAATATCCTGTGCTTATCTTTTTTTTTTCTAGAGTATATTTGAATAAGTAAATTACTTAGTCTTATAGTATAAAATAGTATTACTTAGTCTTATAGTATAAAATAGTACAATCCTTCCAAAGAATATTGCCTGATTAACAATCCTCAAGTTCATGCTCATTTTCCCTATCTTGATCATATGCAAGTTCAATGTTGGACCTAATTAAATTTCTGATTTGTATTGTTTATTAAAATGAAATTTTATCTTTTAGAACTGCTCTCTTTGTATGACGTGAATAACAGATTTTGCTTTAATCGCTTATAATTTTGTATTGTTAGGGGCTTTAGTTGATTCCAAATTATTACTATAAATCACAAAAATTTCATGTTGGATTTGCTCTCCTAGGGGTTGCCTCAGGTGTTACTCTGCCGAATCGGATTTCTCAAGGAAGCACTTCTTTTTCCTGCTCTTAAAAGTGGAGATGAGAAAGTGATTGGAGGACTAGCATGCTTGATGTCAGAGATTGGTCAAGCCGTGAGTATCCAAACTTACACTTTGTGTTCAGTACAACATGCTCTTTATATTTATAGACTATTCTAACTGTCAAACATATAAAAGGGACTTAGTTTTTCTTTTCTTCTTTCACTTGACAGTTGGATAACAATTAACCTTCCTGTTTGTATGTAGGCCCCCTTTCTGATTGTGGACGCAAGTACTGAAGCTCTTGCACTGGCTGATGCTGTTTTGAGGTTAGCTATTTTGTTTTCGACAATTTTTGTATTGGGTGCATTGGGATAATGCCACACTCAAATTAAGATTTAATGACATTGGAGTTGTCAATTTATTTAACGTATCATGAATATTGATAGTTGTGTAGCATTTCCAAGTGAAGATTGGGAGATTGCAGACTCAACTTTGCAATTTTGGTATTTGCAATTATACTTTTTCCAATATCCCCCCCCCCCAAACCCCCACACACACAAAAAAGAAGAAGAAGAATATATATTTATATATATATATGGCTTTTCTTGACTTGCGGCAAGCCTGATACATATATAAATAGAACTTGTTTGATCTCGACATACCAGGTGCAGCATTTCTGGGTACATTCTTGGGCTAGAAAGTGCTGAATATAGGAAGAATTTGGAAGAACGCTTTGTTCCTATTTTTTCAGCATTGGTTGATGCCCTTCTGTTGCGTGTTCAGGTCAGTGTTATTATTACGGACATGCTTGATGAATATGTTTCTGGAAGTATTTCATTATCTGAGGTTTTACTTCATCGTTATTTACCATCTTAGATTAATGTTGTTAGTTTGTCTCATTTGTAAGTGAGGTCTACCATGGGACCATCTATTTCTCTTGATTGTTTGTTTTGTTATGACTCCTTTTATTCTTAGTTAGTTTCCTGGTTTTTGTTTGCCGACAATGCTGGCTTCCTTTTAGATACTGCTTTATGGGGTAGAAACTGGGATTCACTGAAGACACTGGATTAGTGCGCTTCTTTGTCCTGTTTATAGCTTTAGTTATTTTTGAACCATTCTGCTGTGTGAAGATATCTTAAGCTTTGGAAAATTACTTATGGCATAATTACTTAATTCTAATAAACAAATTCTGATGTGTTCTTCAGCTACTTTCTATATTAAAGGGTTCCTTTGCCAATCCAGATTGAATTTAATGCTGAATTATTTATATTCTTCGTTCTTGAGAACTGGCACAATATGGCCACTACAAATTCAGGAATTTATTTCTGTTTGGCGGGATTTTTCACATTTGGGCTGGAAGGATAATATCTATTATACTTTTAGTTGGCCTATGGGGAATGTTTTTCCATGTCTACCAAGAGAGAGGTCCAAAACCATTCTTTGTAGCTTTACAGTTCACATATTTAGTGGTATTTGATCTTCATGCAAATTCACAGTCAGTATACCACTACCTCTTACCTAGACACAAATTGTGGAAGTCAGATGAATTAATTTCCTTATCTCCAGCTTCCAATTGTAATAACATAATGATAATAGATTAGAAGATATAGAAAGCTCAATTATATTCAATTTTTTAAGATGATTGTAACTGGTGTAAATTTCATCATGTTGAGTGTGGATCATGCTATGGCCCATTTTTTGATTTCTAAGTTACATTATGTTTGGTCATTTATCTTCTTGATTTCATCTTTCTCTCTTAAGATTGGATCATGTCTTTCCAGGTTGATGACACCACCTACAATGACAATGGAAAAACCATTGACCTGCCCAATGGCCTCGAACAAATTAGGATGAATTTGGTGGAACTATTGGTGGATGTTTGTCAGCTTTTAGGGTCTACTTTATTTGTTAAGAAGGTGATGATTGCATATTATTGAATGATTAAATGATCTGTTCTTTTATCCTTAATCCAATGACAAGTCTTTTGGTTTATTCGACCTCTTTCCATTTTAACATGTCTAGCGCTCATTTTAAAGCACTGGAAATGGGGACATTTAGCATCGAATAGGAGAAGTTATTTAGTAAGAAAAAACATTTTAGAGGTTTCCGACAGAATGAAATGGACTGGATTGCCAAATCTGTCAATTGTCAATAATTTTTGGACAAAACAATCATTTATGATCACCTAAAATAGCCACTAAATGAAAGATACTGCATTCTTCCAAAGATGGAAACAATGTACTCCCTTCGTTTTTGTATTTTGTGCACATATACTGTAGATACATATATTAGGAAAATTTACTTTTGACTTTCTTTAATGACATTTTGAGGGTAATTTAGTCTTTTTAGGTAAATGTTAAGTATGTTATGTGTGCTAGGTAATGATGGCAATTTTGAAATTAAAGAGTATTGTGGGGTTATGGTATTGAGTGATATTTCCTTATTTGGAATGTGCATAAAATATTGGGACGGATGAAAATGAAAAGTGTGCATAAAATGTTGTGTAAAGGAGTAGTTATATTTATTTATAAATTTATAATAATAGGGAGCAGTTGAGTTGATGCTATCTATGCTTATATTCATTTTGATCTTGTTATCTGGCTCATGAAGCAAACTGGAAGTTTATTCCTATGATTTGTAAGTTCTATCTTGTTTCAATCCTTATTAGATCTTCCTTGAAGATTGGGCACCTCCTGGCATGAATATCTCTTGGAAAGTGGTTGAGGCCAAATTATTCTTGCTTAATGCGGTGAGTTTAGTATGAATCGCCTGCAGAAGTTTTCTGTTCTTATATTTCAAACTTTACTGGCATAATTTTTGGATCCCCCTCTGTGTAGATCTAGAATTCAATATCTATTTCGTCACAGATTCCTTAATGAGATTCTTTTTAGGTTGCTGAAGTTGTTCTGAAGGAGGGACATTGTTTTGACATCTCCATTGTTATGCAATTGTTGGTGGTCTTGTCTAGAAAGGCACCTGCTGACCTAAGGGGATTTATATGCCTTGTATGTATTCTTCTGATTAATAGCATCTTTTTTTCTTTGATGTTCTTTCTAATGGTGACTTGAACTGTGTGAAGCTAACTAGAACAATGACTCTTCTTCAGCCAATTTTTGAGCATCATTATTTGCATAACTTTAATCTGAAGTCTCTGTCAATTTTATATTTCTTGCTTACCAGGTGTACAAATCACTTGCCTATGTTATTGGTTCCTATGCTAAGTGGATCTCAGTGTGTCAAACCGACACTAGACCGTTAATGTAAGCATCATTTCCATGCTCTTGGGCATGACACTTTTTGGTCAGGGATACTTTAACATGTTATATTTATATAATTATTTTAAAGAAAACAAAGGATTATATGCTGTACTATTTCAGAGTCAGAATCAGAATAATGAATCTGCTTTTGAACTTCTCAGTTCATACCTTAACATGAAGTTGTGAATGTGAAATGTCTTGCAACTCTTAGTAGTCCTCTTCCCACAGCCTGTGTAAATAGCAATTTTTTTAACCTGCTTATTTCAGATTGTTTTTTGGTGCTGGGATTCAACAACCATTTTGTTCAAGTGCTTGTGCTCTGGCGTTCCACAAATTCTGTGAAGAAGCTGCTGCTAAGATGCATGAACCTTCCAATTTGGAAATCTTAATTTGGATTGGAGAGGTAAGTTAAGTTCATTTATTTATTTTTAGTACTCAAGACCATTATTTTAGTCTTAATTTGGGGAGTAGCAATGATTTTTGTGAAGACCTGAAAAATAAGCCATTGCATCCAATTTAGTGTTGCTTATTTCTATTTTGAGTATCTGTGGTTTGCTGGTTCCAGATTTATTAATTGTTCTCACTCATGAATATTCTGAATTAACAGTAAATAATTGGAAGTAAAATATATCCAAAATCCATTTTCTGTACTGAAAACTGTATGATAATAGGAACAATGGGTCCATTTAGGGTGGAGGTAATTTATACCTGATTATATGTCTTTATTCCACTGCTGTTATATATGCGCCATCAGACATATATGTGTTCCCCGTGTAGTAACAATCAACAGAAATTGATGTTAGGGGTTGGAAGAGAGGAAGCTACCCTTGGATGATGAGGATGAAGTAGTGGGCGCCATCACTCTGATATTTTGCTCTGTCCCTGACAAGATGCTGATGACTAACATGTTGGCTAGATTGTTGTCTCCTTTTTTTGAAACTGTTAGAGAGCTTGTAAGTTTCTTCTCTCTTGGATCTATTATTGCCGCTATTTGCATATGAATCCTTTTGCATTTAGTTTTATGAGCCAATGTCTTCACTCTTCACCATTTTATGGTGAAACATATGTACTCAAACTGTTTAGTTATTTAACTGTCTTAGGCCAGATGTAAGTTGGGGGGTTTTTGTTGAGAGTGTTCGTCCTTGAAGAGAATAGGTTTATGATGACCTGCCCTGAATCAGGAATATGTCAGCTGGTCTAGGAAAGAACATTTTCCATAATCTGAGATCTTAGCAAATTATCCCAGTACCTGAGACTTGTTGATCTTAATTTTGGGCTTTGGGACCATACAATTCAAGGATGTGTCATTTTCTTGACCTAATATCCTGTTGCCAACTAAACCTAATTTTCTATTCAGATGTTTGATAAAAAAAATAACATTATTCTCTTTCGTAGAGCTGTTGAATTATTGGAATCACACACTTTATAGATTGAGGACTGGCCTCATATTTTCGATTAGTCTTTTCTAGCATGCTTTGTCATCTCTCACACATTCCTTGAGAAACTTCTTATTTATCCGTCCATCCTCCATGCCAGACACGCTTAAACTAAGTGTTCTTTAGAAACGAGCACCAAAAAAAGCAGATGCACCTTCTGGGTACGGATTCTACTTATCAAAATATTTAAGCACTCACCTGCACAGTCCCTTAACTGTAGAATATCAAAATGTCCTAGAGCTCAATCATACTCTCCCATACCCAAATTCAGTTTCCCATCTTTTTCTAGTGTGGGTTTTGGTTTATTCACGTTCTCTTCGGCTAGAAGCCTGTCAGGAGTTACTCGTTATCATTTTCTTTCCTTGTTGACTGTCAGTCCCTTTTGTTTGCCACGGGCATCACAATTATGCACATTTACTTTGTGGAATGAGATTTAATTAATGTCCCATTTCTTTCATAAGTCGGATATAGTTTTTTTTTTTTTTTTTAAATTAGTTTATTTTGTGACAAGGGATGAGCAAGAAACCATTATTTTATTTTATTTTATTTTTGCAAGTCTTTTAAATTAGTAGTTGCTAAAATATTTTTCCTCATTATCAGATTGATGAAGATCATGGTCATGCTTTGAGGAACAATCCATCCAGTTATATTGAATTAATCAACTCAGCTGGAAGGGGTCTGCATAGGTTTTGATTGTTTTTCTTTATACGTATTGGTCTTTGAGGTTTATATGTTCATTTGATTTGTTTAGCTTGCATTGCATGATTCCTATATGATCTGCTAAACTTGTTATTTGCTTCAGTTTGGCTTTGTTATCTCTGTTTAGGTTTCAGTACCAACAGGTTGACGATTTCGTCTTCCTTTTCTATATTACTGTTACTCTGTTTTGCTTGAAAGCTTTATTTGTGTTAATGTAGATAATGATCCATATGCCAATGTTATAATCTTCTTAGTTTAATCACTTGCTGTATAGTAGCAGGATTGGTACTGTTTTCAATTACATTGTACCACATCTATCTACTGGCACGGGTCCGGATGAGTGTATTCTTGCCCTACTTGAGGTGTTCTGGCCAATGCTCGAGAAGCTCTTTTTGTCAAAACACATCGAGAGTGTGAGCTTGTCTACAGCTGCTTGCAGGGCTCTTACACTAGCTATTCAGGCATCAGGTTTCATTATTTTAATTATTTCTTTTGGCCTAGGAAGCACCCCACTTAGCCAAAACCCTGCATGTTTCTAAAAAACCATGATGATAGAAAGATAGAATTGAATGGTCATCACTAACTGTGCTAATTTATAATCTGTAAGTTTTGTTAAAATATATACACCATTGAGTTCCTGATTACAACTTTCATATTTATATTTATAAGATAGGATTAGCATCTACATGATAGAAAACATGCTGTAATCATGAAGTCATTATTTCGAAGTCATTATTTCGAGTCACTGGGAAAGATGAGGTTTCCAAATATCTGCTGTGATTTCATGTTGAGAGAAGCTTGCTTAATGACATGCTTGTTTTACCTGCAGGTCAGAACTTTGGGCCATTATTGCCGAAGGTGCTTGACTCTATGTCAGTTAATTTTTTGTCATTCCAAAATCATGAATGCTACATGAGGACAGGTGAAACATCTACGATGAGAGTCTTTGTATATGAAAGTTTATAAGTATTGTTTGCATGTTACTTACTGACTTTGATTAAGAAAATGATGTTATAAAGTAATCTGCACATCAGGTTAATTGCTTGATTCGAATTCCTTTGCCAAGTATCACTTGCGAAAAGAATGTAATTCACCTATTGAATAGATAAAATAAAAAAAAAATGCTTATTTTACAACTTTGATAATTAGTTGAGTGTTAAAACTATTCCAATATCCTATAACGGCTACCAGCATTTGCTTCTATGCATATCTATTCTATCATTTTGACCTAAATTGGAATAATTTCTGTTAGGCTATACATAACCCATTATATATATGCAGTTCATCTACACAATTTCAGACTAAAAAGCTCTGGTTTTCCTGTTTAATGAAGTGCGACTATTATGCCTATTCTAACTCCAAATAAAATCAGATTGAGATTGGAGTGAGGAAGGGTGTGCCAGCCCCTACCTGAATTACTTTATAACTAAGTTTGAAATAATGAGATGCGTTAATGGAAAAATGGAAATGTATAAATATATATGTATGTATGTATGTTTGTATAGTTTAAATTTTAAATCTTAAAATAACCTTTAGTGAATAGTAAATGTAGTTGTTGATTGATAAAATTGTTATGATAACTAAACATGTGAATAATCAAAGACATGAAATGTGAAAGATGTTATTATTTAGAGAATAGATGATGTTATTTTTGTACGTAATTAGTCAGAATGATCGAGGCTTTAGATTATATTTATAACCAATTTGATTCAAAAGTATACTGAGTCGATAATGATGCAATATTGCTTATCATAAGAGAATTATTAATAGGACATCTTGAAAACTATTTCTTGCTCCGTCACTGGATTGTAGCCTGTAGTTTGGTGGAAGTATTACAAGATACGTATCTTAATTAGATTTTCTTCACCTAATAAACTCCTTGAATAATTGTGATTTATTCCTATATGCTTTCTTAAAAGATGTCTTGGGATGTTATTCTTTTAGGTTTTATTATTGTTAGTTTCTTTTTTTCAGCTTCTGTCATTGTCGAAGAATTTGGCAGCAAGGAGGAATATGGATCACTATTCATTAGTACATTTGAGAGATTTACTTCTTCCCCATCAGTGATGGCTTTTACTTCATCCTACATATGTGATCAAGAACCCGATCTGGTTGAGGCCTATACAAATTTTGCATCTGCATATGTTCGAAATTGTCCTAAGGTGCTCATAATCATGTTCATAAAATGTTTCAGTGGCATTAGATCCTCTACTGTGATGAATCTTATTTCATATTCTGATTATTCTATATGCATAACTGAAACAGTTATTTATTTACATTCAGGAAGTGTTAGCTGCCTCCGGTTCTCTTTTCGAATTATCATTGCAGAAGGCAGGGATTTGTTGTACAGCTTTGCATCGTGCTGCTGCTTTATCAGCGATTTCATATATGAATTGTAAGCCTTGTTCATAGCTAGGACATTATTTTGCTCGACACAAGTATTTATGGTATGTTGTTTCGGTTCACTTCTGGTACCTTACTTAGGGGTACGGTCATCCTAAGCTTCTGAACTTTTCTAAAAAGAGCTGTAGCCTTATATGTGGCTTCTATTTGCTACTTAGGGATTGTGATAATAACCATTTTAAAAGGTTATGTTACTGAGGTTAACTACACATTTTGAAAAGCATAACGAAAGCTGAGCAGAGACTTAGTCTTTTATGTCGTATCTACTTGCTGGCAAAACATCTATTTTCACATAATTGATCCGGAACCTCCTTTTTGTAGTTTCCGACATCAGACTATAATCAATAGTATGATATTACTGCTTTCTTAACTTATTCATGACCTGGTCAGGCTTCTTGGAGGTTGGCCTTGCTTACTTGGTAAAATCTGAGGCTTCTACATCAGAAAGATCCGTTCAGGATATGGTGGTAAGGGTCATATCTCTCAGCGGTGAAGGTTTGATATCTAATTTGGTCTACGCTCTACTTGGTGTCTCTGCAATGTCAAGGGTAAACTTCAAATCCTTAATATTATAATTTTAACACATTCTTGGGGTTTGCGCAATCAGGACTCATTACCTAAAGCTGCTGGCTGCTGCATGATTTCTTATTTGTGTGAAAAGTATCTACTAAAATTGCATCTCTATTGGTATGTCATTCTAATATCTTTGTGCAGAATACACAATTTGCTAAATACCTAAGAAATTGTCTCTTATAGTGATTGATAGGAGCTTAATCTTGTTTTTGCGAATATTGTTAAATTGATAGCTCTGAGTTTCTTCTGTTTGATTTTGGCTCTGTCATCATCATGGTGTGCTCTGAAGGATGTATGCTGCTTACTTTCAGGAAAGATTAAGCTTGATTACGACCAATGAATTCTGTTTTGGATTACTTAGTTTTTGCTCTTGCAGGTTCACAAATCAACAACGATTCTCCAGCAGTTGGCTGCAATGTGCAGCATAAGTGAAAGAACAAATTGGAAAGCTATTCTTTGCTGGGACATTTTACACTGTTGGCTTTACTCTGCTGTTAGTCTCCTCTCTCTTTTGTGCATTGGTTTATGCTCTGTTAAGTAACGGAAATGCATTTTGACTCTTGTGTCTTGCTGTGTGGTTGTTGAATTGCTGTCTTGAACACTAGACTAATTTTCTTGTATCAAATGTCTTTATTCCCATTGGAGTTTTAAAGATGCACTTGTAGAATATTAGCAAAAGTTGACCAGTAGTTTTTATTGTTTTTAGTTTTTATTTTAGTATTGAAATGACCCTTTCTTTCCAATAGAGATTATTTTGGTGTTTTTTTTTCTTTTCTTTTCACTCTAACAAGTAACAACCATCCAAAGATTATCGTTTTAATATCTTCATGTCTAGAAATAATGTTCTGACAATGCTTTTTCTATCATCAATGAGGTCCAACACTCAGGTTATCTGCCTTATCATGGCTTCTTCTGTCAATTTAGTATATATATTTGCCTTTTACTCTGCTAGCATAATTTCAAAATAATCTCAATGGAGATGGTTCCTTTTGAAGAGATTTTTTTTTCGTCAACTCTCTCTCGAGTTTTGGTGTGCTTTATAATGTTCGAATAGCTATAGTAGCAATGACTACATCCTGTTATTCTTGATTTTAAGCTCAACTTATCTTCAGTTGCAGGTTCTGCCTCCGGAGTACCTAAAACCCGGTGAAAAGGAATCGTTGGTACCGAATTGGATGAAGGGTCTTGTTGCTGCAGCTTCAGATTTTCTTGATAGCAGACAATGTGGTGGTATAATAATTAATCATGGGCATATGCAAGGGAAAGGGGGAAGACATCTTAAACGTTTATTAAGAGATTTTGCTGATAATCATCGTAATATTCCTAATTTGACTTGACAAAGATTTATATATATATCTATCATTATTTATTTTTCACTTAATTTTTTTTCCCAATAATTATTGCAATTAGAGCCTGCAGTTCTACGCGCTATTATGTTTATATTCATATTTGTGTCATTTGAGCATAAATCAAGCTCAAAATAATTCGCATTAATTTGACAAAAAATAAAAGGTTCTTATAATATATGATAATGAAATTTCCTATTGGTGTTGCTATTGCTGGCAATGTCGGACAAATTTAAAAAATTGGTCAAAGCAACATTCAATGAGGAAAAGTTAGTTATTTCTTGTTTGCATCGATTGGTTGTAATTCATTTTTTTTGCAAATTAATATTTAATTTGCAGAAAATGAATAAACATTGTTGGATTGGGTGGTAATTATTTAAGATGAGATGTCAATGTGTATCTGTAGACATTTCTTGGTGAATTCAGCTAGAATAATTAAATGTATTTCATTGTTTGTTGTATTTCTAGTGTATATACTAAAAAAAAGTACTTACGGAGATTCAATCAGCTGCTTTGGTGGAGTAATGGGATCTTAAGGAGCTGCTGGGGGTAATGGAATCAAGATTAATTGACTTTAGAATTAAATTTCGGTATACCCAAAAATTGGTATACAAAATTTCGGTATCGGTATCGGTATAAATTTTTCCATATTGAAATTTTTGATACGGTATCGGTATTTTCGGTATAACGATATTACCCACCCCTAGTTGTTTCTTATTGATCACTGCATGCAAGGTTTTTGAGTTGATTTATCACAATTATGTATTTTTAATTACATAGATATGAATATGGGCAGCAGGAGTAGGAGTGCTATGAAAAAAGACATTCTCTCTGTAAACGTTTTTTTTTTTAACATATGGATTAAGGAATATAATATTTTAATTTGTGAGTGAGGCTCCTGTGCACCCCAGGCGCACAGAGCACATTTCGTCCGCCTTTGTAATTTCCATGCCCCTTTGCAATTTAAACCCCCTAGCAATACATATGTTTAAATAGAATTGGAGGGAGGAGCATTGTGTTCACATGGGGACACAGAGTATCCCTCTGTGTCCCCGGGGGCGCAGGAGCTTTTGCCTTAATTTGTATTGATATGAAAGATATAATATTTTAATGTATAATCGATAGTTGTATTAGTGTTGTGTGTGAGTCTCATTTACGATAAAAAAAATGTAAATTTTTTCATGGAACACTCAAAATAGAAAATTTTAAATGTTATTGTGGGACAGAAGGAGTACTAAGGAAGCATTGAAGTCGGTGGATGATATTTTGCTATATAGATGGACGCTCAATGCTATGTTAGGATTGCTTAGTTGGGAGGATGATAATTTGTTATTGATGTATCACCAATAATTGTATAAATCGGATTCACGGTGTAAATCATGTGGTCCCCTTTCCAATCCTATATACCCTATGTATTACTAATGTATTTAAATTAAGGTGGACTATGTATTGTTAAGGTGTTTAAATTAAGGTGGATTACAGGTTACAAGAGCTTATGATGTAAACCCGATTTATAAGAGAGATGTATGCTGTTAGGATTGCAAATACCAAATTTTGGTCAATTTTCTATTTAGAGTTAATTTTTAGACAAGCTGTGGAATCGGATCTTTAATTGAAAAGTGGGTCAAGTATTTGAAAATACGAATTAACTTCAACCCATCTCTCTCCCCGTACTTCTTCTCCTCTGTATTGCAAAAGCCATTTCTCTCACGTCGTCTTCAATCTCTCTTCTCTCTCTCATATTTCAACAACGCAGACTCCGATGAACTCACAAATAACAATCGCTTGGTGGATTTCTAGGAGTTCGTGGCGCTGGTGGCGCCGTAGCTCGTGTCAGCGAAGTCGCCGTACACGGAGGAACATTTGAAGCAGATCTTTAAGATGTTTGATAGGGATGAGAATGGGTATATCACGGCGACTGAGCTGGCTCACTCCATGGCTTAGCTAGGGCACACGCTCACAGCGGAGGAATTAACGGGGATGATTAGGAAAGCCGACACCAACTGCGATGGAATGATTAATTTTCAGGAATTCTCGCAGGCGATTACCTCCGCTGCGTTCGATAATTGTTGGGATTGATTTTGATTTCATACCTGAATGACATTCAAGTAGGTGCCCTGTTTTACATTAATGGTGCAAGATCCTAATTCTTATTGCAATTCTTTCCCTTTCGATTGGGGGAGTTTCTCTTATTAGTTTAGTTTATGTTCTCAGCCGTGTGTTGATAATCATGTATGTATATGTAGTGTTAATTTGTTGCTATGTGATTGATGCTCTGTTCATATGTTTTGTCACATATTTAAGCAAAAACTGTGAGACATCTTGATCTCTCAAACAACTCATTTTCTAGAGGCATTTGTTTTTTATTTGGAGAGAAATAAAATGTTAGGAGAATTGCAAACCTGATACTACTTTTAAATACATTTACTTAAATCAAGAAATTGTGTGAAATGTGAATGCATTTCGTATCATCGAAATCGATTCAATTTTTATGCTTTATGTTCTTGATTCTTGGATCTTGATGCTGCAGATTCAAGTGGTGTTAAAGAAGTGGGCTCAGTTCTGAAGTAAGAAAGTTGTTGAAGTTGTTGCTTGAAAGAAGCCACTTTCTTGGGCTTCATCTTCCACCAATCATCAAGTAGATTCGGCAAGTCATGGAAAATTTTGGAAAGATCAGAAACGTAGCGTCAGATGATTGAAGTCTGCAATGTCTTGAGCACATATTTCTTCCTCCATTTGACATGTTGTTTTAACATACTGTGGATGCTAATTCTAATCAAGAAACTGGGTTTGCAATCGTGAATGAAGGTTGCAGATGGAAATACGTACCAAACTATAGCAACAACTCAATTCAATAGGAGATTTAGATAAGGCTGTACCCTTTCTCTTTCTTAATGTGGAGACTGGAGAGTGTGATGTGGACAGAGAGGAATGCAAAGATTTAACTTTGTTGACCATTAAATTTTGACTAGTTAAATATGAATGTTTCACTCCCATAATGCTAAAACTTTACAAGACAATAACAGGACAATAACCTGGCATTGCTCTCTCTCTCTTCCTTACCTTCTGCATGTAAATATATATAACCAACAATCTTCACTCAATCATATCATCAAACACTTCATCTGCACTTTTAATTCACACAACTTACGGTTTCATTGTAAATGGATCACATGGCTTGTTCTTTGGCCCTTGAGACGGAGCTCCGTCTCGCCCTCCCCGGCGGCAATCAGAACGACAAGAAAAAGGCATTTTCTGATATCTTCAAAAGCCAGGTGGTGGGGTGGTCTCGGGCCCTGTTGAGAGACTTGGTGGATCGATTCTGGCAAGAGGCGCCAGTTTGCGGAGGAGGATGCTGAAGCCAGACCATAGTGCAACCGCGGAGCCAACGACATTTGGGATCTTGGGTCTCTGAGATTCGACACCCTCTACTGTATATACTCTGCTCGTGGCAGAGTGAGGAGAAGAAGTCGGAGTAGGTACGGTTGCTGAAGGAAAGACAGAGATGCAGACGCCGATGTGGGATCAGTGATTTAATTAGGGGATTTTCTTGAGAAGCCCAGATTTCCTGTTTTAATACAGGGCAAAAGGTTAAATAAGCCCCTTACTTTAACCTCCAAGATCATGCAAGTTCTCCATCTTTTTTTATGGTCATTCAAACCCTTTAAATATCTAAATTGATCAATTTAACCCTCTATATTCTTAAATCCAAACACTGGTCCCCTTCTGTTTAAAAATCAACTTAACGGTGTTTACAATCTAACATTGATACACGTCGTGAACCTCTCCCCAACCCTCGGGTGTCTCTCAGCACCGGCGCCGCCATTGCCATCGCTGTTAGCCTCACCCCAATGGAAATCTACAAGAAAAGCTCCACGGGTCGACCGCAGTTCCGGCGATCGTATATGATCCCAATAACAAGGTGAGGATATGCAACTCGGCGACCAGGGAGATGGTGGGGCAGCCGGAATGTTGCTGGCTGGAGTGTGGCGGGTGCAGAGGCGGGAGGAGAATCGACGACGAGGTCTTGCTGCAGTTGTGGATTTGGAAGGTGCAGTTGTCAATAGCGGCGTTCAATTCAGCTGCTTAGTGAGATCAATTGGAAGAGAGAAGGGAAGAAGATGAGTGTGGATGCATCTTACAGTGGAGTGAATTGGGAAAATGATTTATTCAACCAAATCTCCACCCAACAAAAACTCCTCATTGACTCATTTCCAACATTTTTGACGGTGTTAGATTAGTTTTTCAACAGAAGGCCTTGGTATTTTATTTTATGAAGATGGAGGGCTCAAATGATCTAAATAAAAAATGAAAAGGGCTTGAATGACCAAAAAAAACATGGAGGGCCAATTTGATCCTGAGATATAAGATGAGGGGTTTATCCGACCTTTTGCCGTTTAATCTACTCAGATGTGAGATCCGGTTCCATCAAATATTGGTAGGACCGGTTGCACCCTAGACTCTCTCTAATTTGGCAAAGACTTGTGTGAGACCGTCTCACGTAAGTCCTTACGTGAGACGACCAGAAAGTGATAACTTTTATGAAGAAAAGTGATAATAAATTAATGAAAAGTGATAATAAATTAATGAAAAGTGATAATACTCTTTCATGAACATTTTATAATATAAATAAAAAGTGATAACATTTTATAGCAAAAGTGATAATGATTTATAGCGAAAGTGATTACTATTTTAAAATGTGAAAAATAGTCTCACATGAGACGGTCTCACGCAACACATACCCCTCTAATTTTTATATCTGGTTATTATCTTTTATTTAGAGTTAATTTTATTTGTGGTTCATTCTGGTACTTTAATATTTTTTCGTTAATATTTATAATTAAATTTACTCTTATATTTACTTGAAAATATTCCCACAAAGGAACTCTCTTTGCTTTAAAAATGGACGATTCTAAACGAACTCAATTAGCTGTCGTTTGAGCCCGAAAACCCGACCCCGCCCTCGGGAATTCTGAGGCCTAACAATTAGGATTAGTGGTGGGCGGTATGGTATACCAAAATTTTTGAGTTATACCGTATACCATACTTAAAATATCGATATTAAAAAAATCATACCTTTACCATACTGAAAGTTTTGGTATATCATAGTTTGGTATACCGAAACTTCGGTATAAGAAAATGACATACTTTTTTCTTACCGATATTTATATAATTTCTCTGTCCCACTTCAATCTTTACATATTTCTATTTTGGGTGTTCCATTTTAATATTTACATTTCCCTTTTTATGGGACCCACCTAAAACAATTAATATATCACTATTGGATCCACATCCAATACTAATACACCTACACACTTTACATTAAATATTATATTTTTATACCAACTGTCTATTAAAATACTATACTCATTAATCAACGTGCAAAAAACAAACGTAAGCATGAAACATTCAAATTTAAAAACATTAATAAAACATAATAAAAGTAAGAGTTTAATCCTAATGAGTGATTGGTGTACCGGATAACGATTAAGTTCTAAATTAATTAATTAAAAATTAATACACACTCTTAGATTAAAATTAAGAGTTACTCTCTTGTGAGACGGGTTATTTGTAAGACGGGTCAACCCATCACTAAAGTATGTTTATTTTATAAATAAAGTATGCTTATTTATAGTTAAAGTATGTCAATAATAAATTAAATTATAACACACTAAAATCATAATTTAATGCATAATCCAACATACTCCATCCGTCCCAAGCAAATAGCAACATTTGTTTTTTGCACCTAAATTAAGGAGTATTATTATTTTATGAAAAGTGGGTTGGTGTATTAGAGAGATGTAATGGGTAGTGGTGGGCCATTGGTGGACCCTCCTTACTAAAAGAGGAAAATGGTGCAATTTGGATGTGACGCCCAATATAGTAAAATTGTGCTATTTGAGTGGGAGTACTTTAGAAAATATATTTTAACAATCATTAAACATATTTTATTTAAATAATAGACATACTTTAACTCGTCTCACAAACCAACTTAAGTAAGTAACGTCTCATAAGAGACTTTATCTAAAATAAAAATAAAAATAATTACAATTATAATCTAAATTTAAAATAATAAACCCTATAGTGCTTACATGTATGTTCTCCAAAATTTTACAAAATTTAATGATGGGTCAATAGTTTTAATATATTAGAATTTCTTTTAAGCATATATACCTTACTTTAGAATTTCTTTTAAGCATATATACCTTACTAAAATAATTTACGTTATTTCGGTATATACCAAAATACCGCGATTTTAAAATTTTGCATACCTTTACCGTATCAAAAAATTCAATAAGGTATCATACCTTACCAAAAATTTTGGTAAGTTTGGTAGGATATCATAAGTTATACACTATAATCCCCGTTTCCTTTCAAACGAAATACTTTTTATTTTTGGTTGTCCTATAAAAATTTGCACATTCCTGAAAAAAATAAAAAAGTTAAACACAATATCTCTTTCTCATACACTTTATTTATATAAAAAAAAATCATTATTGCTTAATACACTTAATATATTTTATCTTTTATTTATTACAAAAAATATGTCATAATACAATTAAAAGTTATCATTTTTTTAATATGTGTGCCTGATGAAGGGTGCAAACATAAATGAGACAGAGGAAATATTTCATATACTCTCTCCGCCTGCTGATAAGGTATACTACATGTTTGCCATTTTTGGCATTCGCACCAAAGATATACATTTTTTTAAACATTTAAGATCCGCACACATCACTAATACAATTAATATATATGGCTCACATACCCACTAATATAAATATTAAGTACACATAAAATAATAATACTCTTCATTTCGTGGATTTATCTGGGTGGTGAAGATAAGTGTGTGATATAGAAAGTATTTTTTTACAAATTTATACATATTTGGCCGGGATGAAGGGATTACATGTTTTTGCCTACTCTATCCGTCGCATCAAAGAGTTTTTTTTTTCCATTTTGGGTAATTCGCTTTTCTTTTTTACACACATGAGATCTACTCACATCCACTAATACAATTAAAATATGAGCCCCACATATTCACTAATACAACTGCCTACCATACATTAAATAATAGGCAAAGACTTGTGTGAGACTGTCTCACGTAAGCCTTTGCGTGAGACGATAAAAAAGTGATAACTTTTGTATTGAAAAAGTGATACTACTAAATTAATAAAAAGTGATAATGTTATTTAATGAATAATTTATTATAATTATAATATAAATGAACAGTGATAACGTTTTATAGGGAAAGTAATAACTTTTAAAAAAATGTAAAATAGTCTCACGTGAGACGGTCATAGAGTAGAATTTCTTATAAGTGCTCATGGCTATGGCTGTACTGCATCGAATAAAACTAAGATCCAACATTATCATCTGTACGTGGCTATTTGTTCTTTCATCTTTACATGTGTTATCTGGGATTTTTTTCACTCTCTCTTCGCTTATAAAAAAACTTCAGCTTCCACCCTGCGAGCTTGAGTTGGGTGAGAATGTGGAGGCCGCACTCATTGAAGTCCTTCCAACAGTTTCTAGATTTTCATTAAATTGAGTATGTATTAACCCATTTTGTTCATTTTGTTTTTTATTGATTAGATGATTATACAGCATGAGGATATTGTGGTTTCACTTTGCTCTTCAAGTGAAGAGCCCAGTGGCTAGCCCTTTTGTGTATGTTATACTCCATATGTAAAATGTTTGTTTCTATGGTTATAGATACGAGTTTAAGAGACGTTGCATTTTAATCAATTTTATTAACTTTTAAGGTTGATAATTGATATGATAATTGAATTGTTGTGGTTCAAGCGTGTTGGACATTCGCCACCGTTGCTGCAGTGGAGGGCATTCATCAAATTATTACCGGAGATTTAGTTTCGCTCTCGGCTCAAGAATTGATGGACTGTGATAGGAAAAGTTTTGGCTATAAGAGTGGTTTCATGGCATTTGACTTCATTATTCAAAATGGGGGCTTAGACACTGATGTAGATTATCCATACAAAGCTAAGCGGAAGAAATGTTATAAAAGAAGGGTTAATTTCTCGTAGTCTGAAGGGCGTGCTAATGATTTATAAGTATTGATTGAATTGCTTCTTTATTGCAGAAAAATGCTAAAGCTGTATCCATTGATGGCTACGAGTTTGCGACGAAGGAGCGCTTTAAGCCTATCGCTGTTTGGTTGATTGTTTCGAGAAGGGTTTTCTTCATAGGCGAGTCATTCCTCTATATTTCTTATAGCACTTAATCTGGTAGTATTGGGTTTGAATGCTTTAATCTCTATTGGAAATATTTTGTGGTAATAAAAGAATATTTCGTGGAAGTGGAATATTTTGTGGTAATAAAAGAATATTTCGTGGTAGTGGGAAACTTGGATTGAAATTGAATCATTGCATCACCATAGTTGGTTATGGGAGTGAAAATGGTAAGGATTTTTTTACCTTGTACTCTCAAAGTGAAGATCGGTTAGGAAGCAAATCATGCCTGATATGATTCTACGAGTACTCAGATAATGAGTTGTAACGAGGTTACCGGCCATGTTTGGTAAAGAACAGGAACCAATGGCTGGACTATATACCAAAAAGCATATACATAACGGTACGGAACAATATTACAGCACGAATATCATCAGCAGATGAGACACTAATATGAAAACCTTTTTTTAATTTCATTAACCATCTCTTATTGCAAAGGAATTTTCGGATGCCTTTAGCAACTGAAATGGCAGATCTTAGTAAGATAGTAAGTAAAATGACAGATCTTAAGATAGTCTCAGGTAATCTTCTTTTAAATTATATGAATTTCCAGATTTTCATTAAATTAAGTATGTATTAACCGATTTTGTTTTTTTATTGATTATTAGATGATTATACAACATCTTGGAGGATAGTGAGGTTTCAGCCGCAAAAGTGATTACTTCAAACTTTTGTTTTTTAATTAAATTCTTTAATGTACCTTGCTGACTTGGTTCTTTTCTTTGTTGTTCACTCCAACACATTCGTTAATTCATTGCTGATTTCTTCCTCCATTAAATCCACCCGAATCCATCAAAGTCGATTTCTCCTTCAAAAATTTCTCCATTAAATCTATGTTTTTTTTACCTCTTACTATGGGATTCTCTGCTGAATCATTCGATTTCTCTCTCCATAAAATTTATCCTTTTTTTTTTTGTTAATTCATTGAAATTTTCTATCGATGATTAAAGAATCATTGTTTGTGATTTGCTTCGGATTTTGGCGTAGTGTTGTAATTTTTCCCAAATTTCCATGCTCTATTAAATTGTAGTGCTAACTTCCCCAATTCTCCTTTGATATTTGTTTAAATTATCTGGAAACATTTATGTCGAAGCTTCTATTATAGAGCATTATAATCCGATGGATGAACATGATTCATAGTGTTCCTGATCTGGTTACTAGTTCTTAATCTTTATCTAAGTGTTAGTTTTTTTTTTTTTTGTCAATTTCTTTTGTTGAGTACTTAAAGGTTGCTGGAACAATAGGGGAGATGAAGATGAACTTTTTATTGTAATTGTCTGGTTCCATAGAATTTCCTATTTTTTGTGTAATTGTTTTCTTATTAACCATTTTTATTAACTAATTACTACTCTAAATACATTGATTTAAAATATTAAAGTAAAATATCAAATATAACCTTAAACTCATACATTTTTAAATCACAAACCCAAAACCCACCCACCGCCAGCAGTCGGTCGCCGGAAAACTGCCGTCACCACCGCTGCCGCAGCCGGAGCTTCGCCGGCAGGTCTTCGGAGGAGGCCTGTCGACGAAAAAGTCGCCGGACCGCCGCCGCCGCTGGAGCTCTGTCGAACCACCGTCGGACCACCACACTTTTTTGCTACACACATTTTTTTTTTAATGCACACACTTTGTTGCACACAACATTTATGTGCAACCATTGTAGGGGTAATATTGAAATATCACTATATATTTTTTAGTTAGTAGTAATATTTTTGTATGTTTGTATCTCATAGTAATTAAAGGTTTTTTTGTATACCCAGTAGTAATCCTCCCTTTTTTATTTAGAGTTAACTTTTATTTATGGTTATTAACTTTTATTTATAGTTAATTTTTATTTTTGGTTCATTCTGGTTCTCTAATCTCTAATACTCCCTTTGACCGCGCAAAAGAGAGTCTTTTTTCCATTTTTGGTCGTCCGTCTCAAAGAGGGTCATTTTCTTTTTTATACATATGAGATCCACACACACCCACTAATACAACTAAAATATGGTGCACACACTCCCACTAATACAACTACCCACTACACATTAAATAATACTACCTCCGGCCACTTACAAGGTACTCATTTCACTATTCCTGGCGTCCGCTTCAAATGTATCAATTTCCTCTATTTAGTAAAGAAAGTACACAATATGACCCACCACTTCCCTCTACTACAACTACCCACTTTACCTATAATAATAATACTCCTTAATCCAAATGCAAAAAAAAAAAAATAAAGACCTTAGAATTGTCCACGTGCAAACAGCAAATGGTTACCTTGTAAGTGGCCGGCCGGAGGGAGTAATACTCCTTAATCCGGGTGCACAGTAAGACCCTCTTTCGGGCGGATGGAGGGAGTATTTTTTCGTTTTGATTTGTATAAATCAATTTACTCTTATATTTACTTGAAAATATTCCCACAAAGGACCCTCCCTTGGCTTTAAAATTTTGGTATTCATTTTCATGGTAAATTATATTTTTAACTTCGTGTACTGTTACCACATAGTTTAGTAGATCAAACCCACATTTCTTTGCATTCCTAACATGAGAATGAAGATGAACTTTTGCCTTATTTAACAAACATCCTTTGGTCAAAAGATTATCATTTTAATCTCTCTGATCCAAAGATTATCATTTTAATCTCTCTGATAATGACTTATCTATCATCATCTGGGTCGAACACGTTGAAGCTGTCAACCTAACACACCTTTTATGTCAATTTAGTATGTATATTTTGCCTTTTAACTTTGCTGGCATAGATTCAAAATAATATGCTACTGGAGATGGTTCATTTCGAAGTTTTTTCTCTCGTCAACTCCCTCTCGAGTTTTAGTGAGTTTTATAATGTTCGAATAGCCATAGGAACAATGCATTTCTTCTGTTATTCTTGATTTTAAGCTTAACTTATCTTCAGGGTCTGGCTCTGGAGTACCTAAAACCCGATGAAATGGAATCGATAGTATAGTACCAAATTGGATAAAGGGTCTTGTTGCTGCAGCTTCAAATTATCTTGAAAGCAGACAATGTGGAGGTATAATTAATCATGGGCATATGCAAGGAAAAGGGGGAAGACATCTTAAACGTTTATTAAGAGATTTTGCTAATAATCATCATAATATTCCTAATTTGACTTAGAGAAAGATTTATATATCCATCATTATATTTATATTTATTTATGTTCCCTTATTTTTTTCAATAATTATTGCAATTAGAGCCTGCAGTTCACTTCTACGCCCTATTATGTAAGTTCATCATTTTGTCATTTGAGCACAAATCAAGCTCGAAATGCTTCACATTAATTTGTTTGACTTGAAATTATTTGGAAACAAGAGAATGTAAATAATATGCTTATGTATAAAGTAAAAAAATAAAAAAATAAAATCTTAAAATGTGATTATGAAATTTCATATTGTTGTTGCTATTGCTGGCATGTCAGACAAATTTTTAAACTTTGGTCAAACCAACATTCAATAAGGAAAAGTGAGATATTTCTTGTTTGCATCAATTATTGCAATTTATTTTTTTTTGCAAATTAATATTTGCAAGAAATCAATAACATTGTTGGATTGGATGATATTTAAGATGGGATGTCAATGTATATCTGTAGACATTTCTTCGTGAATTCGGCTCAAATAATTTATTGTATTTTATTGTTTGTAGTATTTCTAGAGTGAGGCATTTACCATTATTATACAAAAAAAAAAAAAACAACATTTAGGGAGCTTCAAACTAGTAATCTTTAGTTGCTCGATATTTTGTACTCAGGATCTTCTAATTCGGAGTTAATATCATTTTGGGTCCTCTAATTTTTGTTATAATTCAATTTTGGTCCTTTTGTTTTTTAATTTATCAATTTTAATCTTTGTATCAATTTCAATCATTTAACTCATTATTTTTTCAATTTAGTTCTTTTGCACAAAATCTTTGCAAAACTTAGAGGATTTGAAAGTTCTATAAGTTTGATTTTTTTTTTAAATCAACTAAAATTGAAAATATTAAAAATGATGGGATTAAAATTGAAAATCAAAAAGTTAAATAACTAAAATTTAATTTAACTAAAGTTAAGAGAATTAAAATTGAAAATTTCTCTCTATGCACTTATTTGGTCGTTTGGGTTCCAATTATTTGATGAAATGTTTACTATGCGACTCAAAATTTGTAACAATTGCGAAAATTCAATTAAATTTGAAGTTCTTTTTAAGAGATTGTGTTTCATGGACTTAGATTGGGAAATAACATTTCAAACTATTGTTCTTTGAATAATAAATTAATATAATTTTCAGAATAATCCATGAATCACTCAATATAATTTTCAGAATAATCCATGAATCACTCCGATGAATCTTTTGCTTTTTTAATGACAAGTCGTATGAACACTGGGGTGGGAGGAGAGATGAGGTGGTTGATTAAGCATCTAAATTATAAAATAAAATTCTAAATGTTTATGTTTGATGAGAAAATTATTATGATAATTAGGCTACGTGATTGATTAGTTGGTCTTAATATTGTATTGTAAGGAAATGACGAAAGGGTAAGCATATAAAACTCTTGAGGAGTTGGTCTATTACATAGAGGTATTTGATGGTGTAATATTAACTTATTGAGTTATTTATTTATTTATTTTTCCTTAAAGTATTCTGTCGAAATTAAGAAGATATTAATATAACAACTTACTATTGGTTAAGAAAATTAAATTTTCAATTAAAAAATTATTACTCCAGCCCACAAAACCCTACACACTTTTTTCATCTATTTGTCTCACAATACCCTTCACGCCCCAAAAACTAAAAAAATATTTTATCCAACAACTTCAAAAGTTATTTTAATTTCAAATTTGTCACTCATTTTTCACACGTATCATTACTTTATAATTTTTTATTACCTAAAAATACTACAATACCCTATAAAGTTAATAAAATTGGTCAAAAAGTACAAAATGTGAAGTGTATTGTAGGACGGAGGGAGTACCTTTTATTTTAATGAGTATTTAAATTATCATAGAATATTTAATTTAAGTTATAAGGATATTATTTTGGGTTTGGTCGAATTCGGTGTTCCACTTTAAGTTAGATCCGTGGATCGATATGTAGAAAATTTTGGTAAGTTTATCTTAATTTTAAAAATCATATACTTCCTTGTACATCATAAATTCCCATTTACATTTTTCATATAAATTAAGAAATATTATTATAATTAAAAATTATTATTATTTTATATGTAATAAGTAGTTTGGTAGTAGGTGGTGAACCACATGTGAGTTCTTTAATTTAAAAAAAAAAACCTTTAAATGCGATAACCAATACTCTCTTCGTCCCTTGGTAAAAGTCTCATTTGCTTTTGGGCACGTGAATTAAAGAGTATTATTATTTAATGTGTAGTGGATAGTTGTATTAGTGAGTGCATGTGACCTATGTTTTAATTATATTAGTGGGTGTGGGTGGGTCCCATGTGTCCAAAAAAGGAAATGAGATCTTTTGGGTAGGACAACTAAAATAATAAAATTAGATTCTTACCTAGAGACGGAGGGAGTATAATATAATGTGGATGTTTTCGTGAGAGAAGGAAGTATTTAAAAATTTAATTGAATAATAATAATTTAATATCTCAACATTTTGTTTGTTGCAGAATAAAAGATCTACTGTTGGTCCATGTTCTCTTTAAACCATATACAACATTTAACACTGAGATATAGTTCTTAAAACTATTAGTATATTTTAGTGGGCATGAAACTTTAAAATTAAAATATAATACTCCCTTCGTTCCATATTAAATTTATACTTTCTGTTTTTATTCGTTCCATGTTAAACTTCGTCATTCAATAAAGAAAATATTATATCAATTTCAACTTTAAAAGTACATTTAGTTATAAATTTATCATTTTTACATCACACACGTAACATATTTTATAATTTATTTATTATTTAAAAATATTATATTATCTTTAAAAAAAAATACTCCCTCCGTCCCATGTTAAGGTTTACACTTTCCATTTTGGGTTGTCCCAAGTTAAGGTTTACATTTCCCTTTTTGTCAAGTTGGGCCCACACAAAACAATTAATTATTCCATGTAGGACACATACACAATACTAATACAACTATCCACTTTACATTAAATATTATATCTCTCACTTCATTACACATTAAAATATTATACTCCTTAATTTCCGTGCAAAAAGCAAACGTCAACCTTAACATGAGACGGAGGTAGTATAAAATTGGTTAATAAACTATTTTTCTAAACTTTCTATCTACCATAATAGTGAAACTTAATATGAGATACATAAATAGCATTTTATAGAATTAAATATATTTTTGTGTGATTGTCTGGAAGGTGGGCCTACAGTACGGATAGGCAAATGGGGATTGTTTATGTTTATGTTTTAGTCACATAAATGATATTATTTTGCAACTCATGGTCTTCAATTTATTTATTTATTTGAGGAAAAAAGACAGGTAGAATTGATTGTCATTTTAATTAGCAAATAAGGGTTTCGGTTGATAACTTGGTTGGCAGAATCTTTTGCACATTATAATTATTTAATATATCAGTTGGATGATGAATTGTCATAATTATTCATGCATTATTAGGGATATCAATAGGCTGGGACAGCAGTTGAGTACCCGGACCTGGATCCATTCTTTTGTCGCAGGTTCGGGTCGCTCCGTGACTGTACGAAGTGGGGCGGGTCCGCCCTTTTTTTGGTTCATTTTGATATTTTATTTTATTTTAAATATTTATATCTATTATAAATAATGTGCAATATATATTATTTCATGAGTGAGGCTTGCGTGCGTCCGGGCGCACTGGAACACATTCCGTGCGCCTTTAGAAATTTAGTATTATGGGTAAGGGTACATTGCCTTGGTCTAAAGGGTATACACTTTTCATTAATATTTTTTTTTAGAAAATAAAGGGTACAAATTTTTATACTAAATGTTATACAATTTAACACAATATTCTAAAGGCGCACGAAGTGTTGTTCATGCGCCCAGATACACACAATAATTTTCTTTAGAAAATAAATGGTACACATCTGTATACTAAAGGGTATACAATTTAACACAAAATTCTAAAGGTGCACAGGAGTTTTTGCCTTATTTCATTTAATTAGTAATTATATAAATAGAAATATCATGTATTTTCTATTTAATTAATCAATTAAACAAATATATGTTAAAAATAATAAATATAATAAAAAATATAAATAAAATATATATGTTATACACATAATATGTTATATAATATAAATATTAAATAGATCTAAACGGGTCAAAATGGGGCATCACTACTACCCAGACCCGCCCCATTTTTTGATACGGGCCAGAACGGGTCCGCGCCGCCAGGCGGGTCTGGGCGGGCCGGACCATTTTTGACATCCCTATGCATTACAACATTTTTGATTTGTTATTTTGGTTTGTATTAATATATAAAATGTTTATTGTATTTATTTTGTTATTAATTTTGATTCCTTTTAATATATAAAATACAAAATGTTCATTATTTTTTCCGTAAATATAAGTTTAACTTTTAATAATAGATCTTTTTTTAAAAAAATCAAACAATGCACTACTACTATCTTTTAAAATAAAAAATTAAGAATATATAAAAGGGTAAAATAATCTTTTAAGTTTTACTTATTATATACTTCACCTATCCTGCAAATATTAACATTTTCTAATTCAAACATCTGTTACATTTTTTACTTTGTAAGGTGAAATATTTTAATTTTAATTTTTTTAATCGAGCCCACATACAACACTATACCTACAAAATAAATTTTAACCCACTACATATTAAAATACCATATTCCATAATTTCTTAGACTAAATTTAAAAAAATTGCTGGACATAAAGGAGTATAAAATATTATAAAACGATCGTGAAAGAAGCTAATGAATACTATATAAAGGTGATGGGAGGGAGGATCAGATATTAAAAATAAATTAATATAGATATGTTCTTTTGTTGTCGTTCAAAAACAATAAAAATAAAAATATAGAGACAACTCCTTAGCTTAAAAATATAATTACATTTAGAATTTAAAATCTCTCCTTTGAGCACATCCTATGCATCCTCTTTTGAAAACTTAAGATTTAAGAAGGTGGAATATTTTGTTAGCCAAAAACTCATCCGGCAACGTGCCCCTTTAGAATTTTGTGTTACATTGTATACACTTTAGTATATAGATGTGTACCTTTTATTTTTTAAAGAAAATTATTGTGTGTATCTGAGCACATGAACAACACTCCGTGCGCCTTTAGAATTTTGTGTTAAATTGTATACCCTTTAGTATAAAAATATGTACCCTTTATTTTCTAAAGAAAAAAAATATTAATGAAAAGTGTATACCCTTTAGAACAAAATGGTGTACCTTTTATTAATTAAAGTGTACACCCTTTAGACCAAAGCAATGTACCCTTACCCATAATATTAAATTTCTAAAGGCGCACAGAATGTGTCCGTGCGCCCGAGCGCACGCAAGCCTCACTCTTTTGTTATACTCCATTTGTAATGTAATTCATGTTTAATAACTAAAAAACAATATTATTAAGCAAAAATTGATGTCTTCAGTTTTAATTAAAAATTTATTTTAATTTAAAAAAAAATAGATATTCTTAGATTTTATTTCTTGTGGGAAATTATTTGCCAACGAGGGAGGGGTATGTGATGTCATAAGTGATGCCGTACAAGAATCCAATGACTAATTTAATGTGTAAAATTCAATAAAATAAAAGTTAATCTCCATAAAAAAAAAAGAAAAAAAAGAAAAAAAATTGGATAAATAATGTATTAGTAGCAGTTACAGAGTGCCTGCTTGTCTGTCAAACTAAAAAGGACGTAGTATTTAAAGAATTAATTGTAACTGATTGAATTAAATTAATTAATAATTACAATTAAAGAATTCATTAAACAATGATTGGTTGTGAGTTGAGTAGGAGCAATGTCAACATAGCTGGCTGGTAGGAGAAAATGGGATGGCAAAATACCACTTTCAGCTATCATCATTTTCACACTTTGTTTAATACTCTTAATCTTGAACTATTACTCTTTTATTGTTTAGTTAGTGTCTATAATACATTTAGTTTGAATTCAATTCACAACCCAATTAATATTATGGCAAATTTTCATGTACAAGGGTTGCTCAAGTTCATACTCCTTGTATATTCGCATTCAAAACATGACAAATATTTGTGTGAATTAGTTTAAACAATTCTAATTTACAAATTACTCTTAAATATATGAAATATTATTTTTTAAAAAGATGAATTATTAAATTTTTGAATGAAAATATTACTCTTCAAATTCTTGCATCTCAAGAATTTGAGGTTTAATTAAAATTAATTTATTTTTCCTATCATAATAATACAGCAATTTTACAAAAATATGATTAAGGAGTGAAATGAATTCATATAAGACTTCCTCTCCATGCATATAGAGTACTCATTAATAAAAACATGCACACTAATAGATGAAAACTATACAATTCATTTAAACTAGCAAAATATGCACTAGAAATCAAATCTAATACTTATACACTTCTCTAAATTTTTTTTGTTTGTTTGTTTGTTTTAATAAGGCGATAAATTTAATGAAAAAACGTGGCATGGAGTGTGTAATTGGTAGTTAATGAATTTTTTTTTGTTTTTTCAGTTTATTTTAAATATACTTGTAATTTAAATTGGAAATTTATGTAATATTTTACACATTAAATTAAAAATAAATAATTAAAGGAGCATTGATTCTCGCTGATTTTCATCCCATTGTATTAAAGTATGACTTGACTTGTTTTCATAATGTTAATATTTACAATATAGTAATCTTTTTACCCATTATTAAAGAGTTGTACCACACAATTTATATTTCTTTAATTAATAATAATTGTGACATCAAGTACAATTATTTTCTTGTGCACTGAAACTGAAATGTCTTCATTTTTGCTAAACACTGTTATTATTGAAAGTTTTATCCAATGTTTTTAAATCCTAAATGGTAATGAGGAGTACAGTTGGTTAGGTGATTTGTCTGATCGTCAAAATAAAATAAACAACATCTATATTTAAAATATAATACTAGATGACTTCAAATATTAATTATTTGGCAAAGCAGTTGTGAGAATTCATTTGAGGGTATTTTCGTGAGAGTGAGAGAATAAGAATGGATGATATTTTATTAAAAAAATTATACTTATATTAATAAAAAGTTATAATAATTTAGCAAATATTTTTAAAACAATTTATAGTATAAATAAAATTGGATAACATAAAAGGAAAAGGAATAATATTTTTAATAAAAATAAAAATTATTTAAGAAAACATTAAAATAATTACTACAATCTACCTTTTGCTTTCTCATTAAAACCGATCTCATGTAGGATGGTCATTATTTTTTAAAAATAATTACATTCAGACTTTTGCCTTCTTATTAAAACTGATTAGAATCAAATATACTCTATTCCCCCATAAAAGTTTTCATAATTTGTTTTTATCTGCGTTATAAAAGTTTTTACATTTCTAAAGAGGTAAAATATTTAAAACAACTAAACCTTTTCGTACAATTTTATCTTAAAAAAATACCATTCTTACCTTACCTATTTTATTATAAAAAAATCAAAATACCCTTAAAAGAAATATTTAATTCGTTCTACAAAACCCTTCATTTTTTTTATTTGCTTGTCCCATAAAAAACATCACTTTATCAACCAAATTCAAAAGTTACTTTAATTTTAAGTTTGTCATTCATTGTTCACTCACATCATTAGTATTTTTTTATTACCTAAAAATACGTATGATAAATCAATAAAATTGATCAATAAATGCAACTTTTTTAAATAATGTGAAAGAGTAAACGTGAAAGCCTTTTATGAGACAGAGAGTAATTTTCATAATTTACGTGGGAAAAAAAAGAAGTGAAAACATTTTTTGGATTGAGGGTTAAAAAAAAAGGAAATTCCCTCACACAAGTTTATAGCACTGCTGCCTTTTTAGTTCTCTCAAATAAGATTCAACTATCATTAATTAATATTTAAGATACAATATATAAAGTGCTAATATTCATAACAACATAATAATGCGTTACTAAGAAATTAATGAATGAATGCCAACAAAGTACAGTGATTTTCTTGGTGAAAGAACTATTGATACAATTTTCAATTAAAATTAGAAATAATATTTTCAGCTACATGTATTGAATTTATTTATCTGATAAATGATCCAAGATTGAAATCAGTGATACCGAAATAAAAATGCATGTTTAAGTGAAACCTAATTCTTGATGAGTCGTTATTTTTAGTGTGAAGAAGGTAAAGATCGATTTTTTAATTAAAATAAATTTAATATTCATGAAATTTGAAATTAGCAGCTGTTTATCGCCCTAGCATATGAGCTAGATTACAAAATTTGCCCTCAAGTGGTAGAGAGGATGATGAAAAGACCTTCCAGTTGTGCCGTTATTTTTAGTGTGAAGAAGGTAAAGATCATTTTTTAATTAAAATAAATTTAATATTCATGAAATTTGAAATTAGCAGCTGTTTATCGCCCTAGCATATGAGCTAGATTACAAAATTTGCCCTCAAGTGGTAGAGGGGAGGATGAAAAGACCTTCCAGCTGAGCTTGGTTGTTGCAGGGTGGGGGTTCGAATCCTGCTTTTGACATGAATTTGACCCTTGCAAGCACAAGTTTAACAGTGAGCCCTCTCTATAAGCCACTTGAAGCATCCTGCGATTTACCTCTTCCACTAATTTCCAGTGCACGATGGTACACCGTTTAGATTACAAAATTTGTTTTCAAAGTTGGTAAAAGTGAAAACAATCCGGTAATACCATGTGTATGAAATGTAGAGAGAGAGAAAGATGAGAGAGAAAGCTGGGTTTGGGGTGAATCAGTGTGTAAAGAAAATGGTGTATGTGTTTAATGGTGGGTAACTAACTGGGGAGATGAGGAGAGAGACAGAGAGAGAGAGATGGAGATTGGGATTTGGGAAATGGAAATGGGACACAACAGCGAAAATAAAAACGTTCCAAGTCGCAGTATCAGACAACCCCATTCTACTACTTTACAACCCATACAACGACACAGCTATACAATTAATAACCCCCCAACCCCACCCCCTTTCCCTTTCTACTTCCCCATTTTGTTCTCTCTCCCTTCACCACTCTCTCTGTTCTCATGTCGGTTTTTCCCAATCCTCGGACAATTGCTTTCTCCCCTTCTTCTGCTGTTATTCCAATGGTGTGTTTGTAAATTCTTTGGAGTTAATTCTTGTGTACAGGGGGGTGGGTTTCAGTGGAGTTTGTTGTCGGCGGGAGGCCCCTTTCTGTCGGCATTATCTCTGTCCGCTGATATTGTTGATGATGACTATGTTAATAATAATTGCCTTTTTTGCTAAATTTGTAATTTAATCTCAATAATCAGATTCTTTACGCGTGTTTTTAGTGGCTCAATATTGATTAATTCAAGAAACACACTGACAGCCATTTTATATCAACTGGTAGATCCATCTCTCTCTCAATTTTGCTTCTTACTTGCATTCTGAGTTACCAATGCCGGAATGTGTCTGAATTCTCCCGATCTGTTAATTGAATTGGAGCTGGGATTGTGGGGGATCTCTGTTTCTCTGTATAATTAGGTGAGGGAGGATTTCCCACATTTGGTCTTCATTTTCTTTAAGTTATATGTATTTGTTTGATTGGTCTTTGCTGATTTTGTGCTGGTTTATGTCTTAATTATGGCTTCACTTGAGTTTTCTTGCATCCTATGACTATGTTCATGTTACACCCATCTTATACTAGGTAACTCCTAATGGTCCTTTCCCTTATCAGTATTGAGTTTTTGTGCTATTTGCTATTAGTTGAATAAGTTGCCAAAATTTATGTTATTCTTATCCTTGTAATCCATTGATGCTGCTTCTTTCCATTTTCTTTGTACCATTATATGTGTGTGTGTGTGTGTTTGTGTGTGTATTTAGATAGATAAAGTATAGTGTGCATTGATACTTAGGTTTTGTTTTCAAGCACCACAGACTATTTATCTCCTTTTTGTTGCCAAATTCTGATATATTTGCATACTCTTCAACAACTTCTTCTGCTGAGAATGATGTGCATCTGCATGCATGCGGAAATCTTCTAAAATTTAACAAGATTTCTGTTGTGATTCTGTGCAATCTGTTTCGATATTTCCGGAAAAGCTTTTCTTTGTCGCCATTCACAATAAATGTAGCTTGTCGTTTGCTTTCGATGATCCACGTGTTGAATTCGCTTATGTAACCGTCTGTTTGTGCATGTTCGAAATTCCAGGTTCCATGCATGATATTCTGTTCTTTTCAGAATCATATCAACATCGGATTTTTAGCTGAAGTGGATCCCAGACCAAATGTCAAAGACTCTTGCAGCAATTCTAGGAGGAGCTGCAGGAGCTGTGGCATTGGTTGGGCTACTGGTAATTGCTGTTTGGTATTGCATTTTTCGAGGTAGGAATGCATCCAGAACATCTGAGGATGGTTCTTCTGATCCATCTCAAGGTAAGATATGCTCATGCATTGCACCTGTATAGTATTATTTATCACGACATATTTGACGGGTGCAAACGTTCTATCTTGCAGTTGGGAGAGCCGGTGGGATTGAGTTCACTTTGCGAGACGCCAGGATATTCGCAATGGATGAATTGTTATCAGCAACTAAGAGTTTTAGTGACAAAAGTTTGATAGGGCAAGGAAAATTTGGAGAAGTGTATAAGGGTCTGCTCCATGATGGGATGATTGTAGCAATAAAAAAGCGATCTGGTCCGCCAAGTCAAGAGTTCGTTGATGAGGTATCTCAGTTATTTCATGAAATTATTATTCGTTAACCGAAAGAAGATCTCGTCTTACTTCCCATACATTTAAGATACAATCAGGAACTGAAATCTAAATGCAAGGTGTCATTTTTCAGTAATGCCATGATATTGTTCTCCTTCTTTTTACCTATTTCTGCTGATCATTTTGCTCTGATTAAGTATTAAACCAAAGACATCCATGTAAGAGATACCCTTGCATGTCTATTTCATAGATGGAATGTTGGACTGACATAAATTGGCAGCAAATTCATTATTACAATGTGTTTTTAAGTTTTCAGTAATTATGGATGGAGACTGAGTTTGAGGTTCATTTCTTATCAGGTCCGATATCTTTCGTCTATTCAACACCGAAATCTGGTCACCCTTTTAGGTTATTGCCAGGAAAATGATCAACAGATTCTTGTCTATGAGTACATACCTAATGGGAGTGTTTCTGTTCACTTGTATGGTAATCAATTTTCCTCCATTCCTTCTCTGTGTTTTCTGTGCATGCATGGGTGTTACTGGATTTATATAAACAAGTCGATCAAATACGACCGCCTTAATTTCTCTGAGATGCTACACTTTTAACAAAGTTTATCCTTTGTTAAACCACATGACCTGTTACATAAGTTTGTAATAGGTCATATATTTGTTCCTCCCACCCTCTTACTCTCTATGATCTACGCGAATGCATCTTATTTCCCCCCATGTCTTGATTTCAGGTGCTGGTCAGGTTTCACAGGAAAAGCTTGAATTCAAACAAAGGCTTACTATAGCTCTTGGTGTAGCTAAAGGTGATCATCTGCAAAACCAGTGAGCATTTATGGCTTCCCTGGTATTAGTTCATCTTGTCTTACACTGGAAAAAAATAAAAACAAGTAACATATCAAAGATGGCTAAACAAACACTTGTATAAGGTTTCACGATCCCTCAATATGGTCTCTGCTAATTGTTACTTCTGTTACGAACTAAATTGTGCCTTCTCATCGATACTCGTATCTCTGTACGCGAAGGTTTGGCTTACCTACACTCCCTCAGTCCCAGATTGATACATAAGGATTTCAAAACAGCAAACGTTCTCGTGGACGAGACTTTGATACCTAAAGTAGCGGATGCTGGGGTACGCAATTTTCTTGGACGATTTGAGTATGCAGGGACATCTTCTCAAGTATCAACTGATGAGATTTTCCTTGCTCCAGAGTACTACACGTGCTATTGGCTAATAATTTGAGGATCCATCCGATGTATATTAATCGCATTCTCATCTGCTTATGCAGGGTCAGAGAATTCAGAAGGTTTTCTGACAAAAGTGATGTTTACAGTTTTGGGGTGTTTCTTTTGGAGTTAGTAAGTGGACAGGAAGCGAACGAGCTACTATCTTCGGATGCCAATCAGAATCTGGTTGATTGGGTATGGCCTTCTTAATACATATCTGCTACATTTTCTCCTTTATGGTATCAAGACTGTAAAGTTAACCATATTGGCTAATTAGTTTGAATGTCTCGTTACACTTTGGTGTTACGTTTTTTGTGTCACACAGTTAGATGAGTGACGCTTAGGATAAAGGAGACATAGTAGACCCTCAGGAAAAGCATAAACTTAAGGACAATCGTGTAAAGCATTTCTCCCTATTACATGTCACTCTTCTAACTGAACATCACTGTTCGTTAATTTGGTGCAATTTTGACCAATAATTTTGCCAAAATCAGTTGAACTGTGTATCGTTGTGCATGGCAAGTCCTGCAAATGTGTTACACCTGTATAACACGTAGAATGTAATAGTTATCTTCGATTCACATAACATACTACGCGTTTGTTTTGTGATTTTGGATAGTTGATGTCCTATGTACTTAAAAACCCCCTTAAAATCATATCTATGGATAACAAATGCAGATTTACATTTGTGACTACAGGTGCAAAATCTCCAGGAAGCTGGCAGCATATCAACCATCATCGATCAGAGACTGCGAAATAGTTATACAACAGAAGGGATGGACGAGTTCATGCGATTGTTGGTGCACTGTGTGAATCCGTCGAGCGAGAGGCGCCCACCGATGACATACGTAGTGACGGAGCTCGATCGAATTCTCGAGAAAGAAATGAGCTTAACAACAATCATGGGAGAAGGGACCACAGATGTGACCCTAGGAAGCAAGCTTTTTACTGCTTCGAAATAAACAAGAGTGTAGAGAGAGAAAGAGAGAGAGAGAGTTTGAATCACATCTTTTTTAAGGTTTGTGTCATGAAAAATATATACTTGAGCTGAAACACCAAAGTAAAGAGTTATTTTATCCAGCTGTTTGATAATTGTATAAAGAACAGTTGGGTTATTTTTTAATTTTTTTTCTTCTTCATTTTTGTTGGTCCTTGTACACAAGTTTCTATATATTGTTAATATTATAATAAAGTTTGTTATGAACTTAAATCTATTGTCTCCTTCAACTTCCCTTCTTACCAAAACTTATACCCCATTAAACACGTTTAGTGCTAAAATTTTAAAAAGTCGATATTATATTTATACCGAGTATATGTGTTTTCTTTGTAAAAAATATATGTAGATAAAAATTAAGTAATTGGTGAGATGAGAATTTTTGTGTAGTAAAGGCAAGAAGTGCCCAGCCAGCAGTGTCAAGCTAGAATCATCAAACAAGACGAAGTATTAGATACTAATATAATATGCTACTCTTAATTTTTTGGTCATAGAAAGGACAAGTGATGTTAACCTATTGAATTGAAATGAAAACAGACAAGAATTTATTACAGTTGGTAAAAGATTCTTCATTATTGACATTAAAGTTACCCACTGAATGGCATAAATACCCCCTGAAAGTTATGGGATTAGGATTCGGTGGGCCCGATGTAAATCAAGAAGAATATAAGATGATTAAATGTTTTTAAGGAAAAAAAAAAAAAACAGGTTTAGATGCTGAATTAATCCAGATATTCTAATTTAGATACAATATTATTAATTAGTCCAACATGCATGTTTTAATATGTAAGAATAAAGAAAATCCATTTTCTTGAACAAATCACACTGCAGTATCATCAAATATAGTTTAGAGTCTGGACAAAATGAAGGCAATCATGCTGCTGTTTTTTATATACATGAACAAATTAAACAGATATCAATTAACAAGAAGAAGATGAAACTGCTACACTAAATGAGAGAACCTGTTTATATATGTATAATGAATAATAAATCAAGCATTGCCAGAACCTTGTTTAGCCTTGAGGACAAGTTCCTCAGTAGTTGTGCCGATGATCTCATTAGCGCGTTTTAGGCCAACGCAGAAATATCGTCCGATAGAATCCTGAATACCATAAGTAGAGATGGGTTAGATTCAAATTCGTGCCGAAGTGACTGTATGTCAGATAGGAGATATATCTAACAGACCATAAACCTTGGGATGAAGCAAAAGATTCGTGTCTTACCCGACCAACTATGCCCAATTTCTCCAATTTGTGTACTGCATCATCAACATCAAAATTGCAGTGTTCACCAAATTCATCTTGTATTAATTCTTCACATTGCTTGTCAAGATCCTATTTTTACATTATTAGAATATCAGAATTCATATCACATTTTGTAGAACTAAATAAGCGTTACTGAGGTTCAATCCATCGTGAAAAGCTGAGTTAAATTCATGAAGTAGCTACAGACAGGTCTGCATACCTCCAGGGTAGCTTTCCCTTGTTCCATCAATATGAAGAAGGAAATTATAACCTCCTTCACCTGCACATATGTAATACGGCATTGGGAGTTGGAAGTTAATTGATTCGTAAATGGTATTCACATTAAATGGCATGCAATTTAATGGTATACTTTCAATTATCGAATATCAACATCTCTACTAATTTGTGTTCATGCTTGCTGATAAGGAGAGAAAGTGAATAGTAATATGCAATAGTTATTTTGTAACACCCCAGAAATTAGAGCTTACTCACGTTATTATTATTGACCCAATATTTCTTCTAAGCCCATCATACTTTACAAGATTTATTTCTAAGTCTATTTTGAGAGTGATCTCATCAAAAAAGGAAAGTCTTCTTGCAGTATTTTTCAATATATCTTCTTAAAATCAATTTTATTTGCCTATCAAATCCCTTAAAGATGGAGTATTATTTTCTTCCTAATTGAGCATTTTATAGAAGGAAAGTTTTCCTAACCAATTACAACCTAATTAGCTAGGGTTTGCAAAAAAAAAAAATAGTTTAAACATACACCGTATTATATTTCTCCCATCACCAAGTTTCACACACACAACCGTTGTAAGAGAGAGAGGCCTCAAAGGAGATTTTGGATCAACTTTTCTAGAGTATGAATCAATCTCATTACGTCAAGGTTTAAGGTGGGAATTTACGTATTGTTGTTTATTAAATTTTCGAATTACATGTTAATTTATGTCATGATATTAATAAAATTATGAGATATGATTGAGATTATGAGATGATTTATGAACGAGATTATAAATATGATTTAAACGCGTGTTAATTTATGTCATGATATGAATAATATTATGAGATATGATTTATGAGTGAGATTATAAATATGATTTAAATCCAATACGGGTTTGGACAGTAATGGTGCACTACCAATATTATGGATAACAAATCACGATGACTTATCATATACCGTAATGATGTCCTACCAATGTTACAGGTAACGAATCGAGATGTCTTATCATATACTATGTGTTATGGGTAACGGACCGAAATGTGTCTTACTATCATGATGTTAAGATTCAATATGCGAGTACTTAAATTTTCATAGTTTATGACAGTGGTGTGGTTTCCACTAAGCTGTGTTTTGCTCACTCCCCATTTTAGAATGGAGTGAATAAAATTTAATAAATCTGGAATTTTATATTTATATTTCAATTATATTTCGTAATTTACACTCTACTATTTCTAATGCATCTTCACGTGTGGATGATACATTTTGATTAATCATGATGTTTAGTTAATTAGTTGTCTATTTAAAAGCATGCACAATATTTTATTATTCCATTTTACAGTGGAATGGAAATGGTATTGAGGTCAAATTTTATTGGTTACTGTTGGAGTTGTGATTTGTGAGTCTACCATTAGAAATTAGTGGGTTAAATTGAATTGTTATTTAAAAAAAAAACATTTTGTCTTAAACTTTCAATTAGTACTTATTTAATTAATGTGTCTCCTTCCTTCCCACAATTTGATTTTTTTAAATAGTAGATATCCTTCAAACAGGTGTGAGTATACCGTGTTTATAGTATTAGAAATTTATAGTAAATTTATTTTAAATTATTATTTTATTATTGTTTATTTATTTATTTGGGTGTTTGGTCATACCCCTTCTAAAAGGACTCTTATTAAATAATTTTGTGTATAAACCTATATCTATTAAAATTGGGTTGTGACATATTTGAACAACAAATTTGTTTCATGCGAATATATTACCCTAAAAGGACGGCGAGAAAATGAGCTGTCTAAGTAAAGGATGTCTGCTAAACTAGGAATTAAAAGTAAAGAGTTATCTTGCATACCTCTTGTTGAATCACATCGTCACACAAGTGAAGGAGAGTGCCCCTTCCACTATCTAATTGCTTGTCATACATTGATTGTGTGATTAAGTTCTGATATGTAGCCATATTTTGCTGAAACCTGCCAAATATAGAAAAATTATTGGTACTACAAACAAGTGAAACTGTCCCTAATCAAATAGATATCATAAAAGCAAGAGAATTTCAACAATCAGAATCAGAAAAATTGAAGAGTCCAGAAAGGATAAAGAGAATTATTATGAGCCTGACTGATTGTGATAGTCTGATTTAGATGGCTAATCAATGCATAAACCAAAAATCAAACTGGCACATAAGAATAGCACCAGGAATGAGAAAAAAAGTAGCATACAATACATGCAACATGGGGGAACTCATGATGCATTTGGATCAGTTTATTGTGGACAAGTTCCAGATCAGAAAAGGACAAAGCATGACAATATTGGCTATAAGTGTGGCGGCTATAAACTATATAATCCAAGAGATGCAATCTTCACCGAAGACAGTTCTGGATGTGGAAATCTGGAAACTGAGGAATAAATTTAAATATAATATGTGGTTTTACCCATAGGTAATGCAGTCCAAAAATTTCCAATAAATTGCTTGCATTTAAACAAATTAATCCCAAGGGAAGAAACACTTAACGTGAAGTAAATCTTAGCGCAATAACCAACCACCGTAGAAAGAATAGCAAACATGACCCAGAGGTCAGCTTTAGGCATTTCAACAGATCCTACAACTGCAACCTGAGAGTCCACACCAAACAAGTATATGTTATATACATAAAACAATATATTTGAAAATAAAAAAAGTGACTCAAGTGCAAGAAAGATAATTAAGGAGAAGAAGTTGACTAACCAGTCCAACTACTGCAGATACAAGAAATTTAACCCAATCCATCGGAGTTAAACTCGGATTTTTTTTCTCTGGCTATAACAGGAAATAGAAAGTTTAAGGTGTGCTAAGCACAAACAAATTGAAAGATATTCTATTGCGGAAATAAAATTAAATTGAGAAAGGTAGAGGTTGTAAGCCCACAAGGACAATTTCCATATCAGCCATGGGGATGTTTTTGAAATGCTTCACATATATGCCTCGTTCTTCTCGTTCTCCTTTTTTGCGAGAACTTGCCCTCCTGCACAGACACCATAGTCTGTTAACCTTCAATCATGTTTGAAGAAAACAGGAAACATTGATTTTTTTTATGCCTAAGAGAACAGGGGTGAAAAGAAGCCAAGGGAATTCATTTCAATCACAATTGGTAGTTTTAACTTTTCTCAGTCAATATGCAGTGCCTTACAGATATATCTGCCAGAAGTTCATTTACATCTCCAAAATCCTTTAAGCAAACGCTTTCTAAATGCAAGTAAAACTCGGTAAACTCATAACAATAGGGATCCTCAACCCACTGTACTTGTGTGGTTTCTATTAAACAATAAATATTGTTTTAACAAAATGTGAATGACAATAATTGGAAAAAAAAATAGTAATAATACAAGAGTAACAGAGTAATGTTGTTACAGACATGTAATCATATTTAATTAAATGATAGGTGTTACCTGTAGACAACAATAATCCTATCAAAGGTGGGTTCTTGAATTGTAGTGTTGCTCAACAGATTGCGGAAACTGAAGCAATACAACAAGACATTGGCAAGACAGCATTAGTCAACAGCAACATTATATTATCAGTAAAGCGTATATAAACTAACAAGCTGAGTAAAACTACTTAGTGCCATAATTTAAGCCTAACTTCAGAGTGGCTTTGCCCATATTCATAATGCTCACAAGTTAACATATGATTGGTGCAAGTGAGGGTGAAATTTTGTAATTGAAGCACATGATTATGATTCGCAATTCAAGCAACAAATAGTTAAGATTGTCCATTTAAACTTTATATGTGTGCACACTTCCATGATCAAGCTAAATCAGAGTGACATTAATTACCAAAAATCATGTTCGATTGGACTAGAAAATATCTAAAAGATACACTAAGGTATAGATCAGATAACATCTTGAGGCATGAAAATGACTTTTAGCAAATTAAAGAAACTAATAATTTAAACAGATTGTTAATGCAGAGAATAAAAATGAAAGTATATAAGATCACAAGAATAATTACAACATATGCCAAAAACCTGAGCTCCAACTTCTCAAGACGAATACGCTCAACATATAATCCATCATCTTCTACTTCAGAGACAAATTCATCATCTTTTTTAGGATCCCTCTTCCTTGAAATTGACCTCCTTGAAAAAACCTTCTCTAACCTGATAATAAAAGACTGATTCATTAAAGTCATAAAGTGAAAAGGCATGAGAGAAAGGACAACACTAACTTTATGAGCAAAAAAGGAGGAATAAGAAGCTAGAAGAGTTTGAAACACAAGCGGATAATCATGATTCAGACATACTCGTGTCTAACGCTTGACTCAAGATAAACTTTTTCAGGCAACAGAAAGTTTCTCACCTGGTCTTTCTCATAATCCATGCCCACAAGCGTCCAATTAATGCATCTACTTTCTCCATGACAAAGTAATCAGTTGTCTTATCAATGCCAATCCCACGCCGGAAAATTACATACTGAAGGGGATAAAAGAACAAACTTCTTACTATTTATATGATGCAAAAACAATCTAGATCACAGAACTTCACTCCCTCATATGGTACTGGTGGATTACTCAATTTTTATAGAGAATGTAAAATGTCAATTACCAGTTGGATTATCTTGGAAATATTTATAAAATACAGGGAAAAAGTTTTTTTTTTTAAAAGAAGGAATAATATTCATCAGAGAGATAAAAATACCTTATCCGCAAAATCTGGGAGGTTCTCACGAGGATGTGATTCAAAGAATTTCTTCAAAAGCTTATTATCAAGCTACATTTAGCAGAAATACTTATAAGAACAAAATTGATGTCACATGCGGAAGGAATGGTAGTATTAAGATAAATGCATTTAACCACTGTACCTTGGATTCATCCACTGTAATGGGAAGATTAAGGAGATACTGTCCTGATTGAGCAACTTCAATTTCTTCATCTGTGGCTATCTTAAAATTACTTTTCTCCATAATCTGCAGAATAAGATAAAATATTTTACAAAGAAGAAGTGATAACAAGAAAAAGGAAATAAAGGGAGACCTAAAAGGCAATTGTTATGCTTCAACCCAGTGTTCTCAGCTATCTACCCAAAGGAAGAGAAGATCGGAAACCTAATAGTGGAACAAACTCATAAACAGAAATCAACTGCTGCATACTCTGTGTGTCTAGTTAAAATTTTCATCTTTCAGTGAGTTCACAAGTCCGCAAATATTACAGAATTTGGTTGCAGGCCAAACATACAGTAAGTGGAAGTCAAATAATTTACCTGAAACAGATATCTTAAGAAATTTTGTTCGAGAACATCAATTTCATCCAAAGATAAGTTCTGCTGCTGCAATTTCTGACTTCCATGGACAGGATCAAAAAGGGAGTACAGTTGCTGTAGTCAAATTCATTCCAAACAACCAGATGTAAAAATTTCACTATAATAAATCTAACCTGTACTAAGAATGTATAGATTTTACTGAAATATGCTTGACAAGAAAAGGATTTACCATGAGGTCCTCAAACTGCAACATGTACCAGGCTCGAATTGTGTATTCCACTCTCTTGCATAGTTTCAAAAACTCTGCCCGATCAGAACTGTGTTCTGCATGACGTACATGTCAAGAAAACCTCATGATTAAGGTAATAGAAAATTTCAGGAGTGAAATGAATGTTGGAGACAATTTCTCCCGAGTCAAATAAACTGAATAGCATTGTTCACACTTCTTCTTTTTTATTTTACTCAAAGAAAACTGATAAGGAAATGGAAGTGTCAAAATCAAAGAAACAACAAGGAAAAAAACAAGGACGAAGGTAGTGAATTGTTCTCCTAAAAACGAGGAGGAAGAGGAAGGCGGTGAATGGTTGGAGAACAAGAGAAACAAAAAAGAATTCTCCATAATTACAGATGTCCCTCATGTTTTCATTTTCGTTGAAGTTTGCACTCACTAAGAAACCAAATAACCAGCATTGTCTCCCCTAGAATTTTCATTTCTTTCCCTACCAAAACTCTAACACCAAATCATCTTAACTTCACATTCAACACCATTCCTTTTATGACAAAACAGGAATTCCTCTAATTCTCCGCACTTTGGTGGAAAATGAGTTTTACAAAGTCACATGCACACCCAATATTGTTCCCTATCATTTTCTTTCTTATCTCACCATAATCCTAAAATTGGTTTAAAAATTGCAACAACCCAGGTTTCAGTTAAAAATTATTCCAATTTCAAAATGTCAATTGAAAGTTAAAAATTTACACAGGGAATCCAATCCTTCCTCTACATTTAAAATATATATATATAACAAGCAGGGATTGAATTTAACAGAATCCAACCTCAAGGAATGAGAATAGAGCAACAATGAGGTTAAAAGACAAATGATGATTACTGTAAGAGGCAAAAACACGGGAGGTTTGGAGGATCATCCTAAAAGGTAAAAGAAATGAGTAAATCTGTAGAGAAATTGCAGAGAATTGTTACCTATGAGGTTAGCTAAGTGCACGGTGAGCCTTGGCTTGAGAATTGGAATCACAGATTCTCGCTCCAAGCGGATGACTTCTCTGTTGTTTTTCTTCGTAATCATCTTCTCCTCCTCCGTTGTCGGCATCTCGAAGCGCCTGCAGAATAATTACTGTTGTTTTTTCAGTTACGTTGTTCGTAATCTAGAGAGAGAGATGCTATAACGTTGCAGTTAAGAGAGAGTATCAATAGAAACTGTTTAATTAGAGTTACGATTAACAACCCTAATTAATTAGGCACTAATAATAACGTACTTATTAGTAAGTATGGGTTGGTCTCTTGCTCTTGGTGCAAAAAGAATTTAAACAGTAAAATTTTCTTTAGGGATTATTTTTTATTAAAGATGTCAATAATACTTTTGTTTTTTAAGAAGTATATTTTTATTAAATTATTTATGAACCTAGATCCTTTCACCTGAGTGCACACAGAACTTCGCCAATTAGTATTTCTTTTTTATTTATATTTATTTCTATTTTTAAATAAAAGTTGATTAAGATGGTATCTCAATTGCTTTCCCACCAAGTTGATTACACATTGTGACACCCTTTTAACTGATAATCTATAAAAATATAGTATGACTGCTTGTGCTTGATTGTAACGTGAATGACTCTATCAAGTAATTAAAAATATTGAGTCGACACTATGTGCACTCGTGTAAGCATTATAATATAATATCGTGTTTCTATTTATTTTTAAATGAATTTATGAATTTTAATAGAGAATATAAGTTTAAAAAATGTACAGATAAGATAAAGATAGTAGGATTATTAATAGCTAAGAAAGTAAATTAATTATCACTTTTGTTTTTTTAAAGTTAAAAAATGTACTACACATTATTCAACTTTAAATTCAACCTCCTCTGAGTGATTAAAATTCAGGAAAATGAAACAAAGCATATAACTCAATAATACAAATCTTGTTGGTGATACAATTCTGCATTCATTCAACCATACAAAATATAACAAAACTTCATTCTTTTTTCTCTTTATAATAACAATAAATAGTCAGGTATGAGAGAAGTGAAATAACAGGCAATTTTTAGCTTTCACATTTTGTAAAGAATTATTTATGTTTTGTATGAACTCGACTCCGGCCCGACCCGGCCCGCCTGCAAAAACACACATGGTGGTGTTGCCTTCCCCAACCAAAATAGATATCTGAGTAAAAAAGAGCATCAAAATCAAATTTCACCCATCTCCTGTGTATGCATATATCCCTACTACCCCACAACTTTAGCCATCTCCCCTAATTAATATACATGGCATAAGATCTGGCTCTATGTATGTACAATGTCCCACATTTTGGCTTTAGCACTTCAAAATATAGACCAAAATTCCAGAATCACCAAAAATAATATTATTCTTACACGATCCAGGTGCGTTCAATGAGTTATAGCTCCCTGTTGTATTTTCTGCAACGCTTGACGTCCAACCGACAGGAGAAGGTTGCCTTGAGTTCTCCATGGAGTTGCCATCTTGTTGATTCGACCCAGATTGGATGCCCGTGCAATTGTTGTTACCGTTGGTTCCACGATCTCAAGAATGGTTTGCCAATGGACTCTTGTATGCTGGAGTTCTGCTGAGGCATTCCCATCCATGATAGGTTATTGATCTTGATACCAGAAGAAGCCTCACTGCCACTCAAGTAATTGAGTGGATTGGGTGATTGTTGCAAGGAATTGCTGCTTGAAGAAATCCCTCCAACGATCCCACCATAAGCTCCAGCCTGGATTAATCGTTCAGTGGAGCCCATCGCGTCATAGCTTGTTCGAGGTAGTTCATTACATTCAGATAGGACACTGAACAAGGTTTGATCTGAGTTACTTCCACTGTTAAGGCTATGGTTCACACCAACAGGCTCGAGTGAAGGCCATCCATCTCGGTTTCCGTTTTCACCAGTGTACCAGTGTTGACTCAGCTCCCCACTGCTCAAATGAGGGTGTGAGGGAGCTGGCATTCTTACACTGTTGACCGTTGCCCATTCATGAATACTTACCGGCACATCTTCATGCCTTGGCATAGTGAAACGACCACCAGAATACATATTCTCGTGAACATTCTGATGCACATAGAGATCATTGAGTCTCTTTTGCCTCGGGTCCAGGGGAAGTGATGGATGAGTATGTTCTCTGTAATGTCCAGCAAAATGAGGTGCCTCCATCACAAGATCATTCACAGGTTGGAACTCTAAACCCCAATGCTTTTGAGGCTGATGGAATGGTAAATTATTCGGCCCCTTAAAAAGAGTATGAAGCAGTTCGCTTCGGTCTTGGTTTGAGTAAGAACTGAATAAAGACAAATCATCTGCTTGTCTATGCAGCATATTCTTCCCAACTTCTGGTATAAATTGTGGATGAACGATCGACAACTCTTGAGCAGAGGTGTATCCAGCATTTGCGGTTGTAGATTGATAATAAGAACCATGAACATCACCCTCCGGCCAAACATCACTTGAAGATGGGAGAGGATTCCCCTGACTGAGAGGAATATCAACGTGCTTCATATTTCCTGAGTAACCAGAAACGATAGGAGGATCTTCGAGCTTTGCACTTCCACTATCACTATGAGATTCCATCTCCATAGAATTTGTATGGCGACTACTATCGAGTGAACTGATTTGCTGCTGATGCTGATCCTGAAGAAAACCTGGGCTAGATGACGTTATCATAGTGCTCCTAGGGCTATTATTAAGTGAAGAAATCTGATGTTCACTTTGATCCTGAATGAAAATATGGTCAGGTTCATCTTCATCTTCAATAATTACAGTATCATCATCTACTTGATCTTTAAACATGGAGTCGCTTCTAATTTCCTCCTTTTCCTGAGAAACAAAGGAGAAGCCCAGAAGAAAGTAAATTCAGCTCCAGAACATCACAACAAAGAACAAAATTTTCTACTTCATCGCACAGCTTAAAGAAGCACGTTAAAAACCAAACATCAGCAACCATAAACAGAACGAACAGCAAATCAACCTCTAAACCTGTCGCCATTTCGTGAATTGTCACTTCATTATCCTTCTGCTCCTCAAGCAAGCTATCACTTTGCTCATTCTCCACACCCTGACCATAAATTGAGAATTTAAGAAGTCCACAGTACGAGAGGATGCTACAATGGTCATTTCAAGAATACAATTGAAACCCAATTAAGTATACAAATCATATTCTAGAAGAAACTACAATATATATACTATCCAGTATCCACTGTCCAAATATGAATGAAATGCAGACTGCTAATAAACCTCAATTGGACTGGAAGGTGGACTTTCTTCTTCACCATCATCTGAGAGCTCGATTAGATTATTCCTAGAGCCCTCTTCCTCCCCTTCCAGAGCAGTCTGCAGAAGAGTAATGATTCAAAAAATTGCAGCAATACACAACTCCCACGTAGGAAAGAGCAAAAATTGAAACAAATTTACTTGGTCTAGAAAATTATAACAAAAGGCATCAAACCTCCTGCAGCTGCACTTTCCGTCCTATTTCTTCACCCAGGGACTCTTTTAGTTCTCGTCTCTGCTTTTGTCTCACTCTCCAATTAGCAAAGCCTTCTGGGATATCATTAGTTACCATTTTCAACCTGAGATGAGACATAAACATCTTAACATAATGTATGATTTCACACATCTTCTCAGTTTAATTAAAAATAACACAAAATGCAATGACTAACCAGTATTCATGCAGCCTTTTACTTTCTTCTTCCTCAAACCTTGCAAATGGTTGCACGTTTAGAGCATCAAAACTACCCAAAAAATTATTTAAAGACCTTGGCTGAATGCTATTGCCAGCATGCTTCATGCTGCTTTTAACACGCTCATGCTGTTCCCTGCTAACCTGCAGAACCAAATGCAGTGAAGCCTAGTTACAAAACAATTGCATGGAATATGACCTCCCAAATGAAGCATAGGGTCATAGGTCAATCAAAAAATGCCAGGTAAAAACCAGATCAAAGGCAAACTGCAAAAGAAATTATTTCAACTAACATAGCTAAGGGATACAATAATGGCTCTTACTATTGTTATAAAAATATAGTGAAAGTTATCAATTGTACCAAGATACAATACAAATGATCAAAATAGCAAGTCAATCATGTGATGTGTCAAAGAACCTTTATATAGGACATATACTTGGCTCCATCATTGTGCTGGATATTCCACTTCCGTATCTTCTCTACTTTTTTAGGTGCACCAGCCACCACCTTTAACCCAATGGAGGTACCATCAGGCATCTTTTTCAAGACATCTCTTCTGCATATTACAGCATGCAAAACCATTTTCAAAGTTATTCCATGAAAAGTAAATCATTAATGAAGCGCATCAGTTCACTGTCACACAAGCTATTAGAAATATAGAGATAACCACATCTATCAAGATCCTAAAATGAGTAGCATTACCTTTCTTGAGATTCTCCATGTATGGTTCCCATGTTTTGGTTCTCGCTACTATAAGCTATATCAGAATTAGCCCAAGAACCAGAATCTGGTGAGCCAACAAGGTTCTCTTCAGCACCACATGGTGGGATACTTCCCTCACCATGCTTCTTGGAACTGCATATAACATATGAGTGTATGAATTAGAAGGGTTTACACATGACAGAACACATGAAAATACAGTATATGGTAGGTATAAACGACTAACAAGATGCAAACTGCATCCATAATTCGAGGGTACAACTTAACAAGATCAAATTATAGAACATTGCACATAATAATAGCACATAACAATTCACTGACAGGTCGGAGATTATAGACAACTATAGTTCAGGAAACATAAAGCAGATATGCTATGAAAGAAAATTGTTGTTCAAATAGATTCAATTATGAGCATATAAGTTTGGCTGAGGCTTATTGCCCAAAACATATACACAAGATAACCTAATATCAAAGCGTGTGTGTACACTCTAGCAAATTATGCAGAGCTTTAAAACCAAATATCATTTAAGATTGTCACAGTAAACATAAATCGGATAATATACATATTTTAAACATACAAAAAGATAATTTCTGAGAACTTCGCAGATCATCATGTACACTTTCGTGTGAAGAGAAGAATATAGCTTAAAGTAGTGAAAAATAAGTCCAGAAAAGAATGCAATACCTCCAAGTATTCCGCATCATGTCCACTTCAAGATCCTTGCGACTAGACCAATTTTCCATCCACATTTGCAGATTCTCAATCATACTGGCAGAAGATAACAAAGGTTGGTGATCTAACAACTCAAAGCAAAGACACAACAATAATTTGCAATGTACGGCATCAATAAGAACTGATAAAACATAACATGACTACATACTCATTGTGATACTTCTCTAAATTGGAATAGTATGCCTTCTTCATTGTTTTCAGAGACTGCTCCTTGTTAACCACATTATCAGGATGAAGCTCCCCAGAACAAAGAGAAGCACTCCTACATCAACAGTGAAAAATTCGACCACTTAAACTTAGAGGAATTTCAACCTACTTATCAGAATTGGAAAAAATTCAAAGATAAAGAGCATTTAGTGAACATTCTCATTTCCTATATAAGTAAACAAAACCAAGTTGCCAACCAGGACACAGTGTGGAGCATTTTATGAGAACACTGCATTAACCAATATCTCCTCTCTAGAAGAGAAATTGAATGAACAAGTTTAGAAAACAATGAATGCAGTAGAGTTGATCAAATATTAATTAGCAATAACAAATGACAAAGAAATTTCAAAAAAGCACTACCAATGGTAAACTCATTAGACTACTATGTGATAGAAGCATACTAGACACACACCATAGTATTCTAAAAAAACAGGTCAAACTGAGGTGTGTGGAATCGGTGAAAGTTCATGCTGATCTGATATTTGATGGCTTTCATTGTTTCTCACTTTTATTACACTTACAATCATGAAGTAGGATCTATGAGGTGACGTCTATCAAAAAATAAAACATTTAATGGAGTTGCATGCAGAAAAATATAAAAAATGAGAGCCAAAAAATGCATTAAGAGAATCAAAGGCAGAAACTGGAATTGGGAGACGTTCAACAACCAAGCATCTATTCCACTACGTGATCATATCTGATCATGAACGATCAAAAGCTCTCACTATATTTAAATATCACACGGATTTCTATACACTTTCTGTCCAAGTCATTTTAGGTAATCCACTTTCCCTTTTAATTTAAATTTAATATAAATATTCTCTACTTCCTAACTATTGAACTGGCATCAAATACTCATGGGCATTTAAATTTCAATTGCACTTATCTGCTTGAACGACCACACCTAACTAATGCATAATTCATTCATAACTAAAACGGGTCATACAAACACAACTAAACTAAAAAACCTTTCAAATTAGCAAATGGATCAGTGTTTGAACCAAATCACAACCAAGTCTACATATGGTCACAAAAACAGATTGCGAGGAGCCCTTACCATTTCATAACAGGATTTCCAAAATTAAAGTTACAGCCAGAAAGTAAGTCTCGAACATTCATATCTGGCTCCAGTTCTTTAGGTAGAAATTGTGAAAGATAACTTCTTTCACAGTCAATCAGATGGCTCTCCCAGACCTACAATAAATAAATCCAAGTATACAGATAAGTCTCAATAAAAGAAAACTACCTTAAGAATAAAAATTTCCTTCTGAAAATCAACAATTAAACTTTACCTCATATGAGAGAACCTCCAAGAGATTTTCGAGTGCAAAAATCTCTTGAGGAACAACGAAGACATCAGCCAATATTTGTTGACTGCGAGGACCTGGTTCTATAAATGGAATCAAGTGCCTTCGCGCAATACCAATCTGCTCCCTCTTAGAAACTACACTCTTTTTCCTGCCATCCCACTCGAGTGAGATATTAGGTCTCATGTTCAAATCATGCTGCTGAGCTTGCAGTTTCCTCTTATATACCCTATATTTTTCACTAGAAGTGCAACCAACCAAACTGGAAGCACTAGCTCGCTTCTTTTTCCGCTGATCAGCTGCCATTGTGCCAACTTAAAATCTCTTTAGGAAAGGCCCAAAAACACCATTTGTAATCTTGGATGCCAAATTTAAACAATCAAATTCGTCCCTTAAGATGAAGTCCAAGTCTCCAACTAACTTTCAATTTTAAGAAGATTCAGAATCAATAATGAAAATAAAGACAATGAGAAACAATTGTATCCAATAATTGAAATAAATAGCTACACTACCATCTCATGACAGTCATGATTACATTTAACATTCAGTGTAGGTACAATGAATACAGTTAAGAAACTCAGGCATTGGCGGACGCAATCAACTAGTGTACATTAGCCAATCTTCTAAACGAAACTAACATCTATTATTCACGGAGTAAAAACCCAAAGTAGAAAAATTGGTTCGACATCATACATCATACTTTATCTTCAAAAAATGATAAGAAAAACAACAATCTTTTTAAAATCAAACCGGGAATTAACGCAAGGGAGCATCCATTGGGCAGCACATTGAAACCATATAAAAGTCAAATTTTCCAAAAATTTCATAAACAAGGGTGAACCCTGCATGCAAGTATAACATTTTATCAAATAAACGAACAATTCAACGCAACTAGTTTCTAGAATGAAGGAAAACCCAAAAAAAAATCAATTACTTACCGTGGAACAGCGAAGAGAAAGAATAATCAAAGGGAAAACAGTGTAGATAGAGAAACAAGCAACCCAAACCCCCAAATTAACCCCAATAATCCAAAACCGAATTCGGAGAAGTTGCAGAATAAACGATAAATAAAAAGAAGGAATTCACAAACCAAAGAAAATCAAGAGTGAAAACAAAAGGCCCTAAATAAATTGAAGAGAGAAACGGAGAAGAAACAAGTACCTTCAACGGAGGCGTCAATCAATTGGCAAAACAAACTAGTGGAGTAAAAAAAAGCAGAGATATATAGAAAAACACACATGTATACACAGAATATATTTAAGTCATTGGAAAAAGAGGGGTGCTGGCGTTATCCGAGTGGAGAGGAGTGAAGAGGGGGACAGGGTAGGGTGGGGGTGGGGTGGGGAGGGCGGGGCGGGGCGTGGGGGGGAGGGGGTCATATACGTATAGGTTTTATCATGCCACAAGCGAAAGACCAATACCCCTCCGTCCTAAGTAATTCAGGTATGGTTACGAGCGAAGTTTAACAAAAAATTATTATTTTGTATATAAAGTAAAAAAAAAGAAGTTTTTAATTAATTTAATAAAAATGACGTGTAAAGTTACCTTAAGTAATTCAGGTATTGTTATGAGCGGAGTTTAAGAAAAAATTATTATTTTGTATATAAAGTAAAAAAGAGAAGAAATTTTTTAATTAATTTAATGAAAATGGTGTGTAAAGTTATTAGAATGTGTGAAAAAGAGAGTATTATGTTGGGATGTGTGTAAAAAGTAGGTATTGTTATAGTGTATTTTTTACCATTTTTAGTAAAAGTAAAGTGTGAAATACTTTATGAGACGGATGAAAAAGGAAAGTGTGAAATACTTTGAAGGATGATATACGCGTAGAACTGTAGGAGGATATACGACCACAGGTACACGTATTCTTATACGGTATACGAGTAAGAAAAACCGAAGCCGCAATCGTATTTATTTGGTAATAATACGAATACGAATGACACTGTTTTAAAGTGTTATTAGTAATTAATTTATTTATTGGGTCCTATTTATTTAATGTTGCACACTTACGGAAAGACAACTATGTTTAAGTTATATTTGTATTAAAAAGGTTTATATTCTTTTTGTTTCTATTTGGAAATGTGGAAAGTCTGATATTGGTCCGATTCTTTTATTGAAAAAATAGCTTACCTTTTTTGCCATCTAAATATTTAATAAGTATAAATGTATTATATAGTTTATGTTTTTCTTTCTTTCTAAGTTTGATGATTAAATTTTGTGAAATTTTGAGTACTTTATTCTCACTGTAAATTGTACAAGGCAAAATACACTAATCAAAACTAATACTCTTTCAATAATATTATTTATTTTACACTATATTTTCTTCCATTCTAAAAAAAAAAGTTTGTATAGTATAGGAAATGGGGACTCTAAAAGTGGTAGTGAAAATTGATACTTATAATTGTATATATATCTAAAATGTCATAGCAATCTATAATTATGGAGTTGTATTTTACATTCATATATGTTATACCATTAGAATCTACCCTCCGTCCTGGAAAACTTTTCACCTTTACTATTCCACGTTGTTTAAGAAAAATTGTACTTTTTGACCAACTTTATTGACTTTGGAGGGTATTGTAGTATTTTCATGTAATAAAAAAAGTATAAAGTAATGATATGTGTTTGAAAAATAAGTGGCAAATTTGAAATTAAAGTAATTTTTGAGGTTGTTGAATAAAGTGGTATTTCCGTTTTTGGGGGTGAAAGGTTTTGTGGAACAAACAAATGAGGAAAGTGAGAAAAGTATTATGGGACGGAGGGAGTATTATTATACACAGTTAAGTAATGTGTCATTGTTTATTTGCAAAACTACATCATTAGGGGGGTGGATTTGAGTAGGGATGTAAGCGAACCAAACCGTTCGCGAACTATTTGGGTCTCGGTTCAATAAAATGTTCGTTCGAGCTTGCTCGTTAACCTTAACAAACCAAACCAAACTTAGATTTTGAGTTCGAATAGTCTATCAAATCAAACTCAAGCCTAGGGGTGTTCGACTCGAAAGCTTGCGAACATATTCGTTAATGAGCTCGTTAATGGCTTGCAAACATGTTCGTAAATTTTATAATTATTTTTTAGTATTATATATTATTATTTACTTATTAATATGCAATAATTAAATATTTTATATTAAACCACACAAATATGATAATAACTTAAGTCATTATTTAACTATTTAAATATTTTTGCAACGTTTATTATTATGTTTTGTTAGTTTGTTTATTTAATATTATGAATAACATTAGATGTTTATAAACCAAATGTTCTTTTAATATTTACGAACAAAAATATTTAAATGTTCATAACAAATATTCATAAACAAGTTACTTCATTTGTTCGTAAACACGTTCGAGAGTCTTAACAAACAGTTTGAGTTCGAGCTCGAGTTTGATATTTTTTTTCTTGATGAGTTCGAGCTCGGCTCGAGTTCAATAATTCTTTGACAAACGATACTCAAACTCAGTAGTGTTCAACTCAATTTGATTAGATTACATTCCTAGATTTGAGTACTACTTTTGCTTAACGTTTAGAGTCAAATGGTCTACAATTATTAAATATAATTAGATTTACTTGCTATGAATTATGTTGTGATTGGCTGCAATTAACTTGAACTTTTTTTCTAGAATACTCAAGCAAAGAAAAGTTGAAAAACAAATTATTACGATTGATATGATTTGTCCTTTTTGGATGTGCACAAAAACCATTTGACGTGAATTGTATCTTAAAGTAGTGTTCTTTAATATTAAAAAAAAAAATGGTATTTTATATATATACTGAAACTTTGACAAAATGAGCTTATTGATTTTTTAAGTTAGTAATTTTTCCTTTTGAAACACTAGAAACCTCATGCTATGGAGTACTCCATTAGTTTATCTTTAGGCAGGTTTAGTTGCAGCTTCGATACTGTTATGGATTTTCTAAACTATGTAAAAATACATCCACAAACAATTTTAACCAGATTATGTTTTGATTTAATTTCGACTATAAAATAAAAAAATTAAAATTATAAAAAAAATAATAATGATTAACCCTAGTTTCACCAGGTGCACATCCTAGTTTAAACCAATTAACCCTAGTTTCATCAGGTGCACATCCTAGTTTAAACCAATTAACCCTAGTTTCATCATGTGCACGTTAGAAATTAGAATCACCCAATTTTTATAAAAAAATTAAAAAATCACCTCCCCATTTTAGATAAACTTTAAAACATCAACCCTACATGAAATTGATCCTCGATTCATTCGCTGGTCAAACATTCTTGATCATTCTCTCTCCCCAGTTATAATCAGATGAGTAATCATGAAATTAAAAAAATAAAATAAAATTCAAACAGAACTGCATAACTGTGTGCATTTGCCCTCTTCATGGATAAACAAATAAGCTATTGCATCAACAGTCATAGACCAACATACACACTCAAAAGAAATGGTCCATCCTGTGTTTCCAACTCAGTAATGGCAGGATAAGCAGGCAGCTGAGGTTAAGTCCAGAGTAAACAGGTGAAGAGAGAGGATAAATTAAATAATATAGATTAAGAGCTTTACCTAATGGATACTCTCCTTGAAAAGATGATGAGTGAAGAGTTGCTGGTTTTAATCCCTCACTGTGCTGGAGAAACAAATTAAATAGTAACCTCTCATCCAATCAATAGTTTGTTATCCTCCAAAAAAGTATAGGTGGGGACTTCTAGATTGTATGGAGCTGGGCCCTTCCGTATTCTCCCGGATATATCGTAATGAGATCCATGGCAGGGGCAAAACCATCCTCCAAAATCACCAGCATTCGGTAAAGGAATGCAACCCAAATGTGTGCAGACTCCAATAACTACAAGCCACTCGGGATCCTTCACCCTCACCGAGTCTTCTTGTGGGTCCCGGAGAGATCCCACATCGACACAGTTAGCCAGCTTCACATCTTCCTTAGTTCGGCGCCTGATGAAGACTGGTTTTCCGCGCCATTTCACCGTCACAGTGGTACCAGGCTCAATGCTGGCAAGATCGACCTCAAGTGAAGCAAGGGCAAGAACATCTTTACTAGCTGACATGCTGAGGATCAACTTCAAAACTAGAAGGCGGAGCAATGAGGCATACACAAATCGGCCACCCGTCAAGACGAAATAGGCAAATGCCCGCTTACTAGGATCACCTATTGGGTACCGCTCATGGTTGTGCTCATCATAGACTATTTTTGAAGTAGGATTTTTCATAGCAGCCTTTGTTGCTGGGACCTGTGGAGTAGAGTTTTTTTCATCCCTTGGGGATATTGAATTAGAAGCAAAGCCTGCACTAACAAAATTGTTATCAGTGAAGGAGCACGAAACAAGTTGTTTCTAAAAGTTGGATCTTTTAAAAAAAATAATAGTGCATAAATGATGACACAACTACTGTGCAACTCCATCATCGCTTGCATATGTGGAGATAGCTTTATCCCGGAAGGTATGTTTAGAACTGAGGAACCAGTAAACCAGATTCTCACATCACAAGCTGAATTTTCTAATAACTAATTGCAAGAAGTTAATGTAGAGTAAATTGCAATATATCTAATTTTCAACAGACAAAAGTACTGGAAGCACATGCCTTCCCTAGAGTATTCATATTTCACTAAACCATACAACTGAACAACCCAAAAGTTTAAGTTGGTTTTAACTTTATAGAGAAAAAATTGATAATTTAAAGCGGCGTATTGGTTGAAAATGTGATGACTGATTGAAGTTTATAGTATAAAACCTATTGGCGGTTCTTACGATTGATATATTTGAATTCATCATTTTCATTTTCGATGAAGTTCTGAAGAAGTTGGGTTGATTTTTAAATTTACTCCACATTGGTTGCATTTAAAACCCTTCAAACCAAGCACAATCTTACATCATTCATCAATGCTGCAGCAAAAAAATCGGAAACTGTTACATCACGCTCACATCGACAAGTTCTTGAGTGATGTGGATATACAAGTTTTGAGCGATTCCAATATCCTTTAGTTCAATGAGAAAGAACTGCAGCTTTGGTATCAAATATCAATTATTAGTCAAATACAATGTATTCGACTTCAGCATCAGATACATACCTTGCACACTATCCAAACTAATTCCAAGCTCATTTAAATAGATTTCATGACAAAGGATAAATACCTCTTGACTTGGGTTTCTAATTTCCCTTAAAGGATACATTATAAAGGACAAAAGGAAAAGAACTAAAAGAAGGAAAATTAGGAAACACATAAACATAGAATAAACAAACAAAGAGGGTGCAACAATTAGCTTAAGACATTAAAGTTATCCTAGTAACATTTCTAACCAGTGAACCAGAGAGAGTTGGAGTACTTGTCCTGTTTATTCTGTTAGAATATATCTGAACCCCCTCCTAATTCAAAGATGAAAAAACTACTGCTTCTTTTGTACTTTTAAATTACACACATTGGGCACGGACACCAGCATATAGACAACATATTTACTGAAAATCAAAACGGAGAACAGTCACTCGTTAGTATGAAAGTGCAAAACATTGAACTGGATAATAGGTGCAGATCAAGCTAATGGAATGACATACATGGTGGACAATTGAAGAGAACAGTAATACAATTAGTGACAAATAGCTAAAATTGAAACCGCTTTAACTTCATTGCTTGAACATAACCTCAACTGACAGATAATTAACCAAACAACAATAGAACCCTAATAAGCCTACCGATAACAGAACCCTAGTTTAACCAAAAACAGAATCTTTAAAAGAAAATTATCGAATTGGAGGGCGAGGCGAATACGAGAGAGGAAACAGACCTCTAGTGGTGAAATGAAGCAACCAGTGGGAATAAATAGGACTGGAGCCGAAAGAATCGGTTCCGCAGTCGTCTCCGCCGATTGTGAGTCTCGGAACAGAGGCAGATGAGGCGGTGGCGCTGGAAGGCCTCCACAAGGATGACGAGAGCCTCCGAGCAGCAACTCGCAGCATTTTCTTCCGATTGCAGATCACTCAAAGCTGCAATCTGACGCAGAGTACAATTATAGAATCTTTTTAAAAAAATAAATCACATCAATCATAAAAATTTTAACAAATTTTTGCGATCGAAGTAAATGTTTCGAAGGGGGATTTGCACATCTGAGAGAGATCAGATCGTCAGTGTTCATAGCCCATTGACCGTGGCCGCGGGGTTTGCCGTTCACGTGGCCTCTGTTGTGACCAGTGTCTTGTATCTAAAACAAAAGTCGCTATTTTTATTATAAAAAATGCACGTGGGACTCTGATGTAATCAATCAATTAATAATCAAATTAACTCGATTTTTATTTAATTTTTTAATAAATAATTAGCCAAAATATATTAGAGGAAAAAAGAAAAAATAAATAAAGAAAAACCCTAGTTGCTATGAAATATGAATCAATCAAAAATAACTTCTTCACTCAATATCATCTTGAATCGAAAACGGTTTTGGTAATTTGGTACAGTTTTTACCCTATTTGGTTCGGTATTTTTGGAGAGTCCGAGGAGTTCGTCAATGGAATAGGAGTGCGGACTACACGGCGGCGTTAGGTCCATATGGGGGAGGGGAAGGCGGAGTTTGAGGCTTCGGAGATAGAGTACGTGAGCTACGGCGGCGAACACCACCTTCCACTGATTATGAATTTGGTGGATCAGGAGCTGAGTGAACCCTATTCCATATTCACCTACAGATACTTCGTTTTATCTCTGGCCCCATTTATCCTTCCTCGTGAGTGCCTTAATTAGGGTTTGTAAAATCAAATAAAATGTTCAATTGAATGTTGGAATGATTGTTTGTAGTTCGAATCGACAGGCATTTCACAAAGGGAAATGCGTGGGTACGGTGGTGTGCAAGATGGGAGATCATCGCCATACTTTTAGGGGCTACATTGCGATGCTCGTAGTTCTCTATCCCTACAGAGGCAAAGGCATTGGTTAGTAACGAAGCTACTTTTTATCCTACGAATGGTATTTTAGATGCTACATTGCAATGTAAATCCGAATAAATATTGACAAATTTAGAAATCTCATTCGAAGTATGGCTTTTGAATTGGTGTTCAAGAAATGCCTCATAGTATGTTTGTATGTATATATATCCCATTTCCCAACTCCAATGCTACAAAGTATTTATCTTATCTTTGAGGTTTTCTTGAAGATCTTGCATGTCCAACAAGTTTATGCCTCAAGATTTATGCACTTGCTTAGTTAGTTTCTGCTCGTTCTCTCACCCAGAGTATCTTTGTTCGTATTGCAGCAACTGAACTTGTTAGTAGGTCAATTAAAGTGATGATGGAATCTGGTTGTGAGGAGGTATGTTCCCCACTTAGTGAGGGCATTTTCTTGTGTTAATAGTTGGTTTTATCTATCCTACAACCAAGCGACATTCAAATATTTACATACATATCCACAATGCATTCCAATTTCCATGTGTTCAGTTCCATGATGCATAGAGTATCACAACAAGTGGCAAGATACATAGTTTCCATTCTTATGCATTCCATGTGATAGTATAGTTAATATGGTATCCACTTTCTTGTATCTGTTCTTAAGAATCTAAGGTGTAAATTGTAAAACAGCACCTTTTCCATATACACTCGTATCTGCAATGTACATTTCCACCTCGTCTCCTTTTCAAATTTATCATAATTTATCGTATGGGATTCTTGGAGCAGCAACTAAATGTTCTAGTTCTATACCAAATAGAATCCAAGAATGTATTTTATCTTCCACAAAGTAATGTGATTGTACTTTCTTCATCTTATGAAGGTCACTTTGGAAGCCGAAGTTACAAATAAAGGAGCACTTGCTCTTTACGGTCGTCTGGGATTTATTAAAGCCAAGAGGCTCTTCAGATACTACTTGAATGGCGTCGATGCTTTCCGGCTCAAGCTATTGTTCCCTCGGCAAGAACCGAACTACTCTGGGTCAAGAATTCCAACTGGGGATGAAGCACAGGGGTATCATGAGGAGATGCCCCTTGAAGAAAACAATGTGTAAATGCTTGTTGTGATTGGTTGGAGAAATATCCTGCCAAATATCTCCAGTGTTATGTTGTACAATTACACATATATGCACATGTAGCACCACGAAGTGTAGGGATTTTTAATATGAATGAAAGCTAAACTAGAGAATGCTGATTTTTTCTTGTTTTAAGGCCTTCTGTAAACTTCATTTTAGGTAACTTTTTTCATGTAATTCTAAAACAAATGATGACCATTTAAGCCTGGCTTTCGAGTTTATTAGCTGATTAATTTCTTTAACACGTATTAAAAAATTTCTTGAGAAAATATAAATAAACAAATCGAAATCTTCATTTTTCATACTCATAATGCTTTGTACTTTTTGCTATTTAATGGGAATATGTTAATAAAGGTCCTGATAAGTATTTAAAAATAAATTATATATTTTGAACATTATTAGAATTTAGAAGGAGAATAAGTCTGTGAGCATTAATTGCTTCTTCTTATCTTATGAATATATAATTATAGTCACGAATTCAATTACTTTACTCCATATGTAAAATTTATTTATTAATAAAAATATAAGTATATATAAATAAATAAGAATTTATATATTTTGTATTTTTAATTATTTTTTCATAAAAAATTAAATAAAAAAGTTGTACATATATTATTGGAAAAGACTTGAGTGAGACCGTCACACAGATCCTCTTATGTGAGACGGATCACCCATTAACTTATTAATTATATTTTTAAGGGCACTGTTTGGTTGTAGTTAAATTTAAATTTTGAAATTTTAATTATAAAAGTAAATTAATTAGGTCTTTATATATATATATATATATATATATATATATATATATATATATATATATATATATATATATATATATATATATATATATAATGCAATTTTTTAAATTATATTTTTATTATTAAAATTTTTATTAATTTAATTTATTTTTTATTTAAATATTATAAATTTATAAATGTGATACTTAATTGATGAAAAGTGATAACAGTATTGTGAACTATTACATGAACAATTTATAATATAAATGAAAGGTGATAACATTTTAAAAGAAAAGTGATAACATCTCTAATAAAAAGTAATAACTAATTACCAGGGTGTATTTCACGAATAATTTATAAAATGAATAAAACGTGATAATATTTTTAATAAAAAGTTATTCTTAATTAAAGAAAGTGATAATCCATATAAATGATTTAATTCACGAACAAATGGTCACTGAAATAATAAAAGTGATAGCATTTCTAATAAAAAGTGATACATAATAAAGAAAATGTGATAACCATTTAATTAAATAATTTTAATATAAAGTGATATCCGATCAAGATAAAGTGATAACAAAATAATTCAACTATCTACTAATTGATTACTAATAATATTATTATAATGGAATAAATAATAATAATAATAATAATAATAATAATAAAATATAATACTTATTAAAATTGAAAATTAATTAACTTGAAATACCTGACTGTAATTTGCATTTGGCTCTTGGGCCGTGCCCGCCAGTATTAATCTTAATTAAACAAACCCAAACAGGGCCCGTGTTTCCTTATTTATTATTATTATTATTATTATTATTATTATTATTATTATTATGTTAATGGATATGATAAGATCCGTCTCACATAAGAAGATCCGTGAGGCGGTCTCACCCAAGACCTGCCCTATTTTATTAAATACATATACATTATTAAATAAAAATTTAAAAAAAGAAGATATCATTTCTATATTTGAACGTTTTTTATTTCACGCAAATTAAGAAACGTTTTATGTAGTAGTATAAAAATATCTAAATTTACTTAGTACTTTTATTAATTATTATATATAATAAATTTTAGAATTAATATGAGAACAAATTATAACTTTAAGGATATTAAGCGCAAAATTGAAAAAAAAAAACATTCAACATCTAAAATGACATAAAAACAATAAAATAAAATACAACTATAAGAACATTAATTTGAGTTGGGAGTTGCAAATAGAAGTGGGTCCCGCGGCTTATGGAGGATAAGATCGGTAAGTGACTGCCTTCCTTTATTTAATTTAAGAGAAATTATCACAAATGGTCCTGTGTGTATTACTAAACCCATAAGTGGTCCTCTATATTTTGACATTTTTAATTTTAGTCATTTTTAATTTAATTTTAATCACTTGTTATTAATTTTAGTCCAATTTCTTTAAAATTCACCGGAGCCCCATCGATTTCTCAATTTTTGTCCATTTCCGGCTCACCCGATTCAGCACGGTCCTACGTGGATACACATATCACCGCTTTAATAAATTCAACTACCAACTTACCTGCCACGTCACCCACCTCAATTTAAGTCGTGTTCCCAATTTAAATGAAAGAGAAAATTGGTTCTTCACAGCAGAGGAGAAAATTTTGCTACGACGATTACCTCTTCTCTGGTTTTCGAAAAAAAGGCTAATCAATGTTCGCTTCTTTGCACGAAGTTACAGTTCGCTAGTGTGGGAAGAGGGACGATATATTTGAGGTATGAAGTTCTAAACCTGAGTTTCATTTCAAAAATTGGGGATTCGTGAGTGCAATTATTTGATTAGCAAAATGATTTGATGGTATGTGGATATACTTATTGGCGTTAAGTGTTCAATTAAGAAAAGTTATAATTATTTGTGTGGCTTGGAGTTTATGCAAGGGTTAGGGTTTACTATGAGCATATGATTTTGAGAAATTTTGATAATTTATGAAAATGTTGAATTTTTAGGGTTCACGCAATTATATCCTCATTATTAGAGGAAATCTTGATTCCTTTGTTATGTGATTTCGCATCCGAAGTGAGTTGAGGTATTGATTTGGTTGCTTTTACTTCGAACAGGTTAAAAATGTCACAGAAGTCTGGTGTAAGCATTGGGCGACCAAGTAAACTCAAATACGAAGATAAGTTTTGTGGGCGTTGTCGTTTGAAACTTGAAATCAGAGTATGTTCATCAAGAACACCAAATTATAAAAAATTATTCTACTATTTTGTTGAGCACACGTTTCATTCTTGGTGTAATCCTATAAACGAAGATGAAATTCATGGAGAAGAGGTGTCTACTGGTAAAAGAATGACATCAAGAAGATGAACAAAGAGGAGAGAGTAATGAAAGATTTGAAGAAAATTAAGAAGGCGCTGCAAGATCTATCAAAACTTATATGAGTCATTATGGTTCTTTTAATAACAACTATGATTTTTACAATCATAGGTGTATGTTTAGTGTAATCTACATATCAGTTTAGTGTATTAAGTGCTTATGATACGTATGAATTTGGGTTGTGTAATTTAGTTCACTTTAGAGTTATATAACTCAATTTTGAAGTTGTTTTGTGTATATTGTGTGATTAAGTGGGGACCAGATGTGTTGTTGTGTGTATATATAATGCCATCAAGTGGGGGACCAGATTTGTTGTTGTGTGTATATATGAATGCTATGTTCTGATGGTAAACAAATCAAGGAAAAGATGCGCAACATAAAAATACATATTACAAAGCATGAATAACTAATTAATAAGATAATTTACTGATGTTTTATATACAAAACAAAAGGTGGGATATCATGTCCATAAGCAAAAATACTGATCTAAGTGGATTTTTACCATACAAAATATATCTTAGGAATGAGTAAAGTGGATTGCAAACCACTTATCACCAAACAAAATAATCCTAGAAATAAAGCAGCTACATAGATTGGCAACCACTTGTGTTTTCCCTTGATCACAAATTATCCCACTAAACACAAAAACTTTCATGATCATGACAAAACAAAAAGTTAAAGTGTCAAACACCATCATTCCCTAAACTTTATTCCCTGTAACTTGACTACTTTAAGATAAATCCATGAATTTGCTTCCTCTAACAAATATTCTCTTTTGAGCCATTTCCTCTAGATTTTGTGTTGTGAAGTGAGACCTCAAATTTCCATGTAAGAAAGGTGGTGGAGGACCTGCAGAAACATGTTGCAAGGGTGCTAGGGGCGTAGAGTGTTTAAGTTGTTGGTATGGAGATGGTCCCACAACATTTGGAATAGATGGCATACCCAAAGGAGTGGGATTACTTCCTTGACTCATAAGAGCTTTCCAGTCATCATCATCATCTTCATCCTCTAAATTCAATGGCGGTCTAATTGATGGGCCTTTAGGTGTAACCTACCAATCAAAAATTAGTCCGAAACATATAAAACCAGCCCTAAACACTAATAGCACATTGCTTGATTACATACTTAATTTTGAAACATATACATACAACTATATACATAAAACCAATCCCAAACACAATGTACTTACTGCTTTGCCTTTTGCAACTTTTGTCTCATCTCCATAAGTTTTTCTTTTGCATGTTTTTCCTTTTCCTCTGGAAAAAACTTCCACCACCTAAATTAGAATTATTTTGCAAGTGTTTATAAGTTAAACCATGTAATTGCAAGTTTTTAAAAAAATCATTACTACATTTGGCACCTACATCATTTTGCATGGTTGTACCAACATTACTGACTCCACTACCAAACCAAGTCTTATTTCTTATAACCTGCAATTTAAAAGACAAAAATAAAATATGTAATATAAATAATAAAAATATGCAGTGGTGTTTAATGTGTTTTGTATATATATTAGAGTACCTGCAATTTGTTGATTCTTGTATCTTGAATAGCTACCCCATACCCTTCTTGTTGCCTTTCTTGACATGTTCTTGTATTATGGCCTTCAACCCCACATTTTCCACAGTTGATCTTGCTGTGATATCTTTTCAAACTATCAACCATTCTTCCTTGCTTCTCATCAGGTTCAAGTCTTATTTTGACTTTTGGCCTTCCAACACCTCTTCCAAAGTTAGGCGGCATGGGTGGTATGAACAGGGTAGGAGCCCACTCTTTAGACCCAGCAATAGGCAGTATTGCTGGTGCGTAAACCCTTCTGTAGGTTTCAACACTGTAGAATGCATCAACAAAATCTTCTGATTTTAACCCTTCATGGAAAATTGTAGAAAATGCATGCTTGCAAGGTATACCACTCAAATTCCAGACTCTACAAGTGCAAGTTCTCTTCTTTAAGTCCACTGCATATGACCCATCCCCACATTCAACCTCGAAATGCCTGTTGGTGGATTTCAGTGGAACACATTCACCTAAATCTTTCATATGTGCTAGAAGGATATCTTGAATTTTTGGAGGTAATTTCTTCTTCCATTTCTCTGCAATTTCTCTATTTTTTTGAAGTCTTTCCATCAACCATTGCCTAATCCATTCAAGCATTGTAATAATTGGCTTATCTCTAGCATCCAAGATAGCTTTATTAAATGTCTCACACACATTATTCAACAATATATCAAACTTGGACACTTCACTAAAGTGAGATCTTGACCATTGCTTGAGATGCTTATCAGAAAACCAATCAGCAGCAGCTCTAGGTTTCATTTGTCCAACTTTCATTTCTCTCATTTTTTCATACAATCCTCAAAAACAGCTTTAGTAGTAGCCTTTGCAGCTTTCCACAAAATATTTTTATATGCAATACCCCAAATCCGTTCTTTTTTAAGTTATTATGTAAGTGTCTTACACAAAATCTATGTTCAGACCTAGGGAAAACATCGGACATTGCTTGAATGAGCCTTTTTTGCTTATCAGACATGAAAGTAAACCTTTCTTGTTCCTGAATGTCCAAGTCATTCTTTAATAAAATCAGAAACCACTCCCAACTTTCTTTATTTTCCCTAGAGACAACAGCCCATGCTATGGGGTATATTCCATTACTAGGATCTACACCAACTGCAGACAATAAAATACCCCCATGTGGTCCCTTCAGAAAACAACCATCCACCCCAATAAATGGCCTACACCCCACCTTAAAACCCCTCTTAACTGCACCAAAACAAATATACATTTTTCCAAACCTATTCTCACAATTATTTTTCTCATTCAGTAACACAACAGTGGAGTTAAGGTTTGAATTTTTCAGTTCTTGTGCATAGTCCCACAATCTTAGATATTGGTCATCAGGCTGTCCTTGAATGATTTCTAAAACCTTATTCTTTGCTCTATATACCTGTTGTCTAGAAAAACCAACATTCAAGTCTTTAGATTTAACTTTTCTCCATCCCAGCGCATTTATTTTTGGATCATTTTGAAAATCATGGACAAACCTCTCACCCAATCAAATACTACTAATGTTTTAACCTTGAATTCTGGAGGACAATTATGTGATGAGTTATATTTCGTAATCTGGAATGTAGCTTCATCTGGCTTCTTGTTTAAGTGTATTTTCCACTGACAATCTTCACCCCTGCATCTAGCATACATTCTAATCAAGTCATTCTTTTTAAAATACAATGATATGTGGGTAGCTATAGCATGAGACTGAATTGCTTTTTTAAACTCTTCTTTACTTCCAAATATCATCCCCATTTCAAATGTAGGATAGAAAATGTCATTAGGATTGAAAATAGGGTATGCATCTGCTTCTTGATCATTATCAGAAACTCTAGTTTCATCGAAGCCATCCCCAGCCCAAACAACATCATCATCCCCACTACTAAGCACATCCTCAACTTCAGCTCTATTTCCTTCAACTTCCAGTGCCCCAACCGCTATCATCATACACATTATCAGAATTTTCTTCCTCATTATCATCAACCACTGCACATAATTGCATAATCCAACCAGAACTAATACACTTTGTAGCCCATTCAAAAAGTGCTTTGTCATCACTTAGTAACTTATACCCATTACCAATCATTGCATAGTATCTAGCATGTCCAAACAAGCTTATCTGCTTCAAGCACATATCTAGAGTTTTGTAGTTGCAATGAACATGTAAATTAAAATAATCCAACATAGTCCTATCTCCCCCCATGTAACAATCATAATTCTTATCAAATCCTCCTCCATAATTCAAAATGATTGTCATATCATTTGAATCAGGAGCTGCAAAAAATTAAAAAAAAAATTGGATAAGCCTATTATGGAACTTAGGGTAAGTAGTAAGTCAATCTGAATTTTTCTGAACCAATAATCAAGGAAAACACTAATTTCATTGCAAATGCTATAACAGAGTCAATGGTAAACATGATTTGTATTTTTTAAATATAAATACATATCATTATTCAAGACAATGGAGACAACAACTCTAAAACATGGATGTTGAATGTAGCTCCAGATTTTTTAAATAGCAAGGGACCACAAGTATAAACAATACAATACCTAAATAACAACAAACAAACCTACAACACCAATTTATTTAATAATGGGGAACACACAGTGAGATACAACTTGGAATTCCACACACATACAACTCCCAAATATTTATTACTCTAAACCAACCATCTATCTCATTCAACCAACACCAGTGAGTACAAAGAAAAATAGGAGGAAGGAACTGACAGATTATATTCATTCATTCATCAAATGCAGAGGGTTAAAAATAATAAGAGAACTCACGATATGGCGGAGACATCTCATACTCCTTGTTCTTCGGTCGAATCAAGTATTCTGCTTCAGACATCGTGAATGTATGGAGGTATCGATATAAATTTTAAAGGTGGGTTTCTCATTCTAGATGTGAATTCTGATTTCTTCATAAGAGGTTTAGTGTTCAGAAATCAGAATCTTCAGATGTTAACGGGATGTTTTAGGCTAAATTAATTGTAACCCTAATAGATGTATTATTTACCAATATACCTGTCATTTTCCCTCCAAGCTGACATGGGTGACGTGGCAGGTGAGTTGGCAGATGAGTTTATTAAAATGGTGATATGTGTATTCACGTAGGATCGTGCTGAAACGGGTGCGCTGGAAATGGACCAAAATTGAGAAACCGATAGGGCTCCGGTGAATTTTAAAGAAATTGGACTAAAATTGATAACAAAGGACTAAAATTGAATTAAAAATGACTAAAATTGGAAATGTCAAAACATATAGGACCATTTATGGGTTTAGTAATACATACATGACCATTTGTTATAATTTCTCTTTAATTTAACAATATTAATGACTTGACTCTATTTTAATTATTTTCATAAACTCACAAATGAAGTAGAGTACTACATTTCAGTAGTTGCGTGAATGGGTTAATGGAAAAAGTAGCAATCAATTGATGCTTCGCTCTCAAGTGAAGAAACCCTCTCTGATTCTGCAACCCGTAAATCTCGAAGATTTTGGTCGCTCAGTTCACCTTTGGATTCTCCATGGAGCTCAACAAGCTCATCTTCTTCGCCGTAGCCGGAATATTCTTCGCCGCCCGTGTTGATTCTGCTTACATGGTCTACAACACCACCGCGGGAATCTCGCCGGACAAACTCAACGTCCATTTGGTACCTCACTCTCACGACGACGTCGGATGGCTCAAGACCGTCGATCAGTACTACGTCGGGGCAAACAATTCAATTCGGGTACTACATTGCGTTACGAACGGCTTTTGATGTTTGAGTTGGTGAATTATTTGTTAACTTAATCGCGTTTCTTTTCTTCACCTCAGGGAGCTTGCGTGCAGAACGTGTTGGATTCTGTAATCTCGGCTTTATTGGATGATACGAATCGGAAGTTCATTTATGTTGAAATGGCAAGTTTCCATTCACATCTTACTGATATAGTAAATAGAAAGTATTTAGCATTAAATTTTTGTTTTGACTCGGACTAATTTGATGCTTCTTTAATCAGGCATTCTTTCAGAGATGGTGGAGACAGCAGAGTGATGCTCTCAAGGGTAAAGTCAAAGAGCTTGTTGATTCTGGTCAGCTTGAATTCATGTATGCATTTTGATCTGCTTAATTCTTTTGATTCTTTAGGTGGTAAGAGAATTATTGCTCTTAGTTATAGTATGTGTTTTGTTGATGATCAGAAATGGAGGAATGTGTATGCATGATGAGGCAACCCCGCATTACATTGACTTGATTGATCAGACAACACTGGGGCACCGTTACATCCTTGATGAATTTGGCAAGAAACCAAGAGTTGGGTGGCAGATTGATCCCTTTGGGCATTCCGCTGTTCAGGCTTATTTGCTAGGTGCAGAGGTATCCACTGAACAAAACTACTTTCATGAGTCCATGGTATTTGCGTCTTCAAATAGATCATAAGTGAGAAGGATTGTACTTTTTAAAAGACTTGGTTTGAAGTCATCAATGCTCCATTATTTGAAGGTGTATTTGGAATGACCACGTTATTCATTCATACAGCTGAAAATATTTGAGTCTATTTTGCAACATTATCATGTTGCAGCTGGGGTTTGATTCCCTCTATTTTGCTCGAATTGATTACCAAGATAGAGCTAAGCGAAGAAGTGATAAAACTCTTGAGGTTATATGGCAAGGCTCAAGATCGCTGAGTTCATCTTCTCAGGTTGTTTATCAGACTTTCTTTTTCAAATTTGTTTGTAGATAAAGTCTTACTTCTCTTTTGATTGTTTCTTTCACTTGCATAATATATTGATGCAGTATGTTCACTTCCAGATATTCACAGGGATATTCCCTGTCCATTACGACCCTCCAGAAGGTTTTACTTTTGAAATAAACGATGTATCTGATCCCATTCAGGTTGTATCATGCAAAAGGAAAATAATGTTATTTTGGGATACATGTTCTTGCAAGGATTGACTTTGTAATATGCATAAAATTCAGGATGATCATATCCTCTTCGATTACAATGTGCAACAGCGTGTGGATGACTTTGTAGCAGCTGCTGTAGCGCAGGTAGATGCCTTATTGTCATTGCTTCTCATGTCTCTTGTCCCCTAAATGTTACAGTTTTGTGCTTCAAGAACAATAGAATTGTGTGTGTGTTAGTTTGATTTGGGGGAACCTGATTTTTGGAGAGATCTGTATGAATATGGCAAGGCATGGTTGAATTATGCTCTTAGGAGATGACTTCAGTACATGAAAATTTAAACATCATATGCAATAATGCCATTTCTTCTCAATCATTTGTTCCATTTCAGGCGAATGTAACCAGGACAAATCACATAATGTGGGCAATGGGAACTGATTTTCGCTACCAATATGCGGTTTCATGGTTCAGGCAGATAGACAAGTTCATTCATTACGTCAATCTGGTACTTGTCCTCTTGTATTCTTTTACATATAATTCAACTGTATGAATATGCCTTGAAACTCTGTTCTCAAGCCATTCTTTTTGCTTGTCTCAGGATGGACGTGTCAATGCTTTGTACTCTACACCATCCATCTACACTGATGCAAAATATGCGGCAAAAGAAAAATGGCCGCTGAAAACTGGTGACTTCTTTCCGTGAGTGAAAGTCAACTGACTGCAAGTTTCCCTGATGTAACAATTTAGTGTAAATAATTACTACATTTGCCGGGTATGCAGATAGGGAAAATGCGTACTGGACTGGCTACTTCACCAGTAGGCCAGGCTTGAAAGGATATGTGAGAATGCTAAGTGGTTATTACTTAGTAAGTTTTTCATCCGTTTACTTGGATTGATAATGTGTGGCTGGAGCAAGTGTGAGTGGAGCTAGTCATGAGTTTCAATTTTTAGGCAGCAAGGCAATTGGAGTTCTTGAAAGGCAGAAGTAACTCTGAACCGGGCACTGATGTATTGGCTGATGCTTTGGCTATAGTTCAACATCATGATGCAGTTAGTGGGACTGAAAGACAGCACGTGGCTGCTGATTATGCTTTGCGACTTTCAATAGGTTATAAAGAGGTAATATCTCTCTGTCTAAGTTAAAATTGTCTGGGATTGGAATTGTAACTAAAGCTAAACTTTGTTCTCTCACTTTCTTTACCTTCGGGATATTATTTTTCTGTTGGGACTCTGGCATCCCACATAGATTCTGCAAGAAATTGTGGAAGGGCAAGATTAAGGCGCTCTAGCTTATGTGCCTAACATACTCATCAGCTGAATACCTTGCTTCCATTGGTGCTCATGTTTTTTTGATCAAGATAAATTCCTAAAACTCATCTATCTGGTTGGTTTGATTTCAGGCTGAGAAAGTAGTTTCAGCATCATTGGCTAGGTTAACAAGCTCAAGATTGAATTCTATGCCAACAGCGTCAGTCCCTGTATTACAGCAGGTAAGTACTTCCTTCTCATCGTGATTTTTTATTTTTTTTAATTATGTTCTCTATGTGTGTGCCTAAAAATTTTCTTGTAGCTTTTTGGCATCTTGGATTCTTGATGATATTTTCTATGTCATCTTACTTGAATCGTTAAATTATTGGGAATCAAATACATTCAGTTTCAGTGCATTAAGCTTTGCAGTTAAAATCATTCTTCCACCCTCCCACCCTTTGGATACTAAATTCAATTTATGGGGCTTTTTTTTTTTTTGGATTTAGAGCTGGAGCATATTCTAATTTGTTGATTTTTTTTTTGATAGTGTCCTCTGCTGAACATAAGTTATTGTCCTCCATCAGAAGCAAATTTGACCAATGAGAAAAGCTTGGTATTGTTATCTTTGAATTATTTCCAATACCAGAATAAATACATTAATATGTTATTTCCTCTTTTAATGGATATTTCTTCATATTGATTTTGAAGTTTTTTCTTATATCTAGGTCATAATAGCATACAATCCTCTAGGATGGAAGAGGGAGGATATCATCCGTATTCCTGTGAGTAACTGGTTATTATACAGTTGTCCTTGTCCAGAATTTCCATATTTTGAGATGACATTAAAATAAACTGCGAATTGTTGGCATTTTGGTACATTGACGGAATTTTTCTAAAAATTATAGTTCAAGACATATTTCCTTATATGTGGATGAGGGAGTAGTTCTCTGCTATCTGTATTCATCCATCATGCGCAAGTGCCAATCTATTTGAAGAACTACCTGGAAGCTTGCATAAAACGCAAATATTTTTACTAAAGGTTGATTTGGCGGAGCAGCTACCTTATATGCTTGATATATATTTTTTAATAAATAAGCAAAGTTATTTCGCCCCTTTGAGAATATCCAACTATCCATAAAGACGAAATATGAATGCCTAATTTTCTATTCGTATGACAAAATAATATGAAAATGATGCTAACATGTAAGGTTTCTTTGTTATCAGATGCTCTGGCCAAGCACTGAGAACATTAGAAATGAGATGGTTTTGGTGAAACACATGATATCTCTTGCATTTTACCCCTTCGAGCTCCATATGGAGTTAGTAATTGGCATCATCATTTGCAGGTTTCTTCTGAAAACTTAGTTGTTCGGGATTCTGATGGAATAGAGGTTGAATCCCAGCTCCTACCTGTATCCAACTTCTCTTTGCTGACAACAAACTATTTCATCAAGGCATATTTAGGTGTATCAGCTAGTAGCTCAGCGAGATTTTGGCTTGCCTTTTCAGCATCTCTTCCACCACTTGGTTTCAGCACCTATGTTGTCTCGAGTGCAAAATCGAAGGGTAGAAATGGATAATTTCTCTTAGATTAGGATTTTGTCTGTATGACATGTGATGTTCTAATTCTGTTCCTGTACAATTTCCCATCAGAGTCGAGGTCAACCATCTCAATTGTGTCCTCTCCAGAAGGAGGTGTTGGTGAAACATTTGAAGTAGGTCAAGGAAATCTAAAGCTACTTTACTCTTCAAGCGAAGGAACGCTCAGACATTATAATAAGAAAAAGGACTCAGTAAGTTGATATCATTAAGTGTTCTAAAATAGTCTCTTGAAAGTTATCTTCACAAGAAATAATGTAAAACTATTAGTATTTCTTGGATGCACAACGTGTGGGGAAAAAACTATATATATATATACCTTCACTTGGATTTGATCATTGAAATTGTGTGCAACTTGCATAAAATCTTTTAATGTAACATGTAAACCTAATACCGCACGTATGACTGGTGGACTGGCAAATAGATGGTGCTATACTGTCATTTCTTTTTGTGCACATAACGCTTATAAATGCATTTTTGTTTCCTGTTGAAGGTCATTGAAGATGCTAAACTATCGTACAGTTATTACACTGGTTATAATGGTACTGACAGAGTTTTCCAGGTAAATTTTATTTCGTAGAAGAATCCGTTAGTATTTAGTTGACAAAATTATGAATATGTCACTTCAGAAGATTCTATTATCTGAAGTAATGCTTCTTGTTTGAAGGCATCTGGGGCTTATGTATTCCGCCCAAATGGTACATTTCCAATCAAACCTCAAGCTCAGGTCTGCTTTTTTAAAATTTTCTTATTCCACTGATTGAAAATGGCTATTAACTAGGAGTAATAATTTTATACGAAGCTTTGATACCACCCAAAGGTGTGGGATCTTTGTTCAGTTAATAATATTCAGTCTCCTATTTCAAGGTTCCTGTGGCTGTGATACGTGGTCCATTACTGGATGAAGTGCACCAGCAGCTTAATTCATGGTTGTATCAGGTGCTTTACCATTCTTCCTGTTACTTTTCTTTTTCACATTCTAGATTGGAGGTTTTACAGTTGGTTCTGATTGTTCAAGTAATTGCCTTACCACCAATAAATTATTCATTGACTTATTTAGTCTTGGTATTTATACCTTCTATATCCAGCAGCTAATACCTTATTAATGCAGGTCACAAGGGTCTACAAAGAAAAGGAACATGCTGAAGTTGAGTTTACTGTAAGTGATCCAGTAGCCTTGTAGAATGAAGAATATGTATTAATAAGACTCTTATTAATTAGCATTTAATTTCAGATTGGACCTATACCCGTTGATGATGGATATGGGAAGGAAATAATAGCACAAATAAGCACCACCTTGAACACGAACAAGACTTTCTATACAGATTCCAATGGGCGTGACTTCATTAAAAGGGTATAATCTTGTATATAGTTTTAAAGATTTTTGGGTAAAGCTGAAGGTGTAAGGGAGCTGGAAGATATGCTCAACTTGAACTATATTTAAGTTTCCACTTACGTTATTCTCTTAAAATTCTTTACTTGCAGATTCGAGGTTATAGAGCTGATTGGGACCTGGAAGAACACCAGCCAATTGCTGGGAATTATTATCCTGTATGTCATTTGAAGATTGCATGATACTTCAGCATTTTACCTATTCTTTTAGCCGCTTCATGAATTATAAAATTTTGAGTATTCAGGAATTGATATATCTTCAAGGATGTTAGGGATTTCATCTATCAGGATTTAGAATTTGTATAAATAACATTTTATACTTTTATGTTATGCAGATAAACCTTGGAATTTTTGTGGAGGGTGAAACTAGAGAACTTTCGGTACTGGTGGACCGCGCAGTTGGTGGGTCAAGCTTGGTGGATGGGCAAATAGAGTTGATGCTCCATCGGTAGGTTAGCTGGTTTCTGCATCATTCATTCTTTCAGCTTCCAGGTATTTCAGCAGTTAGCTATTTTGCATTTGGAATACCAATTAACTCCACCCCCCCCCACCACACACACACACACACACACACACATAGGAGGCTGATCAATGACGATTCTCGAGGTGTTGGTGAGGCTCTAAATGAAGAAACTTGCATTCTGCAAAGTTGCAAGGGTTTGACGGTAACAATTCCAATCCAACATTTCCTATGTTTGCATGACCAATTCAAGGCAATCGATTTTGTTTAAGGAAGTGGTTTGCTTTTGTTTAAGGAAGTGGTTTGCCTGACTTCGCTCTATCATTTACCTTTCAAATTATCTCAACTGAACGTTTTATATCAGGAAAGTGCTGTCGTCCGATTTTTTTCTAAAATGCAGCGGGTTTTACTCAGGTTCAAGGGAAATTTTATCTCAGGATTGATCCACGTGGAGAAGGTGCAAAGTGGCGCCGCACATTTGGACAAGAAATCTATTCTCCACTTCTTTTGGCATTTTCCGAAGAGGTGAGAACATGATTTGGTTACTTGAAACGAATGCTGTACTCCAGAGATTTTAATTGAGTTCATTCATGCAGGAGGGTAATAGTTGGTTGAGTTCCCATGTAACTAAATTCTCAGCTATTGATCAATCCTATAGTTTACCAAACAACATTGCAATAATCACTCTTCAGGTAACATAGTTTCTGAAATCGACTACATAATTCTTAGACGACGCTCAAGTATTACTGGACTCGACTGTCTCTTTTACGTTGCAGGAGCTTCAAAATGGTGGTGTTCTTCTTCGCTTGGCTCACTTATATGAGGTCCTATATTATGTTACTCTTTTTTCGCAGTAGCCTAAATCTTTAACTATCATCTACAAACTGATAATTGAAGTTAAGCATTGTCCACGGGTAGTTTTTGTGATCATAATTTGGAATAATTACTGTCAATGATCACCTCTCAAACATGGTTACCACAGAAGATCACTGATCACTGTTACAAATAGAAATTTTACATCTTCCCATGTGATCTCATTATCTCACTTTCTTTTGACGTGCGTATAGACTGATGAAGATAAAGATTACTCGGTCATGACTTCTGTTGAACTGAAGAAACTCTTCCCCGGAAAGAAGGTAGTAATTCAAATCCAAATTAATAATTTTAACACGTGTGTGTGTTTTGAATTGATAATCGGGATGTCAATTTGTCAACATGTTAAGTTTCTTATGGAGCCTTTTAATGTCTTTTCTGGAACGGCTCATCAGATCACTAAGGTGACAGAAATGAGCTTGTCCGCCAACCAAGAGAGGAAGGAGATGGAAAAGACTAGGTTAAACTGGAAGGTAGAAGGCCCTCAAGATGAAGCCGGAGTGGTTAGAGGGGGACCCGTTGATCCGGTGAGCCTCGTTGTCGAACTTGCTCCGATGGAGATTAGGACCTTCATTATTAACTTAGATTACCTCAAAGTTTTTGGCTCTTGAAAGATGCAACCATTATGTCCCATGCATGACCATATTGTGCATCTGTGTTGTTGTAATTAAACCTATTCCCATCTTGGCTTGTGAGAATTGAATAAGGCCAAAGGAAGGTCGGTTTGATCTAAAAAATAATAGGGTATTTTGTGTTTTAGAGTAAATCCGTTTTGCAGAAATATTTTCAAGGTGAATTAACCGACATTCCTTCTATTCGTTCCACTCTTGCTTCTATTCGTTTCATTCCCTGGTTTTGCCATTCTATATGTTGAAAGAAAACGAGCAGAAGCCATGAAAGTGGAAGTGAGAACAAACATGAGAAGAGAACACGAATGAAAGCCTTTTTATTAATTGCGTTGGCAGGATTACAAATGTGTGTATAGGTAGAAAGCACAAGGCTGCCAACTATGGACCTAACAAACTGTACTATTCATATTGATTATTGATGGCAATTATCACACTTTATTACACTTGCTAACATGTGTCATTCTTTTTTATATCATTCTATTCTCTTTATTTGTTCTACCACTTCTATTCGTCTAATTCTCATCCAATTCTTCCTTCAATTCGTTTCATTCCTCCTATTCGTTCCACCATTTCTATTTCGTTATATTTTTCTGTTCCACTACCTATTATATTATGTCCAATTTTTTTTCCGTTCTCTATTATGTTTTATTCAATAAATTTAATTTAATTCAATTAAAAAAAAACTCTATCCGATTCAAAATAGAATTGGTTTAATTTAAATAAAAATTAGAGACAATATGATCTTTATTTATGAAATGTGGACAGTTTTCATAAATTTTAAACGAGTGGCAAAAATGATTTTTTAAATTTGAAATTAAATATTGGAATGCCTTTTCACTGTGTATAATGTTGATTGAGACTAATAGGTATGTTATGTTAATTGAGACGAATAAGTGAATTTTATTCTATTCAACTCATGTTGCTCTATTCGAATAAAAATACTTTATTCACTATTCCGTATAAATTTGCTTATTCGACCAAAAATTTAACCAATAAACATTAGTACACTCTTATTTTATCTTGCTTGTACTCCCTCGTACCTTTTGATTCTTTTTTTTTCTTTTTCATCACTTAAAGAGTTCTATTTTCTTTTTTACGGACATTGAACACACATCCCATTAATACAATTAAAATATGATATTCACATGCTCACTAATATAATTACTCATTAAACATTAAATAATAATAATCATATTTCTTAATTCACGTGAAAAAACAAAACAACCCTTTACATTTGCATGAGACGAGGGAGTATGAATTAATTGTTTAATTTTTTATTATCATGCATTATTTTAACAAAATATATTTTTTTATTGGACAAAGTTAAATTTTTTTTATCGGTCAAAGTTAGTTGTTATTTTAAAATTGAATCATGCATTATTTTAAAATATCTAAAGCAATTATAGAGATAGTATTTTTATACTCCCTCCGTCCCACAATTTCATTCACGTTTTTACATTTGTCTGTCCCACAATTTTGTTCACAAACCTAAAAATGACAAATATCATTTTATTCAACAACCTCAAAAGTTACTTTAATTTTAAATTTGTCACTTTTTTTTCAGACACATATCATTATTTTATATTTTTTTATTATCTAAAAATACTACTTCACCTTTTAAATCAACAAATATAAAAAATAATATTTTTCTTAAAAAACGTGGTAAACGTGACTATAATTTTGGAATAGAGGAGTACTGTCTAAGTTTCAAAACATTTGAATAATGGAGTTTATCAGTTCGAGTGTGACGAGGAGAGAGAAGGAGTTTATCGTTGCAAATATATTTATTTAAGAAAATAAAATAAAAAAAGCAAGTTTGACATCAACCTTCATATCCATCCCACAGTTCATCAAAGTGTATGTAAACTTTCATCTCCCACGTGTACTCCATTTCTGCAGAGTTGAAGCCTCCCTCTGGGTTTCTTCCTGTTTTTCCGTTGAACAATGAAGAAGAAGAGCAGAGGAGAAGCGGCGATGGCATCGATGCTAATCTGTTCGGAAGTTCGATTGAATTCGCGGACTGTAAATACATGGCCTACAACACTTCCCACCGCATTCTCCCCGATAAGCTCAACGTGCATTTGGTACCTCATACCCACGACGACGTCGGATGGTTGAAAACCATCGATCAGTACTACGTCGGTTCCAACAATTCAATCCAAGGGGCATGTGTCCAAAATGTTTTGGATTCTCTCATTCCTGCTCTGTTGGCTGATAAGAATCGCAAGTTTATCTACGTTGAACAGGTTTCGCAATCAGTAGTTTGTTCATGTTTCAGCCTTATTGTTGTGAAACGAGTAGAAAAAACACACTTGGATTCCTACTGTTAATCACTCAATGAACAAGATAACACACTCAACTCACGTTTGCCGATTTGAATATGAAAAGCAATTGAATCAAAAAACTGTAAATGAAGGAACAACACTAAAAGGATTATAGTGGTTCGATCATGATGATCTACGTCCACTTTCAAAGGAAATCGAGCACTCTTTCATTGATAGATGTTTACACTTGATGAAGAAGATTAACTAACTCACTTGATCACTCATGGATCACTCACTCTATCCAGCAGAAGAAGATGATGAATGAAGCAGGTTGATTCCTTATGTAGGTGGGTGAGTTGGATTCGTTTCAGCTGCACGACTGATGCCTCAAGCTGTCCAATGAAGCTTTGACACATCAGCACCTCCCTAACAGCCTACTTAACAAACTAACTCCCCCAAATGCCCTTCAACCAGCTCATTAAACCACCACAACTGATCCTTAACCTCCAAGCTAACCCTCTTGCTGAGTGTATACCCTTGCAGCCACTTGTACGTACAATTCTAACGTATAAACTTCAAGGAATACGTATATATTGTTTATACACCACCTGACCAACTTGATACAACCGTTGCATGAAGATTAAGATCATGTTTTAGCCTCCTACTTCTAACAATTCTCCACCTTAAAACATGTATCACATCTTTCAACAAACTTGCTGCTCAATTCCCTTTGTTGCTGCTCCATTATGAGCAGCTCCCTCCAAGATCACTGGGATTGCATTCCAACTAAGCTCAAGCTTAGTTCAAACTTTGAACTAGGCAAGGCTTTGGTCAGACAGTCTGCAGGATTGACAGATGTGTCAATCTTGTGCACTCTTACAGCTTCATTCTCTACAAGGTCTCTTACAAAATATAACTTGACATCAATGTGCTTAGTCCTTTTATGATAGCCCTGATGTTTGGCTAAATGAATTGCACTTTGATTGTCACAGAACACCTCTACACAATTCTGTTTAATACCAAGTTCATTCAGCATTCCAGAGATCCACAATCCTTCTTTGATTGCTTCAGTCAAAGCCACAAACTTAGCCTCAGTTGTAGATAAGGCCATAATTGATTGATGGTTTGCTTTCCAACTTATGGTTGTTTCATAGAGAGTAAAGATATAACCAGTCAATGATTTCCTTGTGTCCATATTTGCTGTATAATCAGTATCAACATATCCATACAACACTTCACTTTGTTCCTGTCTTCTCTGAAATTTCAAGCCTTTGTCTGCTGATCCCTTGATATATCTCATTGCCCATTTTACTGCCTGCCAATGTGGCTTCCCTGGACATCCCATGAACCTACTCAGAATGCTTATGACATATGCCAAATCTGGCCTACAGCAGACCATGCAATACATTAAACTTCCAACAGAATTTGCATAGAATATCATGTTCATTTCTTTTAACTCTGATGTAGTTGTAGGAGCCTGCTGTGATGATAACTTCAATCTCTGCTTAAAAGGTATTGTAACAGACTTACTTTCAAACATGTTATACCTTTTAAGAACCTTCAACAAGTAGGATTTCTGACTGAGAATCAAGGTTCCACTGCTTTTGTTCCTATTGATGGACATCCCAAGTATCATCTTGGCTTCCCCCAAGTCTTTCATGTCAAATTCTGATTTCAACATACTTTTGACTCTCTGAATACCATCCATGGTATGACTTGCTATCAGCATGTCATCAACATACAGAAGCAGGTAAGTACACTGATTTCCCTCTTTCATATAGTATACACAGTTATCATATGAGCTTCTAGCAAATCCACAGGCTGTTATGTATTGATCAAATCTCAAGTACCATTGTTTAGGGCTTTGTTTGAGACCATATAGAGATTTCTAAAGCAAACAAGCCTTAGATTCTCTATTCTGAGCATCAACACCCTCTGGTATAGTCATAAAGATCTGTTCTTCTAATTCACCATGAAGAAAAATAGTTGTTACATCCATTTGGTGAAGCTCAAGATCATACTGTGCTGTTAAGGATAGTATGATCCTTATAGAGCAATGCTTAACTACAGGTGAGAATATCTCATTGTAATCCACCCATTCTTTCTGTGAGAAACCCTTAGCTACAAGTCTAGCTTTATATCTTATTTTTCCATCTGGATTTGCTGAAAGTTTCCTTTTGAAAATCCATTTGCAGGCCACTAACTTTTGCTTCAGAGGTTTATTTACTATCTCCCAAGTTCCATTTTTATCAAGGGACATTAGTTCTTCACTTATTGCAATGATCCACTGATCAGCATCAGGGCTAGTTATTGCTTCCATGTAGCTCTTAGGTTCACTAGCTTCAATCTCAGAAGCTGTATACAGTGCATATGAAACCTGATCAGCTTGAATGTATCTAACAGGAGGATTTATTTCCCTTCTTTGCCTATCCCTTGCTAGATGATATGTACTCAAATCAGTATTTTCCTTGTTAGTAGCTGATCTGTCATCTGCTGATTCAGAAATTTTATCAGACTCCACCTCAGGCTCAATACTCTTATTTGATGTCACTGAAGTACCAACTTCCTCTAGTAATGACATCTTTGTCTCATTAAAGATAACATCCCTGCTGACAAGAAACTTATGGCTTTCAAGACTCTATAGTTTGTAACCCTTTACACCAGATGGATATCCAACCATCATACACCTTATAGCTCTAGGCTCCAGCTTATCTTGTCTTATGTGTGCATAGGCAAGACAACCAATCACCATTAGGTTGCTATAATCAACAGGTTTTCCTCTCCAGACTTGTTCAGGTGTTTTGAATTTCAATGGTGTTGAGGGACTTCTATTTATTAGATAAACTGCAGTAGACACTAGCTCACCCCAGAAGTTCTTTTGAAAACCTCCACTGCTCATCATACATCTCACATTCTCTAGGATATTTTGATTTAATCTTTCAGCTACTCCATTCTGTTGTGGAGTGGATGGGACAGTTCTGTGCCTTTTTATCCCCTTTTGTTTACAGAAATTTTTGAACTCTTCAGAGAGATATTCTAGACCATTATCTGTCCTTAGCACTTTCAAAGTAAATCCAGTTGCATTTTCAACCTTAGACAGCCATTCTTTAAACTTTGACATAGCTTCATCCTTTGTTTTCAGGATGTATATCCAAGCTTTCCTTGAATAATCATCTATAAAGGAGATAAAATATTTATCCCCTCCCTTAGTCAGAATCTTGGCTGGTCCCCATAGGTCAGAGTAAACATAATCCAAGATTGATATGGAGTTATGTTCACCTGCTCCAAACTTCATCCTTTTTGATTTCCCTATAATACAATGCTCACACTGTTCTAGTTTAACTTCAATTTCTCCAAATAACAGATTTTGTTTTACTAGTTCTTGAAGCCCCCTTATACTTATGTGTGCTAATCTCCCATGCCATAACAATGTACTATCTTGTTTTGCTACTGCATGAGCATGAGCAGCAACATTACTTCCACACAAAAAATACAGATCATGTTTCTTGATACCTTTCAAGAATACATCATTTCCCTTAGTAACAGTGAGGAGACCATCTTTTGATTGAAAACCGTATCCCATGGAATCAAGCTTACCAAGAGAGATTAAGTTTCTTCTTAAATAGGGACATATCTTACATCATGAAGGATTCTTACTGAACCATCAGACAGTTCAAGTTTGATTGAGCCTATTCCCTTGACTTTACATGTCTGATCATTACCAAGGAGTACTGATCCACCATTCTGTTGCTTGAATTCACTAAACCACTGCTTATTAGGGGACATGTGGAAAGTGCAGCCTGAATCAATTACCCATTCAGAGGCAACTTCTGATGTTGTTATTGTTAAAGCTTCAACAAAACCTCCTTCTTCTTGAGCTTGAGTTGTCTGATTTGCTTGCATTTGCTGATCTATTTAATGAGACAAAGATGTCATTACTAGAGCAAGTTGGTACTTCAGTGACATCAAATAAGAGTATTGAGCCTGAGGTGAACTCCATTTCCATGATTTTGCATCTCCGTTTGGAGTTTCCTAGAAGAATAGTTACGTAATGGGAAGTATTAATCTTGCCCATTTCTTTTCCAATAATTCTCCTTATATTTGAGATCTCTTTTAGTGTTAGTAGTGGATCATTAAAGGTTTCTTGCCTGCATGTACATTGTAGTCCATGCACGCCTTCAGGTAATGATATACGCATATTGCGATTTAATTTACCTTCAGCGTTACTAGCAGATGTCAGTTTTTGGCCTTTTCCCATGCAAACATTAATGTTTTGTTGAATTATGTTCCTTAAACTGGTGCTAAGTGCTCTACTTGTATCTCTATTGAACATAAATAGCTTATGTAATGATTCACATACTTTGATTCATTTCTCAGACTGGGGTATCAGTTGCATGCTTTGAGAATAACTGATCACATCTGATTGTCACCAGGATGGACGAGTAAATGCACTGTATTCTACCCCTTCTATATATACTGATGCAAAACATAAAACTGAAAGTATTTGGCCTCTAAAGACTGACGACTTCTTTCCGTGAGTCACTGTTTTAGTAGATGCATTTCTAGTTGTTTACATGATGGTAGGTCTCTTAAATTTAAAATTCAGATCATGCTCATGGTTACTGGACTGGGTACTTTACAAGTAGACCAGCCATCAAGCGTTACGTCAGAATGATGAGTGGTTATTATTTGGTATTGAATGATTAATGTTTTCTCTAAATTAAGAGATGTAGTTTGGTTGTAATGCTAAGGATCCTTCTTTGTGATTAGGCTGTAAGGCAACTTGAGTTCTTTAAAGGAAGAAATAGATCTGGTCCAAGCAGAGACTTATTAGGTGATGCTTTGGCAACATCATGATGCAGTTACTGGAACTGAAAAACAGCATGTGGCTAATGATTATGCAAAAAGATTGTCCATGGGCTATGTGGAGGTTTATATTATAATAATGCCTTTAATCTTTTATTTTTACTGCAGTACATTCCAATTTCCTCTTTTCAATTGATATACAATGTGCTCATTATATCTCCAGGCTTCAGAATCTCTGTCATGTTTGGTTGAGCCAAAGTCATCTTCTAGATGGTAAGGCCTCAATTTTAACTTTAGGGGTGAAATGACATTATCAATGAACATTAGTGTTTTTTGCTATTATTTTAAGACTTACAACTTCTCTCACAGTGCCCACTTCTGAATATAAGTTACTGCCCTCCGTCAGAAATTGATCTCTCAGATGGGAAGAATCTGGTAGGAGCTTAAACTCTCTTTCATGTTATATACTCACAAATTGTTGTTTGAAGACTAATATGTTGACCTTGACCTCATTTTAGATTGTTGTTGTCTACAATGCTCTTGGATGGGAGAGAGAAGATATAGTCCGTATACCTGTTCGTATTCATGCTCTGATCTTAGTTCTAGTTTTTTTTTATTTTTAGAAAACACTTTACATTAGTATGAGCATGCCAATGTTAAATTTTTAACAAGCTTATTGAGCTAAACTTCTGGGGAATAAGCCATATTTCTCTGAAATGTAGCATCCACCATATTATTAGAAATTATGAATTATAGTGCTAGTTATGTGTTGATATCTTGAATTATTTTGTAATCCATTGAGCAATTTCCCAATCATCAGATAAGCAATGAGTTGGTCTAAACAAATTTAAGTTGATTTTTCTTGATACCCGTGATAAAATTGTTGAAGGTCCAAACAGTAACACACCAAAATACTGGCTTGCGTTTAGTGCATCTGTTCCTCCTCTTGGATTTAGCACATATACTATTTCCAGTGTCAGAAGCGAAGGTGCGACTTTTGTGTTCTTTAATTTCAATACAAAGAAAATGTCATTTTCTTAACATTAAATATCACTTTCTCATAACTATGTGAAATTATACAGTCCTTTCTGGAGAGTGATAGGTCTAATATTGAAGTGGGTCATGACCACTTGAAGCTTACATTTTCGTCTGGAGAAGGGAACTTGATTCATTATGTTAACCAAAGAAGTGCAGTAAGCTACTGTTTTGATGTTCCAATTATGATAGAAACGTTGACATTTGCCTCTTTCTTACTCGAGTGAATTTCTCTGTTAATTATAATTTTCAGAGAAGTTATTGATAATTTAATATATTTTGCTTGTATACATGGATGTACATTAAGACAGATTTGATTCTTTATTATTTCTCCATGGTTAATACTTGCAGCTTATTACAGGTCAATGAAAGTATTCAGCAGTCATTTAGCTACTATTCTGGATCTTCTGGAAGCTATGAAGACCCACCCCCAGGTTCCTCAAAATTATCCATGCTTAGCTGTAGCTCTATAACTCTCTTTCTATGGACTTGAATTTCTTCACATTGCTTAACAAATTACTTTTTCTTTCATTGTGGTTGTTCTTATATATTTGCTTCTAGGCATCTGGAGCATATGTCTTCAGACCCAGTGGTACATTTCCTATTAAACCGCAAATGCAGGTATGGTACTATAAGACTTGAGCCTCACTATCACTAAATTTTAATACATTTGATATGAGAAACTGAAGTTCATTTTAAAAATTGGCAGGGTGTCCTGAAAGTAATACATGGACCAATTATTCAAGAAGTTCACCAGATGGTTAATCCATGGATCTATCAGGTTCATTTCTTGGCAGATTGATGCCTTTTATTTTCTGTTATAGAGAAATTTGATAGTGTAACTTAGTTTGTGTCGAAAGCACAGGACAATATGTGGAATACATAAATTATTATTATGTGAATGACAAGGAAAGTAATGGGTTCAATCTGTAAGGATGTAGAAATATATAATTATATCCAAGATGTCATGAACCACTAAACTACTTGTTGGCATCAAATGTGATCCAAGATCAGGATCAACAAGTCAAAGATGACAAATCTTACATTCAACCCTAAATTAACTTTATCAAACTACAAAGTATCCCCTGAACACCAGTTTGTGTCTCAAATTCACCATCACCAACGGATTTCCGATAGTGGAGTGATTTAGTGAATCAGGAAAGCTTCCATTTACATCACCTTACTCCAGTTAGTGATATAAATCTTTGATGTCCATTCAGATTAATCGTCTTTACAAGGGGAAGGAGCACGTTGAAGTTGAGTTCATTGTAAGCTTGCATCTTTGTTGTTGAACTACATAATTATGATAGATCATTTTGATAAGAGTCAGTATTTAAATGACATTCTTCAATAATAGGTTTTAGAACATGTTTAGCTGAGTTCCATTGTCTCAGGTTGGCCCTATTTCAGTCGATGATTGGGTTGGAAAAGAAGTTACTACACAAATCACAACTATGTTGGAGACCAATAAGACCTTTTATACAGACTCTAATGGTCGTGATTTTATTGAAAGGGTATGTAACTCTCTTAAATGAATCTGGCCTCCATTAGCTTAAGATTTTTTCCCCTGAAATTCGTGTCGGTCGATTCCCTCATTTATGATAATTTTATTTTTTGTTTGCTGCCATCCAGATTTATAACTATAGGTCAGATTGGGACCTGGAAGTGAGCTGGAAATTATTACCGGGTATGTCTTCCTAATATTTGTGATTGATGTTTTAAATGTTACAAATGTATAACACAGTATATGGTGTCAGAGTCTAAACATGTATTTATTGTACAATATACCCTTATGAGCTTTATGTTCCACTGTTTTCATAATTCATTAAAGTTTGAATGTGTAAAATTCATTATGTGCAACTTGCATTTAACATAGAAGAAGACCCAATCTAGTTTTTCTAGAAATAAAAATATTGAAATAAAATATTTTCAAACTTACAATTTCCCAATTATTATAATGTATAATCAGTCTAACTCTAGGCATTCTTCCTATCCTTATTTTCGTATTTCGTTTCTTTTATGGTCCTATAACAGTGTTAATCATATTTCTAGAACATGTGCTTATATGTACATATATGTTTCGAGTAGTGAAACGGAACTTGTTGCTGGACGAATTCTCATGTACCTAGTTTCTCAGCAATATAAATTACCTGATAACGTCGCTATTATAACTTTACAGGTGACTAGGCGTATCCTTGTAACACGAATATAAATTTATTTATTAAATCTTTGGGCAAGAAATTTTATATGCTAAAACTAGGTATATCTTAATGCCATCTCATGTATCATGCAGGAGCTAGCTAATAAAGAGGTTCTTCTTCGTTTAGCTCATTTATACGAGGTTATCATTCTTACTGCTTTACTTTTGTCATTAGAAGAATTTAATCTTTAAGTCACGTTGTGAATTACAAGTTATAACTTCTTGTCTGAGCTGTGTCTAGACTGGAGAGGACATGGATCTCTCTATGATGACAAAAGTGAACTACGTAGATAACAAAATATCCGGGGCATGTCACGGTGGTGCGTTTGTATTCATATATATTTATTAATAAATATATTATACATTAGTGAATCAAAATTTATTAAACTTTAATTATTTATTTTTTTTTATAAAAATGCTAGTATTAGTTTTCATCAAAGTAAAAATTTTGCAGTACAGATGAATATAAAAGATACTAACATTCATTAAGAAATAGATATACAAAACTGAATTAAATTTAATAAAATAATGGAGTTTTTTCAAGTATTAGAAAGAAAAATAAAGTGCATAAAGTTAAATCCGTGCTCTTGGACTGGATATCAGGTCTTATTAGATTAGATTTATAATCATTAAGTACTAATACTATCTTTTCATATTTAAACCCTAATAATGCTCAAAATAATTTTCCATAAAAACACTAATCCCACTAAAAGGAACACAGATGCTCGAAAACTTGAGATGCAAAATAACAGTCAAAAGAATCTGCATATAGCTTTGAGATCGAAGCATAATTCCGATCGATCGGAGAATTGAATTCCGGCGATGAGAGCTATCAGAAAGCCGTCCTTGAGGACACCTGCGCTCCTCCATCTACTTTGCGCTGCCGCCATTTTATCTCTCGTTATTTTCGCCATTCAATCTTCCTTCCCATCCGGTATCTTATTCTCTTATCCTCCATTCTCATTCAGTTACTCCATCTTTTTGTTGACGCATTCCTCGCTTATAATCTCCGAAAACTATCCATATCTCTTCAGGCAACCAGCAAATCCCTAGAATCAACAGACTTGATGATCGGATTTTGTCCGATTTCCAGTCCAGTGTTCAACAATGCGTGGTCAGTTTCCCGCGTTGATTTCTTTTCACTTGATGTTAACTACTCACTGATTCTCCTCCTGAGATCTGCTATAATACTTAATCTAAGTATCAAATGGTTAAGTATCAAATAGTTGCTTATGATGTGGAATTGATTTATATTATCTTTGGGCAGGTTTAATTCACTGTTTGATTTTTGTTAAGTTGAAGTTTATATCTTATTAGATGGGTTATTGTGCTTATTTGGTGGTGGTAGAAGTAACAGCAGGCAGTTGTGGTGCTGTTGTGATATTTATCTTTCCGTACTGCTATCAGCATTTTGGTCTCCACAAGGTTTTTATAGATCGATTTGTCATTAGCATTGATGTTGCATGTAGGCAAACAGAGGCCTTGGACTCACAGCTCATATAATAGATCACTGTAATCTGATTCTCAAGTTTCCAGAAGGGACCAATAGCACCTGGGTTGGTTTTTTATTTTCTTGCTCAAAGTTTTATCTAATCATATTTGTGAAGAGTCACCTGCTTACCTTTCACATCTTTGTTTATCTATTTGCAGTACAATGCCCAGTTTAAGATCTTTGAGCCATTGGAATACAAGTATGATATATGTGAAGCATTACTATTGTGGGAACAGGTTTAGTTATTGTTCTTGGATTACTTTTTGAAGTTGTTTGCTCCTTGTACATTAATTAAGCAGATATTTTCTGAAATGCAGTATCGTAATATGACTACAGTTTTGACAAGAGAGTATTTAGATGCACGGCCCGATGGGTGGCTTGAATATGCTCCAAAGAGGATAGCACAGCTGTATGTAGCTTTTGCTGCAACTAGTTTCTTTCTTCTTTTATACTTTTATTGAATTGATTGATTTGGAAAATCGTTGCGAGATTTATTTCATCAGCTTTTGTTTATTATCTTAGAGGAGCTGACAAATGCTACAATAAAACCCTTTGTGAAGAACATTTGAATGTGCTTTTACCAGCACAGCCACCCTTCCATCCTCGCCAGTTTCCAACTTGTGCTGTAGTTGGAAATTCAGGAGATCTCTTAAAGACAGAATTCGGAAAGGAAATTGACAGCCATGATGCAGTCATAAGAGATAATGAGGCTCCTGTTAATGAGGTAAATGAGTTTATTGCAGCTTGTTATGTGCCTTATATTTCTTACACATTTTGCTTTTCATCTGAAGTTGGCTGATCTGCTAGTATGTGCCCTGGAACGTGTAGAGAGCTGTGTGAGACTGAAATGTAATAAGTTAATATGCTGAAATCATTATAACAAGCAGACTTGATTAATTGACATGTCATCTTGAATTGCCTTGAAACCTATCCCAGGATCAATCAATTCAAGCTGCATGAATGATTCACTTTGGCTTTTACTAGATCAATATTTGAAGTGTAAATGTTGTTAATGTGCTTCGTTATATTTATTTCTTGTTTCTATCATACAGATATATTATTTTTATTTTCGCTGCCTCCACTCTCCATCATGTTCTCTGATTCGAGTTTTTGATTCAAATATGCCAGAAATATGCCAAGTATGTTGGTCTGAAGAGAGATTTCCGCCTCGTAGTTAGGGGTGCTGCACGAAATATGATTCCAATTCTCAAAGGGTCAGGTAATTCTGTAATTATAATATATTACTTTTTTTTAAGTGAAGAATTATTGCATCTCAATGTATGTAGATGTAGTCTTCTTTTTGACTTCCTCAGTTATCTAATGTTATTTTGTTTTGGATATTTTCCGTAGTAATGTTTAGCAAGCAAAAATGATATTAGGGCTATATATATGAGATACCGAATGACCTATGAACTTACCTGGGTTGAGCCTTAGTCTGATGATTTCCTAAAAAGGGATGTAATTGCATGTGATGTTTGATATGATAGAGAACATGATTAACGCATTGTTAATCACAGTATCTTAGTTTAGATAGGAAACACTAACAATCCAGTTCAAATTACGTATTAAAAAATGATCTGTTCCTATGGTTCTGTTGCAGATGATGAAGTGCTGATTATCAAAAGTCTCACTCATAGAGATTTTAATGCTATGATAAAGGTGGGTACTATGCAATGGTTATTAAAGTGTAAATAGCATGAGTGCATCATTATAGCATTTTTTTTTTCCGAATACTTTTCAGCCATGAGTTCTTTTCAATCCTTATAAATCCCTTTGAATGCATTTCTGATAAGTTCTCATCAAAGAATGCAGACGATCCCAAATCCAGTTTATCTATTCCAAGGTATTGTGCTTCGAAGAGGTGCCAAAGGAACTGGAATGAAATCAATAGAACTGGCTCTTTCCATGTGTGAAATTGTTGACATTTATGGCTTTACTGTTGATCCTGGATATACTGAGTGGTTAGTCAGAAGTTCTGTGAATTTGCTCTCTCACCTTTTACCCATCGCGCATAAAATTTATTCGATGATTCAGGACACGATACTTCTCAACACCAAGGAAAGGACACAATCCACTTCAAGGAAGAGCATATTACCAGCTTCTTGAATGTCTGGGTGTAAGTATACACTTTTTTTTTTCTTTCTTTCTTTTTTTTCATTTTTTTTTCTTTTTTCCTTTTTTTCTTTTTTCTTTTTGCTGTTTAATCACATAAACCTATGGAAAACCTGTGTACTTGCATCAAAACATGAATGTACCAGGTTATTAGAATCCATTCTCCAATGAGAGCTGAAAGAAAGCAGGATTGGTCTGATGTTCCAAGTCGTGAAACCATAAGCAGAGCTCACTCTGCTGCCGTACGCCTAAAAGAGAACCAAGATGACCAAAACAGTGATTTGGGACAGTTCTGTAACTGTAAAGTGTGGGGAAATGCTGGCCCTTATGGCAGCGGGCCCGTGTCTGGATCACCAGATATGAGTGATCTCAGGAAAAGTTCTAATTACAGGAAATGGGAGGTAATGCCTTTGGATAAACAAAGCAAAGGAGCACGTGATCATTGGGCTCAAATGGAGGGGGTGTCTCTATACAAAATGGATGGTAATAGATTAGATGATCTAGTCTGTGTGAGGCATTCCTCAAAATCTCAAGTGTGATCGCTCGTGTTTTTCTTTCGATGATTGGGAACACATCCAGTTTACGTGTGTCGTTTGTTCTTTAACCTATCCTTATGATTGGAATCTCCAGTGCTGTTCAGATTGATGATCTTGAACGCATGAAGCTGACAGACCGGCGTAGTCGATATCCTTCAGCATTTGCCGACTCTGCTTTGTGCCTCCCTTGTGCTTTCATGGACTTATTAATAGAAGGAGCTCTGCGTCTGGGGATAATATGTGTATCTTCTTTTCGATTAATCAGTTTTGCTGTTTAAATATTGTATTTATTGAGAAGAAGAAAAAATCTGGCATCTGGTTGTTTAATTGCAATTCCAGTAATTGATCATCATATTTACATTTACTTTGTTGAGCTATATTATTTCCCATAGTACTCGCATTTACGTTTGTTTTTTAATTAGTTTATTGAAAATTGGGTTTATTAAATTTTTGTAAATCCTGTGGTCACTCTTAATTTAAAAGTCTAAGATACTATAGGATTGGAAGGGGACAACATGATTTATACAATGAATTCGATTTACATAAATGTTTGTATTGCTTTTTTCGTATGGAAATAAAAGAATATTGCTTCTTTCGTCCAGTCGAAAGGTCCCTATTTTATTATATTGGGCGTTCTATTCAAAGGTTTCCATTTTCCTCCTTCAGTAAAAAGGGTTCACCACTACCCATCATATCTCTCTAATACAACTACTCAATATACATAAAATAATAATATTTCTTAATCAAATGACCTCTTTGCCCGGGACGGAGGGAATAATATTTTGATGAATGGAATATATTTTGATTATATTCTTAGAGTCTTACTACATAATTTTTCAAAAATTATATTACTTCCTTCCCGGGATATTTTTTTTCATAATATTTTAATGTATAGTGGATAATTATACTAGTAGGGTGTGTTGTTCACATATTTTGATGAATGGAGTATGTTTTAATTATATTTTAGAGTCTATGTTTTAATTATATTTTAGTCTTACATATTACCTCCTTCTCAGGGCATTTTTTTTTCTTAAATTAAAGGATATAATATTTAATATGTAGATGAGGGGAGAAAAATAATATTTTAATGTATAGTAAATAATTGTATTAGTAATGTGTGTTGCTTACATGGAAATATATTAATTGTTTTGTGTAGGTCTCATTTACTAAAATTGTAATTGCACTTTGTATTGGAACGGAATGAAAAAACAAATTGCACCTCTTTTGAAGGGACAAATGTAGTATTTTAAAGTATACTTTTGTGACCAGTGTAGTTTTTAATTACTCAAGAATGTGCATTTTTATCCTTTTTTAAGTCTATCAGTCTTAGGTAGAATGTTATATGGGACTGTACTAATCTAATAAGTCTAACAACTTCGGGCTAATTGATTTGGGCTAAAAGGTTTGATTTTTAAATAGACTACTAAAAGATAAACTTAAATCTAACACTAACGAGCTTTGGGTTAAACAGGTCTGCCTGCAGACTATACTATAAAAAATATTTAAAATTTATAAATATAAATTTATTATAAATAATATAATAAATTCAAAATTAATTCATATATTATTTAGAATTTGAGAGAATTAAAATTAATATATACAAAATATTGTTAAAATATACTCCCTCCGTCCCGGAGAAGTTGGTATATTTTTTTTAGCACGGAGATTAAGGAGTATAATAATTTAATGTAAAGTGGAGTAAAGTGAAGTGAGAGAAATAATATTTAATGTGTAGTGGTTAGTTATATTAGAGGTGATATGAGAGGCTCATGAGAATAGATTAATTGTTTTTGTGTGATCTCATATATTAAAAAGGAAATATGTCAACTTTATTGAGATAAACTAAAAAGGAAAGTATATCAACTTCTATGGGAACTACCTAAATTTGTTCTCTTAAGGACATGCTCTCACATTATCCTCTAATAATAATTTTTTTAAAAAAATGTTAACTATTGAGCTACTAGTGTCTAAAATAATCTTTAAATCAATCATCCCTCCCAAAGCACTCCTTGTAATATGCATCCAATCGACCATTATCACTTGAGCACCATTAGACTTTGTTATCAGATAACTTCTTTTCAAATTTCTACAAATCAAAGAATACATTTCTACATGCTTATTCTCCCTCATTCATTTCAAATTTACACTTAATCTTTTGTATTTAATGTTTATATAGAATTAAGAAATTAAACCGAATAATTATAATGAAACATCAATTTAATATAATGATAATAATAGACATTCATGAATGTAGACTTTGATTTAATAGAGCCAATTAATTTACTTATATAAAAACTATAATTTTCTACATAAGCTATTAATTTTTTTTTTCATGTTCAAAAGAGAAAAGAAAAAAAGAAAAAAAACTTTAAAGAAAGAAAAGGTCTTGTAGTGTTTCCTACAATCCTCCCTATTCTCCAGCATCCCATCCCAACCAGATACCTTCATTCAATCTGCTATTTCCTATTCCTCCCATGATAATCTCCTAATGAAATGATCCCGAAGATGTGGGTAAGGTTACTGTGAAGATGTAGACTTGCATGTGAGTGTATTGCATGAGATTAAGCAAATACCACACGTGGAGGTTATTCATTAGTTGATCAAGTGGTAAGAGGATTGCATGCATGAGCCGTCGGATTGGTTTGGAGCTGAGATGATCAGCTCTGTGACGTGGCAAAGCTGGAAGCTTCTGGAGTCATGAGCTGAAGGCATCAGAACGGTTTCAAGATTAGTTGGTTGCAACTGATTCAAGTTGCATGCGTTTGATTGGATGGAAAGGAATCAAAACGTTGGCTGATCATTGATATAAGTTGAAGAAGGATCCGTCATCAACAACACACATCTTCATATATCAGTTCAAGCATTAAGAATTAGGGTTGATAGAGTGCTTGTAAGTTTTGTAATCTTCATCATCATCTTAGTGAATTCTTCTCCTTAAGAAAGTGGATGTAGGCTTATGCCGAACCACTATAATCTCTCGTGTTCATCTTCGTTTACTTCTTGTTCAATTAACAATCAAACGTGAGAGAATCTTGAGTGATCAGTCAGTTAAACGTGTGAGAGCTTGAGATGAACATCAAGATCTTGCTTAAGTTCATAAGAAGTGGCGCTGTCTGTGGGAAGAAATAGCAGCCACAAGTAGTCAAATCAGAGAGAAGAATCATGGTGACAACCAAGTTTGATGTAGAGAAATTTACAGAGAAGGTTGACTTCAGTCCCTGGAGGATGAAAATGGAGGCCATTCTGATCCAACAAGGGCTTTCCAGTGCAATTCAATCGCTTCCAGAAAATCAAGCAGCTGCTGTGGATGCAGTTGCACAAGCTGCTGATCAAGATCAACAATCAAAGGCCAGAAGTGCAATCATATTATGCTTAGGTGACAAAGCTTTGAGAGAAGTCTCAAAAGAAGTAACAACAAGGGATATGTGGAAGAAACTTGCTGATCTTTATATGGTGAAGACCTTGACAAATCGACTGTACACAAAGCAAAAACTCTATTCATTCAAAGTATCAAAAGATAAGTCTATTCTAAATCAGTTAGATGATTTCAATAAGATCATAGATGATTTAGAAAATATTGATGTAGCACTGTCAAGTGAAGATAAGACTGTCATACTAATGTCAGCTCTTCCTAAATCTTTTGAAGGATTGAGAGATACATTACTATATGGAAATATTGAATCAATCTCCCTGGAGCAAGTGATTCTTGCAATCAAAGCAAAAGTGCTCTATAAGACATCAGATAATACAGTTGCAGAGGAAGGTCTTGTTGCCAACAAACAGAACAAGTTGAACAAGAATGATAAGAATGGTGGCTCTGATAAGAAGAAACAAGAAAAGGAGAATCAGAGTTCATCAGCAGATGAAGATAACAATAATTGCTTCCACAGTAACAAACCTGGTCATTTCAAGAAGCAATGTCATAAGTGGAAAGCTATGGTGGCAAAGAAGATTGCAGAAAAAGGTGAAAATCAAAGAATACATGCCAATCAAGTAACTGATAATAAAGGTAATAAAGATCAAGATTATATTGAAGCTTTAGTTGCTGGTTCTAGTCAAATTTCAGATCAGTAGGTGTTAGATTCAGGCTGCACTTTTTATATGACATCAATTAAAGATTGGTTTACTGAATTAAAATCATATCATGAGGGATCAGTCTTGTTAGGCAATGATCAAGCCATCAAGATTGAGGGTATTGGCTCTGTCAAATTTAAAATGTTTGATGGAACCATAAAGTTGCTCACAAATGTGAGATATGTACCAGGATTGAGAAGAAATTTGATATCATTAGGTATGTTAGACTCTCTGGGATGTGAGTATTATGTGAAGAAAGGTGTACTCACCATCATGAAAGGAAAGTCAGTAGTAATGAGGGGTGTTAAGAGCTCTGATAAAGTTGTTTCAAGAATCATACTTGGATAAAGTGTTGAAGAGATACAATATGAATCTTAGTAAATCAGTAACAACACCAGCAAAGCAAGGAGTGAGTCTGTCACTACTCCAAGCTCCTCAGACAGATCAAGAGAAGATTGAGATGAGAAAAATACCCTATGCTAGTGCTGTTGGCAGTTTGATGTATACAATGGTATGTTGTAGGCCAGACTTAGCTTATGTGATAAGCATGATCAGTAGGTTTATGAGCAATCCAGGCTCACTACATTGGGATTCAGTGAAATGGGCACTCAGGTATGTGAAAGGGACTATCACAACAGGCTTGAAATTTTAGAAAATGGCAGCATAGGATAAGACAGTAGTTGGATATGTTGATGCAGACTATGTAGCAAACCTTGATACTAGGAAGTCACTTACTGGTTATGTATTCAACTTATTTGGTACTGCAGGAAGTTGAAAGGCAACGTTATTCAAAAACTCGACAAGGAATCCAATGAGCGTCGTCAAGGAAAGAGTGAGTGAATATTATGAATTTGAAGAGAGGGAAACAATAGTATCAAGATCTTAGTGTTATTCTTCACCTATTTCAGATCAAGGCAAAAGTCAATACAATCGTATTAAGAACAGTAAACTCAATGTCAAGTATACAATTCAAGATCAAAATATACCCTTTCAGAAATGAAGAAGAAATACAAAGAAACAACCATAGTCTTGAGCACTTTGATCACCCAAAATAAAAAAATAAAAAAATGGCCCGAATGAAGGGGAGCTAATTTGGGGTGAATTGAAGGCCCATGCGGCCAGGACATTTATAGTATTTCCTATCCCTCCCATGCCAAACCAATCTACAGATCTGTCCAGAATATCTTCAATTTCAAAAGCCATGGCGTCATCTTCCAACTCCGACGCGGTGGTGAGGGTTTAGGAAAGCTGCTTCATCCGCACAAAAAACCAGCCCAATCTCTCTCTGGTTTGGATTGTGCAAAGGAAAAGTGAGAATTTGTTTAATTGCTTTCCTTTAATATGTATAGGAACATTCTAGAATGCTATTCTATTGTTGGGATGTGAGAGAGTTTAAAAATTGGGAAATTCGGATTTACTGCGAAGGGAGTGGGTGGAGAAGTTATCACACTTTCTACTCTATACTAGGAGTTGGGGTAAATCCCATAAATGATTTTTTTGAAGAAATGGTGGATTAATAAACCCTACCAATTAGGATGTAAACAATCCGACCAAACCGGATCCCCTGTTACACCAATAGAAAAAAGATTAAGTTTTTCAAGCCCAGTTCTAAAAAAACTCTTAATCATCCTACTCGTATCTGCAAGGAACCAATCCTCACCGAACACATCCACGGCCTTCGTGTAAAAAGAAGGCCCCATAAGAACTTCATGAGCCTTGTACCATGGCGTGCACGACCCATCATCACCACTTTCGACAACCCCAAATCACATATCTTCACCCGACCCATTTCGCTCACCAGGATATTCCCGGGCTTCAGATCACGGTGCATCATGCCATGCCTGTGGAGATGGTCAACAGAATCTACCTCATCATCGCTTTGACTTGGACCACAGTCAAACTACTCCACGATGATCCAGTATAGGAGAATAAATTTTATTTTCATCCTCAGGAGTAGCTAAGGGTGCCTTAAACAATCCAGCTGCATTGTATAAATGTGTGTGTATAAATTAGTAGTAATAAAAAAAGATATTTGGATAGCAATACAACAATTACCTGTTGAATAGAAAACTGTGAATCATCCATTCATGTATTCATAATCCCAACAATGTGGTGCAAAATTGAAACATGGCAGAAATACATTCAGAAAGGACATCATACTTAACATATAACATAAACCAAATAATTAATAAACAAAATTTATGCCATGAATATGATTAATGATTTTAGATAACTGCATACATTACACAAATATACATGCTACAGCAGCTTTTAGAAAATATAAAAAAAATACCGTAACAGAATCATCATAAATTAAAATGAAGGAGCTGAATGTGTGGCCATGGAAGGAAATAGTTGCGAATATCGTCTAAGCTTAGGAAAGAGTTAACCAAGGATGTTTATTCACCCTGCATGGGACTCTAAGGGGCACTCTGGATATGCTATAGTAGAATTTAGGACTCACTGATGCCCTGAGACTCGACGAGGAGCGTTGTCAAGGAAAGAGTGAGCGACTACTATCAAGTTGAAGAGAAGAGAGGGGAAATAAGCTTTATTGTTGGGTGGCGATTTCAACTAGCATTAAGAAGAATTAACTACAACAGTAAACTCACAATTCTAGTGTTATTCTTCACATATTTCAAGGCAATAAAATATTATCAACATGAACAGAAAATTAAGAACAGTAAACTCATCGTATGCAATTCAAGATCAAAATATACCCTTTCAGAAATGGAGAACAAATACAAAGAAACAATCATATCCAAATGAAAATGAGTTTACTTATCAAATAAATGTATGTACATATCACCTAAGCCAGTCTTTTGGGGTGGAGAATTAGCGGCGCGCAATTGTAGTATTTTCCTATACCTCCCATGCCAAACCAATCTGCAGATCTGTGCTTCACTCTTGGGTAGAACTCATACAGAATATCTTCAATCTCCATGGGTAAGATCCTCCAACACGGTGGTGAGGGTTTAGGGTGGAGGAATGACCAATGTCTCCCTCTGCTCTCCGATTTGGGGTTCCAGAATGAAATTGCAATTAATCCCAAATTAAGAAGCATATAGACAAATATTTGAGAGTAATATTAGAAAAGGCAATAAAAGGAAAGCTGAAGAGGAGGTAGAGAATGGGTGGATTAAAATATCTTACGGTAGTAAAGAATGGGCGGTGCGGCCGTGGAGCAAGATTTAACAAAGGAAAGAAGGAAACAGCTAGGTCAAGGGGGTTAATTTCGTAAAACCATTCTATTTGTAACCCCTCAAGTAAACCGATAACGTTATGGCACAACCTTCAATTGTTACAACCTCATTCCTTCACACGAGTATTTTTCTCTTTTTTTTTTAATTATTGCTGTATATTACTGTTTTTTTTCTAATTTAGAAATATAATTGTAATTTTAGTCTTGTGGTTTAGAGTATAATTATCCCCTATGATTTAGGGTTTAGTGTATATGGTATAATTGTAATTTTACGATTTAGGTATAATTATCTCTTAGGGTTTAGGGTATAATAGTCATTTAAATAAAAAAATTAAAAATAAAATAAAAAACAATATTAATGAAGGAGCATGAATTAATTAAGAAGGGTGGGGACAAAGGTTGCACCAATTGAATTGGTACAACCGGTTTCACCCTAATCCATCACTAAGGTTATTATGGGCTAAAGGCTAACCTTCACTCCAATTAACCCTCACCAAGAAGTAATTTAGAGCATCTACATTTATTTTTCACAAATTTCAATTAAATTCAACATCCATTTTTCAAATTAAGTTTATTACTCAAAGAATGCACTATTTAAATAAATTCGCTCTCTTTGAGGGAGTGTAATACACTTTCCTTTTTAATGAGTAACTTGTTGTACAAACTCAAAGAAATTTTACATTATTTTTTCTCTCTTTTATTTAAACTGAATTCATAATCATGAACTGGAAAGGCTATTTGGGTTTAAACTGCTCACTTGTATTAGTTAATTTAAAAGTTTTTTTAGTTTAAACTCAAATTTATTTTTATACGATCAGTGCGGATGCTCTAAGAAGTATTGAATAAATTCTGTAGACAGAATCTGCAACTGAAGATAAGTTGAGCTTAAAATCCTAAGAAGATATTGAAGAATAAATTCCGTAAGCAAAATTTGCAAATTGAGCTTAAAATCAAGAATAACATGATTTAGGCATTGCTACTATAGCTATTCCAACATTATAAAGCATACCAAAATTGAGAGAGTTGATGGTACTAAATTGGCAGAAGCCATGATAAGGCAGCCTCAATGTGTTGGACCGCATTGATGATAGATAGAAAAGGCATTGTCATGAAGATATTAAAATGATAAAATTTGGAAGAGAGGATGGTTGTTATAAAAAAAAAGAAAAAAAAAAAACCAAAATAATCTCTATTGAAAGAAATGGTCATTTCAATAATAAAATAAAAATCAGCAGATTCATCCCTTCACGTTTGTATTTGTGGACGGGCATATAAAAAGGACATTAAAGAATTTAATTTGAAAGGATAAAAGTTTTAGCACCCTAATGATCTTGTATAATTGTCTAATCAATAAAAACCATAAAAGTTCATCTATTTTGCCCAAGTAATAAAACGTTACAACTATTAATTAAGTGTTTCTTGTATAATTGTCTAAACAATAAAAACCAAAAAACATTCATCTATTTTGCCCAAGTAATAAAACGTTACAACTATTAATTAAGCGTTTCTTGTGGTTAAGTTTGTCTTTTTACTTTTTGTTCCACGGCCCATTAATTAACTTAATTTAATGAAAATCTACGGATAAATAGGAAATTTAATTTAAAAGTGGACAAAAATATTACCACCGGCACCCAAATATATTTCGAGGTCAATCATTTCTTGCTGAACCTTATGTAATAAATAAATGAATGACTTCCAATAGAGGTCAACTCCTCCATCCACCACATTCTCCAAGAGGGGATTTTAGTTTAGAACACCTTAAAAATTAACTCTAAATAAAAATAAATGATAACAGTTACAACGGTTGACAGTCTAGCCTAACAGAAGTGTCTAGTAATCCTGAGAGGGTATCCCGAATGATGAACCCTGCAACTGAAAATAAGTTGAGCTTAAAATCAAGAATATCATGATGTAGCATTGCTACTATAGATATTCCAACATTATAAAGCATACCAAAACTCGAGAGATAGTTGACAAGCAAAACATATCTTCAAAAGGAACAATCTCCATTGACATTATTTTGAATTTATGCTATCAAAGTAAAAGGCAAATATATATACTAAATTGGTAGAAGATGCCATGATAAGGCAGATAGCCTCAATGTGTTAGAACGCATTGATGATAGAAAAGGCATTGTCATGAAGATATTAAAATGATAATCTATGGATGAGAGGATGGTTGTTAAAAAAAAAACTCCAAAATAATCTCTATTGGAAAGAAATGGTCATTTCAATAATAAAATAAATAAACAGCAGATAATCCCATAGTAAGAAGTAAAAAAATATTGGAATGAAAGGGTCATTTCAATAATAAAATAAATAAACAGCAGAGAATTCCATGGAAAAAAAAAATAAAACTAGATTTAATGGAGGAAGAAAATTTTCAAGTAGAAATTGACCTTTATGGATTCGGATGGATATAATGGAGGAAGAAATCAGCAATGAATTCGGATGGAAGGAGAAATCAACACTCTATTGCTATGAAATGATAGGGAAGAAAAATTAGTAACCAGATATAGGATGTTTAAGATCATTAGGAATATCCCACTGCACTGCTACACCTCGATCAATAATCTTGGTCATTCGTTTAAGAGCAAAAAGGGTTCTATCCAAAAAAAATTGTATGTTAGCTTCAAACTAACTAATTACTAATGAGAATAGGACGGTACCTGCATCCAGGTATATTTAAAGTGTATCATTTCTCGAAGGCAAACCTCTCATACAAAACTCACACACATACTCCCACGTATACCTTTCCAATGTAGTGATATTGAAGGTGGGGATTTTGTTGGTTCAGCTGACTTAAGTTTATGAACACAATCCACAAACATGTCAATTTTATATGCCTCTACAAAAAAAAATTATTTTAATGTTACTGAAGTCTCCACAGCTAGGGACTTTTCCTCAGGGGAGATTCCATAAAAAAGTGATCCTAACATGATTTATCATGTGCAAATACAACTTCATGCAAGATTATTTATCATGTTACCAACAGCTTGAAGGTACATTCAACATTCATCAGTTAGAATATGATAATTCCTTGGTATGCCATTACTATTAACATAACTTGGTTACTCTCATTTATGTCTTTGGTTCCTAAATTGACATTAGAATCCTAAGTTGACACTAGAATTTTTCTGAAGCCAGATCCACCCATTACCCCCTAGAAAATAAGAAAAAATAATCAGTCAACGATTAAACAAGTTTATGATAAGTGAATATCAAAGCTGAAGTCGAATCCTCAGGTAAATGTAAATTAGACGAGAGAGAGTATCATTCAGACATCTACAAATTCTAGAGGGAGTAGATAAATTTGACAAAGAAAAATCATGTGTGCTGAGTTGTCGAATCCCACATAAAACAAATCATCCCCTCTCTCGTTTTTTTCATGATTTCAGAATCTATGTCAAATTAGAGAGATGAGAAAATAAAGGTTCGTTTAATAAACAGCTGCAAATATTAAAAAAAGAAAAAAGAGAGTATTAAAAATATTTTTAATAAAATAAAATGAAGGAGTGGAATAGTTGCAAATATCCCAATCCAGCAATCCATTGGAGAAAGTGGGTCAAAGCAAGAAGATTTGAAATTAGATCTTAGTGTTATTCTTTCTTCACATCAAAATCAAAATTAAGAACATTAAGCTCTCCCACAACAACAAGTATAGAAGTTACTACTGTTGACAACTCTATCTTGATTTGAGGTTTCCCAGTACAAGAGGGAGAGAGTTTGCCCTAGTGCTCACACAAGTTTATTTTGGGCCGACTCCATAGTCATTTTTTTAATATATCTTGGACCACTTACATCATTCTCTGGACTTCAAAAATATATTTTCTCATTTATAAACTTCTCTAACATCTTTTTTCTTTTAACTTTATTCTCATCTATTTTACTTGATTCGCTACATATTTTTAACTCCATATTGATTCGATAATATAATTTATACATCGAGTCAAGACTTTCTTTTTTTTTTAATTTTAAAAAATGATTCAATACACTTGACTCTGATAATTTTTATTAATATCATTTCAATTTATTCCATGATTCAGGACACGATCCGTTTAGAGGAAGAGCAATGTTCCTAATTTTTCAGTGTCACCCTTTGATATTTAATTATTTTGTGTGTAAAATTTATATACTTTATTTTGAAACATGAGGTTATTAGAATACAATCAAAGGTTAACGGAATCTGACGTTTAGTAGCTCCAAAAATTTCAAAACTCCGAGGGTTCCTCTTCCGACTTGGGAGAAAGGTTACCGATCCTGGTTGAGAATGCCCAACTAGCCTCCCTAGTGGATGGAATCCCTTCTTGGGTTGCAGAGTTCCAAAATAAATAATTACTTGAATCGGGGTTTCATGTCCAAGCCAAGGAAGGAGGAACAACAGTCCTGTGAAGTAAACCATAATTCATGCATGGTAAAGTTGCATGCATACGTCAGGAGTGAAGCAGCAAGTGTATACATGAAATCATGCAACGGTGACACAGTGTGGGCATGCTGTTTTGAAGATATTTTGCTTTCTAGGTTGGTTATCAGCTGGATTCTATAGTCCTACACGTGGTCTATGAGAGGGAGTTTGATTCAGTTAAAATCTCAACCAATTGTAACCGAAATACAGCTGCAAAGTTGGTTCATCAAAACCGTTCCACAAGCTTTCAGCTGCATGAGAAGCTTGTATATATAGCTGTTCTATCAGCCTGTTTTTGTAACTTGTACACCATTATTCACTTTGATCAATAGAGAAGCTCATCCTATAGTGGACGTAGGTCATTCTTGACCGAACCACTCTAATCTCTCGTCTCAATTTACTTTCTGAAAACACATACACACATATCATCTTCATAGTTTTGTTCTTCTTCATTCAAAGCTTCTTGATTCCAAACGTTTTCTGTGAGAGTTACTATCAAACACTTAGAGTGTGTGGTGAGATATTCTCGTCAAGTCCGAATATTATGAATTGGAGAAGTTAATTCAATGTGCCTTAATTGTTTGAAAACTCTATATTGCACACCTGTTTAGAATTCTATATCATGTTTCTTGCATTTTCGATATTGGATCTTGTAGTAATGGTAAGGTTGTCTGGTTGTGTGCTTACCCACGACATTCTTATAGGAAGAAAAGATTAGATACAACCTCAAATAAATATGATTTCGCGTTTAGATTGGAGAGTTGGAGATTTGAGAGGGTAATTGGATAAGATGGAGTTTGAGATTGGAAATAGAATTGGGTAAGGGGTGGAATTGGAGATTTGAGAGGCTATAGTCACCTGCCTTAAAATGAAAAAATGATATTTTTTAATTTTAATCCCTCATGTAAACCGTAAACATTTTAATTGGTACGAGGGAGTATAATTGATCCACTATTCAAAATTAAACGAATCACACACGTAAACATTTATTTTATTATAAGTATTAATTATTTAAATAAAAAAAATTGAACTTTTCCAAACTATTAATATTATTCCATAAATATATTATTATCAAGAAATTAGTAACGAATGGGCATAGTTTTTTTTTTTTTTTTCTTCAATTCAAATTTAGTCTAAGATAATTATTATACCCGTTTCATCCCATAATGAGTGTTTACTTTGCGTTTTTCTTAAACTAGTAACTAAGAGTACCATTATTCTTTTGAATATTTTTTAGGCACCAGTTCTTTCCAATCCTTGTAATTCCCTTTGATTGTTAAGTTGTCATGTAGAAATCCAAAAAATCTACCTATAGCAAAACCTCATCCACCAACTTACTTAATATCTCATTTTTCGTAGCACTCCTACTCCTACTACCCGTCTTCATATTTATGTAATTAAAATTATGATAAATTAATAAGAAACAATACAAGCATATTATTAAGGACTAGAGTTCTCTAGATCAGAAAAAATGCTACGCATCTCCCTCTCAGCTTAGCTGAAAGCAAACTTAATTCTAATCAACTGTAATCAATAGAGATAATGTATTTGTTTTAAAATAAAAGCAAATCTACATGATAGGAAATTCTATGGAACCTGACAACTAAAATAAAAAGTTCATCTTCATCACCCCTACTGTTCCAGCAACCATTAAGAGTATCTCAACAAAATTGACCAAAAAATAAAAACACTAACACTTACATTTATCAGATTAAGAACTAGTTTGTGGTCAAGGGTTCCAGCAACATTAAGAGTAACTCAACAAAATTGACCAAAAAATAAAAACACTAAGGGAACAAGGCAACCAATATCATCCATCCTATTAATAGAAGTTTCAAAATAAGTGTTTCCACACTCTTAATGATGCTTCAATGGAGTCGGAGAGAAGCAATGGGAGCTAGAGCCTCATTCTTTTTCTTTCCCCTTTCCAGGTGCTTTTGGTTCAATGGTGTCGGATATTCCCGCACGCTTAAAATCAAGAATGATGCTCTAGCTAGTCTCATTTTTGTGGAGCCATCATTCTTTTGTCCATGTTTTGTTGGTGCTTTTGCTTCGATGGGTCAGAGGAACCCCTACCAGAACCTTCACCTCCACCGTCATTCTTTACGGTCACAGCACTTTTTATCACCAACACCCTCACAACTAAGTCTCATTTTTTACGAGTGCATATGACATACTTTGAGGGATTTGTAGTATTTCCTATGCCTCCCATGCCAACAGATCTGAAGGTTTTTCTTCTGTGGTTGAACAATCTGAGAATCTGAATATCTTGGCTTTGGAAGTGAAGCATTCTCCAACACGCCATCTCTCTGGATTGGAGAAGGAGATGTGAGACAAATAATTAATATTAATAGTGAAATTCTCAATCTTGAACTTGAATCTCTAGTTTTCTGCTCTTGTTCCCTCAGATATTAAGATACACTGAAGAGGAGTGATTTGAGGTTTCCCAGTAGAAGAGAGAGAGAATTTGCCCTAGATACCTCAGTTTATTTTGGGCCCGCAGTTTATTTTGGGCCGAGTCCATACCCATTTTTTAATATATTTACATCTTGGACCAACTGCATCATTCTCTGGACTTCAAAAAAATATATTCTCATTTATAAACTTTTCTAACATTTTCCTCTTTCAACTTTATTCTCATCTATTTTACTTGATTTGATACATATTTTTAACTCTTCGATAATATAACGGAATTTTATCAATTTAGGACCTGAAAAATGGGTAAACTATTAATTCGGGGCTTGAATTATGTTTTCTATCGATTAGGGGTCTGAATTATGTAAAACTATCAATTCAGGGCTGAACTTAGACCCTAAATTGATAAAATAGGAGATAATATTTGATAAATTCTGATCTTATATTGATAGTTTTACATATTTCAAGCCTTGACCGAATTGATAGTTTACTCATAATTCGGGCCTTGAATTGATAAAATATCAAGTCAAGATATATATTTTTTAAAATTTAAAAAATGACTCTAATGCACTTGACTCTATAACTTTTACTAATATATCGTGTCAATATAATCATTCCGGATATTTTTGGTCAAATGTGTAAAAAAAAAATTTTAATGTGTTTGGGCACCTTTAAAAAGTCACCCTTCTTCAGTGTCACTATTTAATTAAGTGTGGAAAATCTATGTACTTTAATTACTTTGAAAATGAGGTTATTAGAATCAAATCATAGCTGAAAGGAAGCAAGATTGGTTTGATGTTCGTGGCACCCAAAAATTTCATACACGTAATAACTAAATATATAATCAGATACGCAATTTAATAATTTCATTCACATTATGACTTACATAAAGATTTGGGCCAACTATTAAATGTAAAGTATTCTCCACAACCTTATCTTCTAAACAATACCACAAAAACTTTTGCATTTCTTAACCACAAAAAATTGCTTAAAAGAAGTTTCTTTTATATATATATTATAAAAAGCTTAATTTACATCAATTTTCAATCCTCACAAGTAAATTTTTTCAATTAAAAAGTGATTATTTCACAAATTCAATTCATAATTAAAAAAAAAACCACTATACCTGTTGTTTATACATGTCTTGCCACAGCATTATGCAATTGGGGCCAAGACAAAGATATTTTTCTTAGAACGAAAATGATACAAGAAAGATGATGGGCCCCTCTCCCTCTCACAAGATAAAAAGAAAACAAAAATCTCCCAACACGATGGAAACTAGCTACACATTATCCATCATATATAACCCAAATTAAATTAATTGAGTGTCACACTTATCTATTTCCTAAATATCTTTTCCACCCAACTCACTAGTATAAATACAAGAATACTCACTCCCATAATTCATCTCCAAGAAACAAACAAACAAAATGCAGTCATCTCTAACCTTATCATCTCCTCTTCCCACCACTTCAACACCCCTCTTCATTACCTCCCCACCTAAATATCTACCTGCTTTCAATGCATCTACTAGATTTGCTTCAATCAGATCATATTCTCAAGCAGTCAACTACAACTCTACAGTCTCGTAAGTGATTCAACAAAATAAAAAAACAATTCTTTATGAAATCATTATCAATCACCCCATTTTTTTTATCTAAACACTACCTTCCATTTTGTAGTGTATTTCCAGCAGAAGCATGTGACACCGTCGGTGGAGACGCATGTATGGCGGAAATGCGTCCGGAAGTTAAGCTAAAACCGGAGGCCAACGAACGAAAGGTTGTGTCGGAGCCGGTTGATCGGGAGTATCTGGAATACACAGACTCCAGAACGTAAGTCTAATGTCACTATTTAACACACGTGGTAGTGGCTACTAGTTTCATAAACTTAGAATGTAATAATAATCTGAATTTTAAAAAAATAAATAAATAATGAGAAATAGCATATTTTTTTAAAAAAATTGCTTACACTAAAGAGAGAGATTGATGCAGGGTGTTGCTGGGGGAGGCATGCGATGTTTTGGGAGGGGAATTCTGCGAGCCTCAATTCCAGAATGGAGTCAGTTCTTGATGATGTTTGTTTGATTTTGATGTGTATAATCACTAGTGATGCAGAGTTTTTACTCGAATTTACTGTAATATATTTCTACCCATTTCACATCATCAAGTGATGACATTCACATAGCTCATACTTTTGTGATGTACATGGCATGTTCCTCTCTCTTTCTCACGAAAATAACAATGGGATTCATATGAGCTATTAATAGTTATGCAGAAAAGATCAATGCTATTCAACCCTGTTAATGCAAATCTAATTAAATATGGAAAACATATAATGATCATATAATACCTTCATACTCAGCAACTCCATATTAACCTCCCATTGCCAGCTTCGTGAGATCACATATACAGAAAGAAGAGTGAAGAGTCCTACAAAAGGACACTAGGTAGCCCTTTGCTCTTTGAGTAATCTCTTACGTCTTTGGCTCATTGTTATTCCAAGTCATAGAGTTGTTCTACAAAAAGTTGACATAAAAAAGAAAATCATGGAAGCAAAGCATACTGATGATAACAGTAATCGGAAAAACAAAGAACTTTAGCAAACTACTAAGGATCAGAACTACTCCAGAATGACTATGTGGCTGGACTTGAACAAACAGAGAGGAACACAGTAAGTCTATAATGATATCACAGAGGATAAATTCTGTTATGTGCAGCAGAATTCTCTAGAAGAACAAGGTATATATTTAAGTGATCACCTAATCGAAGGAAAAAACTAATTCAGTGAGGAAATAAATTACTAGCCACCATTTAAAATAACAAATACTGCAAGAAAAGAAGAGATGAGATTTATCATATTAATTCAACTGCTAACTCACTTGAACTAGTTGATCTTTCTACTCCAAGCTCGTCGAACTGTCCTGAACAAGCACTCCCATGAGAAAGCGAATCATAGTAACATCGAAGGAAATAAAGCGTGGAGTTACCTCAAATGCAAATCTTTGATGAACATAAGCACCTAAACATCATAAACATTTGAAACACGACAGCTTGTCTCCAACCTAGCACAATGCCACCTCAAACACTGCTTAAGAACTGATCATAGCAGATGAAAGTAAGTATATCAACGTTTTTCATTCTAAGCAAAAAGAAAGAGAGAATCGATAATTTCAATGAATAATGATGGTTATTTTATCCAGAATTAATAGTTCAACACTTCTCCCGCTATAGCTCACTAAAGTTACAGCCAGAAAACAAGCAAAACAACCTGAAAATTCGACAAATGAGGTCGCCAAAACGATATAAAGCTTACAAAAACTATCTATCGTATCCAATCTCCCCATGAACATACATTGATTTCTAAAAAAAAAATTGCTAGCACAATGACGCATAATAGAAATAAATTGACAGGCGCGTTTCATCCACGCTACAGATGAACCACACAACAAGGCTATCTACTATTTGCAGTTTGCACACGCATATCCATATGTTTCATAAACCTACAATGGATCCTCATGTGTCGACTGTCGAACTACAGCACACACACAAATACATTCTATTACTGAGATTAGGGGGAAAAAGGATGAATGCCGAACCTGTTGCGAAAATTCAGCAATTAACGACCGCGGGAAGGTGAAGGAGCTCAAAAGTGGTGGCGGACGCAGGAATTGTAATAATGTTTGAATAAGAAAAAAAGACCGAAAAATTGATGTATAAATTAGTATTAAATGAAAAAACACTTAATACTAAAAGCAGTGGCGGACGCAGGAATTCGACTCAGGGCCCAATCAATAAAGAAAATATTATACAAAAAAATAAATATAAAATATTATAAATTATAGTAAATTTGACAAAATCAATATATTATATCATAACAAGAAAATATTCAAAATAAATCATTCCAGTACATCCCAACATAAGAAATAGAAAACATAACACTATCACAACATCTCTCTTCTATTCTTCATATTTTGAAACCTCAGCATAATTGTTTCATTACTAATACTTTGAAATACCTCTTTTTCTATGTATGATATCAAACAATCATTCAATAATTCATCGCTTATTCGATTGCGAAGTGAACTCTTGATGATTTTCATTGCCGAAAAAGCTCTTTCCACTGTGGTAGTAGCAACTGGTAAGATCAATGACAATTTGATTAGTAGATAAACTAATGGAAAAACAATGTGCTTTCTTGTAGCGACCATCTTTTGAGCAAGTTCTCCTATTCCCTTGATTCCAGAGAAGTTTCCATCCAAATGTGCATCAAATACAAAGTTCTCAAGTTGACATTCAAGTTCATATAGAGCAACAACAGAAAACTCAGATGGATAAAATTCTGCAAGACGAAGTAGATTGCTTTTGTCAAACATAGCAAATGAGTCTCTTGAATTAAAGCACGACATGCATAAAAGCAACTCAGTGTTCACTTTATCAAAGCGATTATTTAGCTCTTGAGCTTGCATGTCTATCACAGTAAAAAATATCTCAACTTGATAATGATGAAGATTGATTATTTTTTCTACTCTTCGTCTTGATCTTCCTCTAGGAGAATAGAATTCTTCCATGATTAGTAAATGTATGTCATGTTTACCACAAAAATTTGAAACATCATGTAACAAAGACATCCAACCATCATCTCTCATTGTCTGCAAGCTAGCTTTCGATGCTTTCACAATATTCATTGCATTGACAATATCTTGATCTTTTCTTTGTAGAACTTGTGACAATTCATGTGTAATTCCCAAAACCTTTTTCATAAGATGTATCAAAAAGACAAACTCAAACTAAGTTATAATCTCTAGCAAATCTAAAGCTTTAGCTCTTTGTGAATCATCATTTCCATTCTCCCCAACATTCTCAAGAACATAAACCACAGAAGTAAATAAAGACAATAAGTTTATGAGAGTACCATAATGAGAACTCCAACGTGTATCTCCTGGTCATTTGATTCCCATTTCTTGATTTAGTCCTTTTCCAGTCTTGATTTCATCATTTGCAATCCCTTTTATGATCATTTCTATTTGTTTATCTCTAAGGATATCTCTTCGCTTACAAGAAGCTCCAACAACATTACACAAACGATTAATAGTATTAAAAAAGGAACCAACACTTGTATGTTTTTTTACAATAGCAACAAGTATTCATTGGAGTTGATGAGCAAAACAATGAACATAATAAGCAGTAGAAGTTTTCCTCAATATTAAACTCTTTAAACCTTTAAATTCACCCCTCATATTGCTTGCTCCGTCATAACCCTGACCTCTCAAACTAGAAACACTCAAGCCATACCTAGAGAACAATGACTCAATACCTTCCTCAAGTGAAACTGCAGTTGTATCACTAACATGAACGAGACCAAGAAAACGTTCAATAACATATCCACTGGTATTCACATAACGTATGACTATTCCCATTTGCTCTTTCATTGATATGTCTCGGCATTCATCAACCATAATGGAAAAAAATCACTACCAATGTCACTAATGATAGCATTAGTTGTCTCAACTGCAGCTGCTTTAATAATATTCCTTTGAATTCTAGGAGATGTAAGCTTGAGATTTTCGGGAGCATTATTTAGCACAACACTATTTATTTCTTCATTACATGAAGCAATAACTTTTAGAAGCTCCAAAAATTTCCCCGATTCACTGATTCTTCAGACTCATCATGCCCTCGAAAGGCTAATCCTTGCATTATAAGAAAACGCAAGCAAACAATTGATGCATTCAATCACAACGATACTCATTCTTTGATTGTTCAGAAATCTTAGAAAAAGACACTTCAATGTGTTGTGATTGATTCATCAGATCACGACAAGCAAATTTGCATCTATTATAATCACTATTTTTATCCCCAATATGAGAAATTACTCTTTCTTTCTTACGCCATGCATTAAAACCTTCAGTTACAAAAGTATCATACCCTTTTTCAGTACGACCCGTAGAGAAATGATAACAATACAAGCAAAATACTGCATCTTTTGCAATACTATACTCCAACCAATCACCATATTCATCAAACCAAATGGCAACAAATTTACGTTTTCTATCTTCATCCATTACTTGAGGAAAATTATGTTGACGTGGTTGACATGGACCTTATAAAAGATAAAATCTACGAACTTGTTCAATCAAATTAGACAGATAACTCTTTATTTTAGGTTGTAATCCAGGGTCACTAGGAAGATTTTTCAAATCAACCACAATATTAACATCTTGGCTTGATAGTTGTTGAGGTTGCACATTAGAAGCTGGAGCATTCACCGTGGAAGATGATGTTTCAGCGATAGTTGTAGTCTTCTTATAATATCACTCCATTATCTATTAAACAAAATTACATTAAAAATTAAATAATAGAAAAAATTTGCATAAAAATGAGCCCTAAGTCTCCCTTTAAATTCTCTCATTTAATTTACCCTTTAAATTTAAAGTCCTAATTATTCCTCGGCCTATTCAAATTTAAATAAATTCTCCTTAACAAAAATAAATTATTCTAATCTCCACTAAATAAAAGTCCTAATTTTTAAATATAACAATAATATATTCCATGTAAGAAGAGTACAAAAAATTTAATGTAACAAAATTTACAACAATGACTTTAAATAAAACTTCTCTAAAAAAATAAATTAATTCAAACCCTTATACTAAATAAAAGCCCTAATTTCTAAATATAATAGTATTACATTTTATAGAAGAATAGCATAACAAATTTAATTTAACAATTTCCAAGTTTATAATAATACATTAGAAATAAAAGCCTTAATTTCTAATATAATAATATCACATTTCATATAAAAATGCATAATAAATTTAGATTAACAATTTAAATAATACCTTAGAAAAGAGAAGAGAGATGAGGAAAACAAATTGAGAAATTAATAATGGGGGAGAGGGGTGAGTATTAGTGGGACTGTGGGAGGAAGAAGGAGAAGTGATGGAAGGAGGGGGAGTTATCGAAGGGGGTGCAGAAAGATAGAGGGAAAATGGGTTATTGACTTATTATTATAAATTAAATATATTTTTTAATTTAATTAAATTTTATTAGTGAAATTACTATTATACCCCCTACTTTTTTAAAAAATTTCAGGGGGCTCTATACCTCTGGGCTTTTTTCATGTCCGCCCCTGACTAAAAGGTACATTTTTTTAAACCATTAGATCTAGGTGTGCGATGCGCTCGGAGCACATAAGTTTGACAGCTTTCGGGGCACATAAGTTTGACAAAGATTTATTTGAGACCGATGAAAAGTAATTCTCTTCATCCTAATAAGCTCTTTCACTTTTAATTCAAAGTAATACTAAATTAATAAAAAAGTAATAATGCAGTACCTATAAGTTTTATCTTGTAAACTTATTTTTTCAAGTTTAGATTTTCTATATACACCTATAAACGGTAAAGACTTGTGTGAAATCATTTCATATAAGGATTTATTTGTGACGAATAACAAGTGATAAAATAAAAATTGATAATATTATTTTATAAACAATTGAAAATATAAATGAAAAATAATATTCTCATAATCCGGAATGACTTGCACGTAATTTAAGAAAAATAACTTTTGGTATAATAATGTAAAAAAATTGGGTAATTTAATTGAATTAAGTGTATGATATCGACTAAATTTTGTGTAAAAGAATATAACATTTTTTTAATATTGTAGAAGGTGTTGATATTATGTGTTATTTCATATTATGTGTTATTTCAATTTTTGGGGTATTGCCAGTATTTTTTAAACAAACAATAAAAGAAAGTGTTTTTATACCAAAAATAATAATTAATTTAAAAAATATAAAATGATCTAATGTAAGATATCAATACGGTTGAATGCATAGAGTAACATTGACAGCAATCTTTAATCAAACAATTAAATTATTTAGGTCCATTGCCCAAAAGGATATAAATGAAGCTCTAAGTAACAATGCTATATTGGTGCAGAAAGGTTCGATTAAAGACATGATTATAGCGTTTATGAATGTGAGTAGAGAAAGTTGAGATGGGATGATGGTAAGAAAAAAACAAGATCAAAATTACTACATAACACCATGAAATCCAGCAGAATCCAGAAGCACTGCCTTGATCTGCTCTGGCAACACCTCTTGACCCTCCCTGCATTGCTGATCACCCCACAGGAAACATCATCAAGAAAACCAGAAATTATGGATGAGAGAGAGAATAGAGAGAGAGAGAGTGGGACTAGGATGACATTCAATGCATGTGTTCTCCTATTGTGGAGAAACAAGTGTACTGGTTGGCAGATCAGATATATGGTGTACTGAGAAATAGAACTAGTAAGAACAATATAAGATGTTGGAATTATATTTTTTTAAAGTAATGTATTTGTTCCTATTTTCGTTTTGGTCCAGTCTGTTTACACTTTTCTTTATATAGGACATGTAAATATTATCATTCGACTTTTTAGCTATGTGACTGATTACAGGGGTACTCAACCGATCATTGAACTACAAAGTTAAACTAGCTATAAACTCTATAGCCGGTCACTGGACTAAAAAGTCGAGTCGATAAACTTACCAATATCAAAAGGTGAAAACAACTTGAACCAAAATCAAAATAGTGACTACTTTTAAGATTCTAAGAAAATATAATAATCCCTACAATGTTTATGATTTTCTGAAACAAAGCTCGGGTGAAATCTGGGAAGAAATTATTCGATTTTTTCTTTCTTTAGGAATCTAGCAAAGCTTTTGTTTTTCATCTTTCATTAGGAAAAAGGATCAACAGGTTTCCTATCAACGAAATGATTAACTAGGAATCAAGCCAATTGCATTATTCAACACTCATGAAATGTTTGTGCTTTGTTTCTTCTATGACTAGGTATCAATATATCTGCGTCGAAGAAGAAACACAACAAACTAGAAATCTACCTCAGCGCGGAACACGTCCAAAGCAAAGCCATTGAAACAGCTGATCACAGCTTGCTGAATGTCTAGTCCAAGGTTGTCCAGGGCCCTCATAGTGGACAGCAGGAGACCGGGTCTTCGGGCACAGAACATGTGTATATTCACAGCCCTCCCTTCTCTCAACTTCACCTCCACCTGCAAGATAATACAAACCAAAGAAAGATTTAGAAAACTAACAAATTCACAACTACAACCACGCAAATCCATGATGTAGCTGTCAGGCACAACAACGAGTCGACACCATTAGGCGTCAAATAGACGATTGGTATTGAGATCAACTCCAGCAGTATTGAAAGATAGCAACATATAACATTAAAAGCAAGCTGAGGAAAACCAGAGTCAACAAAATAGATTAGCCAATATCTTCAACAAGAATGGTGGACGGGAGTTTACCCTTGCAGGTTGGTTTTTCGGGCTTGGTGTTGAGCTCGCACAGAGTTCTTCCTTCACCCGATAAGGAAGAGCAGGAGGGGTGGGTGTCAATGGATGGAAGCTTGTAGTTGGATGCATCATAGATCCAGACGGTGTCGTTTCGAGTTCATTGTGGAGATCGTTTATGCGTTGCAATAACTCTTTCAAATAATCAATAGCATCTCCAAGTATCGAAGCTCTATCCATCTGAAATGAAATAGCAAAAAAATGAGAACTTCATTGTGTAAACACATCTCATACAACTATGTTGGAGTATCAAGAATATATAGGCACAAATTTGGAATACTTAGCAATCAACAAATTGGAATATTCAGACAGAAATTTTTCAACATGTGAAATTACACCTCATGCGAAGTATGTTGGATTGTTCTGTGTGGAGTTTATCTTAAAAAAGAGAAAATACTGTGGATCTAATTTCATCATTTCAACAAGAAGAACAACAGTTCTCAATGTTCTTTATATGCCATTTTTATCAATCTTAGTGCAGCCCCAATATATGTAAAGTTGAACTTGATGAACAACGAACTTCAATTAAAGCAAGATAGAATAGCAGAAAAGACAAAGAAACCATGAAATTAAACCACACAAATTGAAAATTGAGTGAAAGTACCATAATTTATGACGCAGATTTGAAGAACATATACCTTGCTGATTTTGGGAACTACAGATCTAAGCATGTAAAGCCTATCATTGAGCTTTTTCCGGCGACGCCGCTCCGCCATTAAATTTTTCGCCGGCATCCCCTTCTTCTTCCCCTTCTGGTCTCCGACCGTCACGCTGCTATTCGCATTGGAATTGTCGCCGCCGTTGTCGCCATTTCCATCGCCGAATTTCTCAGTGGGCTCATCGGAGTCGTAATTCATGGCGGAGATATCAGCTCCCATATCTTCAAACTCATCCTCATAACTCCTCTTCCTCTTCTTCCCCAACTCCACTCCCCCTGTATCATCCAAACTCGTCAACACCTCATCGCTTTTCGAACTCACAGCGCCAAAATTCTGCAACCCGGAGCTCTGCCGCAGCGCCGCCCTCTTCTGGAAGAGCGTCGGCTGAGCTCCGACCGGCGGCAGCACTTCAAGCGGTCTCAACAGCTTAGACCTGTTAGTAAACAGCGCACCGCCGTCGAAACCCTCGAAACTGAACGCGTTCGAGACGCCTCCAATGGCGGCGGCGGCGGCGGAGTTGTTGTTATCGTCGGAAAAGGGGAGCAACCGAGAACTAGCAGGTGGATACTCAGAAGCGGCTTGGAATTGGGAATTAAATCCATTAAAACCCATGAGAACAGGAACTAAGTTGCCGTCATGAGCAGGGAAGAAAGCAGGGTCGCAATTACCCAAATCGAAGCCATTGTCGAAATTGTTGTTGAACAGCGAAGGAAGCACAGATTTAGGCGGCAAAAAGGGGGGCATCTGGTGCGACGCATCGAGAGGGAAAGCCTGCGAAGGCGAACAGGAAGAAGAAGAATCCAAGGGATTAAACAACAGAGTGCTGAATTCAGAGTGATATAAGGGATTGGGTGCGTTAATGGCATTGTTGATGAAGCAATCGGTCTCGAGCATGGATTTGAAGGAGGAGAGAGAAGCGTTCATGTCGTCGTCTCTGGAAACTTCGAGGTCATTGTGGGGTTGCTGCGGCCATGAAATAGCTTCATCGTCTTCTCCGTCCATCCAAACGACGGCGTTGGACCTAGGAAGCATTGTAGACGCCCTTTTATCTGCAAAAGGGCAGCAAAAAGGGTTGCAGAATGCAGAGACGTAAGCTAAAAAGGTATGTTGCTTTTCACTAATTTAAGAGAGAGAGAGAGTTAGAGAGAGAAAGAGGGTGATTTCTAGTTTGAATGCTAATCATTTCCATCCACAGTTGAGTTGATATGTGTGAAGGAATTACTTAATTTCTCCATTTTAAACGGTGTCCCCAGTGTAATCGTAAAATGCAGCTCAGGTGTCTTGTAGAGAGAGCTCATTATTAAATTTGTGTTTGTAAGTGGTCAAATTCATGCCAAAGTCAAAATTCAAACCTCACCTTATAGCAATCAAGCTCAGTTGGAAGGTCTTTCCACCCTCCCCTCTATCACTTGAGCTATGTCCTGGGGGCAAAACCAATTATAAATTAATTTCTCCATTTTAGTCCATACTACTTACAGCATGGATAACCAAACTAATAATTAAAAATACTCCTTTTATAAAGTATTTATTTGCTTTTTGCAAGTACATTAGTAAATATTATTATTATATATAAGAAGGGTAGTTGTATTAGAAGAAAGTGGTGGACCATATTATATATTTTTTACTAAATAGAAAAATTGTATCTTTGAAGCGGACGCTAAAAATAATAAAATGGATACCTTAAAAGCGGACGGAAGGAGTATAAAAAGAAAATAAATAAATGTTCATCCTTATATTTTACTCACCTCATCTCATATCTACTTGCACCATTATTATAGATACATAGTTTTAAAAAAATATTTTTTTGTCAATTTTATTAACTTTTGAAAGATACCGTCCACTTTAAGGATATCATTTTTTTTTTACGTCCGGCCCCAAGTATCTCATTTCCTTTTTAATACATATGAGACTCACACAAACTCACTAATACAACTAAAAAATAGAACTCACATAACTCACACATTCACTAATGCAACTACCCACTACACATTAAATAATAATATTTCTTAATCCACGTGCAAAAATTAAATGACACCCTTAACGGTGGAAGGAATAAGTAAATAATAAAGTATGTTAATATATATTATGTGAGAGTGGTAAATTTATTATTAATATGGAATTTTAAAATTAGTAATTGATGTGATGTTTCTTTTTGGAATAATTTATTTAATGGAGACTTAAAAAACGAAATGTGTGTAATTTAATATGAGATGGGGAGTATATTTTTCTATTTATTTACTTCTTATTATTAAAAGAATTACATGTCTCATTTAGTAAATAAAACTTATACAAAATAATTATATATTTTCATAGAGTCCAGTAGCTCACAAATAATATTAATATACTCCCATGTTAAATATTAAAATATTATATCTCTCGACTCATCACACATTAATTTTTTAAAATCAATAGCTCGTAATATTACAATTTACAAATTATAATTTACAGCCTTTGTGCATTTTTTTTCTTTTCAAAATCCATAAATATTACTCCTTCTGTCCACCTAAATAAACATTTTGCTTATTGCACGAGGATTTTATTATTTAATATGTAATTGATGGTTGTATTAATCGGAGTGTGACTTTGTGTTTTAATTGTAATAATATGTGTGGGGTCATGTTTGTAAAATATGAAATAATTAAATAATAAATGGTGAACAGTAACTAAAAAATTGCAGATTTATATGATAGATTATGATACAAATATTTTGATTTAATGTTATACTCCATTAATATGCAAAGATGCTGATCTCATAAAGAATTTCTATTAATTAAATAATTATAATTGTGCGCGATAAAGAATCTAAATAAAGACTATTGTTACGCTATTTTTAGTAAATTAAACCGACTATATTCCTGCAATTAATATACTGCATGAATACAAATTTTGCCGTGGATACTGAAACATAGACAGACAAATAATCTTGAATGATTAATTAGGTTTAGGGCAACGTACAGAATCGTGAAACAAATTAGTATGCAATAATATTTTAAAGATTAATTATATGAATAACTTAGAGAATAAATATAAAGTGAAAATACTTTTAAAAAATTAGAATATTATTAAAAAAAAATAAAAGTGGTTCGCCTGTCCGACTGTATGTGAAGTGTCATAAAACGATCTTATGCATTGGAATTAAATCAGTTTAAGTGATGAAAATCAGTTTTATTAAATGAAAATAAGCATATATTTAAAATGACTAACAAATGTTTCTCATGTTAAAATTATACTAATACGTTAGTACACAAAATACTTTAAACAATTTTTTTAAAGATTTGATGAAAATTTTATTAGGCAAAATTTGAGTATAGATTTAATTTTCTGTAATCCGGTTTACATATAAATCTTAACTCTTAATATATATAAAAATATTACTTTTCGAAAAGTAAAATTTTTTATACAAAAGAGTAATAATTCATGTTTTTAAAGATTAATTTTTCATATATTAAAGAGTATCGATAAATCAGAGTGTACAAGAATTTAAGGAATAATTTCTTAATTTAGAAAAGTAATATTTTATGTCTTTAAAGAGTAAATTTTCAACAAATTTTCATGTATTAAATAGTAAAATATGAAAATATGATTTATATATAAACTTATGTGAATTTGATTTACATGAGTGTTTATGTTGAGTATAATTGTGTCATGAAATTGCCCCGGTTAGATGCATGATAAATAATAATATTTAAAATTATATTAAATTGATAAAAAATAATAATTGTGAAGTGAATTATTTTATAATAAATTTATAACTAAAGCTAAAGGTGAAAATGTTTTTAGAAATATAATGTTATTCTTAATAAAAAGTATTAATTAATTATAAAAGTATAAAATAATTATGCTTGTTATTAAATTACTACAATTATGCAAGGCACGTGGAAGTGCTAAATTTGGGTGACTATTTTTGTTGGTCATCACCCAAGGTGTCACAATCTTTTGCAGAAAGAATGGATTACATGTTTGATAGTAGACAATCACATGGTACCAATGTTACTATAACAATATTGTTTCTTCTGTTTTCATAATTAAATTAGATCTTTTTTCTGAATGTATAGTCAGATGATTATGATTATTCAATGAAATTGAAATTCAAATAGAATCAGTAAATATGTAAAGTGATAATGTCAAAAAGTAGTCACTCTTGATTAAAGGTAATTTTTAGTAGCCACAAATTTTAAAAACAATTTATTCTTGCAACTTTTAATGGAACAGACCAAAATGTCCTTGAAAGGGACCTACTGATCACATGTTTGAGGTCTATTTTTGATCAAAAAGTACCAAAGTACAATAATTTGTTTTACAATCTATTGAATGCATTAATTTGTTACTTTTACATGCCTCATGAATATATTTATTTATTAAAATACAAAAAGATGCATTAATTTTATTCATATGAATTTTTTTAAATTTTTTCTGGAAAAAATGAATTTTTTTAATTTTTCTGGAAAAAAAGTGTTGGCCGAATAGAACAAAAAGTGTTGGCCGAATAGAACAAAATTGTTGGCCGAATAGAAGAAATATTTTTTTTTTAATTTTTTTTAAATTTTTTTTGGAAAAAAAAGTGTTGGCCGAATAGAACAAAATTGTTGGCCGAATAGACCGAATAGAAAAAATATTTTTTTCGATTTTTTTGTGATCTTAAATTCAATTTTATGGAGTATTCTTTATTATTGAATGTTTACTTTTATCATAGAAACTTATACTCTTGATTTTTTATAGAAAAAAAAAATCCATATACAAGAGTACAACTTTCGATCACACATATATAACTTTGGAAATGTATCGCACCACTTTGCCTTCCATCCGTCTGATTTTAAGGTGTCCGTTTACTTTTTACACGTGCATTAAGAAATATTATTATTATATGTAAAGTGGGTAGTTGTATTAGAGGGAAGTGGTGGACTATATTGTGTACTTTTTTATAGATACCTTTGAACCGGACGCCAAAAATAGTAAAATAGGCACCTTAGAAGCGGACGGAGGGAGTATATAGTAAGTAAGAAAATTTACATTTGTCCAAACTTTATTACTTAATATTTAAAAACAAACTTTATTCTTCTCTCGAATTATTGAACGTGAGGAGAAAGATTACTGTTCCCTTAAAGTGAATTCGTGGTTACAAAAATTGTAGTAAATTTTTTCAATTATTGATTGTACAACGATAACAAATTATGAATAACATTATAATTTAAGAATTTTAAATTATAATTGAAATGAAAAATACTTTATGCATGCATGAATAAAGCATAACACTAGCTCCCTTCGTTTTATACAAGACTTTCCTCCTTTTTTTTTCATTCTCTCGCATAAATTAGAACGATATATATACATTTATTTTTATTGACATTGTAATAATTTATTCAACGTATATTTGTTTTGAAAAAATATCATAAATAATATTATTTCAGTCTATGTATTAAGTGAAAAATATATCTTCATTATATTATTATATTATTATTATTATAGAATGAATGGAAAAAAGAAACTCTCATATTTTAGTTAAACATAACGAGTGATAATAATAAAATAAAGAAAGATGCTTCTACGTAACATATTACAACGGTCTCGTTATAGAAATTGGCATTCTTTAAATTGTCTCTGTTAAATATTAAGTATTACTATTGAAAGAATTACTATAATTTTTCCGACATATGTATTATATTACTTTTTATTTTGAAGAATAACCTAATAACCTTTTGTTATGTAAAATAAATGAGAAATTATTACGTCCAATCACATTCAATTTATATAAACTTATTAATAAAAATATAATACTCCATAATAATGAATTAAAACTTATAATGTTTGTCATCAAAAATTTTCATAATCCAGTAAGTTTTTTAATAAAAATTAATGGCCCAATAAAACTTAAAAAAAATAATACATTTATTAAAAAATACATATACTTATTAAAAAAACACTAACATTAAATGTAAAGATATCTACTAAGAAATAGTATAAATATATGAGCACCATAAAGTTTATGCCAAAAATAAAAATGGAAAAATCAGATGTAAAATAAATTGAATCCCTATTCCATCTTTCTATTGTATTTATTAAATATATGTGATATGTTACAATTATTATATAAATAAATTATTGTTAAGTGTACATGGTTTAATGATCATTTATTAAGAAATTATTTTATTTTCCACAAAATATAATATCATGATGAAATAAAAAATCAGAATATTAGGTGAAATGGAAATTAGAAGGAAGTTTGATCAAGATCACATGGTGCAGTTTTGCAGTCTTGCTCGATATAAGAAAGAGTCTCATATTTTCTTGAACATATGGATTTGTGTTATTTGGCTAATATGAAAAACAAGAAATGATATTATTTATAACGATAGGGAGTGGAAGCTTGAGAACTTATTGTCAGAGGTAAAAGCAAAGATTTGGAGCAGGATAATTTGGAAGACTAATAATAAAAGAAGAACAATTGATTTTAAGTTATGGATAGATGATCCTAGAGAATTAATTCTGTTACTTTAATTTATTTTGGATTTCTTGTATGGATGTTATCATTATTCGGGTATGTCTTATACCCTTTCTATAAAAGTAATTTTTCCTGATAAAAAAAAAAGAAGGAAGGAAGGAAGTTTGAATTCAAATAGTGAAATAAATGAGAAGGGGGTGGTGATTGATGTAGAAAGAAAAAGAGTGGGAGAAATAGAAAATAAGTAAGAATAGGAGGAGTGAGATGCAAAAATAGAGAGAGAAATAAGGTTGGAATAAATTGGTTGAATGGAAATCCCAAGTTCCTCGTGACTCCTTTCTATTCGCCGCACCTAACTTACATTACATCCCCAAATCCAACACTACACCACTTTCTTATTTCTTCTTCTTATTATTATTTCCCAATTCAATTCAATTCAATTTTCCACAACTTGACCTAATATCTATTTCACTATTAAGGTTACCTACTTCCCACGATATATCATAATTTCATTAATGTTCTACTTATCATATACTCCATCTAGGGGTCATTTCTTTTCTTCAAAAATTGAGAAAAAAAAACTTATTCATATTTGTGATCATCAAGCAAGATGAAGTTTCAAATTTTAAAAATACACTGTTTTGTGAGCAGGTTATATGTGAGATGGTTGTGAGACATGTCGTTTCATATTAAAGTATGATTATTACACAACCAAAGTATATTATTGAGCAATTAAAATATAATTTACTAAGTATGATAAATGGTATGATTTTTAAGGTATTGTTAAACAAATTCATCATATTCTTTAATAAAACAAATTGCTTTAACTATTCGGTGACATATTTTACTTATATAAAATATACTCTTTCCATAAAGAAAATTTTTTACTTTTGTTCACGTTGATTAAGAAGCAATATTATTATTTAATGTATAGTGAATAATTGTATTAGTTGGAGTGTGTATCACATATTTTAATTGTATTAGTGGATGTGTATGATCTCATATGTGTAAAAAAAATGAAATATCCCTTTTCAGGACGAACGACAAAAAAATAAATAAATAAAAACTCTTTCAAACGAACGGATTGAATAGTAATATAATAATGGACCAATCTTATCTAGATTTTGTCTTTAAAAAAATTCTGAAAAATATAAAAAACATAGCCAGTGTATTACGTCACTTACTTCACTTACTTTTCTAAAATGTTTCTTAAATTTAGGTAAATTGTCTGGTTTGTTCCCTGTATTTTTACTTCACTCACATTTTATTTCTTTAAGAGAATAGAAGGATCAACACAAAAGTGGGAAAAAATATTAAAATTTAAAGGTCCATGAGGCCAAACAATTTTAAAGCAAAAGTGCAAACGGAAAAAGATTAAAATAAAACAAAATAGAAGGAAAAGTTTAGAGGGGATATTATTATTATAAATGACATGTAAGAAGCAAAAGATAAGTGAACAAAGTGTATATAAGAAAAAACAAAAAGTACATTGAACAAATGATTAAAATATTTCACAAAAAAAAAATTAATCATTCTCGAATAACTTCCAAAAATAAAAACCATCTTTAAAATAATTTAGGATATATTTAAGGAAAAAGTAATTTATATTGAACAATTTCAAGAAGTCCTCATGTGCAAGTAAGATATAAACACATAATTTTGATAAAATATAATTTTATTTAAAAGAAAAATAAATGCTAATAATTAAATGATAGGAACATTTACTAGGCCTTGTAGTAATCAAAAGAATTTGGTGGCCCAATTACATGAGACAACGTAGGCCCAATTGAAAATAATTACACATGAAAATACTATTTGTCTTTAATAATTAAATTAAAATTTTGTTTGTAATACAAGTGGTAGTGGACCTACAACGCAGCAAAACGTAGTTGAGTTTGATTTTGGACCATTACAATTAATTTAATTTATTAACTTCAATAAATACCAATGAAGATTGTTTTTGTAATTTATGATGAAATTCTTCGGTCTCAGATTCATAAATTATTGATTATTCTTGTAATCAATAATTGGGAGCCACTTCATACAATATGGTACTCCCTCCGTTACTGTATTTCGCGTAGTATTGTGGGCAGAGTTTAGAAATTTTTATTTTTTTTATGTATAAAGAAAAAAAAATATGAATATTTTACATGATTTAATATAAAATGTGTATAAAATTATTTAAATGTGTGTAAAAATGAACATTATGTTGGGATGTGGGTAAAAAATCAGTATTTTCAAATGTATTTTTACTATTTTTTAGAAAAATAAAAATATGAAATACTAGAAAGTATACCTTAAAATTGAAATAGTGTTATAAAGCTCGATTCACACATAATCAGTTATTTTATACGTAACACAAAATTTTGATTCATATTAAAATTTAGTCCATACATCAAGCAAATCTTTGGCGTGATATGTGTCCCATCTGAACAAATTCGAATGTGCCCATATTAATTGATTTACGGATTTTTATTGATACGTACATTGAAAAAAAAATATTCTATTTTATGGATCTCGTGCAATGTGACTTAATAAATGCTAGTATTTTGCAAAAATCGGAATAATAACGGTAATAAAAAATTATTTATAAGGACATTAATAGTAATAAAATAAAATTGACATTAATAGTAATGAAATAAAATTGATTGAAAAAATAGGATAGTGATTGAGTCAATTAAAAGTAATTTAGCTTTCCAAATTCCTATTATCTCTTAAAAATGTGATGATTGAAAATCAATTCCCTCTCATTTTCAAAGGCAAAAACTCCTACGGATGTTAAATTGTGTACCTACGTATGTGTATCTTTATTTTCTAAAGAAAATTAATGTGTGTATCTGGGCGCATGAACAATATTCCGTGCGCCTGTAGAATTTTGTGTTAAATTGTATACCCTTTAGTATAAAAATGTGTACCCTTTATTTTTTAAAGAAAAAAAAATATTAATGAAAAGTGTATACCCTTTAGAATAAAATGGTGTATCTTTTATTAATTAATTAAAGTGTATACCCTTTAGACCAAAGTAGTGTACTCTTACTCATAATACTAAATTTTTAAAGGCGCACGGAATGTGTTCCCCTGCGCCCGGGCACACGCAAGCCTCACTCATTTTCAAATGGGATTTTTTTTAATGGAACAATGTTAATTGTTAGTATAGTTAGTAGTTAGTTTATCAAACATCCATACATTCCTTTCTCCAATGCTCCTTATAACTCCACTCTTATTCATTCTTAGAGAGAATCGAACGTGTGGCAGTGAGGAGCCAAGTAGCCATACAAGCTAGCCCACTTGATTGGATTATCTATTTCATCTCCTACTTCATTAATTAGATTTTTTCCATTGTTATAATCAATGCTCAAAATTCAATAAATGCTCTAAAAATTTAATGATCAATTATAGGATATATTTTTTTATATTATAAAACATCTATAAAATACCAAATCTGATATAGAAAATTCAAATCCGTAATTTTCATTACCCTCACACAATATATACCCCTTGTCAAGCACACTCTTGAGTATATATACCCCTTGTCAAGCACATTCTTGAGTATAATTATGTAGTCAATAGTTACAACTCATTGATAAATTAATGTTGTTCTCTAAGTTTTCACCTTTTCGATCTTGTCACTAAAAATTTCACCTAGTAGTAAAGTTAATATAATTAACTTTTACAGTATATTTAAGAACACATGTAGGGGTGAGCATTTTTTTCCGGGTTTCGGATACCTGAACTGATCCGGAAAAATTACCTGAAATATTCGGTTTTTTTCGAATAATTTCGGGTATTGGGTAAACCCGGAACCGGTTGTCCACTATCGGATCGGGTATCGAGTTTTCAAAAATACCCGATCGGATTACCTGGTTAATATATATATTTTTTTTTAATTTCTATTATATATATTAATATAATATAATATATACTAACTACATTTCTCACTCATACCTTTGTCTTTATCAATTATCTCACATATTTCACAAATCAAGCATTAACTTTTACACCACATCAATTCCTCAAAATATCTTTTATTATACTCTAATTCACACTTCTCCCCTTGCAAAATTTTCCATCTTTTTGCAATTTAATTGGTTAGGCTTCAACATGCTAATTGATTTGATGAACAGTTTGCTTAAAAATTTGTTTTAGAAAAATATTACTATTAAATAAACAAATAAATAAATAAATAAAAGTCAACTTATTTATTTATGGGATTGTTATTGATTCATTTTAATATTTAATTTAATGGAATAATATATATATTAAACATCAATTATTATGAGTTTAATAATATCAAACCCAAATTTATAATAATGCATCATGCCAATTTTTAGAATTTTGGAAAATCCTATTGAAATTCAAGCAAAATAAATATCTTTAGTTTAAAATTATATAATAAAAAAAATCATGTAAAAAATGAGTAATCGGATCAGGTACCCAAAATTTCGGATAATGATATTATCGATTCGGGTTCGGGTAATGAAATTTCAATCCCGAAATTTTGGGTACCCGAAACCCGATACCCGGTCCGATACCCACCCCTAAACACATGTATACATGAAAATAAATTAAATAATTTAATTTCAATGTTATAATTTGTTGAATTCATTTCAATTTTATTTTATTTTATCTTTTTATTATAATTATTATATATCTATTATAGCAATATAATTTTTCACTTTTATCTAAAATGTTAAAGATATAATCCGTAAAATAAATTGTCAAGATTCAATTTGTTATTATTATTTTTAAATATAAATTATTGATTCCTTTATAAGCGACATCTCAATGGTTCATACAAATTTTAAAAGTTATTAATAATTAAAATGTCATCGTTTAATTTTTTGGGAAGTAAATTATAATACTATTATATACCCCATGCATGGTGTGCATATATATTTTTTCCTTAAAAGGAATATTAAGACAATTAACATTTTAACTTATTTTATTGATTTTTGTAAGAATAAATTGATATTTAATTATTAAACATATTGCAAAATAAGTTATGTGACCTAAAATTAAAGCGTGTGTTTCAAATTGTCATGTTAAGTAACAATTCTTTAAGAGATTTTATTTAAAAAAAAAATACAATTACAACACTAGATCTAATCATAGCCTAATAGACTGAAAATTAAAAAGAGAAAATATGCTCAATTTGTTAAATCTACACTATATTCCATTTAAAAATGTCAAAATTATCACATCATCTCAATTTAGATAACATACTTAAAATTTTATTTTTGAAAAAATTTATTAGGCTATTTCTAGAAGTTAGTAGAAAGAAACCAGTTTTCTCAAAATTTTATAAGAATTGCTTATGGAAATAGGGGCAATTACGCACAAGATTACTTTTATATTTTTATGAAATAACAATAATTTTTTTAGTTTGTTTATAAAATAATTCCCTTAAAGTATGAGTATATTTTATTAAAATACTACTACTTACTTCTTTTGCCCCTATAGGTATACAATTGTTTTTTTTATTGTGGATTAATTGTAGAGGATGAATAATTGTAGAGGATGGATATATTAGTAGGGTGTATGAGTCTTATATATTAATTGTATTAATGATGTGTTTGAGTTCTTTGTGTTTAAGAAGGAAAATGTATACATTTGATGAGAACTCCAAAATGACAAAATATATACCTTGTCGGCGGACGGAGGGAGTAATACTTTTATTTTTTATCCGTCTCACAAAAAAATTCATTTTAATGCTTATACTACTCCCTCTGTCTCAAATTTATCTGTACGTTTATTGTTTGCATAGATATTAATAAGAGTTACCTTTTTGACTTATTTTTAGATATAATTTGATATTTTTTATAATATGAATATTCCCTCCGTCCCCTTCAAAGATGATCTTTTTTTTTCATTTTGGGCGTCCTACCCAAAGAGTCACATTTCTTTTTTTTTTACACATGGAACCCACACACACCCTAATACAATTAAAATATGGGCTCACACCCCAGTAATACAACTACCCACTACAAATTAAATAATAATATTTTTTAATTCACGTGCAAAAAGTAAAAAAACTCTCTTACTATGGGACGGACGGAGTAATGTTAAAAAATGTGGTGACAAATTTAATATTAAAGTGCGTTACATGCATATTATTAGTTGATTTTTTCCTTTTATAGATGTGTGAAGTTAAAATTAATACGGAACAAAATAGGAGTAGAATGTATAAAATTGAGGTTGAGAGAATAGACTGTTTTTTCCATGAAACAAACGATGGGCAGAACGTAGCAGGAGCATGGAGGATGGAGTAGAGAGGGTAAGGTGGGGAAGGGCAAGATAGTCATTTTAAGGTGGGGAAGGGCAAGATAGTCATTTTAAGGTGGGGAAGGGCAAGATAGTCATTTTAAGGAGAAGTTGATTAGAATGAGTTGCATGGCGGACACGTGTCGTAGTGATATTATCTGGATTTTTATCGTCATCCATCCGATTTCACGTGAAAACACAAACTCCTATCACTGCCCCCCTTTTTGATTTTTGAACCCCCGCCACGCTGTCATCTCATTTTACCTCACCTAATTTAACTGCTTCCCTTCAATTATTACCTCATCATTTCATTAACTTACCCCTTCTATAATTTTTTTTTGGATTTAATATGAAAAAGAGTGGTGTACCCATACATTGGGAAGTAATTGTAAAAAGTGTCCTGCATAGTTTAAACATTTTCTTTATTACCCCAATAAGAGTAATTCTTTTTTTTTTTAAATAATGGATTTAACCTTTGCTCGAAAATGAATTCGTGTTAAATAATACATTCGTGTAAAAATTTCATGTCAAATAATGCATTCGAATAAAATTTCGTGTCAAATAATGCATTCGTGTAAATTTCGTGTCAAAATAATGCATCAAAGTAAAAATTCTTATCAAATAATGCATGTAAAAATTTCGTGTAAAAAAAATGTCTTCGTGTAAAATTTTCGTATCAAAAAAATGCATTCGTGTCAAATTTTTGTGTCAAATAATGAGTTGAGTTATGTGTATATACATACACACGAATTGGTACACGAAAATAATGCATTACTTGAAAATTCGAGTAAAGGGTATTTTGATCAAATCGGGTATAAAAAGATATATTGTTAAATTTAGGATAATAAAGAGAATTGATATAAAAAATAGAATATACATAATTTTTAACCCATACATTGGGAAGTGAAGGAGAAGATAACAACATGCTTATTAAACAATTCAAGCAAGCATATATTTTGAAGTATGCAATCAATTCAACTCATTACACTTTTAATTAGGAATAATTTATTATGTAATAAGTGCCTTATCAATCTTTAAATCCTCTACTGTAATGAAAGGATATATGTGAGATCATTTTTTAAAGTAAATATTCATTTCATAATCAGGCTTCATTACAATGTAAAATGATTGCTTAGCTTTTCAATAATCATACTCAAATTATTATTAATTTGATTAAATAAATATTATATTTAAGGCATGTTTAATTTTTTGGGATTAAAATTTAACGGTTGCATCGTTCGCATAAATTAGCTATATAGCAAAATTAGCAAAAAGTAGTGCTTTGATTAGTACTTGAGGCATGTTTGAGTTGTAATTATGATTGCATAATACTATAATATTTCAAAAGTTTATTAAATTTTATTTATATTGTTGATTCTCAGCTCTACATTTGTTCATCATAAGTTGTACTGAATTTGGGGAAATGATATTTTAAAAGAAGAAAGGAGATATTTTATTTATAAAAAAAAGGTTAATTTACATGTCGGTTGTAAACAAAGGATATAAATATTTGGAATTCACAAGTATGAAACAACTCATTTAATGGACTCTGCTCAAATAGAACAAAATAAAATAATATTTAAATTTTGTGGAGTAAATAATGTACAATATTTCCATATTTCTTCATATTTATGTATGAAATATAAAAGGATACTAAACACTTGTGGATGTGATCAATATTTAAAAATACAATCACCTCTACATATATACTAATTTATTCTATTTTCAGGTTTTATTAATGAAAATTCTTGCTAACGCCTAATGACAATAGAATATTATAATTTTTAGGAACGTTAGTTTCACATTAAGTTAATAAAATTATATTAGCTTAAAAATTTATTAAGAATACGAAAATTTACACACCAATTTCACTTAATTAGACTTCATTTCCTTTCTAAATCCGTTAATTGAAAATAAGGGGCTGGTGAATTAGATTTTAAAGGAGATATAAGTTACAATAACCTATGAAATTAAAAGTTAAAACAACTCTCATACTAGCTCATTAACAACTTATTAATCTATTTAATTTAATAATTTTAACGAATCAAATGTATTATTTTAAATAAATTGGGAATGCACATAAGGGGCATACATGCATATTAGAAGCTCACAAAATAACAAAGAAGAGGCATTGGGAATAATTAAATAGGGAAGAGAGAGAGTGATGATGTGTCATTTTCATGGATCCAAGTGTTTTGATAAACTCTGCAGAGAAAGCATGTGGTTAGAAATTAGAATGTCACCTCTCTGTAACTCCTTGACCACCTTCTTACAAAACAAACCCACCTCAAATTTTGTGTCGGACCCGACCAAACGGGCCAGGCTATGACCACCTCTCATCTTTGCCTAGTTTTATTAGACCCACCCTATCTTGTTTATTTATTTATTTTTCCACATACATATATATTTATTTATAAATCATTAATTAAAATAATCCAAATACATAGGTATGATTATTGATTAAATACATTATTTATGAGATTTTAATGGATGCCTATCGAATTCACAACTTCTTAACAAACTGCAATCTGAATTTTTGAATAACAATACAACTTTTATTAAGAACAAATAATTAACTTTTGATTTAATTAGTAAAAGTGGATTGATCCGGATATATACTCATATTTTTTCCTAAACCCTAGTTGTAATATTATTATCTTTTACAACTATCAAATGTTGAAATAAAAATAAAAATAAAAAGGGTCCTGTAAGGATAAGAAATTTGGGCTAAAATTGACTTGGGTCATACAGCCCATTAGTTCAATTGGTCCAGGCCTAGGTCCGCTTTATTCGGACATGAGGACCATCTGTCTTAATTGTCGGATTTATTTTATAATAAGGTCGAAACCAAATTGTCAACTCTCTATGATCTCAATTGTATACGGGTCGGGTCAGATGACATTTAAATCTCAATAATTTGATTCAATTATTCTTTTAAAATTTTAATTTAAATATAATTCAATAAATTTAGGGTCATTTTGGGGTGTACATGTTGCACTGGTGCACCCCATATTTATAGTGTAAAATAGGTTAGTGGTGGTTTTTTTTAAATAATTATATTATTATATTTAATGGTGTAGATTATATTAAAAATTAATCTAATAATTAAAATTGTTCAGATGCACCGGTGCACAATATGCACAGCAGTCAAACTCATAAATTTATTTCGTTCCAAAAATGAATAATGTCAGACGTGCCGAATCGGAATTAATTATGCGTTTTAAGTAGGCTAACTAAAATTCTTTTATTTACTGAAAAAGTTAGAAAAGTATAAAAGAGAAAAAGAAATCAAAATTCATTTCATAACTTAACGTTAAAAAATAAAATAAAATAATTAATCTCTTATAAACTGGGTTTGCATTATAAACCCTTGTAAACTTTATGATTTTCATTAATTTAAACACCCTAATGAGTCGGTCTTTGTTTGAGTCGAGCGAGTCGATCGACTCAGGTCCTAAAATTTTGGTGAAATTTAGGAGCCCATATTTTTTTTAAAATTCCTTTATATACTCCATCCTTCCCGGAACAAGTTATACATTTACTTTTTGCACGGAGATTAAGGAGTATAATATTTTAATGTGTAGTGAAGTGAGAGAAATAATATTTTAATGTGCAGTGGGTAGTTGTATTAATGTAGTGTGTGCCTGTGTGGGACCATGTGGATATATAATGGTATTGTGTGAGTCACATCAACCAAAAAAAGAAATGTATACTTTGTTTTGAGATAGACCAAAATGAAAAAATATATACCTAGTTGTGGGATGGAGGGAGTATATAGTTAGAGAAATTTATAAAATTGAAGTCTTCTCCAATGATTGAAGAAAACATACATTTATATTTTAGTATACGGTTCGAATCCCTTATATATTTGTTTTTAATATCTTCTTATTAATATATTATTTTTAATTATATATTCTTGCCTTATATATCTAATCAGATTTTTTTAATATATTTTTATGCATGATTTTATATTTATTTATGTCTACTATGAATTTCTTCTTTTAATATTATTTTCTTACCTTTTTTATCTTTTAGAAAGAATTGTTCTAGCCTAAAGATTCTTGATTTCAATTTTATTTAAAGGTATCTAGTTATAGATGTAATTTTTTTATATGTTAAATCATTTATTTTATTTAAATAGATATTATTTTTTTCAATGATTATCTATATTTATTTTTTTTTGTTTTTTTGTTAATGTTAATCTACAAGTATGATTCAATTATTTAGTTAGTTCTTAAATTCATTTTTTTTATATTAGAATCATGCCTCCCAAACATGTGTCTGGATATCAAAAGAGAAAAAAGAAAGCGAAAATTGAAGATTTAGTTAAAAGTCAAGCTGGTGATATATCAATAAATACTTTAGTTCTAATAAAAAGGTTATCGTAGAGAATAATATACTTGATTATTTAGTTGATTATACTGATCTTATTAATACTTTTGCCATCAAAACTGTTAGGCGCTTTATATTTTAAAAATTGTAATATTATCTTTAGTTATTAATTTTTTTATTCTATATATTGCGTTTTAATTAGAAGCAAAATAAGGAACCCAAATTTAAATACGACTCAGGCCTGAAAATTTATAGGATCGGCCCTGCACCCTAGCCATATATAGAGTGTATAGGATTGTAATGAGGTCACAAAATTTACACTTTTATACAAGTGTTTGTTAAAAAAAAAAAACTAAAATTTCAAATTCACTATCTCAACATACAACAATAAAAAATAATTTTGGCAGCAACAAACCAATATCATCCAAACTATTTCTCCTAACTATATTTTTTGTACCATCACATCAAGAATCAACTGAATAATAAACAATCTTAAAAAAAACAAAAGAAAAATCTCTAAATTCTTAAAACCCTACTTGACAAAATAACAACCCAAATAACATTAGTTTAAGTCAACTCAAATTGGGAAATTGAAGGTTCTTGAAACTTGTAAATCCTCCATCCACGACAAGATTATGGCCCGTGATAAATTTAGCCTCATCCGAAGCTAAAAACAATGCAGCCCGAGCCACATCAACATCTTCACAAATTGCACCCTTTAGCTCCCCCAACCCATTGATCATCCCAATAATCTCTTCCCTCGTTTTCGTTGTAAAAATATTCAAAAATTGCTCGACGACCATCGGTGTCGGGATAGGAGATGGCGAGATGCAATTTATCCTGACACCGTGTCGGCACAATTCGCTCGCCAGAGACTTAACGACCCCAGGTATTGCAAATTTCGACACGGTATAAGGATGCGGGCCGAGCCCGCCCATGAGCCCGCTAATACTTGCGGTGCATAGGATTGAACCCGACCCTACGGGTACCATAACCCGAGCCGCGTGCTTAACACATGCCATAGTACCCCGAACATTAACCGCCATGACCCGATCGTACTCGCTGAGGTCGAGGTCGACAATGCTGGGCGGAAATGGAGAACTGGCAATCCCAGCATTGTTGCACATGATGTCGAGTTTGCCGTGGCTCGCCACGGCAATGTCCACGGCGTCGGCAACTTGAGCTTCGTTGGCGACATCGCAGGACATGAATTGGGCCCGCGGGCCCAACTCGTCGGAGACCTGCGGGCCCAATTTGGAATTGATATCGGCAATGACTACTCGGGCGCCATACTGGATAAAAAGACGTGCTGTAGCTTTTCCAAGCCCACTTGCCCCACCAGTTATGAGGGCTATCTTGCCATCAAGACTGTTTAGCCAATTGGAAATTACTTAAATGAGATTGCCAATTGTAATAAAATAATAAATTTGTACTATCTATTCAAGAAATGTTGTGATCTATAAGAAGTGTGTGATACATAAATAAAACTTTATAGGGTTGAATTTACTGTCCAATAGGTCCACCCTCCAATATTGATAACTACTGATCATTATGATTTAATTTCTTTTAGAATGTTTAACAATAATAATTGTAGTATCATGATATATCACTTTCTTGAGTTTCTGGATTGATCAGATAAAATTCATTGATTGATAATCAGAATTGAAAACAAAGATCAAATCAAGTTAGGACAAATGAATGAAAAGTGTTATAAATAAAACAAATTAAAACTTATGTGTTCATTTGGGAGTTATTATTAGTTAGTGTTAAGAATATAAGCTAATAAATAAATTAAGTCAACATATAATAATTACTAATTAATAACCGTGCATAAATCCAAATTGAACTAATATAAAAAATTATTAAAAATAAAGTTTGTATACAGTATATGAGACATTCTAATTAGGAGTTTGACAGAATGCAAAGAAGAGTTCCAATATCCTTTAAAATTATTTTAAAAAAATAAAAAATTCATATCTACATATACGTACAAACTTTATATAAATTAAATCATGCAGAAAATCTTGAACTACTGAATTAATTAAAACATAATGGGTTTTCTTTACTTTTGTCCAATATCTCTCATGAATTCATTGGCATTGTTGAGCAGACAACTTTTGTTCACTGCGTCCCACCGCATTAACACGATACTCGAGATGATATATATATGCTCAATTTAATTCAAATTTTATTTGATGTTGAATTTGTTATAATATTCTCTAAAATAATAAGTACTACCATGCATTAATTAATTTGGATCTTTCTCTGAGATCTAAATTGCTAAAAATACTACAATATATAGATTATTATAATGAGTGATTATGTAAACTATATATATACAATAAAATTTATCGGGATTGTTAATTAACTACAGATCTAAAGTTTAATAGAATATAAAGTATATAACTTTTTATTTTATTTTTACAGTGTACATGTGTTTTTTGTCATTAAAAAATCACTGTTTGATCCTTTGTTGTTACTCATCACCTGTAGGGTTTGATGGGATCATGGGGGAGTGTTAATCTTACATGAAATATATTTAATCTCGAATGATAATGTTATAAATTAATTAATGACTTGATATACCCAATTAATTAGTCTTGTAATTATAAGGAATTAACAATAAAGTTTTAATAAGAGTTTTTAATTTTAAATATTTTTTTTAAAAAGAAATGTATTAATGTGAAAGACACAAAATATGCCTAAAGCAGTAAAATATTAGATAATCAGCAAAAAAAAAAAAAATTAAGATAAAGATTAATGTAGAATTATAAATGAAAAATAGTAATATTGCATTTTTATAAATAATTTAATTTATTTTAAATAAATACTAAATAACAAAATTTTAGAAAGTTAGCCTGGTTGTCCCAACGTTGACCAAACAAACACCTTTTCCTTTTTCAAGGAAAAAAGTTGGAGAATTTTCTAACAAATGGAGCATTTCATTGTTTATTTATTTTTAGAATATACTACACATTTGATGGAGAAAATTAACATCGAATATAAGAATTTTCTAATTAAAGGAGTATTTAATTGATTATTAATTTTTAGAATATATGGAGAGAGAAAAAAATGCCTGGTGTCGAAATAATTAAAACCCAAATTAGAAACAATTTATATATCCATTAAATAACATCATAAAATATTATTTGCAATAAATAAAGATGTAAAAACGTGAACATCAAAATTCAAAGCCATAATAGACGGCAGGAATTAAGTAAGATATGCAGCAAAAGCAATTTGTCTTTTCTTCTTTGCAGATTTAGTAATTTAAGTTAAAGCAATTAAAGATGCATGGTGAATAAATAAAAAGGAAGAAATTAAAGAAAATTTAGAAATTACCTTAATTAATTAAAATAAATTGATTTAGTTACCGTGTATGAGGTGAAGCAGCCGTTGAAGAAAACCTTAATTGAGTCAATGGCAATACACCACTTCCGATCTGCTTCTTCCACTCTGATCTGCAGATACATAATTGCATGCAAAAAAAAACAATCAATTATATATATATATATATATATATATATATATATATATGTGTGTGAATACGTATAAATATTTAATTAATTAATTAATTACAATGAATTGTATATTTATTACCTGGTGAGTAATCTAAGCATTTCGAGAAGCAGCAGCTTTTAGAAAGAAGGTTTTATGTCGAGAAGGAGCCTCCTTAATCTCTCTCTCTCTCTTGATCAGCTTTCCTTCTCTCTCACTGTGTGTGTATATATATCATCAATGTGTATATTTATAGTATGCTTATACAGTGTGCGAAAATGACAGTATATATATTAAGAAAATAAAAAAGAAAAAAAGGGGGAGTACATACGAAGTGGGCAAAGAAAGAGAGGAAGTACAAAGATTTTAACAAACCTTTAAAAAAAATTGTGAGACGGTATTCATTTATTTATTTATGTGATTGATAATTGATGTAAATATTATTGGATCGATAGTTAAAATATGTTATTTCAAATATTATGAACGATGATCTAAGGTATGATTTTAAGATTTCATTTCACTCCCAACCTATTATAATTACTACTCTATAAATATATTTTATTTATATTCTCCATAGTTATGATTTAATAATGGGTCTACCTATGAACAAAATCCTACTAAAAAAAGAATAATATGAAACTCTAAATAAACATGAATTTTAAAATAAAATTATAAATAATAATAAATGAAAAAATAACGCATCGAGGAGGAAATTTAAGATGGGATATTGGTGATTAAAGATGTAATCCTGTGTTGTATTCTCTTCGTCCGGTTCTAAAGTATTCATTTGCTTTTGTATGTAGATTAATAAGTATTATTATATGTAAAGTGGGTAGTTGTATTAGAGGAGGATCGTGGGTCATATTGTGTATTTTTTTACTAAATCGGAAAAATGAATACCTTTAAAGCGAACGCAAAAAATAGTAAATTGAATACTTTAGAAGCGGATGGAGGGAGTAAATTATTTATTCTATCTTGAATCGATTCTAATGATGAGCTGGTAGGGGTTTAATTAGTGATTACACCGAATCAATTCTCATGAGCTGTTATTTCAAATTGATAAGTACTTAATTTTGTTTCATAATTCAACAAAATTGACAGATACACACCATGTAAGGCCCGTGTCATTTCAGTGTTATAATTATACTCCCACAACAAATACTCCATCGACCACTTGAAAAAGTAATCGTTTCCTGTTTGCACGTGAATAATTCAAATGTCTTTATTTGTTTTTTCACGTGGATTAAGGAGAATTATTATTATAGGTAAAGTGGGTAGTTGTATTAGAAGGAAGTGGTGGGTTATATTGTGTACTTTCTTTACTAAATAGAATAAATTAATACCTTTGAAGCGGACGCCAGAAATAGTGAAATGGATACCTTGTAAGTGGCCGAAGGAAGTAATTAGGTTACCATTTTACACGTAAAATTAAAGATTTTAATGCGTAGTAAATAGTTATATTAATATTATGTAAACTACATTATAAAAATATTAATTAGTATATTTTGTATTGATTCCACCTGTAAAATAAATATTTCCTTCGTCCCATAAAAAGGTTTACGTTTGGTTTTTATACGAGAATTAAAGAATATAATATATTAATGTGTATTGGGGTGAGAAAAATAATATTTTAATGTGTAGTGGATAGTTGTATTAGTGTAGCGTTGTGGGCCTCGTGAAGAAATTTAAATATTTTGTGTGGGTCTTATTTACTATAAAATGAAAGGTTTTCATGAAGAAATTTAAATGTTTTGTGTCTCATTTACTATAAAGAGAAATGTAAATCTTTCTATTGAGCTCCAAAAATGGAAATACTAAACGTTTATATGGGACAGAAGAAATACAAAAAACTTGTCTGCCCGGGACACACTGTGCGCTCATACCTTTTAGTATTAAATTGTATACTCCTTTAGTATTAAATTGTGTGTCATCGGGACACAAGAGGCCAACTCAAGAGGGAATATATACTCAAAATTTTACGTAGAAACGAATAAAAAATGATAAAATTTAAACATTTGTTTGGAATTAGGACGGAGCACTATTTTGTGAAGTGTTCTATTTTTTTAAGGAGATGAAATGTGAGAGAGGGTTATTTTATTTATAACATGGTTCCTTTATTTACGGCGTAGGCAAAGCCACGCACCTACCACATTGTATTATTACTATGTTGCCTTAGTTTGATGAGGCAAGATCTGCCCCCACCTTATTTAATATACTTATCAATTATCATGCAATACATGTTTCTTCTAATAATAACAAAATAATTATACATGTAAGAATTTGCAAGTGTAACACATATTGATATTGGTGTGAGATGAAAAAAAAAAGAAAAGAATTACTTTGAGTTGAGGGGGAGAATACATGAAAAATTAATGGATGGATAATTAATACTCTATTAATTCCATAGTTTACGTTTTCAATTTTGTTACGTGTCAAATTAAAATTTACATTTTTTTGTCAAATTGAACTCGTACAAATCAATTAATTATTTCACATAGGATTCACATACAATACTAATACAACCATTATTTTATATTAAATATTATTATTCTCATCTCACTATATATTTAAATATTATTATATCTCTTACTCTACGTGAACAAATATTAATGCGGGATGAATGGAGTAAGGTTTATCAATTTATAGGTGTATAGATGAATAGTTTTTTTTTTAAAAATTTGATAAGTATTTTGATAATTAAAACTTGATTTGAGCTTAAATAAAACGTAAGATAAATGCTAAACATATGAGTAAAATAAATCATGAATTTCAGAGCTAATATTATATTAACCACACTGTTAAATTTACAATTATATCATTAGAATTAACATAAAAAATTAAATAAAAAAATTAAATCATACAACTAAAAATAGACATTAGCTACAAAAAAAAATTACAATTAAAACCTACAAATTAATAATATTAAATTCAATTAGTAAAATGGTACATTAAGCGCAATGTTCCTACATGATTATATATATCCATGAACTATTTTATAAATTATTTATTGAAATAAAATAAAATAGTAACATTAAAAAAAATAAAAATCATGATATAATCTCATACAAATTTTGCATATTGCCCTGATTCCATAAGATGTCAAACAATATACATGAGTAAGAGAGATACATACACATTACACTCACTCTTTATGATGCCTAATTGTATTCCTCTACTTCCTTTTATTTTTATCCCATGTTCTAACTTTGTATGATCATTTCTCTTTGTAGAGTTATTAATAATATGGATAAAAATTTTCAAAGGAATATAAATAATAAAAAAATAATACAGATAATTTTGTTGGGGGTGATATTTTATAATTTAAAAGAAAAGTATTAATGTGGGAAGCAAAGGGTTATTATATTGGGCCAGTGGACTAGTTTGGGCCATTTAATAAACCATCCGAATAAGATATGATTGTGCTTTGGAATTTAAGGATAAAACAACGGAGCCTGTTCTGTGGGGGTCCAGTTTGCGTTGGGTTTGTTTCTATATGGGAATTGTAGGGCCCACTTGCAGGAGGCTCACTTTTTTGTTTGAACATTTAATTCAACCTCTTAATTATAACACCAAATTTTTGTGTTTACTGTGTCATTTGTTATATACTCCCTCCGCACTATCGAAACATATAGTACATTTTTTTTATTTTCGTTCGTCTCAATATAAAGGGTGTATTTATCTTTTTGTAAAAGGAATCTATACAATTTAATTGTTTCTCTTTTTATGGTCTCACACATCACACTAATACACCTACCCACTTTACATTACATTATTATTTCTCTCACCTCACTACACATTAAAAATATTATATCCTTTAATTTAGATGCAAAAAACAAACGCATATCTTTCAACGAGATGGAAGGAGTAATTGACATATAATGAGCGGAAAGGAAATCAAACAATTGTCCATAGAGTATATACTTTCCTTTTTAGAGTATAGTTTTACTTTTCCTTCGTATCATTAATCCAACAATAGGATTCGTGAAATGTTATACCAAAATGATATAGAAAATTTAAACCCATGAATTATAATTGAGTCTCGAAGGTAGAGATTATAAGTTCATATAATTAGATTGAGTAATTTATTTTTTAGAAATAAGTATTCATTGATAAAAAGATAATTTAATAAATCAAAAGATAAAGAATACGAGATAATTCACTAGGGGTCCAGGATTAAATGGCGACTTCACGTATTTTTACGGCTAATTGTCAACTTAATAAAAAGTTAATTTAAGTATAAAATCTCTTAAAAGAAACTGTAATAAATTAAGGGTAAAGATAAATCCTAAACAGTAAAATTAAAGTGTTACCATATGAGGGATATTTTGATGGTCACAAAAATTAAATTAAATTAACTTATAAATACACATACGAAGTGGCTAGAGAGTCAGTTTTAATATTCATTAGAGTTAAGTGTAAGACTCAATTTTAGTGTTCTGTAATTTCACTTAAATCTTCAAATAAATATATACCAGACCCAATGGGCCGTAGAAAATAGTCTTCTGGATCATTAACTTCAACAAATCTTTTTTGAGGCTTTGCTAAAGCTATCAATTAAATTTTGATTAAATTGAGATTATTTTTTTTAAGGAAATAATATGATAAATCATGAATAAATTAAAAGGGTGAAATAAAAATTTTAAAATTATACATTCAAACTGATGAATTTAATTTTGAATTTGATGTTAAAACATCAACATGTATAAATAATTGCTATTCTTCTATACACTGGGATTATTTAATATTTCCTTCGTACCGCGTTAAAATTTAAGTTTTCCATTTTTATTTGTTTCAAGTTAAGATTTATATTTGGGTTAATTGCAAAATAAATCACGAACTTTACTCCTATTGCAAATTAATCCTCACTTTTGAGAAATTACAAAAAAAATCACAACCTTTAAGTATTTTTGCAAAACACACCCAATTTCTAATTAAAAGTATGTTTTTTTTGGATTTTTTTGTAACAATATTTAAAGGTGGTGGTTTTTTTTTTGCAATTTCTTAAAAGTGAGGATTAATTTGCAATAGGAGCAAAGTTCGTGATTTTTTTTGCAATTAACCCTTTATATTTTCTTTTGAAAATGACTAGGGTATGACCGATCCTACCAATATTTGGTAGAACCGGATCCTCTACTCTACTCTACCGATAGAATGTATCCATTCTTAATGGGTCAAATTCACACCACCGCGCAATTCTTCTTTCTCCCCCAAATTCATCATCTTCAATCATAGCCAGTGTTACAGAATAGAAACAGAAATCAATTTCCATTCAATCAGTATGAGGCCACGGGATGAGGTATTAGGAGAGCCACTAACGAGGTCGGAGATTAAGGAGATGGTGAAACCTCGTTTGTCTAGTAACAAGCATGTGAATTTAGGTTAGTTTTCCATTTTTTTGGCATTACCTTCTGGCTATTGATTTGGATTTTGGAATATAATTTGAATTGAGGTAATACATTATTGCTGATGTTTCAATATGGTTCAGTTTTTGCTTATTAAGTAGTATTACAGTTCTCCACATTTACTTGCTAGTTGCTACATATTGATTGTGTTTTTCTTCTCTTTGACTAGTTTTCTTGAAGGTTAGTTAAATTGTAATTGTGTTTGAATTTTTTTTTTCTTTTTAGGATGATGGTTTGAGTTATAAATGAGAGAAGGTGGTTTGTTGATTGAAACATCAGATTGTATAGACAGAGATGGATTAAGTCATAATATGTTGGAGTTGATACATACACATTAAAGGAGACAACATGTTTGTAAAGTCCGGTGCCTTGAGGTTCTCACTTTCTCATTAGTGATCATGTATTACTGTATTATACTCCGTGATTATTTCCATCAATAAATAAATAGAATGCCACAATCTGCTTATGCTTTACTCTTTCCTGTTCTAACAGGAAATATCAGGGGACAAGATTATTCATAGGGTAGGTGGGGTTGTTTATCTGTAAACTACCTCAGTTACCTGTGATGCTATGGAAACCAGCCGCACCAGTTTATCCCAAGCTTATACAAGCTGCTACAGAGGGAAGAAACTTGTGCTTAGATATATTATGATTAATGTAAAATATGTGTTTTCAAAAATAAAGTTGGCTTATTAACCGACATTGTAGATATACTACTCTTTATAATTTAATGGAAAGACTGAACTAATTAATTTTAAAGAGTAATCTAATTATTTCTATAGAGTGATTTATTAACTTATAAATTTCATACAATTTAATTATTTACCATTACATGAATTCAATTTTAAAATTAGAGTCTCAAATTAAATAGTAATTCAATTCATTATAAAAAATTAACACAATTAATAGAAAAAAGTAATATAAAAGAAACCCAAAAGAAACATAAAGAGTAATCAAAAAGCTTATTCAGAGTAACCTCATTCGTTATAAAGAGTAATCTAATTTATAAAAAAGAGTAACCTAAAAGAAACATAAATAAATAAACATAAGATACTCATTCCATAATCCCTTAACCTGCATCGTCTTTGAATGATGATGAAAATCAAATCACTGAAATCCTCCTCCTTAAACCTTTATCTTTCTTCATTCTTCTCCGTGTTTCCCTAATTCAAACAATAGTTGCAGATGTTGGAAGCTGAAATTGAACACCTGCAAATTCCAGAATGCCCTGCTCAATCATCCCAAGTTGTAATAGATATGGATCAAAGTTTGAGCACATTTTCCACTGATTCTATACCGTTGCTCCATCATGATGCTGCAGCTGAATTACCGTTGAGGAATCATGAAATCTGCTTGCAACAATATTTTTCATGAGTTTATTGCAGAACAAGTGTGTTTGTCAATGGTGCAGTAAATGATGTTAATATATATTTCTGTGAGACTATTTAAGTAGTGTTGCAATTAAAATATTTAAGTTTTATAAGGGCTTGAGGATCCTAACCCTTCCAAGTCCATCTTTAATTAATAAGTGTCTACATAAAACTAGTGTTGTGAACTCATGAACCTTTAAACACGCTAGCTCTTAAAGACTTGTCACATGCTAATCTCTGAATAATCTTCTTGCACATGATTGATCACTAGCAGTGATTTTCAATAATTCATGAATGAGCATCTTTCAATTGATTTTAATCTTGCAGATCATACAAGCTAGTCTCCTGGTCCATCTCCCACACTTTATTGACAAGCCCATTTTATTCTTACAAGATGTTTCTCTCTCTCCGTTTTTTATTATTAAATCAAAAATTCATCTCTAATGTTTTGTGAGCATTACATCAGTAATGTAGAATACATAAGTAATTAAAAATCCAATTTAATGCCACTGAAACATCAATTACTTGGACCAATATATAAGTCTTCTTAAGCTTTCAAAAGTTGATTTGGATTCTGCTTCTCAAAAAAAAAACCTTGACCATTCTCTACTTATGCTTTAATTTTAGAGAGGACTAGAATTCTCCAAGATATTACCATTGTGGTGTGAAACTGTGAATCATGATGAGCCTCCTCAACCTCAAACCTTCATCTTTCTTGATTTTAGTGATCCTGATTTCCCTAGTTCAGGTTCAAATTCAATCATGTGATGCCATAAACCAAGCGATGAAATGTAGCCCTTCCGCGTGTGGCGCCATCGGCAATATCAGCTTCCCCTTCCGACTCAAGGATGATCCAGAACACTGTGGCAATCCCGACTACGAGTTAGAATGTCTAAATAATGTGGCTTTGGTGTATCTCCACTCCCACAGATACATAGTGATGGCAATCAATTACAACAACTTCACCATCAGGCTGGCCCATGATTCTGTGGACACCAATAACACCTGCTCTTTCCCCAATTATTCTGCATATTCATACGACTTCGGATATTATGATTATCCTTACTCCATCTATGGTCAAGAGTTTGATGAGCTGCTCTTCCCTCTTCACAGAATTACCCTCTTATTGTGCCTTCAAGTCCAACACCACCACAACTACCTACATAAAGGTGGGTCACATGAAGGCCTCTGATTTACCATACATGTGCAGAATTGATGTAATAGTCATGACATCCTGGAATTTCACGGATTTCAAGAATACTAGTGTATCTCTTTCAGAAATCCACCACTCTCTGCTCTACGGTTTTGAACTCTCTTGGTTCTGGTATCCCTGTTCCAAGTGCAGACCAAGTGATTTTTGTGATGTTGGCGAAGACCATACACCCACTTGTTATGGTGATACATGGGCTTTATCCCTCATTCCCTTGGCCATTGCAGGTGCGGTGCGCGCTCCTGTTAAATTAATCAATGCTGCCATACATATATATAGTATCAACATTCTCTTCAATCTGATCATATTAATTGCTGCTCCAGATTTTGTTTTTACTTTATTGCTTATTCTCAAGCTACAAAACTAAATTGCTAATATTATCAACAACATTCCATGCAGTTGCCCTGTTTTTTGGGATAGTAAACATTCCATTTGCAGTAATCCTAATCATTGGATACACCTTATATATTTCCCGATTTATTGTTTTCGATTCCTGGCAATGGTTCCTCACCCCCTCTAAAAACAGTAAGAGTTATTACACTCGTTGTGTTGTGTGTATAATTTAAAGCAGCTCAGGGAGGTGAAGCCAATAATTTTTCTTCTTCTCATCTACTTGCAGTTCCATTTTATCTACTGGCTCTTCTGATTAAAGCAGGTGCACACCCTTAATTTATGTTGCCAACTGTAAATATTTCTAGTCGTGATCTACTGATATATTGAGCACACCTTTTCTATCTAATATTTTTTTCAGTGAGCTTATTTCAATTAAAGAATTTCATCCTGTTTCCTTGTGCTGTGGGGTTTATGATTCGCAAGTTTCGAAGGAGGCATCTGTCCATGTACAATGCAATAGAAGACTTCCTACAAAGTGATCACAACAAACTCATGCCTATCAGGTACTCCTATTCTGACATAAAAAAGATGACAAGAGGTTTCCAAGAAAAAATAGGCCAAGGAGGATACGGTCTGGTTTACAAAGGAAGACTTCGGAGTGGTCACCATGTGGCAATTAAACTACTTGGAAAGCTTAGGGCGAACGACCAAGATTTCATGAATGAAATTGCAACAATCGGAAGGATCCATCATGTTAATGTGGTCACACTGGTTGGATATTGTGCTGAAAGATCCAAGCGCGCCCTTGTATATGATTTCATGCCTAATGGATCCCTCGATAAATACATCCTTGGTCCATGCAAAACGAATTGTTTGAGCTGGGAGATGAAGTATAAGATTGCAGTTGGAGTGGCTCGAGGAATTGAGTACTTGCACCGAGGGTGTGATATTCAGATCCTGCATTTTGACATAAAGCCTCATAATATACTCCTTGATGACAATTTTATACCAAAAATCTCAGATTTTGGTCTGGCCAAATTCTGCTCTACAGATAAAAATACAGTTACCATGACTGCAGCTAGAGGAACCATAGGCTACGTTGCTCCTGAACTCATCAACAGAGGTTTTGGTCGAGTCTCTTATAAAGCTGACGTCTATAGCTTTGGAATGTTATTGATAGAAATGGCGAGCATAAAAAAGGACTTGAAGGGGAGCAACCAAAGTTGTAGTCAGTATTTTCCGGATTGGATTTATGGATGTCTTGATCAAGGCAAGGACATTGAACTTGGAAATTCCATCGATGAGGGTGAATACAGTGCAAGGAAAATAGGTCGTAAGATGGCAATAACTGCATTGTGGTGCATTCAGATGAGACCAGAAGATCGGCCTTCAATGAATAAAGTGATGGAAATGTTGGAAGCTGAAATTGAACACCTGCGAACTCCAGAGCGTCCCACTCAATTGTCCCAAGTTGCAATAGATATGGATCATAGTTTGAGCACATATTCAACTGATACTGTATCATTGCTCCATCATGATGCTGCTGCTCCCACTTTTGAAATTACCGTTGAAGAATCATGAAAGCTGCTACTTGCAACCATGTTTGTGATGAGATTATTGTAGAACAAGTGTGTTTTTCAATGGTGCTGTAAATCATGTTAATATATATTTCTGTGTAACTATTTAAGTGTTTCAATTAAAAGCTTCAAGTTATATAATCCTAACCTATCTTGTATGGATCTTTCCAAGTCCAGCTTTAGTTAACAAGTGTGTGTTGTGAACTCATGAACCTTAAAACAAGCTACTCGCTAGCTCTTAAAGGATCTTGGATGTCCTGTCACATTTTGGTGTTACGTGATGTATATCTTTTTCTCTCTCCATTTTTTATTAAATCTAAAAGTAATCTCTAAATTATCAGTAATATAGAATACTTAAGTAATGAAAATCCAATTTAATGCCAATGAAACATCAATTACTTGGACCAATATATAAGTCGTCTTAAGCTTTCAAAAGTTGATTTGGATTCTGCTTCTCAAAAAAACCTTGACATTCTCTACTGATAATTTAATTTTAGAGAGGACTAGAATTCTCCAAGATATTATCATTTAGGCAGTTCTCATAATTAAAAGTATGAGATGGTGCCTATGTGACGAGTCGTGAGACGGATAAATAAGATGGATACATATGATTCTCCAAGATATAATATGATTTAAGATGGATACATATGATTCAATATTGTAGATGTGTGAATTCATTAAGATATGATTGGAGCATACGTGTTGTGTGGTGCATGAATGATGAAGTGGTGTGTATAAGTGAGTTAATTATATTGCTACGTGTACATATAATTGACATGCACGTCGCTTTCAGACATCAACATACTGCTACCTAATTAATATGGTTTGATAAAACAGGCTGGCTTTCGTGTAAATTAGAGACTTCTTAGAAGCTAATATTTGAATTAATAATCTTATTACAGATGAATATGATCACTAGCAGAGATTTTCAAGTCTTGTGTATATTTCAGGAATGAGAGTCTTTCCAATTGATCATTAAGATAAAGTTAGTCTTACAAGTCTCTGCTAGTTGATCTGGTCCATCTGCAATTAATTCTAACAAGACTTTTTCATCAATGTAGACTATAAGTCTTCCTACTTACCTTTCAATTGTTACACCCATGTTTTATTCCAGTCCTCTACTAACCAACATTAATATTACTGAAAATCCCCTCCTCAGATGTTTCTCTCTCTCTCTGTGTTTTTTTTTTTTCCCTAAACCTCAAATTTATCTCTAATGTTTTGTGAGCATTAATTACATATTTACATCAGTAATATAGATCCATAAGTACTAATGAAAATCCAACTTAATGCCAATGAATTGAGGAACCATTAGTTACTTTATCTTTTTAGGTACCAATAATTCTTATGGACCATATATACGAGTCGTCGTAAGCTTCCAAAAAGTTGTTTTGGATTCTGCTTCTAAAAAATATCTTGACCATTCTCTCCTTGCCCCTTTTTAGAGAGGACTAGCTTTAAAAGACACGTTTACCTCAAGACGAAGTCTCTTGTGAGATGGGATGGTGTTTATATATGACGAGTTGTGAAACGAATTGATCCATGAATTGGTGATTTGATCCATTATTAAAATAAAATTTGTAGATAGTTAAAGCATAATTGTAGGAAAGTGAAGTATGATTCACTTAAATCATGTCATGTGGTTAATAGTATAATTCATTTTACTTTAATGCGTGAAATTCATAAAGATACGTGTTGTGTGGTGCATGAATGAATGATCAAGTGGTGTGCATAAGTGAGTGAATACTATTGCTACGTGTACATATACTTGACTTGCATGTCGCCTTCAGACATGACTGTTAATTAATAGGGTTGATGAAATAGTGAACCTGTTTGACTTAACCAGCATTGTATTTGTGTTTGAATGATGAAGATCAGTGGAATCCTCCTCCTTACAACTTCATCTTTCTTCATTCTACTCCTAATTCAAACAATAGTTGCACATGATTGTAGGCCTTCCACCTTTAGCATCATCCGCCATATAAGCCCCCCCTTCCGACTCAAGGATGATCCAAAACACTGGCCATCCCGACTACGAATTGGAATTGGAAAACAATGTCACTTTAGTGTATCTCAATTCCCACATAACACTCATAACATATTTTATACTTTATTTATTACCTAAAAAATATTACAACACCTTTCAAAAGTTAATAAAGTTGTATAAAAAAATTAATTTTAGTAAACTCTATATATACATTAACAGTGCAGGTAACTATGGAATTGGGAGTAAATTTTTAAGATGAATTGGAGATTGAAAGAGTAAATTTGTAACATTATTGTGGATTTGAAGGCACTGGAAAGTCATCATATATATTTAATTTCCATATGTATACTCAGTCTTGTGTTCAGTATTGAGGTAATTAATTAGGGAGTTGGAGGAAATGAAGTAGATGATGAAAATAGATCATATTTGATTAAGTGAAATAAATTAGCATTAGTGAAGCATGCTGATGGTTGATGAAGGAGAGAGGATTGTCCATCTCCATCACCATCACCATCACCATCAGTGGGTAGGGTTTGAAATAGTGAAGGTCGTTGGTTGTTTCCCTTCCATTCCATTCCATTGTGGTGTTAAAACAAATGTAAAACATGTCAATTATTTTAATCATGCAGATCACACAAGCTAGTCTCCTTACAAGTCTCTTCTAGAGATGTTCCATCTCCCACACTTTTGTTAACAACCCCATTTAATTCTTACAAGATATGTATATTCTTTCTCTCCAATTTTTATTATTAACTCTAAAATTCATCTCTGATGTTTAGTGAGCATTACATCAGTAAAATGAATGCCTAAGTAATGAAAATCCGATTTAATGCCAATGAAACATCAATTACTTGGACCATATAAGTCGTCTGAAGCTTACAAAAGTTGATTTGGATTCTACTATACTTCTCAAAAAATCCTTGACCATTCTTTCCTTTATCAGTGAAATAATGTTGTCCCAAGACTAACATAAGATACTCATTCCATAATCACTTTGACCCCTTCATCTTCTGGATTATTTGCTCTGCTTCTTCCTTGGAGTCTCCTTTCTTAAAAACTATAGGTGTCTTCTCAACTAATTCCTTTACTTCCAAGTCTGTAAAACTCCGAATCTCTTTAATCCGTAGAGCACCTGAAAGATGTGCAATGTGATTTACATTCTGTAACCGGTAGCCTCCTCGAATACTTCCACCCAAGTTGCTGAATGCATGATAGAGTACGTGGCAAGTTAGAAGCTTTTCGAGATGTAATACCTTCTCCATGACATATAAGAACTTCCAGGATCTTCCTCCAGTCCCAGGACATCTGTTTCACAAGAGAAAGAGAGAAGGAGACGCCAAGTAGAAAAATCTGGAGTATGGAAGAAGATGAGAAGGAGGCGCGTTGTATCCACAGAGAGAATGGGATTTGCGGAAGTAATCGGATCTAAATTTTTGATCAAATATTTCTATAAGATCCGGTAAGACTTACGGATTCTAAAAAAAAGCTTGCTCTATAATAGTCTTTGTCTTACTTTATTATAAAGTTAGAAAAACACAAAATAATTATTTATTTTATATAGGGTCCACACACAATATTAATATAACTACCCACTTCACATTAAATATTATTTATCTCATCTCACTAAATATTAAAATATTATATCTCTTATCCGTGTAAAAAAAATAAATATCAACGTTAACGCAGGACGGATGAACTATTTATTTTTGTGTATAGATGGTTTAAAATATAAGTGACAATTTGTGTTATTAAGTTGATATTTAGAGCTTCCACATTAGTGAATGAGTTTAAACTCATCATCTCTCCTCCGCCTAATTAGACACACTTTTCAATTATATCCAAATATTCATTTACATTCATTTTCAGTTTAAATTGCTATTATAAAATACTTTTACTTTTTTATTAAATATTTATATTAATTTACATACATATATCACTATTTTTTATATTTTAAAAGTACAAATAAATTCAGTTCATTACCATCAACCAGGGACAGTGGACTTAAACTCATCAACTTCATTGATTTGAGTTAAAAAAAAAATAGAAATAATTATATTAATTTACATACATCTATCACTATTTTTTTATTTTTAAAATACAAATAAACTCAGTTCATTACTATGAAGGACAATGGATACAAACCCATCTACTTATATTAGTATGAGTTAAAAAAATTTAGGTTTACTATATATGGATTCGTGTGAGAATTACCAACAGTATAAACCCCTTTTTGTATAATTGCCTCGAGTTAAAATTAGAAGAATTTACATGGAAGATATTCCATTTTTTCAACAAATTGTACAAATAAAAACTAAAGAACCCTAAGGCCCAAATATTTATCAGGCCCAAATATTTATTAAGCCCAAATATTTATGTAATAAATCTTCAGATTCTTGATTATGGGAGGCTGACAGATGGAAAAGGCAAATTGGTGGACTTCAAGAACACCATAATCATAATGACATCCAACATTGGTGGGAACCTGAGGAGTGAAGCTGAATCAGGTGCTAAATTGAAGGAGTTTTTCAAACCGGAGTTTCTCAACAGATTGGACGAAATTGTTGTGTTTAAACCTCTGCAGAGGGTCCATATGAGGCAAATTCTTGATGCAATGTTGATTGAGTTTTATGAAAGAGTGGAGAAAAAGAAGTTTATTTTTGTTGAAATTGGGAGTGGCTTGAAGGATAAGTTGATTGATGAAGGATATAATGCTACCTATGGAGCTAGGCCATTGAAGAGGGCTATTACTAGGTTGGTTGAAGATAATCTTGCTGAGAAGATGTTGAATGGAAGTCTTGCATCAGGAGATAGGGTTCTTATGGATGTTGAGAGTGATGACGAGGTGATAATTTATATAAACGATGAATGAAATATTTTGTGTAATTTATTTATAAAATTAAAAATATTAAAGTTATGGATGAAATATTTTGTCAAATTTATAAATTAATTAAAAATATTAAAGTTAAATTATTGGACCTGTTTGCTTGAAATTCGGGCCATGTTTGGGCTTTACAAAGCCCAATATAACGGAAAACAAAGATTCAATGTCCGACCAATTGGGCTCAGTGTGAATATCCCTCTCATTAGATTCCACTCCACAACCGAAAAAAGGCAGAATAAAAATTTTCTGCGATGAGATCTATTTCTTCTCCATGGATAGATCTTACAAATCTTCACATTCAGACAACTAATTTCTCCTCCTCTCCATCAATTGTGATAACAAATCTTGATAGAAATATTGACAGATCTTACACGAATAGAGATTGAATTCTCACAGTAGCCCATCTCCGCCACCGAATGGGCTCTTCCCAATCAGCTCAAGTCCCCTCCTCTGACGAAGCAGAAGAAGAAGAAGAAGACGACGACGTTGAGGACGAAGACGACGACGTTCAGCAGAACCTCACCCTGAACAGCACAGATCATGTCAAGAAAATCCTCGAACAAGAGCCGGAGATGCTGCCGTGTCACGCCTCCGCGTCGCCGCTGTCGCCTCAGCTCTCCGCCTACGGCACTCCCCGCACCGGACCTTCCATCAAGGTGTGGGACCCATACAATGTCCTCGCACCGCCTCCGTCGCTGCCGCTGCTGACGCAGCACTTCCACCGCGGCTTCCCGGTGGCCCCCACAGAAGACGATCGGGCGGTCACCGAAGTGTACTTGATCAGCCACGGCGAGTGCCACATGAATTTGAGGCCTGATTTGATCGCCGGGCGCTGCCCCGATGCGGCGTTAACCTCCAATGGGAAACGACAAGCTCGAGCCTTGGCCGTTTTCTTGAAGTCTCAGGGGGTGAGGTTTAACGCCGTTTACACGTCGCCATTGGATCGGGTTCGGGCCACAGCGCAATCCGTTTGCCAGGTCTGCTGCTCTTCTTGGATTGAATTCTGTTAAAATCTTGGATTTTATTTATTTGTTCTCAATCTTTAGATCCATGTAGTGCTCTTTTTGCTGATTAGATTGGAAAAGATACTCCTTTTGAGTTGAATACATGAGTTGATAGTATATATGACTAGCTATTAATCTGAATTAAGTTGAATCTGAATTTGTTTGATAAAAGTTCTGTGATCTAGTGATATTTGATACTTGCTGTCATGCATTTGCAAAGAGGGGATCTTTAGGTTATTTGGTGCAATCAGCTAGCAGTGGTGTTCGTATAAGTACTGTCCTTATGACTGATACTTTGAGATTGGGCCAAGATTTCATCTTTATGATTGATTGTTTTTAAGGCATCGATGTTTAGGTATTTTTGTTTTGTTTTAATTTGTCTGTAACAGGCAAGTGATATGGACTAATCCTTTATGAAAGGACTTTGTATTGTGATATGGACTAATCCTTTATAGAAGGACTTTGTATTGTTATCCTGCCCCTGGCGATCCTAAAATTCGGGAAGAGTTGCAGGGTGATTTTATTCGACTACATTAGTTGTGAATGATACTTTTTGTAATGCTGTTGTACCTCAAGTAACTATAATTTAAGAAGCTGAACTTCAATGAAGGAATTCCCTGGCCCTATGTGGAATATCTAGGATGACTATCAAAATATGCATTAACATAATTAGTGAGTTGCTTCTCTTTTACTTCCAAAAGAGGATGGAGATTTATTACATGCTCCCTTCTAATTAATCTTCAAACATCTTGTACTTGTTTTTCGGGGCAACCTATATTGATGGTCATTTTAGTAGTTAAGTTAAGATTTCTTCATAATCCCGAAGAATTAGTTACTCTTTTTCCTCAAAGTTCTACGTTTCAATATGCTCTCAAAGAAGCATAGAAGTGATGAATTATAGGACTGTTTCTTCTCCATTCTCCTTATTTGCTTCCTTCTTAGTATTCAGTGCTTATAATCCTTCACATGCCCTATGTAGGACCTTTTTATTTGAATTTGATCTTTGTCACCAGGACTTCAACTTGCAAATTCTTGATGATCTTTTCCTTTAACTTAGCATGAATGACCATGAAAATGAGAGGTGGAAGTACTCCGTTAAAAGTACTTCTGTTAAACATGCTCTAAGTTTCCATTCGTTTTTGTTGTCAGGACCAACGTTATACATGGTATTGATTCAATATAATGTGTTAGAAGTTATGGTTATCAGTTTGTATTGGATAAGATAGAATCATCTTTTTCCATTAGAGTGTAATGTAACAATATCATGTTTAACCTTTAAGTTGTGCTTAATAGATTTAATGAACTTTGCAGGAGCTGAATTTTGCAGAGGAACATGTACAAGCATCCGATGCGCTTCTCGAGATGAGCCAAGGTCACTGGGAAGGATGCCACCGGTCTGAAGTTTTCAACCCCGAAACCACGAGTATAATGGACAAATTCCAGCCCGATTTTTCACCACCATCTGGAGAATCACTCAGGCAAGTAGAGTTCCGGATGGTTCAGTTCCTAAACAGTACGGTCACGGCGTTTCCTGACAAATTTAGGTCTGATTTCTCCCCACCAGATCCTAGTGACAACCCAGCCTTCCAGAACCATAGCTCTCACACCATGATCAATCACCGAGACGGGCCGTCTCTTGCACCTCCGAGCTGGGAGCTGCTACACAGGCACCGGCAGGGACTCCCGAGGAAGAAATCGGGCAAGAGCCGGCTCCAAATTGTGGCGACTACGGGTGATCACGAGGCCGACGATGAGATGTCGCCCCGAGAACCCCATAATCAAGGACTAATACGAGACATAAATGTCCGGACTGCCCCTTCGCTCGTCACTTCTTGTATCGGGGTTTTCAGTCACTCCACACCGATCAAATGCCTTCTCACTGGCATCCTCGGCTGCAGCCCGGTGATGTCGCAGAAGCTTTGCATCGAAGATTCTTCGGTCACCGTGCTGCAACGTTCTTTGAAATTCGGGTGGCAAATAAAGAGACTGAACGATACGTCGCATCTTAGGCTTCTTTAAAGGCAATAAGGGAAAGATTACGAAGCCACTGCTAACAAACTGAAGACCACATATACGTACACTATTCGGTTGTCTCTATATTCAACATTTATAGTTACACTCAACTGTGTTGTTACTTCTTGTACTCCTCAGTGTATTGATTCTTCATGATTGATGGTTTCATTTCCAGTAGAGATAAGTTGATACAGTTGGAATTGGGACAACAGTCATGAGTTATTCTTTGTGTTAATTTGTAGCATTGATGTTATTGTTTTTGTGATACAAGGCGACACATTTCTCCAATTTGGGAGGATATTACGTTGTTATGAAATCACTTATCGATGTGTGAGTTGCAGTAGCTGTAAATTTGATGATGCAAGAATGGTGTTCGATGAAATTCCTAAAGAAACGTGTTTTCTTTGAGAGCAATGATGACTGTTTTACATTCAAGAATGATCTGCCACGTTAATGGTGATTTATATAATTATATAATTTATATTCCACTAAGAAACGTGTTTTCTTGGATAAGAAACGTGTTTTCTTGGATAGAAATGATGACTGTTTACATTAATGGCATTTCTAATAGATGAGCCTGTAGCTATGCACCATTTGATTTATGTTTAATTTTAAGAATAGGCCGTGGCTACCCACACAATCTTCCTTCATATACCCATTTCATCATATTTATAAAAACATCAATAAACAAAAAACATATAATATCCTTAATGAATATTCCCCTTTCACACACATTCTTAATTTATAAAAAAAATAAGAGCCTCATACACCCACCTCTAAATAAATAAAACATAACACTCATACATCTCTGTACCTCTAAAATTCAACTCCCTTCTTAAACATTCAACCTCTTCATTTTTTATTTTTTGCAATAGAGTGAAAATTCTAACTCAATCCATCTCAACCTCAAAACTCATCGAAGAAATATAATGTCAGATGAAGAAACAACAAAGAGACTTAAAATGTGTTATTTTAAAAGTTTAGACTAATTTAAATATTATTTTTTAACACTTGAAGTTAGCTGAAGTCGCGAATTTTACGACCAACCAGAGACGAAAGTTATAAGATTGTTCGTCCAGTGTCAGACGAAAATTATAGAAACTCTCGTCCAATGTTGGACGAGAGTTTCTATAACTTTCGTCCAACACCAAACGAGAGTTTCTATAATTTTCGTCCAACACTAGACGAACAATCTTAATACTTTCGTCCGACATTGGACGATTAATCTAATAACTGTCGTCTCTGGTTGGTCGTGAAATCCGCGACTTCAGCTAACTTCAAGTGTTAAAAAACAACATTTAAATTAGGCTAAACTTTTAAAATAACATATTTTAAGTCTCTTTGTTGTTTCTTCATCCGACATTATATTTCTTCGATGAGTTTTGAGGTTGAGATGAATTGAGTTAGAATTTTCACTCTATTGTAAAAAATAAAAAATGAAGAGATTGAATGTTTGAGAAGGGGGTTGAATTTTAGTTTGTAGAGATGCAGGAGTGTTATGTTTTATGTATTTAGTAGTGGGTGTGTGAGGTTGTTTTTTACTATGAATTAAGTGTGTGTGTAAGGGGAATATTCATTAAGAGTATTATATGTTTTTTGTTTATTGACATTTTTATAAATATGATGAAATGGGTGTATGAAGGAAAATAGTGTGTGTAGATATCCGCAGCCATAAGAATATTATATTAGATTAATCATTTAAAAATTTAATCAGTTTTCTCAAAAATGATTAAACTCATACTAGTATATAATATTCTTAAAACTAATTAGAACTTAAATAAGACTGCAGGAATTTTTTTAATTTTTTTTAAATATACAATTTATTAAAGTGTAATGTAATAAACAAAGAAAAGAAAGTAAAAGAAGGAAATAGTCAAAGTTAAGAGGACTAATAATTTTAAGGGTGGAGCTCTTGTGCCCGGGACATCGTGCTTCTTCATAATTTAAACTCCTAGCTGTGGAGAGAATTTCTCTACCAACGTAGTCAATTTCATTAGGTTAAATAGAATATGAAAGAGGAGAGTTGTGTTCTTATGGGGGCACGGTGTGTCATGAGACTAATTTTAAACGAGATATTAATAATTAAATGATTTTAGTCTTTCAAGAAGGCCGAAGCAAAAAAGGTAGGGAATATTTTGTTGGCAAAAATCACATGGGCATAACCGTAAATTCACACAGGGCCGGAGGGGTTTCAACTTTGGTAAATTCTCATGTTGGTCGCTCCGTATAAATATCGCATAATTCCTTTTCCCCAATAACATCGCTCCTTTTCGGTTACTTCCTTTGGAAAAAAGACGTCCAGCATTTTGAACATTTCGGGAGGCGCCGCCGCCTCTCCGCCGCTGACCAACTCATGGCTCCCTCCTCCGAACGCCAGCCGCTCATCCCTTCCTACCTCTACACCACCTCTTTCACGTCTAAAGTGTTGAATCTCCAGAAAATGCCCGAGAATTCTAGTTCTATCTCAAGTCCACCACCGTCGGCTTCGACTTCGAAGAGCGGCTTCATGATTAGGTCGCCTAGCGAGCCTGGTAAGATCGAGATGTACTCTCCTCAGTTCTACGCTGCTTGTACGGCTGGTGGAATTCTCAGCTGTGGTCTTACGCACATGGCTGTCACTCCTCTTGATCTCGTCAAATGTAATATGCAGGTCCAGATCTGTTCATTTCTTCTTCATTTTTGTTTGCTTCCGAATTATTTTCTCCATAAGATGTGGACGTTTGTATTTGACTTTATTTGTAGGTGTATTTTTATTTTTGGCAGATCTTTATCTTAGCGTGGTTAGTTTCTGATTTAAATGACTTAATATACTCTGTTTTGACTTGTTTCTGTGTTAGATCTGCGATTCCTTTCCTTTGTTATTTATATTGATGATTAGTTTTATGCTTTCAATCTGAAGATGCGTTTCTATTTTTAGTTTTTCGTACCTAATCTTGATGTTCGCTTATCAAGTGTGCATTTCTGTTGATGGTGTGTGAAAAAATTGATGAGCTACTGATTTTTGTTTATTGGGGGTACTGTTCGATTGTGATTTTTATGGAGTACTGAATTTCAAATCAGAAAGTTAGTCACATGTTTTTAAAAATCTGGCAATCTTTCGTGATTGCGGCCCCTCAGTTTTTATGAAATTATGAATATCATACTAAGGTCTGTTGGGTGGGTGGGAGAGAGAGGGGTGGACTGGGAATGGATCTGGCAAAAGAAATGCTTCCTGCTAATGGTATGTGAATTCATCTCATCAACAGTGTGAGTTAAGTTGAATGTGTTTTATTCATTTTCAGATTGATCCTGCAAAGTACAAGAGCATCTCATCAGGTTTTGGAGTGTTACTCAAGGAGCAGGGTGTCAGAGGTTTCTTCCGGGGGTGGGTTCCTACTCTGTTTGGTTACAGTGCTCAAGGTGCCTGCAAGTTCGGTTTCTATGAATTTTTCAAGAAGTACTATTCTGACCTTGCTGGACCTGAAATCGCATCTAAATACAAGACTGTCATCTATCTTGCTGGTTCCGCATCTGCTGAGGTGATTGCAGACCTTGCTCTTTGCCCCTTTGAAGCGGTGAAGGTACGAGTTCAAACTCAGCCTGGTTTTGCTAGAGGCATGGCTGATGGACTTCCAAAGTTTGTAAGATCTGAAGGAGCTCTGGGGTATGTTAGACTATTTAGATTTTGTTTTTACCTTGCTATGGCTTGTGTATAAATTTATGTTATATTCATTGTATCTGAATGTTTATTTTGCAGTCTGTACAAGGGCCTTGTTCCTCTCTGGGGTCGTCAGATTCCATGTAAGTTCTGTCTTTAAATGATGTTGTTTATATATTTTCTCTTTGCTATTTTTTAGTAATCTACTTACCCCAACGCCAATGCTATTGTGATGAGCAAAGTGAACTGCATCACAGAAGACTTTTGTGTGCTAACAGCATTATTATTGCGTAAAGAATAACAAATTTCTGTAGAAAACGGCATTTTTTTTTTTAATGGAACTTGCCTATGCTTTGTGATGGTTCTGATAGAACTTGGGTGGATGTACCTACTACTATGTCAGTTCGTTATTGAATGCCCTTCTTTTAATACCCTTTTTTAAGCATTTAAACATATTATGTTGACTAATTTTGGCTTAGTCCTTGCATCATCAAAGCATTGTATTGATCTATTGCTGACTGAATTAAGTAAACCTTTGATATGGTATTTAGAGTTCCTAATTGATATTATCATCCTCTTTGTGAAATCTACTCTTTCCTTGTTACATTTACACTGATTTGGCATTTCAAAACTACTGTTATGTCATTTTTCGCCCACCACTTCTTTCAGGAAGTGTTTTAGAAATTCTTTCAAACATCATAGCATTATTTATGCCGTATCTTATCTAATATTTATATCTGCTGTAAGTTTATATTTATTCTATGGAACTCAGGTGTCATATTTGTTTTTTCCGCTTTCAGATACAATGATGAAGTTTGCATCTTTTGAGAATATTGTGGAGCTCATTTACAAGCATGCTATCCCCACTCCCAAAAATGAATGCAGCAAGAATCTTCAGCTTGGTGTGAGTTTTGCTGGTGGATACGTAGCTGGTGTTTTCTGTGCTGTTGTTTCGCATCCAGCTGACAACCTTGTCTCTTTCCTCAACAATGCCAAGGGTGCTACTGTTGGTGAAGTAAGTATTATACTTGCAATAATCTTTACTCTTTATAATTTCTGTTCTGTAATTCGCTTTAAATAGTTCCCAAATATGCACTACTGCCACTTTTTAGGCTTTTCTTTCCCTATTATGCTGACACGATTATTGCCTCAGGCTGTGAAGAAGCTAGGAGTGTGGGGTCTATTAACTAGAGGGCTTCCTCTTCGTATCGTCATGATTGGAACTCTCACTGGAGCCCAGTGGGGTATCTATGATGCTTTCAAAGTTTTCGTTGGCCTGTAAGTTCCCCTCACTTTGTTTTCAACCAATACTTCATATCCAAAGTATGGTATATCCATCCTGTACTAACTATAATCCGTAAATCCAGGCCAACCACTGGTGGTCCTGCACCAGCTGCCCTTGAACCTGCAAAGGTGTAGAGAAAATTGCAGCATAATCATCTTTCATAGTCACTAGCCGATGGAGAGTATTCTTTTTGTCATAAAACCTGCAACAACGTTTAATTGAACTTGGGAGGTTTGTTTTGAAAACCTCGCATACTTTGAATTGCTTACGGAATATAGATGCATTAGGATTGTGAAAAGCCTCCATGCAACCAAAATAATGTGCAGATATATGGAGGATCGAACTTAGCACTTGACGATTTATTTTTTCTGAGATATTTAGCTGGTGTATGAAGACCCAATGATTTTCTCAATGTTGAGAAATATGAGTTTTTGCTCCTCTGCTTTTGTTTTATCACCTGGTTTTCCTCGACTCGCTTCCATTCATTTTACAAATATGTGAGTTTTGCTCGTTTCCAGGCATTTTATTTTGTCGTCCTTCGTAGACTATACCTGCGGTGGTTTTGCCGGTAAGAATCTACCTTCTTGTTAGTTCTCTTTACCTCAAAATTGAAATTTGAACATGCCAATTAGAACCAATTATTTTTTGGTCTGTTATGCTGTTTGTGGGTCGTCTTCACTGTGAATGATGAATGCCTGTGCCTGGTATAGTTGATTTATATTTTCTTTTTCAGATAAATATTAAGAAGTCGTATGGAGTATTTGTTTTTATCTAGTACTTTATGTTATGGAGTATTATGAATTTGATATTTCTATTACTAATTTTTAATATCTAAACTTCAACATATTTTATCTTAAACGTGTTTTTTTTTTAGCTCATCTAAATTTAGTATTTCCTTCAAATATAAGCCTTTTCTTTTAAATTAAGATTAAATTTCAGTTCACCTTTCAAATCAAGATATTACTTGAAATGCATGTATTTCTAACCAAGTTTTTTTAACTCGTATTCATAAAGTTGTCACTTGTCACCCATAAGAGACTGCTGTCTAGCTCTCATATTATCATTTTATATGGTTTGATCTTAAGTTGAAGAGAAGATATTATGTACATTAGATCAATGTATATACACATACACCATTCTTTATAGTTTATATTAGACGTGCGCCAAAAAATCGGAACTGGCGGTTCGAACCGGGGAACCGACGGTTCTGGAACCGGCAAAAATGGAACCGAAATTGGATATACTTTGATTCGGTTCTAGTTCCCCATTCATTGGGAAAAAAATAGGTGGTTCCGGTTCGAACTGTCGGCTTTTCTATATATATATATATATATATATATATATATACATTTTTACGCTAAAATTAAAAAAAAAAGAAAAAAGGGGAAATCGGCGGTTCCAAACCGAAACCGAAACCTTCCTACCCCGGTTCGGTTTCGGTTCTCCCTACCTTGGAATCGGAACCGACGGTTCCGAACCGGGGTGATGTAGGTGATGTATAGTTTAAATTCAAAGGTGATATTATATTATTTGTGTTATTATGTTGGTATTTAAATTCATGTGATTACTTTGTAATTTACTTTTTTTTCTCCCTTTAAAAATGATTTTTATATTTTAAATAATTAAATTTGAAGATTATTTTGGAAAAATCAAAATTTAAAAGTGGTTTGATATTAAGGGGAATTCGGTTACAACCTTCAAGTTGGAATGATGGAATCTATAATCCCTCCTCTAATGCAATATCATGGAAGGCAAACGGAGCCTTTTTCAAGTTCAATACTGGAGTAATAGAAATTACCCAAGCTTAGACAACACGTGGATTACGATTTTTTTATTTTTATTTTTAATGTGTACAATGTTGGAAAAGAAAAGTAGTGAAAAGTTGGGTGATTTAAAGAGAAAATATAATTAAAGTGTCAAAAGTAAATTAGTTGCCTATTATATTTTTACCATTAATAAAATATGTAAAAATATGTGGATGACTTCAAATGAAAAGTGTGCAAAATATTTGAGACGGATGTAGTATAATATCATGGGGTATGGATATTTCCTTTAGATCAACTCATGAGACTCTTCAAATAACAAATAATGTAAATTTGAAGAGTCATGCATGTAAATACACTTCCAAAAGTCTCTTTAATATTACAATTTTTTTTATAACTCTATTTATAGAGTCAAACCAATTTTTTAAAATTTAATGTACTGAAATTTTCACTACTTCCAATATTTTAATTTCTTGAAACTTTCAATTGATTATTTATTGATTCACATTTGTAATGATTTAAGCATTGGGAATAATAAATGTAATAAACAAGCATTGAGAAGAAATTAAATATAAAAAAGGTGTTGAGAGTAAATAAAAATACAACTCTCTAAATTTTTTTTTATTTATCTAAATTTCTCCCAAATTATTGATAATTTGAGACGCTTCTAAATACTCTTTAGAAAACAAGTGAAGCCTGTTCAGATGCAAAGGGGTCGGGGATTGTCGATTCAATAAAAAAAATAATGCAGTGTTATATTGCTCCGTTGCTGAAATGATAAACTGGCAATGTGTTTGCTCCAAAAAGATCTGCCTCCCAAATTTGCAGTCAAACATATTTAAGAAAAAATAGTGTTCGGTAAGTACAATCGAACACACTTAAATCTGTTCGGTTGTAGGAACCGAACATATTACAATCGTGATCCAATTATTCGATCAAAGCAGTCGAACAGAATAAAATATTAGAGTTCTGTAGTCGAACAAAATAAATTGTTCGAGTTTTGTAGTCGAACAACATGTTGGCATTTGATCCATCGAACAAAATATACTGTTCTAAGTTCTGTAGTCGCATGTTGGCATTACGACCTGAATCTATTCAAACCTAAACCTCGTAATCCCTATTTGTGAATCTATTCAAACCTAAACCCTCATAATACCTATTTATTTGTTGCAGTGGAATACGATAATTTGATTCAATACATCACGATATAATCTACTGTTCTACAAACTAAAACTTCTAAATTTTAAAATTAAAAATTGACCTCATCATGATTATTTTCCTCTGTTAGGTTTTTTTCTGCGCGTTTCAATTTTAATCCTCAAGTATAAGGATGTCAATTGTAGCAGCAAGTACCCAAGTTAAATTATCGATCCCACTGAGACAACTAATTATTTATTTATTCTATAAATTACTATTTAATAAGAGTTGAGTAACTAAATTTTTGAGTTTGTTGACGTAATTAACTAAATAACGAAATATTAAACTGCTGAATAATTAAAAGGCAATAGAAAATAAATCAAGTTTTAATTAAGAGATAAGCGACAGTTCTAAGGTATCAGGTATAGACCAATTAATTTGGGTTACTAAACTTACAATTGTTCATTCATGCAGTTTCAATGAAAATATACACCACACAACCCCATTAACCCACCGAATATGATCCGATTTTAAGCTAACAGTATATTCTGGTTTAAATCCTAAGGTGCGCAAATATTACCAAGTTTTATTCCTATATACTAATCAAAGCAAGCAACAATACATGCGGATGGTAAGCTCGACTAACAAGATATTTTCTAAAATTACTACAAGGTTCTATTCACTTCCTATTTGAATGTCTAATTGCATTATTCCACTAAACAATTCAAGTATTTGATTTACCAGTTCATGGAATTAAAGTGTTTATTGCAGAACTACTTCAATCCCTAACAGATAGACAATATCAATCATGAATACACACAAGCTAACATAATAATTCAAGCATTATAGCGGATGCCATAAAATATTATAAAAACGAAACAGAAAAGCAAATTTGAATAAAATAAGTAAAATCAAAATATCAACTGCATAAAATCCCAATTTTGGTCTAGGTTCCCAAATCAATCAAATCAAACCATCAAACTCTAGAGCTGTATAAGAAATTAGCTCATGAGGTTACAATCAACACTCATGGCTATGCAATTCATATCACAAATCAAGATAAAAGGAAAAGAAATATTAGAAACATGAAACCCTAGCATAGACATAGTTGGGCGTTCCTTATCCGTCTCTCCGATCGTCCGATCTCGCTCGATTAGCACTTGGAACAAACTTGAAGATGGAAGGAAGATGAAAAATCATATTTGAATCTGATATGGAGTGTTTTAGGTGTGAGAAATCGATAGATTGTGGATGGGTTCTCTTCAATTGTGTGTTGATCTCCCCTCTTTTGTCTTGGAATGATGTAGGGCTATTTTCGACGATTTTTGAGCCAAAACACAATATGAAGGTATAAATACAGTGCAGAAATGAACACACTGTGTCTAGGCCCGATTTTAGGCCGCTCAGCACCCCACTCGGCCCGAGCTGGGTATGGACCTAGCCGAGCGGCATCCGAGCTGATACAAGGTGACTTGCCACGTCACCTGGGCCCTATTCGGACCCCACTCGCCTGAAAATGGCTGTCGAGCCACACTAGCTCGCCCCAAGCCGTCAGCCGAGTGGCAAAGATTGCACTGCGCGATCTCACCGTTTCAAACATAACTTCCTCATACGGACTCCGATTTGAGTGATTTTTATGCCAAAACGATCATCTCTTCCATGACTTTCCAACCATATATCACATGATCAATTTGGACTTCTACACGAATACAGAAAAATTATACAATGTGGACGTGTGTTTTTTAGCATTCCTTCATACTTTCACTCTTCATTCCAACTTTGAACTTTTGATCAAGTTTTACCCTTCAAAACTCAACAAAACACCTTAGGCATCTTAACTATGAAAGATATAAAAACCATGTCATTCTACACAAAATCATGGCCACATTCAATAAAAAATTGTGTAATGTGAGACATAAAATACGTGAAATTTCACTCTCAACATCCTCCTTTACTATTATTGCGTGTTCTGGATGATCATCATTCTCAGTTTTTGCTTCTTCCATGATACTACTGTGATACAGAAGGGTTTAGGGTTGATCGTGTTTTAGTGATTATAACTTTGGGGTGCATTTAGAAATTTAATTATATTTAATCTTAATTTATTATTTATAAAAGGGTATTTATGTCTTCTTACATTATCATATTTTAATTTTATAAATAATTGGAGTTCAAATAACAGTTTCGTGGGTGCAAATAACCGCCCCTTTGAATAATAGAGGGATTATTATTTAACAAAGATAATAACAATTGTAAAGTAACTTATTTCGAATAGAGTAATTTATAATATATTTTAAAAAATAACACTCAATATTTTAAAGGATTTCCCATTACACCCTAGTTGTATACTAGTATCTCTCAACTTTATAATAGGTTGATATATCATGCACCCTGGGTGTATGATGCACTCGTACTGTATTAATTTTATTTAATACTTATGTAAATGTATTTTTTTATCAATGTAGACAATGTCTCTTGTGAGACGTTATTTATGTGAAACAGTTTGTGAACGTGTTAATTAAAGTATGTGTATTATTTAGATAAAATATATTTAATGGTTGTTAAAGTATATTTTCTTAAGTATGTTGGATTATGCATTTACGTATAATTTTAGCATGTTATAATATGATTTATTATTGACATACTTTAACTACAAATAAACATACTTTATATATACAATAAACATACTTTATTGATGGGTCGACCAGTCTCACAAGAGAGTGTCTCATCAATGTATTATCTTTCAATATTCAGATGTTCATTAAAAACTAATAGAAAATTCGTTAAAAAATTAATAAAATTTTGTTAACAAACTGTATACATTTTTCTTTATTAGTGTATATACTCCCTCCGTCCTGAGCAAAAATTTACACTTTATTATTTTGATTTGTCCCAATTTAAGGTTTATTTTTCACTTTTTGTCGACCCACATAAAACAATTATATATTTCCAAGAACCCCACCTTTAATTACATCCTTTGAGAAAAATATTACACATGAGATGTGTTTTGCAACAATATTTAAAATTGAAGTTGTCTTTTTGTTTTTTTTTCTCATGAATCAAGATTAATTTATAATTTGAGTAAAGTTTGTGATTTTTCTTACAATTAACTCTATTTTTTATTTAGACCAAGGCTTATATGAGACCATCTTATGGAATGACAACATGAGACATGTAATAAATGATACCCTTTTTGTTATAATAAAAACTTGAGTATTTAATTGATGAAAAATAATAATGAAGCTATGAATTATTTTATGAATAATTTATAAATGAAAAGTGATAATTTTTTAAAATAAAGTAATTATAACATCCTTAATAAAAAAAATAATAACTAATTGTGGAAATATAAAATGATCTCACAAAAAATTGCCCCAAATGGAGTATTCAATTGATGAAAAATAATAATGAAGCTATGAATTATTTTATGAATAATTTATAAATGAAAAGTGATAATTTTTTAAAATAAAGTAATGACATCTTTAATAAAAAGTAATAACTAATTACATAAATATAAAATGATCTCACATAAAATTGCCCCTTTTATTTAAAAAAGTAATAGTTATCTCTCTTTTGAAAATTTTAATGTATTAAAGAGTAATCCATAAATTAAGGTGCACAAGAGATTTGAAGAGCAATATTTTTCATTTAAAAATAATAATAAATTATCTTTTTTAAAAATATTTTTCATATTCTAAAGAGTAATTTATAAAATAGAATTATAGTACGAAGCTAACTCACACAATAATTTTCTTTTTCTTTCTTTGTTATCACCACGTAGAATTGAGTTTTTATAATAACAAAATGTTAATTAAAGATAAAATAATTATAACCAACCTCATCATAATTATCAAATTTTTATTTTTAGTTTATCATTTTCAGAATTAATACTTAAAAACATGAAAAGAATAAATAAATTTCATGTAATTTTTATAGTTACTTTGTTTTTTCTAGTTAATTTTTAAATACAACTTTATTTTTCGCTAAGTTGTTTCCCTTTCATAATTAGAAAATAAGATTAAGATTATTCCGTATCAATACATAATTATATTTAGTATTAAAATTATAATTTTTTAAATTTTAAAAAAAAATTATACTAATATCAAAACAAATATACTATTTTAATTATAAAAGTAAAAAATTACGCCCGTCTTTACTCGATACTGACGCACAACCAATCCTTAATCCTGACACATAGCCACTGACACACGTTGGCATTCTCAGATTAACAAGCGACATTCTCCACTTGTTACGTTCGTATGACAGACAATACTCGTAAAATTACCCACCCCAAAATTCTCTCAAATTTCCACTTGTCAAGTTATAACAGAGATAAAATTTCTCGTAAAATTACCCTAAAATATTTGACGCTGACCAAATTCGATGCTGACAAAATATTCGGTGGGATCAGGTTTCACTGGTTTATCTTTTGAGATTGTAATTAATATTCATTTTATAATAACACTGCATGTTTTATTATTTGGGGAGTTTATTATATATATATGAGTAATTTTATTTATATAAAATTATAAGAAAAAATTATGAAATAGATTATTTATTTAAAAAAATACTTCATATTATAAAACATTTGAAATATTTTATATATGCTTGATATCAATATATGTTTTTATAAATATGAATATTGTGAATATATATATATATATATATATATATATATATATAGAAATTTAACAATCGCAAACTATTTATGTTACCACAAACACTCGTATAACCCCGTTTCGATTTTTTCTCACTCTAAGCCCTTCCTCCCTTCCCATCATATTATACCCTACAATCCTATTATACCATATCTATTTCTAGGGGTTTAAATTAAAGGAGAAAATTGTAAATTTATGCCTATATATTCCTAGAAGTTTAAATTAAAAGGGAAAATAAAATTTAATTAAAAGAGAAATTTGAATTTACAAGGGTTTGTGATGTAAATTCGGTATACAAAGAGACTAACTCTTATGTAACATTAGCACTTTAGGTGTTTAATTAAAATTTGAAAATATGTTTCTTTTTTTAAAAAAAAAAATTACTCATTCTGCATTTTTATCGCTCTTTTTCCACTTATATCAATGTCACCAAATAATTTTATTTATTTTGTTCCAATTCCTTAAATTTCATTTTTTTTACTAAACAATTTTCTTTTAGACATTTATGATAAGAACAACCATTATATAATAATTTAAACATATAACTCTAAACTCTCTTTAAAAAAAAATCATGTGAGCTACACAGATTTCAATTTCCAATGTTAGTATTTGTATGTTAGCTTATAATTATATTACTTTAAAAAGCATCTTTCCAAAAGAAAAAAAAAATGAAAAAAAATCAAATTAAGCATAATATGTTCACACATATTTTGCAGAAGAGAAATTGAAATGGTAGAGCTATTTTTAGTTTGACATCACCCCTCTCTCTATGAATCCTCCTCGGCCACTTCGTCAAATATTCTCCCAAAAATAATAATGTTAGAAAATAATGGTGACATGTATTTTATTTTTGGAGTGAAACAAAATGGTAGGACCCACGGAGTGTCTACGTGGCAGCCACCAAGCTGACGGTGCTGCATGGCCCGACAGCGGTTTCTATTTTCCTCCAAACCCTTCGTCTCTTTCTCTCCTCTCCCACTTTCTCTCTCATGGGGTTAGAGAGAGAAGTGTAGACTGTGATTACTTAGGGATGCCATTAACTCCACCATTGTTAGTGTGTTCACTTTTTCAAGGAGGAGAGAGAGTGAGAGAGTAACGTACAAAAACTCCATTGATTTCAGCTGCCAAAAACTCCATCAGAGCTTTTTCAACACCTGTACAATCCCTTCTCTCACCACCTCATTTCTCTCACTCCACACTCATTCGTCACCATTCTTGAATCTTCAACACACTCTCTTTCTTTCTCTCTCTCTCCAACAATATTTTCTTTTCCTTTTCTTTTTTCCAAAACCCTCACTTCCTTCAATGCATGTAGGTGGTTGTGGCTAAAACACTAACAAACACACACTAAAAATTGTCTTAATTTAATTAAGGTTAATTAATGCTAATCTTCTTCTTATCAATCCACTTTACTCTCACTCCCACAAAAACTTATAACAGGGGTTTAAGCTCAAAAATACAAAAGCTGAAAACACCACCATGAATCAACATAGCACAAGTGTCATCTCAACTCACATTTCTCTTGCTAAATTTAGAACAATTAATCTCTCTAACCATCACTCCCCCATCACTCCTCCTCATTATAAGAGCCCACCTCCCCCCACTTACCTATACCACCCTTTCTCTCTCTCTCTCTCTCTCTCTAAAAAAGCACTCTCCACCGCCTCTGAAAATGGAAGCAACTAACACTGGAAACACCGGAAAGGGGCTTATGACCAACACCGGCGTTGAGGTGGTGGCTGGGAAGAGCAGCGGCAGCAGCAGCAACGCCAATCGCCGCCGCAGGAGGGCGGGCGCCCGGCCCGATTTTTTCTCGGGCCCTGAGTTTACCGTCCAGAGAGGGCCGAGACTGCCGAGGGCTAGGCGCACTAGCCTTGGGTCACTCGCTCTTCCCTACCTGCACGTGCCGCCTCCTCCACCCCCACGTGTAAATCTCCTTTTAATTTTCCGACTCTATTTTCTATTTTTGGTATCATTATTATTATTATTTCTGTCCGTGTGTTCAAATGCTCCTCCATAACGGGAAGTGAAAAGGAAGAATATGTAACCCTTTTTTTAATTTTTATTTATTTACAATTTTGACTATATATGTACATAAATGGAAACTTTAAGGTTTGATAAACTGTTTTTTTTCTTTTTCCGATAATAAAAATAAGTAATATATGTGTTGAAATTTTTATGTTAGTCAAATTGGAGTTCTTATAAGTGTATTGATATCATTGTATTGGAATTCTTATATGTGTATTGATGTTATTTTTATAGTAAACTCTCTTTGAGTGTTTCTTGTACCTTTTTTTTTCCCTTTGAAAAAGAGAAATTTCATTGATTTAGGTATGAGATTTCCTCCAAAATATACCCAACAAATACAGGTAATTAGACTGTGTTTCTTGTACCTTACTTTTTTTCCTTAGGAAAAGAGAAATTTTATTGATTTGGTATGAGATTTACTCCAAAATATACCCAACAAATACAGGTAATTAAAGTGCCCATGGACAAAAATCAATCTAACAGTATTTCTTGTACCCTATTCTAAGATTTAATAAAATAGATTTGCCGTTACAAAAAAAAAATTAGAGTTTTGTAGCGATTTTTTGAAATAATTGCGAAATTAAACTCGGAAAAAATGGATGCCCATATTATAAATTAAACACATCTGATCATTTTACTTCTTGATTCAGTCGCCGCGGCGGTGGTGGTGGTGGATGTCCGACAGTGCATCCAAGAATTTCATTGCATTTAATTATACTTGTGTTTATCCACACAAATTTAATTCACAATCAGATGCATGATTTGGAGTAATCATTTCTGGAAAAAAATTTTAAAGCATTAAATAAAAATGTTAATGAATTTATATATGAATTAGTCTTAATAATTAATGTAAATTTGTTTTGTCGTTTAGCTAACCACTTTTGTAGCCTTGTCTATGCGGTGCATGCTGGAGTTTTCTTCCTTAGCTGCATTTGTAACTGAAAATATTTCTTGAAATAAAAATATTTTTTCTCAAATTTTAATAAAGATAATTAATTACATTTTAATTATTATTTATGTTTTTAATTTGTGGGCCTTAATTAATAAATAGATCTGCTCCGTTTTCTTGCATAACGGTTGATCTAAACTTCAAACTAGATCTAATTAAGCAGTAAAACTGTAGAAGCATAAAGTGTCATACTTGTGTTTCTCTTTTCCATAAATGGAAAAGAATAAAAGTACATGTGCATATTGTTATAATAAATGCTTATAATCTGTAATGAAAATAGTTTGTCGCTATAAATTTAGTCTTAAAAACATAGCATGTCAACACTTGTCTTGATCGAACAAAGATGACTAGATATGATCCATATAGTTGATCCTATGTACTAGTTTAATCGTGCTTTTTTATGATCATTGCGGAGGCGGCGCCGGTATTAATGGTCCATCGAGACGATTACTGCCACGTTCAGGGTCAGAAGGCGGTGGTAGCTAGTTGTATAAGTGACCGTCGCAGTAATGATCCATTGAGACCTTTTTTTGCCACGTTTATATAGGGTCAAAAGGCGACGGTGGTGGTACACACGACCGTTGCAATAATGTCCATTGAGACATTTTCTGTCATGTTTAGGATTAAAAGGATATTGTACAAACGACTGCCACGACAGTGATTGATTGAGACTTTTTTTTTGCCATGTTTAGTCGTGCTATTTGTCGGGCGCTCAATGTTATTTTTAGTAAATCTTGTAGCCTAGACCTATGCATTTCTCAAAAATTGGAATGATAAGATTGTTTTTAATGTGTTGTTTAGGTGATTGATATGAACAAGCTTAAGTATCTTTTCAAGAAGCAGCTCAAGAATAGTGACAGTGGTGTTTTGAGGAGGGTGATCCTCCCAAAGGTTTGCATCTCGTTATGTCTCATAAATTACTTGCATGGTTAATTTTAGATGTTACATTTTTTGTATATGTTCACTTACTTCATTTATGGTTGATTTTAGAGGGATGCTGAGGCTCATTTGCCAAAACTCGAGTCGAAGGAAGGTTTTCCGTTTTGCATGCTGGATATGGATGGAACTAATGAGTGGTGGTTCAAGTACAGGTTAGAATCGGACTTAAAATGATACAATTGTATACTTGGTATCGAGTGTAAGAAGTTTAGAAACTTATAAAAGCCTAGATGGCAGTAGAGCAAGTTTTGTGTGTGCTAACACATGAATCTATAGGTATTGGCCCAATAACAGCAGCAGGATGTACGTGCTCGAGTACACCGGTACGTTAGCTCTCTCATGAGACGGTCTCATTTCTTCAACACAAATTATAACTACTAACTCGTTTTCATGATCAGGGGAGTTCATCAGCGCACACGGCTTGGTTACCGACGATTACATTCTCATCTACCAAAACGTCGAAGATGGTCAATACGTACGTTAGGCAAACACTTCTTCCAATATGTAATCAATGCTTGTTAGATCAGTAGCTCTTACTAATCTTGCTAAAATAATCAGGTGATTGAAGCAAGGAAGAATAGCGAGGGCAATGTAGCACCGAGGACATGCAACCCGGTCGTGATGAACCAGCTGGTCGCCAACGAGCTCGCAATACCGGAACTCCCCAGGCTCGAGCCAACCACAGAAATGATGTACGAATACGAAAGCACGATGATGTACTACTCGTCCCTCGACTACATGGCGTACAACTTGCCAAGCCTCGGATCGGAGTCCTCGTTCGAGGACTACAACATCGAGGACTTCGTGTTCGAGTGAATGGAGAGGCTGGTTTGATGGGGTGGTGTGAAATATATATGTATTAGCAGTGTTAATGTTCGAACAACTTTGTGTTGGGAGGTTATGTATGTGGGTAAGTGAAGTGATGCACGTATGTAAGTATAATAAATATATGTATAGTTTTGAATAAAGATGAACATTAGGTCATAGTAGTGCCATGATATTTTGGGAGATGTTACAACAGGGCTACTATGTACTAAATGTTTGTGTTGCTATGTTTGAATCAATGAACTAAATTATTATCCTTTCTAGTACTACTTATGTTCAATATCATAAAATATGGCCACCTTATTGTACTTTTAAATGAAATTAAATATCTTCCTAAAAATTTCGTCTGGTTTTTGGTTATAAACATACTCATCATTTAATCAAATCACTACTATTTTAACTCTATAATTTCTATATTCACCTTAGGATTTTTACTTTTAGGGCTCAATGAGCTCACATTTCTGTTGCGCTACTACAATGTGATGGTGGTTGCAAATGACGAATGCAGAATGTAAGTCGTGCCGATCGCCAGCAACGTGCCACTCCCGGTTGAACGCGTGCCTTCTATTCGACTGCTTTGATCGAACAGTTGGGTCACGATTTCTGTTGTACTTATCGAACATCTTTTTTTTCTTTTTTTTCTTAAAAGGGTAAAATTGTTCTTGCATGAGGTGCATTTAGTAACTTAAATATATATATTTTTATTTAAGTGGGGTACATATAGTAATTGGGTTCAAATAACAATTTCGGGGTGTAAATAGTCGCCCCCTTATTCTAAAGAATAATTGTTGTAACCTCAATTCCACCGTGTTAACGGTTCCATCCTAAATTCTGCATATAAAATTATACTCTCTCTATTCGCGAAAAGTATTTTTTTTAGTTTAGGTTGATATGACCACAAAATAATATTTTTATATTCAATCCATAAATACCCTCAACGTACACTAATATAATTATTCATTCTATATTAAATATTATATTCTTTAATCTACTATACATTCAATTATTATACTCCTTAACTCATTATAAAAAAACAAATGAATATCTATCTATGATACGAAAAGAGTAATACTATTTATTACTCAAATAACGATGAAAGATTCACATGGAAAGAAACGTAGGTTGCCTTCCCATGGCAATGGCATGCATCACTAGCTTGACATACGCGCATACTCACAATAAATATATATATATATATATATATATATATATATATATATATATATATATATATATATATATATATATATATATATTACTTTTGTTTATCTATAATGTATGTGTTTACTTTTTGCGCATGTATTTAAAAATTATTATTATTTTATATAAAGTAATGAGTAGTGACATTTGTGATACCTTTATAAAAAAGAAAATAAGTACTTTTACTTTGAATTGTGAACAATTAAAATAACAAAATAGATACATTTAGCAGAAATACATAAAGAGTTTTTTACTTGCGTCTCATGGATAAAAATCATTATCATTTTAGTAAAAGAAACTTGCAATCAACTTAAATAGTTCACCCTCTTAAAATATACTAGTTTTGGAAGATTTTTTTACTCTTCACATAATATAATATTGAAAAATGAGTATGCTATGTAACAATTAAAAAAAATGTAATTCAAAGCATTCATTAATCAATTGCATTATGATTTTAAACAATATTTTAGCCATTCATTTATAAAATATACATTTAGAATCACATAAGAATCTAAATTTCAAAGTTTTATATTTTTAACAATATTACAAGTCAAGTTTAATATTACACAGATAGGTAGAGATAAAGTACTTAATTAATTAATTAATATTATTATTATTATTATTTACTATCATAAAAACTCACATTTTTTAATATCCAAGATTCAATTTTATAAGTATTGAGAACAGGCATAACCATTGACTACGTAGTAGTTAAAATTGAACCTTCCCGACTTTATCTGCATTATCCGAAGTTATTCAAACTTTCCCGATTCTATCTGCATTGAAATTAAAAGGTTTTATTAAAAATAGGAATATACATTAAAATTTTAGATGTTGGCATCATTAATTAGAAACTAATAAAATAACATAAATTAGAAATAAAATAATGTAAATTAGAAATAATGTATGATATATTATAATTTTTATTTAAAAAAATTGACACACTACATTTTTAAGGAGTAAAACACTCCATACATGCAACAAATAAGTTATGCTACTCTCACTAAAAGAATAACATTCAAATAAATGAATAACACCCCATATTCTAAATAATAATTATTTAAAAAAAAAAAAAGACACTTGCATGAAAGCATGCTATGTGTATATTTCGTTTTTTCAAGTAATTAATAAAGATTCTTGATGACATTTATATTAAAATTAGGTGGCAGTTTCTTATGATGTCAACTAGCTAGTCAAAAGAACCTTAGCACTCCATCTCAATAGCTAGCTAGTGCAAATTATTTTATTTTATTTACTTGTTGTGATTACGTATGTGTATATAGTCACATATCATCTCTAATACTCTGATATAAATAAAATGTTTAATTTTAAGGTGATTATTACATATCACCTCAATTCTCTAATATAAATAAAAGGTTTAATTTTAAGGTGTTTATGGGCTTCTCTAATTCAAATAAAAGGTTTAATTTAAGGTGTATATGGGGTTGTACTATTTTACTGTGCATTTTATCAGGTTATTTTATTATTTCCAATTTAGAGGAATAGAAAAAAAAATATTTTCATTCAAGATAAAGAAAGTATGAAATTGAGATATGTAAAGGAGTAGTTTTATATATTGAATATTAAAAAAATCTAAAATTTATAAATAGTATATATTTTAAGAAAGATTTTAATTTGTGGACTTGGTTTAATACGTCTTTTTTTTTTGTAAAACTACTCTATAAAAAGATGAGATATTATTCTTGTTTATGAAAAATGTTACAATATAATTGATGAGTATTATTTTTTATTGAAAAAAAGTAATAATTTATCTCATTTAAAAATACAAATTTTTTTTATATACTAAAAAGTATTTAGTAAATTAAGGTGAAATTGGGAATACAAGAAGTGTTTTACATGTTTCAAATCACAAATAAACATAATTTCTCAAATTATTTAATAAATTTCCCTTGTGTAATCACACTTACGTTCATTAATACCCAAAATTTGAAAACATAATCTTTTAATTTTATTTCATGAGTATTATAATTGATACAATTGGAAACTGAAAAAGTAAACCAATGCATAGGGATGTTAAAGTTGCTGGGCCTATATAGCCTATTGAAGTGTGAAACTTTGTTTAGGCCATTAAAGCTGTAATGGGCTGATAATTCTTCACTATTAAGCCCAAAAATTTTTCATGAAATATTAACCGGTTATTGAATAATGACATTTGATTTTCAGATAAATGGGCCTAACTCTAAAATTCCAGTTTTTCGATGAAATTAATAGTTAAAAGCAATAACATATACCCCTCCGTCTCGTTTCAATATTCATGTTTATTTTTTTACACGAAAATTAAGAAATATAATGTTACTTACTGAAAAGTGAATAGTTGTATTTTTTTTGCGCGGAGATTAATGAATATTCTCTTATTTTAATGTGCAGTGGGATGAAAAATATGAAGTACTAATATTTAATGAGAAGTGAATAGTTGTATTAGTGTTGTAGGTGAGTTCCATAGAAATATATTAATTATTTTATATTGGTTCTATCTACCAAGAAGTGAAATGTAAAAATTGAAAATAAAACATCTAAATTGAAAATATGTAAAAATTAAAATTGAAAATAAAACATCTAAATTGAAAATATGTAAACATTAAAATAGGAAGAAGAAAATACTCAAATAATAAGAATACAAATATTTGAATACAAAGGTACTAGTTTAGATTAGCTGTAGGAAAGTTGAAATAAAATTGTTTCTTGAATTTCCTTACAAGCACTGAAATAAAACTGGGAAAATCATAATGGTCGTTTTATTAAAAAAATTGTTTCTTGAATTTCCAAGAATAGCCCTCAAAGTTTTTTAAGTTACATAAACTCCTGAAGCAGGAAATGAAATCAAAGGAGAAGGGTAGGGATGTCAATTTTACCCGTCGGGTCGGGTTATCCACGGGTATCCGACGCAATGGACAAGGATCGGATAGGCTAAATCGGGTAACGATATTTAGAAGACTACGTCCCAAGACTAAAACTATAAGGGGGTGTTTGGTATTTCATTTGGAATGGGAATAAAAATGGGAATGAAAATATTGAAGAATGTGAATGAGTATGAACATTATAAATATAGTGTTTGGTTAAAATCTGGAATCACTGTGATAATCATTCATTTTGTTTGGATTATTTCAAAAAAATTTGGGAATGGAATTAATATGATGTGTTTTATTTTTTAAAATTTTTATTTTATATAAAAAATTAATTTCATTTTAAAAATAATATTTAAATTAGAAAAAACAAAAATAGTTCTAAAAGAAATAAAGAACAAATACAGTAGATAGGTTGGAATGAAAGTAATATCCCTCAAAATCGAATGGGGATTCCCAGCATTTGAGATATCAAATCACTATACACGGTAATTGAACTTATTCTCAATTTTAGTACAAATTGATAAGAGTAAGCGTACTCTATCGTTGTGCGTAGACGTGGTGACCAAGTGAAAAATTTATAATATCGAACCCAATGAAGAAAGTGATGTATCCGTATTCGAAATATGTTTCACTTTAGAATGACTAATAAATAAAGGGGAGATTTAATTACACTACAGTTAACAACTAAGAAAACAATTAAAGATAGAAAATGTACATAAGAGATGGATGATGGGTGAATGTGAACAATCTAAGAAGTATGTAAGGCAAACAATATAATGGAAAAAGCTCATGTAGATTCACACACACACATGCATTGAAGGTCAGCATGTTATGATATTAAGGGCAATCACTTATGTATCCCTAATCCCTATGTCCAAGGCAATTAGGTTCTCAACTCTTTTACAAGTTTAAATCTCCTAGGATTGTGTCTTACTCTCAATTCTCGTGAAGGTACTATGATCATAAGTTGGGTTCCCCTCACTAGTTCATCACTAATGTCTTATCATGTGGTTCTAAGCACAAGAAGGGTATGACTTACCTCCCCTTTCAATTAAATCACTAAGCATAGTATTGGAATGGTCATCCTAACATTATGAATAGAAAATTTAACCACACAAATTATACACGAAATGAGAATAAGTATTCATGATAGAAAATATTCATACAATAAATTAATCAAACATGTGTGTGCAAAATCTACATTATCCTTCATCAATCATATTGCTAGCCTCACATGAGGACCAGCCAATATAAATTATTAAAAAATCAATATAATTCATGACATGCTCCAATTGAGCTAAATAATGAAGAAAATAACAAATCAAAGGTTGATGGGCTTCTCTTTTGAAGTTGGTCTTCTCTTCCTTCAACATGCTCCAATCTTCACTCCTTGATATTCTCCCCTTCTTAGATTGGTGGATTAGTGGAATAGATGGATGAATTTGAGGAAATCAAGAGGAATTGATGGATGGAATGAAGATGAAGAGGGATGAATGGATGATGGATGGAGGATGGATGAATGAGAGGAGTGTGTGCAGCCACTCCCTCTGATTTTCTGCTGCAAATGGTGTAATTGGGGGTATTTATGCCCCCTTGGAAAATCTTAAAATCACACTTGATATTTGGCAGAATTACATAAAAACACGGTCGTATTTTCTTGTATCTGCCCGTGTTTTCTGGTTTCTGCGATTTTAAAACCATGAGCACGCTTTTTGACCAAAGTGCAAGAAAATACGTATTTTCTTGCACTTGACCGTGTTTTTATGCAATTTCACAGCTCTCTGCATGTCGACCACCTTTGCATGAAAACACGGTCACTGACGTAAAAACTCGGGTATGTTTTACGTCATTTTGCCAATTTTCTATTTTTTTTCTTTCTTCATGCTTTTTATCACCATTTATCTTCATAATCACCTATCCAAAGACATGAAAATCATCATCATCATTTTTCCAAAATACAATATAAAAATATACGAAAATACGAAATAAAAGGACGAAAACACATATAAAAATGACATAAAATCTAGGTAAAAATGACGACGATCAACCCCCAAACTTAAAGTGTTGCTCGTCCCCGAGCAACGAAAATGATAAAACAAGAGGAGAAATTTTCACCTAGAAAAAGACTTAATGAACATACGCAATAACATATCACAAGCAATAAGGACTACAAATCATATCAAGTCACCCTACAACATTAAACTCATAACATAAAAAATTAACAATTTCAATTCAAAGAGATTAAAGAGTAATATAGTCCATTCCGACCCAGCCTCACATCGGGTATCAAATACACTGAACACTCTAGCAAAATAAGGTAAATCAACACTCATCAACTGATTGGCCCGACGTGCCATAGGCTTACTCATGGATTACATTCACAAACCACCATAGCTTCAATTAATGATCAAATATGACTTTACTTTTGGATGTAATGATAGGTTTTTTGGTAAAGGTAGGGAGAATTTGGATAAGAGTGACTCTCGAGTGTAAGTAAGCGAAGAGATGATCAACTTCTTCAACTTCTTCATGATTCTATCTTCATGTCTTTTCTTTTCTAAACACAAGCACTTATCATTATCATTCCTTGTGTTTCTTGAGCTTCTTTTGATTCTATGCTTCTTTATTTGACTTTCTGCTTGCATGAGCATATTTTTGTTGATTTTGCTCCTTTTTCTTGTTTGAAGTAGCATGTATATTTGCTTGAGCTCTTTTCATCCTTTTCTTGCTTGTTTACCATTTTCCTATTTCTCTTGCACAATTCTCACATTAAACCATGTAGACTACCATCTCCTCAATCACCCACACAAAAGGTATATATATAAGGTTAAAATGGGTAATCATGGTTTGTAATGTGCTTAATTATCAAGAAATAGACTTAAAGGCTCGAAGTGGCTAACTAGGGATGATGTATAAGGTAAGAAAATATATGGCAATGACTTTAAAGTACAAGGATGGCCTAAGATCATCTCACTAACCTCCACCAATCGGGCTCATTCTCGTAGTCCACGAGCAAATTCTAGCTTACCAAGGCTCAATCGATCCACTCATGAAGAAATAACCATAGATGCACGGTTGAGGCTCAAATGCTCACAAGCTTTTGCTCTAATCTTTAAAAACTTATTACACCTCAATTCATCTCAAAATTGAACAAGTTAAATAGAACATGTTACAATTTTAAATATTAGAAATTTTCTAACATAATTCGTCATCACTTATCACAAATAACACATCATCACTTCGAACATTTTCAAACTGGACGAAACTTGGAGAACTCATCGGAATGGCCAAGGTTATCGTTCATTCTTGCCATCAAATTTTAATCTTTGTGCTTCTTCCTCTATTAGGCATTTGTAGCAAGTAACGACCTCAGTTGCATCCTTCGAGATTTGCTTTAAAAATTCTAATCTTTTGAGCTTGTATTCCATCAACCTTTCCATTCTTGAACACCACTTATTCCTTCTCTCCACATAGAATTCTAGCATGTCTTCAAGTTCCCTTTTGTCCTTAAGAATATGAGAATAATCAATAGGTAAGACAAAGTCTATAAAAATAATATTATGAAATTCAAAGCAACTTAAAGAGTTTAAAGGTTTAGAAATGCTCATTTCACTCTTTAAGTCATCATCACTTGCTTTTAGACTTTGTTCCTCTTCATCAACATCATTTGCCTTAATAGGCTCTTCAAGCACCTCTTTTGATTCTTCTTCCCCCAATTTTTCTTCAACCTTATTTTCCTTATCCTCAATAAGCTCAACATCTCTTGAGTCTTCATCATCCCCCGAACACTTTTCTACTTCTATTCTTCTTCAATATCTTCATCGAAGTTTTTTATTTTGTAAAGAGTGTTTCGTTCAATTATCATTTGATTCATTTGACGTTCTAGGACCTCAAATCTCCTCTCATTTTCCTCATCTTCTCTCTTTCTTTCAACTCTTCTTTCTTCAATCATCTCATTGAGCATATACATGAGTTGTCCAATTCGATCTTCTACGGGTGGCTTTATCTCTTCACTCGGTGGTTGCTATCTTTATTCTTGGAGATAATTTTCATGATCATTAATTTGGAAATTACTTCCTTGCATGTAAAATATATCCTCAACTTGAGGACTTGACATCATCCACTCTTGTTGCACCGTAGTATAAGAAGTTAGCATACTTTGAAGATATTGATTCTCATAACTAGGAAGACTTGGTTGAACACTTTGCCTTTCATTGCTCCCATGAGCGTATCTTCTATACAACTCCATTAAGGCACTATTCTTGGATAGAGGAGTAAACGTCGGAACTTGATTGTAGGAACTTTGTATGGAATAAGTGTTTTCTTGATACGGTTGGAATGTATTCACATTGTAAGCTTCTTGCCATCCCCCGTATATTCCATTATCGTAGCATTGATCCATTTTTACTCTTCTTTTCAAGATCTACTACAATTCTTCTCCACTTACTATTTTTGGTTTCTCATTCTCTCCTTCTTTAAAGGTTGATGTACCTATCAAGAAGAACAAGTGAGAACAAAAATTTTCCAAAGCTAATATAAAAGCAAAATTAAGAAGGAAAAAAATGTCCTAAGTAGAGCTAACAAATCCAAACACGTTACACTGAAGCCTTTCTCCCTGGCAATGGTGCCATGAACTTAGTCTTAATTTTAGTACAAATTGATAAGCGTAAGCATACTCTATCGTTGTGTGTAGACGTGGTGACCAAGTGCAAAATTTATAATATCGAACCCAAGAGAGAAAGTGATGTATCCGTATTCTAAATATGTTTCACTTTAGAATGATTAATAAATAAAGGGGAGGTTTAATTACACTACAGTTAATAACTAGGAAAGCAATTAAAGATAGAAAATGTACATATGAGATGAATGATGGGTGAATGTGAGCAATCTAAGAAGTATGTAAGGCAAGCAATATAATGGAAAAGACTCATGTAGATTCACACACACACATATGTATTGAAGGTCATCATGTTATGATATTAAGGGCAATCACTTATGTACCCCTAATCCCTATGGCCAACGCAATTAGGTTCTCAACTCTTTTACAAGTTTAAATCTCATAGGATTGTGTCTTACTCTTAATTCTCATTAAAGTACTATGATCATAAGTTGGGTTCCCCTAACTAGTTCATCACTAATGTCCTATCATGTGATTCTAAGCACAAGAAGGGTATGACTTACCTCCTCTCACACTAACTAAGTCTTCTCGTGCAATCAACGATTCAATTAAATCACTAAGTATAATATTGGAATGGTTATCCTAACACTATGAATAGAAAATTTAACCACACAAATCATACACAAAATGAGAATAAGTATTCATGATAGAAAATATTCATACAATAAATTAATCAAACATGTGGTGTGCAAAATCTACATTATCTTTCACTAATCATATTGCTAGCCTCACATGAGGACTAGTCAATATAAATCATTACAAAATCAATATAATCCATGGCATGCTCCAATTGAGCTAAATAATGAAGAAAACAACAAATCAAATGTTGACGGGCTTCCCTTTTGAAGTTGGCCTTCTCTTCCTTCAACATGCTCCAATCTTCACTCCTTGATGTTCTTCCCTTCTTAGATTGGTGAATAGTGGAATGAATTGATGGATTTGAGGAAATCAAGAGGAATGGATGGATGGAATGAAGATGAAGAGGAATGAATGGATGATGGATGGAGGATGGATGAATGAGAGGAGTGTGTGCAGCCATTCCCTCTGATTTTCTGCTGCAAATGGTGTAATTGGGGGTATTTATACCCCCTTGGAAAACCCTAAAATCGCACTTGATATTTGGCATAATTACATAAAACACGGTCGTGTTTTCTTGTATCTGCCCGTGTTTTCTTGTTTCTGCGATTTTAAAACCATGAGCAAGCTTTTTGACCAAAGTGCAAGAAAACACTGTCGTGTTTTCTTGTACTTGACCGTGTTTTTATGCAATTTCACAGCTCTCTGCATGTCGACCACCTTTGCATGAAAACACGATCAATGAGTGTTTTTACGTCATTTTGCCAATTTTTTATTTTTTTCATTCTTCATGCTTTTTATCACCATTTATCTTCATAATCACTCATCCAAAGACATGAAAATCATCATCATTTTTTCAAAATACAATATAATAAGATACGAAAATACAAAACAAAAGGACAAAAACACACACAAAAATGACATAAAATCTAGGTGAAAATGACGACGATTAGTAATCAAAATATTGAATCAAACATCAACTTAAATTTCATTCCCATTCCTTTGATGCCAAAGTTGTAAACCAAACACCCCCTAAAATTCTTTCAATAACTCATTCTTTTTCAATTTGTGTTTCTTCCTCCTTTACTCGTAAATGATTAGTAACGTAAAAACTTAAAAAATATTATCTTTTATATTATATGGAGTAATTAGCAGCATAGTTACCGGTTATCTTCTACCCAAAATATAGATCAATCATTTTATTAATCTCCATTGTGAACTTTATTTTCGTAATTTATGTTAAGATTTATTTATTTATGTTTTATTATTATTTCTAAGGTTGAATGTGAGAGGAAAATAATTTATTTGAGGACGGGTCGAGTTGAGTCAGTTCGGACATGTTCAAGTTATTGCAGGTATTCATATTATACCTGTTTAATATATCCATCTATTATTTTTTATGAGTACCCGTATATCCACGTATTATAATAAGATAGGGTAAGAATTGGGTAATTAGATAGAGTAGTATATGTATTTGCTCTACCCATACTCTACCCCTTTGCATCCTAGAGAAGAGGTTGCAAGCAAAGGCGCGCACAATAACCGACTTCACTCGCAACGGCTCACATTAGCAAAGACCCATGCTGCAACACCTCGTTTTCTCTCTTTAGGGCTTCCCTTCCCATCTCTCAACTGCATATTTCCGCCGTCAAGACTTCTCCGTCACATGTTTTCGCCGCCGATGATCTTCGTAGAGTTCTGGTTTCGCCTACGTGTGGATTATAAACGGAAGTATTCTTGAGCGAATCTCTTCAATCTAGGGGTTAGCTTCATATTGGTATTTATACTTCGAATTAAAGCATTTGAGGTGTTTGATTCCGCCTTATGGGGATCTGGGTTTGATTTATTGCGTGAGAATTATGTTATGGTTGGTATTCATGGTTTTTGTATTTTTTGGTAGCCTTTGATGAACATTAGACTGTGGAAACAACATGAAGAATTTGATCATCATGGAAATAGTAGTCAGGATGAGAGCAGAGGTAGCCAAGGTACGCAATTTGTTTTACTAGAAGTTCTATATATTTCGTGACATGATTTTTTCTTAAAGTGAACCTTGATTTTTATTATCTGATTTATATTTCTCGATACTCTTAACTCTTCAGAAAATAAAAGATAAAATAAATAAATCCTATATATTTTAAAGAAATTTCCCAAAAAGGACGAACTTTGCAGCAGATATACAATATTCTCTCATGGATTGATCATGCATTAATTGCAGAGGGGAGAGTGCCTTCACTACCGGCGATCGTTGAAGTTAAGTTACAGTGAAATCAAACAGGTAACTCAGTGAGAAGCGAGGTAGGTTTTTATGGTCTCAAGGTAATGCGCATTCTTCTGATACAAGCTCTACGCATTGTTCATGTACATCCCACCGCAATTAGAATTTAGTAATCTCAGTTTTAAGAACGTTATTTCTTGAATTGGGGAATACGAGCTATTGTAATTTGTGGGTTTTGAATGATGAATTCGGGTAATTGGGGGTAGTTTGGGGCCAGGGTTTGTAGATTGGAGGATGAAATCGGACTGATGATTTTCAGAAATGAAAATTTGGAGTATTTTAGATTTGATCATGATCTAGGCTGAAAATTTGTGGTGATGGTGTGAATGCTAGTTTCGGTTTGTAGCATGCTGCAGACCATTGTTGTATTACTGGGGCAGTGACCACAGATTATTACGTGACTCAGGAGGTTGCAGTTATGATGAAAAATGGAAAGAAGTTCAGAAGAAGATCAGGCTGTTATTACGTGATTGTGGATCGCATTGGTTTAGTCTTCGCTCATATATTGAAACCTAAAGACTTTGTGCAGGTATAATACGAAGTTTGAAGCATTTTTAGCTAGTGTTAAGATACACGCCTTATCCTAATAATGCAATCGACACACATTCATTTGTACTTTGCTTTTTGAACTAACAAAATATTCTTCTTGACTGGCTATCCATGATGACGAGGACCAAGAACATCAATTTTCTGTCTTAGTTCGGTGAGGATATTTTGTTAAAATGTGTAATTTGTTGGCTTAATTGGCTACCAGTAAGATTATCACCATCAAAGCATCTTCTTTATTATAAGACTCATCTTGCAGACTTTGTTTTAAATGTCCTTGTTGTTGTTGTAATCATATGTTGAATTTGTTTCAGGCATGATAATGTAAACGTTTTATTTAGGGGTTTCATAAAAGTAAGATTAGGCATGGCGTTCAGAATATATCGAAGTGTATAAATGCATCAATGGAAAGCTGTGAGAGCAATGGATGATAACATTGTAGGAATACATATGATAGTAAACACAAAGGAAGATCACTCTTAAAACATATTCAATGCATTGATCAGAGAAAGAGAAGAACTTTCTGAATCCTCAATGGTGTTATTTGATTGAGGGAGCATATTAGGTGGATTTTTTCTGTTGACCCTGTATCAGTATGAGGTAAACTTATGCCAAATTAAGTTATAATGATAAAAATGGGAATTAGTTAATGCTAATTCATTTATCTACCCATCTGTGAGCTAAGTTTGTGAGATTTAATTAATAGATTTAGGTTTTACTTCATTGAAACTCTCCTTCGCCCCAAAAATGGATGGCTTGGCTGTTGATTTGTTTGGCCAAAGACAGACTATTGTGTCCTGTTGTTGGGAATTGCTTTTGGCAGTATGATCAATGTTTATGGTTTTCTGTAGATGGTATTGTTCGTTTTAGTCTCTTATCTTAGAACAAGCGTACCTTTCTTGCTCCTCGGTGAAGTAAATTCTTAGAACTTTAATCATTTTATGGTGCTTGCAGTGGCATGTTGAGAATTCTTTTCGTTTAATTTTACCTATTTAGCATTAGTTATTAGGTTAAATAATAATAAATTCTTAGAAGTTTTACCACCTCATGGTGTTTGCTTTGGTATGTCAGGATTTCTTTATGTTTAATTTTCCTATTTATTAGTTATTATGTTAGATAATCATGCGTCTCTATGAGATCAAATTGATAGTGTATTCCCATGCAAACACATGGTTTAAACAGGTTGAAAATTCAGTTCTCTTTATCCACCACATTATTGCCTTTTCAAAATTAATGAGTACCAAATGTTATATTTGTTTATGTTGTTAATGATTTTTTTATTACGCGTAAGGCTTCCATTATTGACATCCTTGGCATGAAACCAATTTAACTTTCTTATTTATTAGTCTCCTTTCTCAACCTTGTTTAGCATCGAGATGAAATTTATATCATATATTATATTGTATGACTTTGCCTGTCTAGCTATTGATGTCTAGTTGCTGACAGTATGATCAAACTGTTGATAGTCAAGACTCTTGGTCTTTGGTTGCTGATTGTTTGGTGTCAAGCATTGGAGGAAGATACAAGCCTTTTTAAGTAAACTGTTCATGCACTTGTATGTTTATTATAGCTCAAATTGTGTATATATACTCTTTTCTTCAGGGCAAGTTCTGTTCTATTTGGTCCTTTTGAACTCACAGCATCTGCTGTCCGCATTGCCTTTATTGTGATTTTCTGTCTTTGTAAAGTTTGTTATCGTTTAATATGCTCTATGCTATGATTTGAAACTTTTATCTATTTTTGCGTATTAACAGCTAATGAGTATTAATTATTGTGTCTAAAATATTAATCCAGGGCTACAATTGATGATGGTACTAGTGACTACTAAATTTCCATTAACACCTAAGGATGTAATAATCGCTATTTTGGCAAATTTTTCTAATGTTTTGGTTTAATATATTGCGAGAATTATTGTTCCTTATAAGCAAGATGTTTGCTTATGAAGTTCGCCTTTTCATTTCATTATTTTCTGTGATATAAAATCTTATGTGATGATATTGAAAATCTTGACTAGATTGACTAAACTACTATTAAATCCGCATAAGTTATTACGTTGCTGATTTGGTGGAGGGCAATTGATTTGGAAAAGATGATTTTGCTCGCTGTTTATTCGAAAAAGCATAAAGGGACAGCATTAATGAAACAGACCCACCTTACAACGAGGCTGTGTCTCTATTTATACCTACTATATCGTCTAAGAGTTTTTGAATCCCTAGCCCCCAAAGTGCAGAGAGCCTTTGTAATCTTTGTCCGTGGCAGATATGAGGAAAGTTGAAGAGGAAAATGCAGTTTCAGAGAATCGTCTGAGAGTTTTCGAATCCCTAGCCCCCAAAGTGCAGAGAGCCTTTGTAATCTTTGTCCGTGGCAGATATGAGGAAAGTTGAAGAGGAAAATGCAGTTTCAGAGAAACGTAAGCTGGACCTGCCAGGTTTTATTCATGGAACTTTTGGTCAGACAGATGAAACTAAAGAGGCTGAATCTGAATCCAGCAAGAGGCAAAAACTTGAAATGAGTTCGGAGAATGAAATAAACGTTGGTCGTTTTCACATAAGCGGAAAAAAAGAGGAGGCAAAAGAAGGGATTGTGGATTTCAAGGCAGATGAAGAAGATTGCAAAGAGAAGCATGTGATGGTTGAAGCTGAAACTGCTGGAAGAGGAACAAGGTATTCCGCTGCTGAGAAAGGCAAGACAATACTGATTGAGGAATCTGAGGAGTCGTCCTATGATGACGAGGATTACACCAGCGAAGATGACGACTCAAGTGAGGATTCTGACAGTGATTCGTCTAATGGCCTTGACAGTGGCTCTGAGGATATTCCATTTTGATGGGTTAACTAAATTCCCATCTTCCAGTACAACATTGAAAGAATAAAATGTGATGTGAATTGTGAACTAAAATATTATGGGCTTTTGTTATTTTGAACTGAATTTCTTGTTTATCATTGCCTTGTATGCTTGTTCAAATCTGTTCTGTGTTTTCTCATTAGTGATTCCTGTTGTTTATGAGGCTTAATTTCTATCTTTGCAACTAGAAAGTTCGAAATGGTTAGTTATTAACTGTACCTACCCTGATTAGATATGTGAATTTAGGAAGTCCAATAAGGTCCCTTTAGGAAATGGGCAAGATATACCATGCAATCTTGTTTATTTAACCAGTGGGAGTATGATCTTGTTTCAAAATTATGTGGTCTTTGCAGTCATTTGCTTGTTTTATGTAGCAATCTAATTTTCTGTTTTATTTCATGGATCTATCCAAATCCAGTCATTGAGACATGCCTTGGTTGCTGTATGTTGTTGTCTGCTCTTTAAAGTGCAATTTTTAATCTCGACTGTGGCTTCACTTAGACATGGTTTGGAAATCCCATCGTCCATGTCGTCGTGGCATGTGTGTTTCCAGCAATATCTTGTATCCTTGTTCATCATCTATACATGTGGTTTTGTATGGTTTGATTAATACTATGCATATTGAGTTTGTTACAAAAGAGCTTATCTCATAATTTGCACGTCTCTACTCCCGTGTGCATGTACCTCCTAACTGTTTAGCCTATTACCAACATTCATACTCGTCTCAGGCTTACTTTTTGGTCGTTTCGATTTGTCGCGATTGTATATCACGTCAATGTCTAGATCAATGTGTTGAACAAGAATTATTCATTTGTGAGTGTGATAGATATTATTACTATGTGTAGTAGTCTGAAACCATTTTCCGTATTTATTGTTAACTTGTATTACTTGAACTGTTTCTGATATTACTTGACTTTTTTAAAGAGTTATGCATCTCATTGAAGGAAAAATGCTTGAGAATAGATGCAATACATACAAGAAAGAATATGAGGTGCAACATCGACCTCCATTATTTGACTTGATGATACAGTGGTGAGTGGTGACAGTTGCCAGGCTGATCGAAATTGTATGTAGATAATTATTAGCATGATATAAAAGGTTAGCATAGTTGGACAACAGCATGGGAAACATGTATGAGAGAAAGTAGTCTAGTTATTATCCTTACAGGACTGTTATGTTATGTGGTCAAAGACTGGAATACTCTCTTCATGATTTTGAAGTTTGCTAGAGGTATCTTTGATCTTTTACTTGTCATTCAATTGAAGTGCGAGTTTCCTGAAATTGTCATTCAGTTGAAGTGTGAGTTTCCTGAAATTATTGTTGAGCTATTATGTTGATTGAAAGCAAGCATAAACGATTAGCCTATTTCATTAAACCAATGGGAAATATGTTCAATTTATACCACCCTCTTGCATGTCAACCAGTTTGATGATGCAAGTGATTTAATTTATGTGAGATAAACTATAGTGAATAATTCTTGCACTTCCCTATAAATTGTTGATTCCTCATCTGTGTGTTGTTGAATTACTCTCGAAATTTTCTGAATAATATCTTCAGTTCTCTAAACAAATCATGTTACTTTCTTACCTAATAAGATAATTTGTATCTGTGGGTCTGATACTTTCCTTTGACTTGTTGAGAAATCTTTATATTATTTAATTTTCGATATTGATTTTTATCGTGTACCTGTATAACGAGTCAATGTTGGACATAGCAGGCAGATGTCACTGGCCTATTCCACGAGTTTGTGATGGATTCTACAGCTGTTGCTGATTTTGGTTCATCTCATAATCTGTGAGCCTTTCTGCGGTACGTCTATCTATTGTGTCATCATGCTTAGAGTGCAACTAAGGGATATTTGCATTGTGATTGTGATTTTGGCTTTTTAGGCTTTGATTTATTTGCGTTGATTGGCATATCTGCTGTTTGTACATCACTTATTCTCATATTGAAAATGTATTTTGTTCTGTATTTGAGGTGATTTTTGTTGGTACATTTCTGGTGTTTTGCCCTTTTTTGTTTGTCTTTTAGGTAGGACGTCCTCTTGTATGAGATTCTGAAATCTGCGATATAGGAATGGATTTTTTTTGTTGTTTTTGTTAATGACCAAGAATCCTCACACTCTATTTGGTGTATTGAATCCTGCATCTGGTTCATTCCACTGGATGTACTATCATCTCCAACAATCTTCACCCTATTTGGTTTATTGAATCCTGCATCGGGTTCATTCCGCTGATGTAGGATCAACTTGTGCTCGTATAAAACTTATACATACATACTTGTGGGTGCGGGTTGGTTGCTGACTCGTATATCCAGTGGAGTGGTCGAATGTAGGGTGAGATACATGACTATGGCCATTTATTTGCAGTTGTAGAGGGCATGAGATGTATTTTGGTGTTATATTTTCTGCATTACCTTTTGGATGATTGACAAATGATGCGAATATTCTGAATCTGTCCCTAGAATTTATTTATCAAATTAAGACTTAAATTTAATATTATCCCTATATGTTACTCATCCAATGAAATGACGGGAACATTACACCAAAATATTGTTGATGTGACAAAGTAGAGTTGTTGGTAGAGATGTTGATACGGGCCGAGTTTGCAGGACCAGCATGTTAAACCCTGAAAAATAGAGTGGGATCACAATAGTAGTGGCCCGTTTAAAAGAATAGGATACACACAGTTAATTGGTTTCCATCTAATGAAATCTCATCCCATCAAGCAAACGATGCCTATTGATAATTATGTGTGACAATAATTCTCTTATGGTATGCATGACATTTTACAATTCAATTATTCTGTTTTCTTTTTATTAATGTTTGTTTAAATTTACTAAGTTCCACTTAGATAAGCTTGTATTTTGTGCGTTACAAATTCTACTATAGGAATAATAATTCAATTTTTTATTTTTTTTATTTTTCTCTACATTAGGTGCAAGGGCAATATATTAGTAACATATGAAAGATTATAATTTCAATTACATTCTTACAATTTCTAAATGTGCATAAAACTGTGGCTGATTATTATCTTAGTGGGATAGAGGAAGTGTGTAATTATGAGGTGTACATTAGTCATGTTAAATGGGTCAATAATCACCTTTATTAAAATATTATCACTGTCTCACGTGAGTCTTCTGTGAGACAGTCTCATATAAGTTTTTGTCTTTGGATAATGCTTACGTGTTTTGGCACCATGTGTTCAGATCCTATGACTTCATAAAGTTGTATTCCTCTCGTCCCGCCCAAATAGCACAATTTTACTATATTGAGCGTTTCGTTCAAATTGTACTATTTTCCTCATTTAGTAAAAAATGTCCCCCAATGGCCCACCACTACCCATCACATCTATCTAATACACATATCCACTTTACATAAAATAATAATACTCCTTAATCTACGTGTAAAAAGTAAATGGTGCTGTTTGACCGTGACGGAGGGAATACATTTTAGTTTCGTACCCTATAATACAAGAATTTATACCATTCAATTTTTTGGAAAAGATGAATTTTTTTTTTATTTAAACATATACTTTCTCCAGCCTACTCTTTAATCTACGCATGAAAAACAAACACAAACGATTATCTTTTAAATTGGTAGAGGGAGTATTATTTATATTTCAAATAACTTTTTCATTGAAGTAGTAGTATTCTTATGAACTAAATGTTAAGACTTTTGCGATTGCTTAGAAAATTGAACAACTCGAATTATATTCTTACGTCCAAAAAGCTCTATTTACAGTGTTTTGAAATAATAGCAGTGGAACTTCTTGTTTATATAGAAACTAATTTAAGCCAATCAAAGTGAATTTTCCATTAATTAATTAGCTAGAGTGATTTGGTATTTGACATTGACATAAATTAGAAAATAGTGTACATATATAACTTCTATTATTATGTAATAAAGGTTCGAAATCGAATGTTGTCTGTATAGTTGATCTTTATTATTAGATATTGCTATTCACATTTGTGAGATTAAAATAAAATAAATTAAATTAAATTATAAAAATTACTCTTTGTATTCTAAATTTTATCTATAAATTTTGGGTGTATTGCATGTATTTATAAATGACCCATAATTATTTTATTAAATATTTAAAAATATTAGAAATATGAGTAATGATGTTGCATTCTCTATTTGTGTATAAATAAAAACATGCATAATTTAAATAAAATTTACACCATATTTTAAAAAATATTCTAAATTGTTGGCCAAGAACTTATTATAAATGTATAAAAAAAAATTTAGTCTTCTGTAAATTAGATTTAGGGTGAAAATTATGTGTTCCCCTACTGAATTTACACATGTTTGTCATACAATAGTATATTAATTATTTTTATCGGTAAATGTTAGTTATTAGTAGATAGTAAAATAGTATCATAGATTGTGAAACGATAACATATTTATGAGTCTTACTAGGGTGCACCTAGGGATGGCAACGGGTAGGGTACCCGTTTATTTTGAGTACCCGTACCCGTCTCATTCCCGTTTATTAATATCTGCAGGTACCCGTACCCGTTTAGTATTCATTTATTTATATATATTTATATTTTTTTATTATTTAAATAAATATAATAATAAAAATTTCATTATTATTAATTAAGTATAAAATAAATATAATATAAATTCTATTATTTTAAATATATATTTAATAAAAATGATTAAATAAAATTTATAACTATTAATTAAATATATAAAATATTTTATAATATTATAAATTATATAATATATACTAAATTTTATAAAAAAATATATATAATCGGGTTATCCGCGGGTTTTGAGGCATTACCCGTACCCGTCCCAAACCCTAATGGTATTTTTTACAACTATCCGTATCCGTCCCAAACCCGTTTACAACTACCCGTACCTTACTCATTAGGGTTCGGGTAGATCGATGATGATAGTGAAAATAAGCGTGTTTGATTGTCCAATTTTAACACCTTATTGATGAGAATTGTTGTTATATATTAGCACAAGAGTCTTATATTCATTATATTTGAGAAAAATGTGCACTTGAGGTGTTTTGTTGTGTTTTAGGTGGAAAAAAGGATCAAAAGTGTCAAGTTGGAGAAAATGTGCAATTTGTGCAAGGATGCTCTGAAACACACGTCAAACTTGTGTAATTTTATGTGTTTGTGTGGAGCTTTGAATTAGAAGTGTGATAAATGATTGGAAAGCCACAGAAGAGCAGGTCGTTTTGGCGTAAAGAACACCCCAATCGGATTCCAAACGAGAGAGTTATGATCAAAATGGTGACGTCGCGCAAGCTATGTCGAGCAGAACGGATATTCCACTTTACATGACTTGTTACAAATTCAAATGTTAGATTTTTTGTGAGTTCTTTATATGGATAGAAAGCCAAGGAAGAGAGGATCGCGTGAGCGTAAGAATCACTTAAATAGGAGTTTTGAAGAAGAAGTTATGCTCAAAATCGTGAAGTCGCATCTGCCATCGAGAATTTTCGAATTTGTGCGTGTTTTTACACCACTCAGTGTGTGTCGCGTGTTTTATATCCCATTGCATGTATTTTCGTGTTTTCTAAGAAAAAGTCCATCCAAGGTCCATAAGGAGAGCTCACAAGTATAAAAGGGGATGTAGATCACATCATTATTCATTAGAATAGAGATTAGTCATATTGAATTGGATTAGAGAGAGGCCACAACAATACTACACCCCACAAGGGGAGATCACCCCCAACCATCATCCACATCCTTTCCTCTATCCATCCATCACTTTGAAGATTCGTCTGTGGAATCAAGAGGAGAACCAATAGGAGGATTCAAGACGGAGAAGGACGCGACGACTCCCAAATCTAGAGTTTATTTCGTTTTCTAATTTATCTTGTAATTTTTCAGACATCCGGGTAAGATCTATCTAACACCCATGATTGTTCTTCGTAATATTATGGGCTAGAGCCTTTTTGGTAAAATTAGGGGTGTGAAAGTTTTTACGAATTAATTGAACTTTCGTGTGTAAACTTCGTACAACACTACTTGTGGATATATGATTGTACTTTCTTAATCCATTTTCACGGTCGTTTTGTGCATCTTCAATTGGTATATAGAGTCTGAATATATATCTTGGTTGTAGATTGAGTGCGTTCACAGTTGAACATGATTCCATGTTATGATTCTAAGTGAAGGGACTCCGAAATTTCATTAGAACTATCATATATGAATACTTATTAATTGAATTGAATTCAGATTATTAAGTAGGAAAAAGAGAATAATTTTATAGTACCTATAAATGGAGATCCTATTGGGTTAGAGTACCAATTGACCAGAGAAATAATTGATACTGATAGTACCTAGAAAGGGGGTGGAATTATATAAGGTCTGGGGTTAAAGCTTTCTTTTAATGAATGCAGCTACTCGGCTAACTAAGCCCTTTGCCGATCTAAGATGGGAAGAGATTGCCTAGAAAATCATAGAGGGGCTGAAAGCTCATTCCATGGCCTTTTGCTCTAGCTTAAACTTACGTAAGATAGAAGAATGTTTCGGAGAGTCGGGACTCAGTTTCGGAGGGCCACTCTTACAAACTTGGGATATTGCCTCAAGCCTAAACCTTTCGGAGCCTCATCAACAAGGGAAAGGATTGTCGTAGATCAGGGGAATCAAACAAATCCCACGCCTCCTATTTGTTCAGGGCGGGCGGCGATCGCAGGGGCAGCTTTGGCCACAGGTTCTGTCAAGTTTGCAACAATGAAAACAATAGTTATGTACACGCCGAAGTCACTTCACTTTTTGTACTCATTTCGTCCTTTTTGGAGGTAGCAGAGTGGGCAGAAGAGAAGGAGGTCCTCATATGGAGTCGCACACAACGTTGAGCAGTGCGGGAGACTGAAACTGCGCAAAGAGTTAAGCAAACTTTACAACGTTATAAAGAGCTTGCAAGTCCAAGATCAGCTGTGCAAGAAAAGGAGTCAGCACATTTCCTAGCATAATTTCGGGATGCCTATTTGATTCAATTCCAAACATGGTTTTAACGGCCCTTCCAACTAGTCGGTGGGAGTTAGGGGACTGGTTGAATAAAAGACATATCCCTTCTTGATGGAACGATGGATGTTTGGAGCTCTTATTCCTCATAAAGAGGTCATTCCAAGCGTATCAAACAACAGGTCTTGCAGAGCCTTCGTTAGCTACACCGATTCTTACTGCCCTGCCACTCGCTTACCAATCGGCCGAAAAGAAGGAAGATTGAGATGCCTATATGACTCGAAGATAGGACTTCGGCTTTTTGGAGTCTTAGCCGGGGTCGATGGGTGAGCGAGCTATCCGTATTTAGTTCCCGTGTAAGAGACCCTCCGAGGTTATTCACACGTGTTACACGCATGTTTACCTGTGTATATAGAGTAGATATGCATGGTTTAGTGATGCGTCCATATTCCACAAGGCAGGGTCGGACATCAACACACGGAATGGAAATTAATGCTTGAAACTGGATTATCCTAGGGCTACCTATTCTCATACTTGATCCATTTTCGTATTCTTCGAGTGATATTTTATTTTATTTGTTATTTTAATTAATTGTTTATTTGCGCGACGTCACCATTTTGATCATAACTTTTTTGTTTGGAATCCGATTGGGGTGTTCTTTACGCCAAAACGACTCTTTCTTCTGTGGCTTTCCAATCATGTATCACACTTCTAATTCCAAGCTCCACACAAACACAGAAAAATTACACAAGTTGAACGTGCGTTTCAGAACATTCTTGCACAAATTGCACATTTTCTCAAACTTGGCACTTTTGATCATTTTTTCCACCTAAAACACAACAAAACACCTCAAGTGCACTTTTTTCTCAAATATAATGAATATAAGACTCTTGTGCTAATATATAACAATAATTCTCATCAATAAGGTGTTAAATTGGACAATCAAACACGCTTATTTTCACTCTTATCAACCGGATACCCGGAAATACCCGTCTCATTGCCATCCCTAGGTGTACCGGGTACACCGGTGCACCTGTAAGATCTAAACCATCAGTGTTATGTTCTTTAATCTCCACATTCAAATTTAAATTAGTAATTAATTTTATAAACTAAGTAATTACTATTATAACCTTCATTAAAGCTATAAACCTGGAGGTGCACCCCAGAATTACCTCATATTTATACGATTAATTAAACATAGAATTCTTAATGAAATTCAAAAGAAAAAACTAAAATAACAATATAAAATAAAATTTGAACAATTTCTCTGTTTATCCCATTCAGTGCTACTTCGATTTTTCTAATTTTTATTTTAAATGCATTCGACTTCTGAAGTTTTTAAATGTGAGAATTTGTGTATGGATATAACTTGGTAAATTGACTTTTTATTTATTATAATAATGTTATGGTTATAATTAATTAATAGTATAGGTTACAGTCCACGAAAAATGATCAGATTTTCTGTTCGATTTTAGTTTAGTTTTTTTACAAACTATCTTTAAAATGTTTATTCTATTTTTAATAAATTTTGTGTTGGAATTACCACACTATCCCAAACTAGAAATTTATAAAGTTAATAGCATGTGTATGCAATTTTAATATGTACTACCTCCTGCCGGTAACTGTTTGCTGTTTGCACGTGGACAATTATAAAGTCTTTATTTGCTTTTTGCACGTGAATTAAGAAGTATTATTATTATAGGTAAAGTGAGTGGTTGTATTAGAGGGAAGTGATGAGTCATATTGTGTACTTTTTTTACTAAATAGATAAAATTAATATCTTTGAAACGAACGTTAGAAATTGTGAAACGAATACCTTTGTTGGTAGCTAGTATATATAGGATAATAAGAAGAAGTTGGTGTGGGGGTTGGGTTGGTTATTCAAAAACGTTCACATGGAGGGCACAATTCTTATAAATGATGGCCTATGGATATGGCCTCAATCCATCATTATTATTATTGCTCATTAAAACATCACTTTTTTTGGATGCCTTTCTCTCTCAATAATGTTCTTGTAATCATATGCAAGTGGGGGCTTTTTTAATTGTACTATTATTATTGTTATTTCCTAAGTATTTTTATGCCTTAGTTTCACGTACCGTCGGCTTAATACAACATAATTCTTATAATATTGATGAGTATATATATACTGAATGAATAATATTAATTTTGAGGGTATAAGTTAAATTTTAAAAAAAGTTAACAGTATATGAATCTTAAGATAAAATAATATAGACTTGTTATCGTGAATTCTTGTATTGATTTTATGAATAATATTTATGTAATTTTTAATAAATATATTATTTTTTAATATTTTATTTTTCGTTAAAAATTATTAGAAAATTCACTAATAAACTGTATAAGTTTTTACACACGGTTATATAAATTTTATTAATAAATGTATATAATTTATGCAAAGACTTGTGTGAGACCGTCTCACGTAAGTCCTTACGTGAAACAGTCAGAGAGTGATAACTTTTATGAAGGAAAGTGATAATAAATTAATAAAAAGTGATAATATTTTATAGTGAATGTGATAATGATTTATAGCGAAAGAGATAACTATTTTAAAAAATAAAAAATAGTCTCACGTGAAACGGTCTCACGCAAGACCTACCCAATAATTTATGGATTCACCAATTTAAATTCATGCAATTATAATGAGAATTTGGCAATAGCATATGAAGTTATGAACTACAAATTACACATTGAATTATGATATAGCAGCTCAATGCAATCTTTTGTGGACTAACACCCTTATCCCCCTTCCTTTCACTTATGTTTCTCCTCCAACAATATTTATATTATATATGTAATAATTATTTATTTATATTTTGTAGTATGATATGTATCCAATTCATATTTCGAACTCATAATAATTTACAATAATTATATGCACTTATTATTCAATCGGTTGGAATAAATATATTATATATTTGAGACAATCTTGGGTACATTGCTATTATGGGTTGATGATTTTGTATAATTTATTTAAAATTAATTTCATGCCAGACAAGTTTTGCCAGCCCACAATCCTCCCACTCACTTTCTCCTCCTTTAAATTAAAAAAATAATAAAGTGTTTATGTACCCATAATTTAATTTTGTTTTACTATATAGTAGAACAATATTCAAGAGTTTTATTCGTGTAGACTTTAAACTCTTATCAGCTGTTTACACGTGTATAATTATGGCATCAAATTCATATAATTACCACCAAAGTTTCAAATGAGTTGACAATTTTGCCAACTTGTTATATATCAATTTATATTCATATTTCAACTCTATAAATTACAAAAACACTAGTTAATTGAGTTGGTTTTCTAGGCTGTCACGCTAATTTACGTAACATTATTTTTTTGTTTGCATATGTGCCAAATACTAGTATCTTGTATTATTGGAAGTATGTAATTAATTAAGAAACTAAACTTTTAAAAAGAAACAACGATATTGGCTATTGAAGTAATCTTATAGGCCTTCTTTTTTAATACTATCTTGTATCATTAGAAGTTTGGAATTTAAAAATAAAACTTTTTAAAAAGATATAACGATATTGGCTATTGAAGTAATCTTATAGGGCTTTTTCATTTTTAGAATTATGTTATTTATTATTTATTTTAATTGGAGTTTAATAAAATTTAATTGTATAAATTACATATACCTTTTTTTATACTTACTAAATTTACACATTTATTTGATACTCCATATAAAATTTACTATACTTAATTCCAAAAACAAATATAAATTAATACTGTTCATAAAATTTACTAAATTCAACTAATCTTAATTTTAATTTTTTGTTCTTATGTAAACCTAAAACAGACTTCAACATGAATTACATTTTGTTATTTTATCTTTTGTTGTAATTTGTTGAATAAATTACACAATATAGACAATCAATAAAAAAATATCAACTTGAAAAAAAAATTATATTTTTCTCAATGTAAATAATACTCCCTTCGTCCAGCCCAAATAACACCATTTATTATATTGGACGTTCCATTCAAATTGTACAATTTTCCTTTTTTAATAAAAAGGATCCACCAATAGCTCAACATTACTCATCACATCTCTCTAATACACCTATCTACTTTACATAAAATAATAATACTCTTTAATTTACGTGATGGAAAAAATACTTATTTAAAGATGTAATATAAAAACGTAATGATTGTTAAAATAGGGATAGTATAGTATATTTATTTCACTTTTTTTAGGAGATGGATTTTGAATCTTGTTGTTCACTGGTTCAATGTTCAAGGTGAAATTTTTATTTTGTTTTTTAATTTTAAAAACTGACAATTAAAAAATTTTGTGAAACCGATTTTATGTAAATATTTATGATTTTTTACCACGATTCAACAATTTCTAATTCTTGAAAATTAATACGATACTTCTTTTTATAAAAAAAAATTGAAAATTTCGAAAACAAAAGCAGTGATCACCAAATTTCCGTGCAATAAAACCAAAAAAAAATAAAAATAAAAAGAGGCACAAAATAATTATCTTCGAAACCATAAGAAAAAGCAAGAAATGTTGTACACGCGCGAGAGTAGAGAAATTCAAAACACTCGCGCAAAGTCAGGCGTCATTGGTGAATGGTGCGAAGATGTCCCCACAGCGCGTGGGGAACCCACAACCTTATCGACACGGTGGCATTTCAGTAAATTCACAAGAGGATACCCCAATTCCGTGAAGACGTTTTTTTGGCAGACCTGATTGCACATCGAAGTAAGAGAAAAAGACACACATGCCCTTGGACGGTCAACATTCCTTCCTTGATCGATAACAGCCGTTGGATCGTTTAACCTTAGTCAAACTTCAACTATGCTGGGTTACTGTAGGGTCGATTTCTCTCTCTCTCTCTCTCTCTCTCCGTCTTTTCTCTGATGATGATGAGATGAGTATGTTTCAGCTTTAACATGACTGAATGGGGGTGAGAGAGAGAGAGAGCGGATACACACATATAGATATAGAGAGAGAAAGAGAGAGAGAGAGAGAGAGAGAGAGATGAGCTAAAGATTTTTTGGTTCATATTCCTCCTTCTCTCTGATGGTTGATATCCATTACTTGCTGGATTTTTTCTTATCTTATCATCTAGCTGTATGGATTCGCATATGATTTGGTTCTTATTATTGTAGTGGAACATATGGAGTTTATTTTTTCGGATCTGGGAATTTCAGTTCGATTTGGTTTTGAAGATCTTAATCTAGTGTTTCTTCTGTATTTTTTTTCTTCTCTTTTTCTGTTCAACTTAGTAATCATCACCTTTTGATTTTTGGATGATGATGGTGATGACTGAGCTCCGAATAATCTTTCCTTCTTCCATTATCCAATAGCATTTCAACGGTGTTATTTTGGCTCTAGAAGCAGTTCTTCAAATCTCCCAAATTTCTCTCCCCTTTTTCAGATCTGTTCTGAAAGTCAAACTGTAGTTTTAATTGAGAGTTTTTGGCAAAAATTCAGATCTATCTCATCTAGATCTAGCTAAAAAGCAAAGCTTTTTTTTTCTTCATCTGTTTCTACAAAATCCAGAGCTTTCTCTTCTCGATTGAAAAGTCATCGACTGGAGGGTTAGGTGATTTTAAAATAAAATGTGTTTATTTCAGTGTATGATGAATTACTTCCCGGAGGAAGTACTCGAACACGTGTTCGACTTCCTCACGTCGCATCGAGATCGGAATGCGGTGTCGCTGGTCTGCAAATCGTGGTACAGCGTCGAGCGATTTAGCCGTGAAAAGGTGTTCATCGGGAACTGCTACGCCGTGGATCCTGAGCGGTTGATTGCTCGATTTCCTAGGTTTAGGTCCTTAACTCTCAAAGGGAAACCGCATTTCGCGGATTTTAATTTGGTGCCACATGATTGGGGAGGACACGTTTATCCTTGGATCGTGGCGATGGCGAAGAGTGGAATAAATCTGGAGGAGCTGAGGTTGAAGAGGATGGTGGTTTCAGATGAGAGCCTGGAGCTTCTTGCCAAGTCGTTTCCGAATTTCAAATCCTTGGTTTTGGTTAGCTGTGAAGGGTTCACTACTGATGGCCTTGCTGCCATTGCATCTAATTGCAGGTTTTAATCATTCTTTGATTTATGTGTTAGCTCATCTTGTCTTTTGGTAGTATTCTCTGAAGACTAGTCAATCTTGTGCATTGAGAAATAGCTTGGTGTTAAGTTTAAGTTGGATCAAATTTGCTTGCTCATTTTAGACATTCCATCTTGAATTGTTTTTAGGTTGCTTTTTTATGTGGAAAGTTTTCATCTTTTTCCAATTTTACAGTAGGATTTGAAGGGATTTTGTGCTTGATAATTGTTATTAGTTTTAACATGTTTACTGATACAAAGTTTTTTTGCTTGAAGGTCCTGCTTGATAATTGTTATTAGAAAATTAAATTGCTTATTACTTTATGTTTATATTATAGTTTATGCAAATGTTTTTTGTGCATTTGAAATGCTCATCTCCATGCAGTAGTTATGAATGATGTTCAATTGAGTGGTTTTATGTAGAGATTAAGTGGATGGCATAAGACCTTAAGACTATTGTTTGTGGTGAATCTTTATAATATTTTCTTGAAAATTATACTATCTCTAATGGTGGATTTGGAACAGGTTTCTTAGAGAGCTCGACTTGCAGGAGAATGAGGTTGATGATCGCAAGGGGCAGTGGCTCAGCTGTTTTCCTGAAAGCTGCACCTCTCTGGTCTCTTTGAATTTTGCATGCCTTAAAGGAGAGGTCAATGTAGCAGCTCTAGAGAGGCTGGTTTCTAGATGTCGTAACCTTAGGAGCCTAAGAGTCAATCATACGGTGCCTATGGACGCACTCCAGAAGATTCTGGTGCAAGCCCCTCAATTGAATGACCTGGGTCCTGGATCGTTTGTGAATGATCCAGACTCCGAGACTTACAGCAAACTGAAAAATGTAATGAAGAAGTGCACTTCTGTTAGAAGTTTGTCAGGATTTCTTGATGTCAACAGCCGTTGTTTACCTGCTGTTTATCCAATCTGTTCAAATTTGACGACTTTGAACTTAAGCTATGCCCCAGGAATCTACAGCAATGAACTGATAAAGCTAATCTGTCACTGCAAGAAGTTGGAGAAATTATGGGTTTGTTTTGTTATCAATCTTAATTCTTGTACTATAACTACTAAATTTTTTGTGTTAATCAATTAACCAAAGGTTCGAATGGTTGCAGATTTTAGATACTATAGGGGATAAAGGGCTTCGTGTTGTTGCCTCCACATGCAAAGAATTGCAGGAGTTGAGAGTGTTCCCTTCTGATCTGTATGGTGTGGGTAATGCTGCTGTAACTGAGGAAGGGCTCGTCGCTATATCAGCTGGATGCCCCAAGCTGAACTCACTGCTGTATTTTTGTCAGCAGATGACCAATGCTGCCCTTATTACTGTAGCAAAGAACTGCCCTAACTTCATTCGTTTCCGATTGTGCACTCTTAACCCAATTGTACCAGATGCAGTGACCAACCTACCGCTTGATGAAGGTTTTGGGGCGATTGTCCAATCATGCAAGGGTCTGAAACGGTTATCAGTCTCGGGTCTTCTCACAGATCAGGTTTTCCTTTATATAGGGATGTATGCTGAGCAGCTAGAAATGCTTTCTATTGCCTTTGCTGGGGATAGTGACAAAGGAATGGTCTATGTGCTGAATGGGTGCAAGAAATTGAAAAAGCTCGAAATCAGAGATAGCCCGTTTGGCAATGCGGCACTTCTAACGGACATAGGGAAGTATGAGACAATGCGATCCCTTTGGATGTCGTCCTGTGAAGTAACCTACGGAGCATGCAAGACTCTTGCTGAGAAGATGCCGAGACTCAATGTGGAGATCATAAATGAAGGTGAGATGATCGAGGGGAGCCCCAATGATACACATAGAGTTGAAAAGATTTACCTGTATCGGACGCTCGTCGGACCTCGCAAAGATGCACCTGATTTTGTTTGGACTTTGTAGATGTGTTCCTGCGTCCATTTATTGCAATCATGCATATTTTTCCTTGTATTATGTTAGCCATAGGGTATTTTAGACCAGGTCTATTTATGAATTTCTAGTTTTATGATGGTTTATTGTTAAATATTGAGGTGGCTTATTGATTCAAATGTTGACCTGTATAATGCTTTTGTTAATATAGACTACTGTTCTTCACCTCTGTTTTTTAGCATTATATTGTCTTCTTTTTAAAGTTAATTTATTGGTTTGAAATCAATATTTTTAGGTATTCGAGTATTACTCATACGCCTTGGTGGTTGATTTCATCTAAGAAAAGAAAGTAGTAGAGATTGATCAGCATACAATGCTTAACAAACGGGCACAAGATTATAGAATTCAACAGATCAACATTGTACAAGGATATTTGTTTGAAGAACATTTAAAGTCTCACACTTAAATACATATTAAGTATTAACCCTCTATCTTGATGCTGTTCTGCAGAAAAGAACAGTGCCAGAAGACATTGTGTAGATATAAAACAATATATCCAAGAGAGACAGAAAACCGGATCAAGACGACCCAATCATCCATAATGTGTCGAGCACAAGAGCGCATCAGAAGCAGCATTCTTCCAATAAACAACAACAACAAAGGGCAGCTAAACTGCAGATGGAAAAAAAAACCCTTCACAGTTATTATTCCTTCGTACAAAATGTAAAGAAAATTAAGAGCGCGCACACACGACACACCCCATTCAATAACAACTATAACATGCAGTACAATACTACAATAAAACGTTTACTAGAAGTGGCCGATCAAATCATACAAGCAGAGAGGGATTTAGAAACATACTCCTTCCATCCATAAAAATTGGATGTCAGTTTGGCCTCGAGTTAAGGAAAATTGTGTATGTTAATGTAAAAAAGTATTAAATGTGAGTGGGTACGAATTTTAATAAGGAATAGAGGAGTTTCAAAAAGGGTATCTATCTAATTTTGATAGATGAAAAGTGTGATCAATTTTAGTTGATTGAGGGGTTGTAACTCACCAAATCCTCCTTCCAACAATGTTGAAACAGAAACAATGTTATAACCATTGACATATATCCCATCAAAACTCAGTGGTTGTCTGTTAAAAGTATCTAGAATTAAAGCTCAGAACACTAACAGCAATATAACAAGAAAACTCTGATGAAAACCGATTAAAGCTTCTTCCATCAAAGCTCTGATGAACATTTTAGGCTATGAATGTATAAGTTTTAGGCAAAAGCTCCTGCACCCCGGGGACACACCGTGTCCCCATGTAAACACAACCCTCCACTTCCTATTTTATTTACACATATGTATTGCTAGGGGTTTATAATTGTAAAGGTGCACGGTGTCCCCGAAGGCACAAGAATATCACTCAAAGTTTTATGTAGGTTTTTTAAATCAGGAAGAGTAACAATCTACATTTATTTTGGGTGGAACTTTGAATTATGTATAAGAGAGCATTAATTGATGTAAAAAAGTAACGAAAGGGGGCTTAAGAGAGTACTTAATAGACTTTGTATGTACATACCTCTGTTTTTAACAAATAGGACTTAGGTTTTTAATATATTTTGCCATTATCTTTCTATCTTTCGCACATCAAATGAACACACCAATTTTCAAACCCCAGAATTTCAACCCAATATAAAGGGTATATAAGTCTATTATACTTCACAAAAAACAAGAAAGAAACCTCGGCAGATTAAAAAGGGGAAAATAAGATAAGCATACCAGCCTCGTAAAAAGGAAGAACAACCAGAATCACCCTCACAATGGTGATGATCGCAATGGTAAACCTGTGGTGGTGGTGGAGGTGGCGGCGGATATCCGTATCCTTGATTGAAATATCCTTGATATCCACCAGGTTGCGACGGCGGTGGGTATGGGTAGCCCGACGGCGGAGGAGGTGGATACGGATAAGCCTCTTGCGGTGGTTGTGGTGGCGCAGAAGGGTACCCCGCCGGTGGAGGGTACACCGAACCATACCCTACGAAATCGAACAACAAATCTCAGCGCAATCGATCGGAAAACACAATTTCTACGCATACAAAATGAAATTAACACAAAATTGAGGAAATTCCGAATGATCCAGCTTGATCGAGTACTAGAAATTAGACCTGGAGGAGGGTAGTATTCATGGGGCACCTTTTCGTAACTCATTCTTCCACTTCTCTCGATTCCCGATCAAAATTGTGGAAGAAGAAGAGGAAGAATTACCAGACGATAGATTGCAGTTTTGAATCTTTTGACCAATTAAATGAAATAAAAAAATTGAATTCAATAAAAATTTGGGCCAGCCCGTTTCTATTATGTAATAATCCACTCTACTGGACAATATACTTTTTGGGCTAAGTAAAAATCAATGGTCCGTTTAGAATAAAGAAATGTAAGAGAGAAATAAATTAGTTGATAAGGTAAAGAGGTAGGTGAGAATGAAGAAAGAGAGAAAATATCAATTTTGATCATGTATTTTTTACGAAATTCAATTTTAATCATATAACTTTTAGTATTTTCAATTTTAGTCCTTTTAGTTTTAATTTTGGTCCTATAACTTTTAAAATTTCAATTTTAGTCCTATAAATTTAAAATTTAATCATGTATTTTTTTTAATTTTCAAAATTAGTCCTATTATAAATTATATCATATTTCAAAAGATACAGGACTAATTTTGATAATTTATCATCAAAGATACAGGACTAAATTTGAAAGTTATATGACCAAAATTGAAACTAAAAGAACTAAAATTGAAAATAACAAAAGTTATAGAACTAAAATTGAATTTTAAAAAAAATATGATACCAAAATTGATATTTCTCCTAAGAAAGACTTGTTGAATACTATTTATTTCTAGAAGACCATAAATTAAAGTTGCGTTCTTCCCCAAACATCACACGTCGAAGCAATCTTAATATCTTTATTAATAATCCATGTTCATGAACCAGTCAGATTTCCATTCATGTATATAAAAACATTACTAATCAAAATCCACATTTCCAAAATCCATCAACAATGAGCAACTATCCTGACATTTCATCCTCCACATCACCACCACCGCCACCGTATGGCCAAGAAATAAACATGAACCACCATGCCACCGGAAAAATGGGGGACCAACGTGATGGGAACACCAGCGGTGCAGTCTTGCCACCCGAATAACCAAAAAGCTGCCCTATGGGGCTTCGCAGATCAAAAAGACTATCAGAACCACCATCAACCCTACGTCCAGTACACCCCCCCGTCGATCGCACTTCCGCCACTACCTCATTCGACTCCGTCCTCCAGAAATTCAACTCGTGGAGCGCCAAGGCCGAGTCCACTGCCCACAACATCTGGCACAACCGTACGTATCTCTATCTCTATATCTATATTGCAATTTGCAAACTGTGATTCATTTATATTCTCGACGAATACGATCTCCAGTTAAGACGGGATCGTCGGTTTCTGAAGCTGCAGGTGAACCTGAGGGCGAAAACAATAACAGGAGGTGGATTCGAGGCTCTTTACAAACATACCTTCTCGACGTATCCAAATGAAACGCTCAAGAAAACATTTGCTTGTTACTTGTCCACGTCCACCGGTCCAGTCGCCGGAACCCTCTACCTATCCAACGTCCATGTGGCGTTTTGCAGTGATCGTCCTTTATACTTCTTTGAACCCTCCGGACAACAAACTTGGAGGTATTACAAGGTATATACATTAATTAAAGCATTCATCATGATTGATCTCTGAAATGAAATTAATGGTGCAGATTCTGATACCTTTGGCCATGATTGGGAGCACTAATCCAGTGGTGATGAGAGAGAATCCCAAGGAGAGATACATACAGTTGGTTTCGACGGATGGCCATGATTTCTGGTTCATGGGGTTCGTTAATTACGACAAAGCCTAGAATAACCTGTTTGACAGCATTTCCAGTTTCGCAGCCGCTGGAATTCCGGTGCCTCGACGGCCTGTTTCCGGCGAACCCAGCTCAACTCCGGTGCCCCATAATAAGTTTGGATGATGTTACATTACTTAATTTCATTTCTTTTATCTGTAATATTGCTTGTCACAGTTACAGTAACAAAGATGAATATATACGATTTGAGATTTGTTTTCGTTTCATCCAACACTTGGCATGCAATTCTGACCAAGACTTCACACATTAATGAAAAAATTATAGACTAATAAAAAGAGTATCCAAAAAATGACAATGGTGGTTCATTACATTCGTCTAGGATACTTGTAATAGAACATATTACACCATGTATAACAAGAAATCCCAATTGGTTAAATAGTTGTTTATGGCAGTGAGATGGTTTGCAGAATGAAATTGAAGAAACAGTTGGGTATGATTCATAGATACAAGTGCTTCCCACGCAATCGACAGTTCGTTCAGTTAAGGTTGTAAGAATATAGGAGCATAGTTCAGATTGATCAATAATCAGAGGTCGACAAAAGTACAAATTATAGAACATTTATGGATAGCCAATGAAAATATGATCAAAAGGGGCCGATGGACTACCAAGCTAACTCAGGTCTAATGTCTAGTGTTCAGCTCATTGCAAGTGTAAAATTTTACTGACAAAACAGAACCCGTATTGCTGGTGACAACGAATACGAGTTTCAGGGTAGAGGGTCATACAGGACAGGCTCGCAAGGCATGAAACTTGACTTCACACAAGTCGCAAATTGAATGTGTTGAATTAGTGCTTCTTCTTGCTTCCCCCCTTGGCAGCACCAGATTTTGATGGAGTTGCAACCAGGTAGACGAACAAAACCACGATTGTTATCACCGAAGCAAGAGATCCGTATTTGGCCAAGAGTTTCTGCACAAGATAATTTTATAATGTGACCAGAAAACTATAGTGAAATATACCTGAAACAAGTTCGAGTTTCATTGAAAAATTTAAGGATGATTTGATAAGCCATCTTGAAAAAACGTCTTCAAATCAGAAAGTCCTTTATCCAAAAGCAACTAAAAGAAGAAACTTTCATCTTGTACTACTGAAGCACAAATTTATCCATGTAAGTAATCCCATCCCACTACCAAACAAGCATAACAAATGCCTATAAAGACTAATTTCTGTTTTTAACACTGATACAGTTATATTTCCCGAAGTGAACTACATAACTGTAAAATGATCCGCACATAGATAAATGGTAAAATAGAGCACAAAAATCAAAGATTCAGTAATTAAAAGTGAGCCATACCTTTGCCTATGTTATTTCAGTTTCCGCCACAAAACAATCAATCCATGCCACCCAAAAAAAAGGAAAGACAGGAAAGATGTTATTCAAGAAATTTGAGGGTAAAGGAGGAAAATGTGATAATTTACTTCAAAGCTTACCCAATCAAACTTTTTCTCAGGAGGCCTATCAGCTAGAATATCGAGAGGCAGCATGGGAGTTGAGTATGCCTCCTGAAAAGTCACCAACAAGTAGCACAACATTCAGAACATATGTTTTGGGACAGCACATATACAACTTTGAGAAAACGACAAACCTGTAAGGTTGGTTTTGTAGGAATACGGAATGTAATGACTGCTGGTGCACCATAGAAAACAGTTTTTGTTTTTGCCTCCAACTCGAAGGAAAGAGAATTAGCACCTCCACTGAAATTATCCATACCAGGGTAAAGAGATCCATTAAGACAAATGCAATAAAGGAATAATCAAAGGAAGATCAGAAACACATCTTGGAAATAATTGCTTGAATAATGAATGACTCACGCATCAAGCCTTTCCCATGATACTGACGTGTTTCCGGCGACAATGTCAAATAAATCCCGGGACCAGGTATCATCATTAAGTGTTACATCATATGCAGTCCTGAACACACAGAAGGAATAATTTCAGATAAAATTAGAAGTAAACAGTAAGAAAGAAGAGTCTAATCAACAATGACAAGGAAAATCCAATACAAAGCATACCATGGTACATTGAAAATCCATTGCTCAGGTAAAAACAGACAGAAAAATCAAACAATTACAATAGGCGTACAAGATAGCAATCAAGGAAAAAGCTAAAAATATCAAACTTTAACCGTACTAAGATGAATACATAACAGCAAGAATGCTATACATTAGGATGATAAAGGATGCAAGATATTTGTAAATTCTTGACTCCATCATCACTGACTCTATATATGAAACTTAGGGCCTCAGTGAAGTATCTTCCACCCCATGGAATATTTTTGGATCCCTTATCAACAATTTTTTGGAAATTATGATATATATGGATCCACATATTTTACGAAGAAGAATGGGAAAAGTCTCTCATTCCATCAGAATTTACTCACTGAGATTGTCATTACCAAGAGATCCTCTGTATCTCAGCGTGTGTGTATTTTTACACTCCATGGCATTCCCAATTTCCATTCATTTGAACAATCATCGTATTCCAAGAAAACTGAACAGCTTTCTAGACGAATGCTTGAATTAACAAACCAGAAAAAGGGCTGATCATTGTATGAATTAGGGAGTTAAAATCTAAGGAGGTGTTTGGTTGGTGGTAATGGGAATAAAGTATATTGGTTCCATTGTTAATGCATGTTTGATTTGAGTGGGAATCAAAATTACTCAATCATTCTCATTAATTCAATAACTACTCCCCACCCTTTAATCAGTCTCAAGCACATTGTGATTGCCTTAATTATACCCATGTCATTCCGATTGAATAATTTGAAACTAGCAGCCCCTAAATTATTTCTCAGTAAGGATGCTCAGAGTATTGGATAGGTTGCTAAGTATTTATCATTTGGCAAAAAGTCAACCCCCAGATTTTTCTTCAAACATAGCAATCCCGGAAGAAAAACTAAATCTAGAAGGAGAAACAAATGATTAAAGAACTCATACCCAAATCCTGATCTCAATCAAATCAACCCTTTCCAATTATCCCAAAACCCATTAATTAATACATTAATTAGATAACCGAAATAATTCAAGCGCAAAAATCAGCCAAAAAGGAAATATCAAAATTAGGGCTGAGATTTATCATCCAAAATTAGGGCTATCAAAATTAAAGATGGTTAACAAATTTATCATCCATAAATCGATGCGCAGATAGATTAGATCTGGTCGAAAGGGAAAGAGAAAGCGTACGCGGATCCTTGGTTGTAGACATCGATAGAGACGGAAACACGTTCGGAGCCCGATTTGAGCCTGGTGAGCGATGCCTTCTTATGGGCCACAATAAACGGGCCCTCAGAGCTTGCAATCGTCGACACGGCTAATAATAGAGCTGCCAGAACGAAGATCGGGGGCCCGATTGTCCAATTCGCCATCGCGGGATGAATGTAGAGGCGCAGTAGGGTTTGAAAATGGTGGAGCTGAGATTGAGAGTAGTTGACGAGAAGGGAATAGGGTTAGTTTTATCGTAAATGTCGACCAGTTTCCAGTGTGAAAATCTGAAATGTTAAAAACATTTTCTTTATGACAAATCAAATGGCCTAAACGTGGTGTGAAGACATCAACATGGCAACATTTACTCCACCTCACATAAAAAATCAAAATATCAATTCTTATCATTTTTTTTTTTGGTATTTTATCAACAAGACTAAAAAATAAAAAATTGTACACTATTAATTTGAGGCTTAAATTATTTTTTCTATCAATACAAGACATAAAATATGTAAAACTATTAATTTATCAAATATTATTTCTTATTTTATCAATTTATGGCCTAATTGATAGAAAAAATAATTCATTCCCCGAATTGATAATTTACCCATTTTTCAGACATTGAATTGATAAAGTTCTATTTTATTTATTTATTTTTTATCTTTTACAATTTTTAAAGAGTTAGTTTTTGTACAATCCTATAGTTTTTGTACATTCCTACACAAAGTGTACACTACAAGGTATAACATTTTTTTTTCTAAGAAGATATGCATTTTAATTAATGAGGGTAAGTGTACACACAAGGTATAACATTTTTTTTCTTTTCTAAAAAATATACTACTAAATGTGGGTATAGTTTTTGGGTGAGTTTTGTATAAATCGGGTTTATATGTAATTATTATTTTTCTAAAATTGCTTTTTGGTATAAAGAAATACCATTTAAAATATAATAATTTTTACTACAAAAAATAATAATTCATGTCTCTAATGAGTAATTTTTTATATACTAAAAAGTAATCGATAAATCAGAGTTTATAAGAATTTGAAGAGTAATTTTTTAATTTAGAATAGTAATAATTTATGTGTGTAAAGAATAATTTTTTATGTAAAGAGTAACAGGATTTTTACATATTAACATATGTAAACCCGGTTTACACAAGTGTGTGTTATTTTTTAATGGAGTAGTAAAGACTGAGATTATCTCACATAAAAGTTACGTGAGACGGATAAAAAATGATAACTTTTATAATGAAAAGTAATAATGACATTTCATGAATAATTTATAATATAAATAAAATGTGATAATGTTTTATAATGAAAATTATAATATTTTATAACGAAAGTTATAACTAATTTAAAAAGTGTAAAATGGTTTCATGTGAGACAGTTTATGCAAGACTTGTCGTTTTAATTTTTTAAATGTCAATTGAAATATTAAGAATATAAAAATTTAATTAAAAGAATTATTTTTTTTTCAAAATCCGTGCAATCAATGAAAACTTTGCATTTTTTAAAGGCCGCGGTTATTCGCACACACCGTTTTTCTTCCATACACCATTTAAATTTTAAATTAATAAATATATATATTAAATTACTAAATTATCCTCTTTGTCGCACACACACTTATTATAATATTATTCTTAAAATAATAAATACAAACACACACACATCAAACACTAACATGCTGCCCCACACTCAAACATACACACACCTAAATATTATTCCATCTCTCGCCATAGTCACCTTCTGCAGGTTTGTAATGAAGTTTCTTGTGATCATCTGCAGGGGCGAAAAGCTCCACAAGTGATAATTAAGAATAGCTCCTCTTCGAATCGTTGTAACCATAGATGGAGGGAGTGCGTGACGGAGTGCGTGCGTAGGAGTATGAGAGAGAGAGTGGAGGAGAGAGAGAGGGGAAAGGGAAGAAATGTGGAGGAGGGAAGTATGCAGAAGAGTCCCCCCATTGATTGTCCACAGCCTAATCCCGAATATCTAGCTGCGTAATCGGAAGCAAAACCATTGAAGGGACGAGCCACCAGATTCGCCATCCCGAAGGTGGATGCGATTATTCCAGCGGTGTGTTCGACGGGGAATGGACGCTGAAGTAGCTTCTGTTCGACGGCAACTGGTCGAAATTCCCCCGTCCAGTCGACCTTGAATGGACGAACAGCTTCATAAGCTGTCGACGGACTCTGACCGACGAGCAACTCAAATGTCGACCATACGTGGTCGAACAGACCTTCAAATGCCGACAGACCAGGGCCGCCGTCGCTGGTCGATTTCCGACAAATGGGGCATTTATTTAATGATGATTTTCTCAAGTATTTGGTTTCATTGTTAGTTTCATTACATATTTGAAATTCTTCAAGTATTTGGTTTAATGATGGTGCATTGTTAGTTTCATTACATTATTAGTATTTGGTTACAGATTCGAATTCCTCCTTCAAGGATTTCTTGCGTAAATTGTAATGGAGTACTAATTTAAGTGATTCACAGATTTTAATCAATGTCTGATCTACCTAATATTTGAAACTCTTCCTCCCTTCTTCTTCCTCTCTTCTTTCCTCGCTTTTTTCTTTGTTTCAAACATGAGAAGTGAAGTTTCCTCCTTTTTTTTCCTTGTTTCAAACATGAGAATTGAAGTGGTCAGTGGTGCAAAGTGGAGTGGGTATATGATTTAGTGTTTAGATTAAATGTGGGATTGTGGGAGAGAAAAGATTTTGTATATGAGTGTATTTCATTAAGGGTAATATAGTATTTTCTAAGTGTGTGTATATATCATTTTTGTGTGTAGATATAATTGGGTGTATAAAGTAAAACGGTGTGTGCGAATAGACGCGACCTTCTTTAAATTTAGTTTTGAGTCCTGTGGAGCTTATATTTGAATTTATTAATTTAATTTAAATAAATCCGTTAGTTGATTGCTTGCACCCTAAACAATTTTGAACTTGAAATTTTAGAGTTCAAGTAGCGATCTTAATTGTTAGATTAAATTTTAATTTAATCTTTATTAATAAAATAATAAAAATTTAAAATAAATAATTACCCACTAATTCTTAATTAACACTTGTAAACTCTAGGTGGAATTTAGAATTACCCAAAATTTTAACACCCAAAGCCTGATATCTTGAGTTTTTAAATTTATGATTATTTATTTAAACTATATTTTTTGAAAATTTTATTTTATAGTCATGTGTTATTTTTATATAGTATTTTTTTTAATACGAACCCAAATATATCGTCAAATAAATGTATAAATAAAAATGTGGTTTAAATTGAGTTAATATTACTCGAGAGTCTTAAAATAAAAATTGTTAAAAGTAAAAGAGTTTGCAAACTAATTGCATTTATGTGGACTTAATTATCTCCGATAGTTAAAAGTAATGGGATCATTCATCAATGGAATATAATTAACGGGAAGGTGAGTTACGATACATTTTAAAACAAATAAAAAGATTTTTTATGTTCTTAACTTATTAATTAATTAATTACATCTACAAGTTTTATTAATCTACAAGTTTTATTAACTCGCTATTTAACACTCCCTTAATTTATTATGATACACTGACACATTAAAGAAAAAAAAAAACTACTTTCATACATAAATCTATTTCAATTTAAATATCTTATCTTAATATATTAAAAGTATGAAGTAGATGAGAAATTTTTTTAGACAAATTTATCCCTTGCCTATTTTATTATTAACAATTTTATCCCCATCTTTTATAATTTAATTTTTATCTAATTAATTATGTCCATTCATTCTCTGTTATTTAATTCATTTAAGAGCAAACGATTATATTTCTATAATTTATTATCATGATTCATGTCTATTCATTTTCTTTGAATTGCAACCTTTTTAATATCTCCAAAGAAACATGCATTTATCAATCGATTGATTATATTTCTGTAATTTATTATCATGTCTATTCATTTTCTTTAAGTTTATTGATTTAAATGCAACCTTTTTAATATCTCCAAAGAAACATTTAATGTTATATAAGTATATAAAAAGTATACAAGGTTCGATAACTCCAATGTGTCTCTTCTAATTATCAGAAGTATTCATAGATCTTATTTGTCTACTCAAATCCTGAACAATTTCTGTAGTGCTGATAATTTGATTGCTCTCTATTAGAGGAATGCATCTGTTTGAGAATCTTTTTTAAGGTCATTACCATATATTGTACCAAGGGTTTAGATTGTTTAGTCATTACAGTTGATGTTGCTTATCGGTTATCTTGATGTGTCCATTGTCGGTTCGGTTCGAATCTCCTGTTACATTTTTGTATTACATTTCATGTTATAAATCGTTGGATGATTGACACGTAGGATAAACTATTAATTTACTGTGAGTGTTTGTTTGCAGTTGCAGGCTTTAATTGTATCTCATTTTTGGTATTTTGATGTCTTCTTTGTTGTCATTTGTGTTGTTGGCTTTTGTCATTTTCTGTTTTCTACCATGTATTATTGCAATCTTTTATGCTGTTGCTCTGTGAATTTTAAGGGTGCTATATTTGATAAGAGTATCATGGCAAGATAATTTTGCAATCTTATATGCTGTTGCTCTGTGAATTTTAAGGGTGCTATATTTGATAAGAGTATCATTGAAAGATAATTTTATAAATTAAGAATATATATATTTGTATATGAATGTAATTATTCATCGTACGTATATACATACATGATACATCTACATTTTACTATATTTAATTTGTGGATTAAATTTGCATTTATAAAAAGACACCCATCTACATTAGACACCTAATTTCTACTAATACTTTGGACTCTAAAACTTGATGAGAGCTATGAAAAATTGCAGGTAAGGAGTGGGAGCCCCTTTTCTATATTGATAGAAAATTCGAATACATAGATTTGGCTCCTTGCAAGCACAAGTTTAACAGTGAACCCTCTATATAAGCCACTTGAGGCACCTCCTCCACCAATCCCCAGGGCAGGGGCTGTGGGGCCCCTAATGGTGGGGTAGACCATTTTTCAGAAAATTCGAATGAATTAAACCTTTAATCCATAAAACATGCAGTTGCCAGATATTTAGGTCTTACATGTTAAGGTGGAGAAACAAGTCCCATGGTTCACAACAGCAATTCTTATTTTGTACGGAATATCATTTCAACAAAGTACTCCGAGCTAATAATTTTTTATTTTAATTTTTTTTAAACAAAGCAAATTAATTTAGAAATATAGTCTCAATGTAAATTTTAGGAAGATAGTTTCTATTTCACCATATATGGAGGAATTGTTGAGACTTTCTTAAAAATAGATTTGGGAATATTTGCTCCTTTCACCTAATTGAAAAATTAATTTTAGTTCTGCATGGTAACGGTGCAATCCTATGTTTATAAATTTATTTAATTTTATTTACTACATACAAAAGATAGGAAATAAAAGAATAAGTATCATATCAATTGACTCTTAACATTAATCATGTTCGGAGCATTTACATGAATTATGGTTCGATATTTGGAGAAAACCATATTCTTTTTATTAAAATTATTAGAAATATCATTTTCTTTGAAATAACTTATAATCAAAAAAGTCATGTTGTTCTTATTACTTTTTTTTACACTTTTTTTATTTAATTGTCCCATTACTATATTCATATAAAAATATAATTTATTTTATTATAATATATATTTATTTATTTATTTATTAAAAGGTATAGTATCTTAAAAAGTTAATAAAATGAATTTTTTTAAAAATAACAGTACTTTTTACGCTACATGCAGTAAAATTGAAGAGCCTAACAAATGAATGGGGAATATATATTTATTTGAAACATTATCGTATTATGTGTAAAATGTACAACAATAAATTTTTTTATCTTCTACGTATTTTTGCTAACTACACAATACTATAATGTGTTACCTATGTTTCATAAGTTACATTCCTTTTATGTCCCCTATAACTAAGGGAAACTTCAATTTTTGTCCTAAAAGAGATAAATATTTCAATTTTGTCCTATAATTTACGATTTTTTTCAATTTTGTTTGATTTTCAATAGAAAATGTGAATTTCGCCGGAAAGCCCCACATGCGGCGTACGTGATTGTAAAGGCTTAAGGATTTTTATATGAAATCAAAAAACAACCTAAAAAGAGTAGTATTTATATGTCATTATAATGGTCAAAATCGGTATTTTCATAACCGGACCGGAGCTCAAACCGGTGGCCCAAAAAGTTCGGGGTTCAACCGATCGGATCGACGGTTCAACCAGAAAAATTAAATTTACACAATTTTAATTATATTTTAAAATAATATTAAAAAAATATATATAATAAATAAATTATTAAGTGTGGAACTAAGACCCAGCCCATTAATTTTTTTAAAAAAGAAGTAGGCCCATACCATACATACCCATTAGGGTTATGATTTAAAAAATATTAGTATATAATGATAAACCTAAGACTGTGATTTGATTTTGTGGCGCAGTAGTTCTTGTCTGTCTCAGACTCAGAGACTCTCATCCTTTGTTTCTTTCCAATTTTCTCACTCAACATCTTTTCTATCTCTCACTTAAATACTCAATTGTTAATATTTAAGTACTTCATATATAGTTCACTGTAATGAAGAAGTTTGCCGTCGAGATCTGATACGTGGAGGCGGTGGCAGTTTGCAGTCGTCAACTAACGGTTTGTGGAGGCGGTGGCTTCGCGTTTTAGAGAATTTCGATTTTTTTCACCGATTTCTTGGATCTGTCTAATTTCTTATAGATCGGGTTCTATTTAACTCCTCAAAATGTGGGCTTTTATTCTTTGTGTTTAGATCTCTGTAAATTTTTGTAAGTTGGGCATTTTGTTTTGTTAATATTTTAATCCTGTTAATGAAATTAGCACTTGAACGGATTAATTTGGATATGCCGTTTTAAAAAATAAAACCTGCTGTTCCCGGTTTAATCGGTTACACCGGTTTTTCGGTTCTCACCAGTCGGAACCGGTTTTTTCCGGTTCAAATAAAAAACAGTTTTGGGTAGTTTTGGACCGGACCTGTCACCGGTTTTTGGTTCAATTTTGTACCATAACTATCGAATTTTTTTAATTTTGTTCAATTTTCACTGAAAAATGCTAATTCGTCGGAAAGCATAAAAAGAATTTAACTCTATATTTCATATAAAGTTAACTTTATTAACATATTCACATTGAATTTCTCTAATTATATCCTTATATTTTATCTTACTTCCTCTTCCCATAATATTTTTCATGTTTAATTTTTAATATTATTTAAAAAAAATTGCACTTTTTGACCAACTTTATTGACTTTAAATTGTATTATAGTATTTTTAGGTAATAAAAAAGTATAAAGTAATGATAGATGCGTAAAAAATGAGTGACAAATTTAAAATTAAAGTAACTTTTGAGATTGTTAAATAAAGTGATGTTTCCTTTTTTGGAGTGTGAAAAGTTTTGTGGGACAAACAAATGAGGAAAGTGTGAAAGGTTTTATAGGACGAAGGGAGTACATTATACACCTAAAATATATTTCCTCCGTCTAACTGAAAGGAGTGTATTTTGCTATTTTCGTTTGTCTCACTACAAAGAGTGTATTTTTTTAAGTAAAGGAGACCTACACAAAACAATTAATATATCTACATGGGACCTATACACACCACTAAAATATCTACCTACTATAAATTAAAATATTATTTTTTTCTCCTCTTCTACCCATTAAATATTATGTTCCTTAATCAACGTGCAAAAAAAAAACGTCCTCCTTTCAATGGGACGGAAAGAGTACCTAAAATGGAGGAAGTATTAACAATACGTTGGTTGGATCCGATGAACATTATAGATGAAAAAAATTATATATATACTCCCTCCGTCCCAACTTAATGAGTATTATTATTTAATGTGTAGTGGGTAGTTGTATTAGTGGGTGTGGGGGCTCCATATTTTAATTGTATTAGTGGATGTGGTGGGTCCTATGTGTCCAAAAAAGGAAATGTGACTCTTTGGGTGGGACGACCAAAATGGTAAAATGACCTTTTTAACCTGGGACAGAGAGGGAGTACATATCACTACAAGAAACTGCAAGATTACCGACGGAAAAAATCCGTCGGTAACATATAAAAAATTCGTCGATGAACAATTTACCGATAGAAATGAGTTTGTTGCGAAAACCTACGTCGGTAATTTTTAGCGACGGAATTTTAAATCCGTTGGTAATTACCGACGGAATTTTCGTCAGTAAAGAAAGATTTTCGTCGGTAATCATTCAATGTCAATTCGTCGGAAGGTATAATATACTGACATTTTTACCAATGGAAAAATCCGTCGGTAAATTTATCGACGGAAATATTCCGTCGGTAAATTCAAAATTAAAATAAATAATAACTTATCGACTTATTTTTCTGTCAGTAATTTTACCGACGAAAAAATTCGTGAGTAAAATGCAAAAGGAAAAATTAAAAAAAAATTAATTTTTTTTTTCAATTTAATAATAAGGTTATATGCATATGAAATCTGACTGGATGATATACAATCAAATCACATCATCTTATTTTTCTTTCTTTCTAGAAAGAACAAATAGGTAGACAGAGACAACTAACCTTAAGCAAATGAATGTAGTTCTCTTAAATCATACACAACCATTGCTAATTATTCCTAAATCCCAAAATTCATACACCATTAGATTCTTGGAAAACTATTCATAGAAAGTACAACATTAATGCATGGCCAACCAACCAAACATGCAAACACAATATATATACCCCCAACAAAACGTGAAAAACTTGCGACTCCCCCCTTCCTTTTTACTTTCCAATTAATTCTTGTTAATTCCATTTGGTAATTAAGGGGGAAGAAACCATGTCTTTCCTCAACTTCCCCGGCCTCCTTCTCTCCCGCTCCCGCGGAGGGACCAGCCGCCTCCGACGACATGCCAAAGAATCAGAGTTTACAAATGTATTAGATTTAGCTTAGGAATAGATGTTCGAAATTATTTAAAGGAATGTCTTATAAATATATGCTATCACTGATTGGAATTAGAGAGTCAAGAGTTAGATAGAAGAGTGGATTCATAAAATCACATTTTTTAACAGCTGTAGAAACCTTTATGGGAATCAACTTACTAAATAGGCACTTCTTTATTCCATACGAAATTTTGTAGAAACCTGTATGAAATCATAGCTCATATTAACAACTTCTAAAAGAAGATGAAGTAAAGTGGAAAAACAGGAGTTGGACCCAATAACTTACCAAAACACGATACACCACAAGCTGAATTATTAACTATTCCCGTTCCTCTTTTTTTAGAACAAGATCTTGTGAAGTAGTGAAGCCAGTATAAAAAAGATATGGAATTTGATATCTATAAAGACAAAGACTGCAAGAAATTTTGTCACATCGACACCAACTTATATACAAAAGAGAAATAAAATTTTAAAATAAAAGCACAATACAAGCATTCAAGGTGAATTGTTAGGTTTCAAAATACAAGTATAATTTTAATATCTAGAAGAAAATAATATCACTCAACAACTCATGCCACCGTTACAACTGAACCTATTAAATACAAAAAACAAATGTCTATATGTTATCCAACAAGTGTATGTACATCTAACATCAGATGTTAATGAAATTAAAATGGTATGAGAAAGAAAACACATGTAATGAAAACTAGAAATGTAGTAAATCCCCAAGTATGTATATTTGACTTTCATATATGCTTAAACAAACATTGAAGTATTCTGAGTAGAAATTATCAGAGCAGATCAAAACTGAATCTATAGCACTACCATCCAAGCTAGCTATCACGAAAATCTATTACAAGCTGTAATCACGATCTGATCCTCTCCACTGCAAGAATATCTGAATTGGCATTTTCTCACAATTCAATCTCACGTGAACTCATTCAATACTTCCACTAAATGATAGTACTACAATCCATTAACCATCATTCAAACAGATAAATTATGATTTGATTATGTCACAATTAACTCGACTCTAATTCAAACATCCATCATTTCACATTGACCATAATAATGTGTAATAACCCAACTAGAAAATATGTAATCTTTGAATTGAACAACATACCAGCAATACAGTAGCCAGAAACAGGAAGCAAGTTGGGATGTTTGAGCTTTGAAATGTCTTCAAACATTGATACGGCGTCGTTATGACTGAGCCTCCGAGCGTTCTCCAAGACCTCATCAGCGCAACAAATCACCGCCGCCAGAGAATTTTCGCACACGTCGCACTGTATCTTCATCTTCTTAATACAGAATAAGATCAAATTTAACCACCTCTGGTTCTAACCTAAAAACCACCCTATAATAAGCCACAAAAAAACAGCAATGGCTGATATAAATATCTGCGGAAATAGAAAAAAGAGAGAGTATAATTATTATAAACATCTGATTAAGAGAGAGGGGGCCGGGTGGAAGGGAGAGAAAAAGAGAAAGAGAGACTCTACTTGGGTTTGCGGCGGGCCAGGGACGGTCCAGTATAGATACATGGGTACAACTGTAACCCCAAAATAAAAAATAATACATATATATATTGGATGTAACAACTAATATACATAATAGCTTAGTGGTTAGCACCTGTAGTGCAGCAGTTGAGTTTGAGAGTTCAAACCTTATCTATTATTTACCATTTTCTCTATTTATTCCTTTTTAAATTTACATTATTCCCACAACTTTTATTTTATTTATATTATTATTATTTCTACAACTTTATCTATTATTTACTATTTTCTCTATTTATTCCTTTTTAAATTTACATTATTCCCACAACTTTAGTTTATAATTTATTCATTTCTTTATTTATATTTATATGATTTCTTTGTATTCTTTATTTTTTTTTATACATCATATGCTAGATTCTCTAATGCTATCCTACACCTTTTCTTTTTATTTTATTTTTAAACCTTGGTGTTTTTTTCTTACTTTACTCATATATACACACAATATATTTTATTTATATTATTATTATTTCTACAACTTTATCTATTATTTACCATTTTCTCTATTTATTCCTTTTTAAATTTACATTATTCCCACAACTTTAGTTTATAATTTATTCATTTCTTTATTTATATTTATATAATTTCTTTGTATTCTCTATTTTTTTTATACATCATATGCTTGATTCTCTATTTATTTTATTCTTTATTTATATTTATATAATTTCTTTGTATTCTCTATTTTTTTTATACATCATATGATTGATTCTCTAATGCTATCCTACACTTTTTCTTTTTATTTTATTTTTAAACCTTGGTGTTTTTTCTTACTTTACTCATATATACACACAATACATTAATATTCATGTTTTATAAAAGCATTCATATTTTCATTATTCACTTATTACTTAAATTATTAATTGTAACATAAATATATACATTCAATTCATTACTTTTTTTTAAATATATACTATAAATGCATGATAATAATACGTTAAATTTCTTTTTATAAAGAAAATTAAATGGTGTCAACAATAATTAATTTTTTGCATTTTAATTTATTTAGATATAATTTTAAATTTTAAATAAATAATATTTTATAATTACTTGTCGACTGTACCCCCAAAAATTATTTTCTGGATCCGCCCCTGCTTTAAAGTTTCAAGTTAAATTGTACTTTCAAATTACCAGAACAGTAGCAACGCGGCGGAAACAGTCGATCTGGACGGCAGCCGGCGGCCGGCGACAGCGGTTCCACCTAGGGTTCTAGCTTGCTTTGGTTCAAGAGGGAAGAGAGAGACCGAGAGAGTGGGAGAGTGTTTTTAGTTAAAATTGAATTTCCAACTTTCAGACGAATTATTTCCATTGATAAACTATAATACCGTGTGTTTGTATTTACCGACTGATTATATCCATCGGTAATTTTAAGACCAAAATTATAAATTTATCTACGAATTAATATGTTGGTAAGTTAAAACCTGAAATTATTTTATTTTTAAATATAATTTTATATATTTATCGATGGATTTAATCTGTCAGTAATTTTAAAAAAATTTAGGTTCAATTTCGCGAATAAAAAACTATTTTTTTAAAATAAAATAAAATTTTATAAATTTACCGACGAATATTATCCGTCGGTATATTAAAGACTATTTTTTCTAAAAAATAAAATTTTATAAATTTACCAACGGATTAAATCCGTCGGTAATATAAAGACTCAGATTAAAATTTTTTTAATAAAATTTATTATAATTACCGACAAAAAATAATCGTCGGTAATTTTTCAAGATATAATCCCTCCAAAATAATGACGGATTTACCGACGAAACAAAAATCCGTCGCTAATTCCGTCAGAAATTTCTTATGATGATTTTTTAAAAATAAATCATATTAAATTAAAAAAACATCGGTAATTCGTCGGTAATTATTGACGGATTCGTTCCGTCTGTAAATCCATCGGTAATTCGACAGTTTCTTTTAGTGTATATATATATATATATATATATATATATATATATATATATAAGTTTTAATATAATTATTATTCATTATTATATAGAAAATTAAGATTTTTGAGATTAAACAAAAAATATAAATCATAAAAATATTACATCACAAAGTATGACGTGCATGCGACGTGCAACGCACGCCTAAAAAATTTAGTACACTTAAAATATACGTGATTCAATTCAAATCCAATATAAACGTACTATTCACAATATATATCTAAGTCATCCTCTTTCAAATCAAGCCAAACAAGTGGACATTAACATTATACAGATTGAAAGCAGCATATTATATATAAATTTCTGAAATACAAGATCAAGAGACTAAGACCAGTTCGTAGTCAAAAGAATTGCGAAAGAACAAAAGGAACTGAGACTCTCGAACATGAATAAAACTAGTCAAATACGAGCCCAATAATATTCGACTCGATTACATCACTACATGTAAATAATTTGCAATTTTTTTTTTTAAATGCAGCTAGCTGGCTAGCCTCATTATTCAAGATTAATAGTACTCCATATATTTGAACTCGTTTATTTAAATGAGTGATGCCTTCAAGTCACGAGGTTCGTACTATATACAGTATATGTGAAAATTTTAACCATCTGCTATTTAGAAATATAGTGTATAGTAACACATAAATAAATAAGCAAAATTATAACATTATTATATATGTACAAGAAATTAAAAGGTATACTACCGTTTAAAAAATAAAATAGGGATTAATGCCACCAAATTATTTATAATATTGAAGAGAAAAGAAAGCCTAGCATGAAGGAGAAGAGAGTGTCAAGTTAGCCAAGGAGACTGCCTGAAACCAAACTCCATACACACATACATACATGCACATGTATGTATATATAGTGTATCATCTCCATCACTGCTTCAAGAGTTACGAGTTAGATTAGCCAAGAAGACTGCCTGAATCCAACGCGAAAAAGAAAACGTTTTCTTTCGAGATTGGCGTAACACAGGCAAGTCATCCTTGGCTATCAAACTCAATAGCTCTTATATATATATATATATATCTTCATGCAAGATCTTCTTCTTGACCTATTATTGAATTAGCCATGGAGATATCTATTTATAGATGGAAATTATATTGATATGGATGCCCATTGCCCACCTCCCTGCTACCTTATCTTTGAGCCCATAAATGGAATATATTCTCTAGATTTGCATGGACCCAATGCATTTATCTTATTGTTCTACACCATATGTGTACATGAACTACCATATTTATTTCTCAAAATTTTAAACCATATATGGAAAATTAATGGACAATACAGAACTAATTTTATTGTTTTCTCATATATGTTTTAGCCTCAAATTGCAACATTTGTCATGAGATTTTCCGTGCTATATTTGAGCATTATCTCTTGTATTACTAGTGATATAAGTAACATAGTATAATGAGGAGAAAGAAATTTAGTGGAGTATTTTTATACGAATTTTAGAATATTTTCTTTTAGACGCGCTCATCTAACGGTGCAGTACATAAAATTGGCACATGAATTATTATGATATAGAAAACCCAGACCCTCAACGATTGTGTGTGTATATATACTCCCTCCGTCTCATTTCAGATGTCACACTTTTCATTTTGGGCTGTCCCACAAAAGTTTGCACATTTCCAAAAAAAGCAAAAAGTAAAAAATAATCACCCTTCCCCCATACACTTTATTTACAAAAAAATCATCTCTACCTAACATACTTTATCATTTATTTATTACAAAAAAATATCATTATACCCCTAAAAATTATCATTTTTTTAATCTCCATGCCGAAATTGGGGATACAGTCTTTTGTGAAAAGGAGGGAGTATTAAATAAAATGTTGCCATAGGTCAGAAACTCTCAGTGTGACAGTTGGATACTACTAATTGATCTTGAAAAATATCTGAGTTAGTGATCTTTAACAACTGCCCAAAATATTTTACTGGCCCTACTTAGTAAAATGAAGTGTTGTAAAAGACATGTCCAATAAATCTTTAGCTACCTCAACTGGCACAATAATTGGCCAGTTATGCATGCAACTTTGTACCCTTTTCACTCATTGACCCTTCCATCTTTCAAAGGATGCATTTTTTATTTATTTAAGTAATAGTTGTCATGATCACCAATTACACTGAATTAATATGGTTTCATACATTATATTAAATTATAAATGGATTATTGACAATTTTTTTTAAAAAAAATGTAATGAAGTACTCTAAGTATATAAGATATGTCAGGGGATCAAATTAATCATACCACATTTTCATACATTGGAAAGTGACCAATTTAACTGGCTAACGATAAACTGATAGATGTCATTTTCACCTAAATTTTAGTGTCTTTTTATTATGTATTTTCGTGTGTTTTTATTCACTTTGTATATCTTATGGTGGTGTTTTATGAGGATATGGAGATTTGTGCTTTGAAATGATAAATGTGTGATTTTCATGATTAAGTGTCTTAAATTGTGCTATATTTGTGAATATTTAGAGAATTGGTAAATTGGTGTAATTTGTGTGATTTTCAGATAAAAATTGATTCTAGACACGATAAAGAAGATGTGGGAAAAAACGAAGCTTAATTTGGAGTTGAAACGGGGGGAACGGCCAAAGCAAAACTGAAAAACACACGTCCAACTTATGTAATTTTTCTGTATTCGCGTGAAGCTCAAAACTGGACGTATGATACATGGTTGGAAAGTCACGGAAGAGAGGATCGCGTGAGCGCAAGAATCACTCAAATCGGAGATCGGATGTAGAAGTTATGCGCGAAATGGTGAGACTGCGCAGCACGCGATGCTCCTACACACCCCGTGTACCGAACACGCCCCTGTTAGAGATGGCCGTGTACTGTCATCCGAAAACGCTACACGCCCACCCCCATGGCCGTGTTCAGCACACGACCCATGTTCTGATAAAGTCAGTTTTATGATTTCTAAGTGTTCTAGAAGCTTCCATGGGGGTATAAATACATGTTTTGACCACAAAATTCGAGAGGAATCATTTTAGATCAGTTTCCACACACACTAGACACTTAAATCACACACATTTATCTCCATCTCTTCCCCCCTTCACTTCATCCATCAAATCCACTTGATCTTCTCAAATTCATCCATAAATCCATCCATTCACCAATCTAAGAAGAGGAATTCATCATTGGTTAAAGATTATAGCATGATCAAGGAGGATGAAGTTCACCATCAAAGGAGAGCCTACTTACCTTTATTTTGTTATTTTCTTCATTATTTGGCTCAATTGGAGCATGCCATGGATTATGTTGAAATTGTAATAATTTGTTGTGTCTAGTCCTCATGTGAGGCTAGAAATATGATTGGTTAGAGATTATGTAGATTTTGCACACCACATATTTGATGAATTGATTGTTATGAATATTTTCTATCATGAATGCTTATTCTCATTTTTTATTTATGATTTGTGTGGTTAAACTCTCTATTCATAGTGTTAGGATGATCATTCAATATTATGCTTAGTGGTTTAATTGAATCATTGATTGCATGAGATGACTTAGTTAGTATGATGAGAGGTAAGTCATACCCTTCAAGTGCTTAGAACCTCATGATAGGACATTAGTGATGAACTAGTGAGGGGAACCCAACTTATGATCATAGTACATTCGTGGGAATTGAGAGTAAGAACAATCCTAGGATATTTAAACTTGTAAAAGAGTTGAGAACATAATCACCTTGGTCATAGGGATTAGGGGTACAAACGTGATTGCCCTTAATATCATAACATGAAAATCATCAATGCATGTGTGTGTGTGAGTCTATATATACATTGTCCATGAATGTTGTTTGTCTTACATACTTCTTAGATTGTTCACCTTCATCCATTTTTCATCACATCTGTGCATGTTCTATCTTTAACTGTTTTCTTAGTTGTTAGTTTATAGTATAAGCAATCCCCTCCTACTTTTATATGTCCTACTAAAGTAAAATATTTTTCAAATATGGCTACCACTTTCGTCCTTGAGTTTGATATTATATAAATTTTGCACTTGGTCGCTTACGTGCTACACACGATAGAGTACACTTACTATAAATCAATTTAAACCAAAATTGAAACCGAGTTCATAAACTTATAACATGAAAGCAATAATTTAATCGTAGAAGCTGCGGAGTTTAAGAATACACAAATAATAAATTGAGTTATATGTGTGTATGTAAGAAGATATTTTTCAAAATAAAGTGTATTTAGATATTAATTATATTTGAAACTTTTATTATTTTTTATTATTTTTGAGTATAATAGGTGTAAATACATAAATAAATGAGAAAAATTGTGAATCGCGTAATTTAACCGAGTAATATTGGACAAGTATGATCCGTATGTTTTTTTTTTCTAAATTTGAAACATGAATTAATGTACATGTCATGAGATTTTAGTAATCATACGAAATATATAATCTTTTATAGGGATTGCTTAAGCCTTAAAGTTGAAAATATTAAGGTCAATTTATTGACCACAAACTCTATCTTTTCTTGTCACACTGCCGCGTGGGTAGGAAGAGTTGACACTTCTTCTTTTGGAATAAATTAGGACAACACTTTTTATGTCCTATATCACCCATGCAACGTCATTTTGCCATATTCTTTTTAAAATATCTAATTTGCCCTGTTTTTTGTGTATGTTCTTAATTTTACCCCCATGACACATGTTATATTTTCCCCTTCTTTTATCTAATTTGCCCTGTTTTTTGTGTATGTTCCTAATTTTACCCCCATGACACATGTTATATTTTCCCCTTCTTTTTTGGAATCTCACATTTTGAATCATACATCATTCATCTTATATTTTAATTTATTAAATTTATAAATATCATAAAATTTATATTAAATATAACAAATATTTAATTCTAGAACGCAGCAAAATAAATTTTAAAAAACGTAAAAATAATATAATTAGTTAAATCCATGATTATATATAGTTTGAATTTTACGAATTTATTAAATTAATTAGAGTGTTGAATATACACATTCGTAAAATCTCAAGAAGCTCTTTTTAGGGTGGGAAATGATGATTGATTTTAATTTTGAGAGCTTAGAAGTTGAATATTATGATATTGTTTTTAGAAAAATATACAATGAATACGAATTGGAATTTTAAAATAAAAAAAGGTATAAAAAGAGAGGAAGTAAGTTATGATGGTTGTGTCCGCTGAAAATCATAAGTGAAGGATATGAAAAGATAGACACATGGGTGAAGATTTTATGGGCGGATAAGCATGTTCGCTGAATATATGGTGAGATTTACATTGTCCGACAATTAATTTGTGGTGTCCACCACGCAGACAAGCATGTCCGCTGAAAATCATAAGTGGAGGATTTACAAAAATAGGGACATGTGTGAGAGATTTTATGGGCGGACAAGAATACATGGTAAGATTTACCTTATCAGCCAATAAATTTATTGTGTTCACCAATAATTTAATTATGTCCGCCGATAAATATGGTTTAAATTTGCATGCCCGTTAAATATATAGTGAGATTTACCTTGTCCGCCAATAAATTTGTTGTGTCCGCCAATAATTTAATTATGTCCGCCGATAAATATAGTTTAAATTTGCATGTCCGTTGAATATATGGTGAGATTTACCTTGTCCGCAAATGATTACGCTGAAATAGATTAATATTTTATTGGGGATCTGTGTGATATTTAAATATATTATTATGCTTGATATTTAGTCATGTTCACGGGAGTTATAAATAAAAAAATATTTGAGTAAGATAAGATATGTTGAGATAATAATAATAATATAATAATAAGATATTACATGCAATTACATGTCAATTACATCAACGGACACACTATTTAGGGCTTAAATCATGGACGGACATGCAAATTTAAATCAATTTCATCAGCGGACAAGATAGTGAAGCTTAATTTCATGGGAGGACATACATATTTAAATACCATATATAAAAATAAATAAATAAATTATTTTAATAAAAAAGAATGATATCTTAATTAAATGTTATCCTAATTATAATTATTTTAGCACATGTCCAGCTATGGAAAAATAAAAATTATTCTGTTGATGCATATCTGGACATGTATAATTTTTTTTTACATTTAATAATAAACTATTATATGGATAGTAATTAAATGGGAAGGAAAATCTTTAATTTGCTTAGAATTATAATTTATAGATTAAACAATTACACATATTGTGCGATCTCTTTACATTAAAATAAACCAAGCTAATTTCATGATAATTCTTTTAAATTAGATATATTGATAAAAAAAATCTATAAAAATAGATAATTATAATTATTTTATAATTACAAATATACATAACAAATAAATCATTATAATATATATATATATATATATATATATATATATATATATATATATATATATATATATATATATATATAATATCCTATTCTAATTAATTAAGGATATCACACACGTTATTTTATTATTTTCTTTTAATTAACATTCAATTACAATATCAAATTTTTTAGTATTTGTGTATCATTGTAACAAATGATTGACATGTCCGCTGCATAAGATTTCTGATTTAGTTGTGTCCGCCGATAAATATGCTTTAAATTTGCATGTTTTGTATATATTTTGTGTGATCTTTGTTGTCCGCTAATGAATCTACCATGAATTTGCATGTCCGCTCAAAAATAAGTCTTAAACCTGTTGTCCGCCGATGAAATCCTTTAAAATTTATTTATTCGCCGATTACTTTACCATTTAAAAAGTCTGCCCGCCGAAAAAATTGTAATGAAATTGCATGTCCGTCGATTGATTGATCCTTAAATATCATGTCCGCCAGCGAAAAAAATATTTAATTGCATATCCACTAAATGACCCTCTTTGAAAAGGACGATCAAAATGGAAAAAAAAAACCCTCTTTCGAGCGGACGGAGAGAATATTTCTTTTAAAATAATGTGTTTCTTATTTTAATAATGAATCTCTATTAGGTAATAAATTTTTAAAAAGATTATAGAAATTAAGACAAAAATATTAATTAAAAATATTTATTTAATGGAATAATTACTAATAGGTACAGACTTTGTACCCCTAATTACTACTAGATACATTGATTTAAAATAATTACTCTCACATACAAAATATCAAAGTAAAATACCAAATATAATCCCAAACTCATACACTTAAATCACAAACCCTAAACCCTCACCCACCATCGGCCAGTTGCCGCTGCTATCGGCCGGTCGCCGGACCCTCTCCCTCCCATCAGGATATATTCAAGAAGTTTCTTGACCCCACTTTTTTGCTGAACACATTTTTTTTACTGCACACAATTTTGCTGCACACAACATTTATGTGCAGCACATTGTAGGGGTAATATTGTAATATCACTATATATTTTTGTAATTAATAGTAATATTTTTATATGTTTGTATCTCATAGTAATTAATGTTTTTTTTGTACCTAATAGTAATTCTCCCTTATTTAATTGTCTTATTTACTTTCAATTAACTTCTTTATTTAATATTTCTTTTTAAAATAATATGTTTCTTATTTTTAATAATGAATCACAATGGTAATAAATTTAAAAAAATTATAGAAATTAAGAAAAAATATTAATTAAAAATATTTATTCAGTTGTTTATATATGTGGTAACAAATAAAAAATATATATAATTAGAAAAAAATTAATTAAAAACATATATATTAATAAAAATATTATTTTTCTTATACGTTGTCATGCCTCATCAATGACGACCTACGCACGGTGGCACCTCAATTGTATTATGTTATAAGGCAATATTTAAAAAAAATACAAGTCAATATTATTTCAAAAAATTAGAATATATATACATATATATTAACTATACAAATGATTTAATTATATGTCACATTATTAACTATACACATTATTGATGAAAGTAGTTGTCTAGCTTAAAAAAAATCTTCCTAATTAACGTTAAATTGTTATATGACACATATTATTTAATTATAAAATATAAAATAAAAGTAATAATTAAATAATCCCACGTAGTACAAGAGTTTCATACTAGTATATATATATAAGAAAGTCTGAATTTTCCACGAAAGCCGGCTCGAAATATTTGATCTTAGGTGCATTTTCCTCTGGAATATTATTGTTTAGGTACGACCGGACAACTACCGATATCTATTAATATCTTTTATTAGAATATTGTTGTTAAATATATCTATCTATATCGTAAACTATCGGATCGAGTATTACTTAGATGTGAAACTTGCAGACCTTATTGGTTGTGATATTGATCTTACGGGGGGAACGAAATCAAAGAATATATAGACTTGTAGAGACTCTCTATATAGTTGTCTATCTAGATATATATATATATATATATATATATATATATATATATATATATATATATATATATATATATATATATATATATATATATGAATGCCAAAATTTTGGAGGTACAATAAGAGTGATTTTTAATCTCATTTAACCCATTTGTGTTTAGAAAATCCAAAACTTTTTTCAAACCACATATACTCTTTCCGCGAATGAGGGTCATATACTGTTTTGCATGCATATTAAAAAATATTATTATTTAATGTTTAGTAGGTAATTATATTATTGGGGTGTGAACCTAATATTTTAATTATATTGATGGGTAGGTGTGGATTCCAAATATATAAAAAAAGGAAATTAGAATTTTTGGGACGAACAACAAAAATGAAAAGAATATCTTCATTCGAGCGGAAGGAGGGATTACATTTAAATAAATTATCATGCATGTACTCATTTTTATCATTGTGATCATTGCATATTAATCTTTTACTCATATATTGCATTTATTTTCTTTTATATACGAAACCTTAATTATCAATTCTTAATATAATAACAAACTCATGCATATTTAGGACGCAAATTAAATAAAATTTATAGTTATAATTACAACTAAATTTCACGGAAAACACTAATTAGACCAAAATAAATAAATAAATAAATAAAAATTTAGTGGGGTTATATAATATCATTGGTTGAATAATAAAGTGGGGCATATAAGAATTAATGCCATTATATTGAAATGTGGCACGACTATATGTCTTTTTAATACGATATATCACAATTGATGCCATGGGATCATTTTTTTGGTCAATTTTCAAACCCACTTTTATAAGAGATGTTATTCTATTTTATTTAGGGAAATGTCACTTCTTACTAGAAGTGCAACATCTAAATTGCCCTAATATTTGTACTACATCTAATTTGCCCATTAAATACATGTAATGTCATAAATATCCCTAAGAGATGACTCACCCTTTAACATTGAGAATGAGATGAGAGGTACAGTTTGATGACACAAGTCATGTCTCAGAATTAGATGTACTTTTATGACATTATATAATAATAAATCAATTTTTAAAATGATATCACCTGATATCATTTTACCAGTGGACGCAGATTAACTAAAAAATTAAAAATTATAAGCGGGCACAACTATTTAAATTGTTATTACCTGATATTATTTAAAATTATTTAACTTGTTATTGAATTCTAAATTACCACCGCACACAACTTAAATGATTTTATCACTGGACACAATTTAATTACAATTGGATTTATTTAAATAATTTATCAAATAAATTAACACATATTTATATTTAAATTAACACAAAACTTGTAGAAAGTTCTATTTTTTGATGCATATAATGAAGTGGGATATACATATTTATATTGAGCACTATGAAAGATAGACACGTTATCACATGATAACAAACCACGTAATCATCGCCTCTAAATCTCAACAGCTGGCAAGATAAAACAAAGATAATCCACAACTAATGGTAAATGTTTGCATGTGATAATCCACGTGTGACGACAGGTGTTGGAATGTATACTGCCAATAGAACATGCAATTAAATATGAATTTCATCGGCGGACAAGTAAATTAAGGCTGAAATTGGCTCCTTTTTTGCACACATAGGACCCACACACACATCCACTAATACAACTAAAATATGGGGTTCACACACCCACTAATACAACTACCCACTACACATTAAATAATAATACTTCTTAATCAACGTGCACAAAAGTAAACACCCATCTTTCGGGCGGACGGAGGGAGTATTAAATAAGGAATTTAATTAAAAGTATATATATGTATATTATTTATGGCAAAAAGGTCAAATATTTTATAATGAATTAAAACAAAATTATTAAAATATTTTACATAGTTGCTATATATATGTATATATATTTTAAATATACGTAATATTATAAATAATATTTAAATGGAGTATTACTTTTTACTCATGATTATGATTTAATATTTTTTAATTGACTATATAATAATAATACTATTTCGATTAATTGTTATTTTTAAGAAACTAATGTAATATATATATATATATATATATATATATATATATATATATATATATATATATATATAATTAATTAATTAATTTATATATAATATTCTTTTAAATATTCATAAATTTATAATGTAATTTTATTTTTTAATTTTATTTTATTAGTTTCAAATTATATAAACAACTAAAAAAATCAATTTTATAATTCATATGTCATAATTGAATAATTAAAATATATGTAAATAAATAATTATAATACACTAAATTTAAAAAATTAACACATATTTACAAACTCAATTTTAATATTATTTGATATGAAATAATGATTTAATAACTTAAAAAACTTAAACTTTCGATTCTATACATGAATTAATTTTTCGACTTCTTATTCTTTAGAGGTAAATCGATTTAAGAGTATTTGAATCGTCGATCCTCCCTTCACTTGAAGAATACTTGAGTGATTCTCCATACTTGAAAAATCGATTTTCGATTATCTTCCTCTTGATCGATTATCCATTCTTGAATCGATTCTCTTTCTATTGAAAAATCGATTCTTAAAAGGTAAATCGAGTAGTTCTCTTTCTTCTTGAAGAGTACTTTCGCTCTATCGAAATAAATTTTTATACTTTTATAAATAAATTCTCTAGAGGAACTTGAAGATTTGGAGAATCGAATGTGTGTATTTAGAATGAATAACCAAAGGTCTTATTAATAGGTGAGTGAGAGAGAATATTATATGGAATATTCTTTTTTTCCTTTATATATATGATTTAATATGATATTAATTAATTTATTGCCTTAAAAGATTTAGTAATTAATTAATGATATCCAAATAAATAAATAAAATATTAAAAATTTAATCATTATTAAAAATAAGAAACACATTATTTAAAAAAAATATTAAATAAGGAAGTTAATTAAAAATAAATAAGAAAAATATTAAAAAAAAGTATTAAAAATTTAAAAAATTGAGAAAATTTAGGCCAGCCTGTTATACCAGCATGTATTGGCACATCGCCACACCCTGTCACAAAATTGTCTTAAGTAATTAATATTGAACTATTGAAGGCCGACAATATCTCTGTCTCTTTAAATTATGATATTTAATTGTAATAATTATAATAATTTAAACATAGTTGTTAATTAATTTAAAATATATATATATATCTAAATTACCACATTACCCTTCCCATTTTAGTTTGTATGGGCCTAAATTTATCTGTGGGCCAACATAGTCCAACTAACTAAGGCGATTTTAGAACTTTCCACATCAGATGGTAACCCATTTATGGATTAGATCCGGATCCGATTGTCAGTTTTGAGTATTTTAATGGTAAAACGGATCAAGATAAGGTAGTTCAAATAAAATCCAATCCCACATCCTGAATACAAAATTTTAAAACAGATTTTGAATAAGAAATGTCTTAATCTATTATTATTATATATATAAAAAAAATCTTTTTAACTACTTCTGTATAGCAGATCTCCAATTCTCCATTGCATAGGTCAGCGTTAATGTTTTATTAACTTATCATAATGTCTGTTGTACGTAAAGATCCGACAATGTTTGAGATTACACATGAAATAAGAGATCTTATAAACTCGGACGTATAAGACATAATACTCTTTAAATAAATTATCTAGATAAATTATTCTTTAGTATATGAAAAATTACTCTTTAAATAAATTAATTATTACACTTTTGAATAAAAAATATTAATATCCTTCAAAGAGTAACTCTTTATATACTAAAGAGTAATTTTGTAAAAACAAAATTTACATATAAACCTAATTCACACGAGACTCACGCTATAAACAAAGTTATTTAATGGAGTATATTTTATCACTAAAGGTACGTGCAAAATTACTCAGAATGATTCAAAATATTAATTGTGCAAAAATATCATGGCAAACGAGTATTAAGTCTTAAAAATACTAGCATTTTCAAGGAAAATAAAAGGAAGGTAAAACAATTTTTTAAGAAAAATATTGTGATGTTTAAAAAAAAATCATGCCTCTTACTAATTTGTAAATTTGTGTTTTCATGTATAATAATAATAATAATAATAATAATAATAATAATAATAATAATAATAATAATAATAAGAGTGTATATTGGGTGCATGTAAGGGTGCACCCATATGTGTATGATTTTTTATTCTATTTTGTATACATGTTATTTTATTTTGTATACGTGTTTTGTAATAATTGCATACTTTTTTCGCACTAAGTTTTTCATTAAAAAAATTAATATTCATATGTGTATAATTTTTTATTCAATAGTGTATACATGTTTTTTAATAATTGTATATTTTTCTACACTCAATTTTTCATTAAAAACACTAACCATTAAATTGTATACATTTTTACTCATAATTGTATATGCTTTTATTTATATATGTATATGGGTGCACACTATAATTAGTCTAATAATAATAACAATAATAATAAATCCCATAGTTTTTGGATCTCAAATGTCTATGATACCGATAGCTATTTACAGATTTACCCTTTTCGTTTTATTTCTGATGGGCCGACATTACAATATATAAATCCATTCATGATATAGTAACCCATTTATGAGATCCGGATCTGGATCCGAAACCAATTGCCAGCTCCGAGTATTTTAACAGTCAAACGGGATGGTAGTTAGAATAAAATCTGACACCAAATACTTGATACCCGTTTTATTATATTTTGCATCAGAAATATATTTCTTTTCCCCCAAAAAATTTAAAAAGATTTTTTTGCAGATCTCAATAAAAACATTGTATTTTATTTAAAAATAAAAATGAGCAGGAAAAGTAAAGATTTTAGAAACGCATACTACTATGTAGAAGAAACACATATTTTAGAAATTACCATTTGAAGTTTAGAGAAAAAGAAAAAAATAATTAATAAAACGACCTTTTCCAATAGTTCATGTACAACTATATGGTCTGTTTAAATTAATCTTCGACCCAACCACTTTTACATGGTGTATATCTCTCCAACATTAAAATTGTTCCCATGATTTTTTTTATCTGGTTACTTTTTTTTTTATATCAATTAATACTTCTAACACAAAATTAAAATTTATTGTAAAAAAAACTCTAAAAAAATATAATTAGATTATCATATTCGTGATTTTCATACCCCACTAAACATCAAACCAACATATATCTAAAAAACAAACACAACATATTTATTCAACATCATTTACACTACATTAGGCAATTTTTTATTTAAAAAAAAGTTGAGAAAGAAGTGAAAAATGAGCAAAGACTATTTTTAAGATTACAATCTTAGGAGTGTAACTAATAAAGTTAATGGATTAATATATATAGTTGACCAAAAAAATTTGTTTTGCCGCAAATAATTGTATGGAAATATATATTTTGTATTGTAATTACTTGAAATGATTGAGTATTACTACAATATATATAATTTTCCATGCATGAAATATGCACTGTTGTATTGAAAATTTTAATTTTCCTTTGTCTATTTTATATATTTGAAATAATCAACAAATAGTATAAATAAACAATTAAATTATGTAATGTAATAATAAAATATCAACATTAATTTGCACAAAAGTATTACTTACATCGTTAATCACTACAATTACCACAGAAAATAAAAACCATAGACTTTCTTAGGAAGTGGGATTAATTAAAAGACAATTTTTCTGGGAAAATGTGAAGATGATATACAGAAGCAGCAAATTAAGTTAGACGAAAGTGTGAGTATACATAGTATCAAAACAAAGTTGAGTTTAACTAACTCAATCATCATTTCTTTTCTTAATAAAGTCAAATTCACAAAATGCATCGTGTCCCAAAAATATAAATTAATAATTAATCTTTAAACCATAAAATGCCACTAGTTTTTCTCTTCCTTCGCAATTGCCATGTGAGAGATTTCTCGATCTCTGAGCTTCCCACCACCCGTAGATTCCTGTTTCACATATTCTACTCCCTTACTATTTGATATTTTCCGTTTTCGTCCCTCCTGCAATTATCTTTCATATATCATTTAAAAGAAATGCTTCTTCCATTCCATGTTAACGTTGATATTTGCTTTTTGCATTGAGATTAATAGATATAATATTTTAATATATAATGAAATGATAAAAATACTCCATATTTAATGTAAAGTTGAGATTAACAGATATAATATTTTAATGTATAATGAAGTAATAGAAATACTCCGTATTTAATGTAAAGTTGATAGTTGTATTAGTATTGTGTGTGAGTTCTACATGAAAACGTAAACATTAACGCGAGACGGAGAGAGTATATCGTATCAATCATTAAACTCAAAAGTTTTAAAAATATCATTCCATTCCCATCAAGCACGCATAACATATTTTTTAATTAAATAATTTTTTCTTAAGTTTTGTATCGACTATAAAATTGATCGTGGATGTAGGCAGAACTTTAAACTCAAACCATAAGTATGGCCAAACGAGAATTTTCTATAATCGTATAAATACAAGCCAAATCTTGTATAACGATTATAGTATATATGTGTAGTGTATATTTATAAGGCATTCTTGTTCATCCAAGAAACTCAATTTCCATTCTTACATCATGTTCACATCTTGTAAGAATCAAACAAATGGTTACAATCTAAAGCATCACAGCTAGCATTTGGGTATATATCTTCCAGTGAACAACAATGGGGTGCACATCTTCAGTGTATGCCATTGGTCGAAAGAAGAAGAAGAGCATCCCAGAAATCTCCATTTTCAACCCGGTTTTACGGATTCCGGTTCAGTCGGATCTACAGAGAGCACTCAGAGGATTAATCCCCAAAGATCTTGCTGACACCATCACTTCATTTAGGAATCAGATTGCTTTAGTTGCAGACTATACTGGTCATCTCCCATTTTCTCTCTCATTATCTTGATCATGTTTTCTGATCTTCTAACATTAATCCTTCTGACAGGTGGCTCTGCCATTGTGAACTGATAAAAGCACTTGAGAAATACTTGTCTCTTTTGATTGGCATAACCAACAAAGGTTGGTTTCTATTTCATACTATATATATCCAGCTTGATTTCATCATTTGTAGTGGAGTAGTAATTTGCAAGATTTTATGATTTGATGGTATTGTAGATTGTGGGCTTCAAGATTTGTTGGATTTCAGATGGAAAGATGGAAAACAGGTAAGAATATGACACTAGTTTGATTTTGTTGAGGTTGATGTAATGAGTGTGATGATGAGCAGGAAATCTGTGTAGCAAATGTGTGGTTTGAAGTGCTATTGGTTCTGCACATGATGGCTATGCTTATGCTTATGGAGGCGAACGAGAAGTTGATCCCGAAACAGAACAGTCTATCCGCGAGGCTCGTCTCCACAGGTTGTCTCAATTACTCATCTCTGTAGGTCATAACAAGTGTTGTTTTAAGTTTTAACGATTTTGATGGATATTGGTGGTCTAAGATTGCATGAGAGATGCTGTGGATTTGTTGCTGAAGGCAGCAGGGTACTTGAACTTCTGTGTTCGCGATGTTCTTCTTCGTCTGCCGCCAGAAACAAAGTACATATATAAGCAAACACTGCACACTTGTAATGATGTTAATGATCTCAATCATATGATCACCAATGTTGGTATATATCCATGTTTGGACAGGAAGAAGTTGCCTTTGGACCTGCAGGGGAGCGTTCTCGAGGCGATCTCACATCAAGCTCTCGCGCAGGTACATATCCGCTTTGTTTTAGTTTGATCTTCAGTTGAATGAATGATGATATGATGAGGTGTTTTGTTTTGTTTTCAGGGAACTGAAGTTCAGCTAGGGCTTGCTGTCAAGTGCCAAAATGCTACTTTATCTGTCAAGAGAAGATTAGCTTGTGAACAGCTCAGTTTCTTTTCTCAGGTTTACAGATATAACAGTCCCGTTGTTATGTTAGATGAGTGATACGTAAACCTAAGAGCAAGGAATTAGATTATTTCTTACATACATGATGAGTGTTATAGGAGATGTAACATTATTGTATAACGATGTGCTTACTTGTCTAATTAGGCCTATTGCTGGTTATCTGAAGTTAAAGAGAGTAATGTTGTTCTAAAGAAGCTATCTTTGTTCCTCAAGTGGAAGAATTTGGAAGCAAAGGTGATCTTCATCACAATCGTTTTATTCTACTTTTCTCGTTCCATCGTGTTATTTTTTTTTTAAATTTAACGAATAGCTCGTTTATATAGGCTGCAACTTACTACTATCACGGTCTGATCGTCGACAAGGGTGCCGATCCTTCGTCCCACGTTAGTGCATTGTGTTGTTTTTTAGCTGCAGAGGAGTTGCTAGCTGAGAGCAAGAAGGCTTGCATAACCTTTTGCCTGGCTGATCCAATAACAAGGTTGAAAAACGAGACGACAAAGTCTTGTGTGAAACCGTTGCCTTTTATCGTTTTATCCGATGTTCTGATTTTCGTCTCCTGTTAGATCTTCGCCGCCGTGTGGCGCGGTGAAACATTTACAGAAGAAAGTACCCGAAACTGCATCCAAGAAATCGGAGATGTATGGCTATCTTTTGAACCAAGAGAAGTGAGTGGTCTTAACTTAGTCAAGTTGTTTTCTTTGCATATTCGTAAACGAAATCACCTATTTCATTTCCGTTTCCGTGTTTCTTTTCTTATTCCACTTATACATATTTGTCAGTGTTATAATTAATGCCTAAATATGATGTGTGTAAGAGTTAAATGATCATTATATTTTATTTTAATAGAAGTTATAAAACATGAAATGAAATACCATTATGGAATAGGGGATTTTGAACGTCTTGTTTTTTCTTTTGGAAAAATTACGAGGAAGGTGTGAATATGTGTGGATATTTTGCAATGCAGGGGTGTACAAATTTTGCCTGATGTTCCAGAATTTGAGTTGTCATTGAGACCAGATGAGTATGAATTGCCTGAAGTTGATCCTACGTGGAATTCTGGGAAGTGGGAAATGCCAGCTGGACAGCCACTGAAAGAACATCTCAATGATGGTGTTGATGGCGATGAACGGCTGAGATTGATTAAGATCCATGTTTGTTGCTAAGCATTTTCTTACTGTGCTTGATTAAGATCAATTAATTATCTGATGTATGATATTAATCTCTTGTAATTTGTAAACTACTCCTTTAATTTCTTTCTTAATATATAGCACTCTAATTCTTTATCAAAATTTTATGCTTCACCTTTCTCTCTCCTGTTAGTTGATTGAGAGTATTGGAGAATTGAAATTGAAATTTTGTCCTGATTTTCGAAAACAAGAAATGACATTAGATTTTCTTTTATCAAACGACAATCTTTTGGGAATAAACGAAGCAAATATGAAAAAATTAAATAAATAGAAATTAATTAATTTTTTTAAAACAACTTGTTCATACAATAATCCTGCATATGTCTTTCTCCAATAAATAATTTAATAATTCAAAATATATTATATACAGTACATAATTTGATAAACATAAAATGCAAAAAACGTCACCTTTTTTTTAGGTTTTTTTTTGGGAAAATATATTTTTTTGTCCGCTAACTTTACCAAATTTTGAATTTAGTTCATAAGTTTTTCACTTTTTAAAAATCGCCCATTATATTTGAAAATTTTGAAAATCGTCCATCATGTTTACCAAGTTCAACAAAATCGTCAACGTGTCATTAGCAGGTTATTCTAAAAAATAAAAATAAAAAATATGTAATATATATATATATATATATATATATATATATATATATATATATATATATATATATATATATATATATACTATTTTAAAAAAAATAGCATCCACTAAGAATTTATATTATACTCTCTCCGTCCACCCGAAATAGGGCATTTTGCTTTTGTGCACGTTGATTAAGAAGTATTGTTATTTAATGTGTAGTGGGTAGTTGTATTAGTGGGAGTGTGGATCCCATATTTTAATTGTATTACTGGGTGTGTGTGGATCTTATGTGTGTAAAAAAGGAAGTGACCCTCTTTGGAACGAACGATCAAAATGGAAAAAATACACTCTTTCGAGCGGACGGATGAAGTATCAATATTTAGTCAAATTTGTTCTACTTTAGTAATGAGATTAATATTGTTTATTTGGTATACGAAAGTGAAAAATGAAAAGTGAGATAAAATTAGTTAAATAAAAATATGATAAAGATTAATTGGGGTGAAAATATTCAAATGACCTGCCATAGCAGGTCAAATGACCAAAATGTTGAATTTTATGAAGTTGATGGACTAATTTCAAAATTGTTATAAAATTAACGGACTAATTTCAAAATTAAAAAAGTTAATGGATTAATTTCAAAATGAATGAAAGTTAGCGGAAAAAAAATATATTTTTCCTTTTTTTTTAAATAAATATTCTGTAATTAATTTTCCACTGTCATCAACGTGAACTTTTCAAACTTGAAGAACTGATAATTACTATAAACTTTAATTAGCCCATGTCCAGCAGGTATCTCCATTTTGCAGCACATTCATTCATAAAATGTAGACAACTTAATAAATCATCTCCAACAGTTAATTTTGCAGTACATTCATTTTATTAATATTATTTTTATTAAAATTTTACATTTAATTAATTTATTATTATTATTTTTATTTTTGAATACAAAAAATAATATAATAAAAATATTAATATGCCTAAAATTAAAATAATATAATCATTAAAATTACGTTATAATTTATTTAAACATGAAATTAAGACTAGGGGTGGACGAAAATACCGAAATATCGGTATACCGTATTTATCGTACCGTAAAATAACGAATTTACCGAAAATTTAGTCCTATATCTTTTTAAGTTAGCAAAATTAGTCATGTATCTTTTGAAATATAATATAATTTATATATGACTAAATTTGATAATTAAAAAGATATAGCACTAATTTTGAAACTTATATGACTAAAATTGAAATTTTAAAGGATACAGGACCAAAATTGAAACTAAAAGAACTAAAATTGGAAATCCTAAAAGTTACATGACTAAAATTGGATTTGGTAAAAAATATAGGACCAAAATTGATATTTTCTCACTAAATAATTATGTGGTGTGTGATTTTAAAATGGTGTACCCCACCATTAAGGGCCCCCACCGCATACTCTGGGGATTAGTGGAGAAGGTAAATCGTAGGATGTATTTTCTCACTAAATAATTATATAGTGTGTGATTTTAAAATGGTGTACCCCACCATTAGGGGCCCCCACCGCCTACCCTAGGGATTGGTGGAGTATGTAAATCGCAAGATGTGTCTCAAGTGGCTTATAGAGAGGACTCACTGTTTAACTTGTGCTTGCAAGGGGTCAAATCCATGCCAAAGACATGATTCAAACCCCCACTCTGGGATAACCAAGCTTAGTTGGAATGTCTTTCTACCCTCTTCTCTACCACTTGAGTTTATGCCCTGGGGCGTGGTGTGTGATTTTAGAACTTATTACTTGATCTTGCGACCATATATAATAATAAAATACATAATTTAATTTAATTTTAGTAGGTAGTATTATGTTGTTACAATTAATTTTAGTTGGTATCACATTTATTTTCCTACTCATCATATGGTTTTATGGCAAATGAGAAAACCTTAACTAAAATATGAACGCATCACATTAACTAACATGTCCACAATATTTCGAATAAAATACATTCAATCATTAAAAAAATACATGGAGTCAATATATAGTATGCGTATATGTTAACAACACACACAATTTCCTACTTATTTTTTGTACATTATCTTTTATATTACACCAAAATAATACAATAAATACAAACTGTTTAATAATTTTAATATTACATCATGCTAAAATCTACCTGATTAAAAGAAGATTAAAAAAACATAACTTGCAATAATTCATTACATTATCATAATGAGAACTTTTTTTTTTAAAAAAAATTAATTTGCCCTTTTTGGTTTTATGAAATTAAATTCAAAATCCTTCCAAATTAGTGTGAGATTTGAGTTTGTGTGCTGACATGACTGTAAGAAGCAGCAGGAAGATGAGAGAAAAGAAAGACAACGCAATTGACGCCGTTATCTTATCACAGAATTTCTCGACCCGATCGCATATCGCAAGCCAACCCGTTTGAGGTTGCCCGACCCGGCCCAAGTACCCGATCGCCATCGCCGCCGACGCTCCGGATGCCAACAGGAGTGCGCAAACCTGCAAAATAATCAACACCGCTAGTATTAATTAATTAATTACTCCACCTAAAATACAATAATTAATTAAAATAAAAAAGAAATTAATTAATCACCAAATCATGCAAGAGCAAATAGAAGTAGTTTTCGGGATTTGATTTTGGCCCGTTTAGTGAAATTACAGGAATCACTGATACCACAGAGAGCCCGCATACTATGCAATCTGCAATCAACTTGAATCTAGAGAGAGAGAGACAGATATTATTAACTGTGATTAAATTATTCAGAAAATTAATTAATTAAGGATATATAGTATATAATAATTAATTAAAATGAGTAATTAATTTAAAGAACCTGAAAGAGGAGGAATAGGTGTAACGGGCGTCCATGATAATGCCGAAAACGGCGACGGATTGGTGGCTGGAGAGCATGAGGACTGCGGCGGAGAGTGTAAATGCAATTACTAGAATCCTGAGGGTCAGTTGTGCAAAGTAGCACAATCTTTTGGGGGTGTTTCTGCTATTTTCAGGAGACGAAGATATCGCGAATGCACCTTTCACTTCTTGATCCATTCTTTACTCTATAATAAATTTTGATAATTTTGAATGAAGAAGAAGATGATGAAGCTTGAATGTGTAACGTATTTATAACATGTTTTATATATATATATATATATAGAGTGCTGCATGGGCAGCTCAACTGGTCAAGCAAGGGGACAGCTTGTACAATGACCAAGGATGGAATCCCACCTCAAAATGGGTAAGTATTGCGTGAGACCGTCTCAAGTGAAACTATTTTATACTTTTTTAAATGGGTAAGTATTGCGTACAATGACCAAGGATCGAATCCCACCAAATAGATTTTGAATTTTAAACCTCAAAATGGGTAAGTATTGCGTGAGACCGTCTCAAGTGAAACTATTTTATACTTTTTTAAAATAGTTATCACTTTCACTATAAAATGTTATCACTTTTTATTTATACTATAAATTGTTCATAAAATAACATTATCACTTTCCATTAATTTATTATCACTTTTCAATAAGTATTGCGTGAGATCGTCTCAAATGAAACTATTTTATACTTTTTTAAAATAGTTATCACTTTCACTATAAAATGTTATCACTTTTTATTTATACTATAAATTGTTCATAAAATAACATTATCACTTTCCATTAATTTATTATCACTTTTCAATATAAAAGTTATCACTTTCTGACCGTCTCACGTAAGCCCTATCGTGAGACGATCTCACACAAATCTTTGCCAAATTATATTCTCTCCTTATATATTTTGATACTTTTTTATTTTTTTTATGGAAATTAAGTAATTGCATTTTCTTTTTAGCTTGATATATATTTAAGAATAATAAATAAATGGTAACGTATGTTATGTATTTTAAGTAATTACAATAGTATTTTTTTAAAATAAAGTATATTAAAAAGTTAATTGTATTGAGTATTTATATTTTAAGAAGAAAATGTAAAACAAAAAAAAGTAAAATGTGTTGATTTATATGAAATGGAAAGAGTATATACTAATAAATTTATTGCTAATTTTTAGCCTACCCCACTTTTCAAGTATTTAGCATATCTCATTAATTAATATTTGTTCACAATTTTCTATATTCCATTCGGCCAAATTAAAGATTCATTTTATTTTTATATCTAAATTAAAGAGTATTATTATTTTGTGTGGTAGGAGTTGTAGGGAGGAATACGATGGTGCATGTATAGGGCCTTTTATAAAAAAAAAATGAATATCTTTGAATTGGTAGTCTAAAATGATAAAATGGATTTCTTTCTAATTAATTAAATGTATTTTTTTGGGTGTGTTGTGTGAAGCTATTTTACGGTGAAACCATTTTTGTTTTCGTAATTAGTTATCAATTTTGATATAAAATATTATTACCTTTTATTTATACTATAAATTATTCATAAAATAATTTACTGCACAATTTTCATTTTTTATTGATTGAGTATCACTTTTCATTAATGATATTATAACTTTCTATCCATTTTCACATAAAAACTTACATGAGACATTTCACACAAGTCTTTGAGTATATTTTTTATTTACTCTCTCATATTCATTAATATTCTATCCTTTAGATTATTCTTTTTATAATAAGATTTTTCCAAGAATGAAGTACTTAATTTTTAAAATCTTTATATTTTGTCTTGAAATTCACAAGAGTATGAGACTAATTTTATTTATCTATTTAAAATGAAAAATCCTGTAATTGCCGCGTGGTAAAGCTTGTAGTTGGAGAAGAAGAGGTTGTAAATCTTTTTCACTAAACTTTTTTATTTTGAAACTTAAACTAGTTATTTCTTACAAATTTGTACATACATATAATTTAAGCCACATATCAATTTCATGAGAAAAATTACGTATTATGTATTAGAAAATTAAAATCGCTATTAAAAGTATATTGTTTGTTGCAAGGTCAACTGTCAATCACCCATCATAAAAGACTTTGATAAGTTTTATAAGATTAATTGATTATAATTTTGATAAACATTATTGTACGCTAAAATATTATTTAATCAACAATAAGTAGAAGTGAAAATTTTACATGAGACTGTCTCACGGATAAAAGCATTACTCTTTTCGGCCAATGCAAAGGTAATCATTTGCTTTTTACGTGTAGATTAAGGAATATTATAATTATATATGTAGTGGATAATTGTATTAGAGGAAGTGGTGGAACATGTGATGTACCTTTTTGCTTAAAATGGAATATGAATACTTTTGAATTTGACGACCAAAATAGTAAAATTAGGGGTGTAAACGGGTAGGGTATGGTACGGGTATGCCCAATCTATATACTACCCACATCTTATTTTTATTACCTTTATCCTATCCTATTACCCTCAAATACATCATCGGGTAGAGTACGGATAATACCATCGGGCAATGGATAATCCGCGGATAAACGATTATCCGAAATTTTAAAATGGCTACCCTTGTCAACCAAATAATATACCACTCTAAAATACACAATGATGTAAGAAAATCAAAGTAAATGCAAAAGATTTAAAAAAAAAAGAAGAAGATTGAGATGTGAGTAGCTTACCCACCCTCTAATTAAAATAAAAATTGATATAAAATATTAGAGATTATCATTTTATTAGTCATACACTTGAAGTCTTTTGCTTTCTTAAATCAAATAAGCAATATGATATATATTAGTATGTGCGTTATAAAGTGGAACCATTTTTCAGATTATACAAAAACATATACTCCTATATGTCTATGTATAAATATAAAATATAATAAACTATACTAAATATAAAATATACTCCATATATATATATATATATATATATATATATATATATATATATATATATATATATATATATATATATATACAATTTATAGTGTGCACCCGGGTGCACCTAAAGATAGGGTGCACTCATATACAAATATAAACAAAAACATATACAATTAAGAGTAAAAATATATACAATTTAATTGTTAAAATTTTTAATGAAAATTTGTATATAATATTCAATAAAAAGTTATACACATATGGATGTTTGTTTTTTTATGAAAACTTAATGTGAAAAAAGTTACAATTATTACAAAACACGTATACAAAATAGAATAATATATATACAAAATAGAATAAAAAGACATACACATATGGGTGCACCCTTGCACCCGGTGCACCCAATATACACACACACTCTCTCTCTCTATATATATATACACACACTAATTATGATTATGAGGTGTCGCGACGTGGTTGATTGTCGTATATTTTTTATTTTTTTAATTAAATATTACATATATAATTTTCTACTTTTAATTTTATTATTATTCATGTATATATTTAAATAATGTATATTTATAAATTAAATACTACTTTAATCATATTTTTTTATTAGTTAGGAATAGATAATCAACAAAATATATCTAACTTATTATATATTATTATTATTATTATTATCATTATTATTATTATTATTATTATCTTCAAATTAAATACAACCTTTAATCATATTTTTTATTGGTTGGTAATACTAGGGGTGGGCAGTAAGGTATACCGAAGATTTTTAGTCATACCAAATACCGTACCAAAATTTTCGATATATAAAAAATCATACCGTTACCTTACCTATGTTTTCGGTATACCATAGTTCGATATACCGATATTTCGATATAGGAAAATAGTATACCTTTTGTTTACCGATATTTCGGTATACCGTATCATACCTAAAATATCGGTATATATCTTCTTATTAAATAGTTTACTATGCCGTTATGTGCCTAAAATTCAATAAATCTAATTAAAAACTGTATTAGAAAAGTGAAAGATAGTTATAAAACAAATTATAATAGATAATCATTTATAATAAGAAAAATATACGACAATCCATAAACGACCAAATTAAATAAGAGTGAGTCTCATGTAAATCGGGTTTACATGTAAACCCTAATTTTTAGAATTACTCTTTAGTATATAAAAAATTACTCTTTGAAGAGTAATACTTTTTATATAGAAGAGTAATAATTCGTATCTGTAAAGAGTAATTTTTCATGTACTAAAAAGTAATCGATAAATCAGGATTTACAAGGATTTGAAAAGTAATTTTTTAATTTAGAAGAGTAACAATTTATGTGCTAAAGAGTAATTTTTTATGTACTAAAGAGTAACATGGTTTACATAATTAATGTATGTAAACCCTGTTTACACAAGTATTTGTCATTAAATAAATAGTACCCAAGAGATCTACACAAGAACCATATGAAACTTATATTAAAATCAACACTTTTAAATTTTCATACAGGATAGAACCACCTAATTAAAAAATAAGTACAAGATATGATGAAAGCCAATCAACTTTATCACCCATTTATAATTATGAAATATACAGTAGGATTTTAAATTTAATCTTTTAATTAAATAGTGTATTTATATAATTTAATTAAAAATTATATAAATAAGTAATTATAATTGCATATATCATGTAGTATGATATACCGTATCATATTACCAAAAATTAAATATTTTACTGTATTTCAGTAAATACCGAAATACCGCGGTATTGATAATTTATATAACCTTATCATACCAAAATTTTCAATACGGTATCATACCTTATCAAAAACTTCGGCATACCTAAAATTTCGGTAAAATCGGTATTTTTCGATATGATAAAGGCGTTATACCGAAATTTTGGTATTTTTCCCCAACCTTATGTAATACTACTTTTATTTTTATTATTATCATTATTATTATTAATATATATATTTAAATTATGTATATCTATAAATTAGATATCATCTTTAACTATATTTTTTGATTGGTTATAATAATTCATCCGCGTATTATGCGTGAATGTGTACTCGTATATATATATATATATATATATATATATATATAAAGTAAGCGGATAATCGAGTATTTTATAAATATCATATCCTACACCTACCCTCAATATTTTCAAGCGGGTATGAGTACTACCCCACCCGATACCCGAATATACTCTACCATACCCTTACCCGATAGGGTATTACCCGCAAGATATCCGAATTCGCGGATAAAATTGACAGCCCTAAGTATAATAGATACATGGGAGTATATTTTAATGAAAATTAATACTCAATTAATGAAAAATGATAATAATGTAGTAAATTATTTCACTATTAATTTATAATATGAATAAAAAGTGATGACATTTAACATTTTTTTATAAAATATGATAATTAATTAAAAAAATATAAATTTCTCTTATCGCGACGGTCTCACACTCTATTAATAAAATATGATTGGTATGAGATATACTCCTCGGTCCTGCAATTGTTGTTATATTTATGATTGCGCGAAAATTAAAAAATATAATATTCTTAATGTTAATAAATTAAGAGATATAATGCTTTAATATATAATTAAGTGTTTTACTATTAGTATGGTGCGAGAGACTATTTAACTATATTATTGTGGGAGCCCCAATTAATAAATTAAATGTAACCATATTTGTATAAATGGTCAATTACATGTACCTTTCTAAGATTCAAAAATTTCAAAGTTCATGTTAACTAAAATTAATTGATAATGACAGCCAAATTATCAACAAATGAACAAAAGTAGCTGTTCACAGATGAATATATTTTTAATAAGTGGGCCTTTTCAGTTGGGCTTTGATGCGTATTTCATATAGCCCATAAGTTTTATTTTAATTATAGAAATAGAATTTATTTGGGCTCAACGGACCAATAGATTTGATCAGGAAAAATAGAGGGCTGAGATTACGTGCATAATCGGGCGTTCAACCTCGGGCCTTTTAGGCCCAAACTGATCAGCTGGGAAATTAATTGAGTGGGCCCACAAAAAAAGAGTAACGGTAAAATTGGCAACTAAAAAACCTACCAAATTGGGAATATTCATCCATATTTTCAGGAAACAAAATCTATTTCACAAAATCTACCAAATTAATTTTTTTAATACAAACTCAATTTCATAAAATGATGATCATGATTCTCATTTTGTTATTTTCACTTGGCACTTCGGTAATTTAATCCAACAAGATTTTATATTCCAAGTTGATTTCATCGATCTGTCTGTATAATCTTTTCCTTTGAAATGCGGCAAACGACGATGATTTTCAATTCGAAGATCCACAGTTGTGTGAATTGTAATTCATCTCCAATGTGAAAATTACGTATATATGATGTTTTACACTGCCAGATGCGCGATGAATCCGGCCTGTTTTCTCACCAAATCAAGCAGAAATATTAAGAAATATCCATGGCTTTCATCAGGACTGGAGTTTCAGCCGCTGCTTGCTGGCCGTCAGTCCGCCGCCGCGATGCATCACTGGAAATCGGAAAATCTAGGTCAATCTCAATGTTTAATGTCTCGGTTTCTGCCACCGGCTTCCCGTCAGAAAAACAGCCAGCATTAAAAAGCGCAGCTCAATCTGGTTCAGAAAACGGCGTCGTGGAGAAGAAGCCGACGGCCGAGACGGTGTCAAGCAGTATCAGAGTTGGCGAGGATGATACGGCGGAGGCGCCGATGGACGGATTGTTGACTTTGAAAGACTACTTTGACCAGTGCGTTGAATTGATTAATGGATCGGACGATGGAGCGCCACGGTGGTTTACGCCGTTAGAATGCGCGTCGCAGGCAAAGGATTCTCATCTTATGCTTTATTTACCAGGTCAGTGCATCTCCTGAAGCTCTTCGATTGAAAAATTATTCCTATATTAAAGAGCTAAATGTAAAAAATACAACTCTAAAATTAACAATAAAATTACACAATGAGTCGGTGATCATTTGCATCATGAGTGCAAGTTTTTTATTGTTTTAACTCTTTCCTTAGATAAAGAAAAGGAGTTGAATATAATTGCAATTTTTATTTCAATTTTATAGGTGTAGATGGATTAGGACTTGGACTTATGCTGCAGCATGAAAGGCTTAGCAAGTAAATAATTTTATGGGATATATTTATTATTCTTAGTATTTCTTTTCATGCCACAAGTATGCATGATTAAATTCTCCTGTTCTGTTTCTTTGTCTTGCAACAAGGATGTTTGATATATGGTGCATGCACATTCCAATCGCAGACAGAACATCATTCACAGGTTTCTGTTCCGTTCGACTCGATTACTGGCTGTGTTTAGTATACTCACATGTTTCATCTCCTATCAGACTTGGTTGAATTTGTGGAAAGTGCTGTTAGGACACAGTATTCCAAAGCCCCAAATAGACCTATATATCTTGTTGGCGAGTCTCTCGGGGGGTGTCTTGCCCTTGCTGTAGCTGCTCGTAATCCAGATATTGATCTTATTTTAATCTTGGCTAATCCAGGTGATTCTGAGTTCTTACATTTGCTGCTACCCATCATGTGGATGGGAACTTACAAACTAAATCTTTGTCTGTTTGCTCTCTTATCAACAGCCACATCTTTTGGAAAATCTCTTCTGCAGCAGGAAACTCTGTTGCAGTTCTCAGCATTGATTCCTGAGCAGATTACTTCCAGTTTGCCTTATGTGCTTACTTTACTATTAGGTTGCTAAAGTTCTGTTGGATTTATATGTTTTTAGTGATTTTATGGAGTACAAGATTAATCCTTAAGAACTTTTTTACTGATAAAAGGTTTGCCTGTGAAAGTGGTGACATCAGCAACGGGGAAACATCTTCCTCCAGACCAACTGATTAAGGAGATATCTCAGGATACAACAGCAATGTCATCTTACCTTTCTGTATGAATCCAACTTTTCTGATGGATCTTGTTTTTACTTATTATGTTGTACATTTTCATGAACTATGTTCAAGAAGATGATGTTAGAGATATATTCTAGGTTCTCTCAATAGCCTTCACTGCCGAAACACTTCGCTGGAAGCTCGACCTGCTAAAATCAGCTGCAGCGTTTGACAATACTCAACTTCATGCTGTGAAAGCTCAGACATTGATACTTGCAAGGTTGTCAGCCTATTGCTGAAATCTCTCCAGCTCTGATATTATCTAAAACCACTCAACATTCGACTGTTTACAATTTCCTATCTTATATGTATTCGGACTTGACTTTGCAGTGGACTAGATCAGTTGCTTCCAAGCAGAGAGGAAGCCGACAGACTCCATAAGTTGCTACCACATTGTCAAGTTCGTGTGTTTGAAGGGAAAGGCCATGCTCTCTTTCTGGTAGGTGGAACCGGCCCCTTGTTATACCATGCCATTCATTTTCCACATCTACATTGATTCATGATATTGATATGCATCCAGGAAGATGGTATCAGTATCCTGTCGATCTTGATATGTACCTGCTTTTATAGGCGTCGTGGACGCCACGATTACGTCTCAGATTACTTCCCACCAACCCCTTTGGAATATAAGGCAGCCTATGAGCCACTTTTAAAGTTAGTTAAAATATCTAATACATTTCTTTCTTTGCTGCATCTGTCATTAATAATGAACTTTACCAATCAGATGGTTTGCAGACATTGTGAACCCCGTGGTGCTATCGACTCTCCCAAATGGAAATATCGAAAGAAGTCTAGCTGGGATTCCTTCCCAAGGACCAGCTGTATACGTTGGTAATCATATGCTGTTTGGCATAGACGTGGTCCCTCTGATTCCACATTTTTGGGAGGAGAAAAGCATTGTTTTACGAGGACTCTCTAATCCGAGGATGTCTTATGAGTCGAAAGGACAATTATTACCTCTATCATTTTTTGATCCAATGAGGGTTGCGGGGAACGTTCCTGCATCAGCTACTAATTTTTACAGGCTTGTCTCTGCAAAATCTCATGTTCTACTCTACCCTGGAGGAGCACGAGAGGCTCTTCATCGGAAGGTGAGGTGATAAGTGTGACGTTTGAAATCTTCGAATGAAATGGATTTTTACAGGATGCACTTGTTTAAACATTTCAGGGTGAGGAACACAAGCTCTTCTGGCCAGAACAGTCGGAGTTTGTCCGTGTGGCGGCTATGTTTGGAGCGAAAATCGTACCGTTTGGAGTCGTCGGAGAAGATGATATTTGTCATGTAAGGCTTATGAGTCCTTTTTATTCAATTGATAACATGTAACTGGATTTTGTGTTAATCCAATTGTCAGTTGCTCTTTGATTACGATGATGTGAAGAATATCCCATTTTACCAAAGTGTTTTTGGAGAGGGTCCAGATGCAACTTTCAACTTGAGGTATGATATGCATTTATTTTCCAAGTGACATTTTATAAGTAAATTATTCATTCACATCTTCTCTTTTGTTCTAGATTGACAGATATAGCACAACCCTAATTATATCTCCAAAACAAACATAGATTAATGCTATTTGTTAGATTAATTAAATACAAATAATCCTAAATCATGATTTGTTATCTCAACTTAAATTCAAAACAAACATAGCCTTAATGATACAAGTGCTTCCAGTAGGGGTGTGTTTGGTTAAGTTAATAGGTGAATTAATAAAATTTATAAATGTAAGATGCGAGTATTTTCTTTGACCCTCTTAATAATATTTAAGATGTCTTGTATGATATTAACTCAATATGAACCATGTATGATTGCAGAGAGGGAGAGAATGGCGAGGTCGCGAACCAAGATCTACACATACCCATTGTCGTACCCAAAGTCCCGGGCCGTTATTATTACTTGTTCGGGAAGCCAATCGACACAGAAGGTGAGACGAGACGTTCCTTGGGTTGCATTGCATGCTCGACTAGATTTTGATGTTGAATATTTTGGAATGTTTGCAGGAAGAAAGCAGGAACTGAGAAGCAAAGAGAGAGCAGATGAGTTGTATTTGGAAGTGAAGAGTGAAGTAGAGAGATGCATTGCCTATTTAAAGGAGAAGAGAGAGTGTGATCCTTTTAGAACCATTTTTGCTCGTTTTAGCTATCAAGCAATTCACGGATTTCAATCTCTCGTACCCACATTCAACTTCACCAACTAACGTTCAGATCATTTTTAATGTTAGAGCTTGTCTCAAGCTCACTTTTTTACGTAAGACTTTTTTTTAGATGATTGTAATTTTCAATCTATTATTTTATTTATTAAATATGTCACCTTAAATAGTTATTCCTCAATTACCAATTACCGTTAGATATTTAATGATCATTTATTAATACTCAATCCATCCCACAAAAGTTTGCATTCCTCTCTTGGAATGGAGATTAAGAAAAGTGAAAATTTTTAGGGTATTATAATATTCTTTAGTAATAAATAAATGATAAAGTATGTTAGGTGTATGAGTAAGGGTGATTGTTTTTTATTTTTTTGTTTTTTTATGAAAGTGCAAACTTTTGTGGACAACCCAAAATGAAAAGTATGTCGTCTGAAATGGGACAGGGAGTATATAGTAGTATTTTTTTAAAAAAAATATATTACTATGAGTATGAAACATCAGACTGATTTACCGGACAACTCTGTTACTCTAGGATGAATATATTTGAATTTTGAGCAAATAAATTAAGTCGGTTGGACAGTTTCATTTCCTCAATGAATTTATTCATAATGTCTATAATTTTATTTTAGAAAATACAAATGAAACCGAACAATTACTTTAAAAAAATAATAAAAATTGGAGGCTGTTCCACTCAAATTTAAATTTCTGCGGTAGTAGTAATTGCGTAGATAATGGATTATGGGTGATTATTTAACGTTACACATCTCATAAGTTTTATCCGTGTCCTTTTTATATTCCAAAATTAAATTTCATCGGTCCTTAAATATTCTAAAATAATTGAATTATTGGTGTTAAAATTACTTCATTTAAAAGCAAAGCATAAAGACAATTTAATAATCGACTAATGATGGAAGACCCTCGTTGATTAATCTGGAATGATAAAATAATAGGATGGGACTACCATAAAATATTTCCTACTTCCACTTTCCAGCCGACGATGTCCTAACCAAATCACGCATAAATCTCATTACAACATTAAATAAGACACATCAATCAATGGCCGCCACCGGCACTGGACTCTTCGCCGCCGGTACTTTCCCCTCAATCCGCCGCCGAGCTGACGCCGGAAAACTTAGGTCAGTCCCAAAATCATGCCTCTCGGTTTCTGCATCCGCCGTTCCGACGGAACGATCAACGGTCGCAGCTCCATCGGGTACCGAAAACGGCGTCGTGCGGAAGAAGCCGGCGCCGTCGAGTAGCCGCCGAGCCGAAAGACGGACGGTTGACTTTGAGAGATTACTTTGACCAGTGCCGTGATTTGATTAGTAGATCGGACGGTGGCATTTACTTTACTAATAATTATGAAGCTCTATTTATATTATATTATGATGTTTTTCGCTCCAATATTTGAATATACCCTTTTCAAAAAAGTATATTTATTAGGAATAAATGTAGGAAATATCCTATTCTCCAATTATAACATATAAGATCCATTAATGATATTTACCACATGAATATTCATTATTGACTTTCAATTTTATTTGGGAGGAAACGTACACGTTAGTACCCATAGAAATAGACTCAACTTTCCTTGTTAACCTATGAGAAATTTACTCAAATGCCCTCGTGATGGAATATCCCAACACGCTTAGAAAAAAATGAAAATGATAGTTGAATCGAATAAACAAATATTGTGGAGTAGTATAATTAGAAGAAAATTAAGGAAAATAGTGTACATTCTAATTATGCAAAAATCAAATATATTTAAAATAACATACTAATAAACATATTCAAAATTATCATTTGCAATTTTGCATGAATGTGTAATCTTTTTATTTTTCTTGTCAAAAAAAAAGAAAAAGAAAAGGAGAAAACCAAAATCACAATATTTGAGTTGTGATGAACTTATATAGGCTAAGCAGTAGCTAGATATTTTTTACTGTAATAAATGGCCTATATTTTTTGTTGTAAAAATGATCTACATTAGCAACTTCATTTATATATATGTCACACTAAAAATACACTCCATTTATTAGGTGTTGATGGAGTAGGACTTGGACTTGTATTGCACCATGAAAGGCTTAGCAAGTGAGTAATTTATGGGATATATATATATACTATATGTTATATATGTTTATATATTATATATCTCAAGTATGATCAAATTACTGTTATTAATTCATTTGTCTGTCTTGCCGGAAGGATTTTTGATATATGGTGCATGCACATTCCCCTCAAAGACAGAACATCATTCCCAGGTTTTTCAACAGGATCTAAATGTGTTCTTGTCTTAAGATGATCATTGTGTTTGGCATAGCAGCTGACCTGTTTTTCATCCCTCATCAGACTTGGTTAAATTCGTCGAAAATGCTGTTAGGATACAGTATTCTCGAGCCCCTACTAGACCTATATACCTTGTTGGAGAGTCGTTTGGGGGGTGTCTCACTCTTGCTGTTGCTGCTCGTAATCCATACGTCGATCTTATGTTAATCTTGGCTAATCCAGGTCATCCTGAATTCGTACCTTTGATACCAACCATGATCATGTGAATGTGATCTTAGGAACTAAATCTTTGTCTGTTTTTGATCGACAGCTACTTCTTTTGGAAGGTCTCTTGTGCAGCCGGAAACTCTGTTGTCGTTGTCAGCGTTTTTGCCTGATCAGATTAGTTCCAGCTTGCCTTATGTCCTGACTTTACTACTAGGTTGCTTAAGTTTCGATGATTGTATTATTATATAGTGTAGTAGTATTTTTAAATGATTTTAGTACAAGAATCCTTTTTCTGCTGATTAGGTTCTCCTGCAAAAGTGGTGGCATCAGCAATGGGGAAGGGAATTCCTTCTGACCAAGTGATTAAGGAGATATCTGAGGACACTACAGCAATGTCGTCGTATCTGTCTGTAAGAATCGAACAAGTTTCTTTTTATCGGATCAAGTTAGGTTCTACTGATCTATGTTGAACAGAATGATGATTGAAACAAATGAAACAGGTTCTATCTAAGGCATTCACTGCGGAAACACTTCGTTGGAAGCTCGACATGCTGAAATCAGCTGCAGCATTCGCCAATTCTCGACTTCATGCTGTGAAAGCTCAGACATTGATACTTGCTAGGTTGTCATCCCATCGCTGACATCTCTCGTGATCTCATAGTATCATTGTAATAATATTCCATTACTTACAATGCACTTAGTTGTAATAGTATCTGGTTTTTTACTCTGCAGTGGACAAGATCAGTTGCTGCCTAGCAGAGACGAAGGCGAAAGTGCCGAAGTGTCAAATACGCGTATTTGAAGACAATGGCCATGCTCTCTTCTTTGGTAGGTTGGCCAACCAACCCCACACACCATCATTTTTTTCATATGTTGATTCATGATGTCCATTTTCATGCAGGAAGATGGAATCAGTTTCCTGTCGATCTTAACCGGAGCTAGTTTTTATAGGCGTAACGGACGCCATGATTGCGTCTCGGATTACTTCCCACCAACGCCTTCTGAATTCAAGAAAGTGTACGAACCACAAAAGTGAGTTCAAAACATCTTGATGAACAATTCACTACTTTATTACCTCAAAATCCCTCATTAACGTTGTCAATCAGATGGATCACGGATGTAATGAGCCCGGTGGTGCTGTCGACTCTCCCAGATGGAAGAATCGAGAGAAGCCTTGCAGGCATCCCTTCAGAGGGACCAGTTCTGTACGTAGGCTACCACATGATGCTTGGCCTCGAACTGGTCCCTCTGGTTTCTCGGTTTTGGATGGAGAGAAACATCCTCTTACGAGGAATGGCACATCCAGTGATGTTTAACAAGATCAAAGAAGAAACAAGATTGCCAGCTCTGTCGTCTTTCGACACGTTTAGGATCATGGGAGCAGTTCCTGTATCCGCTCCCAATTTCTAGAGACTTTTCTCTTCGAAATCTCATGTTCTGCTCTACCCTGGAGGAGTACGAGAGGCTCTTCATCGTAAGGTTGTAAACATGCATGCGTTAAACGTTGTCGTTTGAGGTTTTCAGTAAAATTGTGTGCTCATGAAATTAAATTCAGGGTGAGGAGTACCAACTGTTCTGGCCAGAACAGTCGGAGTTCGTCCGCATGGCTGCTAAATTTGGAGCGAAGATCGTCCCGTTTGGTACTGTCGGAGAAGATGATGTTGGTCATGTAAGCTTTGCTCATATAGCTCCTTAGATTTGTCATTTTGTTCAATATTTTCTAACATGGAATTGGATTTGTGTGGTTTGATGTTGTCAGTTGCTGTTTGATTACGATGATCTGAAGAACATTCCTTATTTCTGAAATGCTATTGAGGAACTTACCGATGAGACTGTCAACTTGAGGTATACATATATATATCTTCTATGACTCTGGTGGCACGGATGGAGTACTATTTTATCTCGAGTCGTTTTATATTGTCCGATTTATAGTGTTACCAAACATGATATTAGCCTAGGGCTGCCTAATAAGGTGGCCCGGCCTCTTGATCGAGCCTGTGATTAGATCAGTCTGACTCGGGTTGAAACTCCTGGTCCAACCCGGGTCAAGTAGGTTTCATTTTTTCTTTTTAGCAAACGGGTCTAGTCCAAATTGTCATCTCAACACGATTCGTTGCATCCAATTTCAGAAACGAGGCGACGGGAGAGGTCTCGAACCAAGATATACACCTCCCAATCATCGTACCCAAAGTCCCGGGCTGTTTTTACTACTTGTTCGGGAAGCCAATCGAGACACAAGGTAGGTCTCTTGCACGCTCGAGTTTTGTGTGAGATCGTTTTACAAATGTTTGTTATGGTTGTAGGTAGGAAGCAAGAACAGAGAAGCAGGGAGAATGCTCATGAATTGTATTTAGAAGTGAAGAGTGAAGTAGAGAGATGTCTTGCCTATTTAAAGGAGAAGAGGGAGAACGATCCTTTTAGGAACATTTTTGCTCGTTTGAGTTACCAAGCAACTCATGGATTTGATTCTGATGTACCCACATTCGACTTCACAGATTCACATTAATTCTTGGAAAAATTTTACCTATTTATTTATGTATTCTTTTCATACTTGTCAGAAGGAAATCATTTGTATTGATTAGATATTTAGATTAATAATATTCGAAAATCGAAATAGATCTTAGTCAAGTAATGATGGTGATGTAATATTATATAGGCGCATGTAAAAAGAAATATGAATCGTTATCGATTAAAAAGAGAGAGGGAGAGAGAGTAAATTGAATCGTTCTATCATTTTTCAAGATTTAAATTATCACTTTTTAATGTTTGTATCATTTTGGTTGTCTTTCACATAGACCATGGTCACCAAGTAATTAATCTTCTACACTTTATATTTTACATAAATATATATGTTTTTTTTTATAACAAATTGTGCTTAGAAAATCATAAATAATATTTTCTCATGATTATTTGTAGGTTCGATTGAAACTTTACATTAATTAATTGACGAATTTTGTTTCGTGATTATGAAAATAGTTATGGCTATATTGCAAATTAATTTTTTTCCGTTAAAAGGAAAACATATTATTTTTTAATGGATAATAATAATCTCACAAAAATTAATTTAGAAAAGCCCACTAATCAACGAATCTAATAAGATTGGGCCCAAATGTAGATTTGTTTTTCTTATTTAGTAATATTATCTGTTGCATCTTTCAATCTATTATTTTGAAAATTAATTGATTATTTTATTTACCATTAATATGTTATGTAATATTCATATATTCTTGTATGATATATTACTAAAATTATTGTGTAAAATAACTAATTTAGTGCAGCATATATATAATTTTTTAAAAAATTCAAATTCTTTAATATATCACTATATACTATGTCATTTTTGTTTAATTTTAAATAACTATTTTTGGTTTAGAACCTATGAAATATCTTTACATCAACTTATTGAATTGCAGGTTGTATAGAGAAATATTTTTTTATTTTTTATTTCTTTTAAAAGAAAGTTGGAATATTGAAAGATTGTAATATTAATAAAGGACGGAAATGTAATTTTACTGTGCCACATTGTAATATTAATAAAGGACGGAAATGTAATTTTACTGTGCCACAGTGGCAGCCACGCCAACTCACCAATCTTTCCTCACTTAGCCAAAAAAAATCATCATTATCAACCAAAAAAATAAAACTAATTTTCCTAATTTCAGTATATATTAAAAAACTACAATAATTTCTTCATAAAAAATAATAATAATAATAACAAAATTAGGAAAGATAGCTGCAGTAAACTGTGCATGCAAAGGCACAAATGGATATTAAACCTCATGATGATATTTTCCAGTACAAATGGATATTAAAACTGAATAAAATAATAATAATAATAATAATAATAATAATAATAAATAATTTATTAGAATTAATAATGATGAAGGATAATCAACATGAAACCAACACCACCATGCATACATGTGAATCTCCAGATGAAATCAGAAAAATAAAAATCATAAATCCTATTACTCAAAACCCTAATTTATGATCAATGAAGCAGATCCAGTTAAGAAAACGCATGGAAACAGAATCAATGATCACAAACGAAGCGTGAGATCGAGGTTTACGTTCTCACCGGAATCATCTCTCAGAAACGGATCGGAAACCGATCTGCCGAACGCGCCGCCGTCGAGCGACGGCTGGAGCCAGTAAGCAGCGTAAGGTGGCGGCGAGTTGAGTTCAAACGCGGCGGCGACGGAGGGGGGCGAGTGGACGGTTGTGAGGCTTCTGCGAGTGGCGGCTCTCTCGCGCTTGTGAGCGTTCTGGTGGCCGCCTAGGGCTTGAGAAGTGCAGAATTTACGGGTGCAGTAGAGGCATGAGAACAATCGGGAAGAGTTTGAAGGAGATCGAGGAGTGAGGTTGTTCGGACGTGGCTGAGAGTTTAGCTTGAGGAAATCGTAAGTGCTTGCAGGATCCCCCATTGTTGTGAGTTTGGAGAAAAGAGAGATGGAGAGAGAGAGAGAGAGAGAATGTGCGCAGTTACAGGGAGTATATATGGTAGTGTAGTGCAGTGGAGTGCAGTGTAGAGTGTGTAGGAGTGAGTAGTGGAAATGCAACTGAAGGTGCAGTGCAGGGGGAGTGTTGTATTTCTCTCTGATTCTCTTTCTTTAGTTTGTTACTTTCTTCTCTCTCTCTTCCAACACAATTTATTTATTTATTTATTTTTGTTTAGTCCTAATAATGTAATTTCATACATTTAATTCAAAAAAAAATAAAACTTACGTTTCTATGTGTTATAAATTTAATTGACCGACATGAAGTTTATTTGATCATTTCCGTACAAAATGATCGTGGTACTAATAGCTAAGTTTTTTGCTTTCATTTTTATTTTTAGAGGTAGTCTATTATTTGTAAGTAATAAATAAATTATTAAATAAACTATATTAATTAGAAAAAGGGTGGCGATTAGGGTTATTAGATTGAATATATTTTTTTTACTTAGAGTGTTAAATTGTTTATGGGACGGATAAATGTAAATTTATTTAGGAAACGGAGGGAGTGATGTTTATTCTTAGAGTTTAAAACATTTAAGGGTATAATTGTTTTTAATTTTTAAATAGGAATCATGTAGAAAATTATTATATATGCTTCAATCTAGCATTACCTAAATGAAAATGATACAAAGAGTTGAAATATTCAAGTATTCCAAGAAGTTGGGCAATATGCGAATGGACAATTTTCCATAAGTAGAAGATGTGCACCATAACCTCAATTATTTTGCTTGCATTAGAAAATTGTGCATAAGGACAACAATTAATTGCAACACAACTCTTTGCAAATCCTTAACCAAACAACCATCCATTTTCATTTTCTCCAAATGGGACAACCCTACACCCTAAAGAAATTATATGTATCCCAAAAAAGATGTCTGTTTTAGCTTATAACGGGCATAATTCCACTACATGCCTTGCAGATTAATGTTTCTCTAAACTTAGCAGCATATGGGGGGATGTACTTTTTGTGATTGTTTCACTTTGAACTCACTTTCACATTCAACTAATCAACAATATCCAAACACTACTCTCTCAATTATTTAGCTACCCCAACACATTCCCCAGGCACATCCAACATTCCCGTCGAGCTATGCTATCACGATCAGGGACATGCCCTGGTCGGGACAGTATAACCCGATCCAACGAGCGCGTCATCAAATGGGCCAAAATGAGTACTTGGAAAAGAGAATATGGGATTCAAAGGTGACATAATTGAAGGATATAGCATAGAAATAGGTGACACAAGCTACAAAATGAAATGATACAATGTACAATTGATTGTACAAAATTGCAAGTTTAAATTGAGAAAAAGAAAAAAAGAAAAAAAAGGGGGGGCCTAGATGTAGTGAATAAACACTAATTTACTGAAATTGACAAGACATTGAAAGTATGGGCTTCACATCCAAAATACATATATATGTTTTTGGTGTGAGGAGACGTGTACTATGAGAATTTTGATACACAAAGGAAAGGCCTCATTGTCCAATCAACAACTATTTTTATTACAAATTATTTTCTTTTATTTTTTAAATTAATTACTAAAAAGCTTATATATATGTGTATGGCCTAATATGTGGAGTTATTTTGGAGATAAGGTGACATGGTCCAAATGTTGTAGTGTAATGCTTAGAAAGCAAAAGCCTAAGTTAGTAATTTAATAAATTAATTGGGATAAATATGTTTATCAGTTTTCCACAAACTGTAGTGACATGCAAGTGAATAATGTGTTGGAAAATGTTGAGAAAATAAATAATAGCTGGGGTGGGGGTGGGTGGGGACAGAATGGTAAAAGTAGATATTGGAGTGGGTACGTGTTAGTACGGTGAATGCATAATGACAGCAGATTGTAAACTTGTTTGGGTGCAGTGGTTGTTATGTCAGACAACAACACACACACAGCAGGGCTATAATGGTCTTTTGGTATTGGGAGGGGTGGGGGGGACTACGATTAGTTAGTATTTGTAAAAATCGAATGTTAAAATTCTAAATCATAACTACATTTATAATTTTAATATTCAAATTGAACATAGTATTAATGATTTCGAATTAACTCATGTCATTCATCGACATATTCTATACGATTTTGAAAATATTTCACTTTCAAATTATTACCACATATTAGGTGTACCAAATGACATACATCACAATATAGATTTGAAATATACAAATATTACTTTCTACACTTCCATCCTTGAAAGTCCATAATAATAGTGAGTAGTATTAATGTGTTTGTACGAGCCTGGTGTACAGATTCTAGATTATAAAAGTGTTATTTTTGTTGAAAAGGATATTCAGTTGAATCTAAATATTGCTCCAACTATCTTACAAAATACTTTGATAATTTCCTAATTTGATTGTTCTATGATAACCTTCACACTCATATAAAGAAAATAATATATTTATTCAATAGCCTCAAAAATTATTTTCACAATGGTCTCTCCTACTTAACATATGTAATATAACTATACACTTTATTTATTATTTGCAAAAACTAAAATATTAACAAAAGTTAATAAAATTAACTAAAAAAATCTTTTTCTTAAAAGAATGTAGAATAATAAACTTGAATCAATCTTAGGATGGAGGAGTATAAGAATAAGATAATTGATACAAAAGGTGGAGTTGCTCACTTAAGGTGCCCCGCAACTCCAAGCGCCCCTAAATCCCGATTCGACAAAGTGGTGGAGAGGTAAATTACAGTGACTCAATTTATTAATAGAAGTTAGATTACTATGTATTGCATAAAAGGAATCTCTCATTTTGAGAGGTTACTCTCACAATGGCGGTGGAATTCGATTCGTAATCTTGAAACAGAAAACCTCTATAACTATAGCGGTGAATTTTTAAATAAAAAAAAAAAAACCTCTGTAACCCATTAAACTCTACATGGGGGGTTTTGAGAGAAAATAAGAAAGGGAAGCAAATGAATAGAGGAGTTACTAAAATTGATATATATTCCAAGAAAGGTGTCAAAAATGGGAAGACAATTATTGGATCTCAAAAATGGCAAATTTGATAAAAAGAGACACCCACGAGGACAAACCATGTGACATACCTACGACACCTTCTATCTCCAATTTATTAATCTTACACGTGACATCTTTTCAAAAATCAAATATTAACACCTACTACTATTTTTCTTAGGCTAAATAGGATTATATATAAACAGGCGAAAAATAAATAATATTATTGCTTGGTATTGTGTATATAGTAACAAATTGGTTCAAATCTCATGTGTGACAATTATCTAAAAACGGAGATATAATCAACTGAGATCTTAGGATAAAAATAAAAGAATAAATTGAGTGAGATAACATCTAATATTTAGTTTTACACTTCCGTCCCGGCCAAAATGTACATTTATTTTTTACACGAAAATTAAATTACATAATATTTCAATGTATAATAGGTGAGTATTGTGTGTGGACCATGAACATATATTAATTGTTTTGTGTAAGTTATATTTATCAAAAACAAAAACCTAATCATAGAAGTGGAGTAAGTATTATATATCCCATGAAAATATATTACTTAATTTTTAGTGTGAGTTTCATTTATCCAAGAAAAAGATAATCATAGAAGCGGAGTTTCATTTTTGTTGAATTCTTGGATTGACGTAAAGTGTGGGGGAGTGACTACAAATCAACAAACAAAATGCACTTCATGCAACAAACCTAGCCTAAACTATGTGAAGGTTAATATGGAAGCTGCTTTTTTTGAAGAAACTGTTGAGACAAGTACTAGTATGATTATCCACGACGATGATGGAGCGTTTATGGCATGCGGGAACTATCTGCGTGTGGATAAAGGAGAAGCAATGGGACTCCATGAAGCCCTTTCATGGATGAAAACCTAGGTTACGAAAAGGTTGTGCTAGAAATTGATTTTAAAATAATCTATAATGCTCTGCAAAATTCTAGTAAAAATAAATAAGTGCTAGATAATTTCTTGTTTACTTGTAAAAATATCATTTCCTCTTGTCCGTTATTTTCGATCAACATTGTTTGTCGTAGTCCCAACCTATTGGCACACCATATTGATAAGGTAGCACATTCTTTTAGTATCCCTCATTATTGGCTCGAACCTCTGCCTTATGTAGATGGCCTTCTCAATAGTTTCTCTTCTTGCAATTTGAATTAATTCAATATTCTTTAACTTAAAAAAAAGATATATAATCATTGAAATGAGATCGTCCAAAATGATAATATGTAATTGTCTGGAATGGAAGTAGTTTTTACTCCCCGTCTCACACTTACCTACTTGCGTATATATTCATTTTTTTCATGAATATATTAAGAACAGCAACTTTTTTATAACTTGTTTTATCAGTTAGTTTTTTTTGCAGTTAAATTGTTTCAAAATTATGATGTTCGGTGACATTTATTTTTAGATGAGAAGATAAGGAGTATTTTAAAAATAAAAATAAAAAAGTGTGAATATAAAGTACCTAATTACTCGACAGTATTAAATTTTATTTAGATATTAATTTACAACGCATAATGCTTACTTATACTCTTGTGACATATAAGAATTGATAACAAACTTACTCAAGAACCAAAAAAAAAAAAAAAGGTGAAAAGTGAAAGTGGAAGTGAGTTTAAAAGCATCTCTTCCTAAATTCCGAAATATATAAATATAAGGAAATATGAATGTATCATCTGAATTCTTCTCTATTTTTTTTCATGTGATTTCATTACAGGTTATAATTAGATGACAGAGAAGAAGTGAATTGAAGTATTCTTGAGGGGGGAATACCTCAGCTGCTTATATCGAAGTACTTTGGATCTTCAGGAAAATGGTATTCAACGTTTAACTGCATCATCAACAAACATCAAATCAAGTTAAAAATGGCCATGCTGAGAGATGATGTGATAAAATAATTGCACATGTACCTTTCCCTCGTCGGCGTCCGAGTGACGTTGAGGGAAGACGACTTTCAAATCGTCGTATAGATAAAATCTCCGTTGTCCTCCGCAGTCTGCTTGATTTCTTTCTGAAGTGAATGTAGCATCTGATTTTGCCGCTGATACTGAACTTTTCTTGGAGTGAGGACAAATGAATCGTAGGTGAAGGGCGTAACGAAGAGCACCAACAGCATTGGCATTCACGTTCACCCTCGAACAAGGGTGTCCAGCCTTGGATTCACTTTTGTGAGAAGCATCCATCTCATCACTCTGGCATGAGTTGCATCCTGAGGCTTCGACTGATACTGAAAACGCCTTGTGCTCGTCTTTCATGCTCGACGTTTTCTCTTCCTCCTTTTCAACAACGGGATCTAACCCTGAGGAATAAAGGAATACCTTCTGACGCAAGAATGTCTGTTTAAAAGAACACAGAATAGTTTTTCATTAAATTTAGCTGAGTAATCACTGTATTGGCTTTCAAACAAGGATTTATTTCTGAACAGAGAGAATACAGTGTGAAAACATGGAACTAGCATTTTCTTTGTGTCACTATCTCATCTTGCTAACAACAATGATGCTTCAACTAGAAATCACAAACAGATGTACTTAACGGGGAAAAAATTCTTCCATACATTCCTACAAATTTCTTTTAGTGTAGGAACCCTCGTTCCAAAATGTAGGTCGTTTGCATTAACCACTTGCTCGCTGCTTTTGAATCATGAAGGCATATTCCATAACTTGTAGTTTCTAAACTTAGAAGTAAAAAATTCTAAGATCTTAACATACATTGCTTAATAGGAGAGTACACTGATGAGAAACCTAAAATATCATAACAATGCAAGTGATTAGCGATGTAATAATCAACAAGATAAAAAACTTTTCTCTTGATCAAATGTGTATGTCCTCAAAAGGCAGTAAACAGTTGCTTGCGTCTTCATAATATATAATAGATGAGCATAACTTGACATGATCAATAAAAGATGTACTCCTATGTTCATTTTCTGTCTCAAAATGTCCTCAAGTGAACAGAATAGAACTCACCTTGGTACCAGCTGGCATATCACTCAAATCATAATTGCATAAGTAAGTGTGTATTGGTGTCTTCTCAGGGTTGCTAAGGACCTGTTAAGTACTCTTCCGTTAATTATTGAAATCTTGACTTCCACACTGAATATTCAGCAAAGGATGAAGAGTAACGGAAAATACCAATTGGATGCGCCCTTTCATAGGAATACGGAGACGTTTCTTGCTACTCTGTGCATCTCTGTTGCCAAGCATGATTTTGAAATTTTCACCGCTGCAATTGATAGAACGCGAATTGCCTGAAAGATCTATAGATGCATAGTATAATAAATAGCTGTCTCCATCAGCACTGGTAACTGTAAATGGAAGTTTTTGGGACTTTGGAGAGAAATTTCCTCCTGTTATGCTCAGCACAGCAAGAAAACCATCTATTTTCTGAGAAATCAAAGAACAGTACTGATTTTATTATAGTGTCAATAACTATCCAAATAACCCAAATAACTTAGTTAACCTCAAGTTTTTTCTATCTAGAACTTTGCCATTGGTTAATGACACAAGCAGACAAGAAAACAACACAAATAGAGTGACAAAAGAAATGACCTGACTACATTTTCCAAATGAAAGTCGACCAGAGAGCAGAGATTCCTCAAATGAACCAACCAACGATCTCCTGACGGGGAACCCTCTCATGTTTTTCCCAAACTCTTTATAATTTCCACTTCTGAGGTTCTGGCAGAAAGGCCATTTTCTTCCAATATTAGTTTCCAATGATGAACATTGGGCTTCTCTTTGAAGACAGTCAGTGTCTTCACATGGCATTCTATTGATCCTGAACTCCTCTTCTTTAGAGGAAAAGATCACTCCTGATGTGCTCTCATCAAGAGAATATGAAGCATTCTTCAATATCTTCCCTTTACTGCCTTTTCTTATTCTGGTTGCAGGTTTTACTGGTCCAAATCTAGGCCCAAGTGGAGAGAAAGAGTGTGGATATGAACCTGGTTTAATTGGAATAGATTTTGCCTCTGAGTGAAATTCAGCATCACCTATTTCAAACAATTGATCAATTCCTGGTGATGGTACATTTGAAAATGGGATTCGTTCATTGTCCCCCAACACCGGACCATCAGTAAAAAAAGGTGAGGTATTTCTTCTATATTCATGCAGCTGGCCATTTAGTTCTTTGCAGTTAGTCACGGACCAGATTGGTATAGTTGAGTGATTTTTTCCACCAATGTTTGTTTTTTTATAATCTTGTAATGAAGAAATACCAGACAGTTCTTTACTGGAAGGATAACTGCTCGGGGAATCCCTGCTTCCAATATCCAAAGAATCACCAATGAGTTGCTCAGGAATAAGCAATTTGGTCAATGGAGATAGCATTCGCTTCCTGACATGTGATCCACTCGGCTCACTCTCTTTCAAGGTGCTGCTGGCAGGAGAGTGGCAATAATTCAGTGCACCATCTGGTGTACCAACAACCAAATCTTTCTCAATGCAGTTGAAACCAACTATCCTTGAAATTGGAGGTTGAACATTTCTCCTAATTTCAGGAATTGATGGATCAATCCTTCCTCCAAAAGGTACCACTGCAGTAACAGATTTAGGTGTTGCATCTAAAAACCTTTCCTCAAATCCATTAGAAGAGCTTGAGAACCCCATGGAGGTTTTCAACCCGAATTCTTGCAAAGAATAATATCTTGAATTCCCACGTGTTTGGTCCGCAGCACTCGAACACATTGCATCCACACTGTGAGTGCTGACACCGCCAAACTGTGTCGCACCATATACAAAGGTGCTCAATGGTCCAACTCTTCCCTCGGATGCTTCACTAGATGATACTTGAGGTAATCCCATCTCTCACCAAATAAGTAATAGACTTATAATGCACTGACAAATGAACAGCATCTCATTACTTAAATCAATAAGAAGTAACAGTTTCTAAAACTGATCAAACAAGGTAAATTCAAAGTAAATTTCCAGACTAGGTTCAAATATTAATCATAATCTAAATTAGCGGCACAATGGAGTGATTCGACAGATAAACTACTAGCTTCCAGCAAACCCATACCCAGTGTTTGTAAAAGGCAAGCACCTGATATGATTATTACCAAAACAAAAACACCCATTGATCATTTTCTTACTCAAACTTTAACCACCTAAAGTACTGAATATTTGCCAAATTTGCAGCAAACCAAACCCATTACAATACTGATTTTTCATTATCAGACTGGCATAATGGCAAAACTATGAACACATATACAAATCATGAAAGAAAAAGAGTAATCTGACGATCAGCTATGAGATACATTAACAGAAATTTCGGAGGCGCTTTTCTCAGCTCACCCAACACCTTTAAATGCAATAAATTAGGAACAGAATTCAGTTCATCATACTTCAAACGGCGAAACTGCGTAGTTTAAATCCACATTGAATAATATGAAATGATCATTAAACAAGCAACGAAGATTGCCCACCGAACACCAAAACCGCTAACTTATACGGCACACATTCTCCTCGCATAAAAAAATAGAAAAACGAAATTCAAACAGAGAGAGAGAGAAGAGCAGCTAAGGAACATTTTAAAATCCGCCATTCCAAAGGCAATGAAGATTCGACGGCGGAATCAGGTAAACCGTGGGAGGAATCGAGCGACTTACTGAAATGGAAATGCGCAGTCACCGATCAAAGCTTCTGATCGTCGAGAATCCAAATCAAACCATTGCTCATGAGTTGAAATCAAAATAAATAAAATGGAAATAAATATATGAACTTTTTTCAATAGAAAAGTGAAAAATGAAAAATGATAATGGAGGGGGGATTAATTGTAGAGAATTTCTCTCTCTCTCTGAGAATCAAATGGGATTATGATCGTAGGGTTAATCCAACCCTTCATTTTCTCATTCTTATTTTGTTTAGGCCAAATTTGGTTGACAAAAGGTCCTAATAAAGTTATACGGCATCCGTGCCATATAAGATTTCGTGTTCTTTAAGAAGAATTGTAGTATTTGATCAACTTTATTAACTTTATAAGGTTATTATATTATTTTTAGATAATAAAAATATATAAGGTAATAATATATTCTCTTCGTCCATCGTAAATGTATTTGTTTATTTTTTTGTACGTAAATTAAGGAGTATTATTATTTTATATAAAGTGAGTAGTTGTATTAGTAGGGAATGGCTGGGAGTGGTGGGCCATGTGTGTACTTTTTTTCTAAAAAGGAAAAATTGATACTTTAAGAGTAGACAACACAAAATGACAAAATAGATACGTTAGTGATGGACGGAGGGAGTACGTAAAAAAATTAATAATAAATTCGAAATTAAACTAACTTTTTAAGTTGTTGGATAAAGTGTGTATTTTCTTCATTTCGTATTGGTTAAGAAAAGTTGTACTATTTGATCAACTTTATGGACTTGTTAAGATATTATAGTAATTTTAGGTAATAAAAAAGTGTAAAGTAATAATATGTATAAATAATAAATAATGAATTTGAAATTAAAGTAACTTTTTAAGTTGTTGGATTTTTTATTTTTTTTATTTTTTTTGGTGAAGAGTTTTGTGAAAAAAAAATGAGGATAGTGTGAAGGATTTGTTGGGACGAGTAGTACAATGTATATAAAAAATTAAGAGAAACAATTTTGTGAGACTAGTGTGACATTATTTTTAGATTTTCTTAAATAATTATATATTTTTTTATAAAGATGTTATAATTCATGATGATCCATTTTCGATTACTCCATTTATTATTGATGTATTGATTTTTATCATTTCATTCATTTCGATGGTGATAAGCTAATACTTTTATGATTATTTATTTATTTATACATATCTGCTTGTATGGTTAGATTATATAATACAGTTATTCATTTTCATAATGAAGTACAAGTTTTAAAACTACCAAGGTGCTTTAAAAGTGTGACTGATTGTCGTTTTATAAGGCAAAATAAAGATTATTATTTCTTTAATGGAAATATTTTATTTGAAGAATATTATGTGAGTTTTATAACTCATTTTTCATTTCTTCTCTTGTATAAATTAATATTTTTTAAATGAAATATTAATTTAATATAAAATTAAAATTAAAATATACATTATAAAAATTCAAAACAAACATAATCGCTACTCAATTAATTTTCATTATCTCCATTAAATGATAAAACAAACATGAAACTTCACCTACGATTTAACCCCAAAATAGCAAATTGCAAGATGGAGTAACGTTTGATTTAAGTTCTAAATATGCAAGTTATTTGTTTCTAATTTTTTTTAATTTTTTTTTTTTAAATATCCGAATCCAAATTTCAAAAAAGTGTAATGATTAACTAGTGATGCATGCGACTTCAAGTTGACACGTGGACAGAAATTTCACAGCTCATGGCCACGTGGCACTCACTCATTAACCTCTTATCTCGATATCGACACATTCCTGCGTTTAATAAAATAAAAAATAAACAACTTCATCTAACCACTATTGAGAGTTGAGAATAAACCCTTATCATCCCTAAGCGTAAATCTCTAAGTTAAATGAAACTCCTAAATGTAATAAGTGCATTCATTATTCAGGATTTTGCCCATAGTACGGAAAGAATGAATTTAAATTTGGAGTACGACGGCTGTACATCTCGTGCACCGGTGTATCTGGATGATCTTAATCGTTAGATTATATTTTAATTCGATCTCTATCATCAAATAAAATAATTAATTTTAAAAAAAAAAACTAGCTACTTCCCCTATTTTTAACCCACTAACCACAGACGCAAATGTGCATGGGTGCACCGCAGAATAACCCTTAAATTTGAATTTTTTTTTACTTTATTTTTAACTTTTTGTTGTTTTGGATAAATGAGGTGATAATAGAACATTAATCAATTACTTGTATGACAAATTCATTTAAAACTCGTAAGTTACGGCGTGCAATATATTTATATAACGGATCGATTATTGGTAATGTATTGACTTAATTTTCCACATAAATTAAAAAATATTATTATTTTAATGGATAATTGTATCAATGACACGTGCTCTTTTGCTTAAAAAAGAAAAAATTGATATGTATGCCCAAAATTAAATAAACTAATACATTGACAGAGGCTCGAAGGTAGTATCTTTACCTAGAAAAAAATTTAATAGAGATCACCAATTCCTCATATTGCGAAATATGAGCTATGTTACCTACAAACACAGAAACGAGCCTTAAATTTGAAAATAATTGGCGTATTGAAGATAATTTTATTTACTCAATAATAATTAAAAAAGAGAAGAGTTTTTTTCACATGACCATAAGGTAGAAAATTTAAAAGATACTACACATATTAAAACACTGATGACCACGTGGCAGTCCTTTTGATTGAGTTCTTGCGTTCGGTATTTGGTGAACACGACATTGAAAGATAGATAAGGTAGGCAATGAAAAGAAAATGTTCAAGAATTCAAATTTTAAATTATTTTTATTATCAAAATATTATGCATGTTTGTATTAAATTTCAAAGACTGATCGCAAATATTTCATCAAAACTAATAAATTGAGTACTGATTTGTTTCATTTTAAGCGTTGTAATATAAATATATACACACATGTACTTACGGAGGGTAGGGCAGATGCACGAAACCCAACCCACCGTACGGTGGAGATCCCATAAGTACGGTGGGTCGGGCAAATACTGTATGCCGGCGATCTCAACCCCATCCCCGCCTTATTGTAATATGATTAGGGTCGTGATTATCCTTGTCCAAATTTAAGGCATGTCATCTCTAAATGCAAAGTGTGCATGTCCTAACAAGTGACAAATGCGAATTAATTTGGCTTTTAGGCTACACATTTCATCTACTTACTCATAATAATGGAGAAAGTATTGCTAAAATGGTCTGGCAGCTTCTTCCATCATCTTTTTCACTCTCATTAGTTTTTCTATTTCCTTCAGAAGCTTTTCAACACAAAAGGGAGTGTTATCAAATTTCTGGTTGCAAATAAGATAATTTATGAAATCTTCAATGAAGATTATTACTCACCTCCATACACAAATCCTCGGATGTCACGGCATCCAATTCATCATAACCTAATTCAGATGCCACTTCTGCTCGATTAAAAGATCGAGAGGGAGGGAGAGAGAATCAAAACAAAGATTGAGAACACTTCACAAGAATAAATAGTGAAAAACTTCACATGGATGATACACTCACTCTGGAGAGAAATAGTTGCATCAGCTGTAGAATATCCACTTCGCCCAGAATTATACAACATTACCAGTTGATCAATAACCTAAGGAATATAAATAAAAATTATGAAAGTTGATATTGATACACACATGATGATGTATACACACACATAATCAGTAGAAAAATAGAGATACAATCAAATGTACCTCTGCCGAAGATTTGAATACTGGTGTATCAGCAGCAGACGGTTGAATCCTTTCTTCCATTATCTCTTTGGCCACCATGTCTAACGGTACATCTATCCAAATTGAGATTCCATGTCTCAATAATGCCCTAAATGGAAATAATCAATTGGTCATTAAAAGCAACATTCATTATAAGTAAGAAGAGATGGGTTCATGTTACTTACAAATTTTCTGCACTTTTAACAGCTCCATTTCCAGCACAAACAACGAGCCGACCCATTGATGACAACTGCTTCAGTACTTCCATCTACAATCACAATACAAGACTACTTCAGTACTTCTGATCCAGAGTAAACAGGAAGACTACTACTCAAAGTCACCTCTAATGCAAGAAATCCCTCTTCATCACTCTCCAAAACCGATACGGCAGCAGATTTTCCTCCAGCAGCTTCCTCCACCAGATTATCACTACGAACAAATTCAAACTATAAAACGCGAACTTTATGGCATAAGTTATGGAACAAAGTCAGAAAAGAGATGATTAATAACTACCTATCAAAATAATAGTATCGTAATGAATCAGCAAGAATCCTTCCCAACTTAGACTTGTAGGAACTGTTTATTCCTGTTGTAGCAGAGACTATGAAATTATAAACCAGATAAAGTGAAATCCCAAAATATATGTCAATCGTAAAAAGATAGATGTGCAAGTATTTTAGTGAATATACTGACCAACAAGAAAAATGCAAGTTCCCTTCAAATCAGGAGATATCTCTGAAGCCCTCTTCTGAAATAAACTGAACAGTTATAATATTTCTTCAGATTTGAGCCAAATTGGATGGAGCAACTAAAGCTTTTAAAGCACAAGAAAACTAGCACTCACTTTGATTGCTAAAGCCTGATCATATTCAACAGATTTCGTTGCCACAGAGTCTAACAAAAAGGAAGGCCAAGAAAAAATTAGCATCAAACAGTTGTAGGCAAAATTTGGTAGCATTGAAATTAAAATGCAATTGGATTTCAAGGAACAAAAAAAAGGCCACACATGAAACTGATTGTGGATGATAAAAAACGAACATAATAGTTGAAATCCAACAATCCGGAAATCTCAGAGAAGCTTGATTCGTTAACTTGTGACGATGGTTGAATATGCAACAATAATACTAAAATTTGCCAACTCGTTAAGCACTACTCTATTCCCGCAGGACAGATTAAACTACTAGAAATACCAAGTTACTTCGAATGCAAGTTGAAACTCAAGGAGAAGAGAGGGATTAAGGTACAACCGGTTGTACCAATTGAATTGGTACAGCCTTGGTCCCCACCTTCTTGATTAATTCCTAACTCCTTCATTAATAATGTTTTCTATTTTATTTTAAAATTTATTTTATTTAAATAACTATTATACCCTAAAACCTAGGGATAAATTATACCTTGAACCACAAACCCTAAACCCTAGAGATAAATTATATCCTAAACCACAAGAGTAAAATTACAATTATATCCTAAACCCTAGGGATAAATTATACACTAAACCACCAGGGTAAAATTACAAGTATACCCTAAACCCTAAGGAATAAATTATACCCTAAGCTACAAGAGTAAAATTACAATTATACCTTAAACTCAGGGGATAAATTATACTCTAAACTACGGTAAAATTATAATTATACCTAAACCCAGGGATAAATTATACCCGGTAAAATTGTAATTATATCCCTAAAATTAAATAAAAAAAATTAAAAAATAATAAAATACAACGGTTTGAAAAAAAAAAAAGCAAGGTGAAGGAAGGAGGTTATACCAATTGCAGGTTTTATACAAGTCTTTGTCCAAGGAGAAATTACACGAATTCAAATTCACTGAACTCATTAACACCAAAATACGACTAACAAACATACCAAAATCCACATTTCAATTGGTCTCCATTTTCAACATGTATTCAACTAAAAATAACAATCAACCTTTAAATTGAAACTACAATATCAATCGAACTAGCATTGGTCTTTACCTGAAGTGCTGTTTTCTGTAACAGCGCGTGGAGAAGTGACAGGGGAAATGAGTTTATTGCGCGATGGAATTTTAGGATTTACAGTCAAATTTGAGCACGGATAACTTCTGGAATAATCGAGGATTCCGGTGGAAATACGGCCAAATTGGCGGCGAAACGGCGGTTGAATTAGTGATCGGGAGATGCAGCTGCTACTCGATTGGATAATCTCCATATCCACCACTTCTCTTCTTCCAGCCAAATTTAATTTTTCTTGTCAACATGCGTTAAATATCCACGTTGAAACACTATATATAGTATCCACGTTGGGCTACTTATTTGGGCTTTTTCACAAGTCTAATCAAATCACTAATTAAGACAAAGCCCATCCACACCTGAAAATTTAATGATGCCTCAAGGACTGGGCTGGGCCCATTAGTAAAGTTCAGATGTTTTGTTCCTAGAAGACAAATAAACAAGTTATTAAACTTTAAGGATTTATTACTGTCCAATACAAAATATACCCTAATATTATTAATAGATACATTACGTGAAAATATTACTAATAGATACAATATCTTAGGGTGAAATTTTCATTATAACCTTTCTCACCTAACAATATTTCTTTTTATGCAATATAATCATAAACCACACAAAATAAGATTGAACACCACGTAAAAAAAAATCCTATTCTCTCAGCTCTCTCTCTCAGAACCCTCATTTTTCCTTACAATACTGATTCCATCTCCAAAATCAACAATCAGCCACGGAATACGAAATTGGATTGCCAAAACTGCAAATGTAAGTGTCTTCGTCAGAACCCATGCCCCGAGGCCCATCAACGGCTCCCAACGGAAGCAGTTGGGATATAAACCTTGGAGCGACGTAGAGGGAATAGGTGGCGGAAGTGGGGCGGGGGTGTAAGGGCAGTGACGGAGGTCTACGGAGGAGGAGAGGGGGTAAAAACGTCATTTGTAGCAGTGACGTTTCGGGTGACAGAGTTGGGATCTTGTGTATGTGAAAGTGAAAAATTTGAGAAACTGGAGATAGTGGGGATTGCATAAGGGTATATGGAGCAGATTTGATTATGAGGGGGGTGAACGTTGGAGGAGCTTTAGTGGGAATAATTTGATTACTGTATAATGCTGCATATGGAAGATAATTAATATTTCTGAATACAAAAACATTGAACATTAATATTTCTGAATATATAATTTAACGTTGAATAGAGAAGGTTTGTTGCGATGTTTAAGGGAGTAAATCATGAAAGATAATTTTTAATTATTTTGAATACATAAATTTCGAATAAAAATAAATGTCAAAATTTTTTTGGACCGTGTATAAAGGAGGTTTGTTGCTAGGTAGTAAATCACGGAAGATAATTCTTTCTGAATACAAATATATTAAATACTAATATTTCTGAATATATAAATTTTGAATAATATATTGGAAGATAATTCTTTCGGAATACAAATATATTAAATATTAATATTTATGAATACATAACTTTTGAAAATACGTAACATTATAACATAACAAATTTTAATATATTGAACATAAATATTTATGAATATGTATATTTTGAACAATAATAAATGTCATAGATTTTTTTTATTGAACACAAATACATTGAGCATATATCTTTTTGAATACATAAATTTTAGAATTAAAATAAACGTGGGATTTGGTATTGGAGTTTACCTCCAGCGAATTTTATGAGAGTAAGTTATGAAATTTAATTCTTTCTAATATCATATTAATTATTCTACCTTTTAAATTCTTTTTTAATATAATTAAAATAATATTAAAAGGAACATTTTATTCATTACTAATGTAGTGATTTGTAATTTTTTTGAGATAATGTATCTACTAGTAATAATAATAGTATATAAATGGTATCTAAGAGTATCTAATAGTGATTATAACAATTAATGCTAACTGTTTTTTCTTACTAAGGATTTGTATTAGGAAATGTCTTAGATAAATATAGTTTCTTTATGAGGATTTGTATTATTAATATCTAGATAAATACAGGTAGGTAGTTAGAGTATATCGGTATTTTTTCATCTTAACTATTTTTTCTAATAATATTGATAAAATTTTGTATGAGACCTGTTCGTAATATAAACTCCCTGCGTCTTTCAAGAGTTTGCACTACTCTCCAGGAGATTAAAAAAAGTAATCTTTTAAAAGTCTTGTAATATTTTTTTTATTATAATAAATAAAAGATAAAATATGTTATATGAGTTAAATAAAAGTGATTTTTTTTAAAATTTTTCTTTTTAAATAAAGTGTATGAGGGAATTTTGACTTTTTTTCCTTTTCAAGGAGATGCAAATTTTTATGGAAAGATCCGAAATAAATGTGTACAAATTATTGAAAGAGTAATGTGAAGTGATAATACCTCTACTAAAAAAATATAATGAATAAAGAAAAATAAAAATTAATCTCACGCAATTATTTTCTGATATAATAAGAGATAAAAAACAGAATCAAATTATTTGATTTCATATTTTACAACATGACGCAGGATATTTGAATCACACTACTGTGGATTCAGAAGAAATATTCGCAATTTTAATGGTGTAAGTGATAATATTATAACCGATTGCTACATTCATCTCAAATCTACCATCACACTTGAGAAAGGAACATTTGACACAGGGGTTAGCAAGATTTTGTGATTCATTCTCTAAGAAACATTTACAAGAACAAAATGAATAAAGAAAAGGAGTCACGACACATCTGAGCATTAAAACTGGCAAAATTGTGATAGTTCTAGCTCCCAGGATGCAGTGAGATGAACCGATTCGCGACGACGAAAATGACAATATATACAGACAGTTACCCAGCAAGATACTGGCCAAAATTATACTCAGCCCCAAAACTGTAGGATATAAACGTATTATTCACCAACACTAGTGACAACATCAGCTTCCACCTGCATTCACTGAAAAACGAAATCCAAGTTCAGATGACGAGTCGAGGAATACCAAGCCATTTTGCCCTCACATTAAAAGACAGCTAAAATGTAAAGTGAAAGCACGCCCAAATATAACACAAGGATGTAATTTGCGTGAACGCCCTCAGCCTTGTGATCTTCCAAATCAGGAAAGATAAATATTGATCTAAATGAATCATGAACAACAACCCCAAATGAGATGAAGAGAGATGCATTCTTTTCACTTTCACACAAGTATCAGTCAAAGTAAATACTGCATGTGTATCGTGATAACAGATCCCAAATACCTCTTATCTGCCCTGAATTTGGTGACTTCATATTTGATAGTGATATAGGTGTCAATGGAGGAGAAGCAACTTCTTCCGCATTCTGCAGAAGTTGAGAAGATTCCAGGATCTTGCTTGAGTGCGTCGTTGCAGCTCTCTGACTACTAGAGGGTATGGAGAAACTTCGAGAAACACTTAATTGGGGGAGAGGAAGTGGAGACACTTCTTTAGATTGCCTAAAAAGATTTCTATTTGTTGGAGATACTTCTCGATTTCTGTTGAGAAGTGGAGCTAGCGGAGCAGAGTGTCCAAGGGCCCCTATAGAATGCCTGGGTTTGGCACTGAAAGAATCAGGAGGTCTTGGGAGTTCATGAAGCTCATTTATCTTGGGTGAAGTTGAAAGGGCAGGTGGTGCATTGTGAGGCAAGGGACCAGATACACGAAAGAGCAATCCAGAAATCGATTGAGGTAGTTCTATGGGTCCAGAGGTTGGTGCTATGGGTTTGTTTAATGATGGTTTGCTTGCTATTGGACCAGAGAAAGCTTGCCTTTTGATTTTCCTAGTGTCAAATCGAGCATCAACCTGGGTGATTGCAGCTCCCTCGGTCAAAGGAGGGGGTGGTGGAAGAGAGTGCTTGTAGCTACTCTCTTCAACAGGAACTTGAGACTTTCTATAACCCCGTGTAGATAATTGCTCATCAACAGATTTTTTGGGCTTTTCAATATCCAGAGGTGAAGAGTGCCACAGATTCTTGGAGCTCCCAAAAGATAGTAGAGGCGTTGACAGAGGTGCAGAAGTATTTGCAATTGAACCCTTTGCATCAGCTGGAGTGGGCAGCACATGAGTATTAAGTTTCGGAACAGAAGTCCTCATCTCTCTAATTTTGTCAGCTGCATCAAACTTTTCTGCATATATTGGAGCAGAATGACTACCTGCTCTTCGTTGTTGACTAAGTGTTTGATCCCCTTGGATTTTGCTACTGTTGAATTGCACCTCCACATCTTTTACCTTTGATGTTTGAGCACTTGAAACACCAACCTGATCCAGCTGCATATTTCATGGAGGACATGTTAACAACAGCGCAGAGTAGTTCGACATAGATAAGAGACTGTTCAAAATTAATTTCCTTCTGAGAGAGAGGGGGAGAATCTGGCTATAGCTAATCCAAAGTGCAGAGAAGGAAAATAACCAGATCAAGAACTACATATTTACTCAGTGAAACTATTCGTACAAACACACCATCTGGTAAGATAAAGGAATCGAGAAGAGGCGTATTTTTCTGTAGATGCAGACTTACTCTTACACACGCAGAGAGAGCATTAATTTAAAATTCGAGGTATCTGATTGTTCATGCTATTAATAAAATGTAGAATAACTAAAGTTGAAAGATTCCCAAGAAATATTGCCCCAACAGAATTGAAAGCAACAATGTTGAAATAAGATCTTTCACCCACAAGAACAAGAGTTCTAATGAGAGGTTTCAAAAACATATTAGGAAATCATACTCTACCCCATCAACTTCTATGTTAATTTGCAGTACTAAGTAGTGAATACTCTTGCAGTCAAAAAGCCAATAATAGAGGGCATAGACAACAGTATATATATTAACCTAGTCAGATAATAAAGAAAAACACAAACTATAAAAGAGACTAGAGTTCTAAAAAGATAAAACAAGCTATCGACAATTTGAATCACTAACCCAAGAAGTATGATTCATAATAATTTGAAAAGACCAAGACACCAAGTTACCGAGTAATAACAAAAAAGTAACAGACAGAACTTACCTCCATTGAGTTCCCAGATGTGCAAGGATTGTCTAGTTCCTGTTCGTTATGTCTATAATCAAAACTTATTTCTCCATAATTATTTCCGTCAAAACTGTTCCCATCATCATCATCTTTTTGCCCTTCATTCAATTCAGATAAGTCATAATCAATGTGTTGCTTTTCTGCAACACTTTTAATAAATGGTTCCACAGCTCCGAGAGACTGAAAGCCTTTGCGGAAAAAATCTAACTGCTTTTCAGAAAATAAATGCAAAATCATCAAAATATGAGACAGATCACCAAGAGGTATCAAACTTAAATTGTGGAAAAAAAGAAAACCTGTGCTGCATGGTGACGAGCTGCTTGGGTCAATAGACTTCGACTCTGTCCTTGCTTCAGCGATTCTACACGAAAAATGCAGAGCCTTGCTGCATCCTCATACTCCTCACAAACAACTTCCAATTGTTGCGAGCTAAAAGTTTCCCCCTTTCCGTGCCTAGATTTTCCCTTTTCTCTAAATTGTCCCACCATGTATTCAAATGTCTCTCTGAAAATCATACATGCAATTAAGGAAATGTAACTAATACAATAACAACATTTTTTTTCCTTTCAAAAAATGTGCTTAAGATCAAACACCTTTTCTCATCACATTGCAACTTCATCTCCTGAACAAGGGAAGTAGATCATCAACAGATAAATCTCATTAAGAACAACAAATACACTATTTATTTATATTCGAACCTCCACTTTACGTAGCTCACTAAGAAGACATTCTGATGGGTTTGTAATCGTCATGATAATATGGGAGCGCTGGAAACCAAAAAAAGAGAGAGAGAGAGAGAGAGAGTTACAATCAAGTTTCTGGGTATACATACTAAGCATTGGCAGAAATTATATACTCACATAGATGTCAACTAGTTTCTGAAGTTCAAGCTGCACTTTTCCCAGCATGGATAATGCTCCTCCTGCATCATAGGAGCAGAAAATGTATGAGGTTACCTTTTCGTCAAATCATAACACTAAAAGGAAACCAAATCCAGTTACACTCAGTCTAGGTCCAGAAGTTTTATGGAAGCAGAATAAAATGGCTCACTTACGACTTTCTCCATCATCATGCATTGCAGTTTTCTCCAATAAACAATTCCCCATTTCTAGTAATGATTCTGAGAACTCTGAAATAAGAAATACCCAGTTGATGATGACATTACAGCATTTTGTGAGAACATATGCATACCAATCAGCAAACATTGTGTTCATAAAAAAAGAAAACAGAGGGTTATATATCTGAGGTTCATTATCAAAAAGGAGCGTAAGATATGATCAAGCTAAAATTTTGTGAATGATATCAAATTTCAGTGATCGTCTACAATGTGATTTCTCTGGACTGATTAATGTTGCAATGAGAAACATATAAAGCAGAACTATAGCATCGATGTTCAGAAAAGTAAAGGCAAGTATCTAAAATTCTAAGTCACTGAGAGCTCCTTGAACAAACAATTGCAACCCAGTATGTATCTAAGTTTTATTCTCCAAAACAAGATTTGACTTTTAGAAGTTTAATGTCGTGCATTCTATCAAAAAATTGGAAGTACCATAAGCACTATTTGCCGTGGCCGCAGCAGCTGAAAGTAAGCTGTCATAGCATGTTCTCATGTCTTTCATATCCTGCAACAAAGGGTAATACATGTTTATAAAAGTAATTACCTAACAAAATTCAGCAACACTATACATCTAAATTCAGTGCAGAATCCCCACAAAAACACAATTTAGCTGGAATCCATGTTTATCCCGATGCCAAAAACCGCCTAAAAACTACATTTTGCGGAGTATTCAGATGAGATTACTCCACTTAGTGAACTGATCCTTCAGCATTGGCATAAAAAATTCAGCCCAGGACATCAATTTCATCATACTCACAAATTCAATTGAGATGCAGAAACACTAAAATGTCCAAGTCACAAAATTATTAAATAAAATGAAAGGAATTAACTAAACAAGATCCACCTTTGCTGCTTGAGTTAATCCATCAACAGGCAGCGAAAATTTATGATCCCATTTACCCTTCGGGTCGCTCTTATTGAACCCTATACTCCTCAATTTCGCAAACGGCGATTTCATCTCCGTGAGCTATCAATTCAACTGCAAAATTCCCGTGGCCACAGACTTCTGGGGGAAAATATGATGAACAAATTGACTCTATATTTCCAAATTGGGACAGTAAGATCAAAGAGCAGTTGGGAGAGAAGATAATTAGGGGGAAAAAAAGATTTAGAGAGAGAAAGAGTGTTGAAGATGGAGAGAAATTTCTAACTGTTGGGCGCCGAAATGGAAAAGGCAACTCTGCTGTTATAGTGACGGACCTCTTAAGTTATGTTCAATGTACTGTTTGGTAATTTCACTTTAGTCAAACGGGATCTCCTCTCTTGTTTCATTTCATACAGTTCTCTACAGTTAAAGCTAGAGTCGCTAACTGGGATGTTTGGTTTTCAATGGCGTGCGATAAGCGTTACGCTTTTTGGTCGGGTGTGAGAACGTGAATGATGCTGCGTTTTTTTAAGTAAATTACCTAGTTATACATATTTTATAATGTGTAGTAAGTACATTATGCTACATATATTGTACTATATAAATTAATTTAATAATTATTAATTAATTATGATAAGTTCAACATATAATTTGCGCCAACAAAATAGAAACACGAAAAGAAAAATGTATTGACACGACAGATAAGAAGAATATATTATTAATTTAATTTAATGTTAATTAAAATTAAAATTAAAATTTATAAAAATTTATAATTGTAAAATTCAGCAATATAATGACAAGATATATATGAAAATGAAATTAAATTAATTAAAATGAAAATTGTAGTATTAAAAGACAAAAAAAATACATTATACACACAATAATATATGTTATGTATAATTTCTTATTGCATTACACGAATAAAAAATAAATAAAATAAATAATATATATATATATATATATATATATATATATATATTAAATGACAAACTCTCTTATGAGACTACGCGTTAAAGTGTGCCTATTATTATATAAATAAAATATGCTTAATGACTGTTAAATTATATTTTCTAAAGTATGATAAATGATGAATTAAAGTATTATTTTAGGATGTTATAATATTATTTATTATTAACATACTTTAACTATAAATAAGCATATTTTACCTAGAGTATATAACAAACATATTTTAGTAATGAGTGACTCATCTCACAACCGTCTAGCAAAAAATTCGTGTCTCATAGTAAATACTCCTATATATGTGTGTAAATTAAGTTTTGGAGTTTCTAATTAAATATAAATGATTTAAGAAAATCCTCTAACTGAGATCAAAATGATCAGAGATAATATTATTTCTTATCAAAATTAAGTAGTATGAAATTTTATAAATAGGTGAATTTAAGCAAAATCGTTATTGTGTTAATTTGTCACCCGATCAATTCATTGGATCATAGGATGAATAATGCCTCGATTTAGTTTGACTATATTGCCACAATAAGTTGACCTAAAACATGGTCAAACTTTGATGATTGAATCGAAAGCATACAATGGATGTAGAATATGCTTATATTATGTTATTTTAATAAAGTTTAAGAATGGAAGAAATGTGTAAAATGTACATGTAATAATAGAGTAATGAGAGTAACGTTGAATAGTTGAGTCTTAAAATTTGATTCTTCTTGGCATGACATTTTGTGATCTATCAAATTCATACAAAACTAATCACTTTGTTACTCTTGATTTTACCTTGCAATCAAATGAAAAATATAAATAACTTAAGTCTAAGTTATATAAAAAGTGTCAAATAAAATTGATAAACGAGATATATGTATATATGTTTAAAAAGGTATTCAACATCTCGAATTTGATAATCTATGACTTCAAGCCGAATTTAATTAATATTGTTAACCACTATTATTGGAGTTACTCTTTAATTTAAGATTTAGTTTTCTTTGTAAGAGGAGATTACATACATCGAATAAAATGGCCTTAAGTATTTGATGTATTTTGATATTTTATAGAATAATTCTTTTCAAAAGGGTACATCATAAAATCAGTGTCACCCTAACATCATAGTACTATTAAAAAAAATATTATTTTACTCATTTTCTTGATATATACATCTGTTTGTTTTTTCATGTAAATTAAAGAGTATAATACTCCTTAATAATGGTTGGGTTATAAAATATTTTAATGTTAAATAAGCAGTTTGTTTTGGTGTTTAATGTTGGTTGTATATAGTGGTTAAGCAAAGCAATTGTTTTTTTAGTTCCATTTACTAAAAGGAAACTGTTTCACACTGACACCATTTTAGGTTTTCATAATTATTATTACTTTTTATTGAAATTATTATTTTAAAAAAAATTACTCACGAATTGTTAGTTAAAACAAATTGTGAGTGTGTATTTCCTTCATAATCTATCCAGGGAGATGGGCCATATAGTTATTTACTAACTAGGTTTCAAATTGCACTTTAATGGCACGTGGCAAATTTCAATTATTATTATAATAATGATAAACTCCAAAGTCAAAAATTGGTGAGTTAAATAGAATAACCCAAAGGAGGGAAATGCTTTACCTTTGAATTTTGACCCAAATGACGTTAACTTGCTCTCATCTCTTACATCATTAGATTAAATTTTATTCTTCCAATGTTTCCTTTAATTTAAACATTGTTCACCTCACGTTCCAATTAAACTCTAGTTTAATTTAAGTAAATAGGGAAATATCAAGTTCACTGTAAATTCTATGATTTATCATTTCAATTATATTATAACTCATAACTATATTATTAGGGTTTAAATTAGAAGGATACACTTACATTGCAAATCCAGTTTAAGGTGAATAACTTAACTAAATATAGAGTTTAAAATATGTTTGATTTTTTTTATCAATTTTGTTAACTTTTGAAATAATATAGTAATTTTTTAAGTAGTATATGGAGTATATATTAAAGACAAATTATGTATGTTAGATGGAAGTAACAAATAACAATTGTAATATAATACTATATTGACAAAGACTTCAGTACAACCAGGTTTTTTGTTTAATTCATACAACCGGATTTTTTAAAGAAATTGGGTCAAATTCTTTTTAAAATTCGGGTCAAGTTTTCTCCTCGGGTTTTCTTCACGCGTATATTAACCGCGATATACTTCTTCTTTCCAGAGAATGATGAACAACCACGATCAGATCTGTGGAAATTAAGAGATATGGACAATTGAATAAGTCAGAAATGGAATTCATTCAAAGCATAACAGAATTCCATGGCGATGCATAGAAGATGAACAAGGCTCTGTGTTAGTCAATCGAATTGAGATGTGAAAAGTATTTTCAAATAAAGCCCTTGCCCTAGCATTTGAGGAGTATGGCTGAGCGCGAGCAAAGGGCAGAATACGCATGTAGATCGAGATTCAGAGGAATGATCAAAATAATATAGAGCAAGGATGACCTGAGATGGCACCAGCAGGGCGGCGGTGGCGGCGGCGATCAATCGATATTAGAGGTGGGGAGCGCCGCGAGTTTGTTAGGAAAGTAAGCTTTAAACCTAGGACGAAAATTGGCTCTGATTTTCTTTTTCTTAAATAAATAACATTGTGGGACAAACCCAATTAAATTTGTATAGTATATAGATTTTCTTAGTATGAACAAATTAGAATGTAAAGGTCGAAATTTTACTATTGCTTGATAAATTTAATTGCTGGAAAAATGATGATGCTTCTTATGATTATTTTATGTGCTATTGGCAGTGTGTTCCGACATTAACTTTTTGAAATTCATATATCTGATGTCAAACTCTAAAGGTTCACAATAGTTCTTTATCAACTTCAATTCAGGATATAGGCTACTGTGGGAAGTATTATATACATGTTTTCTGTATTTCTTGTCCTCGTTTCTGTGCTTATTTTTGTGTCTCAATTCGTTAGCAGTACAATGATTTTTTAAATTGTTAGATTACTCTATAAAAATAATTAGATTACTATTAAACTAATTAGATTACTCTTTAAAATTAATTGAGTTACTCTTTGAAATTAGTAGATAAATTGTATGCAATTTGTAAATTGATAGATCACTTATATAATTAATTAGATTATTCTTTAAAGTTAATTGGGTTACTCTATAGAAATAATTAGATTACTCTTTGAAATTAATTTTATCACTTTTTGAAATTAGTAGGTAAATTGTATGTAATATGAATTGATAGATCGCTCTATAGAATTAATTATATTACTCTTTAAAATTAATTAATTGGGTCACTCTATATAAATAATTAGATTACTCTTTGAAATTAATTGGGTCACTCTATATATATAATTAGATTACTCTTTGAAATTAATTAAATCACTCATTCAATCTTATCTTTGAATTAATTGGATCACTCATTCAATCTCTAAATTGATAGACCGCTCTATAGAATTAATTATAATACTTTTTGAAATTAGTAGGTAAATTGTATGTAATATGAATTGATAGATCGCTCTATAGGATTAATTAGATTACTCTTTAAAATTAATTGGGTCATTCTATATAAATAACTAGATTACTCTTTTAAAATTAATTGGGTCACTCTATATAAATAATTAGATTACTCTTTGAAATTAATTGGATCACTGATTCAATCTTATCTTTGAAATTAATTGGGTCACTCATTCAATTTCTAAATTGATAGATCGCTCTATAGAATTAATTATATTACTCTTTAAAATTAATTGGTCACTCTTTAGAATTAATTGGATTACTCTTTAATTTGAGACTATGAAAATATATAAATTGATAGATCACTCTATAATATTAATTAGATTACTCTTTGAAATTAATTGGATCACTCTTTAAAATTAATTGAAATACTTATTAATTTGTTTAGAATATGTTAAGACGACAATCATTGAGATGTTATTTAATGTACAAGATTAGTTAATGAACATCATATTTGTTTCTAATGACTTTGTAAAAGAGACACAAAACGCCACAAATATGCAAGTCTTGCAAAATTTATTGTTGCTAAAAAGAAGGCATATTACCACACTACTTGTTTGGCTCTAGAAAGAATGTTTCTCATTAACACACACTTTAACGCACTCCCTTTTTCTTCTGGTAAACACGACACAATAATCAACACTAATGTAAGCCAAACTAATCCATGCAATTGTCCTTTATTATTTTGTTGGGACACCTTGACCTTGATCTTTGGTACAGTAAGTGAGGGATTTTGTTTGAAACGCAAGAGGAGCTTTGACCATGTGAATGCCTGCCTCCAGTTCTTTTTCTACCTCGCGTCGCAGCTGGCTCTTCTCTGCATCCAGTTCTTTTTCTACCTCGCGTCGCAGCTGGCTCTTCTTTCCCTTCATCTTGTTCATATACACAACACATGTCAATAAATAGAGACTAAAACTAACAATTAATATCACAACACTTTGGATACAAAATATGACCTCTTTGCATGGTGTCTGTCCTCCCTATCAATCCTGACTTTGTCAATCTTCATAATGGTCTTGAGAGTGTTCTCCGTCACATTCCTATCGTATCTCTCTGGCCTATTCCTCTTTATAATTTAGAAACAATTTCACAATGCGGTGTTTTAATGAACTGAACCCAACCACATACAAAACAACTGGAGATGCTAATAAATTAATGCGATATAACATTAAACACAAGCAAAGCAATAAAATCATTGGTGTGAAATTATATAAAATTATATGATCACATTTTCCTTAGCAATTATCAATGACAATGGCTCTAGATTATTTTCATGTATGCTATCAAACATTTGAGGGCCTTGGACATGAAAGATGACAGCTCCTTTGATTTTTAGGTTTGTATTATTCCTATAAGAAGAAAAATTATTATAAGATCCCTCCTTGCCATATTCCCTGACGAACAAAAGATAAGATGATGTGAGCTAGTTTATAATAATGCAAAAGGATTATCTCCTTCAAACTTTGATCCTTACTTCTCCTCCCTGATAAAGAGAAGGAATTAAAAAAAATAAAGCACATATGCTATAACAAAAGGAGAAGAAGTGTGTGAATTGAAAAAAATAAAGCCCATATGCTATAACAAAAGGAGAAGAAGTAAAACACAGTAAGGAAATTATGTCCATCCAATTTTGTAGAGAATTTCAGCATACTGCCCATTGACTTGAAAATGTTAGGATGTGCTCTTTCAAGACAAGACTACCAAATGGTATGGTTTCACTACAGCATGCTTTCCCACAAAAAAAAAAAATATTAGAAATTGTGAACAATACTGAACAAATAACAGAGTTAAATGTTTCTTGACCAATAAGGCAGATTCTACAAATTCCAGAACGACTCTAGGAGCTTCACTACACTTACCAAAGCATTGAAGCTGGAAACAATAGCTTCTGTGGGTATGTTTTCCTTGTTGAAATAAAATGGCTATAAAGGTCTAATTGCTTATCTGTCAAATCCATTCGACCACAAATTCCAACGTATATATATGGATAAATAGATAATAAATCCTATAGTTATATAATTGTTTCTTCTGGAAATGTAAAAGAATGCGACGTACCCAATCACCATCAGCTTCAGATGCAGGGACTATTACATTCACTTCACTCGACTTTGCTGTTGTTAAAAAAGCCTGTAATGAATCTTTGTTCAAATATATTTGGCACCCTACTGTGTTGTCTACTGATATTGTAGGAACCAATCCCTGCAATCCCACATTTGCACATCAATGATGGATACATAATTCACACAAGAAAATTTGTCTTACCTGACATTGCACCTCCACAGCTTTACAATTCACAATCTCACATGCTGCCACAACATCCTAGTCCCAAAGTTTTTGAAAGAGAGACAAAAACAAACAACAAGTGAATTTCATTTCATAATCCATTTCTCATTTATAACAAGTTTCATAATCACCTTGAATACCACCCCCATCTTGGTACACTTGTCTACTGTAATATTGTTCACTTTCCCTATGAAAAAAGATTTTCGTGGATTCAAAGAGCTATAGAACCTAACTTATTTTAACCAAGCTTATCCAGGTGCTACATACAAGGTGCTAATGCAAAAATTTCAGTACAGTAAGTATATACCTTGGATCTGAAGAACAGAATTTTTGCACCCCAAATATAAACACTACTTTGAATCACAATCATCAATCACTAAATTATTTTACCCAATTTGATCCTCAAACACCCACCTGAAAACAATATAAGTACTTAATTAAAAAAGAAACAAATCCGAGCGAAATATATGCGCGTAACCATCATTTGCACTTACTTACGACCCAATTGAAGCTCTAGCTTTAAAGGTGCTGTCTTGGCCTTGGCGAAAGAAGGTTAAGCAACACAGCTTTCCTTTTCAGAGTGAGTAACTACTCCAGTTCTATCAGAACGGTTCTTGGTCTTCATATCAGCAGTGACCTTCTTCAAACCTTTTCATGGGAGCTAATGACAGCCTTCTAGCCCAGTCGGGTCCCCTGCTCTTTTTTATTGGTTTTTCGGCTAGTTTCTTCTGCCAGTGCATCCTCAGCAGCTTATTTCTCCTGCCGGTGAATTATGTCTTCTCCCACAGCTTTTTAAAAACGGGCTGCTGCTGTTTCTGTACTTCCGATCAGTAGCTTCCGGCGTTTATATCGTCCGCTGCGACAGCTTCTTTTGTGATGGATGGAGATCTAAGCCAAAGAAGAAGAGAGAGCCGGAGAGGGGAAGGGAAAAGACAGCAAAGCTGGGTGGGGAGGGAGAGAGAATTCGGGAGATTGAAATAGGAATCCGGTTGTACCAAATTTTTGGTAGGATAGGTTGTACTTTAGTCATCCTCTACTATATTAATTAAGATATTATTTGTTTTGAAAATTTAATAATATTTTTTATGTTAAAAATACAATGAGACGTATGAATTAGAATAGTGTTCTGAGTATTGCAGGAGAGAACATTTTTTAGATTCAAATTGTATTTAGATCTCTTATGAATACTTAACTAATTACTATTTAAAAAAAAACAATTCTTTACTGACCACGGATCATGGCCCTCTCACATGGGGTGGTCACTGCACACTTCCATGTGAGAGGGTCGCCCAGTGACCGTGGTCAATCAAGCAAGATTTAAAAAAAACTAATTACCTATTTTTTAAAGCATGGATAAATAACATCATGGTCAAAATTTTCATAATGTTGCCTAATCATGATTTTTCTACTACTTATAATTGTGAAATTATAACCATTTGAATATCTCCTCTCTCTTTTCTTTTCTTTTTCAAATCTATTATTACTCTTTTGAATGCTATGATCAAATGTTAACTAAATCATTAGACTACTTGAAAATTAACATGTATGGAGCAATAACACATTTTGTAAATAGTTACTCATGAACTCACTTATAAAAGAAATTATGGTTTTTCAAATTTAATTTATTTGATCACTTATAAATGATTAATTGTTATAAAAAAATTGTGATTTTTTTAAAATATCGAATAAGAATACAAATTCCAAATTCAATAAATAAATATATTGGGCAATCTTGTGTGAGATCATCTTACGTTGAAATCATTTTAAACTTCCATAATTAGTTGTTATTTTTTATTAAAAATATTGTCACTTTTCTTTCAAAATGTATCATTTTTTATTTATATTATAAATTATTCATGAAATAGTTGACTGTACTATAATCACTTTTTACCAGTTAAGTATCACTTTTTACCAATTAATTAAATGAGATAATCTCATTCAAAATACTTGAACGGCAGAAACATTGAAAATTTTGGATGTTAATTAATTGTAAAGAATTTTTAATAAGACAAGATCTAGTTAATTAATTAAGTAAATAAAAATAATAAAGAATTAATTAAGTTTGAATGCATGCAATTATGATCCAAATTAAGGAGAATTAAATAGAGTGTGCATAGCAGAAAAAAGGGATGCAAGTGTGTGAATTCTATAAAGGCAACTGAGCTGAAATGAAACCCTAATTTGCACGTAATTAAATATCGTAATCATTATTAACTGGAAAATTAATTAGTAATGTAATTACTCATGTGCTGTCGTTTTAAGGGCGTTGACTTTCAACAGTCCATTCAAAAATGTAGAAATTGTGGATACTAAAACACCATTAGTTGATTCTTCTAGAAAAATAAAAAAAGGAAGAAGAAAAAAAAAAAGAAAAAGAAAGCATGTCGTTAGTAATGACCTTTCGCATATTTCAAAAGTATAAAATAAACCAAATTAACTTGGAAATTTGAGAAAAAATTTAGGGCTTATTGTAAGCCTCACTGATCTGAGACGTATAAAAAATAAAAATATTTTAATGGAAAATTGATATTTAAATGATAAAAAGTAATAATGGTGTAGTGAACTATTCTCAAATTGTAATACAAATAAAAAGCAATAACATCTTTTATAATACAAAATGACAATTAATTACAAAAGTATCCATTTTTCTATTTTGGTATGTCTTATTACAAAGTATCCATTTCTTTTTTTAAATTAATGTGACCACACATGACCCCACACTCAACACTAATACAACTATCCACTACACTTTAAAATATTATTTCTCTCATCTCAAAATACATTAAATTATTATACTCCTTAATCCACGTGAAAAAAGTAAATGGTTACGTTTCAAGGGGACGGAAAGAGTATATGAAAGAGAGTCTCACACAAAATTGGCCCAAAAATTAAATGCTTAGATATTTTTTTGGTCTGGTAGGTCATGCATGAGACCGTCTCACAGTGAAAACATTTTTATTTTTAAAAATAGTTATCAACTTTTACTATAAAAAATTATCCATTTCATTATAAAATGTTATTACTTTTTATTTATATTATAAATTATTTAAGAAATAGCATTATCAATTTTCATTAATTTATTATCACATTATTTTATAAAAATTATAACTTTCTAACTGTTTCACATAAGCTCTTAGGTGAAACACGATCTCATACAAATCTTTGCCTTTTTTATTCCACTAATTTTAAAATACTTGCAATTTACAATAAATAAATAAATAAATAAATAAATGAATAGATAAGATATAACCAAACGATATGAAATACTTTATTCGTCCACCCAAAAATATCTCATTACTTTTTTTTTACTGAACGACTTCATCCGTTTATCTAAAAGGGTGTATTTGTTTGGTTTTTTTTTTTTACATGAATTAAAGAATTATTATTTTATAGTAATTTTTTTACAACATTATTTTATGTGTAATTAACAGTTATGTTATTTAACTAAAATACACATTATTCTATTTTTGTGATAAATATTACACACAGCTTATTACTTAATTTTATTTATGTACAGATTTTTAACGGCATGCATGAATCGATTTCTTCTATTCTGATTTGAGCTTAATGGTTATTCTTAATTTTTCGATAATCTATCTTGATGTGTTATATTTCAGGCCCAATAAAAAAAAGGCCCATAATAGTTTTAGTTTACTTTAATAATTCTCTTCTTGGGTTACGAGTTGGGCTCATTGGGCCGCCATGATGCTATCAATAAAGAATTTGAAGACCTTAATAATTTATAATGACCAATTATTTGTGAAAATTATCTTAAAACAAAACACTATGTTAAAATCAGCTAAAAACCGGTTATTCGTACCCCATAACTAAAGTATCTTTAATTAAAAAGACATAAATAGCTTTATAAAAATTATATAATTAAGATTACAATACGTTAGTTAAATCCAACAGAATAATACACTATGTTCGTTCACGGGTAGAGATAAATTCCATGAAATCTTGCTAGATAACCCCCAAGATAAATTTGTTACAAATTGTGGCTGTATATTTTATTTTAATTATCTATATGTTTCTTCATCTAATTTTATTATTTACAATTTAATTTTATTATTTTAGTTCTAATATATATATTTATCTTTGACAAAGTATATAAACAAAGATTAAAATTTAGAATATAATAGTATAATGTGGATCACAAGTTCCACTTAAAACATACAGTAACTCTATTTTGAAATTACATTCTCATGCATAACAAACTATTATTATAAGAAACTCACAATATAGTAAAATTTTAATTATTGGGTATAGTAAAATTTTAATTATTGGGTAACGTGAATAATAATTTAATTATCATGTATAAAAATAAAATTTTACCACATAAAAGTGTAATTTTAAATTGGAGTATAGTAACCTATTGCACCTATATTCTATAATTTAAAATGTTATTGTTAAATAAAATGTCACATATGATACTTTTGTATTGAGTTTTAAAAATTGGCAAAAACTTGTATGCAATCCGAGCGCATGGCACACGTCGTGCGCTTTCAGAATTTTGTATTAAATTGTATATCATTTAGTATAAAGATGTGTGTCCCTTTATTTTTTGAACGAAAATAAAAAATGTTAATGAAAAGTGTATATCTTTTAAAACAAAATGGTGTACCATTATTAATTAAAATGTATACCCTTTAAAACAAAAATAATGTACCATTATCCATAATACTAAATCCTAAAGGCGCACGGTGTGTACCTAGTGCACGCAAGTCTCACTCTACATTTATATTGAAAGCATAAATAATTAAAAGTTGTAATATCTAAAAACTCTGAATAAAAAAAATTTTAGGTTTATGATTATCTATTTCATTCCTTATATTTTAATAAAATCGAATTACATCAATTTACTTACCTCTTAAACACACCACATCTCAATTCTCACACTACCAAATCTCAAGAAATAAACAAGCAAAACGACACCGTCCCCACAGCATGTTACTAGGGTAACATGCCCACTAAACACCCATTGATTATGCTTGTTTACAACTGCAAAGATAAATATGTGTTGTGGAATATTGCAGTATAACTAAGCAACCCCTCTTTCTATTACAACACAACACAATTATTTAATACCTTAAAAACATGATTTGAATCAAAAAGAGAAACATTACAAATGATTGAATTAAGAAATCTATAAACATCCTCAAATTATTTCATTATTCAAAACGTCGTTCATTGCAAGCTAATGTTTCCTAGTTTAATCAATACACCACTCTTTATCCCATTGCTAAATTTAATGTTACACCTCTTTTTTTTTTTGTCTCAATATTTTTCCTTCATAAATTACTTTTTACTATGATTTTATAAAATTTATTACAAAAATGTTCTTTCAATTTTAGACTTGTAAGATGAATTAACTATCTTTTTTTAGATTTTACAATTTTAGACTTGTAAAATTGTTTCGTTTTCCATGTGGTCACAAAATTAATACAAAATAAAACATAATTGGAAGATAAGTAATGGAGTGCGTAAGATCTAAGTAAGGCACATCCTAGATTTTAGGAAACTCAAATCTAGACATAATCATCCACCCATATCTAGAATTCACACAATTATTTCCCTTTTTACAACTATCATTCAATCCTTAAAAAATCTATTTCAATAATTTTATAAAATTTTCTCTTATATTTTTATTTATTTTCACATCAACTTCTATCATTTTTCAAGGAGTTACAAAACTATAAAATTAACATTAAAAAAACATAAAACATTTGTGTAAATGGATTTACATACGTAGACATGATAAATTATTCTTCAAATTCTTGTGAACCTTGATTTATCGATTATTTTTTAATACATGAAAAATTACTCTTTAAAGAAATGTATTATTATTTTTCTGTAAAAAATTATTATTTTTTAAAGAGTAATATTATATATACTACAGAGTAGTTTTAAAAAATAGAGTTTATTGTAAACCAGGTTTACTTGAGACTCATAAATTTTCTAAAGACAATTTCTCAAATACACTAAAAAACCCTTTATTTATGATTTTTTTTGTTAGTTTTATAAAAAAATTATACTTCAATTCATTATTACAAAACAAATTTGAATAAAAACTAATGTACATACAACATAAGTGCACACCTATATCCCAATGTACATAATATTAACTCATTTCTAAAAGTAAATTTGAATTCTAAAAACTTAAAAAATTAAATGTGATATCATCCCAATTTTTTTTAAAAAAATAATACCAATAATAAATAAATAAATAAAAAGAGGAGAAGGAAACATGGGTTGGTTGTGATTGGTATATTGAGACAAAAAGATAGCGTTTGTTATGGTAAGGCATGTGATTGTATAAGATAAGATAAGAAGGAAGGAAAAATTAATTAAAAAAAAAAAAACTTAGAGAGAGAAGAGCAACAACCACAACAATAATAAGTGGAATTTTGACCATAATAGATGAGAAAGAGGTATTTATTTAATCCCACTGTAATTCTGCTACTGTACCATCTTTTTACAGCTCACACCAACATTATGGTGGCTGCTGTGTTTAATTGGATTTGATTGATTCTAATTAAAGCAGAAGAAGAGTGTCTTATGTCACTCTCTGCAGTCCCTTTTCTGCTGTTCTTCCTTCTTTACTAATCAAACATTTGACTCTTCCTCTTATTCATTCAATGCCACTTTTGACCTCTTATATTTTATTCACCCACATGACCCTTTACAAATTTACATGTACTACTGAAATTTGGCAAACATCCTTGAGAGAATTTGACATGGAATGAGTGATATATATCATTAAAAAATTAAACATTTAATTAATGAAGAATAATAAGTATTCTATGAATTATTTTATAAATGATGGGGTAATAATTTTACTAAAAAATAATACTCCCTCAATCCGGTTCAAATGTATTTAATTGTTTTTCACGTGAATTAAGAAATATTAATATTGTATGTAAAGTGAGTAGTTGTATTAGAGGGTAGTGGTGGGTCATATTGTGTACTCCCTCCTCCCAGACGTTTACTTTTGCACGGAGATTAAGGAATATAATATTTTAATGTGTAGTGAAATGAGAGAATTGATATTTTAATATATAGTGGGTAGTTGTATTAGTGTAGTGTGTGGTGCCATGTGGATACAATAATGGTTTTGTATAAGTCACATCAACCAAAAAAAGAAAATGTATACTTTGTTTTGAGACGGATCAAAATAGAAAAGTGCATACCTAATTGTGGGATAGAGGAAGTATTTTTTATTAAATAGGGGAAATAAATATCTTTGAAGCGAACGCCAAAAATAGTAAAATGGATACCTTATAAACTACCGGAGAGGGGGAATACTTAATTAAGAAAATTTTCTTAAAAATAATTTTACAATGATATGATATTATATAAATATTGCACTTCAAATTATTAGTGTATACACATATTCTCAACCATATTGATATTTTAATCGGTTAAAATTGATAATAGTTTACATAAATTTATTTATAAACAATTTGAGATAAATAAAAAATTAAATATATTAAATCATGACTACTCTCATCCTAGTAATACCATCTAATTAGAGCCCAACAACTTTCCTCTATCTTCAATCTGTACGTTAGACGTTACGCACAGAAAATTTGGTTAGAGCAACCAAACAAGTTATCTCTAAACTGAAAGCACCCTGTAAACTAGAACCGTAAATTTAGCATATGTTTGATCAACCCAGCGCATAGAAAACTCGCTAAATTTGTTAATATGGTGTGTAGTATCCTTCCAAATAATGCTTAATAGGTGACTAAATCTCTCATCCAAGTATTCCCATCTAATTAGAGCATTTGGCATAGCTTTACCTCCAATAAATACTCCATAATTATCAATATAGTGTTGAGTATCCTCCCAAGATAACCATACGGATTAGATGACCATAGAAACCCACTTGGATATTTTAGTTTAATTAGGTTGCGACTAGATGACCATATCACCGCATGTTGCTGTGTATTTTAGTTTAATTATTTATATATTTTTTCATCTAATTTTATTATTAAAGATTTAATTTTATTATTTTAGTTTTAATATGTATTTGTCTATGACAAAGTATATATAAAGATTAAATTTTAAAATAAAATAGTATGATGTGGATCACAAGTTCTGCTTAAAACATTTTGACAAGATTTCTTGGAATTTATTGCCCATATTTAATACTCCACTAATTCTATTGGAAAAATAAGAAGATATAAGTATATATTATTATGCATTTGTATCACGTAAAATATCATATTGAAATTCTAGACATATTAATTGTCAATAATTAAAATATTTTATGTATACAAAAAATTCGTATTAAATCATTTATTTATCACTACAGTTAACCGTTAAGGGACCCCATATTTTAATATTTAATTTTTGAAAAAATAAGGAAAATGAACTCACATAATTAATCAAGAAAGAATTATAAAGTGTTTTCAGCATTATTAAAAATACTTGATGATCAATCAAGCAAGAATCATTCTGATTCAAATTCACTACAAACAAATTAAGATACAAATACATATCTTAAAAAAATTTACATTACATTAAGTTGTAAACAAATTAAAGTATAAACGCACATAATTTAGAAAAAATCTTATATCTTATATACTATTAAATGAATAATTAAAAATCTAAATAAGATGTGGAGTACTTCCACCATGTGTCTACTCTCATCCAAGTATTCTCATCTAATTAGAGCAACTCCAATCCGCTTGATGAGTACATTACAACTTACAAGCACACAAACTTACAAGCACACAGGAAATTGCTGGATGATTATGCGTTAGCACAGAAAACTCTGTGCCCGCTGAACTCAGTAAATGACACACCGAAAACCCGCGTACCCGTTAGATAAACTTAGATGTCGTCAAACACATAAATCGTGTCAAGATAAACCCACCAGATGGCGGGAGGCACAGAAAACCCGCTTGGTGTGGGCCCATTCTACATTTTTTTTATTTTTAATTTTTTTTTTAATAATTTTATAAATGTGGCTATGTATTTTAGTTAGTATTTATATGTTAATTCATCTAATTTTATTATTTTAGTTCAAAAGTATATTTATCTATGACAAATTATAAATAAAACAAAATTTTAAAACTAAATAGTAATCACAATTTCACTCAAACATTTTGACAATATTACATAGGATTTGTTGCCCTATTTAATACTAATTCTATTGGAAAATACATCTAACTTCTGCTTAGACAAGGTAAGAATATATAAGTATATATATTATGTATTAGTATGATGTAAAATATCATATTGAAATTTTAGAAATACTAAATTGTAATTAAGTAATTGGCAAAAACTTGTGTGAGAAATGAGACGGTCTAAATGTGATAACTTTTATAATAAACTTGAGAAGATTTGAGAGTGATAACTTTTATAATAAAAAGTGATACTAAATTAATGAAAACGATCAGATTTGAAAGTTTAGAGGATTTATGCAAATTTTGCAGTTTTCTCCAAATTTGGAGAATTTCACATTGTCAATTGTTGGGCTTGCCCCAAACAGTACGGACCTACCAAAGTAGTTTCATGCATACATTCGGACGGTAGGAAGGTCATCAAACAAATTGTCAAGTGGGGTTTTCAAGCAAATTGTCAAGTGGGGTTTTCATCGCGAAAGGACATATCACACCTGTTTTTTTGGAAGTTAGCTGAGCTGTTTTGGTCAAAAACCTTTCCCAACGATGTTGGATTACTTACTTAGGATCTTCATCCACGAGATACTAAAGCAATATAAAATCATGGAGAGCATTGGGTGGACAGTTTACTCAAGGAGGATTATCTAGTCACAGTAACTTACCCATTTATGTCAAGAAGAATTGTATAGAGACATTTATGTGAAGGACTGTACAGAGGTACACTACAAATGTCTGCAGGTGGATCACCCAATCACCTTAGGTGCATGATTTTTGATCACCAATTGTCACATACTTCATATGTCACAGGCCTGAGAAGACGGTCACAGAGTATATGTAAATTGGAAGTTGAAAAATGGCCAAGAAACTGTACACTATTCCAACTCACCCCAATTTCCTGTAAATTTGAAGTTGAAAAATGGAAAAGAAACTGTGCAATACACTATTCAAACTCACCCAAATTTCCTCCAACATACGAAAGTAGTAATAGACATTCATTCGGATTATAGGAAGTTCATCAAACAAATTGTCATGAATAATGGCAAACATGCAGCAGGTACTGACCCTAACACTACTTTCATTATAACTTCAAATTTGCAAAAATGAAAAATCGTCAAATTTGCGCAAAATTTGAAAATTTTTCTAATCTGACAAAGACTTGTGTGAAACTGTCTCATATAAGTAAAGAGTTCGAAAGTAATAACTTTTATAATTAAAAGTGTTACTCCCTCCATTCATCCTTACTATCAATTTTACTATTTTGTGACATCTACACTTAATCTATCCATTTTTTCTTTTAGACACATGACACCTGCATACATCACTAATACAGTTAAAATGTAGGACCAACACACTTCACTAATAAAACTACCCACTACACATAAAATTAATACTCCTTAATCCACACGTAAAAAAACAAATGGATACATTAATAGTGGCCGGAAGGATACTAAATTAATGAAAAATTATATTATTGTTTCATGAACAATTTATATTATAAATAAAAAGTAATAACATTTTATAATAAAAATAATAATATTTTATAACAAAAGTAATAACTATTTTAAAAATTATAAAATAGTCACGCAAAACCTATCCAAGGAATTAAACATACATTAAACAATTTATCACTAGCTACTGTTAACCTGAGTGACTCAGTAATAATAATTGGCATTACTTCTATAATTTAAGTTAGTATTTCAAATTCATACTCATAAGTGTGTTTAAATTTGAAAAAAAAAAATCAAAGATAAAAGCTAGCTTATTAATATTCCCTCTATTCCACGTGTATATATATATATATATATATATATATATATTTTTTTTTTTTTTCTTTTTAAATATGTTGAACCCCAAAATATTAAATAGTAGTATATTCATATTCTAATAAGTATTCTTTTCGTTTTACACCTGTGGGCATTTCTTTTAAAATTATCCCACATAAGTTGTTTTTTTTTCAAGTATATGGACCTACCTTAAACAATAAATATATTTTCATTAGACCTACATACACTATTTATTATAAATTAAAATATTATTATCCTCAATCTATTAAATTATTTTACTCTTTAATTTTTGTAAAAATAGAAAAGGTATCAAATTTTCGAAGACGAGGGAGTAAAATTTAGTAAAATTTATATAGAGTTCAACAATTGATAGTATTTCATAGTAACAAAATGTCTATCAAATTCGTATTGATAAATAATTGGTTAGCTCACTTGATATGATTTATTACTGATTTTAAAGAAGAATTTAATTATTTCCTTTCTTGCTTCATCTCTTTCTTGATTATTGTGGTCAGATAAAATTTTTCCCTCCATTTTTTAGTGTCACAAATTCGTTTAACTCTTTGTAGTTTTGTTTTTAAATAATAAAGATCATACAAATTAAATTATGATTGCTTGATTGCATATCAACACAATCTCTAGTTGTTTTATGTAAATTAACCCTTCATTAAAATTGTCACAAAATATGTTTTGCTTTAATTATTAAAACTTATGTAAATTAGTATTATTATCTATTCATTTTTATTTGTTAAATTTTTTTATTAAAACTATATTCCATTTTCCCATAAAATCCTTCACACATTCTTTATTTATTTGTCACTTTGTCCCACAAAACCTTTTACACTTAAAAAAAAAATATCACTTTTAATTAAGGAGAGACTACTTGTACCCCATTTTTTTTCTTAACGTACCCTATAATTTTTGAAGTTAATACATTTTAATATAATAAGACTAAATATTTTTATATTAATAAATAATTTTTAAAATATAAAAAAAATTCAAATTACATTCAGGCTTCTGTCATTTCATCTGCTTATTTTTTGTAGGTTAACTCAAACTTCATTTCTAAAACTAATTTAATAATCTCTTTAATACACACATCCATTTTTAATTTAAAATATCAGGTCTCAATTAATTTTTGCCTCACACTATTTTCATCATTTAGTTTATGATGAAGAATTGATATGGGCAAAGATTTGTGTGAGATTATCTTACGTAAGGGCTTATATGAGAAGTCAGAAAGTGATAATATAAAAGAAAGTGATAATAAATTAATGAAAAGTGATAATGCTCTTTCATGAATAATTTATAGTATAAATAAAATGTGATAACATTTTATCGCAAAAGTAATAACGATTAATAGTGAAAGTGATAACTATTTTAAAAGTGAAAAATTGTCTCACGTGAGACGGTCTCACGCAAAACTTACCCATTGACATTTGTATATTTTAAAAATGTATTTATTAATATAAGTTATATAAGTCTATCTTATTAAAATGTTTTAATTTTAAAAATTATGGGGTACATTCATTGAAATCGGGATATGAATAGCCGGGTCCATTTTAAATTTGCCACTTACACAAACTATTATTTTTTTTGTTATATAATACCTTAAAGTTAAAAAAACTAATAAAAAAAATAACAATAACTTTTATTAACACGTGGAATAACAAACGATAACACGATAAAGGATTTTTTTTTCCGGCGATAAGTATTACTTATTCACGAAACTAAACATATATTCAATAATGAAATTATGAAATATATATAACTTATGTGAATCCAGAACCACCAATATTTACGTGGGTTACGTAATACTTCCTCAATCCCACAAAATCTTTCATACTTTTCTCATTTGTTTATTTCATAAAACTTTTCACATCTCAAAAAAATAAACATCATTTTATCTAAAAAAATAAACATCAAAAAAATAAACATCATTCAGCCTTATCATTCACCAACCTCATCACCTTCGTATTACTATTTATAAACTACAACAAGCTAAATGACAACAAAATTATTATACTATCATAATTGAAAAATATTACTATTTATAAACTACAACAAGCTAAATGACAATAAAATTATTATACTATCATAATTGAAAAATAAAACCACACAATCTTCTTTTGGTTGCATTGAATTGAACCCATGGAAAAGGAGCAATGAATCTCTACATATATAATTTTAAATTATTTGAACAGCTTAATTTAAGTCTAAATTCCATGAATTTGATTAGAATTAAATGAATGTGGGACAGAAAGTTTTAGTCATATCTGCTCAATTTAATATCTTGGATTTTAAAAATTAATCTATCCAGATTGTGTTTTGATATTAATTTATAGAATTTTTTTTTTCATTTCGAATTGAATAAATGTTTGTTTCTAAAATCTAGTCATTTTGTCAAACACTTCAACCTTTTATTTTACCATTTGAATCCTGATACTTCCTTTCCAAAATTTATGTCAATGTTCTATGTAAACAATAGTAAATCATCCCAAAATATTATTTTATTTTATTTTATTTTTGGTTAAGTAGCAACATAAGTTGTTCTCTTCTTAATAATGTGACAAAAAGAATCTTTGACATAAAATATCAAACAAATATATTACTCATTAAAATTTCTCTCTACAACCTGTCATCTTCATTAAACATTACTACAAAATAAATCTCGTTTTCCAAGAATCAATGACTAAATTTTATTTTATTATTTCACTCACAAGTCAAAAACTAGAGTTTAATTTACCTCTTTTAAATAGCTATATTAATTAAATATGCCAAAAAAATGTGAGATCGTTTTTTATTAAATATTTTTTTGTAAGATGGATAAAAAATGATAATATTTTAATAAAAAATTGACATTCTACTTAATTAATGAAAATGATAATGATGCAATAAAATATTTCAAAAATAATTTATAATATAAATAAATAATGATAATATTTTTAACAAAAAAAATAATAATTAATACAAAAACGGTCTTACACAATCACACATTAAATATATGTATGTGGAGTTTCCTTGGAGGCAATTACTAAATTATGATTTAATTCTAGATATATCATGTGGAGTTTACACAAGAATTAGGTAAAGATGATGAGACACCATTAAAAACAATAATTGCTAAAATATTATGTGCTAAAGAGTTTCCTTCTCGAGTTCATTGAAACAAAGTTACTCAAAAGAGGGGTGGAGAGAAAGTTACTGAAATATAAAAGATCTAGTATGTGGTTCACCAGTGCATTGTAGAGGATTTGAGAGTCTGTTTCCACCATCAAACTTGTTAAGATTTTATTCTTTTGTAATTTCTAGCCCTTTAAATGTTGTGAGTTCTTCACCTACTTCCATAGAAAAATTTGAGTTTCTTAATTCAACAAAAGACCACTTTATCTACCCAATATACCTTCTTGCTACGCCTCCCAAATTAGTTCCAATCCACACAATAACCAATGCATCCGTGTTAATCTTCACAAAGTCACCATGACGTGGTTCTCATTCATTTTGCTTCGGAGCAACCTATAGCGCAGTGTTAGTGATAAGAGTCTTTGCCTTCAAAAAATCATTAACGTGGCTATGTGCCATTGATGAGACATGTTTTGGGTCCAAGTCTTTTTTCAAGAAATAAAATTGGCTTTCCTACTTAGCTAGAGGAGGAAGAGACATAGAGCACCCGATATCCAGTTTTAAGTGTGATGCCAACCATAGTTTTCGAGTCCACGGCCAATCACGCAACACATGTTCTGCCGTCTCAATATCTCCACTGCAACGGTGGCATATCGGGTCTATATCAAAATGATGCTTACCGATAGTACAACTTTGATGCAGCGCCATAAGAACATTTGCACCTTCGGTGTAATATTGATAAGATTTTCTTTCTTCACTAGCATGTGCAAACTGATCTGTATGAGCGCCTTCCAATTCTGCAAAGTAGCCAGATTTTATGAATTTAATTAATATGATTAAGTAAGAGATTTACCTTGTATACAAATTGCAAATAAGACAACTATTGCTAATTCTCAAATCTAACCGAAAAATAGAAAGATGTTCTTTACCTCTCTCATCGAACTAGAGAAACTAACACAGTTGATACTCTTATTTCTCCATTTAAGCCAATTCCAGGATCAGATTTTTAATTCCTCGATTGTTTCTTGGAGATTCGACTCAATATTCTAAAAGATCTTTTTGCTTCTTTTTTTCATATTGTCCAAATTGTGCATGGCTAAATTGTCATCAGTATCTTTTTTGTCTTGCTATTCTGATTAAGATTCACGAATTCCATCATGTTCCTCTTTAGCTCCGGTGGTAGTGGTCCATAGAAGCCTATCTAGTGGAGAATGTCTACCAGATTTCTTGTGATTTAGGGCATTCAATGAATAGATATTGCACGTATCCATTCTAGTATTGCAGCTGTTGCATGTCGTTTCTATTCCTCTCGGGCTTGTATCCTCTTCGTAGTAGATTTGTCTTTGTTGGGATTCTGTCCTTGAGAGATCTCCACGTGTGAATTTATTCTTTACTTGGAATAGTATTTTACCATATGAGTTTGTACACCTCTTGCTCCATGCATGCCATTTGTTCTCGATGCAACTTTCATGTTCAGTAACTTGACATATATCTCATTTATCACACCTGATCTTTTGAGTCATTTTCGTGCATCATCTTCTGTAACACACGTTACATGATTGACACTTATGAGGGGTAAGAAATCCAATCATTGTCCCTAGGGTTTAAGCATTCCTAAATAAGGTATAGTTTACTCTCTCTTCTACGTGTCATCCATCTAACGGTGTGACACAGAAGATGATGTACTAAAATAATGCAGATAATCTGAACCGCTCTTTTATTATGTATTCATCTTTTGTATTTTCCTTTCATTCCAAGCTATATTGAGTATGAACAATAAATACTTATTTATTTATTTATTTTTCTTCAAATGGAAATTCGATTATATTTTATCAAAATAAAAATATATTACTTTATAAGTCATAATAAATATTTTAAAAATCGATTAATTAAATACAATAAAAATCAAGCTGGTTTACTTAATTCAATATTAATCTACTATTTTTCAAAAATAAAAATCATGATATAATTCTTTTTTTAAAAGAAAAATTTGTGTGAGATTGATTTAAATAAAATACATCTATATATCTATTTATTTATGGGAGGATTACTACTAGATACACTAAAAAATCCGTAATTACTATGAGATACAAACATACAAAAATATTACTACTAACTACATAAATATATAGTGATATTCCAATATTACCCTTACAATGTGCTGCGCATAAATGTTTGTGTGCAGCAAAAGTGTGTGCAGTAAAAAAAGTGTGTGCAGCAAAAAAGTATGGTGGTCCGGCGATGGGTGAGGGTTTAGGGTTTGTGGTTTAAAAATATATGAGTTTAGAGTTATATTTGGTATTTTACTTTAATATTTTGTATGTGAGAGTAATTTTTTTAAATTAATGTATCTCACAATAATTATGGGCACAAAGTGTGTATCTATAAATAACATAAACATTTTATTAAAAAGAGAAGTAATGTACTATAAAAATTGAATAATGTTGAGGAAACCATTAGGAATAAAAAAAAATGGAGTAGTAAAAAAAAAGTGAAAAGGATGGATGTTGAATTAGGAGAAAAGAATATTAATAGAAATAGAATTAAGAAAATAAAAAAGAAAGAGGATTCCATTCGATAGGAAGAAGTAGTGATTGATTAATAGTGGTTAAGTTCTTTCCTTCGTCTGGTTGAAGATGCCAATGAATATAGCCAACATGTGCAGATGCCATTAACCACCATTCTTTTTTCCATTTTTTTTTTAAAATTTCATATATGTTCTTTTCAAGATATATTTTTTTATGGCGCGACACCGTTTTAAAAGAAGAGTTTTATAAAATGGATAACAAATAATAATATTTTAATAAAATATGATTTCAGATGGATGAAAAATAATATAATAGTGCTATGAATAATTGTTTTATGAACAATTCCTTTTATAAATAAATAAACCTCATATGAATATCAAAATAGATATAGAATTTTGAAGCTCTATATATACACCAATAATTAATTTAGCCAAATAATTCAAGATTTTATTCAAAATAAAAGTGATGAATCCCAAATTGGTATATTTAGTGGAATATATTGTGTGAATCATAAAATGCAAATTTCTTTCTTAAGATGCCTTTTTATTTCCCACTAAAACTTAATTGCCCTTTTCGAAAAAAAACATAAGCGTCAGAAATTGGCAACAATAAACTCTGCTGCTTTTTTCTTAAATGATTGTTTTGATCACAACTTTTTTATAGGTAAAATTTAAGCCTTTTGAAACAAAAAGTGAAACACATCCTTTATTCCACTTCTATGCTAAACCAATATATAAACGGGATGGTCTCGCCTGAAACAGATTGTCCAATTTTTTTCGGTTAATCGTTTGAAATAAGATTCAGAGATGATTTCATATGAAATGATTGTACTGTTCGATTAGGTTAATCGTTTGAAAAAAAAACCTAGAGATGACCTCATCTGAAACAGTTATGTCGTCGATTTTTTCGGTTAACCGTTTGAAATAAGACCCAGAGATTATCTCATCTGAAACGGTTGTGCTGCTAATTTTTTCGGTTAATCGTTTGAAATAAAACCCACAGATGATCACATATGAAACGGTTGTTTGATTCGCAACTCAATTTGATATTTAAAAATGATCAATGCATGTAATGCTACCTTTTTTGTTTATCTCAAGTGTGACAACTTCTGAACTAAGTGAAATTTTATTTGATTTGATCAGCCCATTGAACAAACACATTCTTTCTCATCGGGGTAATTAGGGTTCAGCTCGTAGGGCAAGTCAGGTAACAACTCTTCTCGTAAAAAAAAAAAAAACCTAACTACTCAACTTCTTGATCTAAGTCATTACAAGAAACCTCAGTGATCCCACTAGAACACGAAGTAGGCGAGACAAGTCGCTCGTTCTCGACTATGCCTCTAACCTCGGACAGACTCCACCTGTAGGGCAAGTAAGGTAACAACTCTCGTAAAAAAAACCCTAACTACTCGCTTCTTGATCTAAGTCGTTACTAGAAACCTCAGTGATCCCACTAGAGCACGACGAAGGTGAGACAAGTCGCTCGTTTTCGTCTTCGCCTCTAACCCCGGACAAACTCTGGGGCTGTCTGTTGCCATTAGCTAGCTGATGAATCATGCCATGGTTTCTTGCTCTCCTTTTCCTTTTGTACAAACGGCAAACAACCCAATCTCCCACTTGCATCATTAGTCCCTGGAGAAATCAACAATCAAACAAAGTTAGCACATAATTCAAGGCAACCAAGATCCATTAGATGGTCATAGGTTGAAAGGATGAAGACCTGAGTAGAGTGTGGTGAGTTGAGAGAGCCCACAAGGCAAAATACATGCATAACCCATTGAGTCCTCAGTTTCCTCCTCCCATGGGAGAAAACATAGGATTTCTTGATTCCAATCACTGAATTACTTCCACTAGCCATGACCTGTTTCTCTTTACCCTTAGCTTTCCAGAATCCACAATCAGTGCTCATACTGCCACTGTTTCTCATTGAATTCCAACACCTTTTACTGAAGAAGTGTCTCTTCTCCTTCAAGTCACCTTAACCAAACCAAAAAAGCACAAATTCAGACAATAAATACATAAACAAACAAGCAAATTAACAAATAAGTAAAATAAACCAACCCCACCTCCCCTTTTAACACTTAAATTAGAAAAAAACACAAACTTTAAAAGATTCCAAACAGGGTTCACAAGATTTCCCAAGCCACCAAGTAAAATCAAGAAAACACACCAATTCAAAATATAGTCTTCTTTCAAAATGAAGAATTACAAAACCCCACATCCCAAAATGTGAGTGATTGAGACAGCTAACCAGGAAGATCCCAAGGGTTGGTCTGAAAAGGCTCCATTTCAGGAATAACATTAGCAGGGTATGGCAGAGAGAAGACCTTCCTCTTCAAGTAATGAACCACCAGTTCTTCATCAGTGGGTTGGAATCTGAATCCAATGGGGAGTTTAACAACACCCCCATTTCCACCCTCAGATTTTCCCATATCCATTTTCACAAACCACAATTAAAGATTTCTAACCCCTGCAACTCATAAGATATTGAGATTAAGTGAAGGTATAGTATGATGGGTTTGAAAGAGTGTTTTTTTTGGCTTGTGGGCTTTCTTGGATGCAAATTATGCCCTTGTTTATATAATATAGAGAAGGGGATGAGAGGGGGTGGGTGACGTTCAAATTTTATTCGTACTCGGAACCGAACCCCATCAATGACCTTGATTCCTACATGTTTGACTAACGCTGTTCTGGAGACGTGTAGCTAACAGAACGACGACGTTTTGAGGAGCGGATTTGAATTCTTGTATTTTTAATTTAATGGAGACAAAATTTGACCTAGAGGTGTTCAATTTGTAAGTATGGATTCTATTATTAGAATTGAGGGGGGTAATAAGGACAAAAAAACATTATCGAATTTGAAAGAATTGATTATGGAGAAGAGAAGTTGTTTTATCTATCTATGCTTAGGAACATTTGAGACCCCGACACCTAAACGTGCGTGCATTTTTACAACACCATTTAATTAATTAATTAATTAATTGTGAATAGTCAAAAAATAAAATCATGTAAATATTGGTGTTGTTCTTGAAAATTGAAAATGGTGTACCCCACCATTAGGGGCCCCCACCGCCCCTGCCCTGTGGATTGGTGAATGAGGTAAATCGCAGAATGTGCCTCAAGTGGCTTATAGAGAGGACTCACTATTAAACTTGTGCTTGTAAGATTGGTGAAGGAGGTAAATCGCAGAATGTGTCTCAAGTGGCTTATAGAGAGGACTCACTATTAAACTTGTGCTTGTAAGGGACCAAATTCATGTTAAAGGCAGGATACGAACCCCCACCCTACAGCAACCAAGCTCAGTTGGAAGGTTTTTCCACCCTCCCCCCTTAGAGCTTCGCGTTGTTCTTGTTCATTAATGTTGCCACTGTCGCCTCGAAATTCGGACCAATCTTCTATAGCCCAGAGTCCTCTCAAAACTATCAATTTTATTTCAATTTTATCATTCTATTAAACTATTTCCCTCCCTCAGTAGAGCATGAAGTTCACTAGTTCATATACATTTTAATTTTATAAAATTATTTAATGCATGAAAATTACTCTATGCATTTCAATTTTTTATAATTATTTATTAATGAAATTTTGTTTTTTTAGATAGATGAATTATTAATTTATTGAATGAAAAATATTATTCATTTCAATAAAAATATAATAAATCACAATATCAAATTAAATAGTTATATTTTTTATTTAAAAAAAAAGTAATAATTCATCTCTTTTTTTTTATACAAAATAGATTTTTTAAAGAGTAATATAATTTTGTTTGATTTGTAATTTAATTTTCCAACGAATATATTATGCTCCAAAAGGGACTGCATTCATTATATTTGAGTTTGATGAATTAATTTAAAAATTATAATGTATTAAAAAAATTCCTTAATTATATGAACTGCGTTGAGAAGGATAGGTTTGCACTTTGCATCCAGAGTAATCGTAAGTGGTCCTTTGAAATTCAAGCGTTTGGATTGGGCCACTTATGGGCCGATATAAATTTCTTTACTAGTAGTTTGTGTCATATGGGCTCAAATGTCGTTTTGGGCCTAGTATAATATAAACGATAATTTTTTAATATCCATAAATTAATTTTATTTCAGAACCCCCTTACAATTCCAAACCATGCACTTTAATTTAGAATCCCCGATTACAATTCTGTAAAATTAGGAACTAGAGCCGAATCGATTCTAAAGCGGTGCTGGTTCGAAGCTGGTTATAATTTCGAAAAACTTAGGAATTAGAATTAAATCGGTCCTAGAGCGGTTCTAGTTCAAAAAAGAAAGAAAAAAGAAGACCGTCGGTTTCCATGGTCTGAGAACAGAAAAATGATTCTTTTTTTGCCGGTTCTGCAACCGGGATTGAATTCCATATTCCACATTCGGTGTTTCATTGCCGGTTGCAGAATTTTCACATTCGGTGTTTTATTGATATTTTACAATATAAAAAAAATTATACCCTATAAATAACTATTAAACCCTTGGCATAAGATGAATTTTGAGCATTTCATAATATATGGGAGAGAGTGGGGAAGAAAGAATGATAATTAGAGAGAAACGGTATACATACAACATATGAAGGGGTTCATTCAAACCCATAAACAGATACAACTGGTGATCCACACACCCTACTTCCACATCTCTAATTTCCTAAAAAGTCAAAAGGGGGGAAAACAAAACAAGAAAAAGAAAACATATGTGCAGCAATGGATAAAGTTGGAGATCACCAACACATCAAATCTCAATAAAGAACCCCCAAAAGGAAGACACAAAGGTTAACCCACCACTCCAAGATTAGAATTAATGTACACCGTAGCGTGATTGGAGAAGATGGTGTGTATCATTGCTGTATCAATTCAGGAATGAGCTTCAACAGAAACTCCAATTCTATTTGTGAGAATTGTGGCCTAATTCCTTCTACCTTCACTCGTTCCTCCCCCTCCGCCTCGTCGTCCACCCATGGCTTCATCATCTTCGACACTGCCCCCGTTATTTCCCGGACCAAGTCGACGATCACCCCGTCGATACCCATCAAATGCTGCATGTACACAGCCTCCGCCACGTTGCTGAAAACAACATCAGTCAGATGATTAGTTAGTTATTCATTCGGACACACAACTATAAGCACGATGATGATGAAATTCTCACTTCAATTTGCCGTATGTAAGAAGAGAGAGATTCAATTCTTTGATTTTGTTCACTGCCCCTGGATTTCTAAAGATTCCCCTGACTTCAGAAACAATTCCATCCAAACCACCCTCCTGGCATATCTTGATTGCTTCCTCTAGAGAATTCTTTCTTACGTCGTAGTAAATCTCATTACCTCCATTTGTAAGGAAAAACACCTGAATGAAATGAAGTATCAAATATTAGTCAATCCGTTACATAAAAAGTGTTGTGTATAACATTTTCAAGAATCGAGTTTGGAAAGCATACGGGGTAGGCGGTCTGAAGTTTTCGAGCAAGTAAAATTGCATCAGGTTGGAAGCTGGAAAATATAACAGGCCTTTCTTTGGCATGATCAAAAACAACTTGCAATATGGACTGCAATGTGTTGGTTAGATGTTCTTGCTGGTAAACGACGTAATCATCGAACTTCAATTCGATGTTGAACCCAAGCGAAGGGTTCACTTTCTGGAATGCTTCTTGCAGAGTGCATGCAGATTCATCAGATTCAACAGTCCATTTTACAATTTTGCCGTCCTTTGTTTTTCTCAACAAAGTTTTCCCCTCCAAATAAGGTTCTCTTTGAGGGCCATAGCTAAGAAACTCAGATAATGACAGTTCTGTAACTCTCTTCTCATAGATTGTCCCCTGAAATTCATTCATCCATAATTTTAAGACAATGGGGTTCAGTAAGACTATCTTGCTTTCAAAGATTATGAAAGCAAGTAAATCTTCATTCATTCAAGATTGCATAAATTAAATAAGGGCCATAAAAGACTTACGTTATCTTCAGAGTAGATGAAGTTGTCATGAAAAATGATGGGGCATCCATCTTTTGTCACCTACAAAAAGCAGAGTCGTTTTGTTTACTCCCCTGTCTAATACCCTTGTCTCAAAAGTACACAAGTACTTTTTAATTCAAGAGCAAGACGATAAACAAAGAATTCCATCCACGAATTATAGAGAACCAGAAAACAAACTAATCAGTATCTCAACCAATTAAGCTTAAAAACGACAGAGAGATAGATGATGGGGGGACAGGACAACATGGGATGGGATTCTCAAATTAACACTTAAACACATCAATTTACAGCAGTTAATTTTCTTTCCTTTTTTTGGGGAGTAACTTATGAGATTTTACAGCAGGTGGGGCAATTAATGAGTTTCCCTTTGAAAGTAATTTTACTCGTTTTCACAATATCAGACGATTACGCGGCGAAAGTAAATCTAGAAGAATTAGATCGAGCAAATTTTAAGAATTAAATTAGTTGAAGCTAAGAAATTTGAGCGCGGGGCGACCACGCGCCGTACGCGGCGAGGGAACGTCGCCGCCGCCGCTTTAATTGCGAAGAAAAAAGGGGAAATCAAATTTCAAAAGTTGAAATTACGTAAAACACCTAAAAACGACGACGTAAAAAGCAAGGGGAAAAAGGATGATCATAATGTATACCTGAACGTCAAACTCAATGAAATCAACAGGATATTTTCCGGCAGTGTTGAACGAAAGGATCGTGTTCTCCTTAACTGCCTTCATCCTCAAATCCGACGATTGCAACATATTCATACCATTCCCCCTATGCCCGATCACCAGAAATTGCGGCACCTTCAACGACGTCAGCTTCTCCAAACCTTCAAATTCAAACCACGGATTAAAACCGCCATTGATACTCAAAACCAAGCAACAACTAGAATTAATCCCAAAAATTCAAAAAAAAAATTGATCGTCCAATTGGTGTACCTTTGGAGAAACGGGTGGAGTAGAGGGAGAAAGAGGCATTCTCCGGCACATGATCGAGATTGGGAACGTCTGAAACGTGAACGGCTTTGAGGGCCATTGTTGTGGAGGAGAGAGTAGGAGAGACGGAGAGGATATAATTGGAATTGTTGAATTTGTTGTGGGGAATTGAGGTGGAGGGGGTATTTAAGGAAGGACCTAATGCGACCGGGATCGCCGAGCTGGAATATTCTTTGCATATATCCGTTTTATGCGTTTGGATATTCTTTTTTTTTTTTAAATAATTATATTCATAGGGTGATAATTTATTTAGCCATCCACTTCCTATTATTTTATTTATTTTAATATGAATAAGTAGACAAAATGGGGTTGAATATTGGAATCCATGCATATAAAAATTACAATTTGAATTATATGAATATATATTGAGGCTAAGTTTAATAAGTCTACAAGGATAATTGAAATTAAACGCTACAATTTTGTGAAAAAAAATCTCTTGCAATAGTTACAAAATTTCCCATTTTGTTATATCATATTATGATTTATGGTGGTTGTAGTGGCCAAATTTCATGAGACTCTTAATCTATTTTTCACACTAAAAGAATGCCTAATTTTTTAATTTTCTTTCTTCAAGAAAACGTGGAGTCATATCAATTTGTGTAATTAATTTTTGTTAAATCTAATTCTAATTCTACAATTTTTTTTCTTTTTTACTTTTAATTATTTTACGGTGGACTTAGTTGAATAATTAGGTGAGACAATTTTGACCATAAAACGTGTGTACGTACAAATTAACAATGGTCATACCACATGCATTCAAATATGAAGGTACGGTTTATTCTAGAAATTTTAAAGTATATTCTTTGGAATATTTACTAATTACTCCATTATCTATCTATTAATCAATATTGTTGATAAATCACCCGACCTAATTATTTTCTAGAAGTCCTTAGCACCCTCTACAAAATAATCCATAGAATTATGAACATAAAATAATGTTTTTTAAAAAATTGTGTTAAATATCTTTAAAAATCCTTTCTTTATTCATTCATTCATTCAATTAATAACTAATTAATCCTTAAAAATCGATTGGAGGTCAAATTATCTTGTAGATAAGTGTTATCCACATTGTCTTGTATATTGTTTGACACATAATTTTACTAATTTAAAATGTACATTATTTGGCTTATACATATGATAGTAAATGGTCCACTTTAATAATTGTTGGCCTACATAGATTCAACTTTATGTACTACAAATTTACAATAAGTTCACCAATATTTGTTTCTATTTTGAGGAATTTATGATATTTTTAATATAGGATATACATACTTATTTATTTATATATTGAATCGGATTTAATAATACTTAATGCACAAATTTACTCACTAAATATTATGTATGCTGTGCATAATAATATATTAATATAGATTTTTATAATAATAAACTGCATTATTATTTCTAGAAATATGTTAATGATAATCTTCTGCGGAAAATCTAAAAAAAAAAAAACTATTATTATCACCTGAGTCATAGCCTAAATATGATAAAAAGTATCTTAAACATAAGAAATTATTTTATATAAATAAAAATAATGCTTATTATCAAATCGATTCAAATAAAATCTATATTGTGCGAGCACAATTCTTTTCACTTTAAACCATTTTTGTAGTATAGAAGTTTTTAAAATTAATCTAGGTTGCATCTGGACACCTAATTAATTAAAATATGAATTTTTAGATTAAATAATTGATAATAACCATACTTGTATCGGAGTAAAATTATTAAAATTGCATATTGTTTGTGAAATGACAAATTCTCTTGTGAGACACTATTTATGTGAGACCATTTGTGAAACGTGTTAAAATATGTCTATTAAATAGATAAAATATGTTTAATGGTTATTAAAGTATGTTTTGTAAAGTTTGATGGATGGTGAATTAAAATATGATTTTAGAATGTTATAAGATGATTCATTATTGACATATTTTAAGTACAAATAAACATATTTTCCTTATATAATAAGCATACTTTAATAATGGAGCAATCCGTCTCATAAGATACTTTCTCTTGTAAAATTAGCACTGATGACATGGCACGTGGAGAGATAAGAATTAAATAACGACGTGTTGCCACGAAAATATGCGTAAGCGGTCTACACATGTAGATTACACTCAACAGCTTTACGTGATTATTACATTAAATACTAAATAAATAAATAAATGCTTTAAAACAAATAAATAATACTCGCTATGTCCAGAAAATATTTCACACTTTCCTTTTTTATCCGTCCTTCAAAGTATTTAACACTTTACTTTTACTAAAATTGGTAAATAATACACTATAATAATATCCACTTTTTACACATATTCCAATATAATACTCACTTTTCACATATTCCAATAACTTTACACAATTTTTTATTAATTTAACTCAAATATTTATTCGTTTTCTTACTTTATACATTAAAAAATTAAATTTTTCTTAAACTCTGCGCACCATAATACGTGAAATACTTGTCGGGACGGAGTGAGTAAGTTATTACCCGTTGAAGGTAGCGGTGCAGCCGGTTCCTACCGGTTACCTTTCTATACGATTCATTTGCATAAATACATTTTCTGATAATAATCTTCATATTTCTTATTTGTGTTCGTCCCAAAATAAACATTTAAAAAAAATAGAGAGATTGTATTATTTTACAACTTTAAAATAGATTTAATTTTAAAATTATTACTCTCACTTAACACACTATAATTTATTAATTTAAGAAACTCTCTTGTGACTTGTGAGACGGACTTTTTTTAAACGAGTCTACTCATTACTAAAGTATGCTAATTATATAGATAAAATATATTTATTTGTATTTAAAAGTATGTCAATATTGAAATAAATTATAACACCCTAAAATCATATTTTAATTCATCATCCATTGTACTTTAGAAAAAATAATTTAATAAAGCATATTTTATATATATAATAGACATGGTTTAACACGTTTCACATAAATAACCTCCCATAAAAAACTTTGTCAATTTATTATAAATTTAAAATAAAGAAAAAGAATAAATATAATTGCATGATGTCCCTTTCCCGGAAGAGACATTCTCTTGTGCGACGGTTGTGAGACGGGTCGACCAATTACTAAGGTATGTTTATTATATAAGTAAAGTATGTTTATTTGTAGTTAAAGTATGTCAATAATGAATCATATTATAACATTATAAAATTATATTTTAATTCATCATTTATCATACTTTAAAAAATATATTTTAACAATGATCAAGCATACTTTATCTATATAATACGCACACTTTAACACGTTTCACTCTCACAAACCGTCTCACATATATAATGTCTCGCAAGAGAATTTGTGTTCCCGAAATTGATGAATACTCTCTTCGTCTCATGATTATTGTTACATTTACTAAAAAGGACGTCCCACATTTAATATTACATTTCTATTTTTGGATGGTGAGATCCATACAAAACTATTAAATATATCTATGGGGCCTACAATAATCCACTAATACAACTACTCATTTTACATTAAAATATAATTTCTCTTACCTCATAACATATTAAATATAATACTCCTTAATCTCTGTGCAAACAGAAACATAACAAGAAAGAATGGAAGGAGGGAGTACATCATTATTGTCAGGTGCTACTTATTCCTTTCTAAATTAAGAATGTTTGGAATCATTATAAAATATTGATAATTATAGAATTCATTTTTTTCATAAATTAATGTCATATTTTCATAATCATAAGTGATGGGGAAAAATTAATAATACTAATATTTTGTGAGGAAAATATTGTATTTTTTATGGCAAAATTTCCAATGCAATGGGTGTACTAATTCAAATTCGTGTATTTTTATTCAAAATTTATACACTACTCAAAAAAAAAATTATATATATATATATACTAATGAAAAATAAGTTATATACTCTATTATTGGAATTTTAGCTAATTTTCTATTAATTTTTCTAATAATAAATAAACTAAATATATACATTTATTAAGAAAACATATAAGTACACTATTAATAAAAATTACTTTACATTTCTTATTAAAATTGACACATTTTTCTTTTTAGATTATTCTTAAAAAATTGACATAACTTTTTTTTTAAATATATGAAACTCATACAAAACAATTAATATATTTTTATAGAGTTCACACACCATTAATATAACTATTCTTTATATAATAAAATCTTATATACAAGTTGAATTCCCTGTTATATTTCTGGTGTTTCATTGGTGTTTCACAACCTAAAAATAATATATCTTACAAATGATCATTAAACTCTTGAGTCAAGTATTAAATTTTGGGCATTGATTATTCTGCATGTCAATCATTTAATTTATGAAACAGTAGATGAAACAACATTGTGAAATAGGTGATCTTATTTGATATACATATACATATGTACACACACAATTACGTGTGAATACACACTCACGAGATTCTTGGTTATTTATGGGCTTATGATGTGGATCCACGATTTTATGAGTGGGAGACTCCTGGCAATTTCTTCTTCTGCCAACCCACTCTATTATCATCACCGTCGATAATTCATTTTTTTATTTATTAATTTACATATAATAGGAGTAGTATTATTTTTATTACAAAATTTTTTTTAGAATATTTGTGTGAGACGATTTGTGAAATATATTAAATTATGATTATTATATACGTAAAATATGTTAATTAATATTTTTCTCTGTTGCACTCAAAGAGTTCATTTTTTCATTTTGGGCATCCTACCCAAAGAGTCGTCTTTCCTTTTTTACTCTTGTGGAACTCACACAGACCCACTAATACAATCAAAATATGGGACTCACACTCTCACTAATACAATTACCCACTATACATTAAATAATAATACTCATTAATTCACGTGCAAAAAGAAAAAACAACCATTTGGTTGGAACGGAGGGAATAATTATTATTTTTAAATATAATGAATGATGTATTAAAGTCTGATTTTAGATTGTTATAATATACTCCCTCAGTCCCCGAATAAGGTAGACGTTTTAATGGATAATAAAGTGAGAAATAATATTTTAATGTATTGTGGGTAGTTGTATTAGTGTAATTGGTAAGCTCATGTGTATATAATAATTGTTTTGTGTGGATTACATCTACCAAAAAAGAAAATGTAATACTTTGTTTTGGTACAAACCAAAATAAAAAAGTATATATCTAATTCTGAGATGAAAAGGAAGAATAATTACTACAGAAGTATAGTCAATCCGTATCACGATCAATCTCTAGTATATCTATTACACAAGATATTTATTATATCCAAATAACAATACTATTGATAATATTAATAAAAAGCAGCTGACAGTCCCAGGACATAACTCAAATGGTAGAGGGGATGGTGAAAAGGTCTTCCAGCTGAGCTTGGTTGCTGTAGGGTGGGGGTTCGAATCATGATTTTGACATAGATTTGGCCACTTGCAAGCACAAGTTTAACAGTGAGCTCTCTCTATAAGCCACTTGAGGCCATCCTGCGATTTACCCCTCACCAATTCCCAGTGCAGGGACAGTGGAGGCCCCTAATGGTGGGTACACCATATAAAAAGCAGCTGACATATCCCACCTATATACACGAAGCATTACGTAATAGACAGATGGCAAACCAAAACTTTTCCGAAGGCAATACTTCTTCCTTTCTCAAAAGTGTGTCATTTTCTTTTTTTTTTTAAACTCTTTTATTACATAATACTCCTATTAGTATTTTTGTTGAATATTATATCAATCACCTGTATTACTTTTTATATACTTTATCTGCCCTTTTAGTGTATGAACACTTTCATTAATTTTTTATCCATTTTAAAATAATTTGCACATTTTTAAAATGAAAACAACCCATAAATTACAAGTGGATCGAAAACTATTACTACATGGTATTACTATTATTTTTACATTACAAATTAATAATTTTTGAAATTAATACAATTAACATATATTAATCAATTTTAAATGATTAATAGTTTGCCGTGTATATATTTTCAGATTCAACAGAAAATCTAAGGTTGCAAGCAATCATTTAATTAATGTAAGGATGTCACAAATTTTTACAACTTTATTCATTAAACTCTACGAATTTTTTAATTATTTTATGTTTACTACAAAGATAATAAAATACTGGCTCGAATAATATATATTTTTAAATAACAAAAAAAAAAAAAATATATATATATATATATATATATATATATATTAAGTGTTCATTAAAATTTCTAATTTTCAAATGGCGGCATTTAAGGTATACTAAGATGACAACCAAGAAACTCACAAAAGATAATAAAAAATCACAGGTTTTTCTTTAATTAATCCATTCGTATATAATTACAAAATTAACTAATTATGTTAAAAGGAGAAAAGCAATCAAGAATTTATAAGAGGTAATAAAGAATATACCCAAAGCTCACAAAAGGAAATAAAGAATCACATGTTTTTTTTAAATGGTTAAATAAATACTTTAGTTCAAAATTTGGAATCATAATTTATAGTAATGATCTTACAAAAGTTCAGGATGAAAAATTTCACAGTCATTCATTTCAAATTTTACATATAAAGTTTAAGTTGAATTAATTCGTTGCATGTTGGTAGCGTATTAAATTGACATAATTAATATTATATAAAATTCTTCTTTATTATCTTAAAACTTTAAATGAGATAGTGCTCTAATACAAACACTGCATCTTTTACATGATCGAGTTTTTGCAATGATAAATCAAAGTTTTAGATAGTATAGTGTGTGTGAAGTTAAACCAACCAAAATAATAGTAATAAACTTTTAATTAACAAGTCACTCTATCGCGAGTCGAATATATATGATACGGATCAATTCATTAATAAAGTACATTTATTATATATATAGAAAATGTTTATTGGTACTTAAAAACAAACTATATTATTATTTATCATATTTAAAAAATAACATATTTTAACAATCAATATACATATTTTATCTTTATAATAATTATATTTTAACACCTCTAACTAAAATCACAATCTCAAAGAGAATTTATTTTAATATGGATCCTCTATATCATGCTATACTTGAAAAACAATAGAGTAGATATTGCTCACTGAAATAAAGAGCATATATAAATTATTGACATATGCTTTACTGGCTGGTCTAGTGACACAAATCCAGACACTCATTTAAATGGGCTTGACACAATTTAATTATTGGTTGGGCTACTTAGTAAAATAACTCTGCACCCAAAAATTGGTTGGGGTTTCTCTGTCTTTAAGAAAAATAATATAATAATATATTTTTTTTTCTTGAAAGTTTATTTAAAGTGTAAAACAGGGCTCTTAGTGTGTGTTTTAAGTAAATAATAAAACTTTTGTTAACATGGTGTAGTCTGAGTGGAAAAAGTACGAGTTTTACGAGAGATCGTTTCAGGGATGATTTTTTTGGGATGGATAAGAAGTGATAAGAAGTGATAACATTTTAGTAAAACTGTTGTACACTTGCTGCACCAATGTATTAGATTAAATTTTAATTAAATCTCTCTGACTATATAAAATAAAATAATTAGTTTTCTTATAAAATAACTACCCACTACTCCCTTCGTGCCACCCAAAGAGTTTCTTTTTTCCATTTTGGGTGTCCCACCCAAAAAGTCTCTTTTTTTTTACGCATATGGGACAACCACTCATCCACTAATATAATTATCATGAAACCATGAAAATAAAATACTTAATTAATGAAAATGTAATAATGTTATTCCGGACGAAGTATTTTATAAATAATTTGTAATCAAAATAAAAAGTGACAACAACTTAAATAAAAGAGAGTAATATTCTTAATAAAAAAATTATAAATATTTAAAGAAAATATGAATTTATCTCATCGTGACGGTATAACGCCAAAACAGTAAAATTGTAAGAATTTTCTTTAGTAACTTATTATACAGGCCCCGTAGTTTCATTGCATCTGCATAATAATTTTTATATTGGAATCGAACTTTAACCCTTCTAAAATTTTGGCTAGTAAGATAAATACTGAAATTTAAGAATATTGTGCGAAATATGTGAATTCAATTGGATAAATATTAAATGTTCGTTAATTTAAAAAAAAAAATTTACTTACACATCCCTATGTCTTGTGCTATGAATTTCTCAAGATAGTGTTTATACAAGTTCTCATTGTTCATTTTATATATTTAGTGTTTAAAAATTTTCCCCTTAATTTATTATATTCGTATTTTGACATTTTGGGTAGAGATATTTTTATGTTGAGTGGGAAATCAAAGCTCCACATCATGGTGCTGAGTTGATAAATGTCACATTAAACTTTTTACACCATCTTAATTAATTATTACTTTTATTAAATGTATTATCACTTATGTTATTAAAATGTTGTCACTTTTTATTTACATTACGAATTGTTCATGGCATACCTTACTACAATATCATTGTCACTTTTCATCAATCAAATATCAATTTTTATTAAAATATTATCACTCTTTATCTATCTTACCGAACTTCACGTGTAAGAAAAAAGTGTTCAACCTCGATCCTTAATAAAAAAACGGGTCTAAACACATCCCAACCCAATAAATTAATGTGATGCTCAAACTTGAATCCCAATAGCCTTTTATCTCATAGTCAATTGGTCAAAATAATAATGATAGTGATGTAATTATTGAATTGAATTAATTAATAATCAAAACGTAAGTTTAATTCAAATAAAGCAATCTGTGGTCAATAATTACATTCTTGAAAAGAAATGTAGTCATATAGTGACATAATATTGTTCTGGCCCATGAATTAAATGGGTCATTGAAGCCCATTTATTTGAATTTAATAGCTGAACTGTTTTATTGAATACCATTTATAGAGTAGAATTGACAGGATTTCTGAATAAGCTGTTGGATTTCAGCAAACTCTTAATTAATATTTGACGTGCCCATATTTATGTAGTAGTTCCAAAAATAAAGAATAAATATATAATAATTTTACTTTTAGAATAGTTTTTTATTTTAAATTACACTAAGTTTTTGATATTTTGATTTAGCAAAAATCAATGTGAAGTACTATACTCACATGCTCAGCCCAATTCTAGCCTATATCTATTCTAACTTTATTGATATCTTAATTATAGAGGAGAATTTAGGTTTTTCTATTATTAAATTATTTATTTATTCAAACTTTATTGATATCTTAATTGTTGTGTAAATACTCAAAATAAAAATATTAAATGATCAAAAACTAAATGTGATTGGTAAACAAGTTAGTAGGCATGTATTTGGATAATTGGATAGGATATGAAGCCACATCGAAAATTAAATTTAAAAAAGGAAAAAAATGGTCACTTGTTCAACCAATGCACGAGATGTTTAAGATATTATATTATATTTCCTTTTTAAAAAATATACATTTTAATTAATAAAAGTATTAAAATTTAATCTTTTTTTTAAATAAAAAATATAAATTCTTATAACATTTAATACTCATTCCGTCTCTTAACATTATACACTTTACTATATGAATATTAAAGAAAAAATTGACTAATTTATTAATTTTATGATAATGTGTTATTTTTAAATAATACTAATAAATAAAAGTGACTAAAAAAATTGTGTAAATGCAGCCACATAAAGCAAAGGTTGGGGCAAGGGTGAGCCATAAAATACGTGCCATTCTGTTAAGTCAAACATTGGTGTCTTAATAGACCTCTTATTCAAGGCAAGGGAGAAACAGCAATGCAGACTTCAACTCGATTAATTAAGGAAGTCCAGTAATTTACGAGCAGAGTTGGATTTGAACTCAATTTGATTAGTTAAAGCAGAATAAATCGAATTTTTTGAGCTTTGATGAGAGTTGATTTTTAATGAATACTCTATATTTTATATTTATTATTTAATTTAATAATAGTTATATTATTATATAAAATTATAATTAAATAATATTTATTAATATTATTATTAAAATAATCGAACATTAACGAACCGAACATAAAACGGCTCGAAACTAGTCTAGCCTAACTCTCAAGTAACTCGTTCATTTTAACTGTTTTAAGTAACATGTCAAAACTTCATTCAAACAGATATTTTTCTTTTTCATTTTTTTTAATACGGAGTAATATTTTAAAGAGAGTATATGCTGGATTTACAATTATCCAACCCATTACATGTAGAAAGACTCAGGGACAATCAAACTCGTAAAAATGCATTCCGTATTTATTCAGAATACGGTATTTATACAGTATATTTGAATAGAAGGAAAGTGAGAGACCTACCACTGTTCCGGTCTCTTGTATAACTTCCATCATGTACAGTGCAGATAAATTTGAAAATGGTCAACCCCATAAAAATCAGCACTGAGTCCGAAATACCCATTTTGCCCCAGCCTCAAATTCCAACGGCTAGTTAAGACCGACGGAGTAAATGGTCATTGCCCCTACCAGGTGGTGAAAAACAGACAAAATAAATTACTACAAGAATACTCCATCTCATCTCAGTAGTCAAGCAGCATTTAAAGATGAGAGAGAAGAACCCTAAAAGCCATCCTCTAGAGAGAGAGAATTAATTGGTGAAGACAGAAGTCATAAATTTCTCTGACGTCCAAATTAAATGGGGGGTTGCGTTTATCGCTGCAATTGTCTCTGCTTCTTCAATTGCATCTGCCTTCTCTGCAACCCCCCCACTTTTCATTTATGAACTAATTTATTATTTTATTTAATTAATCCTACACTTTTTTTTAAAATTAATGATTTATGATCAACATGCATGGAGATTGGAGAACAAAAACACTGGTTTAATTAACCATAATAGAGGGGTTTAACTTTAATCACTCCAACTTACAGTAAGAAAATTTTCTCATAACTTTAGCTTGCTCATACTAGCAGCTAGCTCCGCCGTTGGCGGCGGCGCCGGAGCAGCTTCTTTCGGAGGCGGAGGTGGAGCTGCGCAGACTGGAATGACTGATCTGATTTGAACTGCTGGTGCAATCCTCTGTCTGCCATTGAAACTTGGACTGCAGTAACTTGATTGGATCTTGAATGAATTGGAATTAACAATCTTGGATGGTTTTGTGAAATCAATTGCCTCTGAAATCTTGTTGCTAATCCACTCGTTGTCGTGTTCTAGAAGTTTTGAATTTTTCATGGGGGGTTTTTTCCCTCCTGTTTGATTGTGGTGGAGTGGGTAAAGATGTGAAGTTGAAGCACTGCTGCAGGGTTTCTTGATTGCTTCTGAAATCTTGTTGATCCACTCATCATCATCATCTTCTAGAAGCTTCGGATCTTTGATGGGGGGGTTGTGGGTTGGATATCTTCCATGAAAATGACCAGCTGGTTTCTTGATTGCTTCTGAAATCTTGTTAATCCACTCATAGTCATCATCATCTTCCATTCTTGCATTTTGGTTGTAGTGAGGTGGTTGGTTCCAACCTTTGAATGCTTCAACTGGTTTCTTGATTGCTTCAGAGATGACATTGTCAATATTATCTTGTGGTAATCTTATGAATTTGGTGGGAGGGTAGAGATTTGGAGGCAAGATCTTGGGGGTGGTTCTTGGTGGGGGAGGAGGGAGTAAGGACAAGAAATTGTTGTGGTTTTGGGGACACATTTCTAAACTAGTATCATCCATCAACTTCTTCCATGGCTGTTTCTGTCCAAAGCTTATCTCTCTTTGACCAACCCCACCCCCACCCCCCTTGTGCATTCTCCCTCTTGATTGATACTGATCCTTCCTCCTTATCACTCTGCTTTCATCTCTCCTTTGATGATGATGATGATTATGATCCAATGGGCCTAGGTTTGGCACTACACAGAGAGAGAGAGAGAGGAGTAGAAATTAAACTACAAGAAACTTCAAGAGAGAGAGAGAGAGAAACAGGGGGGGTTGGTTGGTTTACTTGTTTTGAATGAAGACCAAGCAGAAATAGCAGCATTCTTCTCAGCTTGTTTCTTTGTCTTTGCAGCTTCACCGGCGAAGCTTATTCCAGCGATCTCCACCGTGCTGGTGAACACCGGAACATGGCCGGGGCCTGATCTGACGGTGGTGTATATGGGAAGTTTTAATCCAGCTCTATGAGCTGTCTCTTGAAGAAGATTCTTATACACCCCAGTTTCATCCTATCTCAGTCAGTCAATTAATCAAACACCATCAAAACAAAAAAAAACCACAAGAAAAAAGAACAGAAGAAATGGCAGCAGCTTACGAGAACTCTAGCAGTTAAAGACTTGGAAGGTCCTCTGGCGGAGAGAGAATTAAGCGCCACCTCAGCGGCAGCGTGCTCCGCCTGGCGTAGGGTGGCGGAATAAACAGGGCTTTCGAAGATTTCGCCATTGAAATTGACGGAAGCTTTGAAACGTGGGGCGTGATCGGGACCTTCTCGGATGCAGGCGTAGGAAGGGAGATTGAAACAGCTTCGTTGAGCAAGTTCTTGCAGCTGATTCTTGAACATCTTTATCTTCTGTTTCTAAATCTTACACTCCACTTCACTTCACTCACTACCAGCAATGGATTCACTCTCTCTCTCTCTCTCTCTCTCTCTCACCTACTTCACTCCATTTCTCTCTCCAACATAACTACTTCTCATTCATTGATCCCTTTCTTAGATTTTTTGGTTTATAACTGATTTCCTACCACCTTTAAGTGAAACAGAGCTTTTTCTCACTGTAACTATTGAAAATAATAAATAAAATTCTATTCAAATCTAAATTTAAAATTTACTGGAGTATTAACTTTTTGTTCAGATTTTATATGGAATTCATTTCATTAAACACAATAGACTGTGGGTAGCCTGTGTGGTAAGATTTGAATAAATAAAAATAATTCACTATTACATAAACAATTCCCTAATATTTTATTAATACTGATAATATTGTCCATTTTCCTTCAAACTTCACAGTTCACATGTTTTATAAAGGTCCATCTTTTTTATATTCCGTGGAAGACGCAAAGGAGTTTTTCCTTCCCTTTTTCTTAATTTTTTTTTTATATATTTCCTCAATAGCCAAAAACTCAACTTTTCACTGGCTTATATTTACCGAACACGATAATATTATTCAATTTATAAACAAACATTATTGATATACAAATAAAAAGACTTATTGAGTAAATGCTGCTGAAAATAAAAGGAAAGAAAATTACTACGAGACCGGATAAGTGAAGTTAATGTTGAAACATTGGCGCCATTCGGGCGGGGGCATATTCGCCATTTCATAAAGGTGAGACCTTTCTCTTCAACTGTATAAGGGAGGACAAGAATCCTCCAAGACCATCCTAAACAACGTTGCCTGCAAGCAACCTTCAAAAAGACACTTCACAAAACACCAAAAATCTGGACACCCCCGACCAACATGCCACGAATAATCGGGTGTTTTCGACCCGACATCCACCGCATGTTTTACGTGCTCACAGACATCACCATGTTGATATCTGTGAGCGTAAAACATGTGATGGATGGGATAATGTGGTGCATAAGGTCGAAAAGTCCAGATTTTCGAGCATGGCAACATCGAATTCCATCAACTATACTTGTTCTTGAATCGATCTTGACATGTTACACAACAAGAACTAGGCGAGCTTTTAGCAAATAACTAAGTATAGTCACATTTGGGGGTGGGGGGGTACTATAGCTAAATCAACAATTACAACATAAGATTAGGGAAGAAACCTCACATAGCACAAACACTTTTTTCCTAAGGAAAACCCGAAACGAAACTTCTGCACAACCTGTCAAACCCGAGTCCAATACAAGGCACAACGTCACAGCAAGTTTAATCACCACAATAAGAACTAACATACCAAAGATCAACTGATGGATTCTCCCCGAGTTGAATTCATCAGTTTGTCTGTTATAACTTGGGTTCCGTTGAACGAACAGTGCTGCTACTTCCACCTGTTCGGTTCGGTTCTCCCATTCTAGATGCCAAGGCAAGGACTTCAGGCGACATTTCCCAGCTCCCGCTTTTCCTTCCCCAGCTCGAACGTCTTGGGTGTATTCCAGCACGATCATTCTCACCAACCGTAGTCCTTATCTCGGGGGACATTTCCCCTAATCCACCATCCTTGGGGTTTACACCGTCGTTATCACTCAATTGTCCTTCAGGGTGATCCAATACAGCACCAACATCTCCCCATACTGCTTTCCTTCCCATTTCAATGTCTTCCACAGCTTTTCCCATATTGGGGCTGACAAAACCACCTGCTACTGTTCGAGCTGGTAAAGCAGGTTCTCTTTGTACCTTAGCCCGGAAGTTGTTCTTTGATTGAGGTGTAGGACCACAAAATATCTCTTTGAAGTTGTCCACTACACCTTTGTTATATGGATTGGCACGACGATCATATCTGTATCTAAAATTCTCGTATGTAGTCTGCAGAAAAGCATAATTAAGAAATTACTTCAAACGAAACCATTTAAAGAATAGCTAGAGAATATAGTATAGCATTTTCTGCACAAGGAATAAAGGTCCTTACCTGATTTGTACTGATAAGATACAAATGAAATGCCGTGAGACCACCAACAAACCAAACGGCTATGAAAGTGTAGACAATCAAAACAATTGAAGCAGGGGTCTTGATCATTGCTCTCCATATAGATGTGTGCTCGGTATCCATAATCCTTTTAATGTAAACCCAGCAGAAACCGAAAACAAACAAACAAAGTAGAGTTGTTGAGAAGACAAACATGAAGAAGAACCGGTAGTTTCTCTGCAATAGCAATAAAATCATCAGTTGACCAAAAGCCATGTCTAATATGTTGACAATCTTAAATGTGATAGTAAAAAAATGTGGGCGAATCAGAATGATGCCCACACAGTCAATTAGTTATGGGGCCAACCAAAAATACTGTAAAATACTGCAGCCGCAATAGCAGTTCCACTGAGTATCAACAAATACTAAAATCACCTTTTTAATTTTCTGACCATATATTGATTTTTAGGAGTTGCATAAATAGTATGACATGAAACAGGTAGATATCAGGAGAGTTGAAGTAAAATAAATGATTATATTCTACATGTAAGGCTTCTATGGGACCAAGAAGTCTCACCAGTCCTATACACTGCCCAACCCAAGGGCAATGATGGTCAAATCTTTCTACACAATTATTGCAAATGGAACAGTGTGAGCAACGAGGAGGTCGGTAAAGCATGCAGGTGTCGCAATACTTAATCTTAACCGCGGCGCCGTTGACCTCAACTTCCTTAATGCGAGGCAAGCGTAACTGAGGTGTTTGGGCCCCTTCAGCACTTCCATCATAGCCTTCAGGTTCTGGTGGATGTGCATTTCGAGGTATTATACCAGGATCTCTCCCAGATGTTAGCAAAAGAAGAATTAAATCCTGCAAGTAGAAAGAGAAATTATAAAACCGACCTAGTAAATAACGAGACTGAGTCATTGTCTTAGGCCCTCAAGGCTCTTGCGTGAACCAGGTGCAATAGATGCTTTTGGACAACATTATCTACATCTAGTCTCTCTAAATGTAGTGTGCAGGAAAGGGGCTAACTAAAGCACCACAGTAACCGAGAATGCAATGAATTTCTAATATTGAAAACATCACAGACAATCAGCATCGAAGACAAGGATCAACTAATATCAAATGTTCCATCAAGCTACAAATCCATAGCATATTCAGCTTTCAAGATTGAGAAAATTCGGTAAGCGGACTACCAGTAGTAACTAGGGGAAGATAATACATGCAAGGCTTTGTTGAGACACTTAGATGTGCAAATTTTTGTAAGAGCAATGAAACAAGTTTCAAACACCTAAAGTGCATTAAGCCAAACGTGTTTATTTTCTATCTGTTGCTCAGTTTCAAGAAATTAAATATATATATATATATATATATATTTGCAAACCATAGAAACCATTAGAACCAGGAAGATAATATAGTGTGATGTCAACATATATCAACTTTATGAACCAACCTCCAAGCACCTAGCTCTTTCAGCTAAACATGAGGAATATTGAACAAAAAAAACCATTATGTGAATAAACATTGGAATTGAATGTGTTTGCAGGTATGAGAGAGAAAGAGAGAGCATACATAAAATGTGAAAACAACGGCAATGACCATAATTGATATTCCCCAGTGACTAGAAAAATCATCCATCAGCTTTCGAGCAACAAAAACACAGAAGACAGAGACAGGAGCCACGATCAGGAATATAGTAAGAGCCAGCGACCTTACATCTGGTCCAAAAATAAATCTTCCTTGAAGGAAAAATTTCTGCAAAAAGGAAAGCAGGTCAGCAATCATGAAATAAACAGCCTGAAAGGATGCTGGCCAAATCAATGATAAACATGCTTACATTTGTGCTTAAAGAGTTCTGCTAATATCAGAACTAAAGAAGAATAAGTAGGCTGGTGAGAATCACAACGAATCCTCATCTCAATTTTATAGTATTTTATAAGAACTTATCACTTTGAACTGATAATAACCAAGTGCTTCGAAGGATTCAAAACAGGGTTCAAGATGTAAAGATCACATTTTCAGTAACCCCTATAACAGTTTGATCACTATGAATTGACAATAACTAAGGGATTCAACGGAATCAAAACAAACTTCAAGATGTAAAGTTTATAGTTTAACAAGCTGCATACAGATTCACGAACAGAAATAGTGGACTAAACCTCAAATAAAATTCACACTTAACTACATGCTAAAATTTCATAATCACTTTCCAAGCACAATCAAACTCAGTGCAATCAACAAAGAAAGCAAACGGAAAATTTTTACTCGGATAAACCCAAAATTGTTTTGCATCTTTTTTTCCTTGGAAAAGCCAAATCATCAATTACAAACACAATCACTCAATGTTTCACCAGACGGAATCTAATAAAAAAATTTCACAATATTTTCAAACAAATTACAGGAAAATAATAACAAGCTTAAAAACATAAAGAATTCACTTCCAAACACCATGACGAAAAAGTAAGCTTAAGAGAATCACGGATTCACAAGGAACAAACTACAACAACTTAAATCAACTTCAAAATAAGAAAAAAGAAGAGCATAACTCACATTACTGCCTTTCCAGGCTTGATAAACCATGAGCTCATCCGACCCATTTGTGGATCCGGATAACGGATCCGACCGATTGGGAGGAGGAACAACGTACATTTTCACAAATTTCCCCAACTCAAGATGAAATCTTTATCCACCAAAACCCTACTACACACAATTATCCGTTAAAAAATGCACGCCCTCCAGAAATCTCAACTGTTCATAAAGCAGTTCAATGAACTCAGCGGAACGCTGGTGGACAAGCCATGAGGTAGGTTAGGGGCGTGTTTGGGGAAGAAGGGATTCTCTTCTCTCTCTCCCCACTCTCTCTCTCTCTCTCTTTTTTGTGTGTGTTTTTTTCTGCTTTTGGCTGAGGGGAGAGAGAACAGCGAGATTCTATGTGAGGATTCACGCTTTACAGGAAGGTCAAACTGACGTGGCGGCCTCTTAGTGGTGCGTGGAAAGACTGGGTCCCACAATTTGGTGTTTGTGGACCGTTTTGCCACTTCTGCTTTTCAGAATAATCGCGCACTTTGCCTCCAATTGTCGAAATCATACTCGCTAAACTGAAACAGCGCTTTTACTGCACTTTATCGCACTGCATGAATAAATACAATTATGCTAATTTAATTCCATTGTTAGGTCGATCGAGATTAATTAAGGATTAAATGCATAATTAGCAGCACTAAACGGAGATGATCATGCCGTGGTACACCAAATTTGTAATGTGAGGTGGATGATTCAAGCACTTTATTTTATTCCGATTATCCAAAATTGGGAATTTTGTAGTTAAAATATGAGAGATTCACGTGGAAAATAAGAGAATAAAAATAAATACTTCCTCTGTTATAATCTCTGTAGATGGTTTGTTGCTGTGTGATAATTAATGTGGCAGTATATTCGAGAGAATCGACAATTCTAACATAAATATGTGGCTAGACCATATATTGAACATCAAATTGCTATAATTACTGATAAAAATTTAAATAATATATTTTGACTAAAAAGCCTCAAATTAGGTTCTATGGTGTAGTGGTTAGCACTCTGGACTTTGAATCCAGCGACCTGGGTTCGACTCCCGGTAGGACCTTTTTTGTTTTTCAAAGAATAAAAATCATACTCTTGCAAATGTATGACTTTTGATGTCATACTTTGTTAATGTTGTAAGAATGATTTGGAATATGAAAAGAAATGGAGTACAATCTTGAAGTGTTTCATATTTTCTTACATCTTCTGAAAGTGATCTACACAACACTACAAAAAGAGTATTGCACTGCAACATACAGACACATGAATCCATCGTACTCGCTACAACATGAATGGCCCAATCAACACACAAACAGCAAGATCTTGTGTAGTCGAAAGAAATCTAATGTACCTAAATCAGCTGAAAACTTGTGACAGGACTTCTCCTGGATGCACAGAATTCGATTAGGGGGCTATCGTCGAACGTTCCGAAGCCCGAGAGCTTTATACCGTACATTTCCATTCTCTTTGCGTCGCGTGGAAGAGGCGATTGCCAGAGTCCGTCCCACCAAGCCGGTGGAAGAACAGGAGTTAGAGCACATTGGTTTGGCTGGCTTTGACAACTCAGCGGACCACCGAATCTGTTCCACACGTGACCCCACCCGACCTGATTCCTTAAACCCTGTGTAAGCAAATTGCTTTGGAAGCTACTCAGGAATGTAATGCTGGAGGCGTTCCCATCTGTCGACAACGTTGTGACTGGTTAGAAAAATGTTTTTAGAATGTCGAGTGGATGAAGCTGTGCAGATTACCTAGTGAGTTTGCTGCTGCAAGTGCGGCAATCGACTGAGCGTAGGTGGTGCCAACACGTCGGTGAGCTCCAGAAATAACAGCATGCTTAGCACGTGACGCGAGGAAGAAATCTACAAAGGCTACCCATCTGGGAGCTGGACCCCAGTCCTTGGCTCTGAAATTTAGGATTTTCGATTTGCTTGTGCTGCCAGAGATATTTCCTTCGAAGAGTTCGTAATCAAAGTGCAGAACCTAAAAGTAAAAATGTCCACAAGAAAGCAATACAACATATTCTTCCCAAAAAAATTTCTCTAATATTGATGGTTTAACTTGATCAACACTTTTGAGATTAGCAAGGATATTGAATGAGTACCTCAGCAAATTCCATTATACTTGATGCAATGTCTTTGACCATAGAAGGGGTATCCGAAACCAAAACGACTTTAGGTTTAGATATCATTGGAAGATTATCGATGGACTTTCTTAGGCAATCTACCACTGCCTGCTTTGCTCTCACAGATCTGCAAACAAAGAATAATTCAGTGGAGAAGTATGAGATTCTGGTGAGCAAAAGTGAAGTATATTTATCTCACTAATCGTCTCCTCATATTATTTTAGAATGATACATAAATTATCAGTCAATAAAATCTTGTGCACAAGATGCTAAGATAGCATGATCTTAATATGTATGTACAAGATGCAATCATTTTAAGATTAAGTAAAGTTCCAGCAATTAATTTTTTTCTGGGAATTTGGAATGCTCAAACAGCAGGAATAATTGCTTACTATAATCTCAGATGGTGGTAAAAGTTAGTGTATACGTTGGATTATCAGTCATAATCCCATCATGCATAATTGGTTCATCGTCAGTTACCTAAAACAGAATTCGACAAGCAATTCCGATTCAGGTAATCATAAAATGGAAATAATGATTAATGTGACTTTTCATAATTAATGGGATACAGCAACTGCATGATAAAATCATATCGTTTATGTAATTATAGGGACATACTTATATTAGGAAATAAAATAAGTTGAGGTTAGTTTGCTGCATGAAAAAAAAAAAGCTTCTGTGAGGTAAAATCAATCACTTTCAGCTAAAGGTTCACCACTTTTGAACAATGCTGTACACTCAGTATTAAGTTATAGTACCTATTCATCATCATCCGCATGTGCAATGCAATATCAGGATCTCTCCCGCCTCTAAGAGCCCAATTCACTGCTTGTTCAACATCTCTAGAAGGAGACATTAGAATCTTCATAAGCTCCCCAAACACATTAGCCCTGTACTGAAGATCTTCTGGGGGCCCAAACAAAGCAGAGGCTGTTTCCCTCATTTCAGGATGCACATTCTTTAAGAAAAACTGGGCTGCCACAGCATCTGTAGCATTCTGGAACCTGATAGAAGGAGAGATCAACAACCCTGTGATTTCTTAGAGAAAATTTAGCCGCATCCAATGTTCAAATTACCATATAATAGGTTCTCTCCATTCTTTCCAATTACTACAGAGAACATTTGTCCGTGATGGCTTCTGAAAATCATCAATCCTCATTGTTAAATGCCTTTTATATTTTGTTAGACAACGATTCTGCCTCCATAATTGCTTCACTTCCTTTAGGGTAAAGGAAATATTGGAATAGGATATGTAATCACCCAAAGGGTATTGATCCCTGAAAAGTCATATTATACAGTGAGAATTAGCTAAACTATACAAAAAGTCTAATTTGAAACCCAAGTATCTTCCCATAATAACATTGCTTTCATTACTGTCATAGCCTAACCACCTTTTACATATTTTACTAACTTAATCCTCAAAGAACTAGCAAGAAGAGAAACAATTAAAATGACCAGAGAAACCAAACAAAGCAACAAATTCAGGTCCAAGATATTTAAAGGTAACACCTTAAATGAACAAAGCAACTAGATTTAAAAATAATAAAAATAAAAAATCATAAATCCAACAAAAACAGAAAGGCTTGAGAGAGAACCAATATGCCTGGTTTGCCCAATTATGAATGACCGGTTCAACATCACGCTCAGCGCAGCAGCATTTAAAATCTTGTATAACTCATTTCCCAAACCAGCCGCTGATGCTTTTCCAATCACAAAACCATGATTACAGAACTCTTTTGGATGAAGCTCGCGCACTCTTGAAGCACCTGTAATTTAGATTAGTTCACCAAAATGCTATGGTTTCAATTGATTTCTATGAGATAATGCTTTTGAATGGAAAAAACTAAGCAGTTGAAATTGCAATTAAATACTCGAGAAATCAATAAAAACAGAAATAAACCTAATAGAAACAGTGTACCATTAACGGCGAAGTGATTACGAATAATTCTCCTTACTCTAAAACTTTCCTCCACATAACCTCTTCTGAAGATCTCACCCATTTCTTCAACCGTTGCGCATTTTTTACCAAAACCAGCTTCTTCCAGCTCAATATCCGTCTTATTAGCTGAAACTACATCTTTATCAATGATCTCTAGTGTTTTGTTCTTGATCGGAGCGGAGAAGATGGCTGAATAGACCTGAGATCAGACATTAATAATCCGAGAATGGTAGATATTGCAATCAGGACTACGATAAACCGAATCGGCAGTCGCCGCCGGCGCCGCGGCGTCGACTTCGAGCTCATTTTTCAGGCTCCTTCGTTAAATGCTATTTCCAGGCGGAGGATCCAAGCTCCAAGTCTCCAACAATTTGGAGAATGTATTGCATCAGCTAGTTATGCCACCGACTTCTGCGACATTTGTATATTGGGCCCAGAAATCAGAAGCCCGATCGAATGGCCCATTGTTTTGGATTTAGTTAAATTGAGCCCAAACTGAAAATACAAGTAGAAAATCAGAAAATGTAGCCCATTGTTTTGGATTTAGTTAAATTGGGGCCTAACTGAAAACACAAGTAGAAAATCAGAAAATGTATAATAAAAATCTGAAAACCATGATCTGTTTTTTATACTCTTTAATTCTTCACAAAAAATACAATACATGCATTTATAAAAATAATATTACACTGCCAATATTTTCATTGCTTAAATCAAATATTTAAAAAAAAAAACTAAAGTAGTTAAATTTCAAAACATAAACATTTTCACTGGTTGAAACAACACACAATATTAACATTTTCAAAAAATCAAAATATTACAAAAATACTACCCTTTTTTTTTCCACCCAGTTTAATTTAGTTAAAGACAATTATATTACACAATTTATTGAATTAAGTTACAAAAAAAAATCTCTATATTCTTTACTTATTAAAGCCTTTTTATTTATTTATTTAAATTTCGTTCCACACATTCATTTTTTTTGGGGGGAGGGTTGAGGAAGTAGTTATACTTTATAGTTTATACTCCCTTCGTTTATATGCTTCCAAGATTGAACAAAAGTAGAAAATGTTCTGTTTGGATTATAAATAATGTTAAAGTATGCCATTGATTATCAAAAGGAAAAAATAATAATAATAATAATAATAAATAGACATCAATATATAAATGAGAATTTCATCAAATTCGATAGGCATAACTACAAAAATTGTATACAAGTAATACAATGAATAATTACCCCTGATGTAACAACTTAATTATAAAAAGAAAATGAATGAATTAGTATTATTACAAAAAGTCCAAAAATATGAAAATATTTCATTGGAAACTATAAACAGAAACTATGATGATACGATCAAAAATTAGGTACTTTCGTTCTCCACCCAGCTCATATTTGAAATATTCAAAGCTCTTCATATGAACTCAGCAACCAACTCAGTTCAAACTCGACATGAACTCATCCACCAACTCAGATCGGAATCTCTACTCCTTCTGCTTCTTCTTCCCCCCAACCGGAGCTGCGACGCCGCTGAACAGCTCGTCCACCGACGACTCGATCTCCTCCGGTTGAAGCTTCACGTACTTCTCCGTCTGCCTCCCCGGAGTAAACGTCTGACTGTACCTCGATAAGAAGGATCTGTACGCCGGAATCACCATGTTCGATATCGAAACTCGGAGCTCCGATTGAAGCTGTTCATCTGCAATCACCCAGTGGCTCTGCGTCTTGCGTATGTCGTCGAACATGGCGTTGAAGCTCTTGAATCTCTCCTTCAGAACCGGTTTCATCACTTTTCCATTGACGGTTAATCCTTCTGGATTGAGGTTGCTCAGTAATTTCCCCCATGTTTCTCGCTGGTACACCTTGTGGTATTGCCTCAGATCTGATGATTTTTTTCTGTACCAATTTTCGCCTAATATGCTGTTCAGTTCCTCCGATCTCTTGATCTTCTTCAGCGTGAATCTGCCGTTGTTCATCATGAAGATCGAGCTCAATGCTGGATCCTTGTAGAGCTTCGATTTCGCTTCGATGTTTGCGTCCAGTAGATCCATGATCCTCTGTATTTGAGCTTGGAATGGAGATGTTGATCCGTGATCGGCTGAATCGCCGCCTCGTGATTCGTTGTTCTTCTGATCATTCTCCATGAACACTTGCTCCAATGATTGCTTGTAATACGATGTGCATTCTAAGTAATTCATGATGTATTTCGTCAATGGATGAACTGCTCCACCTGGAATTGGATTCTTCGCTGAGTCGGCTTTGATCGAGTTGTCGAGTTCGTTGAAGATCAGAATCATGGCGTCCCCGAGGTGAGTTCTGATCATCGCCGACTCGTTCTTCAACTCGCCGATATTCGATTCCTCTTGCGTTAACAAGCTCTCGATCATGGCGACCACATCTCGCACGGCTTCGTAAGTTTCGAGAAATTTGATCAGCTTCTCCGCCGATCGCTTCGTCAGCGCCACCGATTGGGCGAAATTGAAGAACTGAGTCAACACGCCGCGAGATACGGCGACGAACGAGCTCTCAGCCATCGCGGAATTATCTGGAAAAATGTAATCACAGAGCTTTCGCTCCATTTTAAGATCGGAATTCACGAATTTTTTGAATTTCTTAATCCGATTCTCGATCTCCTTCTCGAGCGATTCCCACGACATTTTATTAACATCATCCGCGCTGTTCTTCTCGAATCCGATATTCTGCAAGCTCTCTTCCAACGCATTTCTTCTCACAACGTAGAACACCTCACCGCATTCTCTCTCATAACCTCCATCGATCATCGCCTTCGCTAATCGGATCAACTCCGACATATTATGCTCCGAATATCCTAAATCGGTTCCTTCAACCGGATCCAGATCTCGAAACTTGTAATCTTCGAGAACCGATTTGAACTCTTCCTCCAAATACGACATCGCACGCTGAAGAACGCCTCCTGTACGGCTAATCGAATAAGCGTATTTGTACTCCGACGAGAATCTAGAAAGCTGATTCAACAATTCACAAACGCGAGTCACCGATTGAAGAAACAGAGACGAGTTCCCCTCTGTTAATTGCCTCCACTTCACCGGATGTTCTTCAGACTCGTACTCTTCGATCTTATCCTCAAACAGAACTAGAAAGTGCTCGATCGGAATCGGAACATCAGGCGGTGATTCGTTATCCGGTGAATTACGCAGCGACGAAATGAATTGATCGATCTCCAATGATAACTTCTCGATGTCAGGCGGCAATGGCGACGACTCTGTTTCGAGCTTCAAATTAGCAACTCGATTGTTTTGATCTTCCTCGATTTTGATCTCGGGTAGTGGCGGTGGCGATGAATTGGCATCATCTCCATGATCTGGATTGTCATCGGTGGGATTATTTTCAGGATTGGGATCCATGGGTATTTGATCTAAAATGTCGGAGTGAGGACCTTGTTTCTGGAACAAAACTTGGGGTGATGAGAGAGAGAGCGGAGGAGAGAGAGAGGGCGGTAAACATGCAAATCCGAAAATGGAGGGGAATTATCCATTAATTGAATATATTTAAATTTTTTATTATTTTTTTGAATTTATTTATATATTTAATTTAAGAAAAAATGAAATGGTCGTTGGTGGTAGTTAGTATTGAGAGATGGATGCAAGTTTTGCTATAACCGTTCGTGCTCGCCACCACTAACCAACGTCTCTTTATTTTAAAAAAATAAAACAAAATAAAATAAAACTTTTCAATACGTGTACATTTGAAATTATCATATTTTTAAATATTTTATTATTATTATATTCTTATAACTAAATTTATATGATGTGTTTTTTTAGTCCATGTTTAGTCATAAAACAATATGTAAGTTACTAAAATTCTAAATATTTTTTCGATTTTTCATTTATTTTATGAGTTATTATATTCCATTAGTTCCCTTATTAAATTAAGTTAAATCGTTTGAAAGATAAATAGGTTTACATAAACACTACTCCTTAAGCATACCCCCGATTTCAGGATTTAATGTAAATTATGATTGTGATTTATGTAATTTCACTATTGTTTGTGGTTCATATTCCATTTTTATACCAAATTTAGTAATCACTCCGTCTCAGGAATTTTTACCCACTTTCCATTTTGGGACGTCCCACGTATTTTTACTAATTTAATTTATGGTAAAAATATATAATATTTTACTACCTACTTTTTACAATCCCAACAATTTTAATTATTTTTTACACTTTATTCATCATTCCCAATAACTTTATTTACTTTTTATTTTTAAATTACTAATTTATCCCTACTTTTTCTTACATTATATATTAAAAAAATAAAACGTTTTAATCTCTGTGTCCATACAAACGGGTAAAAATACCCGGGACGAATGGAGTATTTATTTGTAATGTAATTATTGTTCGTGGTTATATTTGTTTGAGGTTTACATGAGTTTTTGTCGTGAATTTCAGCAGCAAACTTAAAATCAAGAATCTTACTAACACGAACCACAAATCGGGAATAGAAGAAAGAAAAAGAAACGCAAAACAATTTAAGTGGTTTAGAGATAAACTTCTACATCCACTGAGTGAGAAAAAGATTTTATTGATCGCAGTTACAAGCGTGGAGAGAGAACACTCTAATGACTAATCTACGCCAAAAAAGCCTAAGAAATGTTAAGGTAAAATCTAACTTGTCACCCAACTTTATGGCCTTTTATAGACATAGAAATTACAATGGATTCAATCCCAACTACGCTCTCCCATATGAACTAAAGCAGTTGAGATCGGATAACTGTCAATAAACCACCTACAATTATCCACATCAAACTGCTCCAATTTTATTTCTTTTGATGGTTTTCCTAACTGCACGTCATTCTATCCGTATGTGTTCATAGTTATAGATTCTTTATGTATAATTGAATAAAGATCACCCACACTACATTTAACAGTTTTAAAATATTATCGTAATAATTTGTGTTTATTTTTAGCTATGGTATATAAATTTTAATTTCATATAAAATTAATTTGTAAGAAGTGAATGATAAATTTGTAGGAGATTATTTAATGTGACGAATATATAAGGGGGAGTTAACTGAAAATTAATGCATAGATCATCAATATCAATTTCATGTAGAGTTTATTATTAAAATTGGGCCTGAATTTTGAACTCCCAACCCCAATGTTTTTAACTCTAAATCAAAACAATCTAATCAGGTTTTAACTCTATTTATTTATTTATATGGGATTTCAATTTCTAGTATATCGTAAATAAATAAAAATAATAGAAAAGGGGGTATTAATGGAAATTCAATATATGCACACGCTCGCTACCTGCTATCAAAATATCAGTACCGCTAAAAATCAATCCTCAGCCCTCAACTCAATTCGTACACCCAAACCCTAAATTCAGAATTTATTTTATTTTTTGCTTTACGATTCTCAAATTCGTCACTGGATAGCGAAATTTGGGCATCTATACTCTACATTAGATGGTGCGAAACCTAGAAATCCGTAATTGAATTTGAAAATGGAGAATTGAGCTCGGCCATTCTCGAAAAATCCAATCTTTCAGTCGTCAGAGCCGCTGTCGTCGTGAATAGGTGACTCTTTCGGAGATTTTTTTCTACTACTATTGCGTTACTATGTTTTTAGCTTTTTACTTTCTTTCCTTTGTTGGTTGCTTTTTTTTTTTTTTTTTAATTTTTTAGGGGTGGAGTGGTTGGGTTAATTTGTTATGCGACGAATTTTCTATGTTGGGTTGAAGGAATGAAGTTTCGATTGCGTTTTCTGATGATTAGTATCTCTGGCTGTTAAATTGGGAAGTAAATTAAACAACTTTTGCCAAAAGGGTTTCTTCTTGAACTTAAATTTGGTGATAGATTTTAGGTTTGCCTCTGAATTTTGTGAAGGGTTGTACTTGAAGTGTTCAATTTTTTTTCACCTCTGTATGGATTCAACTTTGTCTGTTTAGAGCATGTTTGCCTTTGTGCATTGGTCAAGAAGATTAAAAAAAAAAAATCTGCTCACTGTCTAATATGTTAAATGACCATATGCTTAGGAAGTATAATTTCAATCAATACAATCAGTTGTTTGGTGTTTTTTAAAAAATACAATAGTGAAATAGGTGTTATCTGGTACACTTACTTTAATGATGGAACCACCAAAGATTCAGTTGTACTGTGAAACTATTTGAATTTGAATAAGTAAATGGTTGACATCTGAACTAGGTGATGTTTTTTCAGTGACAACTTTCCTGTATTTTAAGAATCACATTTGTGATATTTGGCTCACATTTTTTTAATTTGCGGTACTTCATGTTCTAATTTTGTCTTGCAGCCTGCTTGGGAATCACTGGTCTGGTTGTCTTTGAGTGGAAAACCATGGGAAGCGCTTTTAATCCTCACATTTTGGTTGAAAAGCTATCAAAGCTCAACAGCTCGCAGCAAAGTATTGAGAGTATCCTGTTATCTTCTTGATTATCCAATTATAGTTTAGCGACAATTCTGTTTTGTAAAGCACACTTGGTTTTATATCTTGAGAAAGTAATACTTCGTCAGTTTCTAGGAATCTAAATTGTTCTTTGGTGCTATTTATTCATCTATGATGAGAAGGATTTTTATTTCAAAGCTAATTTCACTTGGGAGGGGGTGGGTGGGGGTGGGATTTTTTTTAGCCACTACTACACTATTATGTCTTCTGTTTACTCTACCTTTTAAGATAATGTAAGTGAAACCAATTGTACATTCTACCAAGTTTTCTTTGACATGATTAAGCTCTATCGCATTGGTGCATTTTTCACATGAACAAGGCAAAACAAGTTGTAGAAACATGGGATAGACAGTTTCATTGCTCTCCACGTGATCAGAGATTGGCTTTTCTATATCTTGCCAATGACATTCTGCAGAATAGCAGAAGAAAAGGGGCGGAATTTGTTGCAGAATTTTGGAGGGTTCTTCCAGACTCTCTTCGTGATGTAATCGAAAATGGAGATGAATTTGCAAAAAGTGCTGCTTTACGCTTGGTATGTTCATCTTTTTCTACATTTTACTCAGGGAAATGCTTGGTCCATTCATGAAACTTGAAGGTCGTTTATGATGATATGGACAAAAAAATGTTATCAGTTACAACAGCTTATAAGGATATCAATTGTTTGAGAGACGAAGAAAATTTGATTAGGTACCTTCAATAAGAAAATGCAGAAATGCGCTGGTGCCTGGTGGGTGGCCTTAGGAAATCACAACTTACGAAAGCTTATAATTTTCTTGAGAGTGCATGTTTAGTGATCAATAAGATAGGAGAATGATCTGTAAAGGCTTTTTTTTTCTCCCTACCACAATAATGATTCCCATTGAAAAGTAACTTATGTTTTAGTGGAGTATATGTTTCTTCATTCACTATGTAATTATGAACATATTGTCTTATTGGACTAATTTTTCTATTAAAATATAATTAATTTCTCAACCATGGTTGCTATTATGCATCTTTAACATGGGAACTTTCAATTACCATGCATAAATGGCTGTCCAATAAAATATTTTGATAAATTCATTTATGATTGGAATTAGATATGTATCATTTGGTTAAATATACGACAAACTATCTGTTATTGATCCAATATATTACAAAATTTGTTATATTTTTATCATTTCCAGATAAGTATTTGGGAGGAAAGAAAAGTATTTGGCTCAAGAGGCCAAATTCTTAAGGAAGAGTTCAGCAAAAGGCCACTGGACAATGAAAATAGAAATCGGAAGCCTGCTGGACTCAAACTGGTACCAAATTTATTTGATGTATGATTTCCATGTACTTTGTATCTATATGTAATAATCACTAATTGCTTCTCCTCCACTTTGCGTACGACAGTCTCCTGGAGGAAATGTTCTTGAAAAGTTGGTTTCTTGTTATCAAGCTGTCCATAACAGTCAATTCGATGAGGATACCATTTTGAGCAAGTGTAAAAATGCCATCAGCTTTGTTGAAAAAGTGGATAAAGATGTTCAGGGTGATTTTAGGTTAGGTAAGATGTTTTCTTTTGTTATTCCATTTGCTTAATGTTCATGCTGATCCGCTGAATTTATGCTGAATATCATGATATTTCTTCAGTGCTCAAACTGCAAACATGTGCACTTCCCTTCCTTGGCTTGTTTGGATCACTTAGTCTTTTGCTGACATTTATTAGCTTGTTTGAATCTAATAGTTCTAAATGCTTCGAACTTGGATTTAATCTATTCTGGATGGTAAGATTGAAGATCAACTGTAATTCTCTATATTTCATCACATTGAGAAAATCCCGAAGAGTTGTGTTATTCAAACAATTTATATTCATGTTCACCTGCGTGAGAAATTGCTGAAATATTAGAGATTGTTGTAGTAATAGTTCTAACCGCATTTGATTATATTTTTAAGACTCAATTTACCTTTTATTCATCTATTCCAGAAATTGTGATGTTTTGTTTGGTGCTTTATGTTCTGCTATTTAAACTATATACCACCACCAAGTCTTATGAATATCTTACGAGGATGATATAAAGGGTGAAAATTTCAAGATTTTGTGTTCAGTTGGTTATCCTTGAACGATAAGGGGGACATTTAAAACTAGCTTTAATAAGCATTTCCTTTTCCTATTATAAATTGGCAATTGGAACTGAGTTAAATCGTTGGAATATCAAGCAGGTCATATTAACAGTGGTATCAGTAACGAGCTCAAGGAGCAACACAAAATCTTGAGGGACTGTGTCGACCATCTAGCTATCGTTGAATCTGCTCGAGCAAGTCTTGTGTCTCTGTTGCGTGAAGCTCTACAGGAGCAGGTAGATCTATTATAGCAAACGACTGATTCTTCTTTCTTATTTATGTCGTTCGCTTATTCATTCATCTAACCTTGAATTTCACATTTTTTCATAGGTGTATAAGCTGGACCAAGTCCGTGATCAACTGCAGGTATCAAATGCTCTCCTTAAGGACATGGCTTTGTTTGTTATAACATATATATTTTGATTTGTGAAAGCTTTACATTAAGTGAAGCTCGAGAATACATTTTCTGATGAATTACAAATTCCATATTTGGAGTAATTAAGAAGCTTCACCAGTCAAGATTCTCATCTGTTATAGATAGTTTATGTAAATCGTCTGACCAACACGGCCGTTTGCATTCTCAGGCAGCACAATCGCACTCAGAACAGGCCGGTAATATTTGCAGGCAGCTGATTGGATTCAATGGCAATGAACAAGTTGTTGCTGAGCAGAGTGCGAATGGGATCCCGGTATCCGAGATGTTACAGTCAAATGCGGTGACATACACGCGACAGGTACCCTTTACTGAAAAATCAAGCCACATCGAAGAAGATACAAAGTCTGCTGCTGCAGCAATGGCTGCAAAGTTAGCATCCTCATCATCTTCAGCCCAGATGCTCACGTACGTGCTCTCTTCCCTCGCATCTGAAGGAGTGATAAGCAACCCGATCCAAGAACCATCTAGTGAATATTCATCCGAGAAGAGGGCTAAGATGGAGAACGAACACCAACACCAGCACCAACACCCTTATATACCTCAAAATTCCCAACCGCCAGCTCCGACCACCTCACAGGAGTTGAATCCGGATGAACCTCCTCCTCCACCATCATCCCCTCCGCCAATGCCTCCAATGCCGCCACCACCTATGCAGCAGTATCCTGTACCCCAATTCATGCAAACTGCGATGCCAATACTCAGTGTACCATACGGCTATAACCCTAGCCAACAACCACCGGTTCCCCCGCTTGGTTATGCTCCGGTTGGACCTCCCGTGGCTGGGGTCTCTCCATTTGCTGCTCCACCAGGTGCTTATCAAAGCTACCCACCGGAAGGTGGCTTCTACGGCCAATCGTCATCCCTACCGATGGCCCCGATGAGCCGTCAGTAGGATTAGTGTTTCGATGGGACTCCACCATGATATAGATCTGTAAAACGAGCTTAGCTTTCATGTGGCTTAATTATAAAGTAGCATTTGGAAATTTCTGCAGATTTGGGTGATAATTAGTTTAAAGTTTGCACATTGTGTAGTTAGATGTTTGTAACTTAAGGTTCTAATTATTTAGTAATGTGGATTTGAGCAACCCTTTATTTTATCATGCTGCTACTATTTTTTGTGGGGGATTCATTTTATTTGTTAATATTAGGTTTTGTGCTTTCTTATTTTATTTGAGTTGGACCGTTGCATATTTATCACATTTAAATTTGTTTCTTTAACTTTTTGTTAAAAAAAAAATTACAGAAATGAATGAATTTTGAATTAAGAATACAATTGGCCTAAAGTGAGAATATATGTTAATATAAGGATTGGTTAAAAAAAAACGAAATTTATTCAAGGATAATAAAGTAAAGGATTTCTAACATAAGAAACATAATGTATTTCATTTTGCTCTTTGATTGCACATTTAAAATGAACAAATCTAGATCTCTATAAAAATACGAGTATTAAATAATCACTTTTTTACCTAAAGAATCTATAAATAATTATTAGCTATATATAGGATCGGTTATTATTATCCTAATTCATTTAGATTTTAGAGGGTAGGATGTTATTATTATTATTTTTAATGTTTTAATACTTCCTCCATTCAAGCTGCTCATTTTTAATTTAAATTCTTCCTAATACAATGTGTATAATTTAATTTAAATAAATAACCTCTAAACTTATGACCTTTAACTGCATATCATATTTTCATTTTATTCATTACTTTCTATTCACCTAAAGTAATTTATACTTTCTCTGTTACTCAAAATAATTTAATTCTCCAAACCAATAAAATTGAGAAAAGATAGTATCCTTTAGACAACATCCCAAAATTACGTGAAATTACATATAAGATCATGTATTAAAGTGTATACGATCATGTATTAAAGTATGATAGTTACGTAGATAGAGGATGCGAATAGTAATTATTTATGTATTTCTAAATTACGATAAATAATACATTAAAATATAATTGTAGAGTTTTAAAATATAATTAACTATAAATATACTTTAATTAAATACAAATAAATATATTTTACCAATATACCAAATATATATACTCAAACAATATGTCAATTAGTGTCATACATTCGTGTCATAAGACATTAGTCCATCTTCTCTGAATCCTCTACAGTGAAATTTGATCAATTTTTTCTCACTATACCATATCCTATAGTGAATTAATTGTAACTTGCTAAATGTGAGGAACGAGAGGGTATCCTCATCCATCTTCTTAATATTAGTATTTATATTTTTCCTTAAAAATAATAAAAAGAATAAAATTGAAATGCAGGTAATTAAACGACAATCCGACAGTTTTTGATTGATAGAAAACATATAAAAGTAGAGACAAGTCTACCGTCTGACAGATCCCAATATCCTTTTTCTGAAAACCTCCCTCCACTCTCAAAACAAATACCACTACTAAAGTAAATTTACATTATATACATGTGCGCAAAATTCTATTAATAATACTCCCTCCATCCCGAATATTTTTACCCGTTTATACGGATACGGAGATTAAGATATTTTATTTTTTTAATATATAATATAAGAGAAAGTATGGATAAATTAGTAATTTAAAAAAAATGAATAAAGTTATTGAGAATAATGAATAAAGTGTAAAAAGTAATTAAAGTTATTGAAATTGTAAAAAGTATATAATAAAATATTATGTATTTTTGCCAAAAATGAAATGGATAAAAATACGTAGGACACCCCAAATAAAAAGTGGATAAAAATACATGGGACGGATGGAGTAATAATAATAATAATAATGTCTGGGTCAAAATAAAAATTGTATAAAGAGGAGGAGGAGTATAACATCTTCATCACTGTAGCGCTGGAATTTTCCAAACGCTATAGTATTTTTTTCATTTTACATCCAAATGTACAGCCTTGCTGGAGGGATTATGTGGCTGGATTTTTGCAGTTTCAAGCCCATATCCAGCCTTGCTGTGGAGGCTCTAATCTTCTTTTCTGCATAACTTTTTGTTACTCAAATATGAAGATCTCACGTTATCAGGAATTCAAAATGGTGTTCAAATCATCATTAAGATGTTTTCTTCTCACAAAAGCTACCTGCACTAGGAAATGATTGAGAAGCTCCTGATACTTTGAAAGAGCTATCTTAAGTCATGGTATAAATATTTTAGCTATGCCTTCAAACATTTTCAAGGCTTAGGAACCTTTACAACCATGCACTAACAATAGAGACCTTCTCAAAAACTCTTGAATAGTAGTCTAGATATTACTTCTATTTATCAATAAGATAATAATTTGTTTTTCCACTTGAATTAATAAGTGTTATTATTTTATATAAAGTATATGGTTGTATTAGTGGTGTGCAACGAGCCATGTGTGGGTCCCTTTTACTAAAAAGGAAAAATTTATTTTTACAGAATGGACGATTAAAATGACAAAATTAATATCTTATCAGCGAAATGAATAATTAATTATTATTTAATCATATTAAATTAATTAATATTAAAAAGAAATTGTAATGATTAAAATAAATATTGAAAGTCACTCAAGCTCGTGTTGTAAGGTGCTGGGTTAAGTACCGCAACGAGCACAACCCTCGTATTTAATTGCCATCGTTGAATTTGAACCCTAAAAAGAGAAAATTGAAACCTTTAAATGAGACACCCAAAATAGTAAAATGAGGACCTTTAGATTGGATGGAGGGAATATAATTTTTAATAAAATATTAATTCAAATAATAAATATATATAAAATAAATGAATATTCAATGTACGAATAATATGTGGATATTAATAAATATGAAATAAATACGAGTGTCATAATAAATTTTTAAAGAGTTAATCTCTTGTGCATACGGGTGTTGTATAGGGTATAACAATTTGTTTTAAATGGTATACACCTTAATTAGTAAGAATATATATATATATATATATATATATATATATATATATATATATATATATATATATATATATATATCATTAACATGATCGGTTGAAATATAATATTATAAATGTTTGATTAAAAAAATTAAGTTTTTTTTTAATTCGAAAATTAATAGTACAATATAAGTTTTTATATTAAATGGTATAACATGTAATACTAAAATATACTCCTTCCGTCTGCTCGAAATAAGGTTTTTTTTCTATTTTGTTCGTCCGCTCCAAAGAGGATCATTTATTTTTTTACACACATAGGATCCACACACACTCACTAATACAACTAAAATATGGGGTTCACACTCTCACTAATACAACTACCCACTACACTTTAAATACTAATACTCCTTAATCAACGTGCACAAAAGTAAAAAACTCTCTTTTGAACGGACGGAAGGAGTATAACTTTCGAAAAAATGTCAAATTTTGGGGCACGGGATCGGCATCCTTAGGAACACATTTAGCCCATTTTAAATAGGATAAATACGAATACAAGTAATTAATATCTAAATGGAGTATAAATTCGGATATCCTAATATAAACGGGCTGAGTTTATAGTCCTAATCTTACTATCTGAACGTATTCATATATGCACGTAGGCCTGATAATTGCATATTCACCCATACTTTACACTATATTATATTTTAGACCCCTAAAATTGTGTGGTCAAAGAGCTATGGGGGACCTATGCGAACCTACTCTGATTTTTTCACCGCCTTTTAAATACTCCTGAAAACTAAGCATGAAAAGTAATAATACTATCGCATCATGTATATGAAAGGAAACTTCTCATTTAGTTAGTAGTAATAATTTTAATGAAGAGTGATAATAAGTGATAATTAATTAAATAAAATAAAACCGTCTTAATAATTTCATGCAAATGTTGCTCTATTTTTTATTATTTTTTTAAATTGATCAAATTAATGAAAAAATTTGTATTTAGTTGGTAAAAGTAATATAAAAAATCATTAAATTTTTCATAAAAATATGGATAATTTTTCTATATTTTCGATATATCCTTGATATTTTATCGATATTTTAGCTATATTTCCTCGATATATCTCGACATATGAAAAAATTTGAACTGTGCCAAACCGATATCGATATTGTTATTGATATTTTTCGATATTTCCCGATATATCCTCAACATCAGAAAAGATATATTTTTTTCCTAATATCGATATCAATACTCTCCAAATACGGATATATCGTGGAAATATCATGAATATTTCCAAAAATTTTAAACATTGGTGTGGATCCCACATGTGCAAAAAAGGAAATGAGACCCTTGGGGGATGACGCCCAAAATAAAAAACTGAGACTCTTTGGAGTGGACGAAGGGAGTAAATAATTGTATGAGTTTCATAGTATTCATTGTAACGTATGTTATCATGTGTTTATAAAGAAAAAATGTACTCCCTCCGTCCCGCCGTAAGAGGGGCTATTGTTTTTTTACAAGTAAATTAAGGAGTATTATTATTTAATATGTGGTGGATAGTTGTATTAGTGAGAGTGTGGACCCACTATATTAGAGGGGGTGTGTGGATCCTATGTGTGTAAAAAAGGAAATGTCATTTGGGTGGGACGACCCAAATGAAAAAAAAAGACTATCTTTAAATGGGACGAATGAAGCATATCTTTAGTGCAAAATCCCAAAATGACAAAATGTGGAGTATATATTATCGACGAGGGATGGAGGGAGTGCTCAATTTTCAATAAAATGTTCACATTTCTTCCTTCCTACAATAAAATTTTGGATCCAAAAATATAAACATCACATAAAATTAATAACCTCAAAAACAAGTATGTCCTAATTTAAAAAATATTATCTCTTCCGTCTATTTTTAATGTATTCATTTTATTATTTTAGGACGTTCACTCTTAATGTATCAATTTCTTCTTTAGATATATGAGATCCACACATTCACTAATACAATTAAAATATGTGACCCACAATACTATTAATACAACTATCCACTACATATAAAATAATAATATTATTTAATCCACGTATAAAAAGCAAATTGATACATTGACAATAGACGGAATGAGTAGTATTCACTTGACATACCTTCCATACTTCCATCTTTTCCTCATTTATCTTTCCTATATTGATAATGAATGGAAGGAGTAGTAATATTATTGATCTCACTTACATTAAAATATTATGTTCGTGTAAAAAAAATATAACTATTATTATAGAATGGAAAATTATTTGTTAATAATATATATATAAAAATTTAAAGAAGTGAGACAATTGATGAAGTGAAAATGGAGAGATGGGCCCTGGGCATAGATTTAGTAGTGAAGAAAGTTAAGGTGGTTGTTCATGTGTACTAATAGTATTATAGGTCAGTCATAGTCTGTTGGTTGAACTCCATTAATGTTAAATATCAATTCTCCCTTCAACTATATATTACTATCTCACAATTATTCAACTGTCTATTAATGCTAATTTTTTTTTATTTTAAATAGTATATAATTTTCTGTGAAACAATTCTATACAAATAGTTTTTATAGAATGTATCACTTTTATACACGACAATATAATTTTTATTTAAAAGAATAACAAATTATGTCTCTACGATAAGTATATATTCGCACTCATCTAGAAATTCAGATTTGTTTTTATATATGTATAGATTATATTGATTTATATCAGCTTTCAATTATAACTCATAAATATGTTCAATTATGTAAAATCAATTTCACTATAAAAGTCAATTTCATGATTTATTTATTTTTAATTATATCATTTCTTATAATTGGGGTTTTTATTAAAGAAAAAAAAACTAACGAACAAATTATAAAAGATCGAAAATCATACAAGAATAATGTTTAAAAAAAAAATCCCACCAACCATATCGATTTGGGCATCATTAATATTAGTATTAATTAACACATAGGGTAGGTTGGACTACATTTCACAGAACCGAAAGTTTATTTCCCTCTCGATATTGCATTATCAAAATTAATATAAACAATCCTATTTCAAGCGATCTAATAGATGTGATGAATTTGATAGATTAAAACAGAGTTGTTTCTTGCCTTGAGATTATAACATTTTGTTAGTATAAATTTTAATATTAATTGTGCGTTCTATCTAAATCAATATAAGTTGTGAGAAAGTGTAATAATATAATATATTTAGAAGTATCATTACTTAATTAATTATAAGCAAAAAGTATTATTAAAATATAATAATCACGTAAAAGTATTATTTAGATTTAACAATAACATAGCTAATTAGGCTAGCTCAAACTACTAAATAAAGTAAGGGACTCATAAAACGAATTAGGAGGAGTTATAAAAAAACTTGAAAAAAAAAGGAAGTATGAATACTTAATAAACTAAATACTCATTATATTAATAATTAATATTTACAATAAGACTAATTATATTGTGCATTCGGGTGCATTCTAAGACAGGGTGCACCCACTTTAAAAAACGTTACAAATATAAACAAAAACGTATACAATTATGAACAAAAATGTATATAATTTAATTGTTAGTTTTTTAATGAAAAATTGAGTGTAAAAAATGTACATTGATTAAAAAATATGTATACACTATTAAATAAAAAATTATACACATATGGATGCTAGTTTTTTAATAAAAACTTAGTGTGAAAAAAATATACAATTATTAAGAAACACATATACAAAATATAATAAAATGTATATAAAATATAATAAAAAGATACACATATGGGTGCACCCTTGTACCGGGTGCACCTAATATCATCTCTTACAATAATACAATTTAATCAACGTGCAAAAAACAAAAATTACTATTTTGATGGGATGGAGGGAATATATACTTATGAATAAAAATATGTATATTAATGAATAAAAATGTATATACTTTGTTAGTAAATTTTCTGTTAGTTTTATTTAATAAAAAATTAAATATAAAAAAATAATATAATTATTAAGAAATATAGTATATACTATTGAATAAATATTGATAAAAAAAATTCTTAAATAACGTGAAATAGTAAAAGGAACGCGTTTTTCGAAACGGAAGGAATATACTATATCCATAATACTTTTAGATGTATTATAATATACTTTAAAACTTGTACCACTATGTAATACGAATAAAAAAATTGTAATATTTTTTTATTAAAAGTGGTATGGATAGGTGGAAAGTGTGAAAAAAAAATGATACTCTATATTAAAAAATAAATAAATTAATCAATTATGAAAAGTAATATTCATTCAACAACTGTACAATATTTCATTATAGTGAATAGGATGTATAAAAAGTATGGAATAGCACTGTTAATAAAGAGTATAATCAAAACCAATTAAACTAAAACAAAGTTTCTTGTAAAATGAGTTGTGACATAGGTCAACTCGTTGTTAAAATATATTCATCCATTCTGTGTTAAGGTTTACGCATTTCATTTTTGGTTGTTTCAAGTTAAGATTTACATTTAATTTTTTATCAAGTTGGACCATATAAAACAATTAATTATTACATGTAGGACCCACACACAATACTAATACAACTACCCACTTTACATCAAATATTATTTTTCTCACCTCACTACACATTAAAATATTATACTCCCAGTGTCCGCTTCTAAGATGTCCATTTTATTATTTTTGGCGTCCGGTTCAAAGGTATTCATTTCCCATATTTAATAAAAAAATACACAATATGACCCACCACTTTCCTCTAATACAATTACTCACTTTACATATAATAATACTCTTTATCCACGTGCAAAAAACAAACGGATACCTTAGAACCGAACAGAGGGAGTATCTCTTAATCTCTGTGCAAAAGCAAACGTCAACGTTAATGCAGGACGAAGGGAGTATTTGTTATATAAGTAAAATATGCTAATTTGTAGTTAAAATATTTTTTTAATATAATAAATAATAAATTAAAATATATATTTAAAGTGTTATAATATAATTTATTACAAATATGTTTTAATTATTAATAAATATAATTTATTTATATAACAATTATAATTTAATTACCATTCTTAGAAAATATCCCTTAAACTAATTGTGTTACTCCTCCTTTTATGGTGAAGGAAGCAAAATTCTATAGAAATAATGTTAGAGTGGAGAGGCCGAAGTGGTCCATGCTCTTATTTTCGATACATTTAAATTTGTAAGGAAAATTATGATGTTAGTACATATAATGATAATTTTGTACTTATTATACAACATAGTATATATGCTTGGAAGAAAAAAAAATCATAGTATATATACAAGTATATGATTATCATTAAGCATTTATTAGTCAATTATTTTTGGTCAATTATACAATTATTTGCTGCCTAGCTAGAATATTTATTAGACGATACTCAATATTGAATTTTAAATTTGATTCATTACGCTCATATAATTTCATTTATATAATTATATGCATATTTAAAAAAATCCTACAGAAACTTTAAAGACACATTAAATTATTTAACTGATAGAAAAAGAAAATTTAAATATTTTTGAAAAATTAAAATATTGGACAAGGGACCACGTCTATATGAATACTAAATAACAACCGAATAAAATTGACCTAATAGAAAAAGAATTAAAAGTAATATAGACCCCCAAAGACCTATTTATAAATTATATATATATATATATATATATATATATATATATTTGAATTTTAATTAAATTAAAAAAAATTGAAATGCCTTTTTTTGGGTCTCAATAAATGTTAATACAGTAAATATTCGATCAAGAAGTAGCTAGCAATACACAGGGCAGGGCACTTTATAAGAATAAAACATTGTCCCCTGCATTCCATTAATAATTTTATAAATCACTATAAAAAAATATAAAAAATTTAGTAATGAAATTTATCAACAAAATTTAATTTGTTAGTAATTATCAATGAATTATTAACAAAAATTACAAATTTCTTTTACCAAAAAAACATCGATGGATTTATTATTATTATTTTTTTACCAATCTGCTACTCTATTTACTAACGAAATACTAATGTAATTCTTTACAAATAAAATTGAATTTTCGTTAAAAATAATTTATCAATAAAAAATTAACGAATTTCATTATTATCCTATTAATAATCCAATTTAACAATAAAAGAATATTCCATTCATAAAAAAAATTCTTTACTACTAGGCGTTTAAAGTTAGCTAATTGTCTCATTAAAAAATTGAAAAACTATTTAATAATTGCTTACAAATAAATGCTTTATTTTTTAATTTCTTTATAAAAAACAAATATAAGTATAGGAACGTACTATTTTAATTTGATGTTGTGAAATACGTAGTGGCTGACCAGCGGATTTAGGGATACATAGGTACAATTATACCCACAAAATAAAAAATATATGGAGTATATACTATTCCCTTAATCCGATTCTAAAATATTCATTTGCTTTTTGCACGTGGATTAAGGAGTATTATTATTATATGTAAAGTGAGTAGTTGTATAAGAGGAAAGTAGTGAGCCACATTATGTATTTTTTAACTAAATATAGGAAATGGATACATTTGAAACAGACGCAAAAAATAATAAAATTGATACTTTAGAAGCGGATGGAGAGAGTATATATTTATTTACAAATAAAAATTCAACCTTGTCAATATTAATTACTTTTATAATTTTGGAGTATTAATATATTTATTAGTACTATATGATTTTAAATACTCCATACTCCCTCTCGATCCCTTTAATTATTTCACATTTTTCTTTTGACCCCCTCAACACCTATGTAAGTTTTTAAAAATAGTAAAATATATCTCAATAATACACACTTTAATATACATTTCAATAACTTTATATATTATATTTTTTTATTAAATTATCTAAAATGTTCACTTTATATATATACTTTCCAAAAATTTTATGCATATTCAAAAATAAAAAATAATTTTTCTTAGTCTCTGTATGCTAAAAATATTCGTGTTACTAATCGAAATAGATGAAGTTGTATTTTTATAACTACATATCGGTTTTTTTTATTCGCTATAAGTGTCACTTTGGATATTCTGTTATATACTCATACGTGTTAGACAAGTGAAACATGTGCGAGTAAAAAAATCTCAATAATTACTTTTAGGGTTTAAGCTTTTCTTTTAGATATATATTTTATTACTATATAATAGGATGTAATAGATGATGTAAAATCTAAATGTAAAGAAGAATAGAAGTTTGCAAGTGTTAGATACATGTGGTATACACAGCTGCTACTAGGCTCCCCAATCGCACCTCACTTATTAATGCGACTATCACGTACGATGTTCTATTATTGGTTCATTTTTGGAAATAGAAATAATATAAAATTTAAAAATGGAATAAATGTTTAAAAATAATAAAATGGGTAAATAAGTAGGGGCCGACAAGAAGTACAAGAAGAGCCGTCTAAATTTAACATACCACTATTTTCTTTTCCAGAAAAGCCTGTCTACCTCCTTTTCTCTCTTTCTCTTGGGAAGGGTCACAATTGGATTTTCTATCATATTATTTTATTAAATTAATTTCAGATTTAGTAACAATTTTTGCAAACTAACAGGAAACACACGTGTAAATGATTATGAAGATGAAATTCATGTGATTTTTTCATTTATATAAGTTCATTTTCATAACATTTAGTTTTATGACTAGGATTTTTTTTATGGAAAAGTCCATGTATTATTAAATAAAATATACATGAGAGTTACCAGTCATAATAACATAAAAAACTACATTATATTCGACATTCATAAATTTAAAATTTCTCTTCTAAGTTCAACCCAATATTATTACAAAATAAAATTAAGACAATATTTTCTATTCCATTCTACACACAATCAAACACGATGAATATTTTTTAAAAATCCAGCTACAATTATGGGCTTAAAATCCAACACTTTTTCTACATTCATTTCTATAACATAATTGCGTTGCAACTTTTCCAAAATAATTACTCCATACCACAAATTAATTCCAAGTTCAAACTATGATTTTTTATTTTTTGTTTGTTTTCTCTCTCTAATAAGAATAGGATATTTTCATAACATTTAATTTCATGACTAGGATGTTACATGAGTATAATTAGTTTCTGCTTCCCTAGACGTGTACTGAAATTGAAATTAAACTGAATACATTTTTATGACAAATTAAAATGGAAAAATGCATGTGAATTTGTTGCGGAGAGTGTCTATCTATATTTGAAATACAAATTTACGTTAATTTGTTAAAAAGTGATTTTATTAATATTTTATTTATTATATAATAAATGGAGTACTATTACTCCCTTCGTCCGCTCGAAATGAGATCTTTTACTTTTGTGAACGTTTATTAAAGAGTATTACTACCTCCGGCCACTTACAAGGTATTCATTTCACTATTTATGACGTCCCCTTCAAAGGTATCAATTTCCTCTATTTAGTAAAGAAAGTACACAATATGACTCATCACTTCTCTCTAATACAACTACTCACTTTATCTATAATAATAATACTCCTTAATCCACGTGCAAAACGCAAATAAAGACCTTAGAATTGTACACGTGCAAACAACAAACGATTACCTTGTAAATGACCGGAGAGAGTATTATTTAATGTGTAGTGGGTAGTTGTATTAGGTGAGTGTGAACCCCATATTTTAATTGTATTAGTATGTGTGTGTGGATCACATGTGTGTAAAAAAGAAAATGATAATCTTTTAGACGGACGACCAAAATGGAAAAAAAAGACCCTCTTTCGAACGGACGAATGAAGTATTCTAGAGTAAAATAAATTGGTAAAATAATACTCCCTCCGTCCCACAACAAGAAGTGCATTTTACCATTTTCGTTCGTCCCAATACAAGAGGTGCATTTCATTTTTAGTAAATAAGACCCACACAAAACAATTTATATATCTACATGTGACTCACACACCATACTAATTCATCTATCCACTATACATTAAAATATTATTTCTCTCACTCCAACTATCCTCAACTATCCATTAAATATTATATTATTTAATCTACGTGTAAAAAGAAACGCACCTCTTGTAGAAAATAATAATTGCCTAGAGTACTCCTATGTTACTACAATTTGTTTATAAATTTTTTTTTTTAAAGATAAATCACAAAAAAATGACAAGACAATTTCCGTTTATTGTTGAATTGTTAGAATTAATCATACTATATCCCATGTTGTCTTGAAGTCAAAAAAGTACGTCATCATTTCCTAAACACACACATACACACCCAGTGTGTGTCTCTGTCTATAAATAGCTTCTCCAGTAACACAGTCCCTCCCTCCCCTCCAATTACAGTAGCATGCATTTCCACTCGCACAGCCACCCCCCAAAACGCAGCGTGGCGACGGACCCACTCGAGCGCATCGAGCGGATGGCGGCGGCGAGCGCGGTGGTCATCTTCAGCGTCAGCACCTGCTGCATGTGCCACGCCGTCAAGCGCCTCTTCTGCAGCCTCGGCGTCAGCCCCACCGCCCACGAGATCGATCAGGACCCCCGCGGCCAAGACCTCGAGCGTGCCCTCAAGCGCCTCCTCGGCTCCGCCCCCTCCGCCGTCCCTATCGTCTTCATCGGCGGCAAGCTCGTCGGCGCAATGGACAGCGTCATGGCGGCGCACATTGACGGCTCGCTCGTCCCGCTGCTAAAAGACGCCGGCGCGCTGTGGCTTTAATCCGACGTCGTTTAGAGGAAGGGTGAATATGGGTTGGGTTGTAGTAATTTCTAAATACTATAATGTAAATTAGTAGATCATTTATGATCGCCTTGTATTTCTTATGGAGTAATTAATTAATAATATATATGCTATTAATGCAGTATATGGTTTACATTATTAGGATAATATTAGTAACTCCGGTAAATGTTAGTGATGGTTAATAGTTAATTAATCAATTACTCATATTTCATGATTCTCTAACTTTTGTTATAACTCCATTAATTCGTTCCCAAATAAATCGAACTTGAATTACTTACTTTTGATGAAGAGTTTAATGATCAGGTGAGCTAACCCACTTGATTAATTTATATGTTGATTTATAGTGAGGAGCCATTATTTAAATTTTAATGTTAATTTATAGGATTTGCTTAATGTTACATTATTAAATTTACATTAAATTATTAGTGACTTTGAAAAGAAGTAGAAGATGAACCAGTAATCGGTATGATCCCTTCATTTTTTAAATAAAAAGGTAAATGTAAGTTTAATTACATATTTCTGATGTTGAAACAAAAATTATAAAGGTGATATATGAGTATTATAATGGATTTACTTATGTCAAAAATTTGTGTGAACCTGAGCAGTGGGCGCACAGACCACGTTTCGTGTACTTTTAGAATTTTGTGTTAAATTGTATACCATTTAGTATAAAGATGTGTACCCTTTATTTTCTAAAGAAAAATAAAAAATATTAATGTAAAGTATATAACCTTTACAACAAAATAGTGTATTCTTATTAATTAAAGTATATACCCTTTAGAACAAAACAATATACTCTTACCCATAATACTAAATTCTAAATGTACACGTTGTCCCGGTACAAAAACCTCACTCTTTACTTATTAAATTATAATTTGAATTCTCATTATTGGGTATGATTATATTATGTATTCTATATGTATTTTATTCACAATATTCATGACAACATGTTAATACTCCTATCTTAAAGTGAAAATTAACCTGAAATTAAAACTAGAAAAATGTATATGAATTAATAATAAAAATTCAAGTACTCTTAAATAAAAAATAAAATGATAATGTAAAAAAATACATTTTGTCATTTTCGTTCGTCCCAATATAAGAGATGCATTTCTCTTTTAGTAAATGAAACCTATACAAAATAATTAATAAATCTTCATGAACACACTACATTAATATACATACCAACTATATGTTAAAATATATTTTTTTTAGCTACTCATTAAATATTATATCCTTACGTGTGTAAAAGGACGCTCCTCTTTTGTCAAGACGGAGGGAATAAGCCGGATGAATAAATGCAAAGGTGGTCTCAAAAATTAATTATATAGAGTGGGATATATCAGCGTATGCATGTTAACAAAATGGTCAGAGTGGTCACGAGATCAATTATTATATTGTACAAAATGTTTCCTAAGTACATTCTTTTGAGAATTTTATTTTATATTTTGGTGTAATATTTTTTATGTTATGTATTTGAAAATTTTATCTTAAAAAGAAAAGCATAAACTTTATAAATAAATAATTTTTTTTAAAGGAAATTTTTTTTTATTGAATTATAAAATGTGTATGAGAAATACCCAGAGTTACAACTGGTAGTACAGTTGACACCGCTCAACTCGTCCAGCATAAATTCTGGTACAACAAACATTCCTCGATATATAAACAAAAATATAGTACCAAAGTCTAGTCTACCAATCTTTAAAGTCTAAATCTAAAAGAGTTCGATAAACAAGTAAAAAGTTTCGGCTCCACGTATCATAACTAGAATCACTCATATGTTATCCTTTAATGACAGAGATCCCGTCATTATTGCTTCAGAAGGTAAATGTTTTTAATACATGAAAGTGATCAATAATGCAGGAGCTCAGTATTGATGACTTTCATGTCATAAAAAACTTTTACCTACAAAGCAATATTAACGGGATCTCTGTTATTAAAAGTTATTTTTCTTGTAGTGATTTCTATCTTTCAAATCGGTCATTTTACGTACAATAGTTGAATTTTATTTTCTGATCACATGTCAATAATCTAACTAGTAGCAGATAAAATAATACTCCATGAAAATAATACAAGAGATTCCATTCCAATACTATTAAACAAATGATGATAGACTAATTACAAAAAGATGTTATATACAATTTTTTTTCTTTCAATATTCCGCATAATTGTTTGTCTTTGTATTGATGTTTCTATCTATAGGGTCGAAGTTGGCAATGACGAATTTTCATTATTAATACTCGTGTCATCTTAATTTTCACAGTTATTGTAAACATAAAGTTAAAAAAAATTATATTATTTTAATCAATTTTATTAACTTTTGAAGGATAATATTTTTAAATAATAAATATAAATCATGAAGTATATTATTTGTGTTATGTATTAGGTGAAAGTGTATATACTCTCTGAGTCCACTTTCAAGGTAAATTATTACATAAAAATGAAATTCTTGAAAGCGGACGGAGGGAGTCCTTTTAAGGTTGAGGATATTTCTCTTTTTGGATAGTAAAACTTAATGTGTAACATAGTATATATGATTATGATTTACTCCACTAATAGGAGAGACCGGCAAAGGAAGAATTTCAACCTCACACCACAGTTGTCTGCTTCGTTGCAAGTCTTTCCACCACCATTTTAATCACTTGGATATGCTCTAAAAAAAATTGTAATTTAATTAATAATACTATCATCTATATGATTTAGACGTCCCAACATTTAATTTGATTATAATGGATCACCCTGTCATAGGTTTAATTAATATAATTAATGTACTACAAATATAGAAACCAGGTTTATAACCCTATACCATATAGACTCTCAACACTCTAAATAAGGCAAAAACCTCTGTGTACCCGGAGCACGGACCACATTTCGTGCACTTTTAGAATTTATGTTAAATTGTATACCCTTCAATATAAAGATGATTACCCTTTATTTTCTAAAGAAAATTATTGGTGTATCTGGGCGCACGGACAACACTCCGTGCGCCTTTAGAATTTTGTGTTAAATTATATACTCTTTAGTATAAAAATATGTACCTTTTATTTTCTAAATAAAAAAATATTAATGAAACGTGTATACTCTTTAGAATAAAATGGTGTACCTTTTATTAATTAAAGTGTATACCCTTTAGACCAAAGCAATGTACCCTTACTCATAATACTAAATTTCTAAAGGCTCATGGAATGTGTTCTCGTGCGCCGGACGCACACAATCCTCACTCAAATAAATATTAATTTGGGATGTGGAAAAATAATTCTCTAATTTCAATTTTGAAAGAAAAAACGTAGAAATATTATTATTTTTCGAGTTGATAATTAAAGTTAATCAAATTAAATATGGATGTAAAAGTCCAAGACTAGGCTTGAATAATGAAATTATGAATATATTCGTATAATTAATTTGTATTGGATGGTGAACTTATGTTTTTCAGTTGATTAATAGTATTTAATAATCATGATAACTATATGTAAACATATAAAATAAAGGTTAAAACTTACGTTCCTCGTGGACACTGTGTCTTTAAATTCCGTATTTTTTTTAAAAGTATACCCTTTAATATTAAATGATATACTCTTTAGTATAAGAACGTGTACTCTTTATTTTTTAATTTTTTTATAATCAAACATTTATTTTACTAATATTCTAGCCGATTTTTCAATAAAAAAATTATACCCTTATTAATAAAAGTATATACTCTTTAAAACAAAATGTTATACCTTACCCATCATGTGCACTGGAACACTAGAGACCAACTTAAAAAAAATAGTTTCAGGATAAAATAAAATAAAATCAAACCATATATATAGCTTTTCTATATTAAAATAGAAACCTTATTTTATTTATAACAAATGCAGCCCAAAAGAATTAATAATAATAATAAATAAATAAATACGGCATCCAAGACAAACACTTGTGTAAATCGAATTTACATATATAAAAATATAAACCCTATTATTTTTAGTACATAAAAAATTACTCTTTGACAAAAACTTGTGTGCACCCAGGCGCACGGAGTGCCTTTAGAATTTTGTATTAAATTATATACATTTTAGTATAAAGATGTGTACTCTTTATTTTCTGAAAAAAAAATTAAAAAATATTAATAAAAATGTATACCCTTAGAACAAAATGATGTACCCTTTCTAATTAAAGTGTATATCCTTTAGAACAAAACAATGTACCCTTACCCATAATACTAAATTCTAAAGGCGCACGGTGTGCCTCGGGTACACGCAAGCCTCACTCTTACTCTTCTAAGTTTAAAAAAATATTACTCTTCAAATTTTTGTAAATCCTGATTTATTGAAAACTTTTTAGTACTTGAAAAATTACTCTTTAGATATATAAATTATTACACTTCTGTATAAAAATTACTACTTTTTAAAAAAATAATTTTTTATATATTAAAGTGTAATTTTAAAAAATAGGATTTACAAAAGAAACAATCCACATCTAAAAGCCTCTGGAATGATGGATCCATTGAAAATTAAATAAATTTTTAATACTATATTAGTTTAGAGTTTTTTTTAATGTTTCTTTATATTCATTATAAAAAATAAAAATAAAAAATTAACATGTCAAATTGGTGTTAATTTGAATATTTTAATTAATGTAATTATTTAATTTACAGAAAAAATATCACATGTTTTGTAAAATTCCAGACAAAATAAATAATTTAAACTCTATTATTATTATTTCCCCCAAATATTCTTTGTAGTTATATATATGTTGTCAATTTTATACTAAAAATTATTTGTAAAAAAAAGTTCCAGGATAAGATTTATTTATTTTTAAATCGAATAATTAGACGTATGTAAGAGTTAATATAAAGTGAAAAATATTCACAATATATTCTTTAAAATTAAAATTGCTCTTTATTTAAAAGAAAATTACTTTTGGAATATTGAAGAGTCTTCTGTAGATACTCGTGAACCCTTATGCATTGTATTGTAAATTTTTTAAGAATAATAATAATTTATCCTTAAAAGAGAAAAATTTTAACCCATAAAAAAGTGATCCAAAATCGAAAACCAGTTTTAAAAACGACTATTTGGATGAAATGTCGATTCAAAGCTTACGTCAAATTATTGAATAAGAATAAATGCTGCCTAGCTTGTTCGGTATAGACAGACTATATAAATACCTATAGCTCTCTTAATTGTGAAAGCTTAATTAAAAATTAAGATGCCTTAAACAATGTTTGTTTTCGTTTTAAAATCAGGTTTTGATTTTCAAAATTCATATACAAATTTTAAAAATCATCCCTATATATACCTGTTACATTCTTTCTCCTTAGTTAATACACTTTTCTCTTTTATCTCTTCTCTCTTATTTAACTCTTTAAATAAATTAGACAAAAGCTCTTGCGTCCCCGGGACACGTCCGTATCCTCATGTAAACACAACCCTTCACTCCCTATTCTATTTAAATTTATGTATTGTTAGGGAGTTTAAATTATAGAGGGACACGGACATTGCAAAGGAGTGTCCGGGCTCACAAGAGACTCATTCAATAAATTAATACATTAATTTGACATAAAGTTAAAGCATACACTACTTAAAATTCAAAACAAACATAGTATCATTATTCATGTTTTTCAAACCCCACATAACATCAAACCAAATATCACTTTAACTATCAAATCTAGTCCCCTTTTTTTTAAAGATATTTATTTTATCATTTTGATCAATTTTTTATAAATAAAGTATTTATTCCCTTTTTGTAATAGATGAGACATACAAAATATAGTTATTATATTCAACCTACTACACATTAAATCCACAAACCACTCTAATACAATTACTTATTCACATTAAAATATTACTCTTTTCTTCTACCAATGAAAATCTCATGTCGTTTTGAACATCTCCTCAAAGGGCCTCATTGAGCTCTGTACTATATGTTCCATTAAATAATACTCCTAAATTTCCGTGCAAAATATAAATAATACCCTTACTAATCACTATATATTAAATCATTATGTTTCACATGAAAAAAAACAAATGAATACATATCAAAACTATGAAAAGAGTATATAAAAAAATTTAAAAAATTTCTCATGTCCAATAATGGAATAAGATGCAACATCCAATGTGGGCATAACCCCTCGCCCAGTCCAATTGTGATAGTGAATAGGATGATTAAAATATTTTGATGATGAGATAATTAAAATAATGTGATGATTATCATTAATTAAAATTTGAACATGATCAAATGAATTTAAAGTTTGTATAGCAATAGAGAGACCCCCACCTCTAATCTACTCATGCTAGGGTAGAACCTACCCCTACTTATGTCGCTGTTGCTTCCAGTAATCTATATTTTACCCATTTTATAAAAACGGCTTTCCTATAATTTAATTAACAAATACACCACCATGCTTTTATTAATAATAAAGGTATTCATCTACTTTAAAACATAAATTCAGAAATAGTACACTTATTTTGTATAAAATGAATAGTCGTATAAGTAATGAGGTGAAACTATATTGGACTAAAAATAATACTCCCTCTGTCCCGGTCAAACTGCATCGTTTGACTGCATAAAACTCTCACAAAAGTTACAGTAAACGTAGCAATATGAGCGAGACAGAGGGAGTACTTTTAAAATGAAAAACTAAATAGCAAAATGTACCTAATTAACGAACAAAAGGATAGTGTATTTTATATATTTCAGAACCCAAATTTATTGTCGATAATTTAAAATTTTTAAAAGACAAGAATTGATAGAATAAAATTTTCAAACCCATAACTAATACCGTCTCTTTATCATACTCTATCTGTCCGGTTCTAAAGTATTCATTTGTTTTTTGTACATAGATTAAGAAGTATTATTATTATATGTAAAGTGGGTAGTTGTATTAGAGGAAAGTGATGGATCATCTTGTGTAATTTTTTACTAAATAGGGGAAATTGATACCTTTGAACCATACACCCAAAATAGTAAATGGATACATTTAAAGCGAACGGATTGAGTATTTGTTTTCACCATAAACTTGGCATGGAGATTAAGAAAAAATTGACTTTTATTGATATTCCCTCCGTCCCGTAGAAACGTTTACGCATTTTCATTTTGGGCATCTCATAAAAGAATTTATATTTCTCTCTATTGTAAATGGGACCCACACAAAACATCAACATTATATTAATATAACTACCAACTAAAAATTAAAATATTATTTTCTCTCACCTCAATAGATTATATTCTTTAATCCATGTGCAAAAGTAAACGTAAAAGTTTTTACGGAACAGAGTATTATGATAGTTTTTTTTGAAGTAAATAAATAATAAATATGTTATAGGTGTTAGGTAACAATATTTTTTTAAAAAAAATAAAATGTATGAGAGCGTTGTTATTGTTTGTTTGTTTTCTATTTTTTTTAAGAAAGGTGAAATTTTTATAATACACGTTAAAATGAAGCATTTTAGGTTTGTATTGAGAAAAAATCATAAAATTAATAACAATTAATGAAGTTGTAATACCTAGTTTTTTTATTAGGGTAAAATATAAATATTTTGTTTTTATAAATAATCATATTGTGACACTAAACTTAAAAGAATATATATATATATATATATATATATATATATATATATATATATATATATATATATATATATATATATATATATATATATGAAAATGAATGAGACTGTGACGCTTACTTTTTTAAATAAAAAAATGAAAAAAAATATGACTGAGGCTTGCGTACGCCCGAGCACGTGGGAACAAATTCCGTGCGCCTTTAGAAATTTAGTATTATGAGTAAGGGTACATTGCTTTAGTCTAAAGGGTATACATTTTAATTAATAAAAGGTACACTATTTTGTTCTAAAGGGTATACACTTTTCATTAATATATTTTTTATTTAGAAAATAAAGGGTACACATTTTTATACTATAGGTTATACAATTTAAAACAAAATTCTAAAGGCACACAGAGTGTTGTCCATGCACCCAGATACACATAATAATTTTCTTTAGAAAATAAAGAGTACGCATCTATATACTAAAGGGTATACAATTTAACACAAATTCTAAAGGAACACGGAATGTGGACCGTGCACCTGGTGCACAAGAGTTTTTGCCAAAAAAAATATACTCCATATGAAGATTAAAGAAGTTGCAACACCTAATAAGAAAGCATATTATCAATTAGTATACAATATAAAATTTATTATTATTTTATACCGTAATTTTTTTAATGATTGAGTATTCATGTAATTGAAAGTTAATGAAAAGAAAATCCTTATATTAATTTTACGTGAATTATCTCACAAAAATAAAGGAAATTAATAATGACGATAGGTTCTGGGCTGTAGTTTCCGTATAGGTGAAAGTAAAGCCCAAGGTTCAGTAGACTAAAAAAAAAAAGGTAATCGGATATTGAGCCCAAGAAGAATAATTTGTATTTTGTGGGCCATTGGAGATAACAATATTAAACATTCAACTAATTGGGCCAGACAGAAGGCCCATAATCCTGAGATACGTGTTCCTTCTTATATTCTGCTACAGTTTACTTAAAAAAAAGTTGTTTACATCTTGCTTATAAAATACTCTAGTACTCCCTCAGTCCGCTTCTAAGATGTCATTTTACTATTTTTGGCGTACGGTTCAAATATATTTATTTTTCTTATTTAGTAAAAAAAATACATAATATGTCTCACCACTTTCCTCTAATACAACTACCCACTTTACATATAATAATAATACTCCTTAATCAATGTGCAAAAAATAAATGGACACCTTAGAATGGGACGGAGGGAGTACGATTTAAGCAAGAGTTATGGTTGAATCAATCTATTACAAATAGATCAAAACACCATTAAGAAAATCAATCTTAAAATACACACTAACAATGTAAGAAGAGAATAATTAAATAGTACAAAGAAAATACGAGTCGCTCAACTATCGTTGCACCTCTCAGAGATGTTTTAAGGAAATCAACTCCGATTATTGTATAGAAATATCACCACAAACTCCTCAAAATTTGAAGTGGAACTGTAAAAAAACGAATCCCTAATAGATAGCTTTTCACACACACTTCTCCCTTCCCTCCCCTGTTTCTCTCTCGAATCTCAACGTTCTACTCTCGCCATTGGACGCTAATCAACTCATTCCTTCACAAATGGAATTAAATTCAATTAACCAACTTTCTGGGTTATCCAATAGGCCTTATAATTATTAATTTAATGGGCCATCTATTTAATTCAACTTGGGCTTTTTGTTATTTTTCATAGCCCACTAAATCTAGGTAGCCCAACACAAAATACTGAAATAGTTAGTAAATGCGAAAAAGTGCGTCGAAATTTTACTGCAGAAAAAAAGGTAAAAATGAGACGGTAAAAATGATATAGTAAATGCGATGGAGTAAAACAGAAAATTCCAACGGTCAAAGTAAGATTTGAGTAACTGACGACTACACAGAACTTCACTGCAAATTCCACCTGACAGGATTCTTACCTTTTCCCAATTCAATCTCCACAAAAATTAATTAATTAATCTTTTCCAAAATTCAACCACAAAAATCGAAATTTAGAAGAAAAAGGGGGAAAAAAAGCTGAAAAATTCACAAAAAAAAAAAAAAAAACAGGAAAAAAAAGAAAGGCATCGCACTGCACAAAGCGCAGTATCAGACGCGTAAATAATCGAGATCTGGTCTAGGGTTTCACAATTTCAAGTGTAACTGAAGCAATTAAATTCTGAAACCTTATGATATTGTTTGAACGCCTTTGATTCGAACGAGTTTGCGGTTGGTGGGAGGAGAGAGAGAAATTGGGGGGTTGGTTTTGGAAGTTTTTCGAGGATCTGGAAGAAAACAGATGCCGGAGGAGGATTTTGTGGAGCTCAAGTTCAGATTGTACGATGGATCAGATATCGGTCCTTTTCGGTATTCTCCGGCGTCAACCGTTGCTATGCTGAAGGAGAGAATTGTGGCGGAGTGGCCTAAAGGTAAGTTTAATTCTGAGTTTACTTGGTTGTTTTTTTTCTGATTTGGGTTTGAAATTGAGTTTATGTGATTGTAATTTGTGCGCGTTTGATTGGGGGTACAGTGAGGAGTTCTTCGTTGAAGATCGTGTTGCATCTTTTATGAGTGTAATTAACATTTGATATTTCTGGAATCATAGGTTAAGATGGAAGATAGCGATGCTCTCTTCTTTAGGTTTAACTGCATTGAAACTCTAAAATTGTTAAGCAGAAAAGAAGAGTTTGATGGTTTTCATGATATAGAGAATTAGGCAGAACTTTATTTGAAGGGACCTTATGCATATTCAATTCATCATACGTAGTTTCTTCTCTAGAATAAATTTTGGTTGTTGCCTGTGGAGGAGTGAAATTGAAGACGTGTTGCATTCATTAATGCATACCTCAATCCATCAATGTATTCAAGAGATTGTTTTCAGCTATTTTAAGCACATATTGTGTGTAATTAGACATTTTTTTCCCCTGTCAGATAAGAAAATCGCACCAAAGGCAGCGAACGATGTTAAATTAATAAGTGCTGGGAAAATTTTGGAAAATAACAAGACTGTTGCCCAGTGCAAGATGCCATTTGGAGATCTACCCAAAGGAGTTATCACCATGCATGCTGTTGTACAGCCATCTTTAGCAAAAGCAAAGACAGGTATACTTGGACTCATTGGGGGTCATTATACTGCTAAATAGTCACTTGAGTCTCAAGTATAATTACTCCTAGTATACTTTAGACCCTTCAGAAATGTTGATTGGTAACCCTTCAGAACTGTTACTGCCAGCTTAAATCTTAATTAATTATTTAACTTCTGAAATGCCATTACTAGATGTAACTATACAATTTTGCAGATAGGTTTGTTTATCAACCTTTTCTGTGTTTGCATGAAACTTGCTGTTACTGTATGCCATGGGTTGTCATACAAGGGAGGTGCAATGATTGATTGATGATCAAATTGAAAAAATGGCTGTTATGTACTTGAATGTGTTCTTATCTTCAAATATTTTGGTCGGGAATGGGATGGTTCATCGGTAAGTAGTGTGGAAAGCATCAAGGTTTAGATGTTAGGATATATGGAAGGTTTTTAGATAGCGGGGAAATGGTAGAATGGTATTGGAATAGGGATTTTGAAGCAACTTGCAAGGATCTATATATAAAGGTATCATTTTTGAGTTTCCGTTAGATACTTAAATTCAGACACTTTTTTTCTGTTGAGGTAGTTGGATAATGTTGTTCTTAACTGGGAAATGCCATCATTAGTCACAAGTGAACAAAAGTTCATGCAATGAATGCTAGCGCTTTTTGTCCTGCATGCCGTTATTTTGCAGTGCTTAGAACAATTGTTTTTTTCGTTACCATTAGGTTTTTATTGTTTCAAGTTGTTAGAAGGCTTTATTATTTGTTATTATTTCCTCTCCGTCGCCGCTTCCCATACCATACATCTCTTTTTCCGCCTCACTGGCAGCAGTTGCCAGTAGGGTCTTTAGTTATTTGTCTGGGTTCTTTTATTTTCTAGCTTTTATGCCTAATCAGCATATTAGTCTTTAATGATTTTTCTGGATGTTTCTGATTTCTAGCTTTTAAGCCTAATAAGTAGCCAGAACGGTGGGAAACGTTTTGAAATGATATCTATTTTAATCTTGTTTTCTCATGTGTGCGAGTCTTGTATAAATATCTTTACGAGGAAATGGATAAGTCATGCTTTGCTATTTTCCATCTTTACTCTCTGACTTATACGTTGCTGTGAGACCTGTGATATCCCAATTTTAATTCATCCCCCTTCCCACTTCATCTCGTTCAAATATCATTATGTTCCTGTTTATAAATTTTTTACACGTTATCATGAAATATGTTTTAAGGTTTAAGTGTCTTAATTTACTTGTCTACATTATAAATCATTTTTATGAAACTTCTTAAGAAAGGCAATTTGATTTGCCTGTGTCGCTATCACCAATGGCTTAATTTCCATCTAGTTAGTTGCTGAAAATAACCGTTGTGTTTACAGAGAAGAAGGTTGACGAGGCTCCAAAGAAGAACATCTGTTCGTGTTCAATCTTGTGAGAGTGTAAGTTTGACTCAGCATTTATCCTGTGGACTTCTAGGGACGATTACCTGCACCATCAGATTGTGAAGTCGGAAAACACAATAATCTGTAAACAGTACTACTATATTCTCTATTCAATGTCTGTTTGAGATCATATTCTGTGTAACCGTTGTTTGTCATGTATGTGTGTTTCTATAAAATTTGTTGCTTATCCTGTACATTTGTAGCTGCAGAAATTTTTTATATACTTTGACAATACAAACATCTTTAGGCCCTATTACCCTCAAAAGGGTTATACACTATCTGGAATTTCTGGTGAGTGCATGTGTCTGTCGGTTCTTATCGCGTTGAATACGAGCTTATTTTGTTCTCTTGTTCTCGAGCTGAACTGCAGATCATAAGTTTTCCATTGTTTGGATGTAACTTCTACCATTCTGTTTTCTTGTGGGCAGATGTTGATTCAGATGTTTCACCCTTCTCCACCACCCACCCTGGTGAACCTAACTGGGTTTCTTGGTAAACAAATTTCTTTTTCTGTATTTATTTTAGGAGATCATTCTTTTTCTGTACTGCTGCTGTCTATATTATTATCATTAATGAAAAATATAACTGCATTGTAGTGTTATAACATCTCTTAATCCCTAGTCTATAAGTGGGTAATTATTTATTGCTATTTACCAATTTGTTTAGAATATTATTGAGAATATAGAAGTGGGTAATTGTTTAACTTTGGTTCTTTTTATTGATTTGGCATATGATCTGCGTTGGTGGGTCGGGTTCTAATTTTACTCCGTTATTAGCTAATACCCTACCCGAGAACTAGGCGAGTGGGTTGTGGAACCGAATTCGTGTCAGCCCCACCTGTAGGGGCATGTGTATTAAATTCAGAGGTAAAAACTTGTGACCCTTTCATCAAATGAGTTGTGTGAAGCAGCTAAAAAATGGTATTTTTAATAAAAAAAAATATATTAATCGATGAAAGTTGAACTATTTTCTAAATAATTTGTACAATAGATAAAAGTTATGGAATGAGGTGCGTGAGACACATTAAACATTTGGTATTGAGGAGGTAACGATTTTTTACATGTCTATTTTGAATTTTTTTTTACTCCATATATTGGTACTAAATAAAATTGAAACAGTCTTTGTTATTGTATGGGTTAGTACGTATTCGGATTGTTTAATAATTTTGAGTTTGATACTTATCATTTTATATAATGAAAAATGAAACAAATAATGAAAAAATATTGAACATGGACTATAATTCTATGGTTGAGACACCTAGTTTCATGCTAATTAATTTCCAAATAGTGGTTTTCATTAATATCAAAATTCATAAGACAACACTTGTGATATATAATTTGAGAATTGTTATCATATTTTATTTATATTATAAATTCTTTATGAAATGGAGTAATTTTTAGAATGGTTATTACTTTTCATTAATTACGTATCGCTTTTTATGATTTTGCCAAATTCATTATGTATTAGATCTTAAAGTTTTTAGTGATTTTCTTTAAAATTCATTATATCTCTAATATTCTATTCTACAATAAATGAATGCTAAAATAACGTATTTGTGATTTTCTTGGTATGAAGGAATCATTAAACTCCTGGACAAATACTCACACAATAATAATTACATATTTTTTAATTACATATTTTTAATTTGAACGTTACACTTCAACAGTTATGTTTTTCTTTTTAGTAGATGAGACTTAACTAAAATAATTACTTCCTCCGTCCCACCAAAAAGTTTCCATTTTACTATATTAAGCGTCTCATCCAAATATTTCTATTTCCTCTTTTAGTAAAATGCCTCCACATGTGGCTCATCATTCACTACTAATACAATTACTCAATACACATAAATTAATACTCCTTAATGCACGTGTAAAAATCAAATGGGGACCTATGACCAAGACGGAAGGAGTACTATATATTCATGGGCCCACATACAACAATAATACAACTCTTCACACTATATTAAAATATTATATTTCTCAATCATTATACATTAAATACTATATTTATTAATTTCCGTGAAAAAAACAAATGTAATTAATAAATTAATAATGCGAGACGAGGGATTACTATAATATAATATATCACATGCTACCGACGGTGATTATAGCAAAGTATCACGAGTCGTGTTTTGAATCATTTCTTGTAATTTTGTGAAATAATTCAATTTTTTTTTAACTAGTAGATCTTCTCAGTAGTTAACTAAAAATCATTCATTTTGTTGAAAGTCCACCGGCTCATTGACTGCATAAAACTGTAGCATTCTCAATTCTCTGATATCTTTATACTCCATATAGATATGCAAATGATTGTAGACTGCAATATATCCTATTATTATTATTTTTTTAAATCTCCATATTTTTAAATAATTAACTATTATAATTTGGGATTCATGACTTAACAGAAGTTTGATTTCTTATTAAGATAGTAGTATTAGTTTGTTATGTAGAAAGTTGAATTCCATTTTATACAACACAAGCTAGTTTATATACTTCATAAAATTAGCCATTATATTATAAGTTACGTGGCAATTGTGTAGTCCAATAGTAAAGACATAAAGACGGAAATTAGGCATTAAAATAAAACTATACAAGAAAACAAATAATGAAAGATATTATTATTAAAGAAAATCAAGCTTATATTAATTAATATTTGACCTAATCTGTAAAAGGTCATTCTCCATATACAAAAGAAAGATTTATATTTGTCTTTCCTTTCCACTTATGCTCTGGATGTTGAATTAATTCCATATAGATTATTAGATTGGAATTAAAAAAAAAAACAATTACGTATTATAATCTAATATCAATGATTGAGTTGACAAATTAACGTAGACTTGAATAAACAATCTGCATGAAGTTAGCATCTCCATGCAGAGGCAGCAAGAATATGCCTATCTTGCCACCCTAATAGCAAACACCCATTATCTTCTGTCAATCTATAGCCATCGCATGAATATAGTCCCAATAGTATTCTTGATTGTGTTACTGCATTTGGACTCAATGGCACTCCATGGAACCCTTTCCCTTCCATGGTTTTCCTCCATTTTTCGAGCCTCTCGTGGCGCATCGTTCGCTCGCCTCCCTCGTGCGCCACAATGTTCTTGATCTCTGGCGCGAAGACGTGGTGCTCCACCTTGTTTCGCTGCGCTGAGTCGGGTGGGAACGTCGCGTCTAAAGAGTCGAAAATCGCGGAGTAGTAGTGGAGGGCCTCGAGGAACCGGCCTAAGAAGAAGGGACCATTGTGGCTGGCTTCTTGTTCCACTATGGTTACTATGTTTGGTGCTTGGTCTCTGATCATGGTTAGTAGGTTCCCGAGGTAGTTCCCCGGGACCCTGTGGAGGCGGTTAACGGAGTTAACCGCCAACGCTTCACCGACTCTTCGGTTGAACATGTGGGGCTTGAGATCTTCTAGGTCTTCACCAACAGGGTGGAATTCAAATGGGACTTGAAGAGAGTGAGCCAGATCAGTCAAGCATCTTCCTGTTTCTCTTACTGATTCGAGACAAGGCCCGACTCCTGTGATCCGGAGAAACGGAGCCCCACCCGGCCTTGCAGCTAAGGCTTGCATGAAAGCAGGCCATTGGTAGCCTTGGAGGATGTCTAGGTCGATTACATGGACGCGCTCTTCGGCCTCAAACGCTTCGAAGATTGCTTGATTTGCTGTGAAGTGTGCAAACTTTATGTAGGGGCAAGCTTGATAGAGGATTTGATAAATCTTGAGGATTTCTAGGTTGTTTGGAGGTAAAGGATTGAATGGCCTTGAGTTGGAGGTACTAGGTTTGTTTGTAAGAGTAGCAGCTATTTTCGCGCTGAGGGCGTCCGCGAAGCAAGCTGCTACTCGTTGCATCGAGTCTCCGATGGGTGAGACGACACGGTTGAGGTGTTGGAGGTACCTCCTTGCCAACATGTAGTCCTCCTTAGAGACTGCTTCTGCACAGGCTAGGAGGAGGTGTACCAGTTGGAGTCCAGTGTCTTGTTCCTGTTTATATATGACAACATCAGAATAGGATATTACTACACATTCTTGATGTCTTTTCTAGTTTGTGAAAGTTCAATTTTGGTCACTTAAATTGACTACCTGCTCTGGTTCAGGAACTGGCACCATCAAAGTGTTGTGCAAATTTGGCAGCTGATTGTGGTGGTGGTGGAGTGGTGGTGGAGGTGGAAGCGTTGGTTGGCGGTGGAGCTGCCGTTGCAGCCGTTGTTGTTGCTCCTCCTCCTGTTGTCTTTCCTGCTGCAACTGTTGTGACAGGGGAACCGAAGCAGGCTGATCCGATTCACAGAATCGGGTCGAATTAGGCATTGCCAAATAGTCCAAAAGCTCAGGCACTGTTGTTAAAGCATCATAACAGTCAGCAGCAAGGGGTTCTCCACCGCCTCCCAGGACCTTCATCGGAGAAAAGACGACGAAATCGTTGTCTTTCTGATCATAACCATCATCCAACAGGGTCTCAAGAGCTGGAAGTGAGAGGCTCTCAACTTGATCTACTTGCATGAACTGGTTGTTTGGAGAGTTGAGCACCCTGTTGAGAGGGCTGAGTCCCTTCCCCTTGTGTGGCCCGAGGGGAGACGAGAAGCGGGGCGGAGACGAGGCGATGAGGCCGTGCACCATCTGACCATAGCTGTAGCCATATGCAGGCTGTGGTGATGATGTGTTCCTTACAGGTGAACACATCATGAAATCAGCAGCATCAAGTTGATCAGAGAAGATGGACTCCCAAAGGGAATAATCAGGTGATTGGATCTGTTGATCAACATCTCCATTTTCCTCAAATTTCAGACATGGGATGGTGAGATTTGTTGGGTTGATCAAGCTGTTGAGGCTCCCAACTGCGGTTAAACTGTGGGTTTCAATATCTGATGATGAAGAGTTCTTGATCACATGATCTGAAACTGATGATCCATCTGATGATGTTTGCTCTTGTTTTGTGCAAGATTTCTCTCTAGATTTCAGACATCCCAATTTTGTACTAATCACTTCAGTACTGTCACTCTTTAGATTCCCCATTCCAACCCACTCTCTCCCTCAAAGGCTTCCAAATTTAGGTTTCAAAATATATTGCTACATTTTATGAAATGAAGACATATTTCTTCTCTTGTTTTTGAGGAGTTAGAAAATTTAGGGGGTATGTGTTTCCATCTCTTTTTATTTGAGGAGATGGGCTTGTCTTGTTGCAAGAAATTGCCCTAGAAAACTCAATGGCAAGGGAATGTAGGGACAAAACTATAAATTAAGGCAAAATTCTTGTGCGAAACTGTCTCACGAAATAATTTTTGTGAGACAGACAGGAACTGATAAGATTTTAATGAAAAGTGATAAAGCTTTTTATGAACAATTTATAGTATATAAATAAAGTAACAACATTTTTAACGAAAAAACACATGTTTAATAAAAAGTTATAACTTATTAAAAGAATATAAAATGGTGAGACAGTTTCATTCAAAAGTACATTGTAAGTTAATAATTCCTCAGTCCAGATCAAATGCATACAATTCTGTCTCATTCAAAGAGTACCCCATAAGTTAATAATTGCTCAGCCCAAATCAAATGCTTACAATTGTTTTTCACGATTATTAACAAAATGTTTTTTTAATTAATTTTATTAACATTTTAATAATAATTTTGTCTTTTCAATTAATAAAAGTTTTTATAATAACTTTGTCTTTTTAATTAATAAAAAATATAAAGTATGTTATTAAATAATGGATGAAAAAATTTTGAAATTAAAAGTTTATTGTGAAGTTATATGTTAAATGATTTTATTATTTTTAGATTGTTTACAATGTAACGGAACAAATAGAAAGAAAAATTCCACATATTTATTGAGATGAAGGGAGTAATTATAACTCAGTTTTCGTTCCATGGAGCTTCTAAAAGAGAATTAACATCTAAATGATTAAAAACATACTCTGATCTTATTCTTAAGTTACGATTATATATAAGAAATAAACTAATTAATTGCTAATAGGGCTCATAATTTCATTCTCGAATTCGCAAAACACATGCAACGTAATAATTTTGTAATAAATACGATCGAAATATGAACAATCAATAAAGTTGGACAACAGATCATCATTGTTATAATCATATAATTTCAACACATCATTGTATTTTTGGTTGATTTCAAGATATAAAAATTGTCATTTTCTATAATTAATGTTTAAGCCATTGTTGGTGTGCAGCAATAAGGTTAACAAGAATCGTTAACTAGTGAGCTGTCTGTACTCTCACTGGACTACAGTATCAGTGATGGGCCCCACATTCCTTGGGCCGGCCCACTTGGAACAAGACACCGAATCATCAGCGAATAGCCCGGATCTGATTCTTTTTATTTTTATTTTATGAATTTTTAATATAATAGTATAGTACGTATTCTAAATAGGAGTAGTATTTTTTTAAGAATTAGTCTCTGTGAATCAGATTTATATATAAACTATTTTTAAAAATTATTTTTTATACATAAAAAAATTACTCTTTAAAGAGTAATACTTAATATCTGTAAATAGTAATTTTTCATACGCTAAAGAGAATGATAAATCAAAATATACAAGAATTTGAAGAATAATTTTTAAATTTAGAAGAGTAATATTTCATGTATCTAAAAAATAATTTTTTATATACAAAGAATAATAAATTAAAATAGGTTTTACAGATAAATTTATGTAAACTTAGTTCCATATATATATATATATATATATATATATATATATATATATATATATATATATATATATATATATATATGTGTGTGTGGATGGGTACATGTTGATTGAAATAATTATAGACATAGGGTTTACATTTGTCTGAAATTGTTTCATATGAGATAATTTTTATGTTTTTTTAAATAATTATCATTTTTATCGAAGTAATTATCACTATTCATTAAAAATATAATCATATTTTATATATAATAAAATAATTCACAACACTAATGCTACTTTTTATTAATTCAAGTATCAATAAAATTAAGATAGTTATCGATTTTATCTATTTCAAACCTTCTCGTAAAACGTTTAAAAAAGTTTTCCTTAACCAAGCTCAATCTTCTCAACATAAAAGGCGGTATAAAACTTTTAGTTGATGTAGGTTATATCTACCATAAATTAGAATTTTGGACATCCTGTTATATTTTGATGTTACATCTCCTGTTACACGTGTTAGATGAGTGATACGTATGCGGAGAGGAAAATCTCAAACTTTCCCCTTAGGTTGATTATTAGGGTATAGAATAATTTATCCTACTTGTCAATTATCCAAATATTTGTAACATGAGATGTAACACCAAAATATAACAGGAGATCTGAACCAATAAATTAGACCCAAAATATAAACTATTAGTCCAAAAAATTACTCAATATGCTACTTTTCATTAAAAAATGAGTGTTAAAAGGATAACATAATCTTTAAAATCTACCCACCATGTATAAAATATTATCATTTTTTTAATATATATATATATATATATATATATATATATATATATATATATATATATATGTGGAAATTGAGATAATTTAGATGAAATTACCCACAATAGTCTTAGAACAAAAATTAGAAGAAGAAAAAATCATGAGAAAAAAGTAAAAGAAAAAAAAAAGGGGACATTGAAGAAATCGTCTGATGTAAAGCGTGATGGGTGGCGCCGCCTATTCCTTGGATTTGCCAAAGGATTGAAGCTTTTGTCCTTCACTCTCTCTCGTCGTTCGGCTACCTTCTCTCTCTTTTGTTTTTCCCTTTTTTTTGTTTTCTTAAATAATATATCACTTTTCATTAATAAAATTATTATTTTTTATTTAATATATATTATACATGAAATAATTCATTGCTATATTATCATTTTTTATTAATTCAAAAGAAGTGGAGTATTTATTTTATTAATATTATTTATTTATTTCATGAAATTCTTTCATGCGAGAAGGTGTCACACGTGGTATAAAATTTTAATCCCATAATTCATTTATTTATTACTCTCAATTACCTCATCAAATAATTTATGCTTATGTGAAGAAGACATGTAGTCACAATTTTCATTTTCTTTAATGAGTAGTATTTATGGAGTCATTTCATGCATAATCAATTTAGAAAGAAAGAGCGTTTTTTTTATATGAATTTTGAAATCTTACGTAGTGGTAATTTATGTTAGTTTTCATCTAGATAACTTTTATTTTTATAATAAATAAATAGCACTTGCATAAGATGTGCATAATGATTTGTAAAATAATATTTATATATGTGATAGTAAAAGATACAAGAGGTTAGTGAAGAGAGAATGTATACGCATGTAAGAATTGAGAATGCACATACATAAAATAGTTGTGAGTTTATTCATTATTTAATCTTGATAAAATATAAATGAATGTATATTAATCTTATTATTTAGTGAAATGAATGTTTGATAAATGCCCAAGCCCACTAGTAAGGCCCAATATGATATCCGTCGCACCGTCGCACATACCATTGGGAGGCGTATGCCCGATTCAAACGGGTAGACCCGGATCGAGGACCGATAATAGCAATGCCCATGTTACAATGTTAATCATTTATTACCAAGGCAGATTAATAAATAAATAAATAAATAATAGAGTTTTTTCAATACATGACTTAATAAATAAGTAAACTATTAATTAGGAACTCGAAAGGTTTTTGCTATCAATTCAGGACCCGAAATATATGAAACTATCAATGTAAGACATAAAATCATAGAATTAATAAGAATAAAATAATAAAAATACATTAAAAATTCATGATTTTAGGTTATGTATTGATAGTTTCATATATTTTGAATCTTAAATTGATATAAAAAAATCTTTTGAGTCCCTAATTGATAATTTACCTATCTTTTGGGTCATATATTGAAAAAATTTCATAAAAATATAAACTAAATGGAGTATAGATTTGGGGGAAAACAATGATATTAGAATTTTTTTCGTCCCTTTAGTAATACACCTTTTCTTTTTCTTTTCTTTTTGACAGATAGTAATACACATATATTTAATAGATACACATGATATCATGCAATTTAATAATTTTTTTCCTCTTATAAATCAAATCGTGTTAATTTAAATTCAATAAAACTGTTTTTTTTTTCAGAAGTTCAAAAAGTTTAGGGTAATAATTTTTCAACGATCAAGATTTCTAAATATGGTAATAGGGCCATAATATAAAATCTGTCGTGCATGCTATCGTATTTATCGATTAATACTTTTGTTTTCGTTCAATTAATTAATTGGAAATACCCTTAAGATTTTCAGCTTTTGTATTTAACGAAAATTTTAAATTTGGGACTTATTCCTACGTTACTTCAACTTTTTGGCTGTATTGGTGGGTTAGTTTGATTGGTTCTTTCTTAGCAAAAGGACAAACGAAAAGATATTCTAATAAAGTGTATTTTCAGGACTTTATATCAGTTTAATCGAGTATATTCGAATGATTATTGTAGTTTTATATTAAATTTATTCATATATTCATAAAAGTAATGTAGGTTAGAGCTTATATTTGTGTTTATGAGAGTAAGCACAATGACCACGTTTAGATATTCTCATTTTACTTGTCCCCATTTTCCCTGGATCCTACACTTAAAAACTAATATCTTGGAGCATAAGAGTTCATTTTTTCCGATTGGGAGTCCGCCCCAAAAAATCTCATATTCACATAAACTAATATAATTAAAATATAAAGCTCAAACATCTACTAATATAACTAATGAGTATATATTGGGTGCACCCGGATGCAAGGGTGTACCCATATGTATATACCTTTTTATTTTATTTTGTATACATATTATTCTATTTTGTATACGTGTTTTGTAATAATTATATTTTTTTTTCATATTAATTTTTCATTAAAAAAAATTAACATCCATATGTGTATAACATTTTATTGAATATTATATTTTTCATTAAAAAAATTAACAATTAAATTGTATACATTTTTACTCTTAATTGTATATGTTTTTGTTTATATTTGTATGTGGGTGCACCATATCTTTAGGTGCACCCGGGTGCACACTATAAATTGTCATAACTAATTACTACACATTAAATAATAATATTTCTTATTTCATGTGCAAAAAGTAAAGCTATTTTGAACTAGACGGAGAGAGTACAATATTTTACAAAGTTTTCATCGATTCAAATTAAAATTGATGGCATAAAGTTAATAAATTCTTTTACATCTACTTACTACACATTAAAATATAAAATCCTCTTTAATATAAGTATAAAAGCAAACGTAAACCTATGACAAAAAAGGATAGAGTACAAATTTTGAACTACATAAATCGTGAAAAATCGCCTGCTCTAATAATCAAAGATTATTACTTTTCACTAGAAATACATTATTTTTAAGAAATTGTTTAGAAATTATAGGTAACAGTTTTAACACATTTACAAGCTTTTATTAATCCATACTATATATTAACTTTATATTTACAAGCTTAATAAATATGATAATACAATCAACCACCAATGTAAATTAAAAGATTTGCAGCTACATGCGGACGTATATTTACAAGCTTAATAAATATGATAATACAATCAACCACCAATGTAAATTAAAAGATTTGCAGCTACATACTCCCTACGTCCGCCCGAAAGGTCCACATTTTGCCATTTTGGGCGTCCGCACCAAATGTCCACATTTTCCTTTTCAAACACATGGGACCCAACTAATACAATAAATTTATGGGACTCATACACCCCACTAATACAACTACCAACTACACCTTAAATAATAATACTTCTTAATCCACATGCAAAAAAGCAAATATCCACCTTTGTGGTGGACGGAGGGAGTATTTACTAGTTGATTTTCTTATATATCACTTTTTATCAAAGATAGTAGAATCACTTTTCGTTAAAACTATCACTCTATATTTATACTACAAATTGTTCATGAAACAATTTCCTACACCACTATCACTTTTCATTAATTCAAATATAACTTTTCATTAAAATGATATCCCTGCTTATCCGACTCACGGAACTCCCTGAATATAACTTTTCATTAAAATGATATCCCTGCTTATCCGACTCACAGAACTCCCCATGAGACGGTGTCACACATATGTTTACCATTTTTCAAGTCATGTATTGGTGTTAGCCCAAAGAGGTTGAGACATCCCATCATTTATTTTCAATGACTGATAGCAGAAAGCAACTAAGCAAGTCATCAATAGAAGTACTTGCACAGATTCAGAGAAATTCGACCAACATGTTCATTACTCGAAATAACTCATTAGCATACACGCCATATTTTCTGCTGATGAGATGAAAAATCACAAGTTTCGAATTTCTTAAGAGTATCATTCCAGATTGCATAGAATTTACCGGTTGTTCTTGAACTAACCCAAATGCAGAAAAATCGCGCTCGCCGCCACCCATAAGCTGAACCATGCAAATAAGCTAATCAGATTAGAGCATTCTGAGTAATTCGATATTGAAAAAGAAGAGAGGGAATGACAATAACGTATACACATTACATACAGGAGAAGGAGAGTGCTAAATACTTCAATTGCAAGGGATGGTAGAGGGACTTGTACTGTAAAAAAGCACTATAACAAGGAAACAAAGACACACACACTCCATGAAAACTTTACAATGTGATACTGCAGTGGTTTTCGCTTTTTTCCCAGGAAAAACACTGACACATCGGTAAAACAATGCTTAAAAGTTATAACTTAATCTCAGTTATTATTAATTGGACACTAATTCCATAAGACCATAAATAACTTCTTGTAAGTAGGGGATCCTAAATACTCTGAATATGAATTCTAAAACAATTAAATTTATGCCTACACAAATTATGTGGTAAATTTTGGGAGACTTTTATATACACTACTCAACTAGCAAAAAAATTCATGTTGCACGAAATGTGTGATCGATCTATCAAACGAAAAGTCTAAGAAAATTAACTTATATTTAAAGAAAAAAAATGTCTAATGGCTAAATATTTGAATTAATTAAGATGACAAGCACACCTATTCAAGTTCTCTTGCGTTTGAGCGTCCTTAATTGATTGTAGATGTAAGCGATGACTTCCTTAAGAGTGGCCTTCCTATTTTCCTTGAAATTCCAAAGCTCCGGAACTGCATAGCATCCACTGGGATTGTATTCTTGGATTTCCTTCAAGGCTGTTGCAACAGCTTCAAAGGCCTCATCTCCATATTCTTCCTTGAGACCCACTAGCTTTTCATCATCCTCCTTGAGCACGCTCTGAAAGTAAGCACCACCATTTATTATTTAAGAGTCGGGAAGTTTTAGCTAATGACATACAAAACGACAAAAAGCTTAGTTAAGAGGAAGACATTTCAAGCTACCTGAGCATTTCCCTTGGCATCTTCGACAACTTGAAATGGGTGCCATTCAGGGTTTTTCAATTGTTCTTGCCACGACGAAATAGCCGTTGCAGCCTCGATGTCAGCTTTATCAGGTGGGTGTAATCGTTTGCAGGCGTTCTTGAAGGCTTTCTCATCAAGTTCGCCCATCCTTTTTATCCCAATATTTACACGGCTGCTGTTCAGTGTATCTTTCAAACTCTAATAGTGAGCAAAACAAATAGGCAGATGTAACATTAGAAAGACAATCATAGTATGTCAGAGTTGCAGGTAGGTAAGGTAGGTAGAGGAGGGAGAATCCAACTTGTTGCCCCCAGCCTCAAAAAAAAAAAAAAAAAAAACTAATTCTAAAAATTGTTAAATATAATTAAAATATCAATAATCATCAAAAGTATGTTTACACGGCTGCTGTTCAGCGTATCTTTCAAACTCTAATAGTGAGCAAAACAAATAGGCAGATGTAACATTAGAAAAACAATCATAGTATGTCAGAGTTGCAGGTAGGTAAGGTAGGTAGAGGAGGGAGAATCCAACTTGTTGCCCCCAGCCTCAAAAAAAAAAAAAAAACTAATTCTAAGAATTGTTAAATATAATTAAAATATCAATAATCATCAAAAGTATAATAGCATAAAATTTAAAGCAGCAATTGTTACATGCAGACATAAACATGCACCATTTCAAGAAACAGCAAAATCCTATAGAGTATGCATTCAAGCATATATTTTAGCATCCGTTCATATATTAATAGAATTTTTTTTTATGTATTATATCAAAATATATATATATATATATATATATATATATATGCTGTATATATGTAATTCTTGGCAACTATGCCTAGAAACATTTACCACCTAGCCGCATGTCATAAATGAAACAACGCCCACCTCATAATGTCTTATAGATCATAGATTTCTCAACATATGCAAGATGGATAACAATTAAAACTCATCCAATTTCTTGAGTAAATATTTCTTCTTTTAGAAATCTGCAAATAAGGCGGTGCAGCAATTTAGAAGTTTAAACATGAACTTCCAAGGTACAAATAGGTTTACTACACCCATATCACAGAAAAACTTGAAAGGCTTAAAGCAAAAAACCAAATAAGGAGTCTACTGCCATCACATCTTTAACCAAATAATACGCACCAAGGGCTTGCCGGCCATAAAGAATCCTCACCAATCTTTTCTATAATTGATAGCAAGATTTCACCACATGTTTAGTCTTTGGATTGGTTATCTTTTAAACAGTGCAGGACAACATCATTATCATACCTCAATTAGTAGATGGCGAGCCTCTTGCAGCTCATCGTTACTTTGGCGCTCTTTTGACAGTAGTTGCTTATTCAAGTCTTCGAGACCTTCCAAATCATCTTTCTTCTCCTGCAATAGCTCCTTCATCTCATTTATCTTTTTCTGAACAGCTTCATCGTCATCCCCTCCCATATGTTTCATCACCTCTAGTTTTCCTTTAAGTTCCTCAATTTCCATCTCAAGTTTTTGCTTCTCACCTAAATTTCTTTCTAACTCAAGAACTTTTTTGAGAGCCTCTTCCTTCTCTCGCTGTATCATACACAATATATATCATGAAATATGAAAAGAAATACAACCAACTAACTGGATAGTATACATCGCTAGCATGCCATGGAAGTAGGAAAGTAAATGATATCTCTTGACATACTTTTTGCACTTCAACTAGCCTCAGAACATTTTCATCTGCTTTTCTTTGCTCTTCAGAAGCCAATTGAAGAGCACTGTTTCTCATGTCATTCTGAAAGAATAATAAAAGTGTCAGAACTCAGCACCAATTAGGTAGTATAATTGTAATACCACAATAAGAGACGACAAATGATAAATTTGCAAGAGACAAAAGCAGTGTAATACGGAAAAGCAATCCAGATAATTAGTAAGAAAAAGAAAACTTAAACATTCAACTATATATGAAGGAGGAAACTCACTTATGAACAAAACATTAAATTAGAGTAACAAAATAAATTTCCAGTCAGCAACACGAATTGCACAAAATAAAAATAAAGAAAGATATACACATATATGATGTTTAAACACATTTTGCGTTCATAAATCTTTGCAAATTTTTAATTTTTTAGATATGGTTTTCCAAACTCCATTATATGTATGATATTCAAACAATGCCATCATAACATATTCCATTAACCATAAGAAAACACCAATAACAAGATACAGTAGAGAATCGCAACAAAAAAAAGATCTATGAAAATGCTTCACAAATAATCTTTTCCCAACAGACTGCCAAAACATATTTTCTTCCTATATTCCTCTACTGATTCCACAACCATAACAAAATCTCCCTTAGATACCTGATAAAAAGATCAAACAAGAGTGTTACCTTTAACTTTTCTTCTTCGAGCTTTTGTCTCTCACGCTCAGTTAATGCCTCACGTTTGTTCAGTTCTTTGCTCCATGAGTCAAGTCGTTTTTTCTTACTATCCAGCTCTTGGTTCAGTTTCTCCTGTTCATCCAAAATTTTCTTGATGTGATCTCGGGCACTTCTTTGTAATTTCCTTGTCTCTGAAAAAGAACAAGTTTGATCTTGGCATCAGCAGAATCATGCGGGCAAACAGTAGCTTTGGTTCAACGAAAATTTTTGAACTAAGGTCAGAGGGGTGGTACACTCAAACATCTTAAAGCCGTTGAATATCAATGCATGAGTGCAAAGACAGTGGTTCGAATAGATTTTGGAGTAACAACTAGGTTAAAAAAAGCTTATAATACTATTTGATAACAATACACGAAGAGGACAGTCCCACAAAACATAAGGAGAAATGAAAGGATACACAACAAACCTTCATAAAAAGCACGGTGAAGCTCATCTTTCTCTTCAAGCATCCTACTAAGCGACAAGGTCTTTTCATTGAACTTGATCTGCAATTCATCTAAATTTTCATTTTTTAAGTCAATCTCATTGACCAGAGTCCCAACAATCTTGTTCCTATCTTTTGCTTCTTCCTGAACTACATCAGATATGGTTTTCAATACCCCTGTCCTGCGAAGATAACCTCCCACTGGTCCATCTGACTGATAATCATCTTCACGAGCAAACCAACCAAAGATACTAGACCCCGGAGAAGTTCTTCTTATAGCCCAATCTTTCTTACTGCGGCCATCGGCTTCAAAGGACTTCTCAAACTCAATAGCACTCTTGAACCCACTCCAATCATTCTCAAATTTCACAACAGCTTGAGCGTTCTGGTGATTATCATCCCAGAACAATTCAAATTGTGTTGGCTTGTATTTGGAAAACTTCTTCAACCAGTAACCATCATTATCACCGTTCATTGGATTATCTTTAATGTTGGCCACTATCCCCACCCAAGGCCAACAGAACAGTTCAACCTTCTCAGATTTTTGAACTGGTATAGTTATTGAGGACTGAGGTATTGGTTCAGCTTCATCAGCCAGTTCGTTCTCAAGGTAAATCGCCAGTGCGAGGTGGTTTGCCTTTTGCTTTGCACTTCTGTTAGCAGAGCCTTTACCAACTCCTATTGCATGTTGATAGAGATGATTGTACAGATAATCTTGTTTCTTCTTACCAGCGCAAAACGGGCATCTAAGGGAACCATTTGGGCCCTTCACTTTGTAAGTGCCAGCCTTCAGAAGTTCATAGGGCTTCTCTTTATATTCATTAATTTCAGAGTCGCTGATGTCTGATTCTTCATCTGAACTGCTGCTTCCCATCTGAATGGCAATGACGGAAAAGACATTAATAAATGAATCAAAAAACGAAAAATTTTTAAATGGTGACCAGCATAAATGAAAACACAACAAACAACAGAAGAAATTCGGTGTACAGGCTCAGTTCTACCTTTTTGTTACACACCTTTGGAAAATGCATTACGACTTCAACACATAGCATGAGAAATTTGACAAAAAACGAAGATATACAAGCTAAATTCTATGTTATGATTCCATACCTTCAAATATACATGCATTGGTTACAGTTTTTCACAGTAATTGGAGGGCGCGAGGTACGACTCTTAGAACAAGGTGAAAAGCATTTTTGAGTTTTTACATAATAATACCATAGCCTATTGTTGCGGAGCACAGAGATGATTCACATTGTCAACAAAATAATAAATAAATTAATAAATAAAACAGGACGAAAAGAACATACAGCGGCGACGCTATAGAACCAACCGCAGACCACGGCGGAAATCGGAATCGGCAACAAAGTCACCAGGAGAATAAATACGAAAATACCTGAGCAATTGCAGTGCGGGAGAAACAACGACGGCCGGTGGAGGCGCAGTGGGATCGGAATTCGGAAGGAGCGGAGGTTCGCCTAAAACCCTAATTGAAGAATCAGAATCAGCTAAAATTTTCCCGTTAGTGATTCATTCGTACACTGAAGCTAGTCAAAAGGTCATTTAGATGGACGCCGTTTTAAGTACACTGTTAAACCCAGATTAAGAGGGAGTCTATGTCATTTAGACATGAACGCATTTTAATTCTTTATTTTTGGAAAATTAAATTCTATTGAATTACTCCCTCCGTCCCCGACAAAGAAGTGCATTTATTTTTTACACGTAAAAATTAAGGAGTATTATTATTTTATGTAATGTAAAGTGGGTATGTTTATTAGAGAGATGTGATGGGTAGTGGTAGGTGTATTAGAGAGATGTGATGGGTAGTGGTGGACCATGAACCCTTTTTACTAAATGAGGAAAATGATATAATTTGGATGAGACGCTCAATATAGCTATTTGGGCGGGACAGTTGGAGTACTATTTATTTACTCCCTCCGTCCATTATTTATTCATTAATTTTTTCCCGCAGATTAGAGAATAATATTATTTTATATGTAGTAGATAGTAGTTGTATTAGTGGAGGGTGTGAGTCCTATGTTTTATTTGTATTAGTGGAGGATGTGGGTCTCATAGTCTAAAAATGAACATGGATAGATTAAGAATGGACGACCCAAAATAATAAAATTGATAGATTAAGGATTGATGGAGTGAGTATTTTATTTAACATAATTCCACGATCTCACATTAAGTTCCACCGTTACGATAAATATAGCGTTTAAGAAAAATTATTTATTTGTTTTTTATTGTAATTAAAATGTATTTTTAAGGTTGAGAATTTTAAGTTGCACAGTTACGTAAATATAGCGTTTAAAAAATTTTGTTTATTTGTTTTTTATTGTAATTAAAATGTACTTTTAAAGTCGGGGATTAATATGATATTCTATTTTTTTGTGGTGAAGTTTAATATTTTCTATATCCGCTTGAAAGAGTCTTTTTTTTCTATTCTGAGCGTCCGCCCCAAATATCTCATTTTTTTTAAATATATGGGACCCACATACAACAATTAATACAATAAAAAATATAACTACACACTTCACACTAAATAATATTAATATTCCTTAATCAACATGAAAAAAGGTAAAGTATCATTTTTCAATCGGACATAAAAAGTACAAAATTGACCAATCTACATCCTAAAAGAAAAATATCAACAATTTATTGTTAATCATCCTATATGTGAATTTTTAAAATGACACGTTCAAACTTTACTAAAATTCACTGGAAATTGAAAACAATCAAGCTCAAATTGTATACTCCCTCCGTCCCAGTCAAACTGTACTGTTTGACTGCATAAAACTCTCACAAAAGTTACAGTAAACGGTGCAATATGAAGGGACGGAGGGAGTATGTTGGAGCAATGGCGTTAAAATAAGAACAAAAATACTCTAAACTCAAGCATGATGAACATGTGCAAATATTCTCCATGATTAGAACAAATAAAAACTTGCTTGGTTTCCAAAAAACTGAGTGTATGATGATGCACTCTTGAGAGAGAGAGAGGTTATTTCAAATTTATGCCCATAGCATATGGTACACTTTATTTATTACTCCCTCTGTTCCACTCAAATGTTATCGGTTATTTTTTATGCGTAGATTAAGGAATATTATTATTTTATATGTAGTGGGTAGTTGTATTAATAGTGAGTGGTGGACTATATGTGGGGGTCTTTTTACTAAAAGTGAAAAATTATAACTTTTGAATGAGACGCCCAATGTAGTAAAATGTAGATCTTTCGGTGGGAGGGAGGGAGTACTACGAAATAATAACAGAACTACTTCTAAAAAAAGTGCACATCCTTAACTAGCATTTGACCTGTGCATTGCACGGGAATAAGTTATCATAATGTTATTAAATTTTATTTAATAATTAGAATTCTATTTGAATTAAAATATATTATGTGTATGTAACTATTATTTTTTTTTAATATTATTCCGAATTCTACATTATTATATTTGGAATTTTTAATATCTGAAACTTAAAAGTTGTGATATGGTGATTGAAGTACTTCATTCGTCCTACAAATGCTATTACATTTACTGTTTGCACAAGATTAAGGAATATTGTATTTAATGTGTGGTGGATTGAGAAATAAAATATTTTACACTCTCTCTCTATATATAATAGATATTTGTATCAGTGTTGTGTGTGGCTCCATGAAGATATATTGATTGTTTTATGTATGTCTTATTTACCAAAAAAAAATGTAACAATATTTGTGAGACGCCCTATTTGGTAAAATGTAACAACACTCATTGCACAATATATTATCTTCGTCCCACCCAATTTGTATTAAAAAAATATATTCTCTTCGTCCCATTAGTGCTGTCACATTTTATTAAATAGTGCGTCCTACAAATATTGTTACATCTTTCTTTTTGATAAAATAATACCCACACAAAACAATTAATATATCTCAATGAACTCACACACAACACTAATGCAACTATTCACTATACTATACATTAAGATATTATATTTCTCAGCCCACTACACAATAAACACATAGATATATAAAATATACCCCAAAATACGTTTTCTATAGTATATAAAGTTCACAAAAAATATATACTTCCCCGTCCCGCAAATATTGTTATATTTGACGAAAATTATACATATACTCCATAATTTATTATGTATGACCTAGATTGATAAATAAAAAATATGACATTAATTTATAATTTAAAAATTAACAAAACACTTGTTAATAATAATAATAATAATATGTATGGCATAAATTAATAAAAGACAAAAATTAATTTATAATTTTTTATTAAAAAATGACATTAATTTATAATTAAAAAATTAAACAAATATATTCCCTTCATCCTACCCAATTTGTATTAAAAAAATATATTAGTGTTGCCACATTTTACTAAATAGTGCGTCCCACAAATATTGTTACATTTATATTTTTGGTAAATGAGACTCACACGAAACAATCAATATATCTCCATGGGACCCCCATACAATACTAAAAAACTGCCCACTATATATTAAAATATTGACAAAGATTTGTGTGAGACTTCTTACGTATGCCCTTACGTGAGACGAAAAGTGAACAATTTATAATATAAATAAAAAATTATAACATTTTATAGCGAAAGTGATAATATTTTATTGCAAAAATAATAATAATTTTTTAATTTTTTATCCATCTCACATAAGGACTTATGTGAGACGGCCTGACATAAGATCTACCATAAAATATTATATTTTTAACTCACTACACATTAAACACATAGATCATATATACTCCATAAAATATACCCCATATGAATGGCATAAATTGATTTTTAAAAAATAAAAACATTAATTTATAAACATTTGTTAATAATAATAATAATATGTATGGCATAAATTAATAAAAAAAAATGACATTAATTAATTTATAAATAATAGGAATAAGAAATAGTCCAAAAATCAAAATATTAAAAACAATTGGATTAATGAAGGCAATTATCTTAAATTACCAATTGTCATAATTGATATAGGTTGTTAATGTCATTAGTGATTAATAATTCTTATAATACAATAAATAATTAGAGGTTAATTTACGTAAAATTATGCATATTTAATTTAAAGAAAGTGCATATAAAACTATCATATATATCTAAAATCTCTCTTGAGAAATACTACCATATATGTCAAACATATACAATAGGAAAACTCAATATTTAACGTTAATACGAGAAATACTATCATATTTAATGCGATAAATTAAAGAGAAATGAGAAATAAAAAAGAGATTTTGACTAAAATGTTTGAACGAGAAATAAAGGTTGATCACATGTGTTTATATATATATATATATATATATATATATATATATATATATATATATTAGTGTGTAAAAAAAGTGTCAAAAGATCTAGGACAAAAGGAGTAATATTTTTCCTTTAATTTCTCATATAAATTAATACCATCTTTTACACATTAATTTAATAAAAATTATAATTCATCCTACCAAAACTATTTTCAAAATCTATAGAAACTTAAAACAAAAATATTACAAGGCTTTGAAAGATAAATCTCATCTATTTACACTATAAATACAAATCTTATTAATCCTAAATCACCTGTCATTATTTTTTTCTCCCTTCTTTTATATACTCTCTCATATCAATTAATTAACATCTCATCAATTACCTTCTTGTACATTAATTTAACTTTAAAGGTAAAACTCAATTTACTAAAACTCAAAAGAATCGGTATTCATGTAACCAAACAAGGGAAACATATTTAACCTTACACAATTTCACTTTATTACTCTGTAGAAATAAAATGGAGTAAGAAAGACTGACATGACTGTTGAATGTAATTCAATGTAATAAACTGTCAATTTGAAGTTACAGTCCAGTGTGCCACCGCTAGAGTTATTGTGTGTAAAGAGGTCAACAAGGAGCATTAATTACTTTATCTTATCGTATAAATAAATAAATAAATAAATATATATATATATATATATATATATATATATATATATATATATATATATATATATATATATATATAGTTAATGTGAAATGAATTAACACGAATTTAAATTAAACATATCTAATTTTATTTATTCTTTTTGGTTAATTATTGAACTTTGCCTATCTTCCTCACCATCATGAGCATTATAAAAAATAAAAAAATAATAATAATAAAATATTCCTAAGAATCTTCAAAATCATGTTTGTCACTTGTGAGATTGGAATAAATTTCTTAATAATGCCAATAATTTTTGAAGGTAGAAAAGAAAAAGAAAAATCCCATCAACAAAAAAGGTGCATAAACATCTGCTGCACAATATGCCAGAGGAAATTCACATGCACTTGTTTTATATGCATAGGAGAAAGGTGCTTCAACTCTTAGATTAGAGAAGCTACTCAACACACACACACACACACAACTGCAATTCATTATCCACACACATGAAGAAACACACACACTCAACTTCATTACAGCACAATGGCTCCTAATTACCTAAAACAAAACAAATTTTAATAAAAAAGAAAAACAAATTCATCTCATGAAAACTTTTCCAGCTTCTGCAAAAATGGGTTCAACTCCAACACTACTCTATGTGTTCTCTCTCTTGTTTCTTCTCACTCTGTCAATTCAAGCTGCAAGACCAATCTCCAATCCCCAAATTACTGTCATGGGAATGGTCTATTGTGACATCTGCTCCAACAACTCCTTCTCCAGACACAGCTACTTCTTACCAGGTTGAATTCACACAGTGTAGTGTAGTGTAGTTCTTGAATTTGCACTTTTCTTGCAACCTTGACATGTATGTTCAATTGTTTGATTTCAACAGGTGTTGAAGTGAGGATAGATTGTATGTTCAAGGCAATATCTCCAAGAACAACTGAACAGATTTCATTTTCTGTCAACAGAACAACAAATAAATATGGTGTTTACAAGCTGGAAGTGCCCTCTGTTGATGGGGTGCAATGCGCTCGAGATAAGGCTGTTGGCAGCACCTGCCGCGCCAGCCTTATCTCGAGCGCATCCACCTTGTGCGATGTGCCGAGTTATCGGACAACATCGGACCAGATTTCGATCAAGTCGAAGCAAGAAAATTTCTGCCTTTACAGCCTCAATGCATTGAGTTTTAAGCCACATAAGAGAGATGTAGCTCTTTGTGGGAGATAATAAATCAAGATATTGTTGGTTGCATTGTCTACATATATATATATATATCCTAGTTGTCATATTTTCTACTTTCTTGAAGCTTGATGATGTCTAAATTTAGTGTGTTTAATTGGCTTGTTTGATTCATGATGTGTGTGTATTTTATTGAGATTTTTTATGTATGTAAAGATTTTGATACATATCTGATCTCTGTGATCTTTAGGTCCTTCATTGCTGTTGTCATCCATCTCTGCATTATGAAATCAAACTAGGATTAGATAACATTTATTACACTAGCAAATTCTTACATTTCCATAGATTCTTGAAACACCTTCATAGCAGAAGATGGCAATCCAAGAAACACACTTATGCTCTTCCTCCCCTTTCCATGAGAGAAGAAGAGTATCACTTCCTTCTCTGGTAAACCAATAGGGACTGTTGAGAATGGCTCTCCCCATCCGAAATCTGTCGTATGAAACGACAGATTACACCATGATGTAATGAGGAGAGTGGAGTTGATAGAGGGCATAGCTCTTGTGGCCTCATAAAAGTCTATAGCAGATCTCATGTAACCGTCGTTCACCATTTTGATCGCTTCTTGAACAAGACGAACCCCGTGTGAGAGTGGTTTATCGAGCAAATCCTCTGCCTTGCAGAGACAGTTGTCAGCACAATGGCATTGCCAAAGTAGCCTTTCGGAAGAGGGGGCTCGAATCGGTTCCTCCCATCGACAGCAAACAAGAGTTTTGTATGCTGGTCAGGAGGATGATTCAGTGCTTTAGTTCTAGCTCTCCACACAAATGTTGACAGCACTTCAAAAGTGGTGCATTTTTGGACAAGCTCGTCGTCTTCCGTGGCTACTCTCTTCAGCTTTTGGATTCTTTCAAGGTCGAAAGAGAAGGATCTATAGAGCATTTCATCTTTATTATCAAGTAGTGCGATTGATGAGTCCTGTAGTTGTAGGAATTCCAAGTGATCGTGTTCCATCCGTGGCGGATCGCGTGCTTTTAGAATGGTTCGATCAAGAAACGGTGTGGTTAGTGGTAAGCCTCTTGCTGTTGTGCCCCATGCATTCACAAACTCCATTGCTGCAATCCCATCAAACATGCAATGGTTCACTGATAGTCCTAGTATAAATCCTCCACATTTGAACTTACTCACCTGAATGATGATCATATACAACATCAAACACTCAATATTTCTTCATTGGGACAATCTCTTGTAAGACTTACAGGTATATGTGAGACTGGTCGTGCACATTATATAGTTAACACGTCTCACAAACCATCTTTCATAAACACCGTCTCACAAGAGACTTTGTCTCATTTGATCAAGAATCTGAAAAATACAGATTGGAACAGAGTTCTTACCATACAACAGAAGCAACCCCCACCCCCCAAAGGGTGCAAATGCTACTAACCTGAGCCACCAGAGGAGGTATCTGAAGCATGTTATGTGCACCAGGGATTTCATACACAAGTTTAGCAAGAGTTGGAGGATCAGGCTGTGTGATATCTCAAAGTTCTTGAATACTACAATTCGCCTCCGCCTCGACAAAAACAGCGCCCTCCCCGGTGCAATCGACTATCAGTTTTCCATCAGTACTCAACACTAATCTTCCAGCAAGTGGATAGTGGTGAACCAAGATGTTTTCCAGGGCTTTTTTGATGATCTTTGCAGCATTTTCACTGCCTTTAGGACCTGCTTTATAGCAGTAGATTGTTCGAACGATAACTGCAATGTTTTGATCAAGATTTGGAAGAAAATAAAGTCCCTTTTTGTGGTCCTTTGCTGGAGGGACTAGAGTTGCCTCTCCCAACTCCACACTCAGCTCAAACACACCACCATTGTCTCTCTTCTCCATTGTGCCCTTAAAAGTATTCACAGGGAGATAAAAGCAAACAGGTGGGATGCAGGACTTGAATTAGAGTAAGAAGTTAAACTTTTGTGGGAGTTTGTAGCTATGTGAGGAAGGAAAAAGATCATATACAGAGAGTGTATATTTTCTTTTATGACTTTTTTCATCACTGGAATTTAATTTTGGATAGAGAGTTTGACAACTCACTGTGTACCAAAATAAATACCCCATACTAGCTGAGTAAAATCACATGGATTCTCTGTGCCATTTTCATCATTTCATGTATTATCTCTCGAGCTATTAATTATGTGATTGACGCATAAGAAGAGAATAAAATCCAACTATTGCTCCTAAGATTGATATTTTCTTTTTTAGGTTATAGTTTTTCCTCTCTTATGTATCATTCATCCAACAATGTGGCACTGAAGATGTTACACCAAAATAGCACAGAGAATCCAAACCCGAGTGAAACTGCAGTACATGACACCAACATGTCTTGAAAAAATATTTAAAATAACATAACAATTGCATCAATGAGTACAATTATAGTTTTATTAACTTCTTTTTATATGGCGCTACAATATTATATCACATTTTCATTGAGTGTGTGTATATAATTAAAGGGAAAAAAAGAACTGCAGTGCTGATAGGGTAAATCCTATCTTCTGGTACATTCAAATATAAGTATATGGGTAAGGTTTAGTAATAAATAAGCTTTACCTGCTTCTTACAAGTCTCATTATAATTATGGCTATTCATTTCAGACTGCTGACAGATCTCCAATTTAATATCCAAAATCAGCACATCTTTCATTTATATTGATAACAAATATGTCCAGAATACATGAAAAGTTCACATCTGCTTTTGCTCGAAAATTGATAACAATGAGAGGGATCGTTGAGAACGGAGGGGTCGTCATGCCTGGCCACACTTGCTCAGACAAGCAATTCCCTCTTCCAGATAATCTTGTCTGCTAATCCAAAACTCGGGAGCATCCTGCAATGCCATTTACATGGTCCGAATGTTAATTATTCGTGCATTACACATGGTCGTTCTTGATATTGTAGTAGACAGAGAGGTTGTGGAAAGATCAATTTACAATCAAATAGGAAAATGTCATCAGGAAATGTGTAAAAGAATGAGATTCAAGAAATATTTATGAGCATGCTACATGAAACATCACCTGATATATAGCTGATCTAAAAAAGCTTAATGGTTACCAAATAATGCAACTGCTATTAAGAAGAGGAAGGATCAGTTCCCATATATTTCTACGATTGTTTGAAATGAAATGCCTCAAGTAATCAACTTCTGTTTTATTGGCTAAACAATATTTAAAGTCATATTCACATGTCGTTTGAGTAGAGTGGGGTGGGTGTGGGTAAAGAGCGAACCTTCATAATTCCAGCAAGAACTGCGCCTCCAAGATACACCATATGCTTTCGTCTTGGTGGATCCTCTATCCGCAATCGTAGTTTCTATGGCAAATGACACAAAGAATATATTCATTTTTCATCAGAAAAGTAGAACAAACAGGAATGAACTTTTGAAATCCAGCTTTACCAAGAGCAGAAATCAATCTTTAAGCTCTCGAGCTCAAATCTTTCCATTTAATATTTAATAAAAGAAAAAAATTAAAAGACAACATGAATGTTCAGCATATTGTCTCTATATTCATCAAATCTTTCCATTATATCATTAGACATAATGAAAAAAAAAGTGTGCATACTTATGGCATCATATTGTCTCTATATTAGTAAGCATAATTTCAATAATTATAGCATCACAATATTACTATATTGAAGAATTAAAATTTAAAATATAATTATAATAATATTACTCTGTATACAGATAATATCAAATATACACACCTTTGAATCACTATTCAATCCTCTTATGTAGGTTACCATGACATGAATAGGTATTATTATTAACTCCAGGTATCTTTATCTTGTCTGACTCAACTTATCAAGGAAAGAAATATCTTAAAGTTCACAGAAAAAGAAGAGTTCATAAGCAGGAAGTAAGATTAATTTACTAACTTACCTTCAATCCGTCTTTGTTTCCCTTTAAAACAACTTCAAGATAACGGTCCAATATTTCTTTCTCTAAGCTGGGAAAAGGATGATAACATTAACCAAGCCAAGATAAGTTTCTCAGTAGAAAAAGAGAAGAAACGGACCAATATGAACTATGCACCATTATAGTAACTATTTCATATTATGCATAATGTGGCCCCCGTTTTACAAAAGAAAGAAGGAATATCATATTTTGCTGTCCTTTGATTTATGGAAAACTACAAGAAGTTATAAAATATCTCGAATTTAGAACAGAAAAGGTAAATTATTGCACTTCATGATTTAAAATTTTTCAGAAGAAGCCATGGTAGATGCAATGCATCAGGGGCCAAAGGCTAGCCTTAACATTGCAATTTGTGTCTTTTGCAGCTAGCAAGCTAATCATAATAGGAAATAAATTCATCATTAATTCTTCAACCTATATTAAGAAAGCAAGACATTCTCTTCAAGTTTAGGGCACATGAACTACACCAGTGAACCACAAAGTCCTCAAAATAAATTGGCAAAGAAAAATTCTTGTTAAATGAGACTATATACAAATGATCATGTTTTTTTATAGAAAAAAATTGAATCAATAATATTACCGACTAGGCAATCCAGGATACATCGTACTTCCACCACTCAGGACAATATGCTGGTAGAGCTGTCAAAAAAATGGGGGATTCTAATTGCACAAATTGCAAAAAGGTTCAAGAGATATATTAGTTTGTAAAATAATACCTACCATCATCCTGTTGTCAATATCCATCTCCTGAATGCAACGAAATACCATGTCAGCCATTCCATCTCCTTCAACATCAATGAGCTCCTACATTAATTGCAATAAGATATTATTCCTAGCAGTCATAGAGCACGGATGAAGCCATAACTGGAAACTGATGCAAAACAGAATTCCTCTACAAAACATGCACCCTAGAGAAAAGCCTCAAGTTAAAGAAAAACTTGTCCATCTCTATAGAGGAATTATTAGCCAATATGACAAAATTTTCAAATATTTATCCATAACTATCAAGACTAAATAAATAAATAATTGTATCCATTACCAATATACCCAGCTAAATTGCAACCTTCAAAAAAACAAATTTGAATAAGAATTAAGCAGTACATTTAAGCACACTTGCAACAGCTTAAGAATGGCAGATGTGCCAAAAGTGGACAGTAAACATCTGGAAGATTTGATTAAAGGAAAAAAAAAAAGAAAACTATATAGCTTCGAAATGGTAGAAACATACTTACTGGAGTGAATAGAGCCTCGGGTGCTTGAAACCTCTCATTGCCGACTTTAATGACCCTTCCATCTGGAAGCTATTTAGTAGAGCTAGATAAATATCAACACTTGAATATAGTTGTAGTTGTTCGATAAATGACAAGAAATTGCAGAGATTCTACATACAGTATAATTTTTAACGAGGATGGTAGTGTCAAGTCCCAGCTGATATTCCCTTTTATAATCATAACTACAGCAAAGTAGGCACATGTTAAAACCTAAATGTCCAGTCAAGGGTCCATAGAAGATGAGAAAGGCAGACTCACCTTATGTAACAGAGCTTCTCTTTGACATTCCTCACAGTCTCAAAGTCAGCTGTTCTATTCATTGCATACCTGCAGAAAAAAAGGCATCCGTTGAGAGAGTGTCACTCAGTCATCACCGTCATTTTTCAATTTTCATTACCTCAGTTCTATAGTTTCAAGAGCACTTACCCCCTCCTCATAAGCAAATCAATAAGGTATGAAGTTATATGTCGCCCAGCTACATTCATCCGCTTCGTAAGATGAGGGAATGAATATCCATCAACCACTGGAACCTGGAAAACAGATCCCACACAACCATCTCACATCAATTCCACAAAGTCAGGCAGCATCGATAAGTTCCCAGTAAAATGCTGACATATCTAGATGATTGAATTCCCAATCTATTTGAGCACTAACCAACTTCAATAGTACCTTTGTTTACAACGCAATAATCACAATCATTTTCCCATTTGTTTCAAAAACATATCTCCTGGCTCCGATCTTGTCAGTTTTTTATTAAATATCATTCAGCAAACGAACAAATAACAAATGTAACCAGGCAAAGAATGGATATATTAATTATCTCATCACTACCCAAGCATATGACTAATACAGCACACAAGAAATCTTACCACATGCGTAACTCCATCGCCTGAGTCAATGACTAGTCCTGTAAGCAACCCTGAGCATTTACAAAAAAACATTAAAAGCACATTATTACCTTATTCCACAGAAATAATAGGACAGAAATAACGTTAAAATTGTTAGTTGTTCCCATTCGGCATGAATTACATTCACCTAAATCTCCTTCTAGACCAAGTTAAAAGTAGTCTACGCTTCAGTAGCTGAAACTTGAAACTATAATTGAAACATTTAAATACAGTATAAGCACCTTGAGCATACAATGTCAAAACAGCTTGTATCTGAATGAACACACCAGCGAAGTTGTATTTCTCAAACATAATTTCAACCTGAAATAGAGATAAGCTGAATATTAAATCATGTAATCTGAATATTAGAAGACTTGAATACATCAATAAATCTATATATGAAGTAAACTCACCATCTTTTCACGATTTTTGGATGGATTCAAAGGTGGGTCAGTGAGCAAAATTTTACATTCCTTAGGATCTATCTTCAGAAGGGATAAATGAAAAGAAATTAAATTTACATATACTCAAGAACATTTAGAAATGTACATATAATTATATGGTATTGAAGAAAAAACCTTAAGTTCACTAAAAAAAGCATGGTCCCAAACATGCCCCATGTCATCCCAATTCTGCACTATGCCGTTATTAACAGGATAAGATACGTCTAATTGATGCCGCCACTTTAAACAAGCATCCCCCACAAGGGTATCCTATGAAGAAAACATTAAAAGATTCAATAACATCGAGAACAAGCCGGTGTAGGACAACAACATGGATAGATAAAAACACAAGTACAAATGCCTCTATAATAGTGTGTTTGATCCATGGGATTAAGATCCTTGGATTGGAGTTGCTGGAGATTTATCATTATATATATTCAGATTACATGTTTCAAATCCTAGATAGCAACACATCATAGGGCATTTGTGATTTGACGAGTATTCCAGCAGATGAGTCGCAACTTGGCATTCATCAAACTGATAAATAGAAACAAAATTAATTCTTTTTTATTACTTGTATGATTTACCCTTTCGGTCACATAGTTTGTAGGAATGTATTCAATTAGAGGTCAGATTATCATAACCAAAGGAAAAACTCAATGTTGGTATTAGTACCTGGAAAAGAACTCAATTGCAACTTACAAACTGTTGTTAACATCTAAATGTATCAAATTTGACCAATTTCATGCTAAAACTGAAGCCTAAACTCATTGAGAAGGTGTCGCACAATCATGCTCACAAGAATTTTACTTTAAAAACGATAGTCTGAGCTCACGAGCTCGTTAGAAAATGAATATAAAGAATTACCAAAAATGCATGAATTAAAAAAAATAAACTGACCGTAATCTCTTGTTCCATTAAAGATTCTTCAAAGCGAAGCATAGGCCTTCCAACCACACAAGGGAACACTGATGTGGGGAAGTTCTCACCCGAAAAACCACACTTCACATACTGCATTCATTTCAATCCAAAGAAAAAACATCACTTATTGACCCGAGCAATCAAGATCAACTGTCAGAACAGAAGTATAATATAAATCACCAACTAACACAAAGACGTAGCTAAATATCAGATTAATCGAAGCTCAAAGTAGTGCATTCACAACGTAACCAAATAAATTTCGCTAATTAAACTAAACATGCACGATCAACTAACAAAATCTAGAAAGTTTCAGAATTGACTAAACATCAATAAAAAAAAAATGAAAAGGAAAATAATAGTAGTCCAAGTGAAATATGCAAATCTTGATCGCTCGATACACAGAGAGTGCAGGCTGAGGGAAGGTCATTACGCCGGTTCCATTGTCACAGACAACGACGTTTCGGCTGTCCATGGAGATGAGGTCTACCACAACGGAAGATCTTTCACATAACAGCAACGATTAATCAACTTTCCTTTGAATCGGAGCAACCTCTAATCAACTCTGTTCCACTGTTCAGAGTTTCTTCCCACGATTCCTAAATTTGAAGACGATACGACGCCGTTGTCCACCAACTGCAATTCCCTTTTCTTTTACGCTCTCATAATTAGGAGTTATGACTTAGGATTTAGGAATATGATTATGCTAAAAGAATTAAAAATATATATATATGTACCTCATGAAGTATCTTTAAAATTAATCTAAATCATGATGGTGCACAGTAAAATTATTAAATATAATTTTTAAATATAATAATGAGTTAAAATTTCGAATATGGAAGAAATGCTACCTCAAAAGTTTGTTATGAGATAAATTTTTTTACATAATATATTTTCACATTCTTTTTTATCATAAAGAATACTCACTCTATCCTGGCTTTTATTTGAAAACTTTGACTTGTAATTCCTTATCTTTATGTTGTTTTGTTTTTTCTAAGAGTGTTATGTGCATTTTTAGTAAGAATGATAGGTGTCCTCATAACTTTATGGTAGGATAAGTATATAAAGATTAAAAGTGTATTTCCATATATTTTTTTATGATTTTGGGTGTTTTTAATAATCTTTTTAATTATAATAGAATCACCTTCACCAATACAGAAAATAATGTTATTAGTGGACTAAATAAATAATTATCATAATATATATGTTTAATAAAAGACATTAAACTTAGCGATATTCATTGAAATGCATGAAGTTTATCAATTAATTTAAAAAAAATTATAAAATAACTTGACAAATATTTAATATTTTTCATCGGATCCTAAGTTTTTATGGATTCTTCTTTGTTACCGGGGTCGACCCAAAAGCCATAATATCTCAAAACGAGGAGGCCATAGAGAAACTTTTTTTTATTCCTTTCTTTCGAACTTCGTGAAGAACTCCATTCTATCTCTCCCTCGTTAGAGGTCGAATCGTGGGTCTTCTTTATATACGCCGCGGGTTGACACCGACCTAAGAAATATTATTTATTTAAAACAAGAATTTATAATGATTATAGTATTACCATCACATTAATATACTTATTTTAATTTTAAAAAAATAAAAATTTCCCAAAAAATCAAATAGCTGATCCAGAAAGTAGGCCTGCTAGATTAAAGACCGAGCCCAATATAAGCTTTTTTGGGCCTTACGGCCCATTAAATAGTTGATCCTAACAGGGTTTTATATAACCCTAGCTGCTTAAATTGGGATTTCGCAGCCGTTTCAGAAACCCTCACTCAGTTAATAGCAGCGGAAAAATGGTGAATCTCCTTTCATCTCTCCAGCTATGGCGCACATTGTTTTGTTCATTTCTAATATTATTTATTCAATTCAATGATGTTTTCAGGCTCCAAAGAAGGGCGCAAAGCTTCCGGCGGCGGCCAAGAAGAAGGCGGAGAAAGTTGTAAATCCGCTCTACGAGAAGAGGCCGAAGCAATTCGGAATCGGTGGTGCGCTTCCGCCGAAGAAGGATCTCCACAGGTTTGTGAAATGGCCTCAAGTTGTGAGGATTCAGAGGAAAAAAATGATATTGAAGCAGCGGTTGAAGGTCCCGCCTCCGATTCATCAGTTCTCCAAAACCTTGGACAAGAACTTAGGTGCGTATTTTCTTCCATTTACGGGTGTCCAAGCTTTTGTTGCGTTACAGTTAAAAGCATTTAAAGCATCTGTTGATGAAGGATCTCGCTATGTATCTGAATGCTTTAAATTGCGTTTTTCTATTAGCAGCCTTCCATTCTAGCCTTATCGTCATTTGTTATCTGAATTTAACTAGTTTTGGAGAGTAACAAGTGCTTGTGATATCTGTTGCTTTATTTTCTTTATATACCCATGCTGTATGAAAATTTCTGATGCTCGGGATTGTATATGCTTAGATGAAGAAATTGTAGTCAAACAGAAACTGTATTTCTGTATTTAACATAAATTGTTTCCAAGATTTGGCTATTATTACACTTTAGATAATGATTATTTAGTTTGTCCTTGATTGTATTAGTTAAATTTGTTGATTCTCTTGATATTTTGTCTGATCTTAGGGGTGCCAATGATGTCATTTTATAACGCTGAGTAGTTGTAGTGGACTGTTATTCTATTGCAATTTCACTGCTCCGAATTTTTGGTAAAATTTACAAAATCTTGGTGAAATGATGTTGGTAAGTATGTATTGAATTTGGTGCCTTGGTGATAATGTGCCATTATTATTAAATATTATTATGATGGTTTGCGATAAACTCCAACTTCTGATGCAATTGTTGCACCGGATTTAATTATGAATATGTCAAGTTGTAGCAGAATCCTGGATCAAATTATCTGTGAAAATACCTTAGGTAAATTCTGGCTTGATGAGTTCTGTAAGCAGTAGAAGTGTGTTTATTGGCTTGTTTCTTTATTATGGAATGTAGTTGCTCAAGTTACTTTATATGGGGAAAGCTCTTCTTTGATCAAGACTTTGTTTACTCTACATACAATGTTTATTCGTCATTCATTAATGCTAAATAAGTATCATATATTTATGGCCTTGGTGAGTTGGTGGTGGCATTCTAACTTCTGATTCAAATGTCTCCAAATGCCAGCAACTAGCCTGTTCAAGATGCTCCTCAAGTATAGGCCTGAGGACAAAGCCCAAAAGAAAGAGCGTCTTTTGAAAAGAGCTCAAGCCGAGGCTGAAGGAAAAACTCCTGAACTGAAGAAGCCGATTGTGGTGAAGTATGGCCTCAACCACGTGACCTATCTCATCGAACAGGTATTCATTTCCTTACAATTTCAGTCTTATTAATCTACCAACTGATGGCTGTATTGCACAAAAGCTGACAAAATTTCCCTTTCAGAACAAAGCCCAGCTGGTTGTCATCGCTCATGATGTAGATCCAATTGAACTAGTTGTTTGGCTCCCTGCATTATGCAGGAAAATGGAGATCCCATACTGCATTGTTAAGGGTAAAGCTAGATTGGGAACTGTAAGTCGCCATTCACATCACCCAGTCTTAAATTATCTGGATTAATAAAGATTTTTCATGATGATATAATTCTTTTTTTGCCATTTTTTCAGATTGTTCACAAGAAGACTGCCTCTGTTCTTTGCTTGACCTCTGTCAAGAATGAAGACAAGATGGAGTTCAGCAAGATCCTCGAGGCTATCAAGGTAGAGAGATGAGTTTAAACTGCCTTGTCTTTCAGTGACTCGTATCATATATAACAGGGATCTACTTTCATTTCAGGCCAATTTCAACGACAAGTTTGATGAGACGAGGAAGAAGTGGGGTGGTGGTGTTATGGGATCGAAATCCCAGGCCAGGACTAAGGCTAAAGAAAAGGTTCTTGCTAAGGAAGCTGCCCAGAGAATGAATTAATCATGTCTTGCTTCCAATCTTTTTTAGTAACTAGAATCGAACAAATCGACATCCATTGGGCTATTTACTGTTTTGGCGAGGTTTAATATGGACATGAATTTTTGTTTCCGTTTGAAATACCCAGTTTTTTGTTTTTATTTGGTGTCTACTTTGAGAAGACATAAAAATCCTACTTATTAGTTTCACATTTTCCCTCTCTCTTTCTTTTGTAACTTAATTACCCATCAGTGCTTGGTAAAATTTTTGAATGTATTTAGCTTCTAATCTGTTTAGCTTCAAATAAGACTAACTAATCAAACAATCTGGATTTCAACTCCAGTGCTGTTTTACAGTTTCACTTTGTCTTTAAAACATGTTAAATATATAATAAACTGAGAATTGGACCTTTGATATTGATCACACGAATAATCTGGCTTCTATTAATTACACTGACTGTACACAGAAGATCATTTTGCTTGCAGACTGACTATATATTCACAAGATTAGAGACCCCTTCATTTCAGCATATTTACAGTATAGTGGGGCTGTATGCAACAACTATATACAGAGTATTCTTCACACCCCCTACGTAACAGGATTAGGATTAGTACCAATACCAGGTTTAATCTAGTAATGTGGAAAAAGTTTTAACTCTGAATAACGTTCCCAAGATGAAGCTAATGGTGCTCTCCTGCTGTGGTTTAGAGCAAGAATTTGAGTTCCATTTTACATGCAAGATGCCTTGTCCGATTTGCCTGCAGATGGACTCGACCGTCTTGGGATCGACTGGGCTTCCGCTCACATCCGTCACATAGAAAGTATCCCGTGCTTTCCCACCCTTTGTTGAGATTTCTGCTCTTTTGATGCATAGGCTGTTCTCCCTAAATACCCTCGTGATATCAGATAATAGTCCCACTCTGTCCTCAGCACATAGTTCCATTTCCAATCCCTGCAAACAACGATGCCCCCTCTTCACACTCGAACATTAGACATTTTGCAGTAAATAGAAGTTAAGATCCTCAAAATTTAATACCTCAGTGCCTCGTCTTTCAATGGCTGCTTCCAAGCACTGCACCACGCGTTCTCGTTCAGCTTCTGAGCTAATGGGAACACCATCCACATGACGAATGTAATATTCCTAACAAAGAGAGGTTTATACTGTCAGCAGATGTTAGCCTGTATGCAATGCAAGAAAACCAATTAACTGTGTCGTGGGGGAGAAATTTCATTGATGTAAGTATCAAGATGTAGAACAAGAGAAGCTCCAGTTCTAAGAGTACCTGATATGCTTCCTTCCTTCCTGTGTGGACTACACCGTGGTAGACAACATACTGCATGTCAGTAAGAGTGCAGATGATGTCGAACAATAGCTTGGGTCGATCCTTTGACCTCATGGTGATCACAGTATAATCTTTTTCTGTACAATCTGTTACAATTACATTAGGTCTGGAAGTCTTGGCATTAACTTCATTCCTTTCTGATGAATCAACTTTTTCATAGTCTCGATCAGCAAACATAATCTGGTGTAATCTTCTTTCCCTATGGGTAACTCCAGGGGGTGAAAGAGTCATTTTTGCAGTATTTAGAGCATCGTTTCCTTTCAGAACATTGCACAGCAGCTCCTTTATCGTTGCCAGGCGCTTCGGGTCTTCGATTGCAAAACCAGTAGAATGATCCGTGACGTGAACCACAGCTGCAGCTCTTTTATTGTGAGTCCATATCTCAGCATTGACCACATTACAGTTAAGATCAGCAAGAACAGCACACACTTCAGATAATAAACCAGGCCTATCCATGCCTGTAAGCTCAATGCAGGTGTACTTTTCAGAAGGCACTAATCCAACCATTCCTTTCAAAGAAGGTTGTAAAAAATCATCGTCACTTTCAAGTCTCTGCAAATGGACAACACCAATAGGAATAAATTTTGGGCCAAGAAGAAATAATGAATCAATACTATGCATGTGGTGGGAAAGTCATGTGACAAGCACGTTATTTTCTTGAGCAGTTTGGCATGACTCTAACATACACTAATCATGCATTCAAGCATCAACATAGCAAATTAAAAAGCAGAATAAAAGCACATTGCTTTACATACTTTCACAATTCCACTAGGTTATAGAATATTCAGTAGACAAGTGAGGGGCAGCTGAGCTACCATGGCATCCGTCACGCTGAGAATAATATGACGATAGGGTCAGATTCTTCTGGTGAATAACCAGAATTTAGCCAAATGTCATAATATCTCAAGAATGACATCACTGAATAAAAAACTGAAGCACCATATATTAATTATTCATTCAAAGTTGCAAATGGAAAAATTTTAAAGTAAATAAAGTCTGGGCACTCGAGTAGTCATCTTTCATCATCACTAATCTCATGAACAAACATATACAAGAAGATATGGTGGAAATTTATACCTCTTGAATATAACTGATGAGCTCTTGATCTCTTACTTTCTTTCCGTCCCGGTCAATCACATTGAACACTGTACCAAAAATTTAGTTAGAAAAAATATTAAAACATAAATAGAAATGTTTCCATCCCACTACTGCACCAAGATCATTGTTATACCCCATTGTTGCAATAGAAAAAGCTTACCATCCATGAACCATCCTCCATCGGACGAAATGTATGCTTTCTTAATCACAAGATCCAAATCTGTGAGAACTTGGACCACTCTAAGGAGAATTCCATGCTTATTGACACTGTCAACCTAAAAGAAAATAAAATATCAGCCAATAGAAATTGAGGAAAGAGCTTACCCAAAAATTTGAAGAACCTTATCCTAATCCCAAAGTCAAAGCTAAAAAATAAACAGAATTAATGACATGAAACAGGGCATGCCTGTATTACAGTTGCATCCTCACATGCGTCGTTGTCAATTACAACCCTGCAACAAGAAGCAATAACTAAATAATTCAAACAAAACATTGATTTTCAAAAGTATATTAAGAATAACTGAGCCGAAGTAAATCAACATCTGTTGTCATATATAATTATACTATAATATATACTTATTTTATGAAATCATATAAGAGAGATGAATCCAATCGCCAAATTAGGTCAGATATGCAAAATGCATGACGCGATAACAACGCCCAAAAGTAATAAACATTTCAAAATCAGGGTCTCCAATCCCCAAAGCTCCCCGGAAAATTGAAAACAACAAACAATTATTTTCAGTTTTTTTTTTTTTGGCTTGTATAGGTTTAACTAATTCATAAAGAACATAAAACAGAAGCACAGTATCGATTAACGAGAAAGATTGTGAAAATACTTAATCAGAAATTCAAAATCAATAGAATTATGAAAACAATTTCGCAATCAATCCGAAGAATATCGTCCATAAGAACCCCTAGAACCCCCTAAATGACCAAAAAAACGATAAACCAAAACACACCTGGGCGGATTGATCCTTCTGATGAGCTTAGCAAACTCATCATCCATTTCTTCAAATTTCTCAAACATCCGGGGAATTCCCCCCGTCAACAATTACGAAAATGCAAAAACGATTCGAACGGAAAATTGAATTTGAAAAAAATGAAAAGTATGAAAGGAGAAGTGCGAGTGCACATGTGCTGTAACAGTCTCTCTCCAATATCTGAGGAAGAATATTAACAGATGAAGAGAGAGAAGAGGGGTAGGGTGGGGTAGTTGGGGGGGGGGGGGGGGGCCAAGGGTGAGAGAGAGAGAGGAGAGTGGGCACAGTAGGGGGGTGGACCGGTGGAGAGTAGAATAAGTTTGTACATAGGCTGCTCTTGAATTGTCTCAAGAGGGCATCTACCAAAACGACGTGGCTTTATGCCTCGAGATTAATATTTACTTTAAATTGACCCGCCGTTTTTTAATTTTTATTATTTATTTTCAACTTTTATTTGTCAATTTATGCCCTGCAACTTGCAACTTTTATGCGGGTAAATTCGTTTGAGATAAATAACAACAGCTATACTTAGTCTTATTCTAATTATTAATCTGATAATAATTATTAATATTATTTCATATTTTATTATATTTGAGTATGTTTTTACTTTTCAGGAGATTAGATTTTATCCCACCCTGTATTGAAGGAATGAATTACTCCATATTACAGTTATTTATTTTTTATATTTGAATTATTTTTTTCATATTAGTCATGATATATAATTAATTTTTAATATGATTTAGTTTTATGTTTATAATTAAGTTGTACGAACGTCGTATGTTTCTTTTTTTCATAATATTAATTTTATTTTTACATAATATGTTCTACAACATTATTATATTTGAGAACTTTGGGTGTAAAATTCTATTTCCTAACTATACATGTAGTTTAGGCCATCTCCAATCATGACATTAAATTCTCGTCTTTTGAGGATTCTACTAATTTTCCTTTCAACCATTCTTTTTTTTTTTTTTTTTGGTGATTTAATGATTTGAAGAACACCATTAGAGGGACATATCACCAAATTACCAAAAAAAAAATTAGTGATTTGAAGAAAACAACCAATTGGGTTTGCCTTTAGCTTATAGTAGTGGAATTCTATTTCCCAATCTCCTAGTTACGAGATGTGTATTAGTATTTTATATTCCTTTGTACGATATATTTAACTTATATCATTATAGTCCTACATATACCAATTTTACAATATATTTCAAACTCATCACGTATAAAATCATCTAACGGTGAAAGTATTTTATGCTTTTCGTTCTTAATTATTTTTTTTGCTTAATATATTGTTCTTATAATTTTTCACTTATTCTATATAATATTCATGAAATAGTTCACAACACAATTATTTTTTTATAAATTGTGTATTATTTTTTATTATAAAAATTATTATTTCTCATTTGTCTTTATTCTATGAGACAAGTTTTTCTTTTTTAATGTAAATGAAAGAAGAAAAGATTAGTGTTGGGCCTTGCCACCTTCTATAAACCTCTCAAAATATTTTGAAATATCTACTATTTCTTTTTTGGTATTAATATTTAATTAATGAACAAGAAAATAAATGAATTAAGTGGGATGTATTATATAGAGATTTGGTGTATAAATTATATTGTTGATTTTGTTTTTCCAGAAAATTTGCCACGTGAATTGCATGTAGTTAATGCTTCACTATCTTAATAAAATTATTATTATTATTATTTTATTTGAGATATATAGGAAGATTGTTGTCCCTATCACTTCATCAATTAAGAGTAGAAGATTTTTTTTCCTTGGTTGAAATTAGGTTGCTTCTTTTACAATTAGATTTTTCTTTTACATTGCTTCACTATATAGAAAAAAAATATTTGGATAGTGAAGGTTTTTATATTTCTTATAGGTTATGTGAATTTAAATAAAGGAGTTTTTTTGATTTAGGGCCAGAAAAATGTACTAACTATCGGTTCAGGGCTTGAAATATTTTTTTTATAAATTCGGAATTTGATTTATTTAAAACTATCAATACATGACTTAAGATTCTAACACCGTTATATAATTTCTTAACAAAAGTTGAAGTGTACACTTAATTGCCACATCAACATCAATTTGGCACCAAATAAATTTTAAAAATAAATAAATAAATACATAAATTAATAAATAAAGATTATTTTATCTAAATATGAACAACATACTCTATTCTAAATTTAGGAATCAATATCTTTGAATTTATCACTCTCAAGATCTGCTAAGAGTCTTCAACGAATAAATTAAAATCTCAACTCACCTATCATCTCCCCCCTCAAGTTCAAAAGACTTTAAATTTTTTGGAACAAACCACTGCAATTCTAGAAATTATCATAGTATCAAGAGAAAATGAACCCTCCCGTCACCACCTCCTCACATCTTCGCCTGCAATCCATCAAGAACAAGAAGAAATCTTTCTTAAGAAGCTATATCAAATCAGAATCACTTGCAAATTAGAGAAACTTATGAAACATAAAGCAATCTTAAATTTTCCTTTTTTCCTTTTTACTCTTCATTTGATGTGAAATATGTTTTGAACAATAATCAAATAAAATCGAAAGATATATCAAAAAATTCAATCTCAAAATTGATTGTTGATGTGATTGGGAGATTGATAGTTGATTTAGAAGAGATTGTCATCAATTATTGTTTATAAATCGTGAAGAACTTATACGTTATAATTCATGTCATGAGGTGTTCGATGAAATGACTAAGAGTTTATTTTGTTAAATTTAAGATACAAACTTCCAGTTTTAGGAGAATAATAGGGTTGATATTAAGTTTAATATATTTTAGCCACAAAATAGAGAAAGAACGATGATTAGTACACTTCAAGCTTTCAGCCTCAACAAAAAATTAAAGAAAAAGAAGGAAATAGAAAAGATGAAGAATGAAGAGTGATCTCTCCTACGTCTTTAGGCATTCTCTCCGCAGTTGTCAGCATAATTTACAATTTATGTTTTGAGATTTATTTGGTGTCAAATAGACGATGATGTGGCAACTGAGTGTACACTTTAACTTCTGTTAAGGAATGATATAACGATGTTAAAATCTTAAGTCTTGTATTGATAATTTTAAATAAATCAGACCCCAAATTGATAAAAAAATATTTCAAACCCTGAATCGATAATTATAATATTTTTCGGACCCTAAATTAAAAAAAGTCCTTAAAGGGACGAAAGAAAAGGGAGAATATTGGGATATATATGAAATTACAAAAAGAGCCTTGGAGAAGAGTGAGGTGGCAAGACACGTATGTCTGTAGCATTGGTCGGGGGTGTGTCCCGTTGTTTGGCGCCAAATGTAACTTAGCCTACTTTTTTGTCTGCTACGCATTAAATCATACTTCCCTCCTTTCTCTCCCTTTTTTATTTCTTTTTCTTTTTTTCATACACACAACATAATTAAATTTCACATTTCCTATTTATTCTATATTTACCCTGTTTCTTATAAATTAAAGGGACGGTGTCGTTTATTTTAACACACCAAAATCATTGTTTAAGATTATTTTTAAAAAATTACATATGAAATTTTTATTATTTTTATATTACTTAATTTATATGTTAGATAAAAAATTAACTTACTTAAAAAAATAAAAATAGAGTAATGCTCCACTTAGTTAAAAAAGAGAGTAACGATGTTATCACTCACAACTTTTTTCTAATATACTAATTGTGGGAATTATATATGTATAACATTAGTCCATTTATTATTTAATTGAAGTATTATAATAATAATTTATGGCGGCAAAACGCGAAATGAATTTAGGCGGGAGAGTTTATAGTCCCTCCAATCATGCCGACAAAAAGATATTATGGATGTTTTGGAATTTCTAATAAAGTATTTGGACAAAATTTTTTAAATTATTTATTTTTTAAGAAATGCATATTTGGACAGTTGTACGATACAACAATTTGGATAGACATATTTGGTAAGAATTGATAATAGCAGCAACACAATCATGATGGGATGTCGCATTTCATGTCACCTCTAATCCAACTTCAATTACGTGACAATCCTTAAGCACACCATTTTCCGGCAAATTTATACTCTAATATATTCTTCTCTAATTAAACTACTATTGAGTATGAATTTGTTGTCTTAACAAGCATGGATGGTGTAGGATTGCATGTAGCTACGTATTTCCTTTTCCAAAATTATTACTCCCTACAAAATAACTAAAATGGCAAAATTAATAGTATTTTATTAGCGGATGGAATGAGTATTTTTTACAAATATAAAGTGTACATTTACTCTTTAACATTTTTTTTTTTAAAATAATAATAATGTCATATTCTAGACTAAAAATATCTCGTACTCCTTATGTTCCGATCAAATATGTATATTTTGTTTTTTAAGGTGAGATTTAAATTTTCCTTTTTGTCAAGTGAAATACACACACAAAACAATTAATATTCTCTCAATTTCACGTTAAAATTTACATTTGTTATTTTAATTTGTTCCAATATAAAACTTACATTTTTCATCTTATAAAGTGAAATCCACATAAAACAATTAAACAATTAATATGTGTGGAACCACACACAACACTAAGAAGGAAAGTCTCAATTCTAAAGTTAATTGTTAGATTTTTTTTTTCCTAATGAATTGTATGTGACATGTAATATGATGTAAAAGATAGTAGATATTACAATATGGTGTATGTCTTAATTTATATTTTGATGTATGAATTTGTTTTCATTAAATGAAATAAAATAAAAATATATAGTAGAAGATAATAAAATGTGTATTTATTTGGTGTAGAATTAATATCTAAAATCTTATCCATTGTGGGATTAAATGAGTCATAGAAGTGCGATACACATGGCATGAACGTGGGAAGCCTCCGACAACACATTCATTCCTATAATTCTAACTACTTCATTTTCAACCGAAAACAACTCTTTTTCATTGAGATTGTTATCTAATATACTACATAATAATTCAATAAAGAAAAACATTTGTATGATAAAAACTTTCTTAGTAAGAATAGAAAATAGTAAATATTTTAACAAGAAGTAATGGGGGTACAAGTAACGATTTCAATCGATAAATTAATATGGGTATTAAGATTTGAGATGATATTTCCTATACCTACTTAATTTTGAGTAAATTAACAATAATTAAAAAAATAAAAATTCAAGAGTAAAGGATAAATTAAATAAATCACAGCAATAAAACTAGTCATGAATCACAATCATAAGAGTAAAATAATATTCTACTCCTGTAACAATTAAATTATTCAATTTTTAATAAATTGACTTTAAAAGTTTATATAGAGAATGTAATATTAAGAAAAAATCGAGGTGTTAAAGTATTATATATATATATATATATATATATATATATATATATATATATATATATATATAGAATATTTAATTGTATTTAAAGTATATTTTTTAAAATATAATAAATGATACATTAAAGTATGATTTTAAATATTATAATATGAGTCACTATAAATATATTTTAAATATCAATTAGCATACTTTAATATATAATAAGTATATTTTAATAAATCAATCCGTCTCACATACATATTCATATAATAGGAAAGTGTTCCTATTATTACATATTTTACAGAATATTTTGATTAAGTTTTAAACTCAAAACGCTTATAATTAATTATTAAATTAATTATGTACGTGGATGTGAATTAATTATATAAAAAGCTTAATTTCTTATAATTATAAGATGCAAACTTCATCGCAAAGAGTTGAGCCAGCCCCCTACCAGAAGCAGTTAAGTCAACGTTTTCTACAAACAATACGGCTACTACTCTAATAAATTAAGATGTGTGGAACATTCAAATAAAATAAAAATCTTTTTGTATTAATATATTTAAAATATAATTAATTTAAGATTTATATATTTTAGCGTTATAAATTTAGGATTTTATTAAAGGGCATATTAATAAATTTACAAATTATTAAATATGGACATCCATATTCTGAATGTTTAGTAATATCCTAAATTATAAACTCCACAAAGTATTAGTTATACTAGTTTACGTCATAAAATTTTTTCTCTGTCGGGTCTCATTTTGTCATTTTAGGCATTCGTATCTAGGGATGTCAGTGGGTAGGGTAGGGTACGGGTATGGCAAAGCCACATACTACCCTATACCATACCCTCCATATCAATATCTTACCCTATTACTCTAAAATACAACTTCAGATAGGATATGAGTATATCAATCAGGTATATGGATAGTAAATGGATGCCCGCAATCCACCAGACTCTACTCGACTCTAACAGATCCATTTTTTTTAACTATAATCCACTAAAAAATAATTATAATACATAAATAAATAACCTAAAATAAAGCATGCAAAGTAGAAAACAAAGTCAACAAAAATAACGTCTAAGTCCATGTGCGTTAACAAAAAATATTATAAATTTATAGTTAATTAATCAAATGAAATCATAAAACAAACATCATAATCCAACAATTGCTTCAAAGTCCTTCAAAGTCCAAGGTTTAAATATGACAACTTCAAAATCTCGCATCTCCTTTTTGCATAATATGGTTTCTCCGCAAAACAGTTTTAAACAAGACAGTTCATTTCTTAAATAGTTATTACTACTTTGTATCAAAGATATTAGTATTATTTTTCATTAAAATATTATTACCTTTTTTTATACACATAGATTATTCATAATATAATTCACCGAACTACTATCATTTTTATTAATTCGAATATAATTTTTTGTTAAAATAAAAAAATTATAATTCTCAAAAATAATTATAAATAACACAAAATATTATAACATAGAATAAAATTTATTATAATTCTTAAAAATTATTTATATTTATATTAGGACAAGAATATAAATATTAATAAAAAATATTAAACATATTATAATAAATAAATATTTAATTTATGATCAACAATATTATTCTACTATAAATAAAATATTAGATTTAAACATTAATATACACACACGTTCGGGTAATTTTCGGGTCGGGTTCGGGTAAATATAAGAGAACTCATACCCTACCCTTACCCGCATATTTCTCCTTCGGATTCGGGTACTACCCGACCTGTTACCCGATGTTACCTGATTTTCTATACCGCAACGCGAGTACTTGTCGAGTAACCCGACCTGACGGGTAAAATTGCCATCTATATTCGTCTCAAAGGATTTTATATGAGATCCACACACATTGCTATTACAACTAAATTATAAATTCACACACCTCACTAATTATGTGTAAAAAAGATGTAGTCCCTCCGTCTATCGTCAATCTATCCGTTTACTTTTTGCGCGTGAATTAAGGAGTATTATTATTTAATGTGTAGTGGGAACTTATGTTAGTGGGGTGTGTAGGTCTCATATTTTAATTGTATTAGTGTGTGAGTGAGTCTCATATATTTAAAAGTATAAATAAATAAATTAAGAGTGGACGGTCAAAAATAATAAAATTGATAAATTGTGGAGAGAGTAATATTTTTATAATATTATATATTGTCGTATGATAACCCAGTCGATTTAATCAATCTACATGAGAGTATTTAAAAAAATGTTAGTTTAGTTAGGAGTAGGCAGGGTTGGGTGGGGGTGGGGTGTAAGTAGGGTAGGGTGGTGAGAATGGGATCCGTGTGCGGAAAGATATTTCACTTTGGAAAGATATTTATGTGTGCTTTTATTTAATCCCAATAGTAGTAATAAGACACTTGTACCACTCCAGTGGGTATCTCACCACTAAACTAATTTTCTGTCTTTGCAAATCTTTTTCACTATTTTAGTATAATTTTTTTTATTAATTAATTTACTGGTACAAACACTACTTTTAAGTTACAACTGCAAAAATATTTAAATTCAAATTCACATTAAGCATAAAAAACATTTAAAACATAATTTTATGGATTTGTATCCTCTTCCTACAGAGCCAATTGTGCATTTCATAATTTTTTTACCACGTCATCTTCTTCCGTTAATTACTTATGACATAACTATAAAATGTTAATACTATTATTTATTTATTGTGTTTTTTTTTTCTTTTTCATTAATTATTATTAGCAATTACAATTTTAATAATATATAGAATCATATTTACACAGTCATACCGAATTTACATAAAAACAACTCTTTAATATTAGAATTATTATCCTGACACCCATTTTTATATTTGGAGTTCGACTGTGGTGCACCTGTGACACCGGTGTACCTAATTGATTTCAGTCGTTAAATTAAAATTTAATTAAATTTCTACCATTAATTAATTTTAATAATTAAAAATTAAAATAAAATAACCACCCACTACCCATCATTTTAGCTTATCAATTCTAAAGTGCACCAGACACACCATAGAATAACCCTTAAATTTGTCCAATAAATATTATGATCTTAAATAATTATCAAACACCCTTTAATATATATACATAATTATTTTTATAAAAATAACACTAACTTGAATAATTTATTTTAAAAATACTGAGATGATATAATTCTAATAAGAATATAACTTTGAATGAGGCTGTTGTAAATATCTAGAAAGATGAGCCCAATTGGGTTTTAAATTTTCTGTTTATATTTTTTAGAAGCCCATTAAATAATATAATAAATGGGCCCTCCAATGCTCTCTTCAATTCTATATTACTCCCTCGGTCTCAAATATGTTTGTACTTTTTTTTTCTTTTTTCATGTTGATTAAGAATGTTGATGTTGATGCTTTTGCGATATTTTAATATATATATTTTTAATAAATAAATAATAAAATATGTTAATTGTATTAAGTAAAAATACAAAAATAGAAAAAAATGAAAATAATTTTGTAATAAGGGAAGTATTATGCTCCCTCTGTCCACCCCAAAAGTATTATTTTTATCATTTTAGATTTATGCTCTAAAGGTACTCATTTTCATTATCATTTTATTTTTATTATTATTATTATTATTTCTAAATAGTACTAGTATTACTTTTTAATTCATAGTAAAAAGATGGAAAATAAAAAGAAATGATACTCTTTAAAATTGAAAAGGCATGAGGTAGTACTTGCCTTTAAATAAATAAATAAATAAATAAACCTAGTGAGTTGGGGTTGGGGTTGGGGTGGGAGCTGGTTGGGGGAGGGGGGGGGGGTAATGGCCTAATGGGGGTGGTCATCCTCAGCAATAAATTATAAACTACAAGTACAAAGTACAAATGTTTCATCTGGATTCGAGTTATTGCTGAAGGATATGAAAATTTATAAGTCATCTTTCCCAAAATAAGTTGAGATTTCTGTAAAAAAAAAAAACTTATTATTAGTAATCAAAGGGCATCTATTAAGTGTTGTTGCCTTAAAAAAAAAAGTTAGACCAACTCAATTCGAGAGAATTTTTACACATAAAGAGACTTTTAATTTAAAGAAGGAAGAATTATATTTTTAAAAGTATATTCTAACAAACTCTTTTTATTTGATTTTTATTTTGTCTATTCATAATATTAATTAATTACACATATTTTCTATCTGTACATTTAATTTTAAAAAACTTAATTTGTCCCTCTAAATTTGAAGTGGTAAAATTAGAAGTTAAAATAAAGAATTTGCTAGGGTAATATTTTACTTAATTGCTTCTCAAAATATAACAATTATTTAATTTATTCTTCTACACAAGTAAAGCAGCACCACATATTCAAAATCAAGAGATAATGGGTTGGCATTTATTGATTCAGTGAAGATGACTAGTCATTAATAGTAAATGCCCAATCTCTTGACACCACCACTGGACTCTCTCTCTCATGCAAACTGCAGCACTCACATAAATATATAGACATTTCAGGGGGGGTGGGGGGTGGGGGGGTGGGTGAGGTGGGGGTGAACTCAGGGAAAAGCATGTCTGAATCACTGCAATTCCACACATGAGAAAGACATACATGCAAACATCCCTCTCTAGTTTTGGGGTTCATTTTATCTTTCCTCTTTCATCAGCTTTAGATTCACTTGTTTTTTATACCTTCACTTTCTTATCTAACCCACTATTTCACCCTTTTTGCTTTTGGATTTGTTCTAAACTCATGCTTTTGATTCTTGAATTTACTTGAATCGAGTGTTGTTAAAATTATGTAACAGGAAATCCGGACCGATTAATGCCCGAAAGGGTGACAACATTAGTCAAGATGAAACCCTAATATTAGAATTAAGTCTACATATAATGTGTTTCTTCAAATTGTGTTTTCAATCTATGCATTCTTTCAAGATCGATCTAAACGAACCATGTAGTGATTTCTGACACCTCAAGTTCAAACTCACACTTCATCCACAAGTAAAATCCTATCATTGTTAACCCTTTCCAAACAATGCTTCTCCAAAAATGATAAAGAAATTCATCAATGGAGCCATTAGTTTCAGATATAGTTGAAATAACATCAATCTGCTATACATTAACTAAACTTAGGTCACACAAGATTGATATACAAATTACAATACTAAAACTAAGAATCTATAACTCCTAAAGAATCAACTCCAAAAATTGATTCTTGATCATGGAGATAGATAGTTACCAACTCTTTCATTCTCAATTCTCACATCATTGTGAGACTCTTATAGAGAAAACTGGAAGGGCGAGGGCGAAAAACGAACTCTACATAAACATATCTATACTAACTAGTCGAAAATCTACTAAATTTTTATCATTTCTTTCGTATTCAACTTGGTGCAGTAGGGGTGCACTTAATCAGTAAACCAGAGTGAACACACCTCTGAAAAGAACCAAGAAAGTAAGCTCAAATCCAGACTTAATGGTCGGAATATTTCCACCTTAACATTCCAGAGCAGAAGCAATTCTGTAATAATAGTAGTAACATCATCTAAAACCTCTGTAATTTACACAACATTAAGAAGAGAAAACGGTTGTATCAAAAAACAAAAAAATAAAAACTAGAAACTAAAACCCAAGCGCACCTGCATCTATCTGGAAAGTGGGATGGATCAAGTTGGGAAAACAGAACCAAGATCACACCTGAAGTGAATTCTTGAAACTTATCAACTATATCATTCATTATACACTAACAAACCAATCATCCACACACTTCACCCCAAAAAAAACCATCCTTTTGTTTGCATTAATCCTTTCTTTCCCCATCTACTGCCCTGATTCTTGAGAATCTTCCTTGGAGGATGGTTGATGATCTTGGTGATGTTGATGCTGCTGCTGCTGATGATGTTGATGAACTAATCGGGCCGGGCCGATCTGCTGATAAATCTGACCAAAAGCCTGGGGATTCAACACTCCTATATTCCCATCTTGTGAAAGCCCGAGTTCTAATCCAGGGAGGTGATGATTGTTAGCACCCAAAATTGAAGTGAAACTCATGGCTCCCATATTCCCTGTTGGCAAATCAAATCCAGAGAATCCCATCTTCTGCAAGTAATTTGAATTCTCAGTGTTGGCCATTGATGGACCCGATGAAGTCGAAGATGGCGACGATGTTTGAAACCCGAAACCAGCTGGGGCGGGCCATAATCCTGTACTGGCACCCACATGGGATCTCCCTAGATTCCCACCAACTAAAGGCCAGGGGGTTCTCCCCCCTCCCCCACCCCCCATGTGAACCCCCAAATCGTCGATCTTCTGATGAAGGCCCGACGAAATTGAGCTCCCCTGCTGCGAAATTGACCCACCCGCAGCTGCTAGAGCCGAAGCGGGTATCGTACCCGTACCCGTAGCGGCGATAATTGAGGGTTCAGCTTGGTGTAGCAACCACTGGATAGTTTCGCCATCCGATTTGTGCCCTAATTCTCGGGTGAGTTGGAAAATTCGGGCAGCACAGAGGGCAGGCATCCGTATCCTCCGTCCACGGCCTTCTACCTTGGTGTGGCGATCCTTGTTGGAGCTTCGCTTCGGAGCTAGAGCTTGCTTCTTCGATTCTTCCTTCTCTGCAACGACAATCTGGAAATCCTTGATTTCTGCTGCTTTGTTTTCGGCTACGGCGGTGCTGTGATTGGACGGCGACGGAGACGGCGATTGGAGGAAGCTTTGCATCTCTTGCGGCTGCTTCGAGCTCTTGGGATCCATCAATGGAGCGATCGATTGGGGATTTATTCACAGGAGGAGGAGATATGGAGAGTCATTTTCTGTTGGGAATTGTTTCTCTGTTTGTGTAAACAGTTTTCTGATTGAAGAAGCTGAAGTGACTGAGGAGAAAAAATGGGGAAAAAAATAGGATTTCTTTTTTATTTTTATTTTTAAAATAACTTTTTTTTATGAATATTTTTTTTCTATTTTTTGAAAAGTGATGTGTTGCTTTGATTGATTACAGTTTTCACTTTGTTTGAAAAAAAAGGAAAGGAATGTGAAAGACAAAAGGTGAAAATCTTGAAATCCCAAGGCAGAAAATGGCATCTTTGTCGAAGAAAATAAATTAAAAATATTAATGGAAATACTGATTTTACTATCTTACCCCTCACACTGTTCAGGGTTTTGACTCTTGACTCGTTCTTTTGATTCAGACAACATTTAATTTGGTGTTCACAGAATTTAATGAAACAGAAGGTGATGAGGATGACTCATTACAATTTACGAAAAAAATTAAAATATACCGGTACAGTTACAAGAATAGTACTATCATTTGTATTTTACACATTAATTAAAAGGTATTATTGAAAATTTTTATTGTACTACAAAAGGTATTATTACTCCTTCCATATATGAAGATGGGCATTTTTATTGTACTACAAATATTAAAAAAATATTATTTTAAATTAATTTTATTAATTTTGGGACAATGTGATATTTTTAGGTAATAAACAATATTACTCCATTCGTCTGCTTTTAAGGGTATCATTTTTCTATTTTGGTCGTCCGTCCAACTCCAAGGGTCTCATTTCCTTTTTTATCCACACACACCCACTAATACAACTAAAAAATGAGACACACACCTCTATTAATACAACTATTCACTAAACATTAAATAACAATGCTCCTTAATCTCCGTGCTTAAAAGCAAATGTCACCCTTGAATTCGGACGGAGGGAGTACTTCGTAAGTATGTTATGTGAGAAAAGAAAAGATGACATTTTAAAAATTAATGGGTACATTTGAGGTTTTAGATTAAAATGATACTCCCTCCGTCACAGGAATACATTCGCATATTCTCTGGCACGGAGTTTAAGAAAATAACTTTTTTGTGGTGTGATGTAAGAAAGAGAAGGGGTATTTTGGGTAATTGAATATAATAAAGTGTATAATATAGTTAATTTTGACTAGATTGTGTGTAAAAAGAAGGTGACATTTTTGTAATATTGTAATATTGTAAGGTTATTGATATTGTGTATTGTTTCCATTTTTAGGGGATGAATGTATTTTTGGGACAGATCAAAATGGAAAGTGCGAATGTATTATTGGGACAGAAGGAGTATTTTATTTTTTTGGATGAACAATTATTTATGTGGAACGAATCAATAAAAAAAGAATGACAATTTTCAGAGACGAATGAAATATTTAATTTGTAGTGGGTAGATGTATTAATTGAATGAAAGAGTCTAACGGAATACTATTATAATTGCATTAGTGGTGCATGTTTAAAAAGGAAAATGAGATATTTTAAAGCATAGACCTAAAACGAGAAGATGAGATACTTATTAACAAAGTAAATATATAAATTGAATTATTCCATATTCTATCAAATTATTCATGAACTTCTGCGAAATTTATTTATTTTATGAAGAGTTGTTGCATTCGAATATTTCTTTATTTTGTGTGGAGATCCCAAGGATTCTACAGCCGTATTTAATTTCTTTTTTCTGTTAATTAATAAAATTCAAGATTTGAATCTTGAGGCTAGAAATGGTCATTTCCGTTTTGATTGTTAATTTGGATACGTAAAAAAGAAGTTTACTACGTGACTTATCATTTTCAAATGAAAACAAGATTTTATATATAAATATATATATTAAAATTATAGAAATTCTCAGAGCAAGCTATCAGACTTTGATTGGCCATCTTTTTTCAAGGTTCGTAATCTTAATTAATTTGTGTGGCATTATTACAACAAACATGAATAAATAGTCTTGCAGGACAGAAGAACACGTGGAAGGAAATGATTGGGATCGGGGTAACTTCAAACCTACTCCAAAAAGGATAATTTATTATATTTATTATAATTGATTAAGTGGGATTAAATTAATTAATTATAGTATAGAATTAAACAAGAAAATTAACAAGGGTCTTAATTCTCTTCCCCTGAATTCATTTCAGGGGGGCCATGTTTCTGTCAATGGTTGCATGGATTATCATCCTATGTATGTTTATCCTACCACATCCAATTTCCATGCATAAATTTTAGTATATATAAAATAATTAATCTATTTTTCTTTTAGACAATATATATACATTTAAATATCTTAAATTACTTTTTGGATAAAATTTGAATGCCCTCTCCGGAAATGGTACTCCCTCCATCCCACCATCGAAATGTCCTCATTTTATTATATTGGCATTTTATTCAATGATTTCCATTTCCTCATTTAGTAAAAAGACCCTACATATGGTCTACCACTCACTATTAATATAAGAGTGTTGTTAAATACACACCCCTCTTTATTGAATATACACACCTTTTATTGAATGTACACCCCCTTTTAATTTTATCTTTTTAAATTTTACTATATACACACCCCTAACACCCAAAACTACCTTTTTTAAATTAATATTCCATATGATACACACCGTTAAATTCATCCCTTCTAATTCTGACTTTGAAGAAATCTTTAATGGCGGATAGTCAGTATTTTACAGGATACCTAATCTTAGGATACCTAATCACCAAAATCATATCTCATACATAACAAAATTCTGCTTCCATTTCATATCTATTATATCATTTCGAAGAACCGATAATGGCTTTTTAAACAATTTCTTCTATTATTCGACTGAACTTTTGTACCAAAAATAATAAAACCCTTATTCTAGTAAAGGTCAACATTAATTAACACAGTACAGATCATATTAAATAGAAATTCCAATTCAAATTTCGCATAATCTCAAATCAATTGATAAAAAAATAAGAAAAAAAGAGCCAAAATTGTGATATTGCATTCAAATCACCCGACTCGTCATGCTCAACCCCAAATTAATTTGTAAAACATGAAATGGAGTGATTTTACTCATTAATTCAACTCATTTCTTTCAATTTATTTTTCATTGATGGTTAAAATAAGATCGTGCATATATATATATATATATATATATATATATATATATCAAGATTATTAATATTTATTGGTGTTCCAGAAGATTTATAATTCAGTATTTTTAATGGAGTGATAAGGGGAGGAAGAAGATCCAGAAATTAAAGGCAGTATAAAATATAATTTGATTTAAAATATATAATGTAATATTATGGGGTGTATTTAATGAATTAAGGGTAATTTAGACATTTTGAAAATATATATTATAATTATATAATAACAGAGTATGTATTTAATAAAATGGAGTGTGCATTTAGCAGAACCCTTATCTACTACACATAAAATAATAATACTCCTTAATCTACGCACAAAATATAAATGGGAACCTTTGCCCGGGACTTAGGGAGTATATCTTTTATGTACTCTTTGTAAAAAAAATAATTATCTTTCTTACTCAAACATTAATATTATTTTATATTTCAATTAACTCCACCATTAGAAAAATAATATCCCACAAATTAAAATGAATATCGTTTAAAATAAAATGTTGTATCTTTAAACATCTTGTGTATTCGGTGCACAAGAGATCTAACTCAATTTTTTTAATCCTTAAAAAACTTAAAGTATATATATTCATCTAAAATTATCTTAAATATTGATTATTAATATTATTTCCTTCGTTTAATAAAATAGTATAGACATGAACGTCAAACAATAAAAATATAATATAAACATCACTAGTAAATAACAAACTTCACTTGTTTATGATGCTTGCATCATGAAATCAATAATTTGAGGTTATGATCAATCTCTATGTTCATTGATATTGAATTGTAGAGAGAGAGAGAGGGGATATTGATATGGATAAGAATATCTAAAAAAGAAAATAAAGAAAAAAGAAAAAAAAGATATTATAAAAAAGAAATTTAAAAGAAAAGAAAATACAAGACTAGTCTTATAATTTTGAGTGTATCTTATCATAGTAGTATATAGGTGGCATATCATTCAACAAAATTTTAATATATTTTTTTTCCCTTCCAATTTCACAAAATAAATGCGTGACACATATCATTTCATCAATTGTTGAAGCATCGACAGAATCTGTGGGGCATAAATGTAAATGGTGGATTTGAATTGGAATAGTTAATTGAAAAATATAAAAGAATAATAAAGGTGAATGAATTAAAATAATAGGTAAAAAAAAATGGCTTGATAAGATGAGGGAGTTCCAATGATTGAAGAACCCCACCATTTATATAAGTGTGGAGGGAAATAATTTCCTAGTTTAGAAATCATTAAATTTGCTTTAATTTGTTAAGGAAAATCCCATCCTAACTCATCTTCTACACCAGCCCCACAACACTACATTAATCCACGCCACCAATCATGCCCATAAATAAATAATTCAAAAGAATAAATAAAATTAGACAGAGGAAAAAAATGAATATAATTATATACTCCTATAACCCATGAAAACGTATGAAAAGATTATTGCCACAAAAAATACAACCCTTTTAGAGTGATAAGAATGTATATATATCCCGCAAACAATTGTGCATTATGATTTTACCAAATTACATTTTGAACAATAAGAATGTACTCCTATAAATTATTATATTTTAAATAAAAGAATATTACTTCTCAAATTTTATTATGCTGTTTTTTGTTATATTTTCTATTTTTATCCAAAAATAATATTAATCTCTATAAAAAATAACTTTTCATATATTAAAAAATAATTTTATAAAATTAGAGTAGTGATTGTTAGCATAATGTTCTCTCATAAAATATAAACGCCAAAAAGTAATCATAAATGATTACTTATTGAAAGCTGTAAACGAATATATATAAAATTTGATATAAATAAGCATAAAGAATAAATAAAAATATATTAGGGGATTCTCACCCTGATCAGCAATGGATACTTGCGCCGATTCTTCATCATATTCTTTTGTGATAATAATTGAAAATTATTAATAAAAGTAATTTGATTAAGTGGACAAATCGTTTTTTTATTTAAATACCTATAATATCTAAAAAGATTCAATAACTTTTTTGAGCCTCACTAATCAAATCTTGCTTTTTTTTTGTCAATTTATTATAGGCAAAAACTTATGTGCACCCGGCACACTATGTACGCCTTTAGAATTTTATGTTAAATTGTATACTTTTTAGTATAAAAATGTATACTTTTTATTTTCTGAAAAAAAAAATATTAATAAAAAATGTATACCTATAAAATAAAATGGTGTACTCTTACTAATTAAAGTGTATATCCTTTAGAACAAAACAATATACTCTTACCCATAATATTAAATTTTAAAGTCCCACGCATTATTATATTGAAAATTAATACTCCAGTGGAGCAACTTATTATACATAATAATTTTTAATTAATTAACTAATTAAAAATAAACGTAGAGAGTTAATGTTGGATGTCGTCAGACTCCACAAAGAAGGGTTGAAATTGGACATGCATTAGATTAGCCACCTACCACCTCTAGCACTAACATTTTAAATGTGAGAAATTCGAATCAATTTATTCGATCATATAATAATAAATAAATTTGAATTCACTTGTATATTTTAAAGAGGATAAGCAAAGGACCAGAAATAAATTTCGAGCAATTGAAGATAGACAAGTAAAAAGAGGATAAGCAGAGGACGAGAAATTCAAACACAAATAATGTGGGTTTGGTGGCATTGAGATTTTCTCATCGTAATTCTTAATTTAAAAAAAAAATTATTTTTATTGATGAGATATGAACATATATTTAATATATTTAATAAATTATTACATTCACTAAATTCAAATTACAATATGACAAGATTCCACGTGGTGAAATAGTACATGCACATTAAGAGACCGACACATTTTCCCCCTTACAAGGAAAAAAAAAGAACACAACAAAGGCAAAAGACAAGGGAAAAAAATTAGGGCTTTTTTCTAGGCAAATAATAATAAATGGAGTACAAACAGTATAACAAGAAAATAGACATGAAAGTATGAAACTATTTTACCAAAATGATTTTCAAACCGTAAAAGATTTATTTTAATTTTTTTTTTAATATACTACTAATGGTAAAAGTTTGTCGTGTTAGTATAAATCTAACAATTTCTCTCCATCCCAATAATTTATGCACACTTCTTGACGAAACAAGGGAGTTTCATGCATTTCGAAATTAGATTTCAAATATAGCCACTTCAATACTCCCTCCGTCCAGAGATCCTTCACACTTCCTTTGTAAATTATAAAGAAAGTGTGAAATTACGAAGGAACTGTGAATGGTTCTCTTGGGTGGAAGGAATATAATACTCTCTATAATTATACTAGCATAAATGACGTGACATAAAGCACCATTTACAACAGATTTTATTTGGCCAACTGTTTGAACACAAACAAAATACATTAAAATAGGTACTACCAAAAACATTTAGATTACTGAGTGGGGAAAAGGGGAGAGCCAATAACATATCTTTCTTTGAATCAAGAAAGAGATAGAATGAGAAGATTATTTACGTTCATATACACATATGCACATTTACTTTCTCCAATGGTTTTTTAAGATGGATTTATAAAAGTACAAAGCCAGCAGAGTTTTCAAGATTTGAGATAACAAAGCAAAGGTGAGAAAAAAGGAGTTCAAAAATCAAAAGAACAAATTCCAAACATCACAAATCTATACATTTAGGTCCTTTTCATCTATCATCTTCAACTATTCATTCTTTCACTTTTCACATATCTCCCTAATTTCTCCATCTAACATCCCACATTTCAGAGAATTATTCAAATCATCATATCTGATTTGTGGGCTTCCATTCTTTATAGTTTTGGTCTACTTCCTTGAAGGGGTATCACATTATAGAAACATTTGGGTGTATTATACACATCATTTATGGAGTATCGGCATAGGCCACGGAGTATCTAGCATTCGTTTGTCACATAGCTACGTGTTTTAGCGAGCTCGTACAAATAGAAGATATACAATGCATACAAAAATAACAAACTGCAGGTATAAGTTAAACCCCATTCAGACAGACTCAATAGTAAACATGGCAGTAAAATTATCATAAATTCTCAGTAATTAATAGTTACAGTTTGTCGGTAACAAATTTAGGACATAAATGGAATGGCATATTTACAAGGTCACAAATGATTATGAAACCAAGGATGATAGAGAATACATACTTGTTCAGGTGCTTCCAGAGGGGCCAAAATACATGCAGATGGGTGGATCAACCCTGAAGATGGAGAGAATAGCAGATGGTATCGTCCATATCCCATCTCCACAAATTAAACCTGAAGCGACGGCACCTGCGTAATCTTCTGCGTCTTTTCTGTTTATCCGTTCCCACACGAATAATATCACAGTACCAACAAACATGTCAATTGCAAAGTAAGCTCCAATGTAAAAAGGCACTGCCATCGCCATCGGAATAGGAATGTACTGGGAAACCTTTTTAGGAGTTGCATCTCTCAAGAGATTAATCACGAGTGCAGCCACAAAGAAGCCACAACATATGGCCAGACAATGCTTTGGTAGTTCAGAGAAGCCCTCAACCCCCAAAATTGCCATTTCCCTGTATATAACAGCATATGGTGCTTTGTATGGGCTGTCAGGTGATCCGATATCAAAGGCACTCCAATACAACCAAAATGTGAGGGGTGCGATCACACAGCCCATTGCTGTTCCGACTAGTTGGCTCACAAACATGGACTTTGCGGATGACTGAGTGAGGTAACCAGTCTTAAAATCTTGCATTAAGTCTGCAGCTGTGGCGACAATGGACATCATGACACCACAAGCTGCCAAACCAGCTAATACCCCACCTTGACTACCAACAAGGGAAGCGATGATAAAAAGACCAATTTTTCCATAGGTGGAAGCCAGGCTCCAGTCTGTTAGCCCAGTACCGTAAGAATTGCAGAACGCAAGGGCTGGGGCTATTATGTAAGAACACAGGACTAAATACCACTTAAGAGGAGGGAAAATCATAGGCATTGCAACCATTGATATCGCAACCAAGCAAACATAACCAGCAGCAGCAAACCAGAAAGGTATTCTGTCTTTGAGGAAAATCTCATCACGTTTTTTTTCTTCCTTCAGCAACTTGGAAATGTTCGCATCTGTAATGAAAATAAGAGGGTGAGATATGTGTTCTACTTGAGTTGCTGGTAAATATCATGCTCACCATCCACCCTGTGATTGACTTACGCCAGTATCATATTCAGTAGCAGAGAACATGTAGGGTTATGAAATGAGGTTCAATAATTTAATGGAACTTTCTATATGAATCAAGTACACTTTGTTCAAGCATATAGGCTAATGAAAGGAGGTTCAATAATTTAGAACTTTCTATATGTTTCCCGTATTTCACTTAGTCCAAGTAATGCACTTGAATGACTTTAGTCATATTAAAAACAACAATGAAATAAACAGTTTCATAAGGAAATAATCATTTCATGGAAGTTGAAAAATCGCTGTACAATTCCCATGCAGAGCCATCAGCAAACATCACAAGGAAGTTGTAATATCTGAAAGATTTTGAAGAACTATTCTACCTGTGACATCCTTGATAATTGGAAGATTTTGACGCTTGCATATTTCTTTTATAGTCACTGAGATGATCTTGATCAAATTGTAAATTCCATCCCCAAGAATAAGGGAAATGGCTACAAAGACCTGCAGATGGTAAGTGTTAGGATCGCTAAATGCATGTTGAACATAAGCTTGATGCATGATCTAAATAGAAGTTCACTAATATGAAGATGCAAATGGATGGACAGATAATAAAATTTTAATCTTGGTTCAGGAGTCTCAAGTATGGGCTAGTCAGCGTTCCCAAAAAATCTGTCCTCCAGTCGTTAATTTTTATCTCAAACTTTGACTGTTTTTGTGGAATAATGGATGGTATGGGTTAGTTAAGAGGAGTTAATCTAAATTTAATAGGGTTAAGAAATATGATTTCACATTCTAGTAATTTTTTTTTAATCTCCTTTTTCTCCCTTATCGAGAAAAAATGGGATCTAATTGAAGAAACTGACCCACAATACCCACAGAGTTCCTGATACTGAAATTGAGAAATTAAACCATGGGTTTCTCTCAACATATCCAGTAAACTAACTGTGTCTTCACACACAGACAAAAAAAATTGTAAATTCTGCCTTTATCTCTGTCTCCTTACCCCTCTGAAAAATAAGGACATGCACCCAAAAAAAAAATAATAATAATAAAAAATCTTGATGACCAGGATCAGATTACAAAAGGCCAAATTTCAGTTTCAAGTTTGCAAAAGGCATACTAAGTTATAGAGCAAAAATTTACTACTAGTACCTTATAACCATAGAGACCTTTAAAATCGTTGCTGCCAAGACCCGCCGGATACCAATCACCTGCCTTTTGCGAAATAAAAGGCCAAAGAAAACCCCAGGATATGATAGCTCCAAGAAGGACTGAGCAATTGACTATATGAGGGCAAATTAGTCCACACCCAACATAAGTTGGACTAAAGTCGAAATAAAACCTGCATGAAAATTCAGTGTTTGAGATCCATGACGTTAAGCCACACTAATATTCTAAACAAAGGTCAAGTAATTATTGCGAAGTTTCAATAAAAACACATCACAAGCAGAAATAAGCGCCATAAATATAATGAATGAAAATGAATTTACGTATTCTTGAACAGTGTCAATCCAAGAGAGGGGAAATTGTCAAATCCACATGAATCACCAATGCCGCTAAAGAACCATTTGAAGCAACTCCAACAAAAACTTATGCTTAAATATTTCCCCAAAGAAGACACCTGCTTCCTGATAAACAAAAATGAATGATTATTATAATTTGAGATTGACATGAATGCAAGACTTCAGTGGATAGATAATAAGGTACTACTGATTTAAAGCTGAAAAGAAGCCAGTACGAAAAGAAATTATATGGTAGGCAATTATGTTCGCATGGAATCTAAATTTATAAGTCTTAAAATCCTATCCTAATATCATATTCCGTAGAAGTGTGTATTTGCTCCTATTTTCGCTTGCACATTTCTTGAAAGGGCATTAAGTCACAGCACCACCAATCACTTAAGAGTACTAAAATGACATTAATAAAGTTGATACTGGAAAACGCTTGCTAGAAATGACTTTTATACAAACAGTACTCGTATACACTGCGAAAATCAACGAGCTGGCAGCTCCCTAACATTACCCATCAGAAATATTAGCTCCAACAGTCAGACTAATACTAAAAAAGTTAAGCTAAGCTAGATAAACTATAAGATAGGCTGCTTACTTGGCAAGTTCAGCTCCAGTGTTCGTATGGAAGCTATTGATCAGCATAGCCGTGGCAGTTCCACTAGGGTAGGTCAGCTTATAATCCAAAACCATAACCTAAGCATATGGCAATTAAAATTATTCAGCACAATTACATCGGAAGACTCCATTAACTCCAATATAGTTCCTTTAACTAACATCTAAACTTCAAGCTAAACAAAAATTGGTTAAGCCATGCACTATTTTAAACAAGCCTACACCAATTACTAAGTTCACATATGCAAGCCTGAAATTCAATGCACTAGGATAGGAAGAATCAGCAATCAATATATGAACACAAAATGTGTTATCCAAAGACACGAAACTGATGCCAGGGAAGGGTCTCATTTCATTAATATAATGGAACTTCTGAAATATCAGGAAGTCTTGTCTTCATTGACCTAATGGAAGGAGAAACTTTTGAGGGTCAACTGTAATTGGGATAATATAACTAGACATCCAACTACTAGTCACTTTCCCCCAAAGGGGCATTTCTCCTTGATCCAAGAAGGCATTTTCTTCTAATTAATTGTTACCTGAAACGAAATTTTAAAAATCCATAATTCTGCATGATAGTAGTATTTGTCAGAGTCTCATATCCAATTACTTGGACAAGAATCTGATTTGTGTTCTAAACAATTGATATCTCAAAGACTCTAAATCAACTCCAAGGCCACTCCATTGATTTACCAGACTATTCGTAAATATAACATTAAACAATTAGAAACAAACTGTAATTAGCACCATCCACAATGATTTTATAAAAAAGGAATGATTTGTTCTATTTAATATAATAGAAAATTTTACCTTCCGAAGAGGAACAAGACTAAAAAGCCCCAGAAAACTGACAACAAATATAAAGCCAATCATCCACAGCAGTCCAGGGTTCTTCACATCCTCAGCGCGATTACCGGGATAATCTTCCCCAATCAGCTTATACGTTTTCTCATCCATAGAAAGCAAGTAAGATCCGAATCCCCCTATTAACATTATCACATGGAGCAAAACAGTCTTCAATCATCCAAAATTCAACAAAAAACAAAAAAAAAAAGTAAATTGATTCATCAGCAGTTCATCATTATGCCACCGAGAAGTTAAATTCAAGCTACAAACTTTTACAATTTAATTAAGTAAAAAAAAACAATAATTACCGCTGAAGGCGAGTCCATAGCACGCCACAACACACGTCTGAATAACGGTGTTCTCTTGGCGAGTAAAAGGTTGAACCGAGAATCCCAATTTGGTCAAAAAGCCAGTCCATGATTTGACGAAGAAGAAGCCGAGCAAACCGGCGGCGACGTTGAGGGAAGGGATGATACCCACCGTGAGATTGAGCTTATGCGTGATTATACAGAAAAGCGCCCCTAATATGGCGCTAACCACAAGCCCTCTGATCGTAATCTGCTCCTTCCACTCGGGAATTGGCTCCTCTGCGTCGACGGCCGCCGCATTTTCGTCCTGGAGGAGCAGAGGCTCCGAAATCTCCACCGCTGACGTTTGCTCCGTTCCCATCGAGAAAAGACGGCCCGAATTCCGAATTCGAATACTCCGAATAGGAAACGAGAGATTGGGTTTTCTTCGTTGGAAGGTGAAGATTCCTTACTGGGTTTATCTATTTAATTTAATTTTTTTTATTGAATTCTGAATTCTGATGATTGGAGAGTCATGCTTCTGTTTTTATCAATGCCGTTTTCTCTAACTTTGACCAAAATTGGAAATGTGCATTTTATTTTATACAATCATTTATTTTGGTATTTAAATGGAGTATATTAAATCATTTTCTTAAAATGCAGATTTTTTAAAATACCATTAATTTCATTAGACTTTTACTAGTCTCGAATATCATTAAATCTCATCAGATTATTTTACTACTAAGTAACTAAAATAATTTATCAAAAAATACAATATTTTAATCTTCCTATACATTTCATTTGAAAGTAGAAGATATTATTATATGACATTAGACGAAATGTGAGTTGATTGTGTATATCGGGAAAGACATGTTACTTAGGAATGTCATTACCTCGCCCAACCGCAAGCACGTTGCGTACAAGATTCCTTGGCTTGTTTTGACATTAGAGCACACATATTTTAATAACGCCTAAATAAATTATTATACAAGACAATTTAATACCAACCCATGTGATGGAGCTGATTCTAAATTAATTACACTACCAAGTAGTACTATTTAATATCCTCCGTTCACACTTTATTTTCTTCTCCGTCTTATATTCACCTTCAAGTGAACAAAAAAAAAAGTTACTTGAATACTATAAAAACTTATAAAAGGGGATTCTAATTTCAAAATTTTATTTTATAATTTATTTATTATCGAAAAAAAAATTGTCTACAATTAATAAAATAAGTCTTAAAGAAATTCTTAATATCAATAAAAAAAAGAGAGAAAGGGAAAATATACCAATTTAAAAAAAAAACCCTTGCATAACACTTAAAAGTTGTAAATTTTCTTAATCTCCATGTTAAAATGGAGGTGAAAATTATGCAGAATTGAATGGAATATAGTTTTCTATATATCTATTCTTTTAAAATTATGCATACGCCGTCCTAAGTTCCTAACTTTTTATGTGTTAATTTTTTAATTAATTAATTAATGAACTTGGGTGTGCCTAGTGCAGTTTGCAATTACCAAAGGACACTTATGATCTATGTTTGTTGTTTTTTGACTGAATTAAAAATCACTCTGCTAGAAGATACAATAATTTATGGGCATCCATACACTTTTGGAGATATTAGGCTAACTGCATCATTCGTTTCGAAACTTGGAATCTGACAAAATGCAAAAAAACAGTCGAACGAAAAGGAAATGACGGTCCACTAGTCGTGGCTATCTTGCCCCAGTAATACCAACAATAGGATATTTGAACTATCTGATTTCCAGCCCAATTAGCGAGCCCAGAGAAGGCCCATTCCCGCGGCCCACTAGAGTACTTTATCTTCTTAGATGTGATTTAAAGTTCATTACACTTTGTTATTTAGATATATATATTCATCTTTGGACACATAACCATCTAAGCTTTTATTTCTTATGTCCTTTGTTACACGTGCACTGTTCGGATAAAGCGCACCCAGACTTAATTAAAATAAAAAATAATAGTTTTTTCTTCTTAAGGCCGACTTATAACTCAATTTAATTCATTATAGCTCAAACTACGTGACGTCAAGAATTATAATAGGACAATAGGCTGAGATATCCTGAATTCCAAATCACTAAGATTTTGAAACACAATTTGAGTTTTAAAATGATTTTAATTGTGCAAGAAGAAATTTATATAAATGTATACAAATTAACTAAATTTATTATTTTCAATGATTTACGCAAAATTTTCATGCACTATATAAAGTAAAAAAAATCGTGATAGAATAGATCATAGAATAGTGATTAGTGACCACATGTAATATCACCAAATATTACCATAATTTTTACGATCAGTCATCACCATTACAGTGATAATATACCAGTGGGAAAATTTTCTCAAAAATTTTGGTGATTTTGTGAAATGGGTGGAGATGCCTAAAACTAATCAACATTAGCAAATTTGCAAAGCCAAATGATTGTATAAATGGTTCCACATTTAAGATTTTCTTTTAAATCGAATGTGATCCTTCTCATCACAAACAGTTACCCGTTTACTTTTTTAAGAAAAAACTATTATTAGTCTTAAATTGATTTTATTGGGATTACACGATAGTGGGCGATCAGATTTTTTTTAAAATCTTTACTGCCCATAATTTAAGGCAATGTGTAAAAAAACTCAAATTGATGAAAAGTCCTAAATTCGATACTGACACAATTTTAATTTTTGAAAAAAGTCATTATCGAGTCACTTTTTTAAATTTTAAAAAGTTGACTCGATGATAACTTATTTCAAAATTTAAAATCATATCAGTTTCGAGCCAAGGGCTTTTCCATATATTTGGGCATTTGTGACATTTTTCTTAAAATGTTGGCAAAAAAGAATATTTAAAAAAAAAATTGCCCATCGTAAATTTGACCCTTGATTTTATGTTATATTGCACAGTAACTTTTTAAAAAGTAAGTATTTTATTATTTAAAAGTGCAACAATTTACCTTGCAAGAAAGACAACCTTTCCTGATGAAATTCCACATAAAATTGATTTCATGGAATACAGAGCTCTTCCAGGATGTATATCACAGAACTAGGTATACCAAAGAAACCGATTTTATGGAATACAGAGTTCTTCCACGATGTATATCAAAGATTTAATATTCTCACCATCACGAAATTAAGCATTATATATTTTATCATTTTGGTCTGTCCCAAAACAAATTACTCCATCCGTCTCGTTATTAATGTTATATTTACTGTTTGCAAAGAGATTAAATAATATAATATTTAATATGCGGTTGGTAGTTATATTAATATTATGTATGAACCTCATGAGCCATTAATTATTTTGTGTGGATCTCATCTACCAAAAAAAAAAAAATAATAATATTTGTGGGACAGTGTAATTAGTAAAATATAACAATATTTACGGGCGTAAGGAGCATACATTTTTCTTTTTTTTAAATAGGACCCGCACAAAATAAATTATTATATCGATATGGGACCCGCACACTACTAATAACTATGCATTAATCTCAAATTAGAGGACTGCCGACATGTTAAAATAGGATTATCCTGAATGAAAATCCCATGACTAGGAACACGGCATGGGGCTGCTCAGTGATTATTATATCTGTAAGTCGGATTTTCCCAATGAATCCAGAATCTTAACTATTTGATCTGCTAGTGTTTGTATGGTGTCTAGTCAGTCAATTTTTGTCCAAAAAAAGGCAACACATATGTTTTAGAGCACTTGTCCCTTAGCTAAAAATGAGGATCCCTTATATTCAGCCAATAATATCTCACCAGATCCATAACTCTACAATAATAGACCTACAACACGTAAACTAGACCCAACTCTAGCATAAGCGCGTCAACTCAAAAAAAAAATCTTTTCTTTTTCTTTTAATTTTCTTTAACTAATGAGCATGCCCAAAGTGGATTCTATAGACCAGACTATTCCAACGTGTTACAGTGTAGCATAATGGTTAGGATGTAACTGAGTCAAGTCAGCTCGCAGGTTATTCAAGATCAACTCAGAAATGTGAGATTGAATTAACACGAGCAGTTCTAAAACTCGAGATCTAACTCAACAATATGTGACTCAATAGGTTTGGAATTAAGGTTAACTGGTATGTTTGTTTAGGTTTCACATGGACAGATAGAGATAGAAAATTAAGAATGCTACGCCGGATTTCAAAATCCACTGTTATCCTTACCTATTATACTTAATACCATACTACTACATTGTTTAATTTGAAACACATATCCTCATTCACATTCAAATCACTTTTATTGATCCAATATTTACTGCTTCAACATTTTGCAGTGAAATAATCCCAGTGCACCAACTTTCATCCATCCTACCCTACTACATCTTAATATCCAAAATTCATATTCCATCCTAATTCAACTTTTTACAACTCAAGGATTTCCATGACAGGTTTTGTCACACTCCTCTACGGACGTAAACAAACATACCCCGAGATGGGGGCCAAGGGCCTGAAGTGGTTGAGTCGGAAAAGTGGTACAGGAATCCCATTTTGATGTGTAATTTAACACTAGTAAAGATTATACTGCTACATGATTTATTAAGCGTCTTCTAGACCTAGCCAACTTTCTCAGAGCATTATGACAAATATTTCACTACAATGTAACAGCAAGAAATGACTAGGCTACTTCCTAACAGCAAATTATTATTTGTAAGATAGCATTACATAATAAGGTGTCAAGTATGGTTAAGCAAAAATGTTCAAATGCATTAGCATAATATTGATTGGAAAAAAAATCAAATCATCCCAACTTAATTGATTGATATGTAATATATAGTGTTAACTTTGATAACTGCACCAAGTAAAAAGCATAATCATGTGGCTAATAGTGTTAATTGATAATAAGCATCATTTCGTAGGAGAAGACTAAAATGTAGTTTTGACTGTGATACCAGATCATAGTACCAGACTGTTTTCATACCAGAGTAATTACCATATTTTATGCACTAGAACTCTCATGTAGTAATTTAATGCAGGAATCAAAGACGAGCCAATACCAACAAATAAGTAAACATACCTTTGTAGATTAAAGCATGGGCGTTGAATGGCTGCTGCTTTGAGCCGGAAAAACATATGCAGCTTTTGACTGAATAAAACTTCCTTATTACAGATTTTATGTAATAGAATTCTCATGTAGTAGTTTCATACAAGGAATCAAAGACAAGTCAATACCAACAAATAAGTAAATGTACCTTTGAAAATTGAAGCATGGGCGTTGCATGCTTGCTGTTTTGAGCCGGAAAAATATTTTTTGGTGCAACATAACTTTTATACTTTATAATCACACAGCTGTGCAGATAACAATCTTTTTATGCACTCTGTGCATATAAATTTCCAAGTTGACTCGTTAAATAAACGAGACTTTCCAGCACAGTCCATGTTGCCAAGAATTTCTGATACATGCTTCTGTTGTCTCCTGCATAAACAATTCCTAATCAGAAAGCAATATATTTCGAGGCATAAATGATTCTGATAAAAATGTTCCCTCACAATTTAAATCTAACAGACCTTGCAAGTATATACTACCGATATTCTAAACATGAATCAGAAACTTAATATGGTATTACTTGTGAAATCCTGATTAAGAAATTAGTTAATTGTTCTCATTAGTCGATTGCTACAATACATATATGTTGACTTCAGGTGTTTGGCTAAAAATGCGTGTAACAAAGACAAAGAATTATGATTTGGGCTGTAAGAAGAATAATTATAGAATTCTCTCAGGAGCTATATCACATAGGTGTTTACAATTTTTAGTCAGTATGAAAACACCTAGTTAGTCAGAAGCAACATTTCTGAACCACATTTTAGACGAGAGAAAGACCCAAAAACAAAGGCCTCAAATACATATGAAATCAAGAAACATCAAATTCTGTGTGAGAGCCCAAGTGCTTTATGAAGCCTTAGATGTACAAATATCTCCCAAGAAAGTAAAAGAGTTAAGAATCATTAATCCTGATAGCCCTACAAACCATGGCAATACCACATGCCTTGTCAATATATTCATTGGAAAAACTTTATCCAGCATGTAATGCCCCATGACAGATCACACAATCGACATGGCCAAGGTTCAATCTCACAACATCATGGTACGTTCTTGGTGTCATGATAACAGAATCTATTTAAGTCTGATAAATACTGTTCGATGCTCATTATTAATTAACACTATCACGAACTCCAAGAAGTCACACGTGCGAATAGCGACTATAGCACCGACATGTGGGTCTGGAACCCAGTTCTCAACTGATAAGACAAGAGGTTGTCCAACCACAATCTTGTAATTTTCCCAATGTGCCTCTCTGCTGAAACCATCCCAGACCTTTCTGGGAGCCCTAGACTTTCCATCTGTGAACAACATTATGAAATGGAACTCGATCTGTCCCTCTACTACAGGTCCTTTAAGTTTGCACTTTTAAAAAAATTCCTCTACCCAATATCCAGCTATATCCCTTTCACTCCCAAATACTTCCCAGAGATAGACATCTCTTACAACAAGAAACCTCAATATGACGGTAAGTTTTCAGTTTCGCTTGAATGAGAAGCTCAATGATGACTTACCTCTAACTCTTCTTTGTAGCAGTTCCTAGGTTGGATGCACCGCAAGTTGACACACAACAGTATAGAACCAATGAAGAATTCCATGCTAGGTAACTTCCTCAAGAGGCGTCGTATAATCTATGCATACAAAATTAGAGACTTAATTTACCTAGGAATTAATCCCAAAAGGACTAGAAAGCGAGAGATAAAAATGTCAGAACATTTACTAGTTTCAATTAGTTAGAGTAGCTTGGTTAATTTTGATATAAGAGAAACCACGCAAGAAAATGCACAACTTATGAGGTCCATCTTGCTGACAGGACAGTCATTTCTGTTCTATTTTCAGGACACACTTGTTTTTCAGTGCAGACATTGTTTGACGAGAAAAATTACTACACAGAGCCGGCCAAGGGTTTATCTCTCTCGAGCATCACCTACCAGAAGCCTTCAAACAGATTTGAATCAGATAAAGTGGAAGAGCACTTCCATGAAGAAATATTTGAGCCTTTTGAATTTCTAGCAATTGGCACCTTTGGCATGGAACTGCTCAATACAGACCCCCCAACCCCAACACTCACAGTGTCTCATGAAAGTTTGACCAATCCACAGATGGAGATAACGGAAAACGATATCATGTTAATAAACTATGAGCTAGAGAAGTTCCTTGAGGCTGAAGAGAAGGAGATTGTTGATGATACATCTGGGAGGAGTAGTCAAGCAAGCATTATAACCCTCAGCAATAAGCCAATTGAGGGAACGGATTCTGAAGGTCACACATACTTCATGACTTGTCCTCTCCAAAATTATCTCTTAGCCAATTCAATTGAAGTGGTTGACCCTGATAAAGCAGCAAAGAAAGAAAAGACGTCCCTAGAAGAGCTCTTTAAGAGGACAAATATAGCTAATGATGATCCTACAAAAAAATCTGCAGTGGCAGAACAACCAAGGAAACGGAGTGTAGCTCATTTCATGAAAAAAGTGGTGAAGAGGTTCCACTCCTCAAGCAGTTCAACAACCTTTTCCAAGAATGAAGCTACTGTATCGAATTCAATGAAGAAAAAACTCTCCAAGGTCAGTTACTCCTATTACATCAGCTTTAAGTTACATAATTAACTTTGGTTTCTGAATTTAGGGCTGCAATGTATAGAAAATTTGAAATAAAAATGAAGAATCACATCCCTTAAATAAATAATCTTAGCGTTCCAATTTAAACTAAGATGATGACACTCATACGACAATTAGTATACATCACAATCAATCATTTGAAAGAGCTTATAATACCTTTTTACTTAAACTACTTCAATAAATCTTATCTGAACTTGTCACAGAACAATTTAACATAACAACAATAATATCAGAAACTATCAATATTTTAAATCCAATTATAACATCTCATATGATTTAGCCAAGATCGTCAGGTTAGGTTCAAAATCTTGTACTCCCTCCGTCCCATTGAAACGTACGCGCTTCCTTTGTAAAAGGAAGCGCGTACGTTTCAATGGGACGGAGGGAGTACATTTTAGCATCTTTGTGCTTGACCCATAAAAAATCATTGTAGAAGTGAAGTCAGAGAGATAAAGCAAGCAAATAATTGCAAAATATACACATGCTTTCTTGGATAATTTCTATAGTTGAAGTTTAGTAATGCATAGAGGATATCTCAGGGATTTTTTTAAAAAAATCGCAGCCAAAAGGTTGAATAAGTTCAGTTGATTGATATGGATTTTAGGACATAATCTAAATTTATGGACCAACATAAACGTAAAGTTGATTCAAAACAATTTCATGAGCAAACTCACTACGTGTAATCAAAGGAGAATACATGCATTATGTCCCTTTATATAAAATAAAGGAGATGTTTAAAATTGTGCAAGCTATGGGGATATTAGGCAAAGTTATCATACTTCGAAATTGTGGGAAAGAGTAACAAAACAACATAGAGAAAAGAGACTAATATACTCAACATCAATTAGGTTTCATACCAGCAAGTTAAACAATGAAAATACAAGTCTAATAAGAATATTATTAAAAGAGCATTATAAGTAGGGAAGATTTATACTTGGACGGTTGTTAATCTTGAAAAGGCATCCGATTGTGTTAATCAGTATATTATGTGACAGGTAATAAAATGAGATGGGTAAAAGTAGCATAGGTAATAAAATGAGGTGGGTTAAAGTAACGTACATAGAAGTTATAAGGTTATAATTAGATGTAAAAACTACCAATGTTATAAGGTTAATTCAGAATACTTTAAGCTTGCATCAGGGATAGCTCTAAGCCTCTAAAAGCCCATGCCTTTTTTCCTAACAATTAATGAGATCACTAAACAACTATATATAGCCATTCCAAAATGTAGTTAGAATCATTAGAGTTAAAGGTTTGAGTCATTTGACACGATTTAATGATGAAAATAATAGATGGAAGGTCACTTCAGTAATCGTAGAAATAATAATAATAATAGGTAAATGTGACAAAGGATGGATATAATTGAAGGTGCTAAGGGCTTCAATTATCTAGGATCACATTTGAAGAAAATGAGAAATCAATGAATGGAGAAGAGCATCCTCCGTAAATTGCAATCATGGAGCACAGCAAACCACTAACATCAAAAGGGATTTTTATTGAGGAACAACAATAAGACTGACAATACTGCATAGATCTGGGGATCGGGAATTATAGATGAGTGTAGCAGGAATGAAAATGTCAAGATGAATTTATGGACACTATAGACTGGCTAAATAAGTAATGAATGCATTATAAAGGAGTAACCCGATGTATGAGAATTAGAAATGTTTTCAAAACATAAACGGAAGACTTTTAGAAGCTCTTGTACACATGTGAGGATATTAATTATTATACCAACTAAAAAGTGGGTAGACTTATAGAGAGAGAATCTATGAAAGAAAAAAAATGCCACTTAGAAAAAAATGAAAAACATATGTCCTTAACACTCACAAAGGAGAGAAATCATCCATATAGCCGACAACATGTACTGGGATAAAGGCTTAGTTATTGTTTTTGTACGGCATACATTCAACAACTTGTATTGCTTAGAGAAAGGATTACTCTAATCATAGAACTAGAAATTAATGAATTATAGCATAAGCCAATAGTAGTCTAAGTTGTCAGTATCTAATCTGGATGCAGGTCTTAAAAATGCTGCACAAGAAGGTTCACCCGGAAGAGTTGAATGAGAAACAATATGATAACATTCAAAAAAGAAAAATGAAAGATGTGCCCCATAAGAATGCTGGTAAGACTGGAGGCAACGATGAAAAAGAGATGGTTGGTCAGCCAGCCAGCAAAAGGAGTGAAAAAAGCATTAGGAAATTATCTCCAAGTGGTATCTCCAGTGCTTCAACAATTAACGGAGGTCACTGGATTAATACCGATTCTGATTGTAAGTAAAAATGTGAAACATGTATATTACCATCAGTAAGGGAATCATTGCTTCTTAATTATGTACACTTATCTGACACTTTTTTTCCTTTTCCCTGTTTTGGGTATCCATACTCTAGACTTGGTGTTGGAGCTGTAGGGGCAGAAACAATGAAAGCAGCGCCTAGCAGTCTCATTCTGTTCGAGAGTCAAGGTGGAGACCGTTGAGTTTGCTTGAGTATGAATGTGCACAACTTTATTCAGTATTGGAGTGAGACTAAATAAGTCAGAGAGAAATAAACAAGAAGTTTCTACTACCCAGTGTGCTTTCTAGTGAACTACTGTAATTGTGGAAGGTAATGCAATATGACTGTTGATTCTTCTCTACCATAAAATTCAGTTACTGAAAGAGTCACATAAAATGTCATGTATTATTAAAGTAACTTATGTTTAATGTGATAAATATTTGTGTCGTAGCATTGCATATAAAGCTTAACAAAAACACTGTTAGGATATGTAATTGCAATCGATAGCAGCCCAAAGGCTTAATACATGGTTTTCACTTCATATGAGTCAATAGCTAATGGGCAAATAATAACTAATGTAAAAAAGTTTGTGATGGGACTCAGTATGAATTAAAAGTTTAATAGCGTTACCTCAATTGATGCAGCACTAGTTGATTAAGACGAAATAAGATGTGATCAAATAGGCAGGCATTCGCTCTTCAATACTCCACCCATTTCCATCCTCCATGAATGGTCTACTAAAGGTGCCAACTCTCTGATGATGAATATAGAGATCTGATCATAAATGGATCTAACATAGACTTAAACTGAATAACAAAAGGCAACTAGGTATTCATTTCAGTGCTATTGTTTATGCACCTCAACATGTATAATTCATCAGCTAGCTTAAGGATGCAAAAGAAGGCACTGAAGAAATCATCGTGGCATGTTTTACACAGTATACCCATTAATGGTTTCATAGCATTAAGACTATCCTCTGAATAAGTAACTTCAGTAATTCACAATCTACTATTTTTTTTTTCTGAGAGACAGGTGTTTTAACAGCTTAAGAGGTCACCCAACTTTCATTTGAACAGTGCAATTGACATTTGCAAGTCGCAACACAGAAATGAAGGTTGGCAACTAAACGAATAAAGACAGAATAAATTTCTTCAACTTCCAATTCCTTCTTATACCTTCAGAGTTGCAAGTAAATCAAATTGGTAAATATTCTAATGACGAAATAAAATCACATTAAAAATTATATCCATTGAATTTAACAGAAATATCTTCGATGTGAAATGACCATTAAAGCTGCACATATCTCTTAAGGTAAAAACTTAAAATTATAACACTAACATATTCTAATTGAGTGCATGATTTCAATCACATTTATTGCTCAACCTAGTGAATAACGTCCTATGAAGGTGCCAACTTATGGCAATTATGGGCCATAAGTGACCACTTCCCATTGGATCTTAGCCATATTCTTATGCATGCATTGAAAAGATTAAAATGAGTTGAGAAGACACTTTTTTTCAAAAGATACAAACAGTGTTTATAAATTTTCAAACTATACAGTGACTTCAGTTTATGAGAAGAATGAAAGTAACCAAGAAGGTGGAATGACGCAAATTAGTTGCTAAACTATACAGTGACTTCATTGACCCACTTTCTTTTCTAGTTCATGCTTCTCCCTGACATGGCACACTTCACCAGCAAGATAAGGCGCAGTCACCCACATTAAACTTCATTCAGAAACATTAGTGCATTGCTATATTGCATGGGAACATGATGAGAGATCTGTGGATCAAGGACTTTTAAAGAAATGATGAATTGCAAATAAAAGAAGTATCAAAAAGATGAGTTGCAAATAAAAGAAGTATCAATTAGTGAATGATACCCAATATGTTCAGGAAAAAGGATACTTCTCTACGAAAGAAGAAAACGCGTTGCCAGTAGAAAACGCAGCTGTACACTTACTTAAGATCATGGCTGACTACGAGCAATGTTAACACTTTTTTCAGGTCTTTCAATGACTTAACAACATCTGTACGTGCCTTCCAATCTAACAGCAAAAAATCAATAATGAAAATGAAAATTCAATAGAACAAGAAGATGAGGTTGCTCGAAAGATCCAATTAAAACAAGAGGCTTAAAGTATGATATAGAGACCATACTATTAAGTTCAGGTTTAGAGAAGAGCTATAATTTCTTTGCATAAGAAAATGCAACATGTGAAGCATTTAAAATAGATGAAAGAAAAGAATTGAAACAGCAGAGAAAACCAATCTTTGAAATGATATCCAAATCCAACAATATGAAACAATAATCTCCTCACCCAAAAATACCCATTCGTATAAAACTCAGCCGCAATCAGTTAAAAGTAGCATCTAAAGATTCCTAAGGATGGATGAGCGACGTGATCAATTGACATGTAAACTGTAACTCTAGCTCTTAATAGGAGTATATATTATCAATACTAAAAGCTAAAAAGAAAGGAGTGTCTGTTCCTGCCTTCAACTGATTGAAATATGTTGAGAAATAACAAAAGAAAAGTCCAAAGAAATTCACAAAGCAAGAACACAATTATCACAGATGTAAGGCTAATATTATACAAGGAAAAATATTTAATTTGGAACTATGCTTGTAAAGAAAAAAAACTATATTCTTATTTTTAAGCATAAAAAGCTGACAATTTCTGCATTCAGAATAGAATTTACTTGTTAAGAAACCTGTCCCTAATTTATTGATCCTATTTCCCACAGAATATTCTAAGTGGGATCCATTCCGGAGATAATATTTCAGCCTGAAATATAACACCTCTAACTTATATTGCTGCTATTAAGGACAAGTACTGTCATCCAAAACTCTAAACTAAGAAAAAAATAATAATAATAATAATAACTTACAATATCAGGATACATGGAGAACACCTCAAATTATATGCTTTAGAGATTTAATCCACCTTTCATGTTAGTACCACACTGACCAGCAGGGTAGAAAAAGTAAATTCCAGGTCAGAAAAACGCTAAAAGAACATAAAGAGCGCATACCTAGACCAGCAAGAGGCTCATCCAATATCAATAGGTCTGGAGTTTGCACCTGAGGTATAGCAATTGAACCTTAAGGCAAATCATACAAACAAGATTACCTACTCACTACGATTCAAAAAGTGGACAAGTTTGACACAGTTAAAGGATGCTAAATTGTGACTAGAGACTTGGTATTGGAGCTAGGAGTGGTTAGCTAGGAGTGGTTGGTGGGCACCCCCTACTTTAAGAACACACGCATTAAACTCTTCCCAGACAAGAAATTGCAGAAAGATGTATTGCACAATACAATCCTTCATGATGCAAGAACTTGTGGGTAATATTAGCACCTGCAGTACAGGACAATGAAACACAAAGCATATCCATTCACATGAAATCATTCATTTCTAAGAACAAAGGCAGGCATAAAGAACAACAACGATAAGAGAGAATTTCACTAATTGGATAGCTAGGGCAAGCCGGCGTTTATATCCACCACTAAGAGATTGGGGATCATTCTCCAAAGGAATTCCAGTTAGACCAACCTGATATGTTGCCAACCAAGAAAAAATCAATCAGAATTAATATGAACTAATCTTATCTCGTGTCAAAAAAAAAAAAAAGACACTGCAAAAAAAGAAGTGACAGTTATGTTGATAAAAGAAGCAAAATCAGATTATATGTGCTTTTCATTCTTACTGAAAACTGATAATGAATTACCGATGACATAGCTTTTTGAAGTCTTGATGCAAGAAGCTCTTGCAATTGCAGGCCAACTCTCTGTCTTGGCCACCCAAATATCATTTCATCAAGAACATTATCTGCAATGAAAAACCTAAAACATTTTTATTAATTTATATTCTTTATTTAGAATTCAAAAGCAAAACTATATAATTAAGAGGAAAAATTAAACAAAATCAAACTAGAAAAAAAAAAGGACTGAATATCACAGATGGGAAGCGATATCAAAATGGGTTGGGTTTGCTGATCCAACCATTAGTTAGTAACCACTAAAACCCTCAATCGACACACAAATAACCCAACACCCTCAAACCTGTCAAATAGTGAAATTTATGTGGGTTGTCAACAAGCCTGCTTGTCCTGCTACACATTTTAAATATTACACTTTATATACTTTACAAACCATACAAAACTATTAGAACAGAGTTGGCCTGCTGTGCCAACCTGCCACCCGCCAAATGACCCAACATAGTATGTTCATACCGTTCAAATCCAACAAATGGTGGGTTGTGAGTCAACATGCCCCACCGACCCATTTTAAAAGTTCAACAGATGGGTACAGGGTACTAGATATCACTACCAGGCAAGAGATTTGTATATAAGAATAGCAACTGAAACTCATGTTGAAAAACTTAATAGCAGGTGTAATAAGGAAATGCCATGTGGTAGTAAGGAAAGGAGAAGGACTTACTATTGATAGTACACAAAGAGAGAGAGAGTGAGAGAGAGAAAGGGAGGAAATCTACATTAATCAATTGAGAAAAGAAGAATTTGTGTATAAACTTGAAGGGAAAGAGTACACAAACAAAGAAAATACTGGCAGTGAGAATTGGAAAATATAAAAAGACCTCTTCTCCAGTTAAAGATAGGTCCAGGATACATATAAGTTCAAATTTAAGATCTTCCAGAAAAAAACGTAAAATAGTGAGTCAGCCACCAGAATAGCAACACATTGATAAGGGTAGATAAAGAATTTTTAAGTAATGGTTAATTGGTTATACCTTTCCGGAAACTGGAAAACAATTCCGACTCTTCTGGGTTGCAGCAGTTCAAGAGACGATATTGACCATCATCACCATAATTTTGAACATAGACAGAGCCAGATGTTGGTTTAACTAATCCTGCTATCAGCTGCTAAGCAAAACAATCATGTGAGCAGATTTTAGACGACATAAAAAGGAATGAATAACTATAACTTGATAAAACAGAAAACCATATTAATATGAACCTGCAAAAGTGTGGTTTTCCCACTTCCACTCCGACCAAATATCAGGCCAAAACTACAGGTAAAACAAGACAGAAATTAGTCCACTTCGAGCTCTCGGCCGAGTTCTATGTATCAAAGCCTCTTCAATGACTAAAGAGTGATGCATTCACAATACTGAAACTCAACTCAATTCAATATTAGTAAGAAAAAGTGGAAAAATGTATGATTATCGGATTAGCTGATGTACATTGATAATTTAAGCAGGGGTAGTTATAGCCCCAGACTAACAAGGAACAGGTTTCGTTTGATTGAGTAGGAAAATTTTAGCTTGGTAAGGGGTAATGAAGGTGGATAATGGGAATGAAAAACGTTGATTACAATTTTCATGCTTGGTAAAGAGGTTTAAGAATCAAAATTCATTACTATCCTTCAATCATAAACCATTCCCATTGTGATTGAAACTTCAAGGATACCCATTATCATTTCCATTCCCAAATTCAAACCAAGTGACCTCTTACTGTTCTTAAGTGTCCAGCAATAATATATTGTCATTACATTAGTTGAACAACGGTGCGCATGGTGCTCAATAAATATTTGAGTCAAGTGTTATCTATCATGGATTGTTATAAATGGGTTTTAAGTAGCCCTTATCCCCAATAGCCAGCTAAAAGGGAGTGGATACCTAAATCACAGTATCCATTCTACCAGACCAGCATAATATGCTAGCATTATAGAATAAACCCAACTTCTTACATTACATCCACCGCAAAGCGTGTCATTCAAAATGGGCTAAGGACCAATGCTAAACAAGTTTTGGGTAGAACTTCGAAAATGCTAGGTCTGAGTGAGAGGATTTCCAAACCACATATATGCACTCTAAATCCAACCTTTAAGCCTCAAGATTCCCCACATCTATAACTATTAAAAATATTAAAACAATGTCAAATAGATGGTATTAGATTGAAATGCTTTGCCTTCTTAATTGCCTATGATGAAAGTACCTTTTCTTGGGAAGGGAGAAACTAATATCATTCAAAAGATTAATCTCAGTTCCTGGAGGTCGATAGCTGACACCCTTTACCTGAAGGGGGGAAATTGTTAATGGAAATGTCCTTTATAGTATACCAAAACATCCTACTAATACAAAATGAATAAGATAAAAAAAGAAAAAGATACTAATATAGATGAATCAACATTGAACTTCTAAATCTCGCACTCTCTCAATCCCAATATTATCTTCACACTTTCTGTTTCCATCTGTCCCACAAACAATTTGAAAAATGGAAGCTTCACATCAATCCTATAATCCTATTACCTAAAAATACATCTTAATTTCAAAATTGTCACCCTCACCTAACACACAACATATTTTATAATTTACTCCATTTATTACTTGAAAAGACTACATTATCCCCAAAAGTTAATAAAGTATTCAAAAAGCAACTTTACTTAACCTCTATATCTACAATGTCAGCACAAAATAAGGCGGTACGGAAGGAATATTAGTATAGAACAATATTATAGCTGATCAAAAAGTGTACAAATTACAATAATATTTTATCAATGCAGTTCATAATAACCTTCAGACCTAGTATTTGTTAAAGGACTCCATGCATTCCTTTCAAACAGTTCGTAAGAGAACTACTAGTTTTCCTTTGGTCCAGTTAATATGAGATATTTTCCCTATGCTCTGCTTTGGTGAAGCAGATGAAAAAAGAATAAGAGCACAGCATTGAAACTAAAACCATTTTTGGTTTTCTTCTTATTCTTTTCAGTAAAAACACTGAATGACTATCATGAAAAACACACATTTAATGTGTACGTCAATCAGTTTTTTTTACAAGGCATTCATACAAATTTCTCAATAGCATCCAAGTTCACACTCAATCATCAGCATTCTCCCAATCAACATAAAGGTATCTAAATAAGATCTCAAAAAATATAACTACAAAACGCTGTAGAAACTAAACCTATTTATGAGTCGCATTAATGAAAACGAAGGTCAATTCCAAACATACTTCGAAGCAGGAATGATCACACGAAATTCTACGCGCTCCACGGAGTCTCGAATTTAAGCTGCCGCTTGAAAAAAGAAAAAACCATGGATAATTCAGAAGATTGAAGGCAAATTTCCATAGCATAATCTCTAAATGCTATTAACCTGAAGCGAGTCGTTAAGAAAACCGGTGATTTAACAATCCGCGGCTTCGAGCCAAACAGAGACGACGATGTAATCCGTACACTCTCCATTTGATGTGCGAGGAAAACTACATTTCACATTATGATAAAAGCATGATTAAATTACTCTGTTTGGTATCATTCTCTTCTATATATCATCGGTAAATCGCACTAAATCATAAAATCCTTAAATCAAAGCGACGAAGAAATTACCAATAAATCATTGTACGTAAAACTAATTCAACAACAATCAGTGATTCAAGCTTAAAAATGTAAACAACTTTTAATGCCAGACGCTGCCTCCTCCCAAATTACCTTTTCCGTAACGAAGCAGAACTGCAAAGTTTAGGATACATACGAACGACGACAACAATAACCGAATGAAAGAGAAGAACGCCGATGAAAATGGAGCGAATTGAATCGAGATACAGGTGTTACAGAGTTAGAGAGAGCATGATGGAAAGAAACAGGAGAGAGAGCAGCCCTCCAAAACCAGATGTCGCTCTTTTTAGTGCAAAATGCAAATTGAAATATTTTCTCCAAATACCTTGTTATTTGGATCAATTTGATCCAAATCAATAGCATTTTATCAAATTCTAATTACTATTATATCCTTATTATTAATTTAGGTTATTAGAGTTCATTAATTTTCTTTCATAAATAAATTATAACTAATTTAGATTATTTGAATATCTTATATTATTATTACTATTTTTATTTTTTTGTTTCTTTTATATTATATATATATTATATTTAAAATTAATTTTAACTAATAATTATTTATTCAAAAATGAAAAAAAGCATGAACGATTTATTAAATTATATATATATTATATTTAAAATTAATTTTAATTAATAATTATTTATAAAAAAGACATGGACGATTTACACTAAAAAAATTTTTTAATAATGGAATTTACCAACGGAATTCAATCTGTTGGTAATTACCGGCAGATTAGCAACAAAAATGACATTTTTCTTTTAGTAACGGAATGCCAATGAATTTATTCTTTATTTTACTAACAGAATTCAATCCGTTGGTAATTACCAACAGATTACCAAGGGAATCTTTATATAAATTACCAATGATATTATTTACCAACGAAATTGAATTTTCGTTGCTAAAAATATATCAACTTCCACTTTACCAACGAATTCCGTTGGTACCAATTTAACAATGGAATTAAGGATTTTACCAACGGAATATTCTTTTGGTAAAAAATACTTTATTATTTTTGTAGTGTTATTAAATTTAAAGCTAGTTTGAAATGAATATAATTTTAAATTTTAAATATAAATATAAATATTAAAAGATATTAAATTCGTAAGATTTCCCACCTCTTCTTCCATCACGCTATCTTCATGTATTGAACCAAATAGTTGGTTTATAAGATTTCTTCTATCCTCATTTTGAGTTCCATCAATGACATCATGATAAATTAAATCACCATAAATGAACTTACAAAATTATAAAACATCATTTTATAATTCTTTCTTTATTTATATATATATATATATATAATAGAAAAAAATAAATTAAATTATGAATTATTATATTTATATGGCTATTAATTAGGTAATTATATTGATTAATTATTAATTATAATTTAATAATGGGAGTACGTATTTTTATTTAGGATTTATAAATATTATCAAATAATTAAATTTAGTTCTTAATTAATATTTAAGGTAGATAAATACATAATTATTTTAAGATAAGTACGAATAATTATTTTAAATCTAATATAAAATATTAATAAAAAATATTTAATTTTCACCATGTATAAATAAGGTCACAAATATTTTTCTCTTACATCTATTTGACTCCCGGCAGAAATTTTTTTCCCAAATTTTTTTCTATTTTTAAGAATTTATTGTATGCAATTTATTTAATTAACTAATTAATTTTATTTTTCATGAGAACTTTATTTTTTCTCTTATTATTGTCCTGAGCTTTTTTTTTAAACTTTTATTTATTATGTTACATATGATAATTTTATTGTTTTTATGTAGAATTGTAAATTTTTAACATGTTAAGTTTTTATGTTGTTATTATTATTATTATTATTTTAGGTGTGAGAGTTTTTTATTTTTATGTTATTTACACATTTTATAAATATGAAAAAAAGAGTATTTTTTTTATATTAAATATATTTCATGTTGAATCTCCATAATTATTGTCTATTAGTATATTAATTAAAATTTAATGTAGATAAAGATATATAATTATTATATATATTTAAAATATATGTGTATATAATTATTAGTATATAAATATAACTAATGAAGAATTTAATTATTAAAATTATAAATATAATTATTTACTAATAATTATAAACCCATATATATTTTATATATTAATATATATATAATTTTTTAATTAATAATAATAAATTAGATATAGATTAATATTTATATTATAATTAATATTATTTTATAAGAAAAGTAAAACAATTAATGCATATCATTAGTTCAATTAATATGATAGATTCTCATTTAAATTTTAATTAATATACTACCTTATATGTTAAAAGAGTAATTTAGTCTTTGATTATTTTTATTTATTCAAAATTTATCATAACAGCCCAATTGATTCGAATCAATTTGATCCGTTTATATTTATCCTTTCTCCAAAATCAAATGTCGCTCTTTTTTACGCATATACTGTAATAACCTTTCTTGAACCATATTTGGGTCTTATTAAATACACACCCTCTTTTATTAAATACATACCCTATTAATATATAATTAAAAAATATATTTTTAAAAAGTCTAAATTATCTTTAATTTGTTAAATACACCCCCTATATATTTTATGGAGTAGTAAATAAATTTAATAAACCCTAAATTATAACCCATTATAAAAACTCCCGTGAATTCTACATACACGTGCATCTTGAGATGGAAAAATATATTGAGATAGAAAAAAAAAATGAAGAACATATATACCAATCTCCACCCCTCCCACGAAATCCCTGATTTACAGATCATCATTGCTACTCCCCACCCAAAATCTGCACAGTATAGATCATCTAATGCTGTGTTTCCTCAAAATTGTGTGTAATAAGTTAAAGTTTATTAATGGGGAAATTGAAGTTGTGTCTAGTTCAGGATGTTCTCATTCTTCATCCTTCTGCTAGTGCCTTTACTCATTCATTCTACACCAAATTTCTACTTCCATACAAAAAAATCTCTGATAGCAATTTAAGAGTTTGGGACGACTCTTATTCAATTATTGCTCATATCCAGCTCCTCAATCATTTTTTTGAGATGTAATTTTGTTATTTCAAGATAGTTGATAAATTAACTCGCACAACTAATTTTGTTGTTTCTTCCTTCTATTTCAATTATATTCCAAATTTGAAAGTAGTAATTCAATGGAAGTGTACAATGCATAAAAAAATGGGGGTGTGCATCTATTAAAATTAAAAGGATAAATTTGGGTTTTTAGGGGGGTGTATACAATAAAATTAAGATGTAGACAATTAAATAGGGATGTGTATTTAATAAAAATTGGTGTGTATTTAACAGTACTCTTTATGATTTCATAATCAGTTGATATCGGTGCATCCGGTGCAAGGGTGCTCATATATGTATAACTTTTTATTCTATATTATATATATATATATATATATATATATATTTCTTAATAATTGTATATTTTTTCACATTCAATTCTTCATTAAATAAATTATCATTTATATGTGTATAATTTTTTATTCAATAGTGTATACATATTTTTTAATAATTGTATATTTTTTACATTCAATTTTTCATTAAAAAAACTAACAAAAAATTCACTAATAACGTGTATACATTTTTGTTCATATAATTATATACGTTTCTGAAAGTGGGTGCACCGTATCATGGGGTACACTCAAATACACAGTAGGACTATTAGCCTTTCATAATTAGGACAACGTATTAGGTGAAATCAATTTCGTAACTGATTACTCCTTTCGTCCTGCCCAAAAGTCACCGGTTGTTTTTTGTATGTAGATTAAGGAATATTATTATTTTATGTATGGTTGGTAGTTGTATTAGTAGTGAGTGGTGGGACATATGTGGGGTCTTTTTACTAAAAGTAGAAAATGAAAGACTTTTGAATGGACGTCCTATATAGTAAAATGAGGTTCTTTCGCTGAGACGGAGGGAGTATTATTTTTATAAAAAAATATTATTATTATTTTTAATATTTTTTACTTTATTTTATTTATTATTTGAAAAAAAATGTGATAATAATTAAAAAAAATATAGAATTATCTAACACAAGTTTGCACCAAAAATTAAATTTCTAATTCGTTATAAAAGACCAACACGTTTAAATCATTTTGATCAACCAAGTTGATCAAATGAAATGACATAATTTGTTTTGGGTTTGAGCACCTTGTATTCTACCAATAAATAAATTTTACTTTTGAAAAAAAAAAAATTTGAAATGGCTACAAAAGAAATTTCTCTATTTTTAAGGATTGGGAACATATGATGCGCATTTTAGTTGACAAATGCGGCTAGGGGAATAGAACCCCAATCATTCCACCTAGTGTGTACATACATATATTTATTTCAGTTTATTATTGAGTAGAGAGATTATTACTTTCTACTCCCTCCGTCTTATTCATAAGTTCCTATTTATTTTTTTACGCGTAAATTAAAATGTATTATTATTTTATATATAGTAAGCAGTTGAATTAATAGCAAGTGATGTCTTTTTATTAAAAGAAAAAAATTTAAATCTTTGAATGAGACATCCAATATAATAAAACGTGGACATTTCAATATAACAAAAAAGTACTATTTTATCAATTTTCATCGATTAAATAGTATAATTTTTTATTAAAATATTAACATTTTATCAATCATAAAAAAATCATTCCGTAAGATAGGTAAATAAGAAATTGGCACAAATTTGTGGTACTGATATCCTATGCAGTAATTGTGTCCCCAATAAACACATCATCAATCGCCGTTTTGGTTTGAAATTAGTAAAAAAAAAAGCTTGGCTGCGCCGTTTCATCCGGCATGAGAATTGAGATATTCAACATTCTAATGCACGTGACATGATCAGACAGAAAATTCCACTACACGTGCGTAAATCCACGCCAGGGCTCGTGGAAATCATGTGGGGTTTATTTGATAAATTTTTTTATTTTTTATTTTTTATAATTCTTAAATAATAACTATCCTTTCTTTTATAAACAAATTTCATTAATTTAATTTGTTTGTTTCAAAATTATACTCATACCTCAAAATAGTAATATTGTACTTAATTATGTTATGTTTCATCACCACCCATAACAGGAGTAACATACAGTATAAATTATTTATTATAAAAAATATTAAAATTCTCATAAAAAAACTTTAACTTAAGTTAAAGTGTTAATTGTTATTGTTTTTTTTATTTTAAATTTAAAATAAGTGTGAATTTTATTACGTAATACTGAAATAAATGTTTAATTTATTTTTTAAAGTACTCACTCCGTCTTATCGAAAGGTCCTCATTTTACTACATTGGACGTCTCATTCAAAGATTTTCATTTTCCCCTTTAGTAAAGAGGACTCACCACTACTCATCACTATGTCTCTAATACAACTATACAATACACATAAAATAATAATATTTATTAATTCACGTGCAAAAAATAAATGGTCGTCCCTGCTCGAGGGAGTATAGTTGATTGGTAGGGTTTTAAATGAAATTTTAAAAGGTAAATGATTAAAGAGCCTCGCTCATAAGTAAATAGTTGAAAAGTATAAGTAAGACGATTAAATATTATGTTGGTGGTGAAAATGAAATCATGTTGTAAATATTAGTATATTTTAGGATAATAATTAAATAATTGAAAAGGTAAACACTCAAATGAAATCATGTTGTAAATATTAGTGTATTTTAGGATAATAATTATATAATTGAAAAGGTAAAGACTCATATAAGACGTGTTATTGGAAGCCTTTAATGAAACGAATAATTGATAATTTTTTATGTCTCATAAATAAATTCACACCTACTAATTTTCTCATTTACATAAATAAGTTCACATTTTCAAATAAGAAAATAATATAACATCAAAACATTTTAATTTTAAAATTTTAATTTCTTTACATATATATAACCTAGCTACTTTATAATTTATTAACTCAAAATATCAAACTACCATTAAAAGCAAGTTAAATGAAAAGCAATTTCTCTAAAATTTCGTATGTACGATAATTTTGAATTTCAGTTGGGGACGAACCGACGAAGGAAGTAATATTTTAATAAAAAATGATTGGATTAATAAAAAGCGTTAGTAATGCAATAAATTATTTTATTAATATTTTATAGTATAAATAAAAAATTATAATATTTTTAATAAAAAGTGATAATATATTTGATAATAATAACTATCCAATAATTCCACCAATTAATTTTAATTTTAAAAATTATCACTCATTTACTACAAAAATTTATATAACATATTTTATAATTTATTTATTATTTAAAAAACTACAACCATTATATTGGTCCCACCATAGAGTTTCTTGTAAATTAAATACTCCGACATAACTTATTGTAATTAATCACTTTCTCGAAGTATTAGTTGAGAAGCAACAGTAATTTGTTCAAAATAAAATTGCCTAATTCAACTTGTATAGTTATTTATGGCTGAAAGTACGAACTGTACTTGGCTGCTGTAATAGTAATAAATTGAAGTTAGATCCAATTAAGGCTTAACAAATCAAAGGGATTCACAAATTTTCTTCTTTTCAAAAATAATAATCTTTCAATTTTTTATTAGTCATTTAACCAATTAAAGATATATTAATTTCAATGGCTAAAGTCAATAGAAAATTTTATCAGTTATTTCAATTACATTTTGTTTTAAGAGTATTTTTAGAGTATAAAATTATATCCTAATTTAAATTCGTCTTTTTTTTTCTCCCACAATTTTAATAAAATGTTTATCTGATCGTTTAGTGTTCCCAAAATTTAGTCCCATATATAAATTTCAAAACACAATAAAAATAATACACTTACAAAAAACAAGTTGTGAAATAGATTGACCAATTGTTAGTATACTCACTTATTATAACAATTTAAAATTATACTTTAATGCATCATTTATCATCGTACTTAAAAAAATATATTTTGACAACCAATAAATATATTTTATCTATACAATAATCATACTTTAACGTGTCTTATACCAACACCGTCTCACAAGAGACTAAATCAATAAAAAAAATATTTTAATATTTAAAAAATAATCACAATAATGAAATAATTTCTTATAAATTTTATAGGGATGAGTCAAAATACACATTAAAACTACGTTATTACGTAAGAGAATTAATAAAGTTGAAATTTGATAAATTTATTAGGAATAAAATTTCCCAATTCTTACGTATAGCTCTGGATCGATATATATCTAACTTGATATTCCTTATTCCACAATTAATCATATCTCATAATTATTCTACTGTACGAATAACCCTTAATTAAACTTAAAGAAGTGTAAATTAATTTAGGAAGCAATAGTAATACTTTTCTAAAAGGTAAAATATAAGATGAAACCCTAATTGAAATGAGTGATATCATGCGGTTCGAATTATATCATGTGTAATCTTGTATCAATTTTTTTTCAAAATTCATAAGATGTAAGAATTGAGAAAAACAGTGTGCATGGTAACAATTTAATTTCTGTGGTCTAGATCATGAGACGACTATAATAAAAAGTGGACTAATTATATCTTTTTCTCCATTTGAAGACTAATGTTTGTCCACAACCAATCAATTAATTAATTAATTAATCAAAGTCTTAATCTCGAGGAGGAAGAAGTAGCAGCCAGCCACCCCAATTTCTACGAACATCCACAAAATTTTCTCGTGTATCTAGACAAACAATATTAAACCCACATATTATATAGCATTATGTATACAACTTTTCTTACCTTAAAAGTTAAAAGATCATATCTATGACATTTCCATCTACCATATTAATAATCCAACTCCATTACGTATCTATTCCCAAGAGAAAACAGTAAATTTACACCTGGCAAATCCTAGTATTATTATCATTATTATTATTATTACTAGCGTTTTAACCCGTGCGATGCACGGGGAGACGTCATGACAATAATAAAATTATTTTTCTTGGTAAATTTAAAGTATTTAAAATGAATAATTGTTTCTTATTGAGAATTTTGTGTATAAAGGATTGTGGGTTAAAAAAAGGATTTTGACCACTAATTTAATACTTGTTGAATTAATTAATTATTAAGAGTTTTATACGGACCACTAATTTAAAGGTGAAATAACGAAGCAAACTCCAAATAAAATGTTAATGTTATAGAGTAAAAATAACAATGATATTCACAACTAATATAATCTATCCATTAAATACGGCAATCATGATAAGAGAATAGATGAAGGTGAATATTACTGGTTGATAAATACTTACTTTAAAATCAGTTGATACTTAAAATTTTTTGTTAAACTTCATTAATTTTATTTGTTAATGGTCAAGCATAATTGAAAATAAACTATAAAAAAGATAAATCTTAACATATATCCTACAATAAAGATTAAACAAAATTCATATATCTATTAAATCAACGCAAATAAAAAGTAGAGTTAATAAATATTAAAAGTATTTGTTCGTCATTTTCATTACATAAATATTTTTCTGCTTTATTAAAATAAGTATAGCAATAGCGGGATAGTATTTCATCAGAACGACATCTCAAATCAATAATTAGAACCAAAATGAATTTTCTCCCTTCATCTTGCTAATTACTTCCCACTATAAATTTTTGTCCGTTCCAAAACTTATACACACTTCTAAAAATGGTAATCTATACAATATCAACACCCTTAATATACAACAATACTACAAAATTGTTACTCACTTTTACATTTAATCCAACAACCTTTATACATATTTTTCATTAAATTGCCCAAAATATATTTTTTATTTTTACTTTATACATCCGAAAAATAATTTATAACAATTCTCATTCTCATATGAGTAGATATTGTCAATATTTGTCTTTTTGTACATCTCCATAAATCAAATTGTTTATCAACCTTTTTTGAAAGTCATTGAAACTCAAATGCTATACTCAATTACAATGATGCAAAAGGGCATTCCGTTACTGGATATCCCAGAGTAAAAGTGTGGAAAAACCGTGTCCTCGTATTTTTGTTAATGCGAGACCATAACTTTTTTTCATCTAACTGTTGTTTATTTTCTCGTGTATATATGCACAATTTCATATAAATAAGTAATCAAATGTATTCACATAAAATAGTTGAGCACATCCTGTACTTTCACAACTACATATTTATTATTAATTCAAACAGTACATGAAAGTAATTATATAAATAGCATCACACTTGGTATATACATAAGATTAGTTCTACATTCTTTGCTGATATATTGAAGGTAAGCAATCCATTTTCTTTTCTTACTATTTTGTTTGAAATAAAAATGGTAGATGCTAAGTTTGATTAGATTAACCTCAATATAAGGATATCTTTATAGAGAATAAAATAAAATGTACATTTCATTGTAATATCTATAGAAATATATACATGAATAAGCAATTTAATTCAAATACAATACATTGTAATCTAGTAAATTGAGCGCTACATCTTTTATTATTAATTTTATATATTATTATTTTGGGTGCCTTACTTAAAGATTTACATTTTCTTTTGGTAAGTGAACCATGTACCAAAAAGTTACTCTAAAATTTTGACAATAAGTAATACATAATTTTTAATTATTAATCAAATTAAGTTATAGGTTAAAAGGTAAAAATAGAACTAAAATCAACCCACTACACATTAAAACAATCTACATATTGTGAAAAAATACATTGAAAAACTACGCATTAAAACAGTTCACATTTTTATAAAGTACATTGTGAAGAGATTGAAATACGCAAGATAAATAAATCTCTAATATAAATTTCGCAAAATACAACAATTATAATAAGAATCCACATTCAACCAAAACAATTTGTAGCCGTGATGCTGAACTTAAAAGAGATTGCTTTGCCAAATTTGATTAAATTCCATGAAGCTAAACCTCACAATTCATTCATTTACCAAAAAAAAAAAAATAAAAAAAATAAGAGAACCCAATATTTTCCCTTCCACAATGAAGGGAACAGATTTCAAAGTGCAACATTGGAGGCAAATAAATAATTTAATAAATAAGAAAAACCAATAAATAATGTTAGATTTTAATGGTTAAGTTGAGCTTTAATAACTTATATGATCAAGATCGATCTGCGAAGGGTAACCAGTTTTGCGGATTTGCCATAGAATTTCCAACATTTTTTCAGTTTTCATTATTGCAAGAAACAGAATAATAGATTTAGTTGAGTCCAACTAAAATTTTTATCAAGTACATTGTTTGCTATTAATAATCAAAACCTTGAAATCATGAAACAAAAGCTCACCCTATAGAATGGGTTGTCATATATTGTCCATTATCATAAACCTTATGTATATCATCGTTCTCACAACAATTGAAGCAACACATGATTTGTTATTGTAAAAGTAAATACAGTAAAAAAGATATCAGATGATAATCATAGGCTAGCTTTGAGTATTAACAACTAAGGCTATAACATTGCATGCACAAAATATCATAATTCATATTTTGCAAGGTTGTACCTTAAATTTTGCAACATCTTTGGTAATCTCATCTTTCATATGTTAATTAATATTTTTTTATCTCTTTTATCAAAATGCTCATGCTTCTATAAAAAAACAAACTCACATACGCCACATAACCAATAAAAAAATTAAATTTAATTGGAAAAACATAAATAAATGAAGAGAAATTTGAAATTATATAAATTTTATTATTTTAAATATCTTCTCTAAAAATAAGTAAGTGCCACATTAACCTCATTCAGTCTTATTTTATTTAATTATTTGTTATTTTTTATATAGGTAATGATTTGCTAAATATTTTACTCCACATTAATAAATCTTGACCTAAATTAAAACATAGTATGTATTATTTATTAATAACCTTGATTTTAGCCCAATTTTAAAATATTTAAGCATAATATTATATATGAAAAATTCAAATAAATTTACATTGTCTATTAATTCTTTAAATAAATTAATTATGAGTAATAAAAGTTTAATTTTAATTATTTTAATTAAATTTTATTTTCAATTATATTAAAATTCATTGATTTTCAATTATAGAGGATTTTTTTTTATTTAATTCACTTTAGTATATTTGATCTATCTACTTTTATGTACTTTCTTGTGAGATCGTTATATATGAAATGAGTTGTGAGACATTTTGATTTAATTGTCATATTATAACACCCAAAAATTATATTTTAATGCGGAACTCTTCATACTTATTAAACTATATTTTAACTACCTAATAACATATTTTACCTATGTAATAATTATAATTTAATAATGAATATATTCGTCTCACAGGCACCATCTCACAAACTATTTTATAAAAAAAAAGGCAATATGCTCACCATTTTAGACTTTTCAAACATATGAGAATGCAAAATAATAAACGTCATTGTTACATTGAAATAATATAAATAGCTTCGGTTGAAAATCAAATAAACAATTTAAAAAAAACTTAAATTGAAATATAAGAATCTCATTACATATTATTTGGGACATAAAATTTGTACTCCCTCCGTCCCTCTGAAAAAAGCCGCATTTTACTATTTTAATATGTCTCAATGTAAGGGGGTATTTGTCATTTTGTTAAATGAGACTCACACAAAATAATTAATATATTTCTATGGAGCCCACATAAAATACTAATACAATTACCCAATATATATTAAAATATTATATCTCTCTTCATATACACATTAAATATTATATCTCTTAATCTACGTGAAAAAAGAAACGCACCACTTTCAGAGAGACTGAGGGAATATAATATTTGAATTGGTCTCTTGTTTCCCCGGTGCACAAAATATATAAAGGTATAACATTTTGATTTAAATGGTATACATTTTAATTAATAAGGATATAAATATTTTATTAAAAAAGTCGCCTGAAATATAAATAATATAATTATTTGATTAAAAATATAAAAAAATTTCTTAAAAAATCAAGAATATGCGTTCTTAGTATACTATACAATCATTTAATAAATATTAAATAATCTTATATTGAATTGATAAAAATAAAAAAAATCGTGATTATTTTGATGAATTTTTTAAGAATTAACCTTTAATATTATAATATCAAAGAAAGCTATAAAGACGTCTAAAATTCTTAATATAAGCCATTAGAATATTATTATTACATGATCCATATATTGCATAATACTTTGAAGATGTATTAACTCAAAATTTTGCCTATAAATAGGCCAATTACATTCGGTTTAACACAAACCGCAACTTTCACATGATTTGTACAATCAATCAACAAATCTATAATTCTCGAAAAAATAATGATCATTACATTTTGACTATACATTTTATACAATTTTTTCTTCCCACGTAAAGTGTAATAAATTATTCATTTGCAACTATTGCATCACAGGCTAACTTTTTGATTTTATTTTTTTATGCACAATGTATTTTGAGACGAAACATCACCCACAAACCTGGAATCTCATCAAGTATGATTGAATCTTCATCATTGATAACACCTTTCAAGATTCACATTGTAATCTCATCCTCAACCATTTGTTGAATCACACACTTAATGGGCCTTGCTCTAAAGTTATAGTCAACGCTTAATGCTGCTGCCTGCAGTGTAACTGCATCCTCCATGTAATATAAGTTTATATTCTTCTGTTTAACTTGACTCAACTATGTATAAAAAAACTGTTATGTCAGCAGATCACAGACTACTTGATATTCTCTGTTTCAACAATTAATAAGAGGAATATATAAGCCTTATGTAACAGAAAATTAATTGACTGTTAGATGCGTACTCTTAACTTGCATAATGTTTTTCAATTACCTGAACTTCACTAAAATAAAAAATGGAGTATTAGAAATACAGGTTGACAGAATGCTAAATTAATATCATAGACACATTGACCAACACAAATGACGTACACCAGAGTCAATCAATATTAAAATTCTTCAAGACTTCCACCATATCAAGCAATTTTTGAAAACACATAATAATCAACAACTACATTGCCTAATCACATCAAGAGTCAATAGATATTAATCGTACAGAATAAACAACACAAATGCAAGCAAGCTGGAAACAATCTTTTTTTACAATAAGCAAAATATGCTCACCGACCATAATTTGAAATATGCACTGCAAAACCCAAGATAAGATACATGCTCACAGGCCAAATGAATAAAATAAAGAACACAAACCAGGAAACAACAATCCTTTACAATGCAAGCATGAACAAAATTGTGAAAAGAATTAAGAAGTAAAGTCGTGGCCTTACAACTATTTTCTGAAAGATCTTGATTCCCTTTTACACAAAACATTAGGAAATATGATCATAAGACAATAATTATGGAAACTTGGACATATATGACTCAATAGAGTGCAACTATAAGACTTTGTGTCTGAAACTAAGATAAAATAAATTCAATAAGTTTCCCAAAAGTAAACTAAAAAAAGAGTAATCATAGAGTATAGAACCCAATAAATAAGTCATTTCTGATCATCAATGGGTGACTGTCACAATTGCACTAATAAATGCACATCATCCAAATCGCACAAATAGTCAGTTTCATCAACTCATGAATGGCAAAAATCAGCACTTGAAGAATAATTCATTCTTCTAAATATTTCAAATTTAATAGTTGCGAACTTGGAAAACAGAGTATTGAATTCGATTTAAAGAAATGATAAGTTGATAACTAACTAAAAAGATTAAAAATAAATGGGAAAAAAGGATAGCCAACTTACAGAGGATAAAATATACCAAGCACCGGACTGTAAAAAAAAATCAATTAAAATACAAAGTAAATATGCAAAACCCTGCAGATAAAATCATCTTATTTATAAAGAAACCTCATTTGTCAAAATTACCACCCATTTGTAAAACCATCCACCGAACTAAATCAAGAACCAACATAATAAACCCACAAAAAATTTGGTCCCAAGCTCAAAAGCCACAAACTTACAGCCACAATAGAGCAAAGATAATGCAAAATATGAAAAAGTCATAAAAATATGCACTGCAAACAAAGTTTTGTGACTAATAAACATCATTGTTACATACTTTTCATTAGAACCCTTCTATTTTATGACATTTTGCTAAGGATTAGGAAAACTATTGATGATCCAAAGATTCCAAACAACTCTATATAAAGATGCCTAAATAAGAATTAAAGTTCACTCATACTTTACATTACCTCTTCATGGAATGCCTATTTCATGGAATGCCTATGCCTGCAAGGGAGCGTTCATTAAGCACTTCGGAGAACAAAATCTCAGCTCACCCAACCACCTTCTTAGCATATAGACAGACGAAGTAAACGAAAGATCATTTGACAAACACAAAAATTCTAAAGGATTAAAGTATAAAATCAGTCTTATTTACCTCATTCAGTTCTTTTTATATCCATTCTTGTTTTCCCAAATGACAATTCCTAGACAACATCATACATAACAACCCTTTTAGTTGTAAGTGGATACTTGGACTTTCATTATTGAGTTATACAATATCAAGCATGAAAATTACATCTTAAAGACTAAGAAAAGTGAGAAGGAGCAATCAAACTTCAAATAGAAAATTCAGTAGTAGAAGATAACACATACCATAATATCGACACCATCACATCACTGTGTTCTACAATCTCAATATGAAATGTAGGTTCTCAAAGAATCAACAAACAACATACGGGAGTTATTACAATGGAGATTGCAGCAAGTATTTGGTATTTCTGCCCACAAATACTGTAGTTCTCACGGTAGAGATAAATCTTAAGAATTAAAAAGAACCCGAATAAATAGATACATGGACAATTGCATTACAATAACCACAGGAAAAATAAGATCTCAGAGAAACATTATGACATTAATTTAGTATGTTTGACCAACATAATTAATAAAACTGTAGATACGTTTCAATGATAGTAAATCAAGACTCATAGAACGGGCTAAGAGATCCTGTCTAGATCTATAAGGACAGTTAATTCGTGCAAGCATAATTTACTATATTCTGATTTTTCTCCTCAAGAAACTCCTCTAAGCCATAAGAAACCAATTATATTACATAAACCTTACACGATAAACCATCTCTTTATTTATTCCATTAGCCTTTTCATCTAGAGCTCACCTTAACTTTTACATAAAAAAAGTAAGAACTTAGCACATATAATACATAAGTTTCTACCCCAAATTAGAGGAAGCGTGGGTAGAACGTGTCTCATTGTACTTGCAATTATCAAGAGAAATTCTACTACATGAATAATTAAAAGGATGGTTTATCTTATTTTTAAGGTTTTATTTATGTCAAAAAAACGCATATGATAAAGGAAAATAGAATTAAGGTTTTATCTCTAAGTGATAATGCAAAAAAAAAAAAAAACGCTGCAAACATCTCTACAAACAACTAAGACATATATTTCCAATTCAATGTATTTTCCTGGGCAAGGGAGTGGATTAATCTGTCCTACAATCTTTCAGTTAAATCATCTCAATTAAATGAAACAAATTCAGCTAACCAAGATTTATGAACAAATAGAAAACAAATAAACGAAAAAAATAAATCATGTTTTAGAATTCAAACCTGAGCAGATTTCTTCTTCAATAAGTTAAAAAATAAATTGGAATTATTGTTGCACTAATTCTAAGATAGCTATTCCCCAATTCTAAGCAAAATATAGTTTGTGAATCAAAATTATAGAAAGGATCAGTTACTGATTTAAAACTTTGTCTAAATAGTTCTATTAAATATACTTGGTTTTACCTCTCATTATTGAACCCGGCCGCCCCAGTAAGTTGATTTACTCCTGAACCTAATTTTGCAATTAGACACTTAACATTCTGGAATATCATCTTTTCAGCAAAGATCTAAATGACAAAGGCAGACAGTCGTTGAAATAATGCTTTGTCATGAAGATCAGAAAAAATTAATATAGGCCATTATTTTAAAACTCCTATTCACAAAAAAATTCCATTATGACAAAGACAAAAACTAATTACAAAGAGACAAATTAGAAATAACTCACTTTCTTCTCCTGTGGTTTAGGAATAGCAACTTGCTCCAAGCTTTGTAGCAACTGTAGCCAGTATTGAGCATTCTTTAACATATGCCAGTCATCAAGAGACAGCACATTAGTTGAACAAAGTTTTCATCAACCTGAATAAAATATATGGGACACCATAACAATTATCACGATACAACTATCAACTTCAAAGTAAGACCAAATTTGATGAGGATAAAAAAATACTTGGAGAGCCTTTGGCTCATGGGAGTGGTATTTTTGAGATTAAGATAACTTTGAGGTTATTAGTTGATGTTATGTATCCTTGTGAAAAATCTTGTGGAACATGTAATGTGGCAGCAGACAATATGAGAGTGGCTTAAAGTCTTCTCAGCCGTGGTATATTTCGGTATTTCAAGTCACTTTTCTATACCCTCCATCTATTTTTCTCATATATTTTAAAAGAATCATATTTGTATCTAACCATTTGAAACTAATAAATGATAGAATCAAGATGGAAGACATGAAAGAAATATTATTTATCATACCTTTCTAAAGATGCGCACGTTCATAAATGCAACGCAATATAAAACCACAAACAGACAAATTTTGGTTTTTGACAATCATATTTGGAGCCCTAAAGAAAAGGTAATTTATATTTTAAGAAACACATCATGTTTTTGACAATAAAGAAGTCAATTAAGGCATTATTCCGTTGAAGTGAAGATTTTCACTTCTGTGGTTTCTTTCTTCATTCAGCTGCATTATATAATCAAATTCTTTTCTTTTTCTTTTTTTACTTTTAGACTTGTTTATGATCAAAATAAAACTTGATATACTATTTTTGTACTGTTGCTTAAAGTAAAAAAGAAAAACAGAGCAATATATTTATAATACAGTGCATTCTATTATAATTCAAAACAGTAACAAACCAAACAGGGAAAATTAAATGTTCTGAAAATTTAGCACATGACTTGAGCTAAAGAGCATTTAAAAGTCAAATAAAGTTATTTCTTCAGTAGCTGAAAACATATAGCATGACGAGTAACATGTAATACATAACAAAACCCTTTTAAATGTATCATAGTTCCAAGCATGCACAGCAAAACAAAAAATAACATATAGGCTCACCGACCAAATAATATTTTTGAAATGATATGTTCGAACTAAACAAATCTTTCAAACATTTAAAATTAATAGGTAGTCCTACAAAGTAAAAGAAGAAAGTTCACGCAAATGATATATTATCATTGCAGCTGGCAGCAATGTTATTATACATTAAATTCTAATTACCTTTCGACAACTGGAGGCAATGATGATAAACTCCAATTGCAAAACCTATCAAAGCAACATCGAGAGCACTAAAATTAAACCGAAAAGCAAAAGAAATCCAACTAAACAATAAAAAAAATCTAAAACAAAAAAAATTGATCAAATCTCTCGAATTGCAATATAAATTTTAAATAATAAACATAGATTCAGAACAAAAAAAAGTATTACCCGTTAATAGACTTGCCAAATGTTAAATATTAGTATACAATTAAAATATAAAGGTAATAAGAAAATTATTATGTTGTAGAATGTACTTTTAATATGGCATGTTGTAACATTTATCCTTAGGATCAATGTAAGCCATATCCATTGTATCCTATAACTTGTGCCCCATCGCATAACTATAAAAATTAATGGTACAATAATTTCGTTAGAGACAAAAAAATAAAAATAAAAAACAGACACATAACCCAATTACATTTTTTGATAAAGAAACAAAGCAAGAAAGATTAGATAACAAATCCATCAATTAAATTGGTAAGTATCAGTGAAGAATTAGTAACAATCACTTTTATCTTATATAGCCTGTACATAAAATGTATCTATACAATTCATTATTATCAAATTTCTAAGAAATAAAATATATAAGTGTATATATACACGTACTGTTTCTCGAAGAAAGCATTGTCGAGTACTTGCAAAGAGCCACCAACAAATGAATTCGGATCATGCATTATCCAGTAAGAGGCCAAAGTATGAGGCTTTTCGTTATGCAGCAAGAGGTTTTTCATTAGAAATATGAGGCCAAACCCATCCTTGATTTTATTGACCTTCATATAAATTAAAAACAAAGAAACTATTCAAAATCTATATATAAAAGGTTTCCATAGTATAATCCAGCATTAGTAATAAAATTAAGGATAAAGAGTTCTTCTTGCTTCTTTATTTCATAGAGAAGTAGCATACCACACAGTCTCTTGGTTTCATAGTTGAGATATAATTTCAATTTGATATATGTCGTAAATTTATCTAATAAGTGGACATCACTTTGTTGAGTTCAACATATTAGTAGAAGAAAGTTTCAAACTAAAATCTTTTAGAAGATTATCTATGTTTTACTATATCAATGAGAAGTAAATAATATCTCTATCAAGAAATAAGTTCAATTATCCCATTTAATTAATTAAATATATTCAAGTACCAAAGATAGTGAAACTTAAACGCATACCAACGTATCACCAAAAATAGTGCAATTGATGAACCTCTAATTAAATATCTATGTCTCTTACTGATTTATCACTAATGTTTAATCCAAAGGTAATTGTTGCTTTGCTCAATTATCATATTCTTGAATTGTGTAGTTGTGATCTTGCTGTCATAATAAGGATGAGGTTTTCCAGAATCTATACCATAACACTCAAACTAAATGATCTTAGGGAAATGAATTACTTACTTCATACATGTGACAATATAAAGTACAGAAATGGGCAAAATAAGAAGATAAATGAGAGAGAATTACTTGAATTTCGCTGGAGAAAATACGGCAATCAAAAATCATTAGAGGGCTCATTATTTTCATACTCCACAATAGTCCATCTGTGAGTGAGAGATCAACAAAAATATTAGAAAACTTGATCACTTGCTTCCATCATCGTGTAATTAAGAGTATTGTGGCAAGAGAAAATAAAATAGAGAAGAATCGAAGCGAGTAAATTGAATCGGAGGAGAAGAGGTTGGGCTTTGATGTTGGCTAATAAATCCCAAAGAGCGGGAATTGCTCTATGAATTGCAATTTTGGACAACGACTGCTCACCAATTGCAGAATCAGCAAAGCAACAAAGCACCATGCCACCACCGTAACTACCAATGCCACTCGGATCTTCTTCACCATTATTCTTCTTCATATTGTAAAGATCAAACAAAGTCATTTTCATATTAGTCGTTTGTCCATGGCCATAAGATAAGTGATAGATCGAAGAAGATGAATGATTGTCTTACCTCTCACCAAGATTATCTTTGATGAACAGTAGTGTTTCAAAATTTTAAGAGTTTAATCAATGGTCTAGATAAGAAGACATGGGTGCGCATCTGCCCGTCCAAACTCCCCACCTCCGCCACCCGCCTCTCTATTATCCTCTACTTCCACCCGTAAATGGATTATAATTCTTCCGACTAGATCTACATCAAACAATGCTTTAAAATAGATGTCTATTAATACAGTGTGTACATCTATTTACGATTACGAATAAAAAAATTTAAAAATGAAGATAATCTTACATCTTACAGTGGAAAAAGTGGGAGAAAATGTGACTGAATCAATTGAATATGAGGGAGAGTAATGAAGGATAGGTTTTGGGAGTGTGTAAAATCGTGTCTGATCCAATAGCCAATATCAAACCTTTTGCTATTGCTACACTGCCTCACTGCTTGAAGAATTTAGACAACACTTTCATTCAGGCATTCGTCGAACGGCTACGCCGTGTAATACCTGATCGGTTTTTATATCGAATCCGTCAGAGATGGCCTCGGGATGAAGAATGGAGAGAAACACAATGCAATTGTTTCCTAGTTGCTGATGAATTGTTAAACTAATTTGAATGTCGTCACTAAATTGTGACTGAATCAAAGGAAAATATTATTAGGGTTTCAAGAAAGGGAATTATTCAACGATTGAACAATAGTGTTTCACAAAATTAATGAGATGAATGAGTGACAGAAGTGAGATAGAAACGCCATTACAATGAAGACAGAAGTGAGATAGAAACGTAATATCTAGGGTTTTAATTATCAATTGTGTGAGATAAAAATATATCAATGTTGTTGATTCAATTGAAAAAAATAAATGGTGGAGATGATGGGAGATAAGTTACCATAAGTGAATAAATTAACCTAAAGTGGTGAAATTGATTTTGAGGGAAAAGATTTAATCTTTCAGCTATTATATATATAAAGATTATCATTATTATTAGTAGAGCTTGATTCCTATAAATTGGATTCACTATACATCTTGATTTAAAAAATTTACTATTTTCTTTAATTTCATAAATAAAAATTACTTTTTAGAAAAATGAATTGTTAATTGTCTAAATGTAAAATGTTACTCACCTCAAAATAAGTATAAAAAATAGTACAATATCAAAATTTGAGAAGTAATATTTTTATTCACAAGTATAATAATTTATCACAATAATAAAAAAATACTCCAATTTTTAATATATTAAAGAATTATCTCAATAAAATCAGGATTCAAATGCAATCCAAATTCGTACTATTGTTTGTTTTAATAAGCTTTAATATTATTATTTTTCAAATTTGAACCCACTCTTTTTTAATTAAATACTCAATCTGTCTAATAGAATTATTCACATTTTATTGTTTGTTTATCTTGAAAAAAATTTACATCCTAAAAATAAATAAAAAAATCAAATGAGTAACCCCTCAATATTACTGTTTATTAAAAAAAAAGGATCAATTCCAACTAATTATCAGCATAAAATATTTTATATACTTTTTTAATCATTTGAAAACATCATAATTACCTAAAAATAAATTTTAAAAAAAAAGTCAACAAAGTTATTAGACGGAACTCATTCTAAAAAAAAAATAAAAATAAAATAAAAAATTGTAAGCCTACCATGATCAATGGGTCATCCTAATTAGTCTCAACCAAAAAAGACTAGCTAGATTACCTACGATGCTTGTGTATGAACAATTGAAATATGGGGGTTGTATGGACTGATGCTAAATTGGATACCCATTTATCAATTCTCCTAAAATGACTTAGTCCCACTCTTTCTTGAGAATATATTAATTTTATTAATAAATATATTACTTTTTTAATTTATTTTCCATTAAAAAAATAATAAAAAATTTGATAAAAACATTAACAAACCATAAATTTTTATTCATATATGTTTTTAACTAATAAATATATATGTATATGCGAAGAGTATAGGTACAGGAGAAATTCTCTTGATGAAATGTATTTTATTATTATTATTATTATTATTTGTCTCTTTATATATAAGTATGTACTCCATATATTGTCCAAAATACATTCTCTAGGTCAAGCGTCATAATTAAAATATCACTATCGACTAAAAAATTCAATGTCCACGATTGGTAATTAATTAGTACTTCGAGAGATACATATATCATGAACTGTAATTTAATTCCTGTATTATTTTCTGCATCATTATATAGTTATATGATTGACTTGAGTTTTTGCTTTTATTTTAGGGCATAATTTTTCTTACTATGTCCATGTGTCACAAAATAGATACACCAAACGATACATGAAATTGGTTCGTATTTTAGAGTTGGTCTCTTATGTTTTCAGGCGCACAAGTGTAAGAGTATAATATTTTGTTCTAAAAAGTATATCACTTTTTAGGAAATAAATAATATACGTCCTTATACTAAATGTTATATAATTATTCAATACTAAAAGAGATATTTGAATGTACCAAGTTTTCGGGGCACACAAGTTTTAGCCGTATTTTATACCGTTTACACATGGTGCGGTGGTTATAAAAGAATGTACACGCACGAATTTAAAGTGTTGATAGATAGGACGACACCTTAATTAATTAATTAAGTCTGCATATAACAATATGGAGTAGTATTAAAAGAAAATGAAAGGCAATAAAGGGTTTTAAGTAAAGTGAAATGTGTCTATATACACCAATTGACTACTCTTCTATATATATATGCTTGTTCTAGCCGCCCTACTTTCTACACTTGGACCACTAATTGTTTGTTGTTCCACTATTATTTTCTTTCTTCATATTCCACATTAATTCCCCTAAATATTCAAACCTTCATATATATCCTGCAGGTTCATTGTATTCATGGAAGATATTGGTCGGAAAGAAGAATTTCTTGATCATTCATCATCTTCTAACATGATGATGAACCCTAGTTTGTATAGAAATGGGAACATGGATGGATTCGTGGGGTTTAAGAGGGAAGTGGTTGGAGTTCAAGATCATGCGGGTAAAAGACCCAAGACGGATCATGAGACGGGACGAGAGATGAATTCGTCTGCGGAGAGTAGTGGGAAGAAGAAAGGGGAGAAGAAAGTGAGGAAGCCTAGATTTGCATTTCAGACAAGAAGCCAAGTTGATATACTTGATGATGGTTATCGCTGGAGAAAGTATGGCCAAAAAGCTGTCAAGAACAACACATTTCCTAGGTTTGTATTTATTAATTCTTGATTTGTTTCTCATAATAAATAATCTATTAAGATAAAATTAATCACAATTAATCTTGTTGCTATTAGTAATGTATGCTGTCCTAATAGTGATCACTTTATAGAGCAAAATAACTTAACTATGTGAGAAATCGATAATCATGTAAATAATTACTCCATACTAACCACACGGGATCTTCTGCACCAGCCATTTCTTGTGTTACTGATTATATGATTGACAAGTAAGAGAGGAAATAAATTCAACAATTGCCCTAGGGTTATATTTTCCTTTTTAGGATACAATTTTGTTCTCTCTTCTACATGTCATTAAACAAGACATAGAAGATCGATGTTATACCAAATTGACACAGAAAACCGCACCACATCCTAACCCACCATTTATATCCCTCACGTGGTGGGTATATACTTCAGAAGTTCATCATAGAAAGTGGGGTTGGGTTGGGTTTGGGTTGGGGTATGGGCTGATTACTGCAACACGAGATTTTCTTAAGTTTTCGTTTCAACGCGAAACGTGGTTGTTGAGCCATGTGTGAGGCCTCTTACATCGAATTATTTGTACAAAGTATCTTGTGAATGGATGCATCTTACTGTCATGAAAAGAATTATAAGCTCACACATATATATGAGATTATAATGCCTAGTAAATCCATCCACTTCTTGTAAAGCATACTGCATACATAGAAATGAATGGAAACAAATCTAATAATCATACTCCCTCCGTCCCATGATTATCTTCACAAATTAATTTTGTTTGCGTTCGTCCCACCATAACTTTGCATCACCCAAAAAAATGAAACATTACTTATCCCAATCCTATAACCTTAAAACATATCTTAATTACTTCCCCCATCTAACTTGAGGTTGATACTAATTAAAGTGATGATGATGAAATGTATGCAGGAGTTATTATCGATGTACTCATGAAGGATGCAACGTGAAGAAGCAAGTGCAGAGGTTGTCGAGAGACGAGAGCGTTGTCGTTACAACGTACGAAGGAACTCACACACATCAAGTCGAAAAACCTTGCGATAACTTTGAGCAAATACTCAATCAGATGCACATTTATCCCCCTTTCTGAGGTCCCAAGTAATGCATGCATACATGCACTTTATGTATATGCATATACATGTGTGTGTATGATTCTGATCGATAGAGTAGGAATGATCATGAAGGGATCATATATATACATATATATAGACTATCTGCAATATACACTGATACCTTAATTCTCTCTTTTTTCTATTTCTTCCAATTGAATATTGATCCACCAATAATTAATTCTACCATTTCATGCACTAAATTCTTAATTTCTTCATCCATTATATTTATAATATTATTTCAACCTTAATCTGCAGCAGTTAATGCATTATATTATTGTATGGATTGGACGTTGGTGTATCAATTGGACTACAATTTTACAGTAGCTAATTATCTCTTCTTTTATATATATATATATATATATATATATATATATATATATATATATATATATATATATATATATATATAGAGGAGTAAAAAAGCACTCTGTTGAAAAAGTAATTATATGAGTAAATAAATTGATTTTTTAATTAATTTCTAGATTAATTGAGGTATACCTAATTAATATAATGTGATATTTCTGATGTTTCTAGTTAACACGTACATTCAATTTTAAATTCATTAACTACTTCAAATCAGGAGCAACTTTGGAGAATAATAATCATGTACATTTTTATTTTTTTTAAAATGTCAATCTTAATTTAGAATATATATATATATATATATATATATAATTAATTGTATGAGCTCACAAAATGAATTACGTGATATACAAATTAAAAGATAATATTTTTAATAATTAAAAGTTATATCTCATCAATTAAGAGTGATAATTGAACTAGCATTTCATAAATTGCTTGCATGATAAATGAAAATTTTTACTCCTAAATGTAAACTATTTCATAAATTGCTTGTAGGATAAATGAAATTTTTACTCCAAAATGTATGACAAAAATATACTAATAATTAATTAAGAATAAGTGAAATAGTCTCATCGAAGGCATGCTAAAATTTTATACTACTATTTTTTTCCCCAATATTTAGACTTAGTTTTAATAATTAATTCCGGAGATTATAAGGTTTATTGTTATCGGTGGAAGGTAGAATTATGTCGAGGAGAACTCATACATGATTATTTTGTTCATGCAGAAAAATTTATTTAAACTTTTATAATTTATGATTTTGTTTCCTTTAAATTTTAACAATATTAGTTGTATAAAAATTTTATCATCTTAAAAATTAATTTCTAAACACACTCAAATTTGTGGTGAGACTTGGATTGTTAAATGTCTAAATTATTTAATACGAATAGTAATTTGTCATTAAAAAAACATATTAATTACGTTGCGTTGTATTTTCAGAATAGTTGACCTTTTATATTGCTCCATCTCATGAAATAAATATCAACAATTAAAACGGGTAAACCAAACTTTCATATTTTCTCCAATTTTAAAACCACTAAATTAGATAATTGTTTCATTATTTCATAATAAATATATAATAATAAGCTTAATTAAAAAAGAAAATAAATGATAATGTCTCCAACCAAAATTTTGATGAGTTCACCACATTTTTTTTAAACAATAAAAAGAATTACTTGATTACGAAAGTATTTTATTTCAAATTGGTTTTATAAAACAACATCGAATGATGTTGATGGAGAGAAAAACATATCAAAGAAATTAAACTCATTCTTTTGACCGAATAATCAAAATTCAGATATAACATTTGATTAATTTACATGGCATCGTCATTAATTTGAAATCAATAATGACAGCTGTAATTTTTGTATAATTTAAACTTAAGCATTTCTTAAAATATTAATGTTAAATAAGTTATTAAAAATTTTAGTAACACAATAGTTTATTAGATGGGGTGACTATTTGTACCTCCAAAATTGTTATTTGAACTTCAATTACTATATGTAACTCACTTAAATTAAAATAATACATATTTAAGTTACTAAATGCACCCCATGTAAGGACAATCTTACCCTTTTAAGAAAAAGAAAAAAAGGTGTTCGGTAAGTATAACCGAACACTTAAATCTGTTCGGTTGTAGGAACCGAACAGATTACACTTACCCTTTTAAGAAAAAGAAAAAGAAGGTGTTCGGTAAGTACAACCGAACACACTTAAATCTGTTCGGTTATAGGAACCTAACATATTACAACCGTGACCCAACTGTTCGATCAAATCAGTCGAACAGAATAAAGTGTGTCGGATTTCGAACACACTTAAATCTGTTCGGTTATAGGAACCGAACAGATTACACTTACCCTTTTAAAAAAAAGAAAAAGAAGGTGTTCGGTAAGTACAACCGAACACACTTAAATCTGTTCGGTTATAGGAACCGAACAGATTACAACCGTGACCCAACTGTTCGATCAAATCAGTCGAACAGAATAAAATGTGTTGGATTTCTAAACCAAAAGTGAAACAATCAGTTTGGCAATTGCAAAAATAGAGGGCATCGTGGTTGTGAAGAATCTGTATGTATCGATGTATCCGTACCAACTGAACCGCATGAAAATGCACTCCTCCTCCCAAGCTCCTATTAATTTCGCTTCCGCCCTCGCTCTTGCCCAGGCAATCACTTTTTATTCTCTCTCCATTTTGATTTTATGAATTATGAATTGTTGAGTCAGGTTCTCATTTTGTGGGTTAGATTTTGATTCAACACATCACGATACAATCTACTTTTATTGCTTGTTCCGGACGATCACCATTCTCAGTTTTTACTTCTTCCATGATACTACTCTGATACAGAAGGGTTTAGGGTTGATCGTGTTTTAGTGATTATAACTTTGGGGTGCATTTAGAAATCTTAGTGAGGGTGCATTTAGAAATTTAATTATATTTAATCTTAGTTTATTATTTATAAAAGGATATTTATATCTTCTTATATTACCATATTTTAATTTTATAAATAATTGGGGTTCAAATAACAATTTTTGGGGTGCAAATAGCCGGCCCCTTATTAAATTCGTAAATATCAGTAGTAGGAGGTAAACGAACAGAGCGTGCGGTGAACAGCTCGTGACTCGACTCGTTAAGAGCTCATTAGATTAAGCTCGTTATGTAAACGAATAGAGTTTGAGCATTGCATATCTCGTTTGTGAAAAGCTCGTGACTACAAAAAAATGCTTATAAATACATTAAAAAGTGTTGTAATATGTAATATATTAATACATTTTACCTATCACCACATTGATTTTTTGTGTGGTCCATTCTCATCACACTTTAAAGTGTGAAGAATTATGCATATTATCACACTTACTTTTATTAATACACTTTAAAGTGTGAAGATAGGTAATTTATTAATACACTTTTAAATGTCACAATAAAATAATATTACAGAAAAAAATCAAAAGTGTTTTCTCTTAGACTTGATCCTGTATCACCCGTATTAGATTCTTATTTTAAGTCAGAAAGTCATTAAACTATAAGTAATTCTTGTAATATTTTATTAAAAATAATATATATACATAGAATAAATAATTAAGTTTTAATTTTATAATATTAATTTTATATTATCAGTTTAATAGGTATAATAAAATAAAATTAAAATTACTAATTAAATTATAGTATAAATTTAATTTTGTAAAATAAAATATAATTATATAGAAATATATATAACTAATTATTCTAAAAATAATTAATTTAAAGTATAAGATTTTATTATTAAAATAAAAATAAATTTTATTTTCTTAATCATTAAATTAATTAAAATAATTATTTATTATAAACAAATTAAAAAAATAATTTAATTTTTTTAATAAAATAAATGGTTTCCATTTTAATATTTTAACAACGAAAATTTTTTTTTTTTAATAATTTGTGATCTTTCATCGTGCGTTGTAACAAAATATATATTTACACATGTATTCTTAAGTGTCTCTAAATAGTACTTTTAAGGACACTTTTTCTTATGTGCTAAAAATGTGTAGCAAAAGTGATACTAAAGAGTACATATAAGGACACTTTTTTGTGTAGTAAAAAAAAGTGCATCAATAGATAAGTGTTCCTTTTGAAGTATAGTGATAGAATAAATATCAACACACCATTTTATTAAGTGTCTTTAAAGAAACATATTAACACCCCTAAAAATATAATGTAGCAATACAATACTTATTATCACACTGATGTTAAAATGACATAAAAAAAATGTGGTTAAAGGTATTTTTTCTTGTAGTGGAACAAGCTCGTTTAATGTTCGTGTATATATATATATATATATATATATATATATATATATATATATATATATATATATATATATATATAAAATTTATTATTATTCTTTATAATAAAATATAATATTAAAATATTGAAAGCATTTATACTGTTAAATTTCCTTATTTTTATGAAATAATGAAAAATATTATTTTTTTATTGGTAGTTGATGAATATTTTGTTATTTTAGGATAGTAATGTGTTTGTTTATCATGTTCACAAACGAAATTATATAAGTGTTCACAAACAAAAGTTTCATGAACACGTTATCAAACATATTCATGAATAAAAGTTCGCGAACACGTTAACAAACATGTTCACGAACAAAACGAGCTTTCATTAACAAGCTCGAGCTCGTTTATTTTTTAACAAACAGTACTCAATCTTCGTAAAGTTCGGCTCGGCTCGTTTACAGCCTTAATTAGTAGACAAAGTTTCTTGAGACAACATCCATTGGACAACGGAGGACGTTTTTCTAATTTAATAAATCCCGTTAAGAATCTTAAGATAACGGGTTTCATGTGAAATAAAATAATAGCTTTTCAAGTTTTTTTTTTTAATTTTTTATTTTAGCATTGTAAAAATATGTGTGAAGTTAGTGGATTTTAGATATGATGCAAAAACAAATTACTTTATTCCAATTGCACTATAACAACAAAGATGATATGTTATGCCAATGTATACTCACTGAGTAACTTAAGAACAAATACAACATTCCTTTTTATTTTTTTCAAGAGAATAAAAGAAAAAGATTTGTAGTGTATAAATTAATAACAGAGTATGTAATATTTTAAATTTTAAATATTTTATCCCTTAAAGAAAACAGAAACGTGTATTTTGTTCCTTCCTAGGGGAATTTAGGAGTCCTGTCGATTTCAAAGACTAGCAGTAGTCAGTCAATTGTGACAAACGTGGGAATTTCTTGAAAATTATATCAAACCACTTTTCTACTTAGATGTTACCTATTACTCATGGTGAGGTTGTTTTTTTTAATGTTAATTAAGAAATACTTTTTCTATTAATTTTAAAGGTTTTCATTTAATTATTTTGAACGTCCACTCCAAAGATGACGTTTCTCATTTTTTTTTAAAAAAAGCCTAACATATGGTCAATCATTCACTACTAATAAAAATGCCAACTACTCCATCCGTCCCATTGCAAGTACGCGTTTTTCCATTTTAGTCTGTCCCAATAAAAAGTGTGTATTTCCTTTTTTGGTAAAGAGAACTCATACATATTAATTACTTCTCTCTTCATGGGCCCACATTTCATACTAATACATCTACCCATTTTATATTACTAATATATTATTTCTCTCATCTTACTATACATTAGAATATTATATTCCTTAATCAACGTGTAAAAAGCAAAAGCCCACGTTTAACGGGACGGAAGGAGTACACATAAAATAATAATATATCTTTATTCACATAAAAAAGCAAATGACCAACTTTGGAGTAGATGAATAAAATATAATATTTTAATATGTAATAAAGTGAAAAATATAATATTTTAATGTATAGTATATATGATAAAGTGAGTAATATAATATTTTAATGTATAATATGTAGTTGTATTAGTGTTGTGTGTGAGCAACGTAGAGATATATTAACTGTTTTATATTTTTGTGTAAATCTCACTTACTAATGTAAACCTTAAGATGAAATGTCCAAAATGAAAATGTGTAAATGTTATGATAGGATGAAATTGCACCATCATTGTAAATAAAATTTGTTTTTAAATCAACTTTATTGACTTTTAGAAGATAATATAATATTTTTAGATGATAAATAAATTGGGGATATGTTATGTTTATTATATTAGAGTAATAATTAAGATTTGGAGTACTTATGGATTGATACGATGTTTTTTTTTTTTTTTGGGTTATGAAGTCTAATGTGGGGGAGAGAGAAAACGAAAGCATGTTCAATATTTACCCACAGAAACAATATGAAATAATTAATAACACAAGTATTTAATATGAAATTGAAAATGTCTCAATCCAGAATTCAATCATTTCTCTGATATTCAAATATGTATCAACCATTTCTATTCATAACTAATCATAATTTGAATTGGGATTGCTTGATTTAAAGTTGAATTAGTCACATATTTGAATCCATATACCAGAGATGAAAATAAACGATAAAGACGTAATGGCAGAACATTAACTTCCACGGGCAAAAGATTCAAATAGAGACATAAAATCAAGATGGACATAAATTAACTTTGTACCACCGTGTATAATAGAATTATAGACACAGCCATAGACTGTACACGACAATATTGATATACATTTTCGTACCACCGGTGTACACAACTCAAGACACAGCCATAGAGAGAACCAAAACTGGCTAGCGACTTTGCACAACAAACTAAATTAACAGCAACTCAATTAAATATTTCTAATTATATATCTAAGGGGAACAAATTTAAGATATATGTATAGATAGGTATGTATACACATCCCACCTTCACAAAATATCAAGCAGCAGGATGCAAGAACCAGATGAAGGTTAAAGAAAACAGAACATATTTATTCCTTGAGGTGTAACACGATTCATCAAGCTTCACACGAAACTACATACAACTACAACTACAACGTAGATAAACGTGTGGCATGAATTCAACTCGTACTTGAAATTGATCGAGCTTTCACATGATGGGTATGGCATGATGCGTTCGACCTAATGTTTGTCGTCCTTCGGAACATCTTTACCGGGTATTTCTTTAGGGCTTGCCTTCTTCTCCACTTCTCTACAATAACATCAACACAAATCATCATCCTAAATCACAGCACAGCACATGTATTGATCTATGTTCTTGATCTCATTCAATAACATCAACACAAATCATCATCCTAAATCACAGCACATGTATTGATCTATGTTCTTGATCTCATTGAACTGAAATTGATGAAATAATCAAATTCAAATTTAGGGCTTCCCTTCTTCTCCATTTCTCTACAATAAAAACAACAAAAATCATCCTAAAACACAGCACAATGCATTGATCTATGTTCATGATCTCATTGTGATGAAATATTATAATCAAATTTAAGTTTGAGTAGAATTATACAAGCCACAATCCACATCTTCAAGTCAGGTATATCATACAGTATTTCACCATGAATCATAAGCATAATATACCGATGTTAGTAATTCTACAATCAATTGCTTAAAACATACAAACATATTCCTTATGCATTCATTCCTCCAGCACCTCATCAGATCACCCATAGAAATCAAATCCAATACGCCTACCCTAACTTTGACCCTATTCGCCTTTAATAAACTAAGAAATTGAATAATTTTTCACATTCTTCAAAAATATCAGCACAAAGATCTCACAGTAAAATATGGAACCAAATCTAAGAAATTAAAAAAAAAAAAAATTCATAACAATTGTAAGGATTACTGTTATAGAATGAACAAGATGTTAGCGGTTTAGAGGCGTACTTAGCGGCGGAAGCGGATTCTTCCTCGAGCCAGTTACGGACGTGGCGAATGTTACGGCGGAAGATGGTGGCGGATTGTTTGACGTCGCTCCTCAACAGCAACACCACGGCGCTCACTCCAGCCACCGTCAATATGAAATTCGTTAACGCCATGGACCTATATCTTCTGCAAATGATGATTTTCAGAAATACCAAATTGGGTTGGACAAAAGAAATTCATTGGAAAAGAAGAAATTGGGGAAGCAGAAGAATACTAGTAAAATTTAGGAACAGGCCCATCTCAAATAATGGTCTCTTTTGGGCTCATTATATTTTGGGCCATGCCCACTTTGTTTAAAAAAGAATAGCATGATGAAATAATGTCCTAAAATTGTGTTAAAATATTACTCAAAACTCACAGATAAAATGATAGATGAGTATCATGATCCAAACTTTAATAATTAATACATTGATCAGAGTATTTAAAAGAGATCAGAGTATTTATGAGTTCTATTAAAGTGCACATTGATCTAGGATATCAATGCACTTGTTAAATATTCACTATAAAATTTTAAAATAATTAATATTTACTTTTAAAACTAACTTTAAAAAAATTGTAATTACGGCTATACCCTACCCTATAAACATATAAAATTGTACTATAAGTAAATTAAAATTGATTAAAACAAAAATAGATTAATTAATACTTCAACACTCCTTAAGATTGGTTTTTCACGCAAAGATAATAACATAGCTTTCAGAAGACTTCTTATTTTAAGGTTTAGCGAAAATATCTGCTAAAAGATTTTGTGACATTCACATATTAAGCTTCACTTTCTTTTCTGAAATGTATGTGAGATTACTCCAAATGGTAGTATATACTCCCACCGTTCCGGAAAAGTTTGCGCCCCCTTTCCGGTATGGAGATTAAGAAAGTGATAATTTTTAGGGGTATAATGATATTTTTTTAATAAATAAATGATAAAGTATGTTAGATAGAGATAATTTTTTTTTGTAAATAAGGTGTATGGGAAAGGGTGGTTGTTTTTTACTTTTTGCTTTTTTTGGAAGGTGCAAACTTTTGTGGGACATCCCAAATGAAAAGTATATCATTTGAAAGGAGGCGGAGGGAGTAGTTAATAAGCTATAATTCTTCTGAGGAGAGTAATATTTAATTACTGTAAGATTTTCATTCAAAGACCTAATTTTTAGTTTAAATCTCAATTTAAAACCTGATTTTGTGAAAGTTTGAATTTTATTTCTTTTTTTCAAATTAAGACCCCATTTTTATATTTTTTTTTCTTTCTCATTTTAAGACTTACTATAAATTTTATTTTCTCACTTCAAGTCATATAAAATTATTAAAAAAAATATTACGCACCTTCAAATCAAATCATTATATTAAATATATATTATTTTTATTAACATTTTGTATTATTCTATAATATATAGTCCTTATTTTGAGAAAAAATAAAAATTCAAGCCCTCAAATGAAATACTTCTAAAATGGAGTCCAAATTTGAGATATACATAAAAAATTGGGCCTTTGTTTGAAAATTTAAGTATTTTAAAAAAGGACTCCCACCGTTTCGAAGAATACCGTTTCATGTAGTTTAAAAAAGTTGCTATTTTTATTAACTTTGTTGATTTTAAAGCGTATTGTTGTATTTTTAGATAATAAAAAAACATATAAAATAAAAGTACGTGTGTGAAAATGAGTGACAAATTTAGTACTCCATCCGTCTGTTTCTAAAGTGTTCATTTTACTATTTTTAGCGTCCGGTTCAAAGATATCAATTTTCCATATTTAGTAAAAAAGTACACAATATGACTCACCACTTCCCTCTAATACAACTATCCACTTTACATATAATAATACTTATTAATCCACGTGCAAAAAGCAAACAGACACCTTAGAACTGGACGGATGAAATATTAAAATAACTTTCGAAATTTTTGGATAAAATTAACTTTTTAAAGAGTTAAACTTTATACATCCTTTTCATATGATGAATTAGTCTCATGTGAATTGTGGTAGGATTTCCCATTAGTGGCCTTGCTCCTGTTTGTACATTGGGCTTGACAGCCCCATGGCCCATTAAAAGCCAACGAGTCCCCCTAGAATACGCGATGAGTGACTGCCTGATGAAAGCCACTAGGCCACTTGATCCAATTGCTCCAGATACGCGAATATCCTCCGAGATGTTTGCCTAGGGGATATCCTAGATCAAATCCTAAAAAATAATCACATGAGGCTAAAACACATTTAATGCTTGTATTGTACATGATAATCTGCCGAATCACCCCGATACGGGTGACGTCAGATTATCCAATATAAATGTGGGAATTCCCCATAGTAATATATTCAACCATTCACCCCTTAAGAAAAGACACAAAAAATGCCTAAGGGCAATCCTCTTTTTTTATGTTAGCTTAGCATAGATTAATCCTTCTTCATCCCATTACAGCCACATTAATCTGCGATTAAGAAGATATTAAAATCTGACGAGCCATGAATCATGTTTACCGTGCGAACCGATTTACGATGTAAATTATGTGATCCTTTTTAATTTAAACTCCTAGTAATACTATGATATATAGAATTGAAAGGGGGACTATAAAATTTAAAGTAAAAAAAGACCCGGTTCACATACTAAACTATGTAAACTGAGTTCATAAGAGTGTTTGTGTTTTATGAGAGTATTTCTCATGTTTTTAAGCAGAAGAGGAGTTATTTTTTTCTTTTATATACAAATTTATTTTAAATGAAAATTGTATCCAGAATTTTACTCCCTCCGTCCCGTTTTAATGTTTACGTTTCTATTTTGCGCGTCTCATTTTAATGTTTAATTTTTCCTTTTTTGAATATGAGATCCACCTAAAACAATTAATATATCATCCAATACTAATACACTTACTCACTTTACATTAAATATTATATTTTTTCACTCACTATCTATTAAAATATTATATTTCTTAATCAACGTGACGTAAATATTGAAACGGGACGGAGGGAGTATAAATTTTAAAAGCGGGACCCAGTTAAAATTCGAGGGGAGAAATAATGAGCGATAATGATTGGCATTGAAGACCAGATATTTGCAAAACTTGATTTAGGAGAAATAAAGAGGTGAAATCAATAGAAAAAAGCGTTTTCAAAGGAATCTTGGTAGGGAAAAGAAGTTGGAAATAAAAGGCGCACTTAAAGCAAGTGCGATTTATACTATATGCCAATGAGGGAGAATATATCTCTTATCTTGAAACAGTAGCAAATATGCATTTATAACTTTATCAATGTCTAGTAAATGTCTGAATAAAGCAAACCGTATCTTCACTTGCCATGATATTCTTGTATCCTTAATCTTAGCTCAACATTGACAATGATCATTGATGGATTTTTTTTGGATTTTGATTTACATGCTCCTTTGTCTAACAATGTGTGTGTATGTATATATATTAAGTGTTTCGACTTAAATTGTTCATACTAGAAATGTAGGCAAATTAATCGACACAGACTTGGTAATTGCAACATTAATCCACGCAAAATGACTGCTTAACATTAGACCATAAATGCTATTGTCTAATCATAAGTCGACCTCTTGCTCTTTCTAGGACTTGCTCGTCTTCCTCTCCTTTCACCAATGCAAGGATGCGCGTCCATAACCTTGAATCACTTTGCATTGCCCCCAACGCATAATTCAACGGGTAGAGGGGAGGGTGAAAAAATTTTTCAATTGAGCTCGTAGCTGCAGGTGGGAGTTCGAATCTCAAGACATAGCTCAACTGGTAAAAGGGAGGGTGTAAAGATTTTCCAACAGTAGCCCCAGAGTGGGGGTTTCGAATCCTGCCTCCGTCCATATTGTTCACTCTTTCGTTATTAGGCTCGGATTGTCTGTGCCATTTGGTACATCATCTCCTGTGTCAAATCGTTAGATGGGCGACACGTAGGAGAGAGAAAACTATACCCTAAACCTTAAACCCTAGGACAATGGTTAGATTTATTTCTCCTCTTACGTTTCAATCAATTAACGCGTGGCACATAAGATGATGCACGAAAATAACACAGAAGATCCGAGGTGGTTTATTCCATTTAATTATTCACTTTTATTATAATACAAATATATTAGTAAAAAATTAATTAACGTATAATTTTGAGGTGATGGGGGAGTTGTATTTAGTAACATATCAATTGACACATGTTGTGCATTATTAATAACGAGAGAGTAATATTTGTGAAAAATAAAATATGGACTATCGAGGAGTAATATCAATAAAAAATAAAATAAATTTACATATATGTATATTAAATTTATCTATTATGATTTTTTGTTTTTATTTAAATAAGCTTAACTTTATCCAAAAAAATTTAATAGGTACCAAATTGATAATAGAAGTCCATATCACTAAATTGTTTTAAAAAAGAGTGTATATATACACGAGAATCTAAACGGTGGAAAATGATGTGCTTCTTATCCATTCACCTGATACCATCATATCACATCAGAGATCTTATTTGTTGCCTTCTCAAATTTTAATTAACCTTACTCGGAAAAAATAACTTGTATGTTGGGTATGTTCTCATGTCCGCATTTATAATCTTCTGTATAATAATATCAGAGTATTCAGTAGAGAGTATAAAAAAGTTACTCCTAAAATTCTCCTGATACAAAGTATAATTAAGTTTAATTTTTACAAGTAGATAAAGGATTATTGTTTTTAATGTAGATTAAAAAATATAATATTTTAATGTATAGTGAGGTAAGAAAAATAATATTTAGTGTGAAGTTGGTTGTTATATGTAAGTCAATATATGAAATAAGCAATTGTTTTGTGTAACTACAAAATGTATCCATTAACTTGAAATAAAGTAAAAATGATTACTCTCTCCGTCTGTCCTAATAATTACGTTCATTTGTAAATTACAAAGGAAACGTAACTATAAGGATGAGAGGTAGGAAGTACGTAATAAAATATTAATTATTACGTGGGTCTCACCTCTATATATATATCCTATTTTAGTAGGAGGGAGTAATGAACTGTTAACTCTTTCAAGGCATTCTATTAAAACTGTAATACCTCATAGTATTTGTTAAGATATGGATAAAAAGTAATAATATTTTAAAAAAAGTTAATTAATAAAATTAATAATTATTTTGTTAATTATTTCACAATGTTATTAAAAAAAAAATTCTCTCAAAAGTGTTAAAAGTTATTATAAATCCCCTCCGTCCCCAAAAAGCGTGCTGGCACAAATTTTAATAAAAATGACATTTGGTGTATGATGCAAGAAAAAAAAGTAGTTTTTTAAAAATCAATTTAAATTAGGTGTATGATATACTCACTCAGCTCTACTGAATATTACCATTTTATTAATATATTGGATGTTCAATTTAAATGTGTTATTTTTTCCTTTTAATACTATATATGGCTTACTATTTATTAATAATATGAATATCAACTACACATAAAATAATAATATATTTTAATCCAAATACAAAATGCAAATAGAAACTTATGATAAAACAGAGAGAGTAATTTATTTTTAACTAGATTGTGTTTTAAAAAAATAAAATATTTTTAATATTATAATATTATAAAAGGCAAAAACTTGTGTATCTCATGAGCATACCGTGTGTCTTTACATTTTAGTATTAAAGAGTATACGTATACCCTTTATCTTTTAATACTAAATTGTAAAGACGGGGCAGAGGCACAAGAGACAAACTCATTATAAAATGTTGATATTATGTGTTGTTTTTATTTTTGTGGAGTACAAATCTTACGAACCAAAAGAAAAAAATATGTAAGTACTATTTTGGAGACAATGGAGTATTATTCTAAAATGTATTTATTTTAATTAATAAGGATATTATCTTTTTATTAAAATGATCTATTGAAATTAAGATTATTAATGTAATAATTTCTAATTAATTAAAATAATTAATTTTTGATTTAATAATTAGGTATATCAATTTTTGTGTTAAAGAATATTTAATTTAAGTAACAATGACGTTACCTTTTAAGTTCAATGGGATCTAGATGCAAATATCTTAATTTATGCATTTGGGTGAATTGGAAATTTTTACCAAATTTATGTGGAACACACTTGGGTGAATCGACACACGATTAGTGTGACCATTTTATGTTGTCTTAATTAATTATTATAAATGATATATTAATATAATATTTTAAAAATATTTTTATTTTTATTTATACTATAAATTTGATAAATAATTCATTGTATATCACTTTTTATGAATTTAATATTATTTTTTATTAAAATATTATAATTTCTTATCCAGTTAATGTGAAATACGACGTTATTTCACTAACCTTTTGCCAACTCATGTATGTTATATTTTTAAATGTATTGCATGATACTTATTTTAATAGTTAGCATCAATTCTACTAAACGAATTTAATGAGATCCCAAGTTTTTATTAAAAGAATAACTCAATTTCTATTTTTAATGGAGAACCATCTAATCACTTCATTCTCCATATCTTTCATTAAGTTAAACTTGAATTGGATTCACAAATAATTACTAGGTCGTATCTTTACCTACTTTTAGCTGATTATTTATTATTATTATTATAATTGATGTGAATGAAACCTAACAATGTTAGTGGCAAAGATTCGTGTGGAGAAGTCTCACAAAATTGGATATCTAGTTAATAAAAAATGATAATGATGATATAAATTATTTTATGAATAATTTATAATATATAAATGAAAAATAATATTCTCTCCGTCCCAAAAATATTGACATATTTTTTTTGTTGTCCCACAAAAATTGACATATTTCCTTTTAAGAAACATGGGACCCACACAAAAATAATTTATTTATTTACATGGACCCACACACATCACACTCACCACTAATACAACTACCCACTACACATTAAATATTATTTCTCTCACTTTGCTTTACATTAAATTATTATACTCTTTAATCTCCGTACCCAAAAAAAAATTTGTCAATGTCTCGAGGACGGAGGCAGTAACAAATTATGAAAACATAATATGATCCCGCTTAAGATGAAAAAATACAATAGTGACACAATGTTTGTGGTTTAAGTCCGTATAATGGTGAATTTACATTCGAGAGTATAATAAATCCTACTTGATCTGAACTTAAAGAATATAGGTGAATAGTTTTGTGAAACTAGAGACAATTTTTATACTTTTTTATATAATTTTCACATTTTATTAAAAATTTTATTATTCTTCATTAATACTGTTATTACTTTTTATTTATACTATAATTTAATATTTATGAAATAATTCACTACATTGTTATTTTTCATATTTGAATATCATTTTTATTAAAATGTTATCATTTATTATTCATTTTACAAAGTATTCCCATAATACAATCTCACACAAGTATTTCCTAAGGATATATGATATACTCAAACTATAATAAAGGTAAAATAATAGTTAAAATAAGTACCCTACAAATCAAAAAAATAAATTACACCAAAAGATCATATGTTTACAATAAACTAGTATGTTTGTTTTCGTTTTATTATTTTTAGATTTAGGTTTAATAAAAATTCAATATATACACACCTTCAAACTTTTTTCATACAAACCATTCACTTATTATATATTATTTCTTCTCAATTAAGTTCATTTCAATATGTTATCATTTCTTATTCTTATTAAGACATATCATATATTCCCTCCGTTCGGTTCTAAGGTCTCCGTTTGTTTTTTGCATGTTGATTAAGAAATATTATTATTATATATAAAATGGGTAGTTGTATTAGAGGGAAGTGGTGTGTCATATTGTGTACTTTTTTACTAAATAGGAAAAATTGATATCTTTGAATCGAACGCCAAAAATAGTAAAATAAACACCTTAGAAGCGGACAGAGATAGTAATTTCTTTTTTCAATTAAATTCATTTTAATACTTATCACTTTTTATTTTAAGACAGGTCTCTATATTATGGATATATGCCCAACATATATTTAATTAATTTAAATCCTTGTCGTAAAAGAAATTATTTTAATAACAAAAATTTAGAATCTTCCTTTAAACTTAAATGGAAAGCCTACACTTTTCACTTCCAAAGTACAACAAAAACATGCATGTATAAATACAGTGCGTCTGAAAACACACACACTCACAACTCACAATAATCCCATCAAAAAATACATCTATCCATCGTTCACTTTCTTTCATAAATCCCAACGATGGATTCCAACCGGATCAAGCGCCGGAGTTTCCCCAAATCAAAGCTAATCCGGTCATTCTACCGGGCAGCCACCAAGCCATCTAGCACCGCCGCGCAGCCGTATAAGCCGCCGCCGAAGCCGAGCCACACCAATCCCTTGCCGGCTTCTAAGGCTAATCAGCCGATTAAGCCGAAGGCTCACCCTAATACGGCTGGCTCGCCGGTGGGGTTCATTATTGTGAATCAGGATCAGGTTTTTCCGCAGCAGACGTCGAAGGTGGCGTTCGTGGTGGCCGATCGGAACGGCGATTCTTACGGCAAACTGGAGAATTTCTACAGCGGCGCCGACGATGAAGGCGTCGACGCCAGAGCTAGCAAATATATTTCGAGCGTTCAAGAGAGGTTTCGGCTTGAACGTGGTAATTCGGAACGCAAGAGTTTGGAAGTTTAATTAATTAATTTAATTAATTAAATATTTAATATGTGGAAGTTAAGTTAATTAAGGTTGTGGCAGTAAGTATCAATATGCAATAATTACTTAATTAGCTTAATTGCGTAGGTTGTGGCTGATTTGCAATTCCCAAATTTATGAGAAAATATGTTACTCCCTCCGTCCCGGGTATTTTTACCCGTTTGTATAGGCACGGAGATTAAGACGTTTTATTTTTTAATATATAATGTAAGAGAAAATATGAATAAATTAGTAATTTAAAAAGAAAAAGTGAATAAAGTTATTGAGAATGATGAATAAAGTGTAAAAAAATAATTAAAGTTGTTGGGATTGTAAAAAGTAGGTAATAAAATATTATGTATTTTTTCCAAAAATAAAATGAGTAAAAATACGTGGGATACCCCAAAATGAAAAGTGGGTAAAAATACGTGGTACGAAGGGAGTATTTTTTTCCAAAATTTTACAAATTAAATTTATCATTTTATTTACTAAAATATCTCATGCATCATGTGTCCATTCATATAAATTTATTAGTAATTAATTATTCACTTCCCCCGTCCCAAAATATTTGCACGTTTATTAATTTATTAATGAGTTTATATTAGGTGTATTTGGGTGTAACTTTTTATTCTATTTTATATACATGTTATTCTATTTTGTATACGTATTTTTTAATAATTGTATAATTTTTCACACTAAGTTTTTCATTAAAAAAACTAGTATTTATATGTGTATAACTTTTTATTCAATAGTGTATACATGTTTTTTAATAATTGTATATTTTTTATACTCAATTTTTCATTAAAAAAACTGACAATTAAATTGTATACATTTTTGTTCATAATTTTATGAGTGAGGCTCCTGTGCACCCGGGGCACGGAGCACATTCCGTGCGCCTTTGCAATTTTCGTGCACCTTTGCAATTTAAACCCCTAGCAATACATAAGTTTAAATAGAATATAGAGGGTTAAAGTTGTGTTCACATAGGGACACAGAGTATCCCTCCGTGTTCCCGGGGCTCAGGAACTTTTGCCTAATTATTTATATTTGTATACGTTTTTCAAAGTGAGTGCACCATATTTTAGGATGCACCTGAGTGCACAGTATAATTAGTCTTTATTAATTATTTTCCCATCCCGAAATATTTACAATAATTGAAAAAATAGGAGTTTTTTAGATGATTTAATTAAATAAATTGTATGATATAATTAACTTTGACTAAATTCTATGTAAAAAATTTAAGTGACATCTTTATAGTATTGTGGTATTGTAAGAGTATTGATATTATGTATTGTTTCTCATTTTTTTAATGTTTTTTTTTCATGTATTAGGAAGTAAAGTGTGCAAGTGTTCTTGGAGCGAAGGGAGAAATAAAAATATACTCCTATCAAAGAGTCACATTTTACTAATTCTGACGTTGAACTAAAAAGTTATATTTCACTTTTTGATAGATGAGATTCAAGCAAAACAATTACCCACACTCAATAAAATATAATTACCGACATTAATATGAGTATTATATATCTAAGCCTACTCCACATTAAAATATTATATTCCCTCCGTTCTATTTCAATGTTTATGTTTGTTTTTGCACGTTGATTAAAGAATATAGTAGATAGTTGGTTAAAAGATATAATATTTAATGTAAAGTGTGTATCAATCGAAAAAATAATTTAATATAAAGTGTGTAGATTTATTAATATTAAGAAAAAATGTGCAAACATATAGAGATAATTATGACATATTACATTTTAATTATTTAATTGATAATGTAGTAATATTTTATAAAGTATCAATTCTTATATTAATAAACATCAATATTTCCAAGTATAATATATATATATATATATATATATATATATATATATATAATATAAAAGTTATAATTTATTTTATATTTAAATTTAATAAATTATTAAAATCTTAATATATACTTATATAATAATATTGAATTTATTTACAATAATAATTGTAGGAAATAATAAAAATTAACAATTAAATTTAATTTTATGAAAAAACATTTTATGTGTTAGATAAAGATTAAAAACTATTGGACAGGAAATTACTATCAAGTGGAGTATATAAAATAATAGAATTTGGAGTACATTAAATAATGACAAAGTCTACTATACCCAATTGTTAAGGTACAATTGGATTCATCCAAAATCATGATCCGGAGTATATATATGAAATTGAGCCCAAATGGATCATCTCATATCTCCTTCCTTCCTCCTTCTTTCTTTCTCTATCTTTCGCTGACTAATGTACTTCCTTCCTCCTCCATTACTTTCTTTCTCCATTCCTCCATCACTTTCTTCCTTCGTCGCATCTCATATTTCCGCTTCCATCCTACGTTCCTCCATGACTTTCTTCCTCCGTCGCATCTCATCTCTCCGCTTCCATCCTCCGCCTCATCTCATCTCTTTTTTTTTCTCTCTCTATCTCCATCTCTCCCACTCACCTCTCCTTTCCGTGTCTCCGTTGCAGATCTGAAGATGTGCGCGGAGCGCCGCCGCTAATCGTGAACTGCGCTGCCGCTGATTCTCTGCCTCCCAAACAATTCTCTCACTTTTCCTTTCTCCTTTTCCTTTCTCCGTTATTAATGATACTACGATTATTACTTTGAATTAGATTTGAATCAATTTTTTTAAATCGTGTTTTTATTACGTCTTCCTTATTCAATGCAACTAAATGAATTGCAGAGTTTTGAATTGAATTTTATTACTTTTATTTCATGTATTGTACTGAGTCAATTTCATTGTTGGTTATTTCTAATTGTGATTTGGTTATAAAAATTATAGATGTAACCATCCCGAAGAAAGAACTATACCAGAAACTAGAGAAAGAACGATCATATCAAAACGAGAAAGAAGAAATGAAGTCCTGAACTGTATTTCCATTTTTAATCTTTAGTGTATAGGTTAAATCAAACAAATGTATTACATTTTGTTCTAAAGTGTATTATTAATTTTACATATAAAAATTGTATTAAACTACATTGATTTTTATACTCATATTAATAAATGTGTTATTTTTAATTTCTAAATGTATAATTTTTATTATATAAAAACTGTATAAAATTTTATTAATTTTATCATGTACATTTTATAATCAAATGTATTGGTTATAATTCAATAGTGTATACACTTTTCTTAATAAATGTATCATATCATTTAAAAAGTTGGGATATCGATAGTTAATATCAAAATTTTAAATTTTAATATAAAAATTTACACATTTATTAAGAAATACATTTACATTAGTTGATTAAAAAATATCTATATATAATTCGTCAATGAAATATATGTTAAAAAACTAGCAAAATAATACAAATTTTACATCCAAAATTATAGTACATTTATTAACAACAACATATACAATATTTCAATAAAACTAATACAATTAATCGATATATCAAATATTTTTTATATGAAATTAATATTACATTTATTAACAATAATATATACATTATTGCAATAAAATTGATACAAGTCGATATATAATTTATTTTTATATATAAAATAATATTATACATTTATTAACAACAACATATATATTATATCAATCAAAGTAATACAATTACAACAATCGATCTCAATTCAACATTTTTTCTGCTACTAATCTATATACTATCAAATATCCTTCTGCTATCAAATTCATCCAGAAACACTACCAATCTATCAATCTCACTCTACCCATCTTTATGCTATTAATCTCAAAACTTCCTTAAAGATATCAATTCTAAAATAGTAGATCGCACTATACAACATAAAGAGCTGTCAATTCTCCATTGTCAATTGGTGTCTAATATGGGGAGTTGGGATGAAAACGGGTGGGAATGGTAGTGGCAATGGAGACGAGAGTTTAGGTCTAGGGAGTCTGAATATTTTCACATGTTGCTCACTGATATTAACAGGATTACCATGCAAAGAGAAATTGAAAACAAATGGAGCTGGAAATACAAAGGAGAAGAGGAATACTCCGTCAAAGCGACTTACAATCTATTGCAGGAGAGAAAGTCAGGAGGAGAAATTAACAATAAAGAAACATCTCAACTTCTTTGGATATCTCAGGTGATTCTCAAAACAAAAGTGCACTCATGGAGAATACTAAACAATGCTATTCCAACCTTGAAGAATCTAAAGAGAAGAAACTGTTTGCAGTGAAATCAAACGGCCTTATGTGCTCTATGTCAAAAGGAAGAAGAATCGACGGAACATATTATAATAAATTGCCAACAAAGCTCAGCGATATGGTCAAAAATTTTGTCATGGTGGAACATTTCTACTGCTTTACCAGCCAACGTTCAGGACCATTTCTTGTCATTTTGCAACCTCATTCCAAGTAAAAAATGGAGAAACATTATGTCAAGTGTATGGATTTATTATGCGTTTTCTTGTCATTTTGCAACCTCATTCCAAGTAAAAAATGGAGAAACATTATGTCAAGTGTATGGATTTATTATGCGTGGCTGATATGAAGCTCGAGAAACTCCATCATTTTTTCAAAATGGCTCATGGGAACAAGAGAGGATTATGGAGGAAATTAAGAGTAGAGTTTGGAGTTGGATCATCCACGCTGAAGGAGGTATGTTAAAGGATATAAATTTCAAGACTTGATCGATTAAACCAAGTTTATGCATTAGAATTGTGAGTATAATCCTAGGCTGGGTGTTTATTAAAACTTTTTTTTTATAGATGCTCATATTGTAGCATCTATCTTTTATGTGTTACTTATAAACTTGGTCAATTCTCATGCCTTTCTAATAAATTTTTACTTATCTAAATATAAAAAATCCTCCACTGTAGTGAACCTCCACGCCCAAATAATAAAAAAAAAAACAAGCTACTACTATTCTCACCAATCTCCACCACACCCGCAGCCACGCCGTACTGGCGAAGCAAAGAACGGAGGCGGGGCAGTGGGGGTGAGATCTAAGGGGAGGGAGGCGGTACGGAGCAGGAGCACATCTCCACCACACCCGCAGCCACCGCCGGGATGAGATCTGAAATCTGAGGAAGAGAGAGAGAGCCACCATCGGAATGAGATCTGAGGGGGGAGGGAGGCGGTGTGGAGATGAGCAGATAAATGTAGGGAAGACTGCGGTGGTAGAGCAGTGAAGACAGGGAGAGAAAGAAAGAGGAGGTGGAGCGAGGTGGAGGCGGCAAAGGTAGAAGAAGAGGCGGAGGTAGAAGACGAGAGGTGGAGGAAACGGTTAGAGTAGAGAGGAGATGAGAATGAATCGTGTCTAATGCCGTGGGGAAGGAGTGACCCATTTAGTTTTATATATGACCCGGATCAACTCTAAAATAATTCATTATTAACTTAAGGTAAAGCAAATATTATGGCAAAAATTTGTGTGCCCTCGGGTGCACAGGGCATAAGTCGTCCGCCTTTAAAATTTTGTATTAAATTATATACCATTTAGTATAAAAATTGTACTCTTTATTTTCTGAAAAAAAAATATTAATGAAAAGTGTATACCCTTTAAAACAAAATGGTGTACCCTTATTAATTAAAGTGTATACCCTTTACAACTAAACAATGTACCCTTACATATAATACTAAATTCTAAAGGTGCACGGTATGTCCCGGGGCACGCAAGACCAACTCAAATATTATTACTATAAATTACATAATTATAAGACTAATATTATTGTGCACCTTGGTGCAGATACGAAGCACCCACTTTCATAAACATATACAATTATGAACAAAAACATAGTATACAATTATAAATAAATATGTATACAATTTGTTTGTTAGTTTTTTTTAATGAAAATTGAGTGTAAAAAAGTATAAGACTACTAAAAAATATGTATATACTATTTAATAAAAAGTTATACACATATGAATGCAAGTTTTTTTAATGAAAAATTGAGTGTAAAAAACGTATACAATTATTAAGAAACATATATACAAAATAGAATAACATGTATATAAAATAGAATAAAAATACACATATGGTGCACCATTACACATGACCGCACCTAATATCAACTTTAATTATTATACCCCGATAAGTTTGCACATTTTTTTATGCGTATTTTTTTTTTTCACAAAATTTTCTGCTTAATTTTATGTCATGTATAGTAATAATTTTTTATATGATAAATAAAATTTTATTCACGATGTCTGAAAAAAATGTATAATTACTTAGGGTAATATGCTTCTTTGCTGTGAATTTGTATTATTGTATAGTTGATAGTATTTTTTTTTTAATTATATCTAAGTGTAATTAGGTTCTAAAATATATACCTCCTATTAATAAATTCATTATTTATTACACTTGGATGTGTTAATTTAATATTTTTAGATAATAATAAATAAATTGAAAAGTAATTAATTTTAAAATTAAAATATATTTTAAAATTATTAAATTAATTGAATATTTTAAATGAGTATGGGCATTATCAGTCATTCAAATAAGAAAAACATACTCCCACCATCTTACACACCCTTTGAATTTATTTTTTGTTTTTAAGAAAAGTTATTTTTAATAAATTTATTGACTTTTGAAGATATTTTAATATTTATAGGTAATAAATAAAATGTAAAGTAATGTTAAGAGTTTGAGGAAGGAATAACAATTTTAAAATTAAATTAACTTTAAGATTATTTGATAAAATGTTACTTTCATTTTTATTGAGCGTCTTTTATAAGAAATATGTACTTTTAAATATTATTATTTTAATTATAAATATTTTATTTTAACTCATTTTATTTAAAGATTAATTATTTATATTTTTTTAAGTTAATAATTAATTTATTTTAATTATACTATATTAGAAATTTAGCTTAAGTAGTAGGAATTATTATTAGAAATAGAACTCAGTTTAGTATATTATTGTAGGCACATCAAAGAGCAAGCAAGCCTAGTCCACTTTACACACTTCCAATAAGCTTCAAGGTGTGGTAACTTTTATTCTTCAATAAGTGCATCCCTTTATATCATGATTGCTATGTTAAAATGTGATATATTTACTTATATGTCATGTTATGAGTATGAGGAAGGAGTGATAATTTTAAAATTTAAGTAAATTCTAAAATTATTTGATAAAATATTACTTTCATTTCGATTGAGCGTGAAAGGTTTTCACGTTTGTGTGAGACAAAGAAATTATAAAATTGCAAAGATTCTATAAGACTAAGGGTTTATATATTTAGAAAAATAATTATGAAGTATTTTACAGAAATATATCCTAATACTTGCACACTTTTTTTTTTCTCAAATAATTTGCAATTTTGCATACTAAGAATAGAATATTATATCAATACCCTTAGTTTAAAAAATATCACTTTTTTTTTTATTTCTAACTTAATCAAAATTATGATACACTTAAATTATTCAATTAAATTACCAAAATAATTCTATTTTCTGTTAAACCGTTATACCAATTTTTTATTTTGGAGATGAAGGGGTATTTTAATTTTGGAGATGAAGAGCGTATTTTTATTTTCGTGATCACCTAGGTCACATGTGAGTATTTCATTGAATTACTTATCTTACTAATTTTTTAACGCACGAATATAGTATATATTAATAATATAGTTGGTCTGTTGTTTACTAGGTGAATAATGTGTGTGGGGTATTATTTTGTTCTAAATAATATACTTTAATAAATAAGAATATAATATTTTATTATAAATTATATACACTTTAATACTAAAAGTATTTAGGCCTACGATGTTACTAGAACAAGACTGTTAGCCTTAATAATATAATCCCACCACCTCGAACTCTGACAAATTTACTCAACACTTCACATTGAAATTAAAACTCAGTTCCTAAAACCCAAAAAGTAAAATTAATTTCATAAAATGACTGACTACAACGATGTGCAGACAAGAGTTCTAAGCGAGCTCTACTCACTGACCGTTCACTTCCTCCAGTTACCAGTTCCCTATCCCACATTTCAGTCACCGGCGGATTTCGGTATGTTTTTTATTGGGATCTTCATGGCTCTAATAATTTTTGGATCGTTTGTTTTTATAATCGGAGCTGTTCTCATACCGGTAGTTGCTTTGTTTTATTTCGTCGGAATTGTTACAAATCTGTCGGAAATTGGCCGCTCAATTCTTTGCCCAGACTCGCATTCCAATGTTGTCCCAGGTACGTGTCAAATTCTCAAATTATAATTAAGTTTTTTCTAAAATTTAAAAAATATAACTTAATTTTTATTTTTAAAATACTAATTTGTACTCATTACTCTCACTTATTGCATTCCTTTAATACTAATTTATAGTCCACCTTCTATTTATCTAATATTAACTTAATTCATAATTAAATATCGATAATTTTTTATATTAATATTAAATTAATTCATAATTAAATATCGATAATATTTTTTTTTTAAATTGAGATGTATGAACAAATTATTTATAATATTTAAATAAATGTTATTTTAATTTTTGTCTTCTTAATGTGTTTGTGTATGTGCAGTAATATGAAATTATTTGAGTTGAATTTTAAAAACATTAACAGAATAAAATCAATATTTGTGTTGATATTTATGATATATGCTTGAATTTGTAATCAGGTTGAGCGATATGTTCTGAAATTACAGAAACATGAACAAATTTCAAAATCAACACCATGTTGGTATCAGACTGAATTTGTAGTCCAGCTATGTAATTATGTTGGAAGTGTAAAAATTAAGCGAGTTCAAAATCAACCTCTCATGTATGAAGTTGAATTTGTGATGATGTTTATATATAACTTTGGTACATTAGCTTTGAATTAGTTTTATATCACACAAATTTTCTATCCTATAATTATCATTATTTGTTGGTTGATTGCTTAATTAGTTGCTTAATAAATTACACACTCTATTCATTAGTTGCTTAATAAATTACACACTCTATTCATTATTAGTTGCTCTATCCATGGTTAGTTTGTTACCAATTATCTACATTATCATATCACCTTAGATTAATGACCTTAGATTAATGACCGTGTTAGGATTTTAAGATCAAGTGTTTAATGATCATGTTTTAGGGTATAGTATTTTTAATATAAAAAAAATGAAACATAAAGAGAAATACGTGGAATAGGGAATTTGGGAAGGGTCAACCTATTATTGTTTATGTTTAGTAAAAGTATATTTGGAATGACTCAGGTACTATCGCATCTTAAAATTATACTTTAATGTATAATTCATCGTAGGGATGTATTATTGTTTATGTTTAGTAAAAGTATATTTGGAATGACTTATGTACTATCACATCTTAAAATTATAATTTAATGTATAATTCATCATATTGATATATTATTGTTTATGTTTAGTAAAATTATATTTGAAATGACTCATGTACTATCACATCTTAAAATTATACTTTAATGTATAATTTATTGTATGGATGTAGGTGGAGAGTAATTTGAGAATGATTATGGGGAATCGACAATTTTAATTCATCTTATTAAGCCCAAAACAATACACCTCGTCTCGTTTCAGATGACACACTGAAACGCTTTCTATTTTGGCATGTTCCACAAAAGTTTGCACATTTAAAAAAATTAAAAGTAAAAAACAACCATCATTCTCATACACTTTATTTACAAAAAAAAATCATCTCTACCTTACATACTTTATAATCTATTTATTAAAAAAATATCATTATACCCTTAAAAGTTACTACTTTCTTAATCTCTGTGCCAGATTTGGAGGAGGAATCTTTTGTGGCACAGATGGAGTACATATCAAGCATCAATTTTACTGTTAACAAAACTCTCTTTTATAAAATTAAATAAAAAAGTTAAAACTTTAAAATTTGCTCAATGATATATAGCTAGCCTATTTCCAACAATTTATATTAAGATGAAAAAGACTAAATCCTTACACTAGAACTCGTATCAAAGATCAACAAGCCAAAACAATAGACAGGACTAACTATCCCACACGTATTTCCAGTCCAATGGCGATAAGGACGATACAAATAATAGCTGTGAAGATGATCGTGTGGACGAATATGGAGATGCCGCTCGTCTGCATGTTTACAAACTCTACGGGTCTCCGGTTTCCGGGAAGCTGAAACAAGAGCCCCGGGGAGAGGACTACAAACAATATTACTCCAATAAGAACTGGTGCTAGATCAGCTGACATCTCTTTTCATTCATTCACCTAAATGCTTGTGAATGTGATTATGTGAGAGTGAGATTACTCTGTTACATTATCATGAGAAAGAGTCTATATTATCGTCCAAACAACACTTGTTTAAACACATTGGATTTGTCTCCACTGTTTGTCAAACGAGGCCGTCAGCTTGTTTCCTTTTGGGCGGCTAGGCAGTGAAATTGGGCCTTATGAGACGCCTTGGGCTTTCGTTTATGGCCCAAATATTGATCTTGGGTGTCAAATATAGTTCAGCAATATTAGGGCCCGATTCCCTCCCAACCTAGGATGCTTGGATTCCTTTTGAGCCTATTGGGCCTTATACAATGGTGAAGCCCGTTTGAGGCCTTGGGCTTTCGTTGTATGGCCCTAATATCAGTTTTGGAGGTCCAATATACGGGACCAATTCCCTCCCTCCATAGGATGCGTGGCGGAGCCCATTTGAAGGCTTGGGCTTTCGGTTCATGGGCCGAATATGGGTCATGGGGTCCAACATTTGGGCCTAATTCCCACCCGCTCTTGGATTTCCTTTTTTCCTTATGTAGTGACGGGCCTCAGGAGGGTCCAATCAATCCGCTCAAAATGATATTTTCTTTCTTCTTTTTTAACAACTAAACATTATTTTTAATAATTTTAAAGGAGATGATTTTAATATAGTTATTCGTTTTCTTTTTATACATTTTAGTTAGCTTAGTTTATACAAAAGAAATTCTTTTCTATCATTCATTCTAAAAAAATAAATTTAACTTTATCAAACTCAATATTAATTACATTGGGGCCAAGCCCATATATGAATACTCTAATCTGCAGCATCATCCATGTTTATAATTATCTTATGACACATCATACATTATATTTACCCATTTCACAAAAGAATACCCTATAAAAATGCTTTTAAAAATGGAAACTTTGACAGGCAAACAGTGGCGGATCCAGAAAACCGCGGTGGGATGAGCTAAGTTCATTAAAGAAAATAAAAAATAATAATAATTAAAAAATAATATATATATGTATATATGTATATAATCAAACACGAATTACCTTCTCGAAAGGGACGAAGGATGAGCTAAATTTTAATATTTATTGTAATGTACTCATAGAATATATATAATTTAAGAAGATATATTTAATTTTTTATCTTCATTTGGGTGGGCTTAAAATATTTTTGGGTTGTGCTAAGCTTAAAAATACAAATTATTTACAAATTATTTACATATGATATAATGAATTTTTGGGGACATGTCCGGGGTTGAGCCCGGGCTAGCCCAACATACATCCGCCCCTGCAAGCAAACATGTATCATAAATCTCAAGAAAAAGCAATGAAGAAAAAGGGGCATTTATGTATGCAATAATTGGAAGCTTATTCACCAAAAAGTATTCATAATCTCCACCTAAAAAGCAATCCCATTATGGGTGCACCACATTATATACTTTCCCCTCTTTTAAATCCCACTTTCACCTTTTCCATGCAAGTTTAGTATCCCCTTCGCCTTCTTCATTAAGAAAATCCCTTCATTAAAACAACACCCACACCTTATTCCCTCACACACACACACACACTCAAAGGTGAAGAGGATGAGTGCCGATTGGGGACCGGTGGTGGTGGCGGTGGTGATGTTCATACTCCTCTCGCCGGGGCTGCTCTTCCAGCTCCCGGCAAGAACTAGGGTGATGGAATTCGGAAACATGTACACAAGTGGCATCTCCATATTGGTTCATGCCATTTTGTACTTTTGTATCTACACAATCTTGATTGTTGCCGTTGGAGTTCACATACGAGCTGGTTGAGTTAATTTTCACAAGTAATTGTGTTTTTTTTTTCTTATTCATATATCTTTTATTTTTTTTTTCTTAAGGTGTACCTTTTCATATCAAACATGTTATTAATTAGTTGCTACTTGATGTATACACACTAAACTAATTAGTCTTTGATGAACTAATTAAAGTTGTTACTAATCACATCATAATTTTGGTTATATCACATCATAAGATTCTACCCATGGCTGAAGAAATCATCCATCTTTTACCATGTCTTTCAAGAGTCATGTTAGATTTCACTCTAATATGTTAAGTACACGGGATAATCTCCAAGAAATTTCTTGTAAATTGAAAGGGAAATAAAAACGTAGTGACTTTCCCTTCTCAATTTACAAGAATTTGAAGTAGTTGCAGAAATTTCTCTCTTCCAATCCCTAAACTGTCATGCTACTACAAATCTTTGATTGATACATGCATTTTCTCCAAATCTCAAAATAGAGAATACAAGAACAAAATTTGAAAGAATCAAACACGAATATATATATATATATTTATATATATATATATATATATATATATATATATATATATATATATATATATATATATATATATATATATATATATATATATATATATATTTATATTAATTAGAGAGTGAGAGGGGAATTAAAACAACTCTAGGATGAAATAGTATAAAAAACAAGCAACTAAAAAAAGGAAATTATTGCAAAATCAAAAGTTGAGAACATCAAGAACAGATGAGAAAGAAACAATTAAACACATTTCTCAACAAAATGGAAAAAAAATTGAAATTTGCAAGGAGTAAAGAAGGGCAACCGGATCAGCCGGTATAGATGTGAACATGGAGGGCAAGGATGAGAACAGCGTAGAAAGCGAAGAAGATGAGAGTGTGCATGGCGATTGCTTTGCCGTTGGTCTTCATACTTCCGAACTCCACGTGGCGAGTGTTACCGGGAAACTGGAACAGCAGTCCCGGTTGCAGAAGTATGAACAGAACCACCCCCACCAGCACCGGCCCCCAATCCGCCATCCCGAATGCCTGTTTCTGGATTTCACCTACGAAAAGATGAAAGATCGATAGACAGATAGATAAATTGAAATTAAAGTGAAGTCATGGAAAAGAAGCTTTTTCTTGGATAAAAAAACATGTATGTCCGAATTTTTTTATTCGTGTAGACAACGACTCGTGGGAGTCGAGAATCTTTTGTAGACACTAGATTTATTGGACACCCCTTCCCCAGTAATTTTTTTTTTAATTAATGCCATTTTAATTAATTTTCTCAAAGTGCTTTTATTTCTATTTGTGTTTTGTGGGCTTCCATTATTTTAATTTGTGAGCTCCGGTTCATTATTTTAGTAAGTTTACACATTTTATTAGTGAATTTTTAATGTATTTTCTGTTATTTTTATAAATAAAAACTTAATATAAAAAGTTATATATTTATTAAGAAATACATAAATAAAAGTTAATATATCATGCAAGAAATCTCAACTTAAAAAACATATATCTTTATATATATATTTTATCAGTAAAAAAAATATAATTGCCATAGAGTATAACACATAGTCAAAAATTACAACTTAAACAAGTTTACAACGATTAACATCCTAATATCATCCTCGGGTTTTCTAGCTAATCACAAAATGAAAAAATTGAGCACCCTATCTTATGTACATAAAACCAACTCCAAAGTCTAACCTTAATGTTTTCAACAATTTTCTCAACAGAAAATTCAACTCCATTAAATATCAGATACCTCTCCATAGTCTCCAAATTACACATATTATTGCCACTTTCTTTCCCATTTTACCTCTCAATATTCGACTATGTGCAATGAGGTTAGATAGAATACGAGAATGGAGACAAATATAAATACCCAACCATTTAAAGCAAGTCATCCATACTTCATGTGAGATTGAGCACTCGAAGAGAACGTGCCTTTCAGTTTCAAGATGACTTTCACAAAGTGCACATCTCGAATCCTCCATAGAATATATATTATTTGAGATGATTTTATTTTAATTTCTCTGCATTCCACATACTATGCATGAATTATGTACCAAAAATTACATTTGCTTTGCCATGTATGCTACACAACCAAAATTTTATTTAAAAAAAAAAAGAAGAAGAAGAAAGGGTAATATTCCTCTTACTTTTATGGGATTCTTATTGATATGGTTATGAAGAGTTCCACACTTCTGTGTCCTTTTTATATTCTTCCATTTTCTTCTTTGTATCATCTCACACTTCTCATCTTTGCAACAGAAAAAATTGGTTCCAACAAACATATAGTATATTTTAAAATTGAAAAATAAAGAAAAAGAAAAGAGTGAATAAAGATGATAGATTATGGTGCTGTGATGATAGGCACAGCATTATTTGCATTCTTGTGCCCTGGATTACTTCTCCAGGTTCCTGGAAAAACAAAGCCAGTTGAATTTGTTAACATGAAGACCACCATTGCAGCTATGGTGTTGCACACTGTTCTCTACGGTTTGCTTCTCGTTCTTTTGCTCGTCATGCTCGATATACATATCTACGTGTAGGGGAGAATGAGATTCTTCTTCTTCTTCTTCGTCCAAAGGATAGATGGAGGATTTCGTGGTTTGTTGTTTTTTATTCTTGTTTTATTATACTAATATGTTCAAGAATAAGAATAATCTTTTCTCATTTTTAAAAATGAATTTGTTGATCATGTTGGTGATGCACTTTTCTGATGAAAAAGGATCAAGAAAGTGCTGCTATGTTGGCCAGTTTATTGACTTCAGATTGTTCTTCCTTGTGACTATTTTCTTTAGCTAATATCTGAAACTATTGGTATGTTAAAGTTCGAAATTTACCTGATTTTTGGATGACATATATTGTTTTGGGGGTTTTTTCTTAATAAAGTCTATTTCAAATTAATTTGTAAGAGGGGTTTATTGATAATCACATAAGAAAGTATTATTAATTAATATGAGAGAAAAAAGAAAAAGAAAGCAAAAATATTATTCAGAGTAGTATAAAAATAGGCAAAATCTCCTGTGCTCCGGGGATACGGAGGGATACTCCGCGTCCCCATGTGAACACAATCCTCCCCCTCTATATTCTATTTAATCTTATGTATTGATCCTTCCGTGTCCCTATGTGAACGCAACTCTCCCCTCTATATTCTATTTAAACCTATATTGCTATGGGTTTAAATTGCAAAAGTTTAAATTGCAAAGAGGCACGGAAATTGCAAAGGCGCACAAAATGTGCTACGTGCGTCCAGGTGCACACGAGCATCACTCATAAAAATAAGGAGGTTTTCAAATGATTTTTAAAACTGATCTCTAAGACCCCAATCATAACCATAAAATTGGAAAAGAGACAACGTAGAATAGAACATTAATATCTCCATTTGCATTTTTCTGTTTGAATTAAATTAAAATAACTTAATGAGTTTTGACATGCGACTATATCACAAATAAATTCATAATCAAATTGTTTAATTTTTTCACACATAAAAACGTAGAGGGGTGGTCAAGGATTCAAGTCCAACCTCCTCTAAAATTAAAATCAGCAAAACATACTTTCTAGCAATCAAGAATTTCTTAATCCAAAAAGTAACATAAAAAAATACATTAATCACCATCGAACAAGAATCAAACCATGATTCATCAACATAAAACACATTTATAAAGATTAATCATCATCGGCCACCAAGATCTAATGCACTAGGAAAAAGAAAATTAAAGAGAGAATCAACCCATATACATATGAACACCAATAGCTAACAACAAAATACAGATGAGAGCAAAATAAATAATAGCATGAACAAGAATGGAAAGTCCACTTGTCTGAAAATTGCCGAACTCCACGACCCGGTTTCGGCCCGGAACCTGAATCAGCAGGCCCGGAGTTAGCAGGACGAACAGCACCACCGCCACAAAAACCGGGCCCCAATCCGACATCGTTTTTATCCGCTCTGGATCTGAGAATATATACAGTGAGTTATTGTTTGCCAAATGGGATTAATTATATAGAGGATTATAATTGGATTGGATGTGAGAGGAGAGAGAAGATGGAAAAGTGAGTGAAGATTACCAAATGAAGCTATTTCAGATTCACATCACACTTTTTGCTTATTTTTATTTTATTTTTATTTTTAATTAGTGGAGGAAAATCACGTGAGATTGTTAGGGTTGCTTGGGTGTTTGAATTTTGAAATTCTCTGACATTGCACTCCTAATCTACGTTACACCAATGGAGATTCCAATGACATTAATTTAATAAAGATTACTAAGATAATATTAAGTAAAGAATTTCTAGCAGTTGGAAAAAATTTAAGGGAAATCTTATGTAATACCTTCTTACGTATACGGATAAATAAAATAATGGCAAAAATTTGGGTGTTCCGGGAACACAAGAATTTAATATTTCCTTCGTTCCAAAATTTTTGGACACTTTCTTTGTAATTTACAAAGAAAGTGTGCAAAAAATTACGGAACGGAAGGAGTATTAATTTTTGTCATTAATTAATATTTTATTCTTGCTTTTCCATTGGGGTACGTTGTGTTCTCGGGGATACAGGAGACTAATCCTAAAATAAGTAGATGTAGATGTGTTACTAAGATAAGAGTTTATGGTCTTACACAAATCTTGCCAAAATTCAAATAAATTGTTATTATTTTAGATAATAAGATGGTTTCTTAGAACTCCCCCGATGAAAATCATTAGGGTGAATGGGTGAAGATTGTTTTTTTTTTTTTTCCCTGTGTAGGAATGAAAAATGTAAATTTAGCAATAGAAGGATTTAATAAATCTAACTAGTAGTGAATGGGTGAAGATTGTTTTTTTTTTTTTTCCCTATGTAGGAATGAAAAATGTAAATTTAGCAATAGACGGATTTAATAAATCTAACTAGTAGTGTAAATCAATATTTATATTGAGAGTTTAAATAGAGTGGATTTTAACTTTTGTGTTGATCTGTTTTTGCTAAATCCAACTTTTAAAAAAATATTACATAAACTTGGAATAATAACTGAAAATAAACATAATTTAGATTATTTGAGAAATTCTGACAACATATCATTTCTGTAGAGATTAATTCAATGTAGAATTTAGATGAAATCGAGCATGAATAATTTTTTATTTTTTTTATTTTTTTAAACTCGAGCTCAATTGAGAAAGAACTAAAAAAAATTGAGCTCGAGCTTGACCAGATACAACTCGTATAAGAATGAAACTTCAATCCAAAAAGAACCCATCATAAATAGTAGTATTGAGCTCAATCTCAACTCTAGTGTTGTAAACTTTGAATATACTATATGGAGGTATGAAATGTGGCATAATAGTCCTTTGGAATAAACTTCAAGTTCAACATATATGGTTTAATTTGTTGAAGTAACAACATTCATGTAGTTTCAACTAGGAAGTGGTCCAAAAACATTCACATAATTGGCAAAAAGAATGCACAGAACACACCAAGCAGGTCCTAAACCTACCTTGGGAGAAAACTAAACACCACTTTTTAACTTTCTTTGAGTTCAAAGACGAAGCACTTCATTCAACCCAAGGTTGAGTATCAGTTCATATCACTGCCAATCATGCATAGTTCAAGCGGAAAATGTCATTTAGTACGTAGAAGTTGCCTTGAGGGGTCGGCATCAAGTGGAACATCTGTAAAATGACAGAAAGAGGAAGGTTAGTTGATCGTTTCAAGGATAATGTGAAACGACGGTTTATTGTTTGATGTGAAGGAATCTTGAAATCAGTAGCAATTCTGTAACATGGTCTTGAATTTCATCACCCACAGAAATTAAGTTTCATAAGCAACAACAGAAATGGGACACTATGAGAAACAATAAATACCGTGTTAACCTTTAAGATGACAGATACTAAAATATCATCCAAGGGACTAGATTTCAGAGATCATTCTAAATTGAGCAGTCACTATTTCAATCTTGGTATTGGGTTAGTTGGGTGTCTAGGGCATAAAACCTAGCCATCATTATGTAGTTTAAAGTATAGGCTACCGGTATCTAAGACCAATTGGGTTCTTTCCTCTAATAGATATCATAGGCCAAAACAATCAACAGCACATCCCAAAAGCGATACCTCCTACCCCAAGATTTATTTCTCCCAACAAATGCAGTGAACGAAGGTGATAACTTTTAGCAATCTTCTAATTCATTAATGAACAGATATAACATAATTCAAAGGCATCGACTGTAAGATTCATGCACATAACACTCTCACCAAGTATAGGTCTAGGGTATGAAAATGCTTGAATGTCTCATTCAAGCTCTTTTTTCTACACAGCCATCTTCTACATCTGGTTCATAAAACTTTTAGGATCAGAAGCAAATGCAAACAATGAGTTGCTATTGGGAAAAATCATACCAGTATTCCTTTTAGTCATTACTGACTCAAATCTCAATTGTAAAGGCCGCTAACACCTATGGTGCATTATATAAATGCAAAAACTGTTGGGGTGAAGGGATGCAAACATATTTTCAGAAATGTGAATAGCAACAGTTCATATATGCTTTTGAAGTATCTCGAAGTCAATTCACAGAAAAAAAAGATTTCAGATTCAAAATCGACTTTCACATTTTAGAGCAGGATTCCTTACTTATATAGCATTAACTAGACAAGGATTCAACCGTTGTGCATAGACATCCATGAGATCATGAAATTACACCCAAACTGCTATTCAGCTTCTAAAATATAGAAAATAAGCAAACATAAAAAGCAGGAAAAAAAACTCACAGCAATCTTCTAATGATAAAAAGACCACAACCATTTTAGATTGAGAGTACACAACAAAACTTTGGAAGCAGCATTTTGCTTACACAACATGCAGGATATGATGAAATTACTTTCAAACAGCATTGAAGTTTCTTAATAAATAAACAATAAGCAGAAATTTGAGAGGGCAAAACAAACTCACAGCTACTGAGTAATAAATAACTAAAGTACGACCATCTTTTACAGTAAGATCATGAATATCATTGTGAAACAACTTTCGAAGTCCATATGCACATGGTTCACTTAGAAAAGAATATCTGCAGCAGATTCTTAAAGCTTGCTCTCCTAGCTTGAAATCTTAATCAATTTCATAAAAGCTCAGCTCATTTTATTTAAAATAAGAAGTCAAACATGCATGGAAAGTGAGATAAAAATGACCATCTAATTATTTCCTTCAGCGTGTATAATTTAAACCTGAACATAATTTTACACCATATATATGAAGGATCAAGAACATCTCTGTGCTGCATAACAATTTTATTTCATTATGATATAATACTGATAACCGAATCTAACATTCAACCATGAAATTCATGGAATCAAAAGAATTCTCTCATAATAGAAACCTTGTTACACCACATATTAACCTAAATGGATAAGTCAGCTTAAAATAGTAATATCTCCGGACTTTTTTTTATTTTGTATGAAATATATCTAACAGAATAACTGATTAAGTGCTAATGAACAATACTACGAATGCAACAATTAAAACCTATCTTCCTTCCGAAAATGTTAGATCACACTAATTAATCGCAGCCTAATACTAGCATTGAATCAAAACCTAATACCAAAAGAATCACAAATCGGGTAAACGATCGGTAACACCATTCAATTTAATCCAAAATAGCAAACACGAATTAAAGACAAAGAATAAAAGGAGTCCGACCTGGCTGAACTTGAGCGTGTGCTGCTCACCGGAAAGCTGAAGGCTACCAGAAACGAAAACAACCATTCCACCGGCAGGTCCCGACGGCTGGCAATCTACGGTGGTAATAGTGTGCTTGCACTGCTGAAACGGCAAACTGGTGAGCTTCGCCACGATGTTTTGCGATCCTTGGATTTTCTGGCCCTCAAACGTCAGCATCGAGCCGTCCTGATACAGGGTAGCGAGACCGGCCCGATTAGCGTCGAACGTCGTGTAGTAGTGATCGACGAATGCCTTGGCGACGGTGTCTGGATCCATACCCACAGTTCTGGCGGCGGTTTTCTCTCTACTCGAAAACAAGTCAAATTGGCACTCTCCACACCCACACCACAGACCTCTACAGCGTTAATGCGTATCAAATATGAATGTTTTACCTATATATTTTATTCTCTCTCTTCTTTTTTTTTTTCTTTTTTTTTAGCTGGAAATATACGCTAATTGTTTGTGGGAACCCCTCCACATGTTTTTCTGAAAAAATATCAGTAATATCCTCAATAATGTTATTCAATTATTAGTAATCTTTTTTCGAAGAAAATTACTTCTATGCATTGCTTTGTCGTTGAAGGAGTTTTTACACACCGAAAATTGTGAACCAAAAATTTTCACTTTGATTTGGTGGGTTTATTTGGAACTCGTTTGGGCTCTTTATTTAAAAAATCGAATACTGAAATCAATGCCCCAAAGTTTGTGGATCTATTTTTAACTCATTTGGGCCTTTTCTTGGGCTTTTTTGAATTGATAACTCGAATATTGGAAATAGACGGCCCAAAATTGTGGATCTAGTGCAGTCTGCATTAATAATTATTGAGTCATTATTTTATTACTACTATAATTAATCCATACAATAAAATACTTCATCCATCCCGGACAAAGGTGGCCGTTTACTTTTTGTACGTAAATTAAGGAATATTATTATTTTATTTATTTATGTGTATTAGGTAGTTGTATTAGAATGATGTGATAAGTAGTGGTGGGTCATTTTTACTAAAAGATTAAAACGAGAACTTTTGAATGTGACGTCCAATATAGTAAAATAAAGAGCTTTCAGCGGGATGAAGGGAATATTATACTCCTCCTCCATATCGAATTAACTTTAGGAATTAGTAGATAACATAATTCCTTTTTCAAAAAAAAAAAATTTAACTAACTTTATTGATATATGAGGATAGACACAATATTATCAAGTAATAAATAAAATATAGTTATGAGTTATATTTTTTAGTTAAAATTTAATTTAAGGTTTTCTAAATGGTGTAATTAATGTCCTTTAATTTAAATTGTTATTAAGGTTTTTTAGTTCTGTAATTCACATTAATAATGAGGTGGAAATGATTTATAAATTAGGTTGTATAAGAATTCTTGAGTTCTTGGTCACATCACTCGACGGGAGAGCAAATTGGCTGTTCAAAATTGTGTTCCATCTTGTGTTTCAATACACTAAATGAAAAACATATCACATCTTTTTACGTTTTAAAAAATTAAAAGTGATAATATGCCTTTTATTAGTGGGTTGAAACTAAAACACAATTTTGGTATAGGGATTCCATTTTTGCCGCACACCAACTTTTGCAATTTTCAGGCAATTTCCAATAATTTTAGTCACAGTTTTGAAAGGAATTAGACTAAATTGATAAAGAATTTTTTTTTTTTTTGACTAAAAATGAATTTGAATAAATTTGCGGGACGAAAATAGTTTTAATTCCATATACTCCATAGACTTATTCAATCAAGAAGATAGAAATAATTTGAATTTGTGCTTTCTCTCACTCCACTCATCTAATCTATTTTAATAACACGTTTTATTTAACAATTGATTGCGACCTTAAGATAGATGTATTTGTGTTCAACTTTTTGGAACCAGATAACTGATGAAAAAGGATATTATGCCTCTCTAACCTTTCCAGTTCACAAGCTTTAAACATGTCATTATCATCATATTTTGTCACTTAATTTAGAAATTAATACATACCAATCATTTCATTTCATATAATAATAACTTTTGCAAGATTAAAAAAAAAAGTATAATAGTACAAATTTAAAAATGTGGCATTCGCTACATCAAAAAAAAAAAATCATGGAATTTTATCGGAAAATTATTCTATTTAATATAATGGAAAAAAAATAAAAAAAACTTGTACTCAGCTTAATATTACTACTTTGTATAAAAAAAATTTACTCTTTCGAAAATTAACACCTTTTATTTTGAAGAGTAATGCTTTGTGTATATTATTTTGAAGAGTAGCATTTATGAGTAAATATCTCTACGGGATAATGGAAGGGATATGCTTTATTAATCATACCTAAAAAAACATATTTTAACAATAAATAATTATATTTATCTTGTTGTGAAACTTGCAGCAATCAACACCCTAGATTACTACACTCAATCACTCAATATGGTAAGAAAACACACACTCTTGACTTGAATTGGAACCTAAAAGGGAATAAAATAGTAGAAAACTCTCTTATTGATGATGTTACACAAGATAGATGATCAACTAATCTAATGAGCTTAAAGATTGCTCAAGAATAGCTTCAAACTAACTAACAGATGATGAAAACGATTCTCTCCACCATGGCAGCTGTGTGTGAGCTTTTATGCATACCCCCTCCAAATAACAGTCTGCCAAGTGCACTAATGGGATGCTCACACCTCACGTGCTCTCTAACAAACCAGCTGGAGGCTCATATGCTCACAACTACCCATGTGTCAGCTCATGTAACCAACAAACTGACCCACGTGCCCCCATGTGACCTTGCATGCTAGCATGCAGCTGATTTCCCAATTTAGTAAGTGTGATCAACTTCATGCAACGTACGTACCAACCTTGGAAAGCTTCCAGCTATGCAGCAACTCCCATGCACATCTTGGATCAAGATTTACACTACATACTTCAACATTCTCCACCTTAAATCATGTATCCATCAACAAATTCAGATTGCTATCCTTCCTCAACACTGCTCACTCTGAACAGTCCTTCCTTTCTTCAGCAAACTACATCCCAACTAAGCCTAAGCTTAGCTCAAATTTTGAACTAGGCAAGGCCATAGTGAGATTATCAGCAGAAGACTGTTGGTTTATAGATACACCAATCAATCACTATTACAATAACTGGGGTATTAATATAGAAAGGAGATTCTAAATTGAGAAATACAAAAACAAAGAGAGTAGAAGTAGAGGATATTCTATCTCTACTTACAGATCTAGGATCTTAATCTTGGATCTTGAACGTCTTGAGGGATGGATGAAGTCGAGTCGAGTAGAACTCTTCCCGCAAGAAAAAACACGCCCTGATAGTGCTCCGATTTTGGCGAATCTTCCCCAAAGATAAAACGACTTCTCGTTTCCGGAAAAGTGGCACCGCTATCGCAGGAACTCCGGCGAACTAAGGAGAATGGAGAACTAAATTGCTACTAGATACAAATGCTGTTTAAATGCAGATGCTTTGTATTTTTGTTGTGTTTAGAATGAATGCAAATGACCTTATTTATAGGTGCCAGAAACCACTCAGCATATGGTAGAATTTGCACATATCTGTGTTCACACACCCAAATCTGCATTCACACACACAGATCGGTGTTCACATACATAGATCTGCGTACACACATAGATCTGTTGACCAGATACAATGTATCACACGTCGTATCTGTTGGAGAGGATCCCAATTGATTACATTTGATTCTCTCAACATGTGAGATTGATTTCATTCAAATTGAGATTGATTTCACTCACATTAATTATTATTTAATTGGTAATTAATTTATTAACTAATTCTTACTAACTAATTAAATTCCTCAACAATCCCCCACATGAGTGAAATTTGGCGTCTATATCATGCAGACACACAATCCAATTCTCGTGAAACATTGTTGTATCAGGATAGGTAGCATGGGACTTTGAACCTTCCATAGTCCAACACTATCGAGTATACCGGTGGTTTAGTAAACATGATGTCTTTGAACTACTCCTCCATAGCGTATACTTAGATAATAGTGTAAACACATCAATGTTTCGCATTCTCCTTGTTCTCATATTTTGATCCGCTTCGGCCATGGACCCCCTTTGAATTCATAAGTGTTTTACTTTGAAGCGGCCACTTACTTCACACTTACATAGGTGATCTCCTATTTTGAGTACCCCGTTATACACAACTAGCCATTACTTGGATTTTTAGGAATCATTAAACGTCAAAAGACTTAACCTCGCCACAATACGGGTTCCATACTTAGTAGAATTGCTCTAATAAGGAATGTTAGGTACCAAGTTTCACTTGAACCTCTACAGTTTCGTTGTCCTTTTGAACCAAGTTCTTGGGATCTCCAGTCATCATGGTTGGGTTTCCACTATTTTGGCTCATTACTTTGTGGATTTTAGCCTAATTCATTCTAGCAATTTATTCATTTGATCTCGATTAACTGGTTTTATAAGCAGATCCGCTATTTTGTCTTTTGACTTCACGTAGTCAATTGACATTACACCACTCGAGATCAATTATCTCACAATGTTGTGTCGTCTATGGATATGCCATGACTTTCCATTGTACATATCATTAAGAGCTCTTCCAATTGTAGCTTGACTGTCATAATGTACCACCACTGTAGGAACTGGTTTGTTCCAACATGGAATGTCCTCAAGGAAATTACGAAGTCATTCTGCTTCTTCATCGACTTTATCTAGAGCTATAATCTCAGATTTCATTGTGGAACGAGTTATACAGGTTTGTTTTGTAGACCTCATGACATTGCTCCTCCTCCAATTGTGAATACGTATCCACTCGTGGAGAACGAGTCTTTTGTGTCAGATATCCAGTTGACATCACTGTGCCCTTCAAGTACTACTGGATACTTAGAGTAGTGAAGTCCCACATCAAGAGTGTATTTCAGGGATCTCAACACTCTTCTTAATGTTTTCCAATGCATATTGCTTGGATTACTCGTGTATCTACTCAATTTATTAACTAAACACGCTATGTCAGGACGCGTACAATTGGTTATGTACATTATGCTCATTATAACCCTGCATACTTAGACTGAGCCACTGATTCACCTTTATTCGTACTAAGGCATACACTTGGATCCATGGGTGTCTTAGCCGGTGAATCATCGAATGCATTGAATTTCTTCAACACTTTCTCAATGTAATGAGATTGTGACAAAATAATTCCATCAGATGTTCTTTGAATTTTGATTCCAAGTATCACATCCGCTATACCCATGTCCTTCATGTCAAAGTTTCGATTCAACAACCATTTAGTGTCAACAATTACATCATTAGTGATTCCCATGATAAACATATCATCTACATATAGGCAGACAATGACAAATCCCTTGAGTGCATTTTTCACATATACGCATTTGTCACACTCGTTGATTCGGAAATCATTTGAGATCATTGTGTTGTCAAATTTTACATGCCATTGTTTTGGAGCTTGTTTAAGTCCATATAATGATCGCACAAGTTTGCACACCTTTTTCTCATTACCAGTTGCTATAAAGCCTTCTGGTTGATCCATGTATATTTCTTCCTCTAACTTACCATATAGAAAGGCCGTTTTTACATCCATTTGATGTATTTCTAGATTGTGCAATGCATCAATCGCTATAAACACACGAATAGACGTGATTCGTGTTACTGGTGAGTAGGTATTGAAGAAATCATACCCTTCCTTTTTCTAAAGCCTTTTGCCACCAATCGGGCTTTATATTTGTTTATTGATCCATCAGCTTTGTATTTTATTTTCAGGATCCATTTGCATCCTAAGGTTTTGCAACCCTTTGGTAAATCTACTAATTCCCATTTATGATTTTGCATAATGGAATCAATCTCGCTATCTATAGCTTCCTTCCAGAATGGTGCATCTGGACAAGATAGAGCTTCAGATACGTATTTGGGCTCAACTTCAACTGCGTAGGTGAAGAAGTCTTGACCAAAATCCTTTTCTACTCTAGCTCTCTTACTACGTCTTGGTTCTACACTTTCTTGTGTAGATTGTACCGCAGCAGAATCTACAAGTGGTCTCTTATAAGATGCCACTTGTTAATTTCCTTTGCTAGGAAATATTTCTTCAAAGAATATTGCATTCATTGATTCTATCATAGTGCCTTCAGTCATGTCAGGTACGTCCGATTTATGAATCAGAAATCTTTAAGCACTGCTGTTAAGTGCATACCCTACGAATATACAATCAACCATTTTAGGTCTGATTCTTACTTGTTTAGGTAGAGACACTTCAATCTTAGCCAAACACCCCCACACTTTGATGTATTTGTATGACGTCCCTTCCACATTTCATAAGGAGTTTGATCCTCAGATTTGCGTGGAATCTTGTTCAGGATGTGATTAGCTGACAGGATAGCTTCCTCCCACAAGTTCTGAGGCAACCCTGAACTGATTAGCATTGTGTTCATCATTTCCTTCAAAATTCTATTCTTACTCTCAGCAACGCCATTTGATTAAGGTGAATAAGGAGCCGCTATTTGATGTATGATGTCAGATTTAGCACATATTTGTTCAAACAATATTACGTATTCGCCACCTCTATCACTTCGAACTGCTTTAATTCAAGAGTTAAGTTGATTTTCAACTTCATTCTGGTAGCATTTGAATGCTTCTAAAGCTTCATCTTTGCTTCTCAAGAGATACACACAACAAAATATTGTGTAGTCGTCAATAAAAGTAATGAAATACCTTTTCCCCCTCTAGTTTGCACAAGTTATAAATCACATATATCGGTGTGGATCAATTCTAGAGGTTTAGTGCTCCTTTCCGTTGTTGGAAATGGTTGCTTTATCATTTTTGCTTCTACACACACTTCACATTTATTTAAAGTCCTAGCATTTGCTACTTTAAGTGAATCAAGATTATTTAATCTTTTAATTGATTTAAGATTTACATGTCCCAATCTTAAATGCCATATATATGAGCACTCAACGATATAAGCAGAAGTAGAAGCAGTTTTATTGATAACTTTCTTGCCTTTACGGCTTACAACCATTGCATTGAGCTTAAAGAGCCCATTATCTAGATAGCCACGGCCCAAAAACTGGCCAAATTTGCTAAGCACTAGTTTATCAGACTCAAATACAAGCTTGAACTGATGACTAACTAGCAGGGAACCTGAGATTAGGTTCTTGCGGATGTCTGGGACGTGTAGCACATCCTTCAGCTTCAATTCTTTTCCGGAGGTGAGCTTTAGAGTTACGCTCCAAACACGGGCTACTTCAGATGAGGCATGGTTTCCCATGTGTAGTTTCCTCCTTTCAACGGGTACATAAGTGGAGAAAGTATTTTTCTTCAAGAAGACGTGGCAGGTGGCGTCAGTGTTTACGAATCACTCATTTGAATTTGCCACCAAGTTGGTTTCAAAAACCACAACAATCATGTCGCCATCAGTTAGATCCCGTTCAACCACATTAGCTTTGTGGTTCTTGCCTTTGTTCTTCTTTGGTAGGCGACAGTCTTTGGCCTTGTGGCTGGGCTTGCCACAGTTGTAGCAATCCCCACTGAACTTGGGCTTATGTTCAGTTAAGTTTGCCTTTGCCTCAATTGAGGATTGGTCAAACTTCCCATCCATCTTCCCGTTGTCCTCTTCGATTCTCAATTTGACAATTAAGTCTTCTAGAGACATCTCCTTTCGCCTGTGTTTAAGATAGCATTTGAAGTATTTCTATATAGAAGGCAACTTCTCAATCACAAAGCCGACAACGAATGCTTCTGGAAGTATCATCCCCTCAGAGAGGATTTCGTGCTCTATCAGTTGAAACTGCTGCACTTGTTCAACCACTGATTTAGAGTCCACCATCATAAACTCCAAGTACTTGGCTATCGTGTACTTCTTCGTACCAGCATCTTCCGCCTTGTACTTCTTCTCCAAAAATCCCACAGTTCTTTGGATGTCTTCGTGTTTAGATACACGTTGTACAGTGCATCACTAAGTCCACTGAGGATGTAGTTCTTGCACAAGTAATCAGCGGAGGTCCACTGATCAAGAGCTATACACTTTTGCGTATCAATCTCATTCTCATCCACCACTGGTGCAGACTCCTTTAAGAAGTTCACCAGATTCAGCGTGGTGAGGTAGAACAATATCTTTTGCTGCCATCTCTTGAAGTTTGCACCCCCAAACTTCTCGGGTTTCTTCGCTGGAGCAGGAACCATGAATGGTCTCGACATCCCCATTGGAGGATATGGACCTAACTTAATAAATGAATTTATTAAGTTGAAATTTTGGAAAGAGGAATAAACAGGTTTATATAAAAAGGATGCTAGAAATATTCCGCAATAAGCTATACTGACTGAAAAAATGCATCTTTGCAAAATTCATACCAATATGCCGAATCCTTTGACTTTTGATCTAAAGGGATTCAGACCCAACAGGATTTACAGTTATCCTTTTGGGAATCAGTCCCAACAGAGTCCCTATTAACATTGGAGGTTTCACCCACTTTTGGGATCAATGCTGCGACAAAATCCATATCAGTTGTCATGGTGATTGATTGGTGCAGATGCTATGTGTTTCTTCTTGCGATTGTTGGTTTACAAATATACCAATCAATCACTATTACAATAATTGTGGTAGAATTGTAGAAAGGAGATTGTAGAAATGTCCCAGCCCCAGCCCAGCAAAGAGGAATGTGGGCCTCCCGCCCAAAAGAGGAGCCCCACCTCCCTCGCCACCAGGCAAGCGTGGGAGGGATAATAGAGCTGAACCGAAACAAAACAACCTAAGAAACGATCCAGAAAATTATAGTCATTTCTTTCTTTATGGATTTCGAATGGCCAAAAGTATGTAGATGTAATGGATTATTACCCATAGGATGAGCAGAGAAGAGTAATCACAAGTTTAGATTTGTTTCCCCCGCTACATCTTGGCGAACAACATATATTACTTGTAAATCCACAATGAAAAAAAATACTTATATTGATTAAAAGAATATTAATATATTAAATTATTTCATCAACGTACAAATAAAAAATATAATATTTTTAATAAAAAATGAGAGACTCTTGAGATTTGTTATTTGTGAGATGGGTCGATGCATCACTAAAATATTCTTATTGTATAGATAAAGTATGTTTATTTGTAGTTAAAGTATATATCTTAATAATAAATCATACTTATAATACACTAACATCATATTTTAACGCTTAATACAACATACTTTAACAACTATTAAACATATTTAATTTATATAATAAACATACTTTAATAATTGAGTCGACCAGTCTCTGAAAATAACTCATCTCACAAGAAACTTTGTCAAGAATAACAACATGGTGATAATTATTAAATAAAAATATATACTCTCTCATTCAAATCTTGCTCACTTAAAAAAAGTGAAGCATTTAATTCTTGGTTTATTGTTCCTCAGCGGGCGGGCGGTACTTAGGGTTATTGTTCAATTCTTCTTCCTCTCATCTTATAAATCAGGTGAGTGATTACTTTTCTTATCTAGATTTTGTTGTTACAATAAGTTTCCTGTTTCGAATTAAAGTTTTTCTTCCGATATGTTTACTTCTTTTTTACTTTGATTAAATCGTAAAAAACAGCGCTTTCACAAATTTAAAAAAAAACTTTGGTGTAGGTATAGTGCATGATTGAATTTGAACTTTAGGAATTATCTATATTTTTTTTACTGTATTAATGGAGTGGATGATAACAATTTAGTGGCACTCATTTATTTACGTCGAGTATTAACACTATGGAACTTCTTAAATTATTCGTTGAATTTTAAAATTAAGCACTGTACATAGGTAAAACGTAATGTCACCGTTTGGTTATTTATTTAATTATACGAGATTTGAAGATCATGAATAATGATAAATTATATTTATTTTGATTTTTGATATGTATAAAATCAATGCTTAAGATGTGCATATAATTGTAAGAAAGTATTAATTGAGGTGATAAAAAGAGGAGTACTAGAAAACATGTACCTATAGTGAGATTTGAAAACTGATCGAGTTTATAGTTGAGTTGATTAATAATAAGTACGTGATGGATTTTAAACCAAAATTGGTTTCAAATTACAAAACGAAATAGGTCATCAACATTGGACAAAATATTAGCTGAACACAAATCTGAAATAATTTGAATTTATAATTATATTCATTAGACTCTGAAAATAAAAATTAAATCCAAAGAAAGAAAAGGTACATGAACAGAAAGAAGTAACTCAAACTATTAACTTATTCAACATTTTGCTTAAATCTGCAATGTTCTCTTTGCAAGTCATAATTTATTTGTGTTTCTCCTTTAAAAATGACTTGTATGTAGGCAAGGCAAGAAATGGAACATAAACATGAAGAAGAAAAAAAAATTGGGAGGAAAGAAAACGAATCAAAACTATGGCTATTGATCGACTGAGTGTATTGCAGGAGTCCTTACTCATTCAATCTTATCGTTTACAGGCGAATATATTGATGTTGATAGTTTTGAAAGTAGGGAAGCTACACTGCTAGATTTTTATGCTGCTGCAATAAAAATGAGTGTACTGTCCAAAACATGGCAGCTTCTGTGGACAGAATTTCCAATACTTCAATTTGTTGAGACTAGTAAGGATATTCACAAAATTAAAAAGTTTGTGTCTATGGTTAGTAGGGCACTTGCAAACCGTAAGACTGAATCTTTAGAGGAATTCTATGTTGATTTTTCTTTTAGTCCAGAGTGGGCTCCCGAGGTTGACGTTTGGTTTGGGTTGAGCGTGCCTTAGAAATGAAGCCAAATAGGGTTGTTTTGGACCTAATTCCTAGAGATGAATCTGAATCTGAATCAGGATCCGACGAAGAAGAAGAATTTGAATCAGAAGAATCTGAATCCAATGAAGAAGATATGTATACACCTACGGAGATGTTGCATTCGAATTCATCATTGGTGGAATTGTTGTTGGGATATTGCATTGTTGCTCCGAAAGGAAGAATCGAGTGGAAATCTTTTGAGTATATTAAAACTTAAGTGTGATGGTGCATCAACAAGCATTAGAAAACATATTGTTAGGGTGTCCTATTTTACATTTCTTGGATCTAACCAATTGTTGGGGCTTCAAATAAAACGAACCAAGTAAAAAGATCATCTTTCATACAAGTAAGAACAATAAATATCCTCCAAATTTTCCAACAGTGTTTGGAACAAAAACAGTAAATTCATAAATACATTTCCAAGATAAAGAGAATTTCTGAAACTTGGGAAGCGAAAAGTGAGAAGTATGCACAAATATACTGTAATGGAACTTTAGAAAACAGATGAATATACTAACAATAAAAAACCTTTTTCGAGGAAGATTGAGGAACTTCTGGCGGAACAAACTGGGACAGGTCCCCCATGTAATCGTCTTCTTCTTCGCCTCCCGCCATTAAATCCCTCACCTCCTACGAGTACTGAAGTCTGATCATAGGGATCCTCAATTTCAACTGTAATACATCAATGCTGTTCAATAAGGAAAGCAGTGATCACCCGCAACAGCCAAGGACGTGTGCTCAATTCTGTAATAAGAGGGAATAAGAGAGAAAAAACTCAGTTAATTACGGAGTAGATAATTCTTTTTTCATTTAAGGGAATTTAAAATAAATAAACAAGAAAAGAATTCAAACTAATGTTTAGCTGCAGCTTACTTCAAGTAAAAGTTGACTATAATCAGCATCAAGAATATGCAACTTTAATTCCTCCAACATGGAGTATATTTTATCCTTCTCTGGATGCAATCCATCTTTGGATGAGAAAACATGGACTCCATCTTTCACTCCAATCCAGCTCTGTCCAGGGACTTTCTTCACATCTCTCTCTCCCATCAAACTTCTCACACTTGCTACATCTTTCCAATCACCAGCAAAAGCATGTATGCTGCACAGCAATGCGTGAGCTGCAGAATTGAAAGGATCCATCTTCAGAATACTCTCGGCGACCCGTTTGCCTACTTCGACGTTCCCTCGGGTTTTACAAGCAGCAAGTAGAGTTTTCCACATCACAATATCAGGTTCCACTACCATTCGATTGATAAAAGCTTCTGCATCATGTGTACGACCAGCCCGTGCTAGCAAATCCACGACACACGAGACATGCTCCCGTGTAGGGACTATACCCTGTTCTCGTTCCATAGACTCGAACAGCTGCATTCCTTCGTCCACCAGTCCAACATGACTACAAGCTGTCAAGACTCCGACCAATGTCACTTGGTTTCCAGAGCTTTTTCTCCTGAGCCAAATTGAGCGAATCCCACAATCAAACTGCTCCATGAGACAACATCTGGATTAGACATACAGTCGAAAAGCTTCCTAGCTCTTTCAAGGGATCCACACTTCACATACATATCGATCAATCCATTCATGACCATGATGTCAAAGTCGAGCCCATTCTTCACTGAGAAACAATAAACTTGATCACCAATCTCTAATGATGCAACTTTTCCACAAAACCCCAGAATATTAGCTAGAGTAATATGGTCAGGTTTCCCATGATATAACAGCATCATTCTAAAGAATGAGAAAACTTCTGCAACCTGGTTCTGGTGCATGTACATAGTAATTATAGCATTCCATGAGACTAGATCAGCACTGTCTTGAACATTGATGAAAATTTTATGTGCATCCGTATGATCAAAACATTTAGAATACATTGTAAGTAGTGTATTACACACGGGAAGGTCCAGATCATGTCCAATCTTGATAATATAGGAGTGCAACTGTTTACCTTGAGAAAGTGTGGATGAATCTGTGAATCCACAAAGTAGAGATCGAACGGTGATGTCATCTGGTGTTGATGTCGAATGCCTCATCCGAGAAAATATGGACATGGCTTCATTTGCATCACCACCATATGCAAAGCCTGCTATCACTGCATTCCAGGACACTGTATCAGGATTTTCTATCAGCTCAAATGCTCTTTTAGCTGAATACAAGAAGCGACATTTGACTTCAAGATGTGGTTATGAATTTTTCTTCCACATGCTGACATCAAATAAGGATATGCACTAGGATCAAGTGTGCAATGTGCATTCTTGTCTAAGATGTCAAATGTCAGGAGGGCATCTCTGAAAAGCTTTTGCTTACACAAGGAGGTTACATAAACGTTAAATGACTCTCCATTATTGAATCTAGCGCTGTGAATGCTGCGGTTGATATGGCCATAGCAAAACTTCAGAGCAGAGCGAGATCTTTGTACCATTTTCTATCTGAGGAAAAGGACAAACATTTTACCAGTCCACATTAGAAATGACCCATCCATATAGAGACCACATAGAGAACTGCGAACAAAATCTTTAAGCTAATAGCATAAGTTCCTGAGAGACTTCAAATACTGTAATCTTCCTCCTCAATTTTTCTCAGTAATGCTGCTGCAACAATCCCCTTCCTCCAGAGAATTAAGTTAAGTTAAAAAACGTGCTAATCCTCAAAAACGTGATTACATTCTTGATTTGCTCGGTGAATTTCCAGGAACTGGATTCGCAGCTGCGCAAGATGAGTGCGAGCCTGCAAGTTGCAGCTCGTCGGCCGATTATCCGCTTCCCTTTCAGGTTAATCGGCCGCCAGCCCGAACGCTGCGGCTATCCTGGATTCGCTCTTTCCTGCAATTCCAACAACAGCAAGGAATTTGTGTTTCAATTCCCGGTTCGGGCCTCGACCCGAAATGTCGTCCTCCGATAACAGTAAAAGCTACAGTGCCGACTACAATGTGGTTAATGGAAACGGGTCGTGCCTCCCGAACCGAGTTCCTGACGTCAGCTCCCCCGCCTCTCCTATGGATGAGCACCCATACGCCAGTTCTGGATACACAATTTTCAATTGCTCAGGAAAGCCCGAAAATATGAATCGGGTAGGCCTGATCACTTGTCTTTCCGAAAGGGGTTTTCATAGTGTATGCGTTTGGATCGTATTATACGGCTCAGAGATGCCTTGGTCCAACTGTGTCGAAAAACACTAATAATTCAGTTGGAATTTTGAGCTGCTAATCCTCAGAACTTTACCTGGACAATTCATCGAACAGGTTGCATGCAATAATAAAGCTTGCTTCTTTTTATTCGCTTTCGTTGATTGAAAGCCTAGAAAAGAAACTGTTAGATTAAAACCGAGTATCTAACAAGATGATGAGATAAATTCTTGATCTGATTTCAAAATTCTAATTTCGTTACGCAGTATAAATACACTTTCATAAATAAAAATAAAATACGCATACATATGCTCCTGTAGAATACACGGGCTTGTACTTTAAGTAGAGGCCCACTAAGATTAGGTTAATCTGTATAAAAACAGACATCTTTAACGAGAATTAGTGAATGAAAATATAGGAAAATTATTGGCGGCCGGTGTTTAGTTTCATCAAACATCAGGTAATTTTTTTTATCTTTTATGGCAAAAGTTCCTTCGCTCCCGGGGATACAGAGGGATACTCCGTATATTCATGTAAACACAACACTCCCCTATATATTCTATTTAAATCTATGGGGTTTAAATTGTAAAGGGTACGAATCTAAATCCGTTTGCCCGGACGCACAAGAGACTCACTCCTTTTTATTCAGTAATTTAATATTATGATCTTGTTTACTCTGTTTCGAATTCAACCTTTTCTTTTAATGCGATTACTTATTTTTTACTTTGACTAAATCGTAAAAATCTGCGTCTTTCAAATTATAAAAAGAATCGGAGTAAAAATTTGGGGGTTAAGTTCAATTTGAAGTTTACGTGTTAATAAACCAAGATTGGTGGGTGTTGAACTTTAGTAAAGTTTATAGGTGGTGTTAGCCTCCTATAAATCAGATTCACATGTTCACAATATAAACATGTGGTTCTATTTAATTTATATTATAATAGTAATACATAATTTTTATTAGAAGCGGGATCACATAGTTTATACTGGTTCACAGATTTACGCAGGTGCTTGGCTTACAGTATGTGATTAAAGTGTAGTTTTTTTTTTTATTTATGTGTGAAAAACCAAAATCTAATCTTCAAAATAAAAAAAAAAGTTAGTCTAAAGGTAATTTAGGCACAATTTCTGAATTTATTATAAATGTGAAAGTACTATTATATTCTTGGAATTATGACTAGACCCTAGAGTTAAAAATTAAACTCGGATACACAAAAGTTGTATGATATTCGCCCTATTTAATACAGTATTTTGCTTAAATCTGCCTTGTTTTCTGCTCTCTTTGCTTGCACAATTTATTTATTTTCTCCTAAAATATGACTCTTATTTGAGGCAAGATAAGAAATGAAAGATAAACATGAAGAATTTCAAGAAGAAAAATATTGGGAGGAAACAAAACTAAATAAAACTGACAAAACTAAATAAAGTTGAGTGCATTGCCAGAATCCTTACTCATTCTCATTCTATTTATAAGGAGTAACTTTTCATGAACTAAATAATAATTGGTTAATCAGCGAGCAAGAATTTAAAGAGTAAGGAGTATTTTTTATTCAAAAAAGTAATAATTACTCATATCTCTTTAAATAATTTTTCATGTATTAAACAGGTAAAACATACTCCCTCCGTCCCGACGTAAGAAGGTCATTTGCATTTTTGCACGTAGATTAAAGAGTATTGTTATTTAATATGTAGTGGGTAGTTGTATTAGTGAGAGTGTGAGTTTCATATTTTAATTATATTAGAGGGGGTTTTGGATCCCATGTGTGTAAAAAAAATGAAACTCTTTGGGTGAGACGGCCAAAATGAAAAAATTGTTCTCTTAGCCTAGGACGGAGGGAATAATTTATAATGAACTAGTTCATATAAGTGTTACGAGTATTTGCCTTCTAATAAAAAAAATACTTATATTGATTAAAAGAATAGTAATATATTAAATTATTTCATCAACGTACAAATAAAAAATATAATATTTTTAATAAAAAATAAGAGATTCTCTTGTGAGACGGATTATTTGTAAGACGGGTCGACCCATCACTAAAATATGTTTATTGTATAGATAAAGTATGCTTATTTGTAGTTAAAGTATATATCTTAATAATAAATCATATTTATAATACACCTAAAATCATATTTTAATGCTTAATACAACATACTTTGACAACTATTAAACATATTTTATCTATATAATAAACATATTTTAATAATTCAGTCGACCCGTCTCAAAATATAATATGTCTCACAAGAGACTTTGTCATAAAAAATAACGTAATTATTAAATAAAAAGATATACTCTCTCATTCAAATCTTGCTCACTTGAAAAAAGTAATCCGTAGATATAAAAAAATTCTGCGCAGTATATCTTATTTTCAAATATGGTAAATATTTATTTTCCTTATTTTCAAATATGGTAAATATTACAGGGAGTTCGCGTATATATATAACACACAACATGGAGATTTCGCGTATATAACACACAACATGGAGATTTCCTTATTTTCAAATATCGTAAATATAAAAGAATCATTATATCTTATTTTCAAATATGGTAAATATTTATTTTCCTTATTTTCAAATATGGTAAATATTTATTTTCCTTTAAATTAATTAATTATGGTTCTATACATATGTTTTGTCATAAAAAAAAAAACCACCAAGATAGAGGTGTGAAAGATTATAGGAGAAGTATTTAATTCTTGGTTTATTGTTCCTCAGCGGGCGGGCAGTACTTAGGTTTATTGTTCAATTCTTCTTGCTCTCATCTTAAACAGGTGAGTGATTTCTTTTCTTATCTAGATTTTGTTGTTACAATAAGTTTCTTGGTTCGAATTAAAGTTTTTCTTTCGATATGTTTACTTCTTTTTTTACTTTTGATTAAATCGTAAAAAACAGCGCTTTCGCAAATTATAAAAAAAAAAAAACTTTAGTTTAGGTATAGTGCATGATTGAATTTGAACTTTAGGAATTATCTATATTTTTTTACTGTGAATTAATGAAGTGGATGATAACAATTTAGTGACACTCATCTATTTACGTCGAGTATTAACACGATGGAACTTCTTAAATTATTCGTTTAATTTAAGAACTGTACATAAGTAAAACGTAATGTCACCGTTTGGTTATTTATTTAATTATACGAGATTTGAAGATCATGAATAATGATAAATTATGTTTATTTTGATTTTTGATATGTATCAAATCAATGCTTAAGATGTGCATATAATTGTAAGAAAGTATTAATTGAGGTGATAAAAAGAGGAGTACTAGAAAACATGTACCTATAGTGAGATTTGAAAACTGATTGAGTTTATAGGTGTATGCTCAGTTGGGTTGATTAATAATATTGACGTGATGGATTTTAAACCAAAATTGGTTTCAAATTACAAAACGAAATAGATCATCAACATTGGATAAAATATTAGCTGAACACAAATTTGAAATAATTTGAATTTATAATTATATTCATTAGACTCTTAAAATAAAAATTAAATCCAAAGAAAATAAAAGTACATGAACCAGAGAGATGTAACTCAGACTATTCACTTATTCAACATTTTGCTTAAATCTGCAATGTTGTCTTTGCAAGTCATAATTTATTTGTGTTTCTCCTTTAAAAAATGACTTATATGTAGGCAAGACAAGAAATGGAACATAAACATGAAGAAGAAAAAAAATGGGAGGGAAGAAAACGAATCAAAACCATGCCCATTGATCGACTGAGTGCATTGCCGGAATCCTTACTTATTCACATCTTATCGTTTACGGGCGAATATATTGATGTTGATAGTTTTGAAAGTAGGGAAGCTACACTGCTAGATTATAAGAGTTGTTGTGCTGCTATTCTAGCTTCTAATAGTTTTGATGTTGTGAATGCTGCAAGTGATATTGAGAGTTTTGGAGCTGTATGTGCTGCAATAAAGACGAGTGCATTGTCCAAAACATGGCAGTTTCTGTGGACTGAATTGCCAATACTTCAATTCGTTGAGACTAGTAAGGATATTCATAAAATTAAAAAGTTTGTGTCTATGGTTAGTAGGGCACTTGCTAACCGTAAGATTGAATCTTTAGAGGAATTCTATGTTGATTTTTCTTTTAGTCCAGAGTGGGCTCCCGAGGTTGACGTTTGGGTTGAGCGTGCCTTAGAAATGAAACCAAAGAGGGTTGTTTTGGACCTAATTACTAGAGATGAATCTGAATCTGAATCAGGATCCGACGAAGAAGAAGAATTTGAATCAGAAGAATCTGAATCAGGATCCGACGAAGAAGAAGAATTTGAATCTGGATCTGGATCCGACGAAGAAGAAGAATTTGAATCAGAAGAATCTGAATCCAATGAAGAAGATATGTATACACCTCCAGAGATGTTGTATTCGAATTCATCATTGGTGGAATTGTTGTTGGGATATTGCATTGTTGCTCCGAAAGGAAGAATCGAGTGGAAATCTTTGAGTATATTAAAACTTATATGTGTGAAGGTGCATCAACAAGCATTAGAAAACATATTGTTAGGGTGTCCTATTTTACATTTCTTGGATCTAACCAATTGTTGGGGCTTCAAATGCTTGAATATCAACTCTCCAAGTCTATACAAGCTTGCCTTAGGTGACTCTATTGAGGACGATAATCTAGCTTTGGTGAAGATCTCAGCACCCTATATAAAGGTTTTGGATATTTTAACTCACCCTAGTGGGAAAAGATTCAAGCTAAGAAACATGTCATCTTTGGTGGAAGCTTCAATTGATCTCATTGCAGGTGATGATGTTTGGGACCTTAAATTGGCGTCTACAGCTGAGAGGAATCACATCAAGCTGCTATACAAAACTACTTGTCATGTTCCCAAGCTTGAGTTGGGAAATATGTTCTTTGAGGTATGTATTCTTTGGTATTCTTCTTCCTTTGTAATGGAACATAATTTGACTGACATTTGGGTTTTGGTTAGTTTCTTTCGCTGATCGCAGCAGATGGATGGCAGCTTCCTCAATCTACTAGACTATACTTGAAACTAACAAGTTCATATAATTATTCGGATGACAATGTTTACGGTATGTTAAGACTACTCGAAGTTTCTCCCAAACTAGAGAAATTCAAAGTAGATGGTGAATGTCTCGAAGAGGTGAGCTCATTTACAGGATTTCTAGATCAATTTCTTTGTTGAAACTCTATGTATTTCCTTATTGTGGATTTTAATTTGATCATATAGGAACCTCTTTCTTGGCGTCCACCCACCATAATGGATGATATGCACTGCGACTTGTTACATTTGGGGACTGTTAAAATGATATCCTTTGCGGTGGGTGGTGATCCAATGTTAAAATTGGCCCGAATTCTTCTTAAGAGGGCAATCATTTTGGAAGAGATGATAATTGAGACCGACAAAGAGCTATCCAAAGAGATAGTTAACACATTGCTTGCTTATCCTAAATCATCACAGGAAGCAAGAGTCCAAGTCTCTTGTTTGTGATTATTCGACCACTGCCGGTACTTGCTTGCTTATGCAGAATTCATCACTAGAGGGTTCATCCTATTTGCTGAGATTGCTTTGTTTGATTACTTGTAGTAACATTTTTTTAACATTTTGAATTTGCTAATTAATTTTTTTTCTCAAATCCCTCAGCATCTGGCTATTATTAGAGTTTGCAATACATTTCATCATAATTGTCTTGTTCATGGTTGCACGTTATAGACATATCTAGAAGAACAACAACTGTGATAATCAACATATTTTGAGGAACTAACCAGCAACTATGCCCACTTATCAAGTACTTGGACAAACACCACATTATAAGTACAAGAAAATTTATTCAATTTCATGCATATTCCAGGTTTAAATAAAAGAAGCCAAATAAATGAGCACGAGGAGTTCTTCTTCAAGTGTTGCTGAAAAGAAATATCATTTCATTTTTACTAGAAACATGAAAGATGCTTCGTTAATTTGGTTCTAAGTTTTCTATTTTTATAATTCAAGATGCCTCAAGTAATTTTAAAATTCCTAAGACAAGTAAACATTTACGGTGATTGCTTTAAAAACGACTTTTTAAGTTTCAATTTAACCTTTGGAGTCCAATAAGAAAGTGGTGTTCCCAAGCCCATAAATGAAGAGATGGCATTGGCCCAAATGATAAATGTTGCTAGTGCCAGATTGTTTAATAGGCTCCATAGATGTCATAGATTATATAAAGACATCCAAATTTTTTAAAAAAGTAGAGTGAAAATACAATTATATCCTCACCCTCATTTTATCTCCACACACATATTTTTATTACCCCTTCCAACCAATTACTATCCCCACCCGAAGCCCCAACACTCAGGAAAAAAAGAAAAAAGAAAAAAAATAAAAAAAAAAACAGGGGAGAGAAGAAGATGAGAAGAAAGAGTTCAGACTGAAGTGATACTCCATGCTAAAACTTAATTTTCTTCTCTCTCAAAAAGTGCGGCTGCCAATTTCTCAAATTCACACAAATACTGGAAAGAGGTAAGCAAGCAAGCCAATTTCTCAAATTCACACAAATACTGGAAAGAGGTAAGTAAGCATATTCTTCAATTTTAAACAAAAGAAAAATGAAAACTAATTCTAATATTTAAAGTTAAAGAGAAATAGGGAGGTAGACGAGCCAGGGACACCTTATCCACTACCACCCATTTCAAGTAATTGAATTCAGTTTACCAGCAATACTTTGATCTTCGAAACCCCAATTTGGCACTGAGACTTTCTCTCTTTTCAATCATCTCCTATCACGAATTTAGTCACTCGGTCTATGACACACTCAAATTGGCACCTCTCTATCCACTACTTTGAAAATTATTAATCCATACACGATATGCAGTTCCAACAGTTTAGCTATCATAAATAACGAATCACACGCTCATCATCAGATTTTAATCTCACAGCATTCTCTAAACTAAACAAAACATTCTTCAGAGAGAGATTAATTCATTAGCCTATTTAAACATAAATATACTTTGGGAAAGAAAAAGCAAAACAGTATATAACTAATTACAAACTTAAACCCTGAAAATTTCAAACGCCATGAAGACTATTTCAGAACATGAATATAGAAAAAAACCAAGGGAGGTAGAAAATCAAATGAAATAGTGTAAAAAAAAAAAGGTTTAAAGGGAGGTAGAAAATCAAATGGAATAGTGTCAAACAACCATGGGTTTAAAGGAAGGAAGAAAATCAAATGGAATAGTCAAACAATCGACTGCACCTATGGCAGAAACAAACAGTTAGCATCAACAATGCTCTTCAAAAATAACTTGAATTGCGAACCTAAAGAGTAAAAACACAAAGGGGGGTTTATGGTTTACCTATTTTACCTCCTATTAGGGGTCAGATAAGGAACAGGAACAAGCTCATAAAGCTTGTAATGGCCTCATTTCTTGGTTCATCAGAGGTGGTCTGTATCTTATAGAATTAGGGTTTCAATCTAGGGAATAAAACTTACATTTTATAACAAAGGATAAATATGTAATTTCCTGGCAAAAAGTAAACTCCATGATTTTTAATCAGTATGTACAAGTAAACGTAAGATTCATCCATGACAGCAGAATGTAAGCAACATCAGAATGTAAACAGTATGTAGAAGTAAACACAAGATTCAACCATGACAGCAGAATGTAACCAGTATGTAGGAGTAAACACAAGATTCAACCATGACAGAGAAGAGCCATGAGAGAACAGAAGCAACATCAGCTTACCAGTCAATATCTCTTCCCCTTCTTCCCCTTCTTCTTCCCCTTCTTCTTCTTTCCACCCCCTTTTTTCTTTCCAAACTTCTTGGATTTCTTTCCACAGACTCCTTTTACTTTGAACATTCCTGTAATCCCCACCTTTAGCTTCTTTTGCTCTTTCTTTTGCTCTTCCAAGTCTTCTTCGTTTCTTCATTGCATTTCCACATTTTTTTTGCTTTTTCTTCACTGTATACACATCAAAACACATCAAACAATACGCAAGTAAAATAAATTTACAATTAGTAAGTTGAATCTTCTGCTTACGCTCTTTTCGCCTTCTTGGCAACAGTTCCAACCTCTGTAACAGTTTCAACATCGTCTTCTTCCTCAATTTCAAAGTCGCTGAAACAGAAATCATAAAGTAGAATTAAACATTTAGGAAGCGAAATCATCTACATCGAAAGTAAATCAAAGAGGAAACTAGAATTTAACGAACATATTACCATTAACACGGAAAGTAGAATTAAACATTTAGGAAACAAAATCATACTAGAATTAAACGAACATATTACCATTAACACGGAAAGTAGAATTAAACATTTAGGAAACAAAATCATCTACATCGAAGGTAGAATCAAAGAGCAAACTAGAGTTAAACAGAATATATACAACATTAATTATTAACACATGGAAAGTAGAATTATACATTTAGGAAACGAAATCATCCACATCGAAAGTAGAATGAGCAAACTAGAATTTAACAGATTACGAAAGTAGAATTAAACATTTAGGAAACAAAATCATCTACATCGAAAGTAGAATCAAAGTTAAACAGAATGGAAAGTAGAATTTAACATTTAGGAAACGAAATCATCTACAACGAAGGTTGAATCAAAGAGGAAACTAGAATTAAACAGATTACAATTATAGAATATTAAATTAACCATTAAAAGTAGAATTAAACATTTAGGAAACTCAATCTTACGCATAGTGTCCTAGTTTATCTCCTCCATTTTCATCATCAGAACTGCTTCCGTTCATCGAGAAAGCAGCAAACATTTCTTCCATGGTGGTTCCCATGTTCAGAGTGATAGATAGGTTATTTCAGAGTGAGTGTGAATTGGTTTGAGCATGAGCATGTATTTATAGAAGTTCAATTCCAACGGTTTAACAAATAATTTTGTTTTATATTTTTTTAAGTTTTATTTATTATATTTACTCCCTACATAGTTTTTAAAATTTGAAAACCTTGGTATTTCTGCTTCTTGGTGTAAACCTTATTCTAAACCTGAGTTAGCATTTTTTTAGTGTAGTTAGATTTCTTAATCATGTTTTATTAGTGCTGCATGAGGTTTATATGCAATGCATGAGAAGTAAATTGGTTTGGAATCAAGATAAGAAAATCTGGTGCCACCTCCAGTGGTTACAAGGGAAGTTGCAGCGGTTGCACAGAAGTCATTTGGATGAATTAGGAGGAGGTATATGTATAGATCGAAAGCCCTACACATCAGCTATAAGTTGTGAGTAATTTCATCCGTTTCCGTAACCGTTTAGCCATCTAATGGAAGGCTCAAACATGCACCATCTATTATGTATATAAGCTATATTTACTGCTTATAAGAACACAAACACATTACACATCACTATGAGCACTTGTTAAAGAGGAATATATGTAATTGAAGTAGATGGATGCATAACCAATCATGGCAAGAGAGCATGACATGATCTGATCCAAAACTCCAATTCCAGCAGGGATACTTTCCAGCTACAAGATCTACGTAGTCCTTCATGGTTTGCTTCATCTGCAGAAGCCAATGATCAAGGATAGTATCATTGCATATGAAATGGACAATAGACGTCACATCTGAAGTTTCCAGCTTGTGGATGAAGTTTCCCTTCATAGAATAAATGCCATTGTGAAATTTAGTCTGTTCTCCTTCTTCATACACATATACATCATAGTTCATACACATATACACAAAAATGCACGATTTGAACTCATCGATCACGCCTCTGTCTAATGTTAGACATAAGATCAAATGGTCATGGAACATGCGTTTACCTATGGAACGCTGAGGGATTCCTGTGTAGATAGGACCAGTAGGGGTGTAGTCAAGGTAGAACGTTCGACAACTTCCGGTGGTCAAAGCTCGAGCTTGCTTCTCAATAATAGATGCATCATCACTTGAACTCTCTATATTGCTTCATAGCTTCTAACAAAATCACTAAAACTGCAACCAAGTCAGAGGAAGCAGAACTTCTAACCTGGTGAAGAATCTCTACCTTAGCCTATCCAAAGTTGTGTATGAAGATTGATATGCTAATACAAGTAACTACCTTAACCTTTCCTCTTCGCTCGCTCGTCACAATCACCATGTTGAAGTAAGTATACAAACATGTTTCTCGGACAGGATCATCATATGTGTGTGATCAAGTGAGGTACCTTGTCTAAGGTAGATTTGTCAAGAAACAGCTATTAAGGGAACATATAGTTATAGATGATGATGATCATGTTGTAACATATGCATTCATCATTCACTTACTTGCAGGAAAAGCTGGTTTGGTTGCAGTTCAAGGCAACATCTCAAGGGGACTGTTGTTATCTTTGTTAAATTATACAATAAAAAAATATTCAGGGGCTTAAATATTTTATATTTATTAAATTTAATAATATTTTTATTTATAGGGTAAATTTTATTAATTTATTATATTTAAACTATAACGAATAGCAAAATTAAATATATTATATAATACATATTTTAATTCAAGAGATACTCTTATAAACTAATTTTATATTATAAACTCTTATAAATCATGTTGTCATCCTTAATTTAAATACTTCAGCAATAGAGGGAGACCACAGAAAATTAGGTTTATATAAGTGTTTGTGGTATGATTTAATTTGATTTTCATTATTAATTAGAAAGAAATAATCAATTTTGTATAGATAGATTTGGGGAAACTGTATTACGAATTATGTTATGAATATTTAATGTTAAAAACTTATGTGAGCCCGTTTTACGAATTATTGAAAGATAAGAGGTGATAATTTTTATAAAGAAAAGTGATAACGTGAACTATTTCATAAATAGTTTAAACTATGAATAAAAGGTGATAACTTAAAAAAAATCAATACTATTAAGAAAAAGTGATGAATAACTATTAAATGAATTTCATGAATAATAAGTAAAATTGATAAAACATGATAATATTTTTAATAAAAATGATACTAAAAAAAATAATAACTTACCCATTGAATTATTTTATGAATAATTAATAGTACGGATAAAAGGTGATAACGTTTTTAATAAAAAGTGGTATTTGATCAATAAAAGTGATAACCGTTAAATTGTAATATTTTACAAATCTTTAGTAAGATGAATAAAAGTGATAATAATTTAAGGCAAAAATATGCATTCGGGCGCACGGACCACATTCCGTACACCTTTAGAATTTTGTGTTAAATTGTATACCCTTTAATATACAGATGTGTACCCTTTATTTTCTAAAGAAAATTATTGTGTGTATCTGAGCGCATGAACAACACTCCGTGCGCCTTTAGAATTTTGTGTTAAATTGTATACCCTTTAGTATAAAAATGTGTACCCTTTATTTTTTAAAGAAAAAAATAATGAAGTGTATACCCTTTAGACCAAAGCAATGTACCCTCACCCGTAATACTAAATTTCTAAAGGCATACGGAACGGGTTCCCGTGCGCCCGGGCGCACGCAAGCCTCACTCATAATTTAATAATTAATGATATATAATATATAAAATGTGATCATCAATTAAATAAAATATTTTTTATTAATCACAATATATGACAAAAAAGTGATAATATATAGTATAACAGAAAGTGGCGTCGGATTATAAATTTTCAGAATATATATATATATATATATATATATATATATATATATATATATATATATATATATATATAATAAAATTATTTATTAGAAAAATTATTTTGAATTGTTTAGTTATTATAACGTAACACCGCCGCTTTTTTTTTAATTTTTATTCTTAATCATAATTAATTAACGGCAAAAATTTGTGTGAGACTGTCACACGTAATGATATATGTGAGACGGTCAGAAAATGAGAACTTTTATATAGGAAAATGATAATAAATTAATGAAAAGTGGTAATGTTATTTCATGAACAATTTATAGTATAAATAAAAAGTGATAACATTTTATAGCGAAAATGATAATGATTTATAACGAAAGTGATAACTATAGAATTTTGCATTTTTGGTCCCACAGGACACATAAATTCTTAAAAGTAGTCCCAATACTTTCACTTTCAACCTAGCATATTTAGTCCAATTCAATTACACTATTGGTCCTAATAAATTAAATTCATATTTTATGTTAATTTTATTTTATTTTATGTTTATTTATTTATTTATTTATTTAATACTTATAATAATAATTATTATTATTATTATTACTACTTATTATAATAATAATAATAATAATAATTATTATTATTATTTTGAACATGTTTTAAAAAGTAATAAAAATGTAACATTAAATAAAATAATAAATGAGTAAATAAATAAATAAAATAAAATATGAATCTAAATTCTTATAACTAACAGTGTTACTTTATATCATATTATTATTATTATTATTATTATTATTATTTTGAACATTTCTTTTTTGAAAACAATAAAATTTTGGTTATATTAAAAATAAAAAATAAAAAAAGTAAGTAAATAAATAAATAAAATAAAAAATATGAATCTAAATTTTTTGGATTAATAATATATTTGTACAAGACTAAATATGTAAGGTTGAAATTTTATCGGACCAAGTTTGCAAAGATTTAATTGTCAAATAAAAAATAAAATTATAATAAACAAGTAAATAAATAAATAAAATAAAAGAGTTGTAAGTATATATTCATGTTTTATTTTCTTCTATTTATTTTTTTAGCATGCCTTTTTTTAATATACTAATAATTTGGTAACATTAAAAAGAAAAATAAGAAAAAATAAATAAGTAAATAAATAAATAAATAAAATATAATATGAATCTAATTTTTTAGAACTAATAATGGAGTTGTATGAGACTAATTATGCAAAAGTGAGACCAAGTCTACAAAGAAATAATCATTTGAGACTAAAAGTGAAAGTATTGAGATTATTTTGAAGAGGTTATGTGTCCTGTGAGATCAAAAATGCAAAATTCTCATAATAACTATTTTAAAAAGTGTAAAATGGTCTCATGTGAGACGATCTCATACAAAACATATTCTTAATTAACATAACAAACCCAGCTTTATTTTCATTTAATTTCTTTTTATTGAATTTAAAATTAAAATATATAACTATAATAATCCATTTCACATAAAAATAATTTCACCAAGATCTCTCCTTTTGTTAAAAAAAAATCTATGAAACGGATAAAAAGTGATAATTTTATAATGAAAAGTGATATTCCATTAATTAAAAGTGATAATGTTATTGTATGAACAATTTATAATATAAATAGAAAGTGATAACAATTTAGTTATAATGAATTACGAAAGCGTAAAATGATCTCAACATGAGACGATGTCACACAAGATTTACCTTTTAGTTATAATAGTCAAATAGTATTTGGTGTAAGGCAAATACTTGTATAACAACATGTCACAAATAAAAATTACATGACACGAATAAAATATAACATTTTAAGAAAAAGCAAAAGTAGTGTAATAAATTATTTTATAAATCATTCGAAATATAATTATTTTTTTTAATCGTGAGATAGTTTTGTAGAAACTTAAAAAAAAGTTACAGCCTGATTCATGAATAGTGATCAACAGCGTCCAATGGTTGTAGATTATTAAAAAAAACTGAAAAAAAAAAAAAAGAAGTGGAAACTAATGGTGACTGGAGAAGCAGGTAACCAATATCGCATTAACAAGCATTGTGATGATCTGATCGTTGAAAATTATATACACTGATCCAATGATAAATAGTTTGCTTGGGTCACGTAAGAATCTCCACTAAAATACGGTAAATACCCATAGATTTTACCTTAATAATTATGGCGGCAGTAAGTTTTGTTCAAATACAAAATTTTAAATTCACGACCTCAAAATTTTATTAAAATAATGATGCCGCCATTAAGAAATAGAATCTTGGACAATTTAATTAATACGACTTATCTTAATATATATATAATAGTATAATTTAATAATATATTAAGAGTGTGTATTGCGTGCATTCGGGTGCAAGAGTGTACCCATATGTGTATGACTTTTTATTTTATTTTGTATACATGTTATTCTATTTTCTATACGTATTTTGTAATAATTTTATATTTTTTTACTAAAAAAATTAACATTCATATGTTTATAATTTTTTATTCAATAGTGTATACATTTTATACTCAAATTTTCGTTAAAAAACTACAATTTTTGCTCATAATTTATATGTTTTTGTTTATATTTGTATATGAATACACTTTATCTTAGGATGCACTCGGGTGAACACTATAATTATAATTAGCCATATATTAATTGTCCCCCATTACAAATTTCAAATTACCTCTGCAGTCCTAATGGTAAGTTTTTATGTCGTTTAATTCATCATATTTGGTCGTTTAATTCATCATATTTGAAACGTGTTGCGGAAACGAGCGAAAAGGGACAGTAATCTAAACTTGAGTTCGAAGAGAAGAAGTTCTAGGGATAGCGACTCTTATATGGCGTCGTATGATTCAGACGATGAATCTTACGATTTGAAGTCGGAATCTTTATCGGAGGGGAGGACATAAGGCGTCGGAGAAAAAATAGGAGGAAGAAAGAGGAGAAGAAGGATAGGTGGATGAGAAAGAGATACAAAAGGGGAAGAGAGGTATTGTGACTATTTCCTGAGGAAAATATGAAAATTTCAAAGAGATTGGTATGTGATATGTCTTTTGCTGATATTATCATTTTTTTTTTGGCTATATTCTTGAAGCAAATGGTTGTCGAATGCTTTTTCTCAATATTTTACTAAAGTTCATGATTAAGACAACCATTTTTCATAATTGTGCTCTTGAAGTCTAAAATTTAGAAATTTCTAATATATATCAGGTGCCATGTGCTAATTTGTTGCCATGAACAGGCAGATAATTAAGGTAATTGCAAGTTTAATTCTATACTAAAGACTTAGAGTTGACAATCGTCAGTTTATGAAACCTGATGTGAGGATTCAAGTTATAGATTCTCAAAATGATCATATGAAATAACATCTCTAATTCAAGTATTCAATACTAATTTTTGGTTGGTTTATGACACCTGATGTGAGGAGCACAGATAGAGGTATGATTATCGAGTATCACCATGACCTCTTCGAGCGCGAACGCAAAGAGGAGAGTGAAGTTCTTAAGCTCTCCTAACTGGTACTAAAGGTTAATTCACTTTCACTTTCCTTCTGCCTTTGAATTTTAATGAGAATTGTGGAATTTATATTTTCTTTTTTGTTGATGGATAGACACTGGATATTAAGGGTAAGATGCTTTCAAGAAGCAGTACGGTGATGATAAAAGGTAATAGTTTTTGCTGGTTTTGTTAAACTATTTCTTTAGTATGTATGTTTTTATGTAGGTGGTGCTTCAATCCTGCAAAATCTGAGGCAGAATGACATCATGGTGAGATTATCCCAATCGATATGAATTTTATTGTTGCATCTGATATGAGGAATAAATTTCATAGACATTATTGGTATTATTCTTACCTCTCATTGTTGATGTTAATTTGGTGTCTAATTGAACCAATTTGAGTGTTTTATTGGTATTTTTCATGTCGTGATCCCCTTTTAGCATAAAATTATTGTGCAATTCTACTTAGGTTTTACAGTTCAGTGTCTTTGGTTTTGGTAAGGTTTTTATCTCAATCTTTTTATTTGGTTTTGAGTTACAGCTACATGAAGGTATGAGGACTAGCGTCGGCCGTCGGGGTTATTCTACTGGTATGCAAGATTTCTCCTCTATCTGGCTACTATTGTTTGTGTATTGTGTAATTCAGATATTTTCTGCCCACGAATTTTAATGATCTCTTTTGTAATTCAACGAAGATACATAGCAGTTCTGTTATTTTAAGAAATACTTATGTGTGGCAGCAGTTTTTAAGCATATTTTTTTTGAAACGTGTTAGTGTGGTTTCAGTACTCATGGACCAACGATTTAATTTGACAACATTGATAATGGGATATGAAGAAGACTGGTTATAATCGATTATTACACTCCAACTATAACAATTGTTCAAGTGAATGAGTTTCTAAAAAGCAGTTGAAGGGACGCAATACTATACAGTTCCTACTATTCATTTTTTTTGTAAATTATGTTTTAATGTTCTCGAGTTCACGAAATTTATCAGATACTATGTGTGTGTGAATCGTTTACCGCTTTGCCACCTATCTTTTTCATTCTCCATTAACTGTGAAATAACTTATCTAATTTTTTCATTCAGACTTCTGTAGAATTTAAGCAGAAAATAAGTTCTTACATGGCTTTGTATGTCTCTCATTTTGAGTCTCTACAAAATGTTGTCCGCTTGCATAAAGATGGCAGTAATGCTGCTTTGGAGGAAATTTCAGCTTTGGCTACCTCTAATTCACAATCTCTTGAAGAAGTACGTGAATTGTTGTCTGTGCATATTTTCCTATTTCTTTTTTTATTTCCGTGGTAGTGTCTCACACCTCTCTGCATAATTTTTGTAGCTTTTAGCTGCAGAAGCCATCGAAGCAAAATCCATTTTTAATAATATTCATCGTGTGTTATGTTCACTCTTGCAATGATTGGGACTTGGGAGCCCAACGGGTAATCTTTTGTCTGCAAACAAGTGTTATGGTGAATCCCAAGTGTTAAAAATTTGTGCTCATCTCATTAAACACATTATTGGTGTTGTTTATCTCCTACCTAAAAGATGAGATAAAATCAAACTTTGGTTTTAAATTTATCATGAACTTTTCTTACCCATCATGCAGTCATTACTAAGTTGACAGTATTTATCTTTAGTCATCCCAATCAATGTTGAGATTTTTTTGAATAACTCTGATTTTTTTCTCTGTAAATGTGGTCTTGCTTGCATCCACATCAGGTTATGATTTACTCTGCTTCAGAAATTTCTATTTTCCTTATATTAATGAATTGTATGTAACAAGAACCGCATGAGGAAAAGTTGACCTATGTATTCACTGGGTTTCTAATAGTACTATACTTTATTGCTGGAGAATATCATTGTAGTGATGGAGCATCATGGTCAACTCTGCTACTCGAGGGACTCTAAACCCAATCTTACTTTATGGATTCTAACTTGATTAGAATGTCATGCAGATTTATTCATGTCCCAGTTCCATATACTTCTCAGAATAATTTTACAAAATTATGTTCTACAATTTGGCTTGGTACTGTGTTGTCTGAATTTTTTGTGGATACATTTCTACTGAATTCAAATTTTTGGGTTGAAAGTATGAAGTAGCAAGTTGAAGATTATACTTCACTATATCAGTCATGATTGTGCAACACACTCATTTTTCTCTTATTTAAAGAGAAACAATCAAATAATGAATGTAGTTATATCATCTAGGTTTTGTTTTTAAATACACAAACAACTTCAGTTCTAATGAGAACTAAACTTGGAGGCAGAACTATACATTTAAATTGAAAAGACAATTCCATAGAGATGCCTATATAAATACAGTTAGAACATTTGTATTGTATCAATTTAAGTGCTTATCAATATATGTTGTTTTTTCAGTGCCACAACAATATAGTTTTGCATTTAATTCCAATAACTGGCATAGGATGAAAATGTTTAAATATAAAAGTAATAATGTTTATTGATTGGTAACTGAGATGGCTATCTTAAGTGACAAAGCTTGCACTGGTCTTAAAATATAAAGTAATTTGAGTTCTTCTTTTCAATACGCAAAATAATTCCATTAAATTATTCATTATTAGGTTAAAAAATAGAGATTTTTAAAATAAAAAAAAATAGAATAAAAATAAATCCACTTAAAATTACTAGACAAAAGTATGTTGTGTGTGACATGCGTTACATCCCTAGTTACCTAAAATAAACGGTACAAACATGACATTAACGTCTTATAAACCGTTACATCCCAAGTTTATATAGGTTTAAAGTTTGGTTGTGGGTAGTTTTAATTAAAAAAAATTACTAATTATTTTATTTTATTTAACAATAAAATTATAAAAATATTTAATCTAACGATTAACATCATTCAAGTGTACCGTTACACCAGATGCACCCAAGTTGAACTCTAAAATTTGTTGAAATTTTAAATTTAATACTTAATCAACCACTTATATAGACAAGTTCCTCAGGTAATTAACATTGTGTATTAAAGCTTTGCAAGTATAATAGTTGACAAAGACTTGTGTACAACCTTCAATTGTTACAACCCCCCGTTACAATATCCTTCCTTCATTTTCAATATGTTTTTTCCTCTTCTTTTTTTTTTCTTTTTAAACTGTTGTTGTTACTGTTCTTTTTATTATTTATTTAATTTTAGGGATATAATTGTAATTTTACCCTTGTGGTTTAGGGTTTTTTATCTATCCCTACGGTTTAGGGTATAATTATAATTTTACTTTTGTGGTTATTGACGGTCGTTTTTAGCGGGTTAGTTTAAGATTAACAATTAACTGCACTAAAACGGATACATCAAATACAAGTAGTTTTCTCCATCGCCCCATAAAATTGGTGCCCCTTTCCTTTATTATTGATGTTGGTATTCCAAGTTCCATGAAGGAACATTACACAGTAGAAAGATAAATACAAGTGGGTTTCTAGAGAGATCAAGTAGAATGGAGAAGATGATGTTGAAGTGGAGTGCCAACCAAGTCTTGTTCTCTTCCATCTGCAGAAGTGTTGTCTTATCGTGGAGATATTTTGTGGATGGTCCCCCTTTGGTTTGCTAAACGTTGACACGTGTCCCTCCAAGGGAATTTTGTCTATAAGAAGGTACGATGAGTTCCTGACATGTTATCTCCATGCAGAACACGTGTCTTTCTATGATCGAAACATAATATTGAAGGGCCGACAGTATGCTGATGAGCTGATCAGCTGGTGGTCGATGGCCGATGGTACGAGGCCGATGCCGAGGTCGAGATCTGACCTTATCCTCAGTATCGACTTCTGTCTCCTGCGTTCTGTCTCCTTATGCCCAGTCAGCCGAGACCTTATCCATGGTGTCAATTTATGTTGTCTGCCTTCTTCTTGTGCCCAGTCAGCACCGGTATTCTTGGATGTGTGTTCAAATCTCACTCTTATCCTTAGCTTCAACTTATCTCTCGGTTGTACCGCGCGTATAAATCACGCCCTTATATAGGGGTATAAACACCCATAACATTAGCCTCCGAGGTTGCTCCTTGTGTAAAATTACAAGGAGCAATCTCGAACTAGAGCTCTAAAATTCCATCGGCCTTGTTAAAAACCTCCATACGAGAAAACCCAGTGGGAAAAACTCATATGTAAGAAAAAGAGTACCGTAAGACTTTAGAACTTTGATGCAAAATGATCCATTCCATCTGCTTATCCATCAGTGTGAATGTCGCACATGCATAGTGGTCAGAAATCTTTTCTTCTTTCTACTTCACTTTGTCTGATCGTTGATTTCAACCTCGATGTCCGATCGGGGTTGACACATTCTTCCCTACTTTAATCAACTGAGTTATTTGATTTGATATTCCTTTTTTAGTTCTTGAGTGCTTGAGATGTAGTCTCGATTTCTGAATCTCCTTCCCATCGAATATTTATAGGATTATCTTCAGCCCCGAGCCCCCGAGATGTAGTCTCGGCCTTATCTTCATCCCCGAGTTCTCGAGATGGAATGTCGGTTTTGAATCTTTCCTTGTAGTATGATCATTTGATTTGACTTTCCTTCTTCAGCCCCCGAGATGTGGTATCGGTCTTATCTTCAGTCCCCAAGTTTCCGAGGTGGAGTGTCGGGTTCTGAAACTCTCTTTGCAGTGTGATCGGCCTTTCATCTTCAGACATCGGTTTGATTTTCCTCTACACTTTGACCAACCGAGATATTTTTCTTGGGAGAGTTGCATCAGCTTTCCATCCAGAATCTTTCTCTAGTTCAGCATCGGCATCTGCCTGAAATATTTTTGTTTTCAGTTCCCCAAATGCCTTTTCTCTCTCTATTTCCCTTTAAGTGTTTCGATCCATTTCTCATTGATTTGAGATTTCATCCATGCTCTGAACAACTGAGCTCTTTCCTTCAATTTTTAGAACTAAACACAGACTCTGAAATTTTTATTTTCTTTCCACCCTGCAAACTGAGTTTATAATTTCCAAATTTACAAAATTTAGAAAGATCATGCCGATCTAATCCCATTTGATTTTAGCCACTCCATTTGGTTCCAGCCTTTGAAAAAGACAATCGTTCCATTTAAGATTATTCATATTGTGAGCCCCCAAGCTATTCCAACCTTTGAAGGGATAACCATTCCATTTGAGTATTTGAGTCGAATGCTCTAACCAAGCGAGCTATTTCTCTTCATGGGAAGATTGCCGATATAATCCCATTTCTTTTTAACTGACCCCTTTAAGTATTTGAGCAAAGCGCTCTAACCAAGAGAGATCTCTCCCCTCATAGAGAGCTTATTCCTATTGCGAGCCCCCGAGCTCTACTTGCAAGTCATGTCTTGCATTTTTACTGATTCTTATGCATATGATGATGTTATGATGATGCATATGATAATGATGCTTATGATGATGGTATGATGATGTTTATAATGTGATGATGAGTATGTTTTTTAATCGTAACTCGTCTTTCCTTTTGTGGGCTGAGGATGAGACCATATGTCATATCTTTCATCTCCTTACACATATTTTTTTAACAAATACCGATATCGAATTTCCACCGATTCTCAGAGACCGATACCATAATTTCAGAAATACTGATACCGAACCGATACTGATAAATTTCAATACCATGATTTTTACAAAATACCGATACCGAAATTCCACCAATTCCTAAGTACCGATACCATAACATTCCGCCAATATTGATCCCGAAATAGATTCTTAAATACCAATACCATAATAATTCCATTAATATCGATACCGAAATAAATTCCCAAATGCCGATACTAAAATAATTCTACTAATACTGGTACCAAAATAAATTACCAAATACTGATACCATAATAAATTTCAATACCATGATTTTTCATACCGATACTATAATTTCATCAATTCTCCTACCAAAATGACCATAAAATCCGATACCGATACCATGCTCATACCAAAATTTCCATAAAATTCGATACCGATATCATGATTTTCACAAATACTGATACCGAACCGATACTGAAATAAACTTCAATATCATAATTTTTATAAATACCGATACCATAATTTTCATGAATTCCCAAATACCGATACCATAATAATCCACCCCAAATATCAATACCATGATTTCGGATATACCGAAACCATAATTCCAGCACTTCCCAAATATTGATATCGAAGTATCAAAAATATCGACACCGAAGTAAATTCCCATGCAATACCGATACCAATATCATTTTTTTAGCAGCATAAGGTGTTAATCAACTGCCCCATAAGAAACCCAACCTTTTATTTCTTTGAAGATTGAGACCGAACCCAAACTACCCCATTTTTTTTCTTTCTTTTCCTCTATGTACGCGCTAACCAATTGCGCCACCACCGGATAAGATTGCCCTTGTTTTCTTTCTTTTCCTTTTTCACCCTCCGAGGACAGCATATCCCAACACCTGATAGGTATGAGGAACAGAATATTTGATCTCCAATGGATGAGATCAGATTTCCATTTTAATCCACACATTTTCTCTATTTCTTGAAGATAACATGACTTTCGCAACGTACGACCGCCGATGGATGGATGGGGTATGAGGTTGGATTTCCCTTTCAATCCACCCTCTAACCAACTGAGCTACATGCTTTCTTTCTTGAAGATTATGTGACCACGTTTAAGCCGACGTAAGAGGGAAAAACATCCGACTATCACCGATTGATGGACGGATGGGGTTGGATTCCCCATTCTGCCGATGTATAGATGGATAGGTGATGCTGGATTCCCCTTTTAATTCACGTTCTAATCAACTGATTTGTTGAAGAAGATTACGTGATCTCTGGCCGAGGTAAAAAGTATAATCTCCGACCGATGGGATGGATGATGTTGGATATCCCTTTCAATCCACGCTCTAACCAACTGAGCTTGCAGTAGCCTCCTCTAATCTCCAATATAGGAAGCAGGACATCCGATCTCCGATGGGTGAGGTTGGTTGGATTTTCTTTTTAATCCCCGTTCTAACCAACTGAGCTAGAGCTAGCTGATTCTTCCTTGAAGATTACGTGTCTTACTTATGATGGATGAGATTGGCAGAGCATGCGATGAGATTCGCAGATAAAGCATCCGATCCCGGATGAATGAGGTTCATCCACTCTCTAAACAACTGAGCTATTTTTTTAATTTATTTCTTGAGGTCACGTGTCCGACCTCCGAGGGTTTGAAGTTGGATATTCTTACATCCTTCTTCTTTGCCTTCTTGCATATGTCCTCTTCTTTGTTGTAAGAGAGCGGAACACATCGTGATGTGGCCTGTTCTTCTCAGATTTGGGCAGTTATTAATCAATGCTCTAACCGACTGAGCTATATTTCAACCAATCTTTTCTTTATCGTTATTTCATCTTTCTTTCTTGATCACCTGCTCCTCCTTAGTCCTCGGCCTCGACAATTTTTTTTTACGTCTGCTTTCCTTTTCCTTCCTCTTTATAGAGGTGAGATAAACACACTCTAACACACTGAGCTACAGATGAGATCTTACTGAACTCATACTCTTGCTTTCCGCTCGGCCTCCTTCCTCTTCATCCTCGATCTTCGGCCTCGGCTTCTTCTTCTTCTTCTTTTTTAATCTCTTACAAACCTTACACCGACATGTTTATGATTGGTGAGAAAAATACGCTCTAACCAAATGAACTACAAATGAGATTTTAGTTGAACTCGAACCGACGTTTTGTCATCGGTCTCCTTCATTATCATCCTCGGTCATCGGCTTCTACACCTCAACTGGGTGGAGTCTCCGTTTCTACATCTCATATGGGTGGAGCTCAGCTTCTACACCTCATATGGATGAAACGTGCCTCTTCACCTCAGCTAGGTGGAGCCTCATCTTCCTCGTCCCGTTTGACTGTAACCATACTTCATGCTTTAATCTACTGAGCTATCTCTTTTCCTTTCTCATTTCTTATCTTCCTTATCTTATTTTCGTCGGAACAAACGGTGAGACTTATTTCAATACTGCAGCATTGGTCTCTTGTGTTCAAAACTTCCCCAAAAGCCGTGGCCCTGTCGTGGGAATACTCAAGGGTTTTGCCGGGTTAAGTGGAGCAATTTTGACTCAGATATATACGGTGATGCATTCTCCGGACCATGCTTCACTCTTGTTTATGGTTTCAGTTGACTCAGATATATAAATTGAAGGAAATTGACTATACGATTGACACAAAATAGAAGGAAATTCAACTATAATTCATTATAATTTATATAATTTGTTAGGATAGCGTTTGATGTTCTCACATGTTGTTCATATAACAGTTTACTTATGAAATGTTAGAAACCAAAATTTCACGGAGTTAATTATTTCTACTCCTACTTTCCTTCGTTACAAGAATATATGTACTTATGTGATAGTACAGAGTGTAAGATGTAATTTTTTTTGTTGTAATAATGTAATAAAAATAATTATAATGATGTAAGAAAAAAAATTATATTTTGGATAATGGAATATAATATAATATATAATATGGTTGATTTTGAGACTTAATGGTTTATAAAAAAATATGATATTTTTGTAATATTGGAATTTTGTAAGATTATTAATATTATTTATTATTTTTGCTTTTAGAGTTTACAAGTATTTTTTATACTAATCAAAATAAAAGTGTTCCGTGTGTTTTTTTTGGAACCTCTATCATTTAAAGTACTTTGACCCGACATTCGTAGTCGACAACAAATTTATTATTACCACCATCATTAAGATTTCCCGAATTTCTTACCCAAAAAAAAAAAAAATCCAGAAATTTCCATGTATTACTTTAACCAGAATTTGAATTCATGAGATAGGAGTATTAGATATATGCACAGTGAAGTTGAGAGGTTGAATAGAAAAATGAAATTTTACATTTACTTGGAACTGTATATAATTTCCTTTCTGAGTGCTTCATTCGTCCCCAAAGTATTTCACACTTTCCTTTTTCATTCATCCATCAGAGTATTTCACACTTCACTTTTATTAAAAATGGTAATGAATACACTATAATAATACTTACTTTTTACACATATCCCAACAAAATATTCACTTTTTCACACATTCCAATAACTTTACACATTTTTTTATTAAATTAACTAAAATATTTTTTCTCTTTCTTACTTTATACTTAAAAAAATTCTTAAACTACGCACACACAAATACGTGAAATACATCGAGACGGAGGGAGTAATTTATACTTTCCAAATACGGTAATAATTCCGTATAAAAATACTCTCCAAAAGACCAGATGAAATCTGCGCCACGAACGCTTCGTTCCCCCTATATACATCCATGGCTGTCGATTGACCCGTTTGTCCATAGTGATCCTTCATCGAAGGTCGAAGATAAACCTTAACTTCACATAACACCTCAAAATTCTTTACAATTCCACACTTGTTTATCCAAATTAAGATCGATTACATCCCCATCTGTAGATAAGCAGTCGAATTTTGGATTCAATCGAAGATGAGTTGCTTGAGCGAGAATATGTCGGCGTTCATGAACAATCGATGGCTGGTGTTTGTAGCCGCAATGTGGATTCAATCGTGTGCTGGAATTGGGTATTTATTCGGGAGCATATCGCCGACGATCAAGAGTTCGTTGAACTATAATCAGAAGCAAGTTGCGAGATTAGGGGTTGCGAAGGATTTAGGGGATAGTGTTGGATTTCTAGCTGCTAGTTTAACTGAGATTTTGCCCTTGTGGGGTGCTCTTCTTGTTGGAGCACTTCAGAATTTTGTTGGATATGGTTGGGTTTGGCTTGTTGTTACTGGTAGAGTTCCTGTTTTGCCATTGTGGGCTGTGAGTATCTCTTCTATGTCCATTTTTCTTGCTTTTTTGCTGATTCTTTTGGATTTGGGCTTCATTGACTTGAGGCCTTTGAGATCAAAGATTGTGTGTGTTTAATGATTGTTTTGAACGATGTTTGATCAGATTGAAATGAGGGTTGAGCTTGAAATTCATATCTAAGATATTGGATGATTTGGAGCTTTGGTTTTTGAATCTGTGTATTCATTAATTCTTGATGTTGAATTGGTTTTAGTTAAAGTAAGTGTTATTATGTGTTTCTGGATTTTTGTTGTTGATCCTGAATTAAGATGATTATGTTGATGTTTCTTGAAACATCTGTTGTCTTCTGCTGTTCTTGATTTTTCCAATTTCTGAAAGAAGATCAGTATTTCTATTATCTCTTCAAATAATTGCATCCTCTGATCTGATGGCACATTAAAAAATCTAATCACTCTGTTGATGCTTTGGTGCTATGAATCAACTGTCAATACAAACATTAAGCATGAATTTGTGGGCTAGAGCTTAAGATGGCATCTTATTGAAGTATAATCTTTGAAAACTTTAATGAAACTAAAGCATGTATTTCTTCCACTTGTTGATTGATTACAATATCCTTCCATATGCAGATGTGTATTCTTATTTTCGTTGGAACAAACGGTGAGACTTATTTCAATACTGCAGCATTGGTCTCTTGTGTTCAAAACTTCCCCAAAAGCCGTGGCCCTGTCGTGGGAATACTCAAGGGTTTTGCCGGGTTAAGTGGAGCAATTTTGACTCAGATATATACGGTGATGCATTCTCCGGACCATGCTTCACTCTTGTTTATGGTTGCAGTTGGGCCAACAATGGTGGCCATTGCTCTAATGTTCATTGTTAGGCCTGTTGGGGGCCACAGGCAACTAAGGTCATCCGATGGATTTAATTTCTCGATTATTTACAGCATATGCCTCCTTTTGGCTGCATATCTGATGGGGGTTATGCTTGTCCAAGATCTTGTCGATGTAAGCAGAACTGTCATCATAATCTTCACCGCGATTCTATTTATCCTCTTGTTGATTCCCATTGCCATACCCATCACACTCTGTTTATCTGATGAGCCTAAATCATCAGCTGAAGAGTCGCTCCTACCTAGCCAGCAGCAACAAGAGTCGAGCAAATCTGAAGAAGATGCTCAAGAAATCATCTTTAGTGAAGTGGAGGATGAGAAGCCAAAAGAAGTAGATTTGCTCCCTGCTTCTGAACGGCATAAGAGAATCGCTCAGCTCCAAGCAAGACTAGCCCTATCTGCAGCCGAGGGAGCTGTGAGAATCAAGAAACGAAAGCCACATAGAGGAGAGGACTTCACTATGACGGAGGCATTGATCAAAGCTGATCTTTGGCTTATCTTTTTCTCCCTCCTTTTAGGCTCCGGCTCTGGCTTGACGGTCATCGACAACTTGGGACAAATGAGTGAGTCCCTGGGGTACGAAAACGCCCATGTGTTCGTCTCCATGATCAGCATTTGGAACTTTCTGGGTCGTGTTGGTGGTGGATACCTCTCCGAGAAAGTAGTCAAGTGAGAACTTCACACACACTCTCACTTTCAATGTGCATCATACTAACCTTCCATTCTCACAGAAATTGACATTCTGCTTGCAGGGACTACGCCTATCCGAGGCCTGTATCCATAGCTGTTGCCCAAGGCATAATGGCAGCCGGTCATTTCTTCTTTGCGATGGGTTGGCCCGGGGCAATGTACATAGGAACTCTGCTCGTTGGCCTCGGATACGGGGCTCACTGGGCGATTATACCAGCTACTGCCTCTGAGCTGTTTGGCTTGAAAAAGTTCGGAGCACTATACAATTTCCTAACGCTAGCCAACCCGGGCGGTTCTTTAGTATTCTCGGGCCTCATCGCCAGTTACATCTACGACCGGGAAGCAGAGAAACAAGCTGGAGGCGGGATACACCGCGGCTTACTGTCTTCGTTTTCGAGCTACTTGTTCATGGAAGAGCCTCTAAAATGCCATGGTTCCATTTGTTTCTTTCTAACATCCTTGATCATGTCGGGACTCTGCATCTTTGCTGTCGTGTTGAGCATGATCCTCGTTTATCGAACCAAGACGGTCTATGCTAACCTCTACGGTGGGTCTCGGAGTTAGTTACGCATGATCAATGAGTTGCAGCATGAAAGATTCGTGCACTTTGATGGGAGAGTTCTTGATTTGCAGCATGCAAGATTGGTGCACTTTGATGTGATTTTATAGTGTTTGTATTGTTTCTATTATCATTGCTGAGATGGTGTTGGTTGAATCCTTCGTAGGCATCAAATGTTGTTCGTTTGGACAGCAATAGAATATTCTTTTTGAGTGTATTGTCTGTATTTTGTATTCTTTTGGAGATTTCATGTGGTTTACTACATAAAATTATTTTATTATCTTTATTTATATTTTACACTTTATTCACGTTACTAACAATTTTATTTATTTTTCTTTTAAAATTATCAACTAACCTCTATATTTTTATTTTTAAAAAAACATTTTTAATCTAAGCATAACTAGTGGGGATGAGGGATGGAGGGAGTGGTTGATTGTCCATTAACTAATTAATTAATACAATAATACTCGTGTCATTTCTGAATTGAATTGTTGATAAACGTCCCTAAGATGATAGCTATATCGAATATGGTAGACGTGGGTGGTCATATGCTCAAATCATAAATTTTAATAGTCATATACCCCATTAATTATACATATGACAACGACAATAAATCCTATGCAATGCTTTAAATTTTAATAATAGTCAATAATACTGCATTAGTCATACATATGGCAATGACAATAAATCCTATACAATGCTTTAATGAAAGTGATTTGATATTTTTCCCATTAGAATTTAACTTGAATTTTTAGATTCAATATTATTTTTAGGAAATAATTAAAGTTTCATCTTCATTTTTCCTCTTAAGATTAAAATTTTATCATTGTAATTTAATATTAGCGATGTAATCAAATTAAACTATTAGTAAACTATTTTGATCAAAGTTTCATAAAATATTCATTTGAATCCGTTGGCTAAATTAAATGAGTTAAGTCAAACTCGAATATCGAGCTCGAAAAATTATTGAGTCGAATTTGAACCTATTAATATTTGGTTTGAAAGTTCGCAAATATGTTTGTTAAAGAACTCGCAAGTCTGTTCACAAACATATTCTGTAAGAGGCCTACACACAAGTTTAGAATCATATATAAACAAGCTCTAACGAACTCGAGTTCGAACTCAAATTCAAACTTTAAATTAAATTATTATTATTGAGTTAAACTCGAACTATTTCGCGAATTCATTATTTTTCGAATGAGTCGAACTCGAACCTAAATATTGACTAAAACTTATTTGTTCCCGAGAACATCTTACCCCAAAATCCCACATTTCTTGAAAGTTGTATGCTAGCATTACATACTATTTATTATATTATAATAACTTATATTTTCAAGATTTTTTTTTTAAAAAAGTTTTTAATCAAATTTTTATAGTATTCATATTTTAGCCGATCTTTTCAATGAAAAACTTGTACTTTTATTAAAAAAGTGTTATATCATTTAGAACAAATTATTATACGTTGTACATCTTGTACTCCATGTTGTGTTGACTATCTCATAAATATTAATATTCGAATAAGCTTAGCTGAGCTCAAGCCTTAAATAGTTTAAACGAGTTAAACGGAACCTGATAATATTAGGCATGGTGGCTTGGTTTTGGCTCGAGTACATCCCTATTTAATATCAATTCTAAAAACAGTATTGTAATTTCAACTGTTCAAGTAACCGACTATTAATCTTTATGCTTTGATGATAATCTTTAAAAATAATTGCCTTTACAATAAAATAAAATAAAATAAAAATCACAAAAACACCGTTTCAGACAATTCACATCCTATAATAAAATGTGCATTTTGTACTTGCTCACCTTAAAAAAAAATTACTACTACTGAATATTTTCTAAAGTAATAATTAATTAGAGCTGAATTGCACTTAGCCCTTATGGTTAAGGTTACATTTCCCAAATCAATCTACGGAATGAGTGACACATAAGAGAGATGACACGAAATAAAAGGGAAAAAAAAATCCTAACAAAATATTAATCTTAAGAGCAAGAGTTTAGAGATCAGGACACTTGACATATTGACTACCCTTGATTTCAAATCAACATTAGCAATTTGATTTCCTGACTAGAATCAAAGGTTCCATAATTATACATAGGTTCAGAGACAGAATGAACAATTAGTAAATGGAAATTTATGATTTCAATCATTCAATACAAAATAAGATGAAGAAAAGAGGAAGTAACCACCTACCTAACAAGTTGGATTACTATCTTCAGAAGCTTCAGCAGCAGAAGCAAGCACCAATTGTGGTTCAATCACAGTGCCCTCTTTTCTAGCTCTTCTCCGTTCACGTTGTAATCTGAATGCCTCTCTCTTTTTTGATCTGTAACTGTTGGGGTTCTCAGGCTGCACTTCTCGGGGATAAACACTTACCTTTTTCTTATGATCGGGTCCAAACTTCTCAAATTTGACTAGTCCATCTATCAAGGAGAAAAGAGTGTGATCTCTGCCAAGCCCAACATTCTTCCCTGGATGAAACTGCATATAATTGACAAGCAAAAAACTATTACATGATGCATTTTATAGTTTTAGAGCCTTTGCAAGAAGGGAGATGAAGATGGTTTTCATATTGAAAGAAAAATATACTTACGAGTATACACAAAATTTGGTGCATAAGAGAAAGCTTGGAAGAGGACAGATAAACTAAAGCAAGTAATTCCTGAAGACGATGATGCAATGAAAATGCTGGAAAGTTGTGCAAATTGCAAAGATGATAACGTAGAAGCTGATCACGACCCACCCCCCACTTTCTCAACTTCTTGTATAAGTAGATATAAATAGCAATGAAGCTAAGGTGAAAGGGAATCCCAACTCTAAGATGATTCTCCATATGAAACTCTAGAATATCAAACCAGCTGAAATATATGATTGTCCTGGAATGAGGCAGAATAAAAAATAAAATGTGTAGAGACAATTCCAACTCCAGGTCTGTATTACACCGATGCCAATTTTTTCTTTTTCCTCTTAGAATTTGAAGGTCTAAGATGTGAAGGGAAAGGAAGATGCCACAGAGAAATTAGTCTCATAAACACCTAAACTGAAGTGTGGATACAATCACAGGCTATACACATGCGACCTAATCTACAAGTTAAACTCCTAAAAGTTATTTTTGTGAATAGAAAGTTAGAATCCACTGACCTACTCAATTACAATGTTATTACAAACTCATGCTTAAAAAAAACTGCAATATACTACTACCTTGCAACAGTCAAATGTTTAGCCTTATTAAAGAACTCATATGCGGTATGTTTGTGTGTATGATGAATTTTGCCCATTATAGCACATCTAAGTACATTTGAAAGAATAGAACTAATATATAACAACATATTCAATTCGACATTTAAGCTCAAAATTGAAAACAAATGACTTGAAATATTAACCAACATTAGTTCATAAAGCAGGAAAAATTGCTAATTCAATTAACATAGCTCATTCAATAACATAATAATTGAGACCTAAACAGGCTAAACTCACTGATACAAACAGCAGGCAAAAATTGGAAGCTATTTCTGTTTCATTTCTTCAGTAATTTCTATACGAACCTTAAGAACATTGAGATATATAAAACAGAGTTCAAACCTTGGTGCCACGTTGTCGGACGATGATGGAGCCAGCCTTGGCGACTTGATCGCCGTAGATTTTGACTCCGAGCCTCTGCCCCGGCGAATCACGGCCGTTCTTCGTGCTTCCAGCTCCTTTCTTGTGTGCCGACTCAATCGTCAGCGGCGATTTCATCGGGAAAGAAACGACGACGTTCTGCCCAGCATGAATTGAACCAAACTCGCCTCTGAAAAAGGAGGAGGACGAGCTAGAACCAATGGAAAGTCCTTTAAACGAACCTACCAGATTGAAACTTAAACTCACAGCCGCCATTGTTATCAGCAATTGAATTGCCTGCAAATAGAAAAAGAAAATCAGAAAACGAAATTCAGAATTTAAAATATAATTTAGAATTTGAGTATCTGCTTACAGTTGGGGCGAAATGTTAAAGAGTGAAAATGGTGTTTGATTTGTGTGGGAGGGAAGGGAGATGAAAACCTTATCGATAGTTCTATCACTGGGAGTTTGTGAGCCAGAAACAGGCGATCCTTATTTTTTTCTTAATTAATTTTATTTTTCAAATTATTATGGTATTACAATTTTATAAATTTGAAATTATTAAAAAAAAAAAACAGACATTTTTCTATATTAAAAGGAAAAAAATTATGTTAGGAATTATTTTGTCTCAATGATTTGATATTAAAAAAATCAAATAATGTTGCTTTAAAAAAAATGTTGAGAGTTTATTTTACAAATTAATATATTTTTAAAATTAATTTCTAATTTATTAGGGTACGAATTTAAAAATATAAAAAAATTAATTATTTAAATAAGAAATAAAAAGGCATTTTTTCAATATTTAAACAAACAAAAATATAATAAAAATTAAAAAAATAAAAAATAAAAGGCATTTGTCAATAAAAAAAAAAGTAAAAATATTAATGTTGAGAGTGGGATTTGAACCCACGCCCTTTCGGACCAGAACCTTAATCTGGCGCCTTAGACCAACTCGGCCATCTCAACATTTGATTTGCAGTTGTATGATTTCTAAATTTATTCTCTAAATAATGTTTAAAATTTAATATTTATCTTCTTTATACAATCATAATGTTATGTTTACATACCTATCAATATTTATTTTCTTTTCTCTATCATATACAAAAATACATCATAGTATTTGAAATATAGATATTATAGAACAATAAAATATATATTTTGTAGAATTTGAATTGAACATTAACTTATTTGATTCAATACATTACATTACATACTTCATCCACTACCACTAAACATAATGGTAAAATCAAGGCAGCAACATGAAAAAAATTATAGGTAATTGGTTTCCTCAAGACAAGATATGTAATAACACATTAAAAAAGCAATAATTAGAACACTAAAACTGAGAAGTGTAGTATAGAACTGAGATGCAACTGAAACCTCCGTTACATAGACTCAAAAACGGGTGACACCCTTCTTCGAACAATCTCTTGTATCTGCTCGACTGACAACAGCGATGCCTTATGTTGAAAGTTGGCGTTCTCCATCTGTTGGTGGATCTGCACAAGCCCAACCAACGGACATCTTTAGATTTGAATTGAGCAGTTGGAGAAATTTGTAGAACCGAAAATGGACACCCTAAAGCCTCTCAAAGCTCAACCACAGCAAATTCATTAACGACGGTGAAAGAAAACAAGATTCATCAAGTGTGATGAGGCATATAGCTACTAACCTAATTGTGTCATCAGAGCTGATGCAAAATGCACATTCGAGCATACCATTAAGGCTGGTTAGCCTAGGAGTTGATTACACTTAAAAGGTTGTATTCTTTTATAGTTAGCCTAGGAGTTGAGAGTAAATTTAGATTTCTAATAAATACTTGTTCAACATATTGTAACAGATACTCAAAAGAGATGATTCTATGAGAACGAAAAGAGATGATTCTATGAGAACGAAAAGAGATAATTCAGGAATATATGTGTCTCAAGACATGCAGTTTGCTTCTAATGTTTCAGTCTCCAAGCAAATCCAAACTTTGATGATACCCATCTGAACTACCATGTGATAGTGGTTTTTACATTGTAAAGCTGATTCTGTAACAAAGAGTAACGGATTTACTGGAGACAAAGGGATTTGTATTGCAAGTGTGAGAGAAGATGTCATGGAATAGGTGATGTGCATGAGAAATGTAGAAATATGAAATTATAGTAATAATTTAAGAGATAAAAATGGAAGTTGATGGCAAGCACCATGATCATATATAGTATAAAAAATAAAAATAAAAATTACTGATCTAAAAATGCAAACCTTTTCAAGGATTGCAGACTGATCATCCAGCTGAAAGTCACGCATGTTCTTCAACATCTCCAATTGCTGTTAAAATGTTGATTCAGACAATCAATAGTTTCTAAAGTGCATTGTATTGGAAAAAATAAAATAAAAAAGTAAAACAAAAAAAACTGAGCTTCTAAATTCTGCAACATTTCAATTCTTTCTGCAATTTTTTCTGGACCAAGCTCTGCTTCTTCACAAGCTGTCTCCTCCCTGAACAGTCAATGGAATATCAAGTAAGAGAATTTTCGTTCTCGATTTCCTCAAGGGAAGATAACATACAAAAGAAATATTCCGGGGAGGAAGAATACTTTTATGTGTATCCTCCAAATCAACTTATGGTTGACCAAAATATTAATTTTCCTTTATTAACTGCATTTATAAAAGGAAAAGAGCACTTGCTCAAATGAACTGTTTAAACTGAAGAACTATACTGAAAATCAGATTCAATAGATGTGAAGTGAAAAATCAGCCCATCACATATGACATGGAAAACTCAAAACATAATACAATGATCAGCCTAAAGCTTCATAGAATAGTGGGATGCAAGTTGATCAGAGAGCATATATCACACTTACTTTGCCACAAAACCATAAAATTGAATCATCAAATCTCGATCATTATCATAAGCCATGTTTACTTTTCCCAAGCAAGCAAGACCGAACTGTGGGTCCGCAATAGAGAAGAAAAAGTTTCTTCAATCATCTGGACTACAAGACTGCAGAAATCCAACAAATAGTACTCTACACATAGAAATGGTATTCAAAGAACACTGCAACAAAAAATCGATGAGTGCTTCTTGGAGATTTCCCAGTCAGGAGTGCATCTCACATGTCCCCAACATTTTTTTTTCTTTTCATCTCATGAAAAGCTTTCCCATTATCATGAAATAGAATTTCAAACATAAACCGAACTACATGAAGGCAGTTGTTTAATAATCAGCCCAAGCACCATATTCTAATCACAAGAGAAGCTAAAACACACCAAAAGATTTTAACTAGACACCACTCACCAACTCCCATCTCTGTGAATATCTCCTCTTGAATTTCAGTAGTCACAGCAACAGCTTCCTGCTCGATTCCTTTCAATTATATATTACAGATATAAAAAATTCACATAGATGGGGTGAATATATCGTTGAAACCCATCAAGTATCATCATAACAAGGAAAACACCAATAAAGAATTGTAGAAGAAAAACGACTCGGTATAATTTGCAGTTTCCACAACTTTTCTTGATTAGTATCCCTACTCATAGATGCTAGTATCACTTTTCATACTATAAATTGTATATGAAACAGTTCAATTCAACATCGTATCACTTTTATCCATACAGTCTCGCATAATTTTTTCTATCATTCAATGAGCAGATAAAACCGAGATCCAGAGGCAATTTCAGGAAAAGAAATTATGATAATCAAGCTGCTTCAAAGCAAGCAAAAACTTCGATTTACAGTAGTAAACCAACTAAAAAATAATTTACCTGCTTATCATTGACGGCATCAGCAATTCGTTTCTTCACCTCTAAAAGTCATCAGAAAATCGATTTTCAGCTAATTAAAACGCGCAAAAGGTATGCAATTGAAAGTTGAGACGAACAGATTCATCGAAATTTACCAGGTTGCGCGGTGAGAGAGGAGAATCGACCAAAGAGATAAAGCAGTTGGTCTCGTGACAGCATTCCGGTGTTCTGAAACTCCATTGTGGAGCTTCCTCCAACCGAAAAGCTATTCAGTATGCCCTCTTAAGTCTTATCTATTTCAATTTAAGAATTCAAAATACAATTTAAGAATTCAAAATAAATAAATAAAATTGATGTGGTGAATTTTGCACGACAAATGTTTGTGAATATTCCGCTGCCTACTCAAACTTTCTTTTTTTTTTCGAATATTACTGCCTACTCAAACTTTGTTATAACTAATGTTTAATTTGTGTATAAGTTTAAGGATAATAATTCATAAATAGTACTCCCTCCGTCTTGAACTTATGTTCACCGGCACTGTAGATACGAAATTTAAGAAAAGTTGTTTTTTGACCAATTTTATTGACTTTTCAAGGGTATTGCGGTATTTTTAGGTAATAAATAAATTATAAAGTAAGTTATGTGTGGTAGGATGAGGTGATATTTTTGTAATTAAGATAACTTTTGAGGTTGTTGGTTGATGTAAAATTTTCTTTTTTGGGTGGTGAACATAAGTGTGGGACGGACGAAAACGGAAAGTGTGAACATAAGTATGGGACGGAGGGAGTATTATTTTGGGTTTGTTTTGAGTTTTAGTAGAATATGTATACACTTTATGTCAAAATCAAATATTAATAATGTAAGCCAAGAGAAAAAAGAGAATGAAGTAAAAAATAAAAAATATTAAGTGAGGAAAGATAATGTATACTGCGAGTAAATGTTAATAAGATTTTTAGAGAAAAGATTATACTGTGTGTGAGTAAATGTTAATAAGGTTTTTAGATTTATATAGCAGAGATTTAAATAGGATTATTATTATTATTAAACAAACTAACGTTTGAACTCGTGCGTTGCACGGAACAAAGGTATTCTAATTTTATTTAAACCCGAAAGAGAAGTCTAAATCATACATTTTAGATAAATCATTCTATCTCTACCCGAAGGAGTAGCCTAATAATATCGTCTCATGCAGCAGTAAGAATATCAAAAAGCAGTGTCGTGTGTTGCATGGTCAGAGATTTTGTCAAATAAATAGCTCTTAACTAAAAATATACCTTAAATTTATTTTTATAATATACTCCCTCCATAATACATGTTATGTAGACTCTTGGGGTACAGTATACCAAAAACTACTGGGATAAAATCTTAATTTCACCCTTTGAACAAACACTATTCCCTACCGATAAATAGTAAACCCTCGGGGTACAGTATGCCCTAAACTACTGGATAATAGTATACCGTACACCATAGGGTTAAAGCCATAATGTTACAATTGGAACAAACACTAAACCCTGTCGATAAATATTAAACCCTCGGGGGACATTATGCCCTATATCACTGGGAAAAAATATACCATAAATCATATGGGTAAAGTCGTCATTTCATTGCTGATAAATATTAAATCATCGGGGTACAGTATGCTCTAAATCACTAGTTGATACTCGTACACGTCTCAAACATGTTTATCAAAATATTCTAAAGTTATACCACTAATTATTTACATATAATATCCAATTTTATGTAATATATATTATGTAGTTGTATTTATTAATTAGTATTTAGGTACCCGTACTTATTTAAAGGTACCATACCATATTTATTTAAATATCAACCGCTCATACTCGAGTATGTGCCGTTTAAAAATTTATTACTATATTTGTAACTACTCCAAAATTATTTATCAATATGTTTAGGGTAAAATAGAGTACCAGGAAATATAATTATTAGAGATAATAGATATCGATGTTAGGAGTATCCGTAATTCGTATCCATTTAAATATTCACCATTCGTGATCGGACATGTCCAATTTAAAAAAATTCATAATAGTATCATCCCAAACTTATTATTGTTTTGCATCCCGTATGCTTGGTTAATATTTACCTAAGGGTGAAACGAATCGATATAGGACCGATGAAAGAATTACTCACAGATAATATATTTATTTCTTTTTTTGAACTACCCGTGAAAATTATAATTATTAATATATATTTATAATGTATTTATATGCTTATGACTAATAATCGATGTCTATCAGCACCTACTTTTAACGTTAGTGACTTCAACATCCACTGGCTGGTGAAATAAACATCAATCAGCATGTTTATTATAGTACATATTGAATACAAAAATATTACAATTTTTATTTTAATTTCAAATTCTAATGATATTTTTTTGAACTACTCGTACTCGTTTTTTAGGGTGTTTATTAATTATGTAAGATACTTTCTTATTTCGTAATACTCATATCTGTGTATACATAAATATCATTTTAAAATTTCATTACAATATTTGTATTCGTCCCAAAGTCTTTTAGTGGACGGTGGGTTCTGGTCTTCCCTTGATTAGTCGGTCTATGGATTGAATATCAGTGCATAAAAAAATACTCGTAAATTAATCATACCCATTTAATACTATTTTTAAAGTATTTTTTTATTGATTAAAATTAATATTTTAAATGAACTTATTCTATTACTGATTAAATATAAAATAAATACTCCTCCGGCCACTTACAAGGTATCCATTTTACCATTTTGGGGTCCACTTCAAAAGTATCTATTTCCTTATTTGATAAAAAAAGTACACCATGTGGCCCATCACTTCCCTCTAATACAACTACTCACTTTACATACAATAATAATACTCCTTAATCCACGCGCAAAAAGCAAACGAGTACCTTTTAAGTGGCCAGAGGGAGTATAATATAGTTTTATTACAAAAATATGACCTAAACCCTAAATTTATAAGTTATTATAATAATAATTGAATAATATTACAATAAACCCTAAACCCTAAAGGCATATCCCTAAAGCCTAAATCAATATAATCTATTTAAATTAATTTTATAAGTTATTATAATAATTAAATAATGTTACCCTAAACCCTAAATCATATAATTAAAAATTAATTCAAATTGTTTAGGAATAATTAACATAATTTGAAAAATTTAATTCAAATTGTTTAGGAATAATTAACATAATAATTTGAAATAATTAAAATTAGTAGTAGTTATGTATTATATTTAATGAAAAAATAATATTAAGCACATATAAGGAATCATTTTAAATAAGGTATCATTTTAAATGCACACATATAAGAAATCATTTTAAATAAAATATCATTTTAAATTAAATAAGATATCATTATTATAACCAAAAAAATCAATGGCCAAATCTAATATCATAATTGTGATGAATGGATGAGATTAAATAATGTGATAAACAGATGAAATTAAAAAAAAGTTTAGTAATCAAAATCAATAATATAGATTAAAAATTTGTTCAATTTTGACTTTTAAAATGTGTTTTATTATATATAAAGATAACCTAAATCAAACATCCGTTTAATACGGAAGTATTTAATATTTGATCATTTGAATCTAACTTTAGTCACGACTGTTAATATTTTATAATTGTTGCGAAATGTTTTTTTTTTTTCCTTCTAATTTTACATGCATAATTGAATGATGTAAAAATTACAGCACACCAAATACTTGTCACACACTTTCACTGATGTTCCAACTTCTAACCTCCATTCTTGGGGTGAATTGGTGATATTTATTACTCCCTCCTTTCACTTTTCCTCTGTAAATTACAAAAAGCTTAGGGAGAGAATATTATTTCTTATACTCATTAGATTTTTCACTAACGAGAATTAAAAATATTAACGAATTTAAATTAATCTCACATAATGTATGAAATTATAATGTCCTGTTGCCAAATAAATTATCTGAATATCTTGTTGTATTTTACATGATTACATCTCATACAGTAAATATTAGATGAACGACAACATAGGTGAAAACAAATGATCTGTGAAGTATGAAATTTGTGATATTGCAGCATACAATTACACAAGGAGATCAATTATTCAAGAATGTTAACCACAACTACAAGTACAATTTCATCCTAACATACAACAGAACAATCAATCAGGTTATCATCTAACTTCAGAAGATGAAACTACCAAGCACTACAGCAGTGAGTGGTACGGTCAAATTGTCGTCGAGTTCAGTGCTTAGAGGATGGGATTCGACTAATGCACTAGCAATGGATACTATCAAGAATCCCACAACCATTTTCGAGCTTTCTTCTATGAATCCAAATGATGAAAAATAGAGCATGAATCTGTTTTTGGTGTTAACCATCAGTGATGAACCTAAGAAAAGTTTAAAAGGGAAACATGGGCAAAGTAGATTACCCAATGGAAGCCAAAAAACCAGCACATGCCATCGCAATACTGCCGGAAAATGATTTATTTGGGTTGTAGGGAAGTTTGTGCCCACCAAATCGCCTGCCGACAATGTCCGCCATTCCTGAAAGAATATAGTGAAGAACATGACTAATTCTTTATATTGATTGTGAGCCTAATTATGAAAAGAATAACAAAAAATCTCTTCAAAAAACATACGTATACCTTCGACTCCACCATCCCACCCCCACCCCCCCAAAAATGACTGTTGTGGGAGGTATTTGTAAGAAAGACATGAGCATCCTTTTTATTATTTCAAAACATTGCAGGGGTTACAGTATATAGGCCAAATTTCAAGAGAGTAGTAACTTGCATGCTTTGAGTCTTCTGAGTTTGTGGTGGGAAATAAAAAGCCAGAAAATCATTCCAATGACAGTGGAGTAAATTTGCAAAAACGATTGCCTTAAAATAACTTACCATCACCAGCACACATGTTACAAACCGCAGCAATTGATATAGGAGATGTTCTCCAGTAAAAGATACTGGCCAAAGTGATTGTTGTAGCATAGAATAATGGACCCTTTAGAAGTTCCCTGGAGACCATGCAAACAACGTTGCAATATCAGAAGCACAATTTTTCTTTTTTTCATATTTCACTTAAGGAAAGGAACCCCTACAGTATTATGCATTTGTTCCCAAACTAACCGTTTATAGTTTTAGAAGCTTTTGGTTTGCCTGTAGTCTGGACTGTGTCTATTCTTAGAGCAATATAAAATTCCAGAAATCCAGAAATTAGTACAACAAATGCATCTTTCTTTACCATCTCAATTTTATTTATTATGGCAATTATTTGAAGGACAGTTCAATATTGAAATGCATTACCCTTTCTCTAACTAACGAGTGTATTATCATGTTCTTGAACTTAAGTATCAGCGTAGTCATAGTCTCACAAATAAGGTAACAAGGAAACATATTCGCAGACTACATTTTCGCCATTCCTCGCTCACATGCATTAAATAACTTGGCATCTTGATTTTTTTATGTTAAGCAGAGCCAAAAGAAAATAAATAAAGATTGTTCAAACATGAGAGGACCCAATTATCTCACTTTTTTTGAAACTTAGTAGTAGCAGAACACATATTTTGGGAAATGGGGTAGAACATAAAGAAAAAGCTCTTATACCTGCAGAAAATGATCTAGTTGTGACTGAATCCTAGCTAGTTTGAAGCAGTCAGGATTGAGTTTACATGTTATTCCACGATTTACACATTTAGTTATTCAAGTCATTTGGCAACAAATTAATATTTTTCCCATGTCTATTGCATTTTGAACATACCTGTGGTCTCCAAATCTAGTCATCGACTTGACCACTGCCTGATCCTTCCATATTCCAAGTCCAATAAGAAGCATTTTTATTATATTGAAACCAGGAATGATAGCGGCAAAAATTGCTCCTTGACGACCAGAACTGTTATACATAATCAGGGGTAATAAATAATATTACAACATGAAACGCTCCATCTGAAAAACATAATATTACCTGAACATAGGCCAGCACAGTATGAATGCTAATCCAATAGTGATGTGTACAATCTTCCTGTTTAGTTTCTATACAAGAACAAATAATGAAAACAAACAGAAAATATAAGTTATTGAAAAGGAGATGGAGATGTCTGAATAAGGGACTGGCCGAACTTGGGGTGTTGGGACTACTACAACTCTCACTCTCATCAACTCAAGCAATGAACAAAAGTAAACAACATTTACGATATTAAGTCAGAGTGGGGGCAAATTTTAAGATTGTCAGAAGTATGTTTCAGCCAGATTTAAGTCTACCATCATATTCACTGAAGTTTGAAACCTCAAATTGTTAATTGACAGGTGGTTTTGCATAATCAGTTCCCTTATGATCATAGTTTTTTTATAAGAAAATCTTAAGCATGAGATTTGTGTTTAAAGGAAATAAAAGCATGAAATCGTACCATTTGCAAAAGGAGAACTTGAATAAAAACATTTACCCACCAAATTCAAGCATACTTTACAGGAAACATGTTTCCAATGATAACATGAAGAAAATATTCAATTCCCAATCATCAGATAGGTTAGTTGAATTCCTCACCATACCAATAATACACCATCAATTAAACAGCAAATACACATTTATTTAGTCATAAGGGTACAGTAATAGTATACAAATAGGCTAAAACAGAGCTAAAAAGTGTTATTCAAATGCTAATAATCAAGTTCTTAGCTATCCTACCTTCAGATTTATGACATCAATTTCACAGTATATGCATAGAAAAGTACCTACGAATAATTGTGTGTATTAGCATCAAACTCCATTATTCTCATTCACAATCGTTTCCAGGAACCGAACAGCATACAAAATTGAAGAAACCGAAACTCGAGAGGAGAGTCAACCTGGTCAAGTAATCCTCTCACAGCAGTTTCCTCCCACAGCTTAAGCAGCGACACCGCAACCGCACCGGACAATCCGGCGGCGACGACGTCGCTCACGAACACGTTTTCCGAGAACATCACCGCTGTTGACTTCAATTCCCGCCGAATCCTTCCCCTCGGCTTCAATTTCAGCTGCTGAAGAATCCCCAAATTGTTTCTCAGAGGGCAACAGAAAACGGTATTAATACTTGGTGGAGGTAAAAAGGTTGTAATCGCCAATGCCATAAGCGTGACGTTTGAGATATATTATGAATTTATTGACTACGAAAGTAGCCAGGGGGCACACTATCGTGCGCTGCTCACGTGGTTGGGGGAGCACCGATCGCCATTGACGCATTGTATATGTTGCAGCATTGTAGTACTAATAATATATAAAAGCTAATTCGTAGATTATATATTAATTAATTTTTGCAGCCAGTTTTGAAAATGTTTAACAGTCGATTTGATTTTTTTATAAACTTGTGCTTGGCCAAAATTCAGGCAGATTCGAACCCCAGTCTGCAACAACCAAACTCAGTTAGAAAAGATATTTCTATTATCCCCTCTATCACTTGAGCTATGCTCTGGGATATAGCGATCAACCCTAGGATATAGTAAAAGTTGGCGCTGCACTTTCATAGCATCAGTGGGCAAGAATCCTCTCTTGTATTGGAGTGAATTTCCGGATTTTGGTGTATGGTCTACTCTAGTATATTATTTATCCCACATTATTGGATGGATGACACGAGAAAGAAGAAAATTATATTCTATTTAAAAATACTTAAATCTTGGAAATTATATCCTATTTAGGAATACTTAAACCTTAGGAGGTGATGATTGAATTTATTTCCTCTCTAACATGTCAATCATTTAAGTATGACACAGAAGATGATTCACTATAATAGCACAGAAGATCCGTAGTGAATTCCATATGAAAGTCATTTCCGTCGCATCTGAAAATTTTTATATAAGCAATAACATTATTATAAAAATTAATATTCAAAATATTACTGGTTTTTAATTGTCTAAACTTTCTAATACTAATTATTCTTATAAACAATTTGGATTTACATTGATAAAGAATAATGTTGCTTCTAACACATACACCCTCCGTCCTACTCAAAGGGTTCTTTTTTACCATTTTGGTTGTCCCACTCAAAATGTCTCCTTTCATTTTTTACACACATGAAATCCACACCCCCTCTAATACAAGTAAAATATGGAGCTCACACTCATACTAATACAACTACTCACTACACATTAAATAATAATACTCCTTAATCCACGTGCCAAAAAACAAAAACAACTCTTTGAACGGGACGGAGGGAGTACTACTTTATAATATCTCACTTTGAATCAATAAAAAAAATACTACTTCTTATGTCCTCTTCTAAGGTAACCATTTGCTTTTTGGACGTGGATAATTCTAAGGTCTTTATTTATTTTTTGCACGTGGATTAAGGAGTATTATTATTATAGATAAAGTGGGTAGTTATATTAGAGGGAAGTGGTGGGTCATATTGTGCACTTTTTTTACTAAATAGAGAAAATTGATACATTTGAAGAGGACGCCAGAAATAGTGAAATAGATACATTTGTAGCGGACGGAGGGAATATATGTTTTACACTTTTCTTACCCAAAACTCTACAAAATTGAAAATTGTTTGAAAATACTTCTAAATCTTTATTCTAGCAAGTTATATTTTTATATTACATTATATTGTACTCCATCCATCCCATAAGTACATATGTATAATTTAAGAAAAATGAGTTTTTAGGATGTTTATGTAAGAGAGAAAAGAAATATTTTAGATAATTTAATAAAATAAAATGTATGAGTTAATTAAATACTAAGTGCAAAAATATGATGACATTATGTAGTGTAAATTATTTTGGGACTTATAAAAAAAGTGTGCATATAAAAAAGGACGAAGAGAGCAATGTTTGAATGTGAATAACAATTAGCCCTCCCTAAAAATTTCATCTAGCTCCGTCCCTGTCCACAGGCTCGAAGAAAAATACTATATCTTTTTTATTAATACTATTTATATTTCAATTTTTTCCATTAAAGGAATAATACAATGATACTATTATGAATTAAAATGTATACTAATATAAAACAAAATGTTATAACTGTACGGACAAGCTAGCAACTCTAAAAAGTAATAAAATGCTTAAAAAGTTGTAATATCTTTAATAAGAATTAATAACTACTCCTATTTAATAATGAGTCTCTTTAAATACACTCCTTTTATTAAATACACACCCCATTAATATATAATTAAAATATATGTTATTACAAATTCTAAATTGTCCTTAATTTATTAAATACACACCCCTATATATTTTATACTAATTTAATAAGCCCTAAATTAAATAACACACTGTACACACTCCTGTAAAATTTACGTGCCTTGAGATGAAGAAAGATATTGAGATTGAAATAGAAAAGCAAGTTAATATAAGTTAGTATATTATTTTAGTGAACAAGTTCATCAATTTCATGTTTTTGTCATGAACCCTAATTATCAATATTTGATTAACCCTAATTCCTAATTATCAATGTTTGATTTAATATTTTATTTAAGACGTCACATATATTCGGTTGGGTATCTAAAATCTGTTAGGAAATCTAAGATCCATCATAAAGAAAACGACTCTCCATGAGAAGGAAGAGAGAGAGCCTGCAAGAAGAAGGGTGAGGGCTGTGAACGGACTGTTCTTCAATTAGGCAGTGACAACATAGTATCTCAAGATACTTGATTCCATGTATGATAAACTCAATACAACTTTCTCTTTTACAAATAAAATGAGAAAAAAAAGTGATGATTAATACTTTCATCTAATTTTTAACTAAAAAAGATCATCTTCATTGTCGTGACCTTTTTTCATGAAGACAATTCCATCCTTCAACTTTCTTGTCAATTTCATAGTTTCATGTGGTCGCAGGCAAGTTTGCATTTTGTTGTTTTATAATCATCTTGTTGAAGAATAGTGTGTAAATCTTGATCCATCGTGTGAACACAAGGTGTTGCTATGAAGTTGAGGGAGTGAAGAATGTAATGGACGTAATGCATGAGTCATATACGTAGCATTAAACTCATTCTATCAGCTGCAAGTGAATGTATGCAAACGGTTGTGATCACATGTGAGGGTTGGTTCAGTTTTGCTGATTTGTTGAGCTGTTATGAAGGTTGTTAGTGATCATGTGCTCTTCAGTTGGTTAGTTATTAAGCACATGTGATGTGATCATTCCATTGGTGCAAGTGGCGATCGATTATTGGTGAAGAAAGTGCATAAATACACTACACAACATCACAGCAAATTCAATTCATGAATTGCATCATTTTGTATTCTATCAGCAAGCTTAGCAGATTGTTTAAAGCTTGGTTGAATTGCTGTCATCTTCCTCATGTATTACTTCAATCATTAAGAAAGTTTCTTTTCCTCCGAGTGGATGTAGATCATGAAGATCGAACCACTATAATTCCTTTGTGCATTCTTCTTTCCATTCTTTGTTTTTCTTGCTGTTTTTATTCATTGAGTTAGTGTGTGTGTTTGATCAATTCTCTAACGAAGAAGCAACAACATAGAAGTTCGTGTGTGTGATCGAGTGTATTGTTTGAAGATCAATACAATAAGGAGAGTATCACAACAAGTGGCGCCGTCTGTGGGAAGAGAACCATCAAACAGCTGCTGAATTCTGAGAAGATGAACACCACACGTTTTGATATTGAAAAGCTCACTGAAAAAACTGATTTCAGTCTCTGGAAACTCAAGATGAAGGCGATCTTGACACAGCAAGGGCTCATTGATGCATTGAAGCCACCTCCACCTGTCAAGACAGAGATAATAAAAGATCCATCAGCAGCTGGACCTCCAAGAATGCAAGTAGATGATGAGGTACTTAGAAAAGCTCATTCTACTATTATTCTATGTTTGGGGGATAAGGCACTAAGGGAAGTAGCTAGGGAGTCTACTGCAATTGGAGTATGGGAAAGGTTAGAATCCATGTTTATGATCAAGACATTAGCAAATAGACTTCATATTAGGCAGAAGCTTAATGCATACAAAATGACTGATGAAAAGCCTATATTGGATCAAGTTGATGAGTTTGTAAAGATCATGGATGATTTTGAAACTGTTGACTCAAAGATATCAGAGGAAGAGAAAGTTCTCATGTTGATGACAGCTCTTCCAAGATCTTTTCAAAGCTTCAAAGACACCTTGTTATATGGAAATCAGAGTTCCATCAAGTTTGATAATGTGTTATTAGCACTCAAGTCTAGAGAACTACAATTAGTAACTGATAGTACTCAGAGTTCTGGAGGAGAAGGCTTGATTGTCAAGAAGAACAATCAAGCCAAAAGGAATAACAAGAAGAAGAGGGGTCCAGATGGAAACAAACAAGTTAGAAGGGATGAAGATCATGCCAAAGAAGGTGAAGTAAGGAAATGCTATCATTGTAATCAACCTGGCCATATGAGAAGAAATTGCTACAAGTAGAAAGCTATCAAAGGAAAAGGTACTGAGAAGGGGAAAGAAATTGATCAACAAAACCAAGTAAATCAAACTGCTCCTGCACAAGAAGATACTACAAAGTTTGTTGAAGTGTTGACAGTTACTGCATCTGAAGTCTCCACTGAATGGGTGATTGATTCTGGCTGTACCTTCCATATGACACCAATCAAGCATTGGTTGATAGGATTTAAACATCAGAATGAGGGATCTGTACTTCTTGGAAACAATCAAACATGTAAGATCATGGGAAGAGGGTCTGTAAAGCTTGAAATGACTGATGGTACAGCAAGAATGCTTCATGATGTAAGGTATGTTCCTGATCTAAGAAGAAATCTTATTTCACTTGGAAATCTTGATTCCTTGGGGTATAATTTTCAGTCAACTGATGGTTGTTTGACTGTCACAAGAGGGAATGATGTATTCTTGAAAGGTATCAGGAAACATGACCTGTATTTCTTGTGTGGAAATGCTGTCACTGCTCAAGCCTGTAGCACTAGTAAAATAGATAATTCTATACTATGGCATGGAAGACTAGGTCATATAAGTGAGAGAGGTCTGCAAGAACTAGCTAAACAAGAGCTATTATGTGGTCATACCTCAATTACTTTAAGTCAGTGTGAACATTGTGTGATGGGTAAGGCAAAGAGGTTAAAATTTGGTGTTGGTGAACATAACTCTTCATCTGTGTTGGATTATGTTCATTCTGATTTATGGGGACCTGCCAAGAACATCACTAAGGGGGGTGGAAAATATTTCATCTCTTTCATAGATGATTATTCAAGAAAGGTATGGATATATATATTGAAATCCAAGGATGAAGCCTTCACCAAGTTCAGAGAATGGCTAGTTGAGGTTGAAAATCAAACTGATAAGAGGTTGAAGTGTTTAAGGACTGATAATGGGTTGGAATATCTGTCAGATGAGTTCAACCAGTTCTGTAAGGATAGAGGAGTCAAAAGGCATAAGACTGTTCCATTAACTCCACAACAAAATGGAACAGCAGAAAGGATGAATCAGACCATTCTTGAAAAAATTAGATGTATGATGAGCAGTGGAGGTTTTCCTAAGAGTTTTTGGGGGGAATTAGCTACTACTGCTGTTTTTCTTATAAACAGATATCCATCATCACCACTAAATTTTAAAACTCCAGAGGAGATGTGGAATGGCAAACCTGCAGACTACAGTAGCTTGAAGGTAATAGGATGTCTTGCCTATGCTCATATAAAGCAAGGAAAGCTAGAGCCAAGAGCTCTGAAGTGTGTGCTAGTTGGCTATCCATCTGGAGTAAAGGGGTATAAATTGTGGTGTCCAGACAAACAGAAAATTCTGATCAGTAGGGATGTTTCCTTTGATGAAGAGAAAATGCCACTGATTGAAAAATTGAAAACTACTACTAGTTCTGATAATGATGTTGAGCCTAAGGTGGAGTCTGGCAAGACAGTTAGTGGTGATGACAGCATTTTGGAAGGACAAAACACCTATCATCTTGCTAGAGATAGACAAAGAAGAGAAATTGTATTACCTGCAAGATACATTCAAGCTGATCTTGTTTCTTATGCTTTGTATACTGCCTCTGAAGTTGAATCACTTGAACCTGGAAGTTACAAGGAAGCTATAAGTAGTGTTGATAGTGATCAATGGATAATGGCTATACAAGAAGAGCTTTTATCTTTGGATAAGAATCACACATGGGATGTAGTAGAGAAGCCAAAGCATCAGAAGCTGATAAGTTGTAAATGGATTTTCAGAAAGAAATCTTCTACAATTGAAGGTGGAAAGCCTAGATTCAAGGCAAGATTAGTTGCAAGGGGTTTTTCACAGAAAGAAGGCATTGACTACAATGAGATATTCTCACCTGTAGTTAAACATTGTTCTATAAGGATCATTCTTTCATTGGTTACTCAATGGAATCTTGAGCTTCATCAGATGGATGTCACCACAGCTTTTCTACATGGAGAGTTAGAGGAGCAGATATACATGGCCATACCAGAAGGTGTTGAACTTCAAAACTCAGGTTCAAAAGCTTGTTTGCTTAAAAGATCTCTTTATGGTCTTAAGCAAAGTCCAAGGCAATGGTACTTGAGATTTGATGAGTACATAGTTAAGTGTGGATTTCAAAGAAGTCTGCATGATAGTTGTGTATACTTCTTGAAGGAAAGTTGTCTGTTCACATATCTATTACTATATGTTGATGATATGTTGTTAGCCAGTCATACAATGGATGGTATTCTGAAAGTTAAAAGAATGTTAGAAGCTGAATTTGACATGAAGGATCTTGGAGAAGCCAAGATGATACTAGGAATGTCAATTAGCAGAAACATGTTCAATGGTTCTTTGATACTAAATCAGGAAGCTTATATGATAAAGGTTATCAAAAGATATAATATGGATGAATGTAAGACAGTCTCCACTCCATTTAAGCAAGGTGTGAAGTTGACTCTACAACATGGACCTAAGTTTCAAACAGAAGTTATAAATATGAACAAGGTTCCTTATGCTAGTGCAGTAGGAAGTTTAATGTATTGTATGGTCTGCTGTAGGCCAGACATGGCTTTTACACTTAGTGTTTTAAGTAGGTTCATGGGATCACCTGGTAAACTACATTGGGAAGCAGCAAAATGGGCTATGAAATATGTAAAAGACACTGTCTGTAAAGGCTTGAAGTTTCAGAGAGTCAGCCAAGACAGTGAAATGCTGTGTGGATATGCTGATGCAGATTTTGCTGCTAACTTGGATACTAGGAAGTCTTTAACAGGATATATCTTTACTCTTTATGGAACTGCTATAAGTTGGAAGGCTAGTCATCAATCCATAGTAGCTTTGTCCACAACTGAAGCTGAGTTTGTGGCATTGACTGAAGCTATTAAAGAAGGAATTTGGATCAGTGGTATGCTTAAAGAACTTGGTGTGAAGCAAGAGACAGTGAAGGTGTTCTGTGATAATCAGAGTGCTATTCATTTAGCAAAACACCAGGGCTATCATGAGAGAACAAAGCACATTGATGTCAAGATGTATTTTGTGAGAGATCTTGTTGAAAGTGGTGCTGTCAAAGTATGTAAGATTGACACCTCTGTCAATCCTGCTGATTGTCTAACTAAGGCCTTGCCTAGTTCCAAATTTGAACTAAGCTTAGGCTTAGTTGGTATGTGTAATGAAGACTGAAGTGCTGCTCAAAAGAGCAGCAAATAGGAGGGAAAGTTACAGTCTTGGTTGAAAATGGATGTTTGATTTAAGGTGGAGTATGTTGAAGAATAGTGTGTAAATCTTGATCCATCGTGTGAACACAAGGTGTTGCTATGAAGCTGAGGGAGTGAAGAATGTAATGGACGTAATGCATGAGTCATATACGTAGCATTAAACTCATTCTATCAGCTTCAAGTGAATGTATGCAAACGGTTGTGATCACATGTGAGGGTTGGTTCAGTTTTGCTGATTTGTTGAGTTGTTATGAAGGTTGTTAGTGATCATGTGCTCTTCAGTTGGTTAGTTATTAAGCACATGTGATGTGATCATTCCATTGGTGCAAGTGGCGATCGATTATTGGTGAAGAAAGTGCATAAATACACTACACAACATCACAGCAAATTCAATTCATGAACTGCATCATTTTGTATTCTATCAGCAAGCTTAGCAGATTGTTTAAAGCTTGGTTGAATTGCTGTCATCTTCCTCATGTATTACTTCAATCATTAAGAAAGTTTCTTTTCCTCCGAGTGGATGTAGATCATGAAGATCGAACCACTATAATTCCTTTGTGCATTTTTCTTTCCATTCTTTGTTTTTCTTGCTGTTTTTATTCATTGAGTTAGTGTGTGTGTTTGATCAATTCTCTAACGAAGAAGCAACGACATAGAAGTTCGTGTGTGTGATCGAGTGTATTGTTTGAAGATCAATACAATAAGGAGAGTATCACAACACATCTCCTCCCTATCCCAGAAGAAATAGGAAGTGTGCATATAGTTCTTAAAAATATTATTGTTGAGGGTGTGTATTAGAATTCAAATATTTGTGATAACCTTTAAATTAGAAAGGATAAATTAGATTTTTTAGGGGGTGTGTATATAATAAATTAAGATTAAAAAATTAAAAGGAGGGTGTGTATTAATAAGGGGTGTGTATTAAATAAAGAGGGGTGTGTATTTAACATCACTCCTTAATCATTTGAACAATTGGAATTGGAATTTTAGTTTCAATACACGTGTTTAGGGTTCAAACTTATTCCTATATGTATGTTGCTTATGAACTTCATTAATTCTCAATTTAATTACATACCTTCTATATATTTGCTTTCCAATTAATATTTATCTTTTTTCTTCTCCAATTTTTTTTATTACATCAATATTTTACTTAATTCATTATTGATTTTACATAAAATTAAATTTATCATACTAAACTCCAAAACAAACCTAATATTCTTGATGTAAATTAATAATCCTAATAATTCTTCATTTAAAATCCCAGGTATACTTCAACTAAACATACCATAATAATATAACTGAATATGATAACTATTTGTTTCCCTCCCTCTCATCTTATTTCTATCCTCAGATTAATTTGTATTGCGGTTCGGATCTCCTGTTACATTTTGGTGTTACATTTTCTATTACAAACCGTTGGATGATTGACACGTATGATAAACTAATCTATACGCTAATAATTAACCCTAAGGGGAAATGTTGAGATTTTCCTCTCCGCATACGTGTCACTCATCTAAAGCGTGTAATATGAGATGTAACATCAAAATGTAATAGGACAATATTTGCCCATATTATCACCGCCTCTTACAACATTGATTTTACGAATTCAAGGTACGATAAGAATGGAAGTAATGGAGCATTTTTTAATAATTTTTTGGGATAAAAAACTATGTTCATGAGTAGAGATTACAAGGCAGCTTTGAATAGTGAAATGAGTTGCAATTTTATGCCCGTGTTGATTCTTATATCAATTATCATAAACCATGCATCATTAATTAGTGACCTTATTAAGATTGATGAATAACAAAAGTTAATTATAATAGGGAGAAAATGTTAATATCACAATATACAATGTTATTGACTAAAAAATCGATATATATATAAGTGGTGGCATTCATTTTACAATAAAAAAAGAAAAAATTAGGAAGATTTATTCAGATATATCTATTATATAGTACCAGACAAGCTGTTCCACAGATAAATAAGAAAAAGAAAACTCAAGTAGAAACTGGCTCGGATTTCCTGTGCCACAAATGAACCATGCATGTACTTCGAAAGTCATCTACCTAAATTTATTTAAGGAAAATCAAGATTCTATCATTAAAAAAAAAAAACAGAAAAAAAGGATTGGGTCAATTATTTTAAATAAGTAAAAGTGAAATGCAACGCCATTAACAAGAAATATCATTCATTGCTGCTATGATCCTGACTGAATTTTTTTGTACGTATTTTTATCTTTAGGCACTAATGATTATGTTACTCTCTTTCCACAAAATTATAGGCTAAGAGACTGATCAATAGGGAGAAAAGTAAAATCCCTAGAATGTAATGAAGTAAAAATAGAGTTAAATTTTTTTATCTTGTTTTCTTTGGCTTTTTCAGTTTTGTGATTGTCACAGAAGTTTGAAGAAAACATTGTTCATGTTGTTTGCATCAATGTTTCTCTAAAACTTTTTTCACAATTTTTTGTTTTAATTATGATTGAGATTTTTTCAATTTTCAATGTTTCTGTTTTTTTTTAATGACAAAATCTTGATTTTCCTTAAATAAATTTAGGTAGATGACTTTCCAAGTACATGGTTCATTTTCTAAATGAGGTACTGAACAGTGTTAACTCTCCACGTTAATGATTTTTCTCTCCCATCCTATGTGACGGCGATCCGAGCGGTGGCACGTGTACGTAAGTGGCACAGGGAATCCGAGCCGAGTAAATACAATTTGAACACATGCTTCAAACCTAGCTAATAAACCTCACATCCTAAAAGATATTGCAGCAAGAATACTTTCAACAATTCTAGGATAGAACAAATGGCAGTATGTATAATATCCACAATTACATAAAACATGAGCTTCCATCCTACCATACCACCATCAAGTAAATAAAAAAATAATTCACATCCCTACTTAAAAATATTAATGATTCCTCCATCAATGTACCTTGCTTGGCAGCTAGCCACTTAAAATAAATTTTGGAAATCAAACCTAATTAGTAGTCAATCGATTGAATCATCCTCGTATAGAAACCTTATTCTTTGAACCAAGCGTGTGAGAGTGCGTTTTTGGCTGTAATTCTCTCATATACAATCTCCGGCAGAAACGCTTCCAGCAGATCAAACCCTGCAGACGTCAACGTGACCGCCGCGCCACCTAACTTCTTCCGAAGAAGCTCCCTCTCCGGCATCCCGTCCACCATTACAGATTCAATGCTGTGCACCACACCAATTTCCGACTCCCCTTCAAACAGAACTCTCTTCGTCAGCAACTCCGCCATGATGCACCCCACCGACCACAAGTCGACGGCCTTGGTGTAAAAAGGCGACCCGATCAGTATCTCATGAGCCTTGTACCATGGAGTACCCACACCCGGCGTGCACAACCCATGATCCACCACTTTGGATAACCCGAAATCACATATCTTAACCCGACCCGTTCCGCTCACCAGGATATTCCCGGGCTTCAGATCACGGTGCATGATGCCATGGCTGTGGAGATGGTCAACGCCTCGTAGAATCTGCCTCATCACACCTTTGACTTGGAGCAGAGTCAAACTCCTCCCCAACTCCTTCATTCTGTCGAGGTAACTCGCTAGGTCCATCTCCAAGTACTCCATCACCATGAATACACGATCACCGTTGCTGAAGCATTTCTTGAATTCGACGATGTTGGGGTGAGGAGGGAGCTTGTGCAGATTGGTGATTTCACTTATCGTCCTTCGACAGGACTTTTTCAGTACCTTCACCGCCACGATTTCGCCGGTGGTAATGTCCTCCGCCCGGTAAACGACGCCGAATCCACCTTCACCGATCTTGTCGAGTTTCTTGTAGTTTGGCAACCAACTTGAGCTACTTCCGTAATTACGATGGTTAGATTTTAAGCCACTACTATCAGAATGAAACTTTTTTCGAAACCCTAAAGCAGCCATAACTTTCATTGCAAGTTTCTTGTGTGTGCAATTTCTTTCTTTTGTGGGGAATGTATAGGTAGATGCATATATATAAGGTATATTTTTGTGTTCTTGTGGTATGAAAGTAATTAATGAATCTCCTGTTTAATTAAGGAGAAGATTGATTTTACAGTTATTATCGGATTAAGATTTGATAATATTTTGTAGTATTTAAATGAATAAATCGGTAATGAGATGAATGTAATAGCAATGCGATCTCTATTTCACGATATTTTCGGCATATATATGTTCTGATATTTTTTTATTGTTTTCTTTTTTTTTTTACAAATGAAAAATATAAGGACCCAAAACATTAACATTAATAAAGGCACTCGAAATCTTAAAAATTATGAAGTAAAGTTACATTTTTAACCCCATATCTCAAATTTATACCATATAACATATATCTTACACTACCAAGTACACCCAATTCCATCACTCTAATTTACTAACTACACCCAATAATAAAAATTTAAATATATGATATATATCTTACACTACCAAGTACACCCAATTCCATCACTCTAATTTACTAACTACCCCAATAATAAAAATTTAAATATATACACCAAAGAGAGAAAAGAAAAGGAGGATAAAAGAAAATTTTAATTGGGAATGAATGATAATAAATTTGGTAGAAAAACTTGGGGATCCCTCTTTTTATTTTATTTTATATTATGCTTGCTTGCATTAAAGATACAGAATTCTCTGTTTAATTCTCATGTTAGTATATTTATTTATGCGAATGATGAATAGATGGATGGATAAAGTTGGCCCCACACAATTGAACATACATATTTCAAACTAACTTTTGGAGAAGTTTTTTTATTTAGTTAATTTCTTAAGCTATGATGTCTGTATACGTAATTGATCTTTAAGACGAAGCAAGGAAATGAAAATGATAGACAATGTGAAAGGTTATAAGAGTTTACAATCAATATATAAATTTCATTTTCATATAAAATCATCATTATAAGATAAATAAATACTTGGAGAATGGATAGAATATTGAAGTAAAGGTACCTAATTAGTAGTCAATCATGAAAAATATCACTGACAGCAGAATAACCATTGAAGTAAAAGGAGAATAGGGCTCTAATAAAACTCTCAATAGACCTCATTCTGATATAAAGGCATTAATGTTATGCCCAAGTATCACCACAGCAGAATAAGTAAAAAGGAGAACAGGGGAGTTTGATCCTCGTTCATGAATATTCTTTGAACCAAGCATGTGAGAGTGCATCTTTGGCTGTAATTCTCATACATTCATTCTGAGCTACAAGACCTTCCAGCAGATCAAACCCCGCAGACGACAACATAGGCCCCGCCCCGCCTAACTTCTTCCGAAGAAACTTCCTCGACGGCTGCCCCTCCACCATTACACCTGATATGTTCTTCATCAAATCAATTTCCGACTTCCCCTCGAACAGAACTTTCATCGACAGCAACTCCGCCATTATGCACCCCACCGACCACATGTCCACAGCCTCCGTGTAATAAGGCCACCCCATCAGAATTTCATGAGCCTTGTACCGCCGAGTACCCACACCCGGCGTGCACGACCCGTGATCCATCACTTTCGACAATCCAAAATCACATATCTTTAGCCGACCCGTTTCGCTCACCAGGATATTCCCGGGCTTCAGATCACGGTGCATCACGCCGTGGCTGTGGAGATGATCAACACCTCGTAGAATCTGCGTCATCAGCCCTTTGACTTGGGGCAGAGTCAAACAACTCCACGAGTCCTTCAGTTTGTTGAGTAAACTCGACAGGTCCATCTCCATGTACTCCATCACCATGAATACACGATCACCATTGCTGAAGCAATTCTTGAATCTCACGATGTTGGGGTGAGGAGGGAGGGTGTACAGATTGGTAATTTCACTTTTCGTCCTCCTACACGATTCTTTCAGAACCTTCACCGCCACGATTTCGGTGGTCGTAGTGTCAAATGCCCGGTAAACGACGCCGTATCCACCCTTGCCAATCTTGTTCAGCTTCATGTAGTTTGGCAACCAACAACAATCTGGCTCACTTTCGTAATTTTTGTAGTTAGGATCAAAGCCACAGTCGGAACGATACGCTCGAGTGGCCATTATGTGATGTGTATTGTGTGGAATGTATTATGTATAGACTAGAGATAGATATACATAAGCTAGTGTGTGGGGGAATCGGGGTTCATATAGAGGTATATATAAGGAAAAGAATTAATGAATCCCTTGTTTAAATAAGGAAAAGAATTAATGAATCCCTTGTTTCATTAAGGAAAAGAATTAATGGATCCCTTGTTTAAATAAGGAAAAGAATTAATGAATCTCTTGTTTAATTAAGGAAAAGATTGATCAGTTATTATCTATGAATTAATCAGCAATATTAATTTACGATGCCCTACGTATAATCTGTACCTAATAATAATATAGCCGATATAAAATCAAGAAACCCACCCGAAAATAATTAATGAATCTCTTGTTTAATTAAGGAAAATTTAGATTGATTTTTCAGTTATCATCTGATATTGTATTTTGATTTGATAATATTTTTTCTTATTTAAATGAATAAATCGGTGAAACGCGTATTTTAATTTTAATGTTGAAGCAATATATGAGATCTCTATTTCACGATTTTCTGACATATTTCATTATGAAGCTATTTAATTTCATTCTGCCTCGACTTATCATATGAACCTCTATTGAAACCCTAAACACCCCCTTTGCCTCCATCTACTGGAAAACCTTCCACCATATATACACACACATTTGCTATTTCAGAAATCCCCCTTTCAACCTCACCTTCTACTTCTTTTTTCATTTTCATATAAAATCATCATTATATTATAAGATAAATAAATACTTGGTGATTGTGAATAGTGTATATATGTTTTTTAATAATGGTATAATTTTGGAAATCAAACCTAATTAGTAGTCAATCACGAAAGAAATACTACTACTACTAATAAAGGGATTAATATTATGCCTGAATATGACGACAGCAGAATAACCATTAAAGTGAAAGGAGAACTTCTAGCTAGGTTCCACCAAGTTGTTCTCTTAATTAAATAAATTAATCAGCAATATTAGTATGTAATTTATGACGTCCTCTGTATAATGTGAAGCTAATAATATTTATTTAATTTGTAGTGAAGCTTGAACATCAAGCAATGAAAATTGCTAAAAATGAAAATATGGTTTGTATGTGATAGACAGGTAATTAGTAAGAGTTTAGAATCAATAAATAAATTTCATCTTTTACATTTTGGCATTAGATGTAAGGCTGATCATCCAAATGTATTATATTGGATAAGTTAACTGGAGCATTACTGGGACATGATCATTGCTTATTTCATTTTGTTTGTTGGATAAGTAGAAAAAAAAGAAACCCCTCTACGGTTATAGTAGTATAGTGTTTACTTACCACTTCTATTGGCTCAGATTAGGAAGTTAAATAACTACAAATCTGCTTACACATGCTCTAATTCTTATCAAAACGAGCTATTGAAACTCAAGAAGAATTAAAAATATGGTGATCAGTGCACTTGGGCATAACCATTCTTGAATATTATGTGATACATTGTATAGACATTTTACCCTAGGGTATAAGGTATATTGTAATTTCACCCATAGAGTTTAGTGTATAATTGTAATTTCACCCTTATAGTTTAGGGTATATTTTACCCTTCAAATTTAAGGTTTAAGATATAATTGTAATTTTACCCATATAGTTTAGCTAAAATCTTTACAATTTCTTGTATAAAATTAAACCCATATATACTTTCTTAGGCCTATTACTTCATACTTTTTTTTTTTTAATTTTATCTCAGCTTAGAAAATGATTTCATTTCTCACCCTCATAAAACCCATTGTTAAAAGGTTGGGCTTTTAAAAGTAATTCAAAGGATTAGTCTTAAAGTTATAAGAATATTAGAATATTCATAGTTAAAAGTTTGGGCATATAAAAGCAATTCAAACTTAAAATTAGAATAAATCGAAATATAGTCCACATTATTCTTAACATAATTATAGTATATTTAATTTTAGTTTAAAATATTTTTGGTGTTAACGGTCACATTAAAGAAAAAGGTATTGGGGTGTGTACATGAATCGGTTGGTATTAAATGAAGCTACCTTGAACATCAAGATTAGGTCATCTACTGGAAATTAATTCCATGTATAAACACACTTGCTATTTCCCCCTTTCGACCTCACCTTCAACTTCTTTTTCTTTTCTTGAAACCTAGTTTGTCGACTGGTGGATTCTTGAGACCTACCAATTCTTGATTTTCTTCCTCTGACTCTGATTATATATACCGCTCTTCCTCAACAAACAATCAATATCCTATTGAAATCATCTACTTGAAAAGGAAAACCCTCCACCACACTTGTTATTTCCCCCTGTCGACCTCTTTTTCTTTTCTTAGTCTGCGGTGGATTCTTGATTTTTAGTCTGCGGTGGATTCTTGATTTTCTTCCTCTGGTTCACTCTTTCTCAACAAACAAACAATCAATATGGGACGAGCGAAATTGAAGATGGAATTGATAGGGAATGAGAAAAAAAGACACCTGACATTCAAGAAAAGGAGAGATGGGATGATCAAGAAGATACATGAGCTCACTAAGCTGTGTGATGTTAAAGAATTTAAGGCCCTAAACAAGATTCCAAGCACGACGTATGGCCTCAAAACTGTGATGAAATCCGTGGAATGCTATACGAACAAGGGGGGTTTCGGAAACAAGAAATTTGGATTGGGTGATTTCTTGGATGGGAGGAAGAAGAAGATGGAGGGCGATCTCTCGAAGCTTCGAAAACGCAACAATAAGGCTAGGTATCCGACATGGGTAGGGTTACTGAACGGCATGAACGAGGGGCAATTGAGGGATTTCGCAGTGGCGCTGCATGCCAAGATTGAAGATTTGAAGTGCTGAAAAGTCAGTGCTGCCCTCCTAACCCTCACGTTGATGACACCATCGATCACCACCGTCCAATTACTTCTTTAACAGACGTCGTGATGATGAGTTTGAGTGGGCATCATTGGAGCAACAAGTTGTTTTCGAGTCAACTCCCCCTTCAATGGAATGGAATGGTGTGGTCGACCACCATATGCTTCCGGTACTGCCACCTTATGTGGTGGGTCCGCCGTTGTGGGAGAATGAAGATCTTTGGTGTGATATGGTGGCGCCGCTGTTATCTACTAACTGGGAGAATGAAGAATTTTGGAGTGAGGATATTGTCAAGTATAATCCCATCATGTAGAGCCAAGGAAAATTTAATTTGTTTTAATGCTTCATTGATTTGTATTAAATTTAGGTGAATCTATGAAGGAATTGTATGACTTCTTTATTGAATTAAGAACTACTTAATTGCTCTATTATCGATTTGATTTTTTTTTTTAAATTGTTTTTATTATGCTTATTCATTTCTCCCAATGAAAGGTTCCAATCTAGTGTTTTGAATTTTACATTGCTTGTTTGCGTTAAAGATACAGAATTCTCTGTTTAATTCTGATGTTAGTATATTTATTTATGCGAATGATGAATAGATGGATGGATAAATTTCTCCGTTAGGAAAGATACACACACAATTGAAACTAACTTTTGGAGTAGTTTTTTTGATTTAGTTAATTTCTTAATCTATGCTGTCTGTAATTGATCTTTTAAGATGAAGAAAGGAAATGAAATGATAGACAATGTGAGAGGTTAGTAAGAGTTTAGAATCAATAAATTTCATCTTTTACATTTTGGCATTAGATGTAAGGCTGATCATCCATATGTATTATGTAACTATGTTCCAATCGGAGCGCTTTACCGATGACATATGTTTTCTAGACTCATTTGCGTCGCCTTCAGCTCCCGTTGAGTTCAAAACAGAACTTTAAGCTGGCTGAGTTTTACATTACACATCATACTGGGACATGATCATTGCTTATTTCATTTTGTTTGTTGGATAAGTAGAAAAAAAGAAGCCCCTTCTACAGTGAGTTTACTACTTTCTTAAAATCTGTGCATTTGTAGTATCTTCATATTACAGTACATTAGAGGAGTGCATTTTGTGTATTGTTGTAACTCCTGTTGCAGGGACATGAATTTCGAAAAGATATCTTTAACATGCTTGCTGCATTGAACCCAGAATTCATCAGATTCCCAGGTACTTGTTACGACCCTTGGTCGTTCGTCTCTCTCATGGAGAGCCTTACACTTCCAGCAAACAGAAATTGTAAAAAAAATGTTCCGATTAATAGTTGATTTTTAAAAATGTCTATAATTACATGCTTGGTTCCATGAGAGGTCTTAGAGTAGACATCATGATGTCCAAAAACATATGTTAAGAGGAATATGCATGCTTTTCTGTATAACTGTGTTCAAGTTAATCCATTTCTTGTTATTCACTTTCTTGATATTTTCCATCTGTCTGAGTTTGATCTCTCATCGTTCTGTTGTAGCAATATATGAGAAGTCTGCAATGACCTTCTCAAAGGGCTGTTGAGAGTATGAAAGTTGGGAATGGCTTTAGTGCAGGTGACTAATTTTGATTATGATTTTGCTGTCATATCTCATTCCCATCATATTATTATTCCGAGTTGGATGTAATTAAAAATGATATAGCTTGAAAATTTACTTTTAACATTTTTATGCACTTCAGATGTTTTTCTACACTAATATTTGTTCTTGTATAAGGACAATTAATACATAAAGTGGTAACTGATGTCAAAAGTGAGATGCTTTTAAAAGGCCTGATGGTGTGATTTTAGACAAGATTAAGGTGATGTTCAATGAGGATGAGTCGACTCTGACAATCACAATGCCGAAGCAGACGAAAGGGATTCAAGGAACTGCCGTTGAAGAAGTTAAGGAAGCAAATGAAAAGAGCTTGGATAATGGTGAAAATTTGAAGGAGAAGATCGGAGAACAAGGGGAGGGGATTTTATCATCTGAGACTCGCAAAGAAAACCAGAAAAAGGTAGGTGGAGAAGTCAAGCTAAAGAGGAGGATCATCAAGAAGTTGATGAACAGAATGGTGTTCAAGAAAACAAACAAGGGTTGGAGGAAGAAAGGCGTTGAAAATGATGATCGAGATGGTGGAGAATGTGAACATCGAGGGCGTAAAATAAAAAATCCTAAAATTAGCATTCTTATTCCAGTTATTCTCAGGGAAGTGATCATTGCATTGCATTGCATTTTCTTTGCTTGGAGTTGGAGGGAGTAATAATTTATTAAGGGCAAAAACTTGTGTGCACCCGGCTGCACGGGATACACTCCATGACGCAGTATAAAGATGTATACCCTTTATTTTGTGAAGAAAAATAAAAAATACTGTATTAATGAAAAGTATATATCTTTTAGAACAAGATAGTGTACTCTTATTAATCAAAGTGTATACCATTTAGAATAAAATAATGTATCCTTACTTATAATACTAAATTCTAAAGGCGCACGCAAGCCTTCAATCTTTATTAAAATTGTGAAATTGGCGGCAAATAATTGTGAAATGAAAGCAGCAATAATTTAAAAATAAATCATAAAGATTGGCGGCAGAAAGTTTGGCACAACGTTAATTGCAAAAATTCAAATTCAAATTCAAAAAAATTAAAATTCAGTCTCCCGCAAGCTTCTCCCAAAATCCCGCCTTCAAAATCTTATTTAAATTCATCATAGCTCACCCACCTTCTCCACAATTATCTTCTGCAACAAAAATCCCCCTCCAATTTCCCCCCAAATCTCGAAAATGCCATCGATCCCTGAAGAACCCCTCCTCACCCCCAATGAAGATCGCTTCTGTATGTTTCCAATCAAGTACCCAAAAATCTGGGAGATGTACAAGAAAGCTGAAGCTTCATTCTGGACGGCGGAGGAAGTCGATCTCTCTCAAGATATCCGCCAATGGGAGATGCTTTCTCCCGACGAGAAGCATTTCATCAAACACGTGTTGGCCTTCTTCGCCGCCTCAGACGGCATCGTTTTGGAGAATCTCGCCGGAAGATTCATGAAGGAGGTTCAGATCTCCGAAGCACGCGCCTTCTACGGTTTCCAGATCGCGATCGAGAACATCCATTCAGAAATGTACAGTCTTCTCCTCGAAACCTACATCAAGGATTCCGACGAAAAAAGCCTGCTTTTCCGAGCAATCGAGACGATCCCCTGCGTGGAGAAGAAAGCAAAATGGGCGCTCCGATGGATCGACGGATCTGAATCGTTCGCCGAGCGATTGATCGCCTTCGCTTGCGTCGAAGGTATATTCTTCTCCGGCAGCTTCTGCGCCGTATTCTGGCTGAAGAAACGCGGATTAATGCCGGGATTGACCTTCTCCAACGAGTTGATCTCACGCGACGAAGGTCTGCACTGTGATTTCGCTTGCTTGCTCTACAGTCTGATGAAGGGGAAGCTGAGCGAGGAGAGAGTGAAGGCGCTGGTGGCGGAGGCGGTGGGCATAGAAAGGGAGTTTGTGTGCGACGCGCTGCCGTGCGCATTGGTGGGGATGAACGGCGAATTGATGAGCCAATACATCGAATTCGTGGCGGATCGGCTGCTGAATTCGTTGGGATACGGGAAATTGTACAATGTGAGGAACCCATTTGATTGGATGGAGCTGATCAGTTTGCAGGGGAAGACGAATTTCTTCGAGAAAAGAGTGGGGGAGTATCAGAAGGCTTCGGTGATGTTGAGTGTGAATGGAAATGGAGCAGATAACCATGTCTTCTCTTTGAGTGAAGATTTCTGATACATTTAAATTTGGTTTTAATACTTAGTTTAGTTTCCATTTTACGAGCATTATTGTTAGTTATTATAACTTATAATTAACTGGATTTTTATTGTATTTGTATGTGATGATAAAATGGGGTTGTGGCCTGTGGGTTGTTTGTGATGATTATTTTAATAAAATAGCGTAATGCAAATCCTTAAACCTGATTATGAATATTGAACGTGTTGTTTAACACAAAGAAGGAAAATTTTGGAAATGAAGGAAAATTAGATAATGCTATACTGTTTGGGATTTTTTTTAAGGAATGAATGTCAGAGTAAAAAAAAATTGTTTGTTGTTTCATAATTTTCGGTTTGATACCCAAATATCAAGAAATCGTACATTTTTATGATGGGATTCCATTTCATTTCCATATCCATTCTATTTTGCCAAACATCCCCAATATTTTTACATTATATTATGTCATGATCAAACTTAAATACGAATTCATGGTACGATAAGAATGGGAGTAGTCATTATTTAAAAAAAAAGGGATCGACACTATATGTTGGGTAGAGATTATAAGGCAGCATTTTGATTAGTGAAATATGTTGCAATTTTATGCGACGCTTAAATCAATAATCATAACTCATAAGCCTAATTTTATTTTATTTAAAAAAAATGGTATAAACACCATATGCTGAGTAGAGATTGCAAGGCAGCTTTTTGATAAGTGAAATATGTTGCAATTTTATGCCCTCGTTGACTCTTAAATCGATAATCAATACAATTTATGGACTAAACAATCGTTATGTATAAATAAGTGGTGGCACTAAAAAAAAGTAGGAAGATTTATTCAGATATATAAATAGCAGTGTGCAAAGGAATCTAATTACTCATCTAACTAATTAAAATAAAAATCTTATCAAAATCAAACGCCCAAATAAATAAAATAGCAGTGAATTTTACCAATATAGGACAACAAAATTACCTCAGTCGAAAAAAAAACCAATTATTTGAGCTGAAATGAGTAAAGGATTAAGGATATCATGACATGAGGATCGAATTAGAAAAACTTTATCCATTTTAAAATAATAATAAGAATAATAAATACAAACACAAACAGAAGAAACGATTAGAAATTAAAAAACTGTAAAACATTTAAGGCTTGACAATTGCAACTATTGACAAACTCTACTAAGATAAAGAAATGTAGGGCAAATGCCAAATATTGCTAAGGGTAGGTGAAAAGAAGCGATTTAGAGACCAATACAGTGAAAACCATTTTCCAGCATGATTCTTCATTACAATTATAAAGAATAGTCAAAATTTTAACGACAAGGTAGATGCTGGCATCTCTAGTCTAATAAAATCAACCGATGCAAAGCTCCAAAAGATGGGAGTACGCGAAATTCATACGAAGAAAACGAGGGTAGACTTATCTTGGAGGTGGGGGTGCAGGCATATTGGATTTAGCAAAACCTATCCATGCGAAAATTCCAACTGCAAGGATGACCCATCCAAAGATGTCGTACTTAAGATCAGTACTAATACCACCCTTCTTTGCACCCTGCAGTAAAGTAAATGCAGAATTGAGCGTCATAAAACTATGTCATTCTATCAATGAGACGATAAACCAAAGGATAGAGAGAAAGAGGACAGAAACAATATTACAACAGATATTAGAAGAGTCATAATTTGCTCATTTTGGTGGGAATTTTTGTTCTAGTAGTCATAATTCTCAACTGGAACATCAAAATAATCATAAACTACCTTTGTGCTAGTAGACGGTGAAGGGCCTGAAAATGCCTGCTGACCCATACCGTGTTTGTGGATCTCAACATGTAGCTCTGGAGCCTATGTCACATAGATATACATGTAAACAAATAAGCTATAAGAGAATGCCATTATAACAGATGAACACGAGATATGTAATGTATGTATAACTACGCTGAGGATAGATAGTTTGTCTTTACTGTCTATGCATAGATATATTATTTACTACTTTTTTATGGCAGCAGAGTTTTGGATAACCAAAGCATCCATGGAAAGATCTTGGGAAAAAATGTGTATAGAGTGGTAATAAAAGACATCACAAAAATATAGTCAAGTATCACAAGTTAAATATATGTAGAAAACTAAGGTCCACGATGACCTCCAAGGTCAACACACAAATGTCAAACAACTGAAAAGGAGAAGCCATTAATTAGAAATATCAGTCCACAAACGGCTGAAAATTACACGAATGTATATAAATATACATAGATGTGCCAAAAGTAGCTCATAACAGACAAGTTGTTCCACAGATAACATAAAGAAAATCAAATAGAAACAATTTGAACAGAGACAAGGCACACTACAACCCTAAAAACCTCGCATCCTACAAAGATATTGCAGCAAGAATATTTTCAACAATTCTAGGACAGGACTCAGGACAAATGGCAGTATAGCCATAATATTTACTCTGTTACAAGCCTACAACATATCATCTTATTTCAATGTACTTAAACCACAGAGGTTATCCACAATTACATAAAACATGAGCTTCCATCCTACGAGTAGTGGCATCAATTAAATAAAAAAAATGCAAATTTTCACATCCCTACTTAAAAATATTAATGATTCCTCCACGAATGTACCTTGGCAGCCACTTCTAAGGATTTCTTATAAAGTTCATTTTCTGGATCCTGCAACAAAAACGGAGATGAAGAAATGAAGAAATGAAGAATAGTTTCTTTAGCAAATAATCTGAGAGCATTGATAGAAAAGTATAATTCTTATACTATAAAACTGTACGTACCAAGTCAGCTGCTTGTTTAAAGTATTGAGCCGATTTCTCAAAATAATCTCTAGCTTGATCAAGATCAGGAATCAGAAATGCACAAGATGTATATGCATTCCCAAGGCACCAGAGTGCATCGTGCTTTCTGGGATCAACAACCAGTGCCTCCTCCAGCTTTTCTATAGCACCTGCATGATATTAAGCATCCTATGTTTGATTATTAAAGTACAATGACAATCTCAAGTCAAATTCATGTTTCTGCTTAATTGAGTGGCAACAAATTCAAATCCATCAAAAGTAGAAGTGGATTTTTTATATCACTACTCTATAACAAACATCGGATCTGTAAATATTAACAAAATTACTTATAATGAACTTAAACTGACACAGTATACCCAGTAGTTCTCATGTCAGAAGAAGAAACGTTCACAGGCAAACGCAAAATCATGTGCAAGCAACGAGAGAATATGTAAATAAAGCTTTTTATCACAAATATAAACTCAAAACCTAGCATCTTGACACCTAATTCATTTTCCATTAAACTCAAAACCTAGCATCTTCACACCATAATTTATTATCCTTACCTCAAATTTAAAAGCACAAATTACTCGATCACAGTTCAAGACACAAATAATCCAAAAGCTAAAGTAATCAACAGAAAGTAGTACAGATCAGAGAAGGTTCAACAGAGAAGAAATTGTACTCTGAACCATCGCCTTTGAATCTGGACCATTCTGAAACTGCGATAACTCAAGCAACACGCCTCCCCATCTAGTAAGATTCTGCAACAACAACAACAATCGAACAAAAATCAATCAAACAAACAAAAAACAAATTACACTAACATAGTGCAAGCTAGAGTGTTCGCTAACATCAGCATCGAGAGGGTTTTTAGCGTAAGCTAATTCCGAGCTCTTGCGAGCGTGCTCGAAGAAAAGAATACGATCAAAATCGCTCGACATGTCCATTTTTTCGTCGATTGATACAGTTCCTTTTTCTTCTGCTAGGTTTTTAATTCAGAAAAATATCAATTACGGCTGTTTGATTTTATACGGGTTGATTCTTCGAGGTAGGAGATTGTTCCATTTGCTCCGAAATTGGGCCTACTTTTATTGGGCTTTTTTGTAATAACAATTATTGGGCTATTTTAGAATCAGGCTTGGGCTTTTATGCGAGTGAACTCTACTTATAAACAATTGGCTTTATGTGAGTAGCTATAAACAAAATAGGCCACTGATAGCCTAAGCCAAAATAATACTACGATATCATATATATATATATATATAATTTTTTTTTTTTTACTCACTTTTCATTAAAGTGTTTCAAAAAATTTTACTTATTCCATAAATGGTAAAAATACACCCTACATTTATTTATTTTTACACTTTATTTATCAATTCCAATAACTTTATTTTTTTTACACTTTATTCATTATTTCCAATAACTTTTTTTAACTTTTCTCTTAAAATTATCAATTTATCCATACTTTTTCTTACATTAGTATATTAATAAAAAACACTTCTTAATTTTCATAACCGTATCAGAGGAAGTATTAAAAGATGATAAAGATTTGGATGAAAAAGTTTGTGAATTAACAAACATAGGCAAATTCATTGTACCACTCAAATATAAAAAAATAGTACTATTATTTTCAAATTTTAAATAAGGAGCTGCAGCCGTCTCAATATTATTTATTAATCAGTATTATTATTATTTTTTTGTCCTGATAAAATTCAAATAATTAATTTTCAAATTTATATAAAGTGCTCCACGGGTATCTTGTTTGCACCTGTCATGTGTCCGGCTAATTAATTTTGAATTGTTTTCAAACGAAGGTTATCCACAGTAACTTGTCTTGTTGTCACCCTCCTTAAGTTTTTAAATAAAACTTTTTTTTACATAAAACCAATTAACAAATTTTTTTTCCACAAAGGTAGTATATTTATCCACATTTTTTTTTTACATAAAATTAAAAATTTCAAAGAAATTGCATTACATCAATTTAATGGAAAGCGCGTGCGAGTGAGCACGTTGGTTTTGTACTACAAATGCTTTCCTCCAAGAAAATTTAAAATCTCAGTGACATTTACGTAAATAAAGCAAATATGAGAGGCATTGTTATCATGATTTGTTGATATAGGAACTGAAAATCTTCGTTGCTCCACCTCCTGTCGCATCTTCCGGTGATTCATAGCCGAGAGATTATCCCATAAAGGTGCCTAATTTCTCTCTCTAGTTTCGTCTCCGATGATTTGAATCCCCAAATATAGGTTTTTAGCTGCTTCAGTCCTTAACTTTATCTTGTTGAAACCAGAATTGTTGAATTTTACGAAAATATTGTGTAATGGCTCAACAAATGCTGAATTTTTTTGAGTTGCTTGCTTTCGAATTTGCAATTTGTGGCTTCTTAATCTGATTTTGGCTGCATCAGCATTGTAAGGATTTTGCTTAAATCACTGGACGAGTGTAGCTTGATTTGCTTGGTCAACTGTTGCGAATTGCATTCAAGTAGTATGTGAAATTTGTGAATTTTGAAATATCGGCATTTGAGCGACGCTTGATCTTGAGTTTTTCACTTCTGTTTACATGTGTAGTGTTTTTTTACAAATGAACTGGTATTTATGAAACGAGAGATTTGTAGTGTAAATATTGTGGAATTCTGTAAACCTTCTCCCATTTGCTTCATATTCTCTTGTAGGCTGTAATAATTTTCTTAATGCAGGGTGTAAAATTTAGCATATTGATGAGTAATTATGATTCTGGATTCTGCTAAGAGGCAAATTTGATCTGCTCTCTGGCTTCTGTATCGTTTTTTGTTTGTTTGTTTGTTTGTGGTTGAACTTGTTAGACCATGTGACCTACTCAGCCTGGATTCTCTCTAGAACAAAAAACTGCAAATAAGATGTTTTTTGTATGCAATCATGTATCTAAACCTTAGTAAATTTTCACCATAAGTTTTTCTTGCATTTATTTATTTAAATCTATAAAGTCTCATTTTGTGCATCAAATTATGTTTGATTGACTGGTTTGTTTTTTGAGTGAAGTATCTGACATATTCTATATAAATATGTTATGGGGTTTCCAGTATGGAAAACAGCTTTTGGCAGCTGGGCGATGCACTCCGAGGGCAGTTGAAAGTGTCCGAGGATCATAAATGGTTGGTTGGAGCTTCAAACTTGGCCGAGCATACTAGATCAAAGACTGAGCGTAGGATCAACCTAGACCTCTCTAAGGGCTCTACCGACTTCAGGCCGAGGGATAGTTATGGCTTTCAGGAAGATAACAAGTTCGAAAATTTTAACTTCAATATGTTAAACTTGGAAGCTAAGTTCAGTGAGAATGTAACCAAAAGTATGCTTAGCAATGGTATCTACAATGTGAATACTGCTTATCAGAATCCAAACATCAACTCTTTGATGAATATTGCTGGAAGCAAATATAACAATATCAATCACGTTAAGGAGCCTAACAATGGCAACATCAACAACAGTAACTACAAGGATGACATAGCAAACAACAACAATGCCGTTGATAAAAGATTCAAGACGTTGCCGGTGGCAGAGACTCTCCCGAGGAATGAAGTTCTTGGTGGATATATCTTTGTCTGCAACAACGATACGATGCAGGAGGATCTGAAACGGCAACTGTTTGGTAATTATCAAATTCATCTTGGCTAATTAGTGGCTTGTTTATGTGTAACTACTTCTGTTAGTTTGTTTATGTTGAGCAAAATCCTCAAATTTACTCATGTTTTCATTTGACTGCATAATTTTTCTGATGTTCTTATGTATATTTTTCCTTCTCCTCTTCACCATTTGATCTTACCATTGTGCGTGTAGGTTTGCCCCCCAGATATAGAGATTCAGTGAGGGCTATAACGCCTGGTTTACCTCTGTTTCTCTACAACTACACCACTCACCAGTTGCATGGCATCTTTGAGGTATGTTTAGTTTTCCGTTTCGTTTGGTTCAGTTACTTCATGGCACTCGAGTTTAACATGAGTTATGTAGTGGAGTTGCAGCTAGTAGGCCTAACAAGGGCTATTGTTGACAAAGATGATATTAATGAGCTTTTCATGAAACTGTACTATCTGTGAAAAATGACGAGTGGGAGTTTTTTCGTTGCATTAAATACGCAAGACAATATCTATGCGAATTTTCACATACTTTAGCTACAACTATAGTTCTTTTTCTTTCCTCGTATAATGATTTTCCTGAACAAACCCATCTTGAAGCTATTAACTCCCTTTTCATCCGCAGGCATCAACTTTTGGGGGGTCCAACATTGATCCTAAAGCCTGGGAAGATAAAAAGTGCAAAGGCGAATCAAGGTTTCCTGCTCAGGTGAACTGATCACACCAACTAACTAAATATACAAGAAATGTTTTATGTTATTTGTGGATATTATTATATTAAGATGATTTAGACTGGGTGTAAGATTAACAAAACATTGCAAAGATACAGCCAAATGGATCAAATTGCGTTGCGACTTTCTCACATTCTTTTTTATCCTCAACTAGGTAAAAATTCGTGTTAGGAAACTCTGCAAACCTCTGGAGGAAGATGAGTTTAGGCCAGTCTTGCATCACTATGATGGTCCCAAGTTCCGTCTTGAGCTTTCTGTGCCTGAGGTTAGTTTTAAATTCAGCACTACCTCCCCCCCTCTCCCCCAGCGATCATTGTGAATATCCATTGCTGTGATAGGGGAGCTGATTGTCTTAAAATATTATTGGGTAATGCAGACCTTGGACTTGCTAGATCTCTGTGAACAAGCTGGTGTGTAAAAATCAGCTGCTGGCACAGTCTCGGCTGCAGCATAAACAAATTGTAGTGATGTACGTCCTTGCTGTCGTTTTTGGTTGAGCAGCGCGTGTGTGCTTTTTCATGGAGCACAAGCTTGGGAGGCAAATCTAGACGAGGCGGTGATCTTGATGTAGAATCGGCCAAATAAATGTAATGGTGTTTTGTGAAGATGCAAGTAGCTTCAGTATACTCACCTTGTAAGAGAATGTGAAGGCTTCCAACGGCCCAGTAATGTAAGAAATGTGTTTTTATGCTATGTGAAGTGCAAACCCAGAGGGGTTTGATAATTATGATATTTAACTTAAAATATATTGTTGGTTTTTTTTTTTTTAAATAACTTATTTTGTCTCGTATTTTATTGGGATAATTTCCTGCTGTATGTTGCTTATGTTATTTTCTTAGTTGTGCAATTAAAGTCCAACCTTAATGATTTTAATTCATGAGTGATGTTATAATGAGACAATTGAGTATTAGTAACTAGTTGAGTGACTAGTTGAACTAACCATATGGGTAACAACTTTTCCTTGCAAACTATTTAAAAAAATTATAATACTACTTAGTGCTTACCACATAATAATAGAACTAGAAGTTTAAATATTAACAAAATGAGGAGTATATAATATTTATATTAATATAAAATATTATTAAAATTAAAATCAAGAGAAAACGAACCGGCGGCGAATAATTACCAGAATTACGATTGTGGATTGTAACGTACGGTGACAAAATCTGTTATCGTGCGTGCGTATTACACCCAGTGGAAATATTCTAACGGGCGCCAGTTTACATACGCTAACGTACGCCTCTACGTCTCTCTTTCCTCTTCCGATGGCCGCAGTTCCTCTTCCCTCCGTCAACTTCTCGGAGAAGCTCTCTCCTATTAGTTTCTGTTCTAATACCATAAATAAACCGGTAATCAGTTTCTCCGGTGGAGTTAAGTTTAAACAGCTGGAGTGTAAACGGAAGGGTAATGATTTTGTTTGTCGAGCTGCTTCATCCGTTGCTATTCGTGATCTTGATGCTGATGATATTAGACATCCTCTAGATAGACAGGTATTTCAGAATTTGATTATTCTTCTGATTTTGTTACGGAAGTATGAAATTAATAGTATAATGTTTTTTTTTTAAACCTGTATGTGATTCCAGAATACGTTGATTTTGAAGGCGATTCCAGGATTAAACGAAATTGGAAAAGCTATATTAGGTACTGCAAATCTGTAATGATTGATCGCTTCTTGGTTTAAAACTCGTGTGCAGTATAAATACTTTTATCTGTTGGAATTCGAATTATTTAGAAGAAGGTAAGATTTCATTTGGGTTGAAGGATGAATATGAAGTTCATGATAACAAATTCATGAGGCATTTTGTTATCATGAGGCATGTTTTTTTTTGGTGAATTTCACATTCTACTTCATACGAATTCATTTGAAATTCTTCTCATTAACTTTCTCTTCGATAGCTCAATCGAATTTTCACCCCTAAACACAACCTAAACTATTGGTGTCTAAAATGAAAATTTTATAATTGATAATTCTATATTACTGAAGTCAATTTGGAATTGTGGTTTCAGGAACTGTTTCAGAGCAAGTTATGCTTCTGGAGAATATAGGGACATCTGTTCTTGTTTCTGAGAATCAGGTTGGTAGTCAAGTAATTGAGTTTAGGACACAGTTTTCATTTGAAACTGGGATTTGTTTAAATGAATGTTTTCAATCACAAGTATGTGCAATTTTTTTCTTCTAAATATTGGGGTTTCTCAAATGACTGAAGATTTTTTTTTTTTACTTTTAATACGTAATGAGTTAAGATAATTATCTAGAATCCAATTACTTTCCAGTTTTTGAGATAGAGCAAAATGTTTCCCACTATTATTGATAATTTTGCTTGAAATATTGGTTAACAACATGTTTATGCTTTCCAGTATACTGTTCACAATATTGTTTCCAGTAGTTGCTTTAATGCTAAACTTGAAGCTTTCCGTTGTTTCCCATCATTTATTCTTATAACTGGTTATTGCTTGTTCTGAAGCTCCCTGAACTCCACGAGTTGATGCTAGAGGCAGCTAGCACATTGAACGTTGAGGCACCGGATTTCTATTTGCGTCAAAATCCTGTACCCAATGCATACACTTTGGCGATCAGCGGGAAGAAACCTTTTGTTGTTGTCCATACGAGTTTAGTGGAGCTTTTGTCAAGAAAGGAGTTGCAGGTCTGTATTTCAATCATACAAGCACAACCAACTCTACTTCTATTTATGCTTGACAATATGATGATGAATGCTGAATTCTCTTGTTTTCCTTTCTGTATCTCTTTCAGGCTGTTTTGGCTCATGAGTTGGGTCATCTGAAGTGTGACCATGGCGTATGGCTCACAGTTGCTAATATTCTTACTCTTGGAGCATATTCTGTACCTGGTAAGTGCTTCCTTTTTACTTTTCAGCTTGATTCACATTTAGAATTGTTGTTGATATTCATTACAGATGGGACATTAGTTCTTTATGATGAAGGTCTCATAGAAGTTAGTGTACTACTGTCATCCATTGACCATTCTACTTCAAAATCTTCTTGGTTACAGGCCTTGGTAGTTTTATCGCTCAGCAGTTGGAAGAACAGCTTTTTCGATGGCTTCGGGCAGCTGAACTTACTTGTGATAGGGCAGCTCTTCTTGTTGCTCGAGATCCTAAGGTAGATATCATAGAGATTAATAAGACTACTCCGTGTGATTGTGTGTAAATATTAGTCTCTAATTATCCTCCCATTCCCCCACAAGAGGTGGTCATCTCTGTTCTGATGAAACTAGCCGGTGGATGTCCCTCTCTGTCGGATCAATTAAATGTGGATGCATTCTTGGAGCAAGCCCGCTCTTATGAAAGGGCGTCTTCCAGCCCAATCGGATGGTACATTAGGTGAGGCTCTAGTTGTTGTCGCACGATACACTCTTATGGACTTTGAATGTTGATCAATGCTGCATTCTTTATCTTGTCCAACGATGTTCAGGAATGCTCAAACGAGGCAACTATCTCATCCTCTTCCAGTTCTGCGTGCACGTGAGATTGATGAATGGTCCAGAAGTCAAGAGTATCAATCTATTCTAAAGCGTACGAAGTGGGCCAACTCCACTCAAAATGCGTAGAGTTTTGCGTTCACAGATGACAGCTGTCTCTTCGTACAGGTGCATGCCAAAGTTGTCGAACTACATAACTCGAACGTTCTTTCTCAAACACCTGTTTATGTTTTCTACGTATATATCAATCTTGTGATGCAAATGAGTTGCTAATCTACATTTCTTTGTTCTGCAGTTCCTTGTTTCAAGATTTGAGAAGCATGGAAGTGTGATTATTATAATATACAAACAAGAGGTTGGGTGCTTTTGACCTCTCACAGTCACAGGGTGACCTCCAAAATTACAGGATATACAATATGCCCATGAGGTTGGGTCAGTATTAGTTAAAAGTCATTGAACACTATTATTTCAATGATACACCTATTGTAATACCTGTTTGAGTGGTGACCATTAATCTTTGATATGATCATAGCTGTATATGCTGTTGGGATGTACATATATAATCTGCATTCTTTTCCAGCCTTTAATTATCAGTATAACAAATTGAATTTTTGCACTTTACCCATTTAGTTGCCCCCCACGGATCATTCTTAATTGCACTTAACACTAAATCAAATTTGTGAGACCATCTCAACGGAGACAATAAAATTCATTAACTTGTTAGAAAGAAAAAGGCAAATCAGGTTGAGTGAGGCTCCTGTGCACTCGGGCGCACGGAGCACATTCCGTGCACCTTTGCAATTTTCGTGCCCCTTTACAATTTAAATCCTTAGCAATACATAAGTTTAAATAGAATATAAATGGGAGAGTTGTGTTCACATGGGGACACGGAGTATTCAGCGGGGGCGCAGAGCTTTTGCCAATCAGGTTAATTGGTAAGCAAGCAAATTAATTAAGTAAAATAATTTAATCTAGTGCTGTTTCACAATCCCGCATATACCATTAAATTTTCTCACACAAGAATTTGTCTACCTCTCTATGTTTCTTCTTGAAGACATCCCCAAGAGAAACAGATTCAAAGATTAATAAAGTCTCTTCCAACCAAAAATAAGTGCAGAACATAGTTATGCAAAGAGATGGAGAACGACAAGGAGCAAAGCAATCAGGAAGCAAAAATTCAGAGACCATTTGTATCCACTGGAACTACGCAAGACTACACCGTCAATCAATGGACCACGGAACACGCCATCCTCTCTCTGCCTCGTCGTGTAGCTCTGAAAGCTAATTTGCGTTGCACTCGATCCTTCAAACACTAATGAGTATTTTGAAGCTGATCCTGTCCCTTTGCTGTGAATGGTGAAGTTCTGAACCAACGACCCTGCTAGTACCCCTAAAGTAAAATCACCAGTGCATGAGTCATTTGCATCTCCCATCCTGAATTCTAAGGTATACTTTGATCCTTGTGTGAGTTGTTTTACTGTTTGTACGCCTCCGGGATTTCCTGTTGATATCAACTCGACAGCAGCGTTGCCCTCAGGGACGAAGTTTTTCGCATTTATGTACTTTATAGTTCCCATTACTGTCCATTGCGGCAGAGCAGATTCAATCAAACTTGGTTCTGATATCAGTAAAACTCCGTTCTTGGAGTATTCTGGGAAAGATGGCCCCAACTCAAAACCACCATTCTCCAGTAGATTATCTGAGTTTTTCATAACAAAATATAGTTAAGCAAAAGAACATTAACTTTGCCTAAATGAGCAATTATTATCAATGTGTTCTAAAGTTGTAGAAAGACAAGCGTTGCAATGAAATGTCATATGCTCATTCAGATCCCTTACTCCATCACAAATTCAGACACTTTCAAGTAAAAGATCTGAAACTATAACTATGTTCCACAAAACAGACAAGAAACTGAAGAACAGAAAAGAAGAATTCACATACCATCCCAGTGAACCAGAGGTCCAATGGTGACCAACGAAAGCCCATCCACCACAGGCCAACACGTGGACTCCGGATCTGCATCAACATCTTCACTTTCAATCACCAAATTAATAGGTTCTCCTCCCATCCAGCTTCCTATGCGGTGCCCATAAACTTCCCAAGGTTCATTCCCAAACTTGAGAGCTAAATCAAACTGAGCAGAGCTAAACCACGAGGCTTGCATTGGTAGTGCAACCCCGAGTAACATTTCTAGCTAATGTGAAGGTCAAAAGGTACTCCTTCTCATTCCCACTTGCAGTGAATGTTTGGTTTATTTTACCATCTTGACCCAACGCTATGGCATGGAGGCTTTTCTGCGGCAGTGATAAATTAGCTCCGGCGGTTGCATACTGGGCGTCGCCCTCGAACGACCATCCAGCAATGGTGCTTCCATTCAACTTAATTAGATGGTGGGATTTCAAAATCTGGATTCTGCAGAAGATCTGCAATGAAGAAAGAATAATAATATAATATCAAGTGTTGAATGATGAATTTGTTGATGGGATTAAAACCAAGAGAACCTACCTGCAGAAACAGAAACTAGCAAGATGCATAAGATGAAAATTTTCAAGAGCTTCATCTGGTGGAGGTATGATGGGATTCTCTCTTTACTTCTTCGGACGTTTCAAAACTCTGCAATGATGTCAAGTTTTCAAAGTCAGATGGAATTAAAACCAATTAGTCAACGGGAAGTAGGTGCTTGGATATTTCCTATAAGGGGTTGACTAGAGTAAATAACCGACAGTTTCTGTAGATGATCATGATCCAGATTCTGCTCCACTAAATCACAAACGTGTTTCTTGTTTGAAAAAAATGGTGCACCCCACCGTTAGGGGCCCCACTAGGGATTGGTGAAGGTAAATCGCAAGATGTGCATCGAGTGGCTTACATAGAGGGTTTGTGCTTGCAAGAGGCCAAATTCATGCCAAAGGCAGAATTCGAACCCCCACCCTGCAGCAACCAAGCTCAGTTGGAAGGTCTTTCCACCCTCCCTTCTACCACTATCTAAAGTTGTTTTAGCCGGTAAGCAAACCCCCACTTGCAGGAAGATGAAGATGACCTCCTAATCTTCCATTCAATACACATTAGAACATAAGAATGACTGCCATTTCAGTACACACACTAGGAAACAGCTAAAAATGAATGGATTATACAATAGATGATAAGATATTCCAGAATAAACGAGCTTCATGAACTCGAGACATCAGACATTATTCTCGAGAGATGTGAAGCTCGAGCTAATTTCTCTCGAGTTATACAAGCTCCCGCTTCACAAACTCAAGAGAATGATGTGCACATGCTCGAGAATGATGCGTAGAATGGCATCACTCCACACCATCTACCAAGCTCCACCCTGCTGCTTTCTTCAAACTACCTTCCTTAATCCCCTTTCTTCGTTTCACCACATCCTCCCATCTCCCAACTTCTGCATACATGTTCGATAAAATGACATAAACAGCATGATTCTGAGGATCCAATTCAAGAATTTCCTTCACTACTCTCTCAGCAACCTCAATATTCCCATGATCCTTACAAGCACTCAGTAATGCTCCCCAAATCACTACATCCGCCTTCCAAACCATTCCCCTTATAAGCTCTTCGGCTTCTGATATCCGCCCCCCTCGTCCAAGAATGTCCACCATGCAACTATAATGCTTTATATTCGGATCAATACCATAAACAGCTTTCATCGAGTAAAAGATTTTGCTGCCATATTCCAACAATCCAGAGTGGAAACAAGCGGATAAAACTCCGAGAAGGGTGATTTCGTTCGGCATTACATTCGCTTTCTCCAACATTCCGAAGAAATGGATAGCTTCCTTGGCATGTCCATGTACGGCAAGCCCACAGATCATTGAATTCCATGTAGCTATATTTTTTTCTTTCAATTCATGAAAGCATTGTTTTGCTTTAACCAATTCTCCATTCTTTGCATACATGTTAAGCAAAGCAGTTCCAAGAATCACTTCTAAATCTATCCCTTTCTCCTCAATGTACACATGAATTCGCTCCCCTAACTCCAAGCAAGCACATTGAGCACAAGCAGACAATACAGAAGATAAAACAACTCCATTTGGTTCAAATCCATCAGAAATCATTCCATTGAACAATCTGATTGCTTCCTCCGGAGAATCATTCTGAGCGTATCCACATATAATCGTCGTCCAAATATTGAAATTCCTCTCGTGCAATTCATCAAACACCTTCCGTGCTTTACAAATCCCGCCCGATACAGAATAACCCCTAATTAACCCATTCACGACATGCAATTCAAAATCTAACCCAAATTTCAATACATGCGCGTGTACCTGCTCACAGCATTTACCCGATTTCGCATTCGAACAAGCCTTGAGAACAAAAGGATATGTATATTTCCCAGGCGTAACTCCACGTCTCAACATCTTAACATAGAGAAGCAAACCGTCTAAAGGACTCGAACTGCTAGCTTGTCCTCTGATTAAAGTGTTCCACATGAACAGATTCGACACAGGAATATTGTCGAACAGCTTAAGAGCATATCGAAGGTCCCCGGAGGCGGAGAGAGCGCAGAAGTTGAGCAAGCGGCTGGCGGTGAAAACGTCATGAATGCGTGCGGTAGTGATCATTTGGGCGTGGATTTGCTTGAGCTGGTCCATTGATCTGCATTTGTCCACCATACAAGAGAGGGACGGAGGCTCTGATGGCGGCGGCCAATGCGTTGGGGAGAGGGTGGATGGAGTTGTAGTGCGGCCATGGGCGACGCAGAGTGATCTTGCTGGAAATCGCATGCTCTTGATTCTCAACTGTGTAAGCCTGATGAATGTATAATGGGCCGAATGGACCTTTGGGCCCACTAATGATTTGGATCTGTTGTCATATAACCTGTTGGCCCAATAAATAAATTCTATACATGTAATATCCCTACTTTTTATTTTTACTGTTCTCCTGCAAAAACAATTTTACTTATCGTTACAATCTATGTCACCGTCATAAGGTCTACTATATTAGAATCAAATCCAGCTATAAATTAATGTAAAGTTGCACAATTTATTAATTAATTGTGTGAACACCAATGCCACCGTTTGTATGTGTCCAAGCGAGTAATTTGATTACACATATATTATATTATAAGGTATACTCTACAGTCGAATATCAAATATCATTTAATCAGATAATGTAATTTTTATAATGATAAATTATTGTCTTTATAAAATTAAAGATAACATTACATAAAGTTTCAATGGGAATGAGTAATACTTTATAATTCGATTTCATAAAATTCTTTATATGAAACACAGACTGATGTTAGAAGAATATATTTAGACCACAAGTTTTTCTTACCTTCTTTTAAGTGGAGTCACTTCATTCTCAAATTAACAATATATCACACCACGAAATTAATTTTGATTTAATTTGCTTAAATTATATTCGAATTTCATTTCATCAAAACGAAAATATGATTTTCTAATACTATCTAATTACACCGTCAACATTAGAAAATGGGATTGGTGAAACGTGGATTTATTGGAATTGCATGATTGTCGTATTGAAGTAAATTTTTTAATTAGCGATGGAATCAATGTTGCTAAAACCCGTGCACACAGAAAATTACACTTGGAAAAAACTATCGTTACCGGCAGTGACGGAAACTAAACTCACCGCCCCCTATCACCATCATCTAGTCCAGACTCCAGATAAACAAAACAGGGTCGGTTCGGATCCATCAGGAGTATATAAGAACCGATCGTGTTTGACATCGCCAGCGGACCCTTCTCTCTCAAGCAGTGAGTTTCGCAGAGAAGATTTTGATCGAGTCACTGAGTTCGGAGGAAATGCCTGGATTGAGGGGACCTTCTGATTACTCGCAGGAGCCTCCTCGCCACCCTTCTCTCGTGGTTAATTCCAAGGTTTATCACTTTGCTCTTCATTCTAAGTGCAAATTACCACTTCACTCCACTCTTTCTGTTGATTAATGAGTTCTAGTTTCTGTAATTTCATCTGTTTTTTTATCCCCACGTTTAGTGATGTTTAGGTGAGTTGATGATTCGAACTGATGTATTTTACCAGACTGTAATTCCTTTCTGCGTGTATCGATGAGGATCTGTATATGTGCATGTTGGCATATGTGAAAAAAATGGTTAGTTATTATCCAGAGTGAAAACTCTGTATTATGAATGTAAAAATGCTATAATAATGAGCTCGGAAGATTCTGTGTTTCCTAAATTCAATCGAGAAGAATTTTTTATTTAAATTGATTGTTTAGTTCATTTAACGAACTGCTTTTCAGTTCTCATATCTGATTACGGTTTGTTTGCACCATGTTACAGTTTTATGGATTGATATTATGAGGTACATGTTCCATGTTTGTTGTGATTGTTTAGGAACCGTTCAATGCTGAGCCGCATCGATTGGATTTAGTTTCATCTTATGTGACACCGGTGGCATTCTTCTATAAGAGGAACCATGGACCAATCCCAATAGTGGAGGATATTGACAGGTATTTCTCTTATTACATTCTGTGTATCCAAGTACAAAATGCATGATTTTTGCTTATTAGTTCATTTTGCCTTGCTAGATATAGTGTTTCTATCACTGGTCTAAGAGGTAGTCCCATAGAGCTGTTCATGAAAGATATCTGGTGAGTGAATCATCTATTCGTATAATATTTCAACTTTATAGTTTATGGAATTATTTGAGATGACTAAATTTTGCCTTTTGAATAACAGGAGGCTTCCTAAATATACTGTCACTGCCACTTTACAGGTTCATTTCCCCCAATAATCAGATTAATGAATTTTAATATTTAGAATCTGTATGTATTTTCAACTTAGTCAGTCAGAGTGAGTTAGATGTGCTACAGCGAGGAACGCGACATGCAGTTCTTGCTGTTTTTACACAATATATTGATTAAATTTGTGTTTATTGCAGTGTGCTGGCAATAGGAGGACTGCCATGAGCAAAACTCGAACAGTGAAAGGAGTTGGCTGGGATGTTGCAGCAATAGGAAATGGTTAGCCTCGAGAGGGTTTATTTCATTTTGATTATATTTTAATTATTATTATTGTTTTATACAATATAATTCTGAAATTGATAACATCATCTGTATTATTGTTTGGATACTACACCTGCATCAGTATCCATGATAATGATTTGGTTTCCAGGCAAAAAGATATGTAATGTGATACAGGGGAAGAACTCGTTCACAATATTCTACAACTTAGAAATTTTGTTGACTTTTAATATGTGATAATAATGACATGCTTCAGTGTTTAAGGACTAAGGTTACTTATTTGGAATTTGTAATCAAGATGCCTTAGATAATGATGTGATTGCTTTCTGTTGGAGAATTGGCTGATATACTTTTTACTCAAAATTCTGGGATGATGGATGAGAATGCTTCTAAGAGCGCACACACACACACACACACACACACAAACACGCTCATCTTGCATAAACTTACATCGACAATTCCAGACCATGCATACTAGGTTTCTTAAGTTTGATTGTGATTTTGTTTCAGGAATTGTTTTATACATTTTTTCTTACAATTTTGGCTTAAGATTCAACTGTCTCTTTGACCCTACACTGTATAATACATGAAATATATTTCCTTAACATTTCTGGTTTCACACTTAGAATTTTTTCATGCATGCCTATGCAGCTATCTGGGGTGGGGCTAAATTAGCAGATGTCCTTGAACTTGCTGGAATTCCTAAGTGCTCGCATACAACACAGTGTGGACAAAAACATGTAGAATTTGTTAGCATTGACAAGTGTAAGGTAATAACCTATGCCTTTGGCTCATCATTTATTTTTCCTCTATTGTGCAAAGAGAGGGTTCCAACTAATATGAGCCGTTACATCACAGGAAGAAAGTGGAGGCCCTTACAAAGCATCAATTCCATTAATACAGGCCACAAACCCTGAGGCAGATGTTTTACTTGCTTATGAGATGAATGGGGAGGTATTCTCTCCATACATTTGTAACCATAATGGTATTTTCTGCATATAGATATATATCTATACAGGCACAAATCCTGAGGCTCATGTTTTAGCTTATGAGCTGAAAGGAGAGGTATTCTCCATATATTTGTGACCATAATGGTATTATGCAATTATAAATATCTGTATCCTGTATAGATGAATGGGAGTTGTATAGATATACATATATCTAAGATAAGCTTAGCATATATTCACATAGTGAAATGAATGCTTGGGTATTTTGTTGATGTGTTTATTTTGGGATGTAGGTAGTCTACATAATAACTTTGAGAAATGGTTTACAAATTAAGAACTAGGTGGGGTAAGCTACTTATGTGTGCAAAGGGTGTTGAAATAGATTGTCTTCTCTTTTTAATCATTCAAATATGAGCACGCAGGAAGCCTTCACTATTGTATTGGTATAATTTTGCTTGTGGTGTTAGAAAAAATAGTACAATATTACTCAGATTCGTATATTCCTTTGTTTATATCTTTGCTATCTAAAATGTATAATGCTGTTCATTTTGTGCAGATTATTAACAGGGATCATGGATATCCATTGCGTGTAATTGTTCCTGGAGTTATTGGGGCTCGTTCCGTCAAATGGCTTGATTCAATTAATATTATTGAACAAGAATGTCAGGTGAAAAACTGCCCACTCTTGGGCTCTCAAGTAATCAGTCCTAGCTTTATGAAGCATATATTGGTATTCTGCAGGGATTTTTTATGCAAAAGGACTATAAAATGTTTCCGCCATCAGTCAATTGGGATAATATCATTTGGCCTTCAAGGCGACCACTAATGGATTTCCCTGTTCAGGTATTATTACCCTGGTTTTTTCTAACAATTTCCTATATTGATATGAAGGATTATCCAAAGGTGCATGATTCTAGTTAGTGTCTCAGGTTAAATTTAATGGGGAAAAAAAAACTTCGACTATTTATCATGATTGATAACTTCTATTTTTATCTTTTAGTGGTTAGAAATCTCTCTAATATTTGATGCTAATGAACAGTGATGACACTAATTTCAAGAAGCTGCTGTGTGCATATGCATATAGAACATTTTCTTCATAGATTGCTTGAAGATAATGATTCTTGATTGGTTGTTTAATCTGGTTGCAGTCTGCGATATGTTCTCTGGATGAGGTAAACGTGGTGAAACCAGGGAAGGTAATTACAATTTCCTTTTAATTGTTATTATGCTTTTGCCAATTGTGCACTTAAAACCAGATTCTTTTGCTGCTTATTCTATTTGATGAACCAAATTTTTGTTGGCCCATTCTGCCAGCCTTTCTAACATTTGCAGTTGGTACTTGCTTCTGTACTCTGATTTACTTTTTGCGGGATTAATTGTTTACAGAAACCAACCACTTGTATACAATGAAAGATGGCTTCCGTTGCTATGTTTTTCAGACGAGTATTTTCCTTCTCATCGATTTTCTCTAACATGATGCATAAGATAAAGATCAATTTGGTGAAAAGTTATTTCCCCTGAGGTTCATTTTCCATTGTACTGGTGAAATGAGGGAACTATTTATGGTACCTCTCAATAGTTAAAGGCATGAGCCTTGCACCCAAGACACTAGGTTTTGGCACACGCACGCACAAACAAAATGTCTTAATTGCTTTTATATGTATGTACTGCTATTTTACCTTTTGTATGTGCTACTTCTTAACCCCAATCACCGTAAAGATAAACTTTCTGCTTGTTATCAGATTACTGTCAAGGGCTATGCGGTGTCAGGAGGTGGGCGAGGCATAGAACGAGTAGATGTATCTCTAGATGGTGGCAAAACCTGGGTGGAGGCCTCCAAATACCAAAAACCCGGTATTCCATATATTTCTGATGATGGAAATGGTGATAAATGGGCGTGGGTGCTTTTTCAAGCGGAAGCTAACATACCTCAGAGCACTGAAATTGTTGCCAAAGCAGTACGTCACTCACCCTTATTACAATATTATTGATAAATTTCTGATAGTTTATGTGTTTGGATTCCGATGATTGAATAATAGACCTAATCATGTCAATCAAGTTTTGATTATTTACAAAAGTAGCTTCCGGAATATCCTAGGTAGTCTTGCTCTATTTGCGCTTACAGGTCTAATGAACTCAGTATCAATCTAGATTATATATCAAGCTGGACTTTGGTTTACTTAATTATTTATGTATGTGTCCAATATCAGTTACAATCCAATCTAAAAGGGAACCATGTAGCTTGATTAGACTTAATATGGATTAACGCAAGCACTTAGATATCTAAATTCTAATAAATTGATCAATTCTACGCAAGACTGTCTTACGGAATACATTCTCCAAAATGGATAAAAAGTGATATATCCATTAGATGGATAAATGACCCCCTAATCACAGAGTATTTTAACACTGTTTTGAGATTAATACCTCTTTAGTTTCGTAGCTACCATTTTCCATTGAAAGAGTATTATTTCCTATCCATCTCATGAAATTATGTTGAGACATGCAAATCTTTGTATTATATATGAGAGTAAAATGGTGAAATGTTAAATTTTTTCTACATGGCTGGCAAGTCTTTTGGTTTTGAGATTGTTGAGCTTGGGCTTTGGCTGAAACTCGAATATATAAAACTCGACTCTAAAGCCTGTCCGAAGAAACTGGGTCCAACACCTCTCTGGTGTTTCACCATTTTTCTCCTAGTTCTGCATTAACTTGGTTTTTATCCGATTTAATCTAGGTGGATGTTGCCGGAAATGTTCAACCTGAAAACGTAGAGGTCATCTGGAACTTGAGGGGGGTATTAAACACTTCATGGCATCGGGTTCAGGTTCGGATCGGTCACTCAAATCTATAGGTGCTAAGCATCAGCCCTTTCAGTGTTAATTGTACTGTTACATATGCTGTTTCAAGTGCTTTAGAAGGATTGACTGAATGAATTCAATCTGTTTGTTTAAAAATAAAAATAGGCTGTGTAAGAGAGTTGCTCTCTTTTCTTACTATGGCACAACATTGCTATGCTCCTATAGTTTTTAACCATGAATACCCTTTGATATTTTGCCTTCCCCCTTTTAAACCCCCCAACCCCAGTGTGCTTGGATTTATTGAAAACGTTAACTGGTACATGTTGCTAAATGTCGGAAATTGGTATATGGTCCTTTAATTTTTAATTTATATTTTTTTGGGGTAAATGGATGTGGTCTTTTTTACATGTGCATATATGTGTAATTAATACTTACACGTTGCAACTGAGTTTAGTGAAATAAATTGCACTCTTAACATGTTTATTTTTCATTCTCTATGTGAATACTGAATAAATGTGTGTATTATTTGTGTATTTGATATAAATTGGATTGGTATTTATTTCGCTGATATTGAATCGGTTCACAAAAAAGAGGGAAAATAATAATTATGTAATGTCGGTATGTACGGTGTCTCTTTTATTTTTCGTTCTAAAATTATATGTTCTATACCATTTTTAAAAAAAAAAAAAATGGGGCTACCAATTCATATAAAATAAAACTCGTATTGTCTTGATGGTGTATGTATGACAAATTCTTGAATGTCACGTAAATCAGACATTGAAAAGGGACTAAATGATTTACTTTATACAACCAATACCACTCAGAACAAACTGAACAATACTTGTGTAATATCATCTGTGTTCCTTTTTTTTTCTTTTAAATATATATACACAATTTTATTTAATTTTTTTAAATAGTTTACTTGAACTTTCAATAATTAAATATTAGTTTTTATTAAAATATGACTACAACTCACCATAAAATTGCAAACTCATGTAGGCACACATATATAGTCGATAGACGTGACAAGGCTCATAATATTTTTTGTCCTATTATTATAATAATGGTGAACAATATAATCTGTCCTAAAGAAACCACATATAATCCCACGTGACAATAGGATATGGAAAACTCGTATTTTGTCACTCCAACTATATTATATTTATCACAAGACAATAAAAACTACTTCATTCGTCTCATAGAAGTTGACACACTTTTCTTTTTGGTTTGTCCCACTAAAGTTGACACATTTTTTTTTTTTTAATACATGGAATCCACACAAAAATAATTAATTTATTCTCATTGGCCCCACATATTACCTCTAATATAACTACACACTACACATTAAATATTATTTTTCTCACTTCACTTTACTTCACTTTACATTAAATTATTATACTTCTTAATCTCCGTGCCAAAAAAAATTATACCAACTTCTCCATGCCCAAAAAAAATTATACCAACTTCTCCGGGACGGAGGAAGTAATATAAATAAATATATAATGCGACACGTAATAAAAATGAGAAAAAGGATATCGAGAATTGATTTTGGGGTCCCAAATTATAAATGTCTAATAATTTGTTGGCATGGTAACTGATGGCCCTCCGATGCCTTTCCTGGGGTGTGGCCCCTGACCGTTTGATTAACTTTGGATTCATTCTACCTTTGTCTCGTTTGGTTCTGGAGGATTTCATTTTGTTTTCCCTCATATTTAATTTATTTATTAATATACATTTTTATAAATGCAGATTCTTTCATTTTCACACACGACATAACAATCGTTTTACCACACATCATATAATACAAAGGACATTCAAAATTATTATTTCAGGCTCACCATGATGTTCACATATTTTTATTATGAACATACTATCACATTTTTTTTATAGGAAATGAAATCCACATAAAATAATTAATATAATTTTATGGAGCTACACACAACACTAATATAATCACTCACTATAAATTAAAATATTATATCTCTTGACTTGTTACACATTAAAATATTAATTTTCTTAATTAAAATGTTAGTGTTTGGACATAATGGAGGAGTACTCTTCAATCGAGGTCGTTTTACCTCTTTCTTAATTAATATAGCATCATTTTATTATAAAAATGTTATCATTTTTATTAAAAATATTATTACTTTTTATTTATATTATGAATTATTTATTAATTTATTAAGTGCTTATTGCTTTACTTTCATCAAATATCACATTTTGTTGAAATATTATAGCTTCTAATATATTCCATGGAATTGGTGGTGAGGTGGTCTCATATAACTGTTGCCCAATGTTATAAAACTAATTGAATCAATAATACAAGTCACTCTTGGCCAAGAGTAATATTATTTTTATGTATAAACTTCTCTATTAAAAGAAAATATTAAATATTTTAAAGAATGACACTCAATATTTTAAAAAAATTATACTTCCGGTTATGAAACACCATATACCTTATTGTATATTATCACATCTCTTGAGATAAATGCTTATTCTTTGTATATGTTCAGAACAAAATAGGCATTGAAAGTGCTTTAGTGATATGAATATATATCAAATGAGTCATGTATTACTAAAATATGTTTATTATAACTATATAAAATATGTTTATTGATACTTAAAGTATATTTATAGTAATTCATATTATAACAGTATTAAAAATATACTTTAATTTATCATTCATTATATTTTAGAAAAATATATTTTAAATATAAAAAAATATGTTCTACTTATATTACACTCGTATTTTAACAAATCTCATATTGTAACTTTGTCAATGTTGAAGTATCTGGTCTTTAAAGTTGGTCAAGCTTAAATATTTAAATGTATACAAAATTAGAACAATACATAATCAAATAATATAGTAGTAAAAACAACTTTTATGCCGTTCTTGTGGCTCAAGCTCGAACACGAGTTCGTTCTATATTCTAAACGATTTTCAAACTAGCCTGCAAATTCACATCCATATAATTTACTCTGATTTTTAATACTGACATTTTTTAAACTTTCCTTAACAAGTGCGTTTAATTTAATTAAAATTTTATGAATATTGACTAATAATTAATTCATTGGGTTTGTCAGTGTACGGGTGTATTATTTATTTATATATTTTTTCTTTATTATTTTTATTATTATTATTATTATTATTATTAAATACTCTCTTCGTCCCATAGAAGTTGGTATAATTTTTTTGGGCACGGATATTAAGGAGTATAATAATTTAATGTAAAGTGGAGTAAAGTGAAGTGAGAGAAATAATATTTAATGTGTAGTGGGTAGTTGTATTAGAGATGATATATGAGGCCCATGAGAATAGATTAATTGTTTTTGTGTGGGTCTCATGTATTAAAAAGGAAATGTGTCAATTTTAGTGGGACAAACCAAAAATGAAAGTGTGTTAACTTCTATGGGACGGAGGGAGTAATAAACTTGCCATTTAAATTAAATATTTTTTTAATTCAATAATAAAAAAATAATACTCTTATTAATTAAAATAAATATATTTTAAAATAAAATATACTCCTTTCGAACAAGAAAAACTACATGCTCCATTAAACAACCTCAACAACAACCTAGTCTTTTTTATTAAACAGAGTTTTATTCTGAATTGCGAAATAATAATAACATGTTCGTAATAAATTGTAAAATCAGATTCTAAAATATAACCCTTTACATGATAAATTGTTAATTTTCTATATGATAAATTATTAATTTATTAATATTATATCATGACTTTTAAAATTTACTCACGCCGTCCTCTGAAAGAGATGTATTTTTTATTATTGTAGATTAATGCCTAGATAAAGAAATATACTCAATTTTAATATATATAATGATCTGGATAATTGTATTAACATTTTGTATGGTATTATGAAGATATATTAAATGCTTTGTATAAATTTTACTTATTTATCAAAAAGGTAATTCATTTTTTGTATTAGGACATACTAAAATAACAAAATGCATCTATTTCAAAAGGATAGAGAGTATATTAATCATTTAAACTATTAAAGATAAAAGCGTAACACTTGAATAAGGCCACCCTAAAGTTATTTTTGCACTTTTTTAAATGGAAATCACTCTTTATGAAGAATGTCATATTTTTTACCCCATTCGCTTCTAATGTGTCCATTAAACTATTTTTTTCGTCACGTTTAAAGATATCAATTTTTCATATTTAGTAAAAAAGTACATAATATGGTCCAGCACTTCTCTTTAATACAACTACTCACTTCACATATAATAATAATAATATTTTTTAATTTACGTGCAAAAAGGAAACGAACACCTTACCACCTTAAAACCTTAAAATCGAACGGTGGAAGTATTAAAAATTTCATCACACTTTATTCATATTATGAATTTTCAATTCATGAAATATCTCGCACCACCATTATGACTTTTCAATTAATGCAAATATCATCTTTATTAAAATGCTATTATCTCAGAAAATCTTCCGTAATCGTTGACAAAAGAATATTTATGCAGTGGTAATTTCTAATTTAGTTCTACGAAATCGACATCATAAAATACAAACACTATGAAAATAATAAAACACGAGATTAATTGTGGGCCCACTCGTCCTCTTATATTATATGAGCACGCCACACCTAAACTAATCTATCAATGCAATAACGGTGGACATATTCATGTCTGTTCCTTTATTACTACCCTTCCTGTCCATTTTTCTACTTCTTCTCCGCACATCCATTCAATGGAGAATCGGGCCGGCCCGAAAGGTCTCGACTTCGGGCCCAACCTCATATCCCATAATAGGATGTCTGGTTTCTTTCTACCAGAATCGCAGGCGCCTGCTCGACTGGTACACAGACATGCTATCTGCGTCGCAGACGCAGACGATCGTCGTCTCCCGATTCGGGGCGAGACGGACGATCGTAACGGCCAACACCCACAACGTGAGGTACATCCTGAAGACCAACTTCACAAATTATCCTAAAGGAAAGCCATTCACTGAAATTCTTGGGGATTTTCTTGGCAATGGGATATTCAATGTGGATGGCGATCTGTGGTACAACCAGCGGAAGCTGGTTGTACATCAGTTCAATGTGAAGTCTCTACGTGACTGCGTGGAGGATACGATGAAGAAGGAGGTGGAGACGAAGCTGATTCCGGTGCTGGAATCAGCTGCGAAGGAGGTGGATGGGAAGTGTGTGGACTTGCAGGATTTGTTGAGAAGGCTTACTTTTGACTTGGTGTGTCAAGTTTCACTAGGGTACGATCCTTGTTGCTTAGAGTACAACTCTTTGGGGAAGCCACACCCCATTGTGGAAGCATTTGATGTAGCCTCTGATATGTGTGCAAGAAGAGGTGCAGCACCATTGTCAGCCATGTGGAAGGTCAAGAGGTTGTTGGATATTGGATCAGAGAGAAAACTTAAAGAAGTTATTAGCACAATCCATTCATTCATCAATGAAATAATTCACCACAGAAAAAGAACACTGGGGTTTGATCAAACACGGGTCGGATCTAAATCAGAATCCGGACTGGATCTTTTATCGAAAATGGTGTTGGGTGGGGAAAAGGAGGAGACGGTTAGGGATACGATAATAAGCTTCATCATGGCTGGCCGAGATACGACCTCGGCAGCCATGAGTTGGCTGTTCTACTTACTCTCATGTCATCCTCACGTGGAAAATGAGGTAGTAAGAGAGTTAGAGAACTCTGAAAGCATGTCAAGATATGAATCCTTAGAAAGATTAAAGTGGCTAAAAGCTTGTATTTGTGAGTCAATGAGGTTGTTCCCTCCGGTTGCATGGGACTCCAAGCATGCAACTTCCGACGACTTTCTGCCGGACGGGACCCGGGTCCGGGCGGGAGACCGGGTCACGTACTTCCCGTACGGGATGGGGAGGATGAGGGAGATATGGGGGGAGGACCGGTTGGAGTTCAAACCGGAGAGATGGGTATCAGAGAAGGAAGAAGGTAGGATTAAGACATTGAAGAATTTCGGACCGTACAAGTTCCCGGTTTTCCAGGCCGGTCCAAGGGCTTGTCCTGGGAAGGAAATGGCTTTCGTTCAGATGAAGTATGTGGTGGGTTCGATCTTGAAACGGTTCGTGATCAGACCGGTAAGTGTAGACCGGCCGGTTTTTATGCCTCTCCTAACAGCCCACATGGCCAGAGGATACAAGGTGCGTGTCAGCAGAAGACAATGACATGACCCACATGGTTTTATTGAGAATGTACTTTATAACTAAGTTGAGCAGATATGATAGATTATGACTTATTAATAATGTTTGATTTGTTTGTTCTTCTTTATTAATTGATTAATATTTATTGTTTATTTTTCTTTTTGGAATAATTACGATTTCCCTTGAGTGATAGGAGTAGCTTTAACAGATGGTAATTGGTACGTTAGATGAAATTATGTAATGATTAATTATGTACATGTATCTATGATGTGTCTATTTCTTTGGGCCTAGCAACAAGAAAACCAGTGAATACTTTGATTTCAGGTGTATTAGTTGCAGTCAAAAGATTACTTTGCTAACAGAAGCTATATTAAACACTTATGCCATGTGCTATGACAGTCAACATTAGAACAAATGGACAAGGTGGTGTTGTGATATTAAAGTCGAGTTACTATCTTGTGTCAATAAAAAATGATCGAATCTCACCTGGGAGCAACCTTTTAAAATAAATAACTCTTCTATATTATTGATAATGGGAGTATTCTTTATTAATCAGTTAAGTCATCGTAATTTACTTTTTCACAACTCTGTCGGGTCAAAGTGTAGTGAGCATTGGATGTGGATTACCCTTACTCCCTCCGTCCCACCCAAGGAGTTCATTTTTGTCATTTTAGTCATCTCACCCAAAGAATCATCTTTCATTTTTTACACATATGAGATTCACACATACCCACTAATCAATTAAAATATGGAGCTCACACTCACACTAATACAACTACTCACTACACATTAAATAATAATACTCTTTAATCAACGTGCCAAAAAAAAAACTATCTGAGCGGGACAGAAGGAGTATTTATCAATTTCAAAGTTGAATATTATAACGTGTTGTATCGGTGTAAGACACGTACATTTGGTACCTTTGTAAAAGATAGAAACATATAGAGTAGAGTAGGGTAACTTGTCATTACCTTAAGAAGGGTGTTTAAACTTCAAATTATTAAGCCGAAGTTTTCCAATTAACTTACTTTATTATGAATGCATTGGGATTCGTTTATATTATAAAAAAAAATTACATGATTCTAAAAGCACATGTTTAATTATCGAATCACGTGTTAATAATTATTTAATTATCAAATAAATCACGTAATTCAAGAAGCAAGTGTTTAATTAAATCACATATTTTACATTATTTAATTATCAAATAAATCATGTGACTCGAAAAACACGTGTTTAAATTATAAAATAAGTCACGTGATATTAAACGATCACATGCATAGTTATTAAGGGCGCAAGGCGCACCGAGCCATATCTGTGCCTGAGGCGCATGGCGCACGCCTGAGGCGCGCCTCGAAATTTAATGTGTAATATAGCATCTTTATTTATTCTACAATAAATATAACTCATACACAATATATTTACCTAATAAAATGTTATATTATAAGGCATATAATATAACAATTTATATGAGTATGACATATGAACCAAGTCATTTAAGTCAAAAGTAATCATGCACATACGAAAATTCATAATATGTGAAATAAAACAAGTCAATCAAAGCATCATACAAAATTTAGCAGCAAATATATTTTAATTATCATCTTCTTCATCATCAAACTCCAAGTCCTCGTCATCAGTTTGTTCTTCTTCCTCATTAAAATTATTTTCTTCTTAAAAATCTAACATTATCTTCTTCATTCTCTTCATCTAATAATTTTAAAGTAGTTCCCTTTTTCCTTAATTACTTCTTTCCCTTTCCTTTTAGAATTAGTGATAGTTGCCCCCAATGATTTCCCTCTAATTTTAAGGTTAAGACTAGTTTGCTCCGGTAAGCCGGCGACAAAAGACAGACAGACCGGCAGCGACGACAGCGGTCAGACGCGCGGTGGATGGGCCGCGACAGTTGAAGGCTTGGAGGCTGGAGCAGTTGGTATGTGTATGTCGCGTATGTGGAGTGAAGAGTAAACCCTAACTTCTAACTCTCAAATCCCTAATTTAATTTTTGGGATATTGCACCAAGGACATCTTGATAGGTTTTAACTCAGGAGGAAGAACTAGTAAAATCTAATTGAAAATGTTATTTCACTAATAAAAGTGTTACTTCAACTATAAAAAATGAAAAACAACACAAAAATATGGTCATTTTCAAGGCGTGTCTAAGGCGCGCACAAGACGCACACGTCGAGATGCGAAAAGGCGCACAAAGGCGCGCGCCTTGAAACTTCGTGCCTTGAAAACCCATATCGAGGCTCCAGGAGTATAGCCTTGGGTGAGGCGTGATTTGGGCAATAACTATGATCACATGTTCTATTATTAGAGTGATCACCACCATAACCTACCCATCAAATTATTTGAGCAAATTTGTGATAACAATATTATCATTTATGAGGTACTCTTAGCTGGAGGAATCTAATGGTCATTTACCTAATCAAACCACACGTTTCACTGGTGATTTGAACACTACTCTAAAGTAATTGTAACCAAAAGAAGAGGAATAAACAAATGGCTAGAGGTGTATAATTTTATTACTCTAACTTAGAAGCATAGAGGCATAAATAGGGTAGATAGAGAAGTTTGTTAGATACTGGAGATAGAGCTGACGTGTTTCCTAGTTAAATTAGACGTGCCTAAACGTGGGTGATTCGCTACTGGCAAGAAGAGGCACATGGTAAGATATAAATTATTGCACGTGGGACATCTATCAAAAGGTGTGGTGTACATATATTATTTTATTTTATACTTAATGGTATATATATGTCTCGAGGCTGTATAAACAAAAAAATAAATAAATAAATCCAAAGTATATAATATATGTACGCCACATGTGATGTAAACCACATACTCCACATAAACGCATTATATATGGAGTACATTGTATATATACTATATATCTCCATTTTTCACATATTTCCGCTTTTAGTAAAAATAGTTCATCAATGGTCCACCACTACCCATCACTTTTCTCTAATACATCTACCCACTTTATATAAAATAATAATACTCCTTAATTTACTTGCAAAAAGCAAATGCATTCCTTTGCCCGAGATAGAGGGAATATATGAATGCATGTAATTAGAAAAAAAATGTAGAATGAATTGCACAATATAAAAGAAGGCAAAAATTCCTGTATTCCCGAGACACGTCGTGCTCCATGGGAACACAAGAATAAAGTGTCCCCTCCCTCTCTTATTCTATTTAATCGTATGTATTGCTAGGAATTTAAATTGCAAAGGGACACAAGAGCCTCACTCATAAAAGAAATAGTTTGGACATCACAATACTACAGTGGACCTTTAATATGAATTAAAATTTGTTTAAATTATCATATAAATCACGTGATTCGAGAAGCGTATGTTTAAATTATCAAATAAATCACGTTCAATTACATGTTTTATTAGAGTGGTCACCACCATTGACCTACGCATTAAATTGTTTGAGCAAAATTGTGATAACACTATCATTTTTAAAGTACTCTTAGCTAGAGGGTAAAATGGCCATTTACCTCATCAAACGATTCTGGCACAAAATAGAAATTGTGTATAATATGTGCTATTATAAAAGAATTAACAATGTATAATATTTAAATTGTGGTATTATAAAAGTATTAACACTATATAATGTGGAGTATTATTTTTAAAAAAATGTGAATAAATACATATGAAAATGAAATATGTGAAAAAAAAATACTATAGGGAGTGGTATATGCACAGAGACCGTATACATGTACAAGTGTAAACTCAGTTCTTGATGTGAATAACATTAATAAGTCTTTAATGAACTAATTAAAACTATATTTATTTTCAAAAAAATAATTCATACTCCAATAATAATTTATAGCACCTAGAAAAGCAATATTGTGCCGTGTCTATAATTTGGAATGAAGCAATCGGATTAATGCACGCCAAGCATAGATAGGAAGGTGACAGAATTAGCCCACTTAGAATTTAACACTATTATATATTTACTATTAAATAAATTATGAAATATGACCTAACTTCAACTACAATTACATGATTTTAGTTATTAATAGCCGGTTAATTATACTGTGCAGCCGAGTGTACCCTAAGATAGGGTGCACTCACTTTTAAAAATGTATACAAATATAAATAAAAATATATACAATTATGAATAAAAATGTATACAATTTAATTGTTAGTTTTTTTAATGAAAATTTGAGTGTAAAAAAATATACAATTATTAAAAAACATGTATACACTATTCAATAAAAAATTAAAGTTATACATAGTATATGGATGCTAGTTTTTTTTAATGAAAAACTTAGTATGAAAAAAATATACAATTATTAAAAAACACGTATACAAAATAGAATAACATGTAGGCAAAAGCTCCTGCGACCCCGAGGACACACCGTGTCCCATGTGAACACAACACTCCCTCTCCATATTCTATTTGAACTTATGTATTGCTAGGAGTTTAAATTGTAAAGAGGCACGAAAATTGTAAAGGAACACAGTGTCCCCACCGCACAAGAGCCTCACTCTACCTAATATCAACTCTTAATAGTCTAATGAGTAATGGCTAATGAGACAACTTATAACAATCATCTCAGCGGAGAGGGATAATGAGTGCGTGAGGTAGTTATAAACCTAATCAAATCTCAAGTACGTACCAGATATAATTTAACTCGCAACAACCAAATCCCATTAACAAATTACAATAATTTATTTCTTTTAAAAAAAAAGACATTAATCAGTGTTAGTAACAACATAAGTTAAAACTCATGTGAAAGGAATCGTTAGCAAGAAAAGAAAAGCATGGTTATTAATCAATGACAAAAAATATGACCCTACAATGGTTGTTAATCAATGACAAAAAATGTGACCATACATGTTTATATTCTATTCTATGCTTAGACTTTAATATTTATACTTAGGAATTTTTTATTTGAGTTTAAGTTAATTTAATAAATTGGTGAGTATTTATTAGAGTTTAAGTTAATTTAATAAATTGGTGAATAGTATTATTCCATATTTGCCTAGTGCACCTCAAGCATATCCCCTCTATTTCATTGACATAAAAATTAGGTACAGCAGCTGATGATTATAAATCGAACATGTTATTTGTTGATATGGAAGAATTTAAATTCTAGTTTAGAACAATTTGCAGAAATGTAAGAAATTAGGGGTGGTACTGAATTAAAATCTTATCTGATTGAGGGTGGCTGCTACAGAGATAAGCTGCCAAATTGGTCGTTCCACTTCTCGTAGATACCGAGTTCATCGAGTGACACTGATGGCCTCACCTCCTGTAATGCTTTCTCAAAGTCCTAAAAAATTAAAAATGTTTGAATTGATGAATTTCAATTATTATTAACTCATTCAAATATCCACAATTTACTTGGTTTTATTGAGATTGCAACCTCATATCATCCAAATGTGACTAATACATTCTCTATCTATCAAAATTAGTCACACTTTTCATTTTGTACGTTCATTTTCTTTTTAGAAACCCTTCTATTATACAATACTAACTTTATTAAAATATACTTAATCTACATTAAATATACTCCCTCAAACCCGGAATAGACTTCAACTTTACTGTTCCATGTTGTTTAAGAAAAAATAAATTTGATCAACTTTATTAATTTTTGGGAGTATTTTAGTCATTTTAGATAATAAATAAAGTATAAAGTAATGTTATGAATGTAAAAAATAAGTGTCAAATTTGAAAATAAAGTAACTTTTAAGGTTATTGGATAAAAGGTGTGTTTCCTTTTTGGAATTTGAAGGTTATTGTATGATCTATGAATAAGGAGAGTGTGCAACCTATTGTGGGACGGAGGGAGTATACATTTTTCAACAGATTACTGTATTTTGAGCTGAAAAGATTACCTGAAGGTTTACTGGTTTCATATCTTCCTTCTTCAGCTGTGTTATATCAATACCTTGTTTTAGAGCCTCTCTAAGTGGGCCCATTGAAGCATCTTTCACCAAGTTCTTCATGTCAGATCCCGAGTACCCTAATAACAACCATATATTAATAACAGATATATTTTAAACTGCAGAAAAATCTAGTTGTTTTGGTCTAGTAAATGCTATATTTGGTGGGTTGCAACATAGAGAACATCATCATTCTTTTATGCATATACAAACACTGAGTTTGTGTGCAAATAAACGGTAGATATTGACCTTCAGTTAATCTGCAAATAGCATCAATATCTTCATTTGAAAGGTTGAACAATCCATCCTTCTCCAGCAGGTTCTTGATGATCCATGCTCTTGCTTCTGCATATCAAATCAAATATTAAATCTGAAGTAAAGAAAACTTGTGTAGAATTGAAGAGATTATTCTAAATTGGACCTGAAGTGGGCAATGGAATATACAGTCTCTTCGTGAGTCGCCGCCTTGCTGCCTCATCAAGTTCTTGAGGTCTATTAGTTGCCCCTGTTTCATGAAACGTACACCAAACATTCAACAACTGAAATACAGAATCTACTATCTAGAAAGAAAATGGTTTAGTAAGAGAAACTTCAGATCTTTTTTCTTTCTTTTTTTGGTTTCCTCATTCAAATTAAAGCCATCAAACAAAATGCATACTTATTACTTATGACTCCTTTAGTTGTAGTGAAAACTAAACGTGCATATTTTATTGCCAAGGATATTGATTCTAATTAGATTACGAGTTACTGTTCAGCAACTAAGATTGCTCTAGGGTTATAATGGCCAGTGTAGCAGTTACCTATTAATAGAATTTGTTCGCTCCCAGTGTCAAAGCCTTCCATTTCAATGAGGAACTGTGTCTTCAGTCGCCTACTGGATTCGTGTTCGCCTTCTGATTTGCGCTGCAACAGACCTAGAATTGTTCATTTGTTTCTCTTTTTGAAAATAGGGATTAGTATTTTGAACTACATGGGGTGGATCTAAAATTAAAATTGTTTATTACCAACTTCATAACAATTAGTATCAAATTGAGGCACAGTTTTTAGAATTTGCAAATAGTGCTTTAAATACGAGATAGGATTGCACTCATAATTATATCAGCTCTAAAACTGACAAAGAAAATGAGTAAATTTGTTCAAGTTGAGATTTCCATTGTACCTGAGATAGAAGAGAGTCTATTCCATCCACAAATATTTCAGCAGGCTGTCGACAGCTAGCAACACCGAAAAGCGCTCTCACAAGTTTTTCTCCTTCACCTATCTGCCACCATCAGTTGGAATTATATTGCTAGAGCATATATAACTTTTACGCATTTGCTCTTGCATGTCAGCTGAAGCAACTATGTGTATCTTGGAATAGACATCCACAGTTGATTTGAAAAACAATGTATGAGAAACTAGTTTGGTATATTATTTGGTCTGCTTTGGATTGTTCTAACTTGATATAAGAAAACATCAAATTATTCTAAGCATCATATATACATGAGATCTAACATAAAACTTTTATCTCAGGAGAAAGAGCAGCGATGTTCGAAATCCTGATTCAGAAATAAGATGAAAAAACCTACTCGTCTAAGTTATGACAGTTCTTTGTGTCATACCCATTTGCTGGTCAATGAACTGGCTGATATGTAAAAGAAGGTTGCTTTAGCCTCTCCAGCTATAGCTTTTCCGATCATAGTTTTACCAGTTCCCTACGGCAAAGAAGAAACAAAAATATGAAGTAAGCTTTTCTTGTCAGGTACCTTTTACTATATACCATGAGTATATACTTACAGGAGGTCCAAAAAGGAGAAGACCACGACCAGGGGAACGGCAACCTTTAAAAATATCAGGACGCAACAAAGGCCATATCACCATCTCAGTCACATTTTTTTGCATGCTCCAAACCAGCTTTGAGTATGCGCACACACACACACAAGAAAAGAAAAGTCACATTAGCTGGAGGATATTTTTGTGTCCATAAAATGGAAATCTCACTGGCATTATGGCATACCTATATCATCCCAACGGACGTTGGGATCTCTGTCCATTATCTCATTGCTGATATGTTCAAGAAGGCGTGGTTCTAGATTTCTTAGCTTTTCAGGTAGCTCACCATCAGGGCCACATAGCAACTCCAAACTACATCACACATGGAATTATAAACCTTGCATGTAGTGTAATAAGAAGAAAAAAAGGAAAAACTGTTCTCTGTTTTCTTCATCTTTTGTATTCTACAATAATTTGGTAACAGAGAGTTTGCAAAGTAGAACGAATAAGATAAATATAAAGTGAAAAAAAAAATCCAATAAAGTCATATACCATCTTTTTGTTGAGTCATCCATGGTATCATCACCCTTTCCAGCAATTCGTGAAGTCATATTGCCAGTGTTATTTCCATTTGATCTAATTGGAGGTATAAAATTACCTCTGACTCCACGGCGAGAAAAACCATAAGATCTGGCTCCATAACCTCTGTGGACTCCGGTATCACTTTGTGGTGAAACCGATGCACTTGGTGATCCAGTTAAGCCTCGCTTCTGTCTAGACTCCATGTCCTGGCATGATACACCAAAGAATGATATAATTGCATAGAAATTACAGATTTTTTTTTTAAATAAGCTGCATTGCAATATTAAACTAGATCTGGATGGATATTAGCTTAATCTTTGGTTCTCAATTAACTCAAATAAAATGTGTTTGTTTCTCAGTGCTGGTACTTTTCATCATTCACAAATTCAGTTACTAAAAAACCATCAACTTCCACTACTACCTACAGCAACAAAAAAACAACTCGTTTGTGCCCCTTCTAGTTTAATCTAATTTGGAGAACAGAAGTTGCACATATACAGAACTAAGCATTATTCGTAACAGAATTGACATTGTTATGTGGTGAGAAACCTCTAAGAGGAATCTGCTCTGTGTTTCAACTACCAGCGTCCTAGAGTTTAGTAAAAATTATGTACTTAAATTACTGATGCTTTTGCTACCATTTGATTAAGCGCACAACACATAATTGGCGTTGGCTATTTAGAGTGACCAGCTCAAACTATTAGATCAGGCCATGAACAAAGCAACACAAGCCAATGTCTATATTCTACAAAAAATAGCAGAAACAAGCAGATCAAAGAGATTTCTGGGAATGAAGTGCATACCAACTTTGCTCTAGCAGTAACAAATCCATTAGTGGAAGCATCAACATCAGCTTCTTCACTGGCTGATGGTGATTTTAAGTTTTCAATTCTAGGACTACTGCATTCCCTGTGTATCCGTTTTGTTTTGAAGCTAAATGGACGAGCACCTTCCTCCTCCTCTGCTTTAATAGTATAAGACATAGAGTGGTTCTGGGGACAGTTATAACTTGAATAATTCTTTTCAACAAGAACACAGTCATCAGAGATCTTATCCTTCATCAGGCCTTGGTGATTTTCCTTAGAACCATGTCCATACAAGAAATTCAGTTTTGTCTGTATCAAATTCTTTGCAGCTTTCAAATTCTCGTGCTTTTCAGGTTGCATCCGCTGAGGAAAATGGTGAAAGTAGATTGAAACGGATTATAGTAACAAGTAAGCATTGTTATTCTACACTTTATAAAAAAGGCAGATAAAAAAATTGCAAAACATTAGCTGGATCTTTGTTGAGTGGAAATTTAGAAAGGAGAAGCGCAATGATTGGTACACCATACCGATCCATGTGAAGTTTTATCACACGATTGCTGGAAAAGTGAGCGGAAATACTTGGATTGTTTAATCTTCTCTATATCAATGTCACCTCTCTTTCTGAACACACAGCCTGGATCTTTGCCTGCTTGTGTGAATGCTTGGCTAAATCAAAGAGAATGTAAATTTGGTCAAGATACTATAAATCAAAGAGTTTCTTTCAGCCAGCGAGTAATAACATTGAGTTGTCCTGCTGTTATCCAATTGTATTCAGCAATAACAATTCATCTCTTTATATTCTTCAATCATATGCTTCTTTTTCTTCATGGTATGCATAAACAAAAGATTCCTAAGGCAAAGTAATGAGAAACCATCTAACTTGATAGGTATTTGTTGGATTATGAACATGTATTCATCTTTGCATGATAATTAATAGCAATCAAAGTGTATCAACATTTGATACTGCCGTTCTGTCCAAATAGAAGATTAAACTGAGTTTTGTCCCCAATAATTTCACTTCTTAATGCATTTTCCTCATGGTAATCTAAGACCCAAAAGCACACAAGTCACATTGCTATGCAATAAAAGGAAATGAAAATCGGATGACCACAAAAACAAAACAAGCTGATAAAATCCGCCACACATCCAACTAATCTCTGCATATGAGATCTACAAACTTTGCTCTAAGCCACATCAATTTCAATTATTAGAAATAGAAAGCCATACCGATCAGAATCGGGAATCAAGGCTCGCCGAGCCACACTGACATTGGATACGGCTTCACGGCGAATTGAGCGAATGAAGGCCTCATCCACAGAAGACTGTGAGCGAGAGTCAAGGAAGCCGATTAGGCCAAGGGACAACACTTGAGCCGAGCCGAAATCACCCTTCTCCAGAGCCGCATCTGAGCCAAATAGCAGCGCTTGGAGCCGCTCGATATTTTGATCGACTTCTTTTCTCCAACACATCTCCGATTCTCCATCCGTTTTCGGCTTCGACGCAGGGAGAGCGGCATCCTTTCCCGCCATTTATCAATCTGAAATTGTTTGAGTGGCGAAGGGAAGTTTGAATAGCATTGGCTAAATATATGTCAGCGCGCGTTTGGAATAAATTTGGGCCCAATTCTCTTATAAACTACTTTAATTAGTCTAAATACGGGCAAAATTTGGGCCCTATTCTTTTTTAGATTGAATTTGGGCCCAATTATTTTAATTTGCCCTCAATTGGAGTAATTTATTTGGCAAACACGATTATGAGTCCAATTAGGGCTATCGGTGCATCTAACAATTTTAATTATTAGATTTAATTTTAAATTTATCACCAATATTAAATTAAATAAAATAACTACACACTGCTATCTATTTAAACTTATTAATTATAGAGTGTATCGTTGCACCAAGTGCACTATAGAATCACAAGATATTTATATGTATTTAATTATTAAAAGGTAATAATCATTTAATAAAGATACTTTCAACTAAAATATTCTTATTAAAAGGTGATAATTTATTTTTTTTTTAAATGTGGGAAGTTATAATAAACTTTAATTAACTAATTAATACTTTTTTACTTTTTCTTAATAAACTCCATCTGTCCCAATGAAGTTGATACATTTTTTTTACACGAAAATTAATGAGTATAATAATTTAATATAAAGTGAAGTAAAGTGAAGTGAGAGAAATACTCCCTCCGTCCCGGTCAAATTGCACCGTTTGACTGCATAAAGTTCTCACAAAAGTTACAGTAAATGGTGCAATATGGGCGGGACGGAAGGAGTAATATTTAATGTTTAGTGGTTAGTTGTATTATGGATGGTATGTGGACTTCATAAGAATATATTAATTGTTTTTTTGTGGGTCCATGTATTAAAAATGGAATGTGTCAACTTTAATGAGACAAACCAAAGAGGATTTATTGTGACTTAGTTTGATCAATCCGTTAGCTAGATTGGTGATTAATATTTTCAAAGTAAATTTTCAACATGCATTTAGTTGATTCAAGTGAGAGAGACCGTGACTATGTCTATTATAATTTCGATAATTCATGGAGTATGTAATAAATACTCCATACATGGCTCACGATTCTATTTTAGTTATCGTTTAGCGGTTTACTGTATTTATGAATGTAAACTCTCTTACATGGTTGTTATATATGGTTTATTCAAAATTTTGTTGCTTTTACCTGAAAATTTTGAGTGAGTGAACTTATTTTAATTTTATTTTCTTTAAAGTCTCTATATTAGTTGAATTTTAAATTTATTTTAATTATTTCAATTCCAGTATATTTTGAACAGTTCAATAATTGAATACCACACAAAAATAACCCAAAAAATTTTCAATTTAGAAAATCTCATTCTCACATAATACAAATAACTTATTTCTATTATATTTATAACTTAAAAATATGTTGTCATTCGGAAAAAATCAATGAAATTAATAAAACATAATAATAAAATATTCTTAAATTTTGTATTTAATGTTTCGATCCAATCAATTACACAGGACAAATGAGTATAATTTAATAAAAATATTTATAATAATATAATTAAATTTCAATTTAATAAAAACATTTATAATAACATAATTAAATTTTGTTATTAAATTTATTTTTTTAACAAATAAATACTTAATAACCCCGCGTAACACGCGGGTTACATACTAATATATGATATGAAACACTATCTTTAATCTTTAACATATTAAACGAAGGTTTTTACCTGCTGACGTGGCCGGCTCTCCTTCATTTGAGTCTGAGGTGGCAAGTGTTGTATTGTATACTAAAAGTTTAGCTTTTTGTGTGAACAATGTTATAACAATTTATTTGAAATGAGAATCATTGATCAAATGATTGTGTCTTCCGATGAAATAGTCCACTTACTTTATACTGTAGATAACATGTTGTGCGATAACACGCGCAAGATCATATTATCGGTTTCCTTATAAAGTATAAATAGATACTCATATCCGAGATAGACGGGGACTCTCTATTGACATGGTTGTAGTGTGATATGGTATTAGTTTGTCTTGACTATAAAATCACATTAGTGCACCTTGTGTGTATTGAGCAGGACCGTTTGAGATCGTTCGACTTATACTGACTTTATAGGAGAACTTGATCTCAGTTATTATGGATGTTCGTACTCTTAATCCCTATACAATAACCTCGACACGTAAAGCAGTATGTATCTATTTGATTCATCAATTGGTGAGATTTACATGTAATTAAATCAATAAACTCGGTGAGTTGGGAAATAGTGTTGTCTCTATGGCGTGCTGTTGATTGTAGAAGGAATCCGTGTCCGCTATAGGTTGATGATGTCCCCTTGAGGAGCTCATAAGGATTATCATGTAAACCCTACAGGTGAATTTATTCCGGCATGATAATGAGGTTGAGTGGTACTACTCTAGAATGAAATATTAATTAATGGAATTATCAGTAACTTAATTATTTAATTGGCATTGTATATCTTAAACATTGGGAGACTAACGGACTCATAATAGAAGGAGCCCAAAACGTAATTTTGGGATTGGAGCGGCAGTGTAGTAATAATATTTTAGTGGAATATATTATTATTATTGGACTTAAGTATAAGTTTTGGGCTAAACTTAGATACTTAAACCCAATGGAGACCAAACTCTAATTTCTCCTCATGGTCCCTATTGTAGCCTATAAATAAGTCACCTCACCTTATCCGGAACCCTAATCCTGCGCTTAAAACACGTTGAAAATTAGGGAGGAAGCAGATTGAGGAGATCTTGAAGATCGTCGCCCACACGACGTCAAGATCGGAATTGGGAATACAGTAGAAGATCAGAAGAATTGTATAAAAATATACCTATTAATAATGATTTTATTTACTTATATTACATATAAAGTGAAGAATTGTATTATTAATAGTGGTTTGCTTATTAAATTAATAATTTGAGATATCTTAAATTATTTGGTTAAGTAGAGCTCAACTGCTCAAATAATAATATTTAAACATATTAAATTAAAATAATAATTTAATTATATAAAAGTAATTTAACGAGCCGTGTATCACGCGGTTATAAGCTAGTAAAATAAATATTTTATGCCTTGGATACATAGTGGGGGTGTTAAAACGATATTTTATTTAAAAAATTTGGGTTGTGTTTTGGGTAAATGATTTAAGAATCACTACTCAAACTATTGGCATATGTTTGGATGTAACATTTATGATTTTAAATAAATGAATTTCAAATAATTAGCAAAGATTTGTGTAATGAAAGTGATAATTTGAAAACCTTTTAATGGAAAGTGATATCAACTGACAAAAAGTGATAATAATGTAGTGAATTATTTTATAAACAATTTATAGATAAATAAAAAATATCAACTTTTTAAAAGAAAAGTAATAACATATTTATTTAATAAAAAATGATAATCAATTACAAAAGCGTAAAATAATCTAACATGTACCCAAGTAATTTGAAAACCCATATTCCTTGTTATTTTAAATAATTTCTTATATAAGAAAATATTTTTATATTTATAAAAACAATTAAAATGAAAAACAAATTAATCAATCATTTACAAGAGTTCAAATTAAAAAAATTCGATACGACAGGCCTATTTATTTCACAAGCCCAACTGAAACAGGCTCACTTAATCTTAGAAGACCAACTAATTTTTATAATCTACCTGTAATAAGCTACCTCATCCATAGCCAATCTCTTCTCCCTTTTCACTCCCTCAAAACCACCGCCACTGCCGCCATCTCCGGCGCTCAGATTTCCGCCTGCTCATCTCTCTGCCGTCGCGTAGCCCTCTTCATCAACCACCCGCAGGGGTTGGGTCCCTCTGGTTATATCGAATGAAGCGCAGCCGTTACCTTCCTGCTCATCTGACGCCACGTCAGTGGTATTCGCCTCACTTGCCTACTCGAACACGATGTTCTTCCGATCGGCGTACAATGTTCAGGTTATCGTGGCCGACAATGAACCGGAGGAGAAGCTGCTCGGCCGGTTCAGGAGAGAGGTTTTTCTCGCCGGCGTCATCCATGAGTGCAAGCGCCGCCGGTTTTTTGAGAACAAGCAGGAAGAGAAGAAACGCAAATCGCGTGAGGCCGCGAGGCGCAATCGTCGCAGGTATATTCATCTCTCTGTTGGCATTTTTGTTATTTTTGCTCAAATTATTGTGCCCTAATTTTGCTCTAGGGTTTGTATGAGTATCGACTTCGTTTGAATTAAAGCTTATAAGTAAATCATTGGAAATTGAATAGCTCGTTAGCAATCAATGGAAACTGAATTTGAAGGAATTTTCTTTGTTACTGACTTGGTAATGCTTCTTTTTGAATCAAGTGAAGTAAATTGTTTATCCTTGATGCATCATTTGGTAGTTGAATAATATCTCTGTACTTGTGAATCTTGATTCTCGATCTTGATTGATCATCCATACAGTTTAATAAACGCATTTTTATCCATTAAGTGGATAATTAAATGTGTTCTTCAACATTGCTTTCTTTGTGGTTTCGTTTGTGACTTTAAGCAGAAAGCCACTGAAGATGATGTTTGATTCCCTTACCTGAACTTTTGTGTTGTGCTTGGCTTGCGGTCAAATATCCAAATTTTTGCAATAGCGGTTCAAATATTCAATATTCATACCACACTACTAGCATAGTTCAGTCGGATCAGTGGATTGAAATTATGAAGTTTCATTCAAGTTGTAGCGCAGTTCACTTGATTATTAATGGCATAAGTTGAAGTTTGGGGATTAAAAAGTTAAGTTATATGTTTTGAGCATCACATTCTGAGTTGTACAGAAGAGGTTTGTGCTCTTATAATCACATGTTATGTTATGTGTAAATCTTCCATGATTAGTGCAATGACCTCGTTTCCAGCACGTTCAAACGCTATACATTGGAAAGCTGCTAGTCGATTTTTCACATATTTCTCCTTGATTGAATAATCTTATTGATGTGATATCGACAGACGTCCTCAAGCAAGGGCAGCACTGCAAGATCGGGAAGAGACTCATAAGAACAAGAAGGAAGACGAGGACAAAGATAATTGGGCTCTTCCCGAAGGAAACCTTCCCTATTGATCACCCCTTCTTTTCTTTTATTGAATGAGCTGATTATCAACTTTTTCTCTGCGTCTTTCAAAGATAGCAAGGTCCCCTTGGATTTCTGTATAATTTAACTTCTTTACCAATCTTCTGGCTATTGTAGAGATTAATTTAATCCATGGCATTAGATTTTGCTCATATGGTAATTAGCTGGTTTTTGTACTATGCAACCCTATGCATGATGTATTTTAACTTGTGAAATAAGAAGGATTATGGGAGATTATGGTTCAAATTCTGTGGATGACATTGTGGAATCAGTCTGTAAATGTAATTGTGAGACTGTGTGTAACATAGTTGATAACAGATTTTAAGTGTAATCAGTAATGCTAGATCAAGTGATCAACAGATTTTAAAGCCTTCAACCTCAGCCCAAAAGATAAATTGAGAACAATGGTCGTAAGAATGGTGAACTAGGTTAAATTCACTTCTAATTAAGACCCAATCTCATTTTTTATTTTATCAATTTCGAGAGAGGGATAAAATAAACATGACTTTTTGTTTAAAAATTACTATAAAATAAAAATTATGCTTCATGAAGGTTCTTCTAGTCCATTTTTATTTCAAATAATCAACCTTTGAAAATAACTAACGATTTTCTTAATTTAAAAAAATATAATAAAAAAATTCACGATTTTCATTTTTAAAAAAATGGAGCAAAATATCGACATTATAGACAGACTAAAATATATATACTCTTGCATTTTATACGTAAGTTCACATGGAACTCATATTTTAGCTTATTTTATTATTTTTTTTAACATAATTTGGAATTTTTAGGAATGGAAAATAGAAAGCGTAAAGATAGATATATAATGAAGGGAATAATATTTAATTTATAATTGAATTTTGTATTATTTTTTTATTTGTTAGGTGTTTAAATATGTAGGTTTTATCTTAAAGACATTAATTCTATTTATTTTTATTTTGTGGTTATATTTTTCAAAATTCTATTTAAGAGTTTATATTTGTATTTGGCTATTCTTATTTATAGATCGATTGATAAAAATATTCTTGCTTTATTATTATTATTTTTGTTTTTTTTTTCTTCTTTTTTTTAATACATTGTCATTGCCCATGGTTAGATATATGATAGGTGTAATAATTGTACTAAGTACTTTTTTTTTGTATTTGAAATTTGAAATAAAAAGACCTAAACAGAACAAGACTAAATATCAGGCCCAATGTATTTCCAAAAAAGGACAGGACTTGACTCCTGATATCAAGTTTAAATTTTCTTATGTTGGGCCATTAGGAATAGGTTCTATTCCACCATTCCCATCCTAAATTATACTCCATTTACTCTATTGAAAAAAAGAAAAAGAAAAAAAAATTATATATGAGTTTGTGTGATGGGTGAAGAGAGAAAATATCAATTTTGGTCATGTATCTTTTTCAAAATCCAATTTTAGTCCTGTAACTTTTGGTATTTTTAATTTTAATCTTTTAGTTTCAAATTTGGTCCTGTAACTTTTAAATTTTCAATTTTAGTCCTATAAGTTTCAAATTTAGTCCTGCATCTTTTTGAATTTTCAAAATTACTCATATTATAAATTATATCATATTTCAAAAGATACAGGACTAATTTTGATAATTTAAAAAGATATTGGTCCTGTAACTTTTAAATTTTCAATTTTAGTCCTATAAGTTTCAAATTTAGTCCTGTATCTTTTTGAATTTTCAAAATATCATCTATACCCCACATATACTTTCTTTCCACTTTGGGCCCCTCAATTTTGATGTTTTGGTTCCCTTCAAATTATAGCCTTTTCTTACTATTATCATCATAGTTGCAAAATTTCTTCTCCTATATTAATGTGTTTACATTTTTTTTCCCATTTGGCTCAGTGTGTGATTGATGCAAATTTTGGAGTTACTTGATATCAGTGTGAAATGGAATTCAAGTATGTGAACTATATTGATGAAATTATATATTTAAAAAATAAAATGTCGTTTTTTTTAGAAATACTTTGTAGAGATGATGGGAAGATGCATTCAAACTGAAAAAATGCCTTTAAATAAACACGTGTTGGTTCCTTGTGAGAGAAAAGTGAGATGTGAGATCATAATATTTTCAGGAAAAAGTACCTTTTGTTTTATGATTTTAATTATTTTCTGATATATAGTAATATGGGCGGTTGAATCTATTTAATTTAAATAATTAATGAGGGCATGATATATCAACAGCTCAATGTGTTTTAGGCCCCAACTTTGTGGGTTTGAGGCCTGGATTGTGACACATTATTTGACCATACAGTTACTATTATTTATTTAATTTTATACTGTTAAATGCATAATCGGCGAAACGTAATCAAGATTTCGAGATATTATCCTCATTATCATGCATAAATTAATTTTGATAACAACTTTTAATTTTATTAATCAGGTGGGAGCCAAAGAAAATTTTAAAAAAATAAAGACAAAGGTTTTTTTTTTCGAGTTTTCTTCTAATAATAATATTAAAAAAATGTATGCTTGATCGTAACTCTATTATTATATAATAATAATCTCATTAAAAAGCTTAAACTCTTAATTCTAACACGTCTCGTGTAGAAAGTTAATTTGTTTCTAGACATTACACTTGGATCCTGTATTTTATTATGTAATGACTCTAACTATCTCACTTAAAAAAATTTAAGGCTTGTAATGATGTATAATTGTTTCATTTAATAGTTAATTAATTACGAAAGAAAATTAAAAAAAAAAAATAGTAAAGGTGGCGACCGACCATTGACGTATTTTTAAAATTGAATTGGTGTGATAATCTAACCTGATTGGGCGCCTCGACATCGTCTTACTTAGCTTTTTCAATCATTATTATTTTCACCCTCACTATTAATATAAGAAATACTTATATCTATGTATAATAATAGATAACATAAAGATATGTGAGAATATCACGATTTTTGTAATAATAAGTGACACTTCCGTCAAAAAAAATATAATAAGTGATACTAATATTTTAAGGAATAAAAAAAATTATCTACTTTTTATAAAATAATAACACCCCTGTAACAACGGATTTTCGTAATTTTATACTAACAAAAACGATGTCCATAATTATAACAACAAAGGTACACATTCTAGAAACAAAATTAAGCTGGTTAAATTGCTTAAAAATAATGGGAAAAAATTCAAGAATTAAATGGGCTTGCTAAATAAATTGATTATTTTAACACCACAAAAAAGTAAAGTTTGAACATGGGATGGTTGCCATTTGTCTAATTCAAGTATTCAACCTCACATGATTCCCATGTTTCTATAATTATTTATTTATTTCTACCCAAATAAAAATAATAAATAATCAGTAATAAATTTTGGATTGGAGAGATTTGATGTGGGTCCAAAAGGGCCGACGTAAATATGGAGATGATTGCTCAATAATTGAGAGAGATATTAATTAAGAATTAATTGGAATTTTGGTTGGATATGACTTTAGAAATATCTGAAGGGTCAGTTAATGTTGACCGTTGGATGAGAAGATTGAACGATGAAGATTATTACACATGTTCTACAAGGTTGTCTGCCTATCTGTCCTGACAGATCCAACGCCAAATTTCAACTTCACAATTTGCCACATGCCTCAATAACCTAATATACTGTGACTGTGAGATGGCAAACACACTCACCTTTTTGTTTTATTTTATAAAAATAATGAAGTGGGGGCTCTCCATTATTTGTATTTAGACTCTTTTTTTTTTAATATGAAAGAAAAAAAAACTCCAAGTTGATTTCAACAAGTTGGGTAAGTAGGAGAAATGTAATAACTCTAGAGTTATAAATGTAAAAATCATCCTCGCAAGAAACCTATCCTTTAATAAGAAGAAAAAAAAGAGAGGCAAAATCAGGGGTAGTTATGATAATCAATCATTATTATATTCAAATTAATTCAACTCATCCACTCATTGTAAGAGACTTTTCCAACAAGAATTTTGCCATTCATTACACAAAAGCATTATCCATTTGCAAGAAAGACAGTTTTGTCCATTCCCACATCACCAAATATTATAAATTCCAAAATGGGAGGAACACAAAAAAACTGTTATCTGACTAGATACCCCTCTCTATCATAATCTCTCTCTATCATCTTTTCCTCAGCCACGGGAACTGATGGAAGAGCTCAACAGATTTGTGGAATCAGAATCAACTCTAGAAAGATCATATGAAGATGAAGAAGAAGATGATGATCCAGAAAGCAATTTTCACCAACCTTTACTCAAGAGAAACAGAACCCTTTCTTCCATCCCACTTGCCATTGTTGGAACCAAGGTTTCTTACATAGAAAGCTTGGATTATGAGTAAGAATCTTTACAATGTTTGGCAATTTTGACAAACCCCCCTTTTTTTAATCTCAATTTTCTTGAAAATTTGGTTTTGGGTTCTTGATTTTAGGATCAATGAGAATGATCTGTTCAAGCAAGATTGGAGAAGCAGATCAAGAGTGGAAGTACTACAGTATATTTTCTTGAAATGGTTGCTAGCATTTCTTGTTGGGCTTTTGACTGGTGTGATAGCTACTCTGATCAATCTTGCTGTTGAGAATATAGCTGGATACAAACTTCTTGCTGTGGTAAAGTATATTGATCAAGAAAGGTATCAATTGTGCCCCCTTTTTTATGAGTAGTTTTTGGATGAGAGTTGGTTGGTTGGTTAGATGACTAACCAAAACTTTATATGGTTATTGATTTTGATTGCAGATATATGATGGGATTCATAGTAATGGCTGGAGCAAATTTTGTTTTGACATTTGTTGCTGCTATTCTTTGTGTTTGCTTTGCTCCTACAGCAGCAGGCCCTGGTATTCCTGAAATTAAAGCTTATTTGAATGGAGTGGATACCCCTGATATGTTTGGTGCCACTACATTGATTGTGAAGGTGATTATTTACTAGGGAATTCATTACTTCATCCTAATTATACTAGTGTTGCTTTAAATACTTCCTGCATTGATTGAATTTGTCTATGGTAGATAAATATGTATTCAATAGAACTGAATCTGGATTGATTTCTGAAAAGAATGAAAGATCATGATCATGTGAGGATATACATATCTATACAATTGAAGCATTGCTTGCTGGTGGTTGTTTAGTTGAGTGATGTTAGAGATTCATTGTAATGCTACAGATTATTGGAAGCATTGGGGCTGTTTCAGCAGGGTTGGATCTTGGAAAAGAAGGGCCTCTGGTGCACATTGGGAGCTGCATTGCTTCTCTATTAGGCCAAGGGGGACCGGACAGCTATCGGATCAAATGGCATTGGCTGAGGTACTTCAACAACGATAGGGACAGACGTGATCTGATCACGTGTGGTTCCTCCTCCGGTGTCTGTGCTGCTTTCCGATCTCCTGTTGGTGGTGTACTCTTTGCTCTTGAGGAGGTAGCTACATGGTGGAGAAGTGCTCTTCTCTGGAGGACATTCTTCAGCACAGCAGTCGTGGTTGTCGTTCTTAGGGCCGCCATGGAGTTCTGCAAATCGGGCAGCTGTGGTCTGTTTGGTAAAGGAGGGTTGATCATGTTCGATGTGAGTGGCGTTTCGGTGAGGTACCATGCTGTAGACATTATCCCTGTGGCTGTTATTGGAGTTATTGGTGGCCTTTTGGGAAGCCTTTATAACTCACTTCTCCACAAAGTTCTTAAAGTCTACAATGTCATCAATAAGTAAGCAAAGATTCATGATCTTGTGGTGCCTTAGACAACAGTTTGGTGTTTTCGTCTAACCGTTGTTCGTATGTGGTTGTTTTTGTAGGAAAGGGAAGCTGCCTAAGCTTCTACTCAGTTTGAGTGTCTCCATTTTCACTTCTGTGTGTTTATATGGACTTCCTTTCCTTGCTACGTGTCGCCCTTGCGATCCCTCGTTCGGCCCTGAGTGTCCTTCGACTGGTCGAGCAGGGAACTTCAAGCAATTCAACTGCCCTGATGGCTACTACAATGATCTATCCACCCTTCTTCTCACCACCAATGATGATGCTGTCCGAAATATATTTTCCATCAACACTGCACCCGAATTCAGTGTGGTTTCTCTGTTCATCTTCTTTGGACTTTATTGCATATTAGGACTCATCACCTTTGGCATTGCTGTCCCATCTGGTCTTTTCCTCCCCATCATTCTCATGGGATCAGCCTACGGTCGTATCCTAGGTATCGCAATGGCGCCATACACGAGGATCGATCAAGGCCTCTACGCGGTTCTTGGAGCGGCCTCTCTCATGGCAGGTTCAATGAGGATGACTGTTTCATTATGTGTCATCTTTCTTGAGCTCACAAACAACCTCCTCTTGCTACCCATCACAATGCTCGTCCTTCTCATCGCGAAAACCGTGGGAGACTGCTTCAATCCGAGCATTTATGAGATCATCTTGGAGCTAAAGGGCTTACCTTTCTTGGAAGCACATCCTGAGCCATGGATGAGGAACATCACAGTTGGTGAGCTAGCTGATGTCAAACCAGCTGTGGTCACTCTCAGTGGAGTTGAGAAGGTGGGGCGGATCGTAGAAGTGTTGAAAAACACAACACACAACGGCTTCCCCGTTGTGGATTCAGGGATCACCCCACCAACAGGGTCACCAAATGGTGCCACTGAGCTTCATGGGCTGGTGCTCAGGGCACACCTCCTCTTAGTACTAAAAAAGAAGTGGTTCTTGGAAGAGAGACGACGGACGGAAGAATGGGAAGTAAGGGAGAAGTTCACCTCCATCGACTTGGCCGAAAGGGGAGCAACCATAGAGGAGGTGACGGTGAGCAAAGACGAGATGGAAATGTACGTAGATTTGCATCCCCTAACGAACACGACTCCTTACACGGTCGTTGAGAGCGTGTCGGTGGCGAAGGCGCTGGTCCTGTTCCGGCAAGTCGGGCTAAGGCACATGCTTGTTCTGCCTAAGTACCAAGCTGCAGGGGTAAAGTGTCGATGCTTGCTAGTTTTGTTGCATGGTTTTTAGTGTGGAGAGTGTAATAACATGGTGTGTGTGTTTTGCAGGTTTGTCCGGTGGTGGGGATCTTGACAAGGCAGGATTTGATAGCTCACAACATATTGAGTGTGTTTCCTCATTTAGATGCTGCCAAAAGAGAGAAGAAGGGGAATTGATACCCCAAAAATGTGACATATATACGACTATTTTATGTGGAACATTTCATTCTTTGTCCAAATTCATAGCCTTATATAGACATATAGTAATAATAAGCAAACGCATTTTGTGATAATCAAGAACTGCATCACCTTATACCGTACATCTTTAGTTCTGTAATACTTGTCGGATTTTTTTTTATTTTTTTTAAATGATCGGTTTTGACCCTTCTTTTCAATTGAATCTTATTAACGAATATTTGAAAGGATACTGATATAATGAATGGGTCAGCACACTGTAATCCGAAATAGAAAAATAACCGCTTCACCCTACTCGAATAATAAGAAATGATGACATATAATGGTACAATAAAAATATTCCGAAATAAGAATTTGATGAAAAATGTTACTGCTTTGCCAGCTGTTCCAGTATTTGCTTGACCCCTATCTATCTAGAATAAATAGTCACACCAGACTGGCTAGAAGAGTCCGGAGAAAAGTCACTCAAGATAACATTTTTAATGAAAAGTATAGTCGTACAATAAAAATAACCCGAAATAAGAATTTAATGAAAAATGCTAATAGTGCAATCAGTGATTAGAAAATCGGACCGAAAAACGAACCGAAAAAGACAACGATTCGATATTCAATCGGTCGGACCGATTCAACAGGGCTGTTAAATCGAAAAATTGAATTTTATATATTTTCAATTATATTTTATAAAATTACCAATTATAAAAATATATAATTACCTAAATTATTTTTTAAATTTTAAAATAAAATTTAAAATCAAAATATAATTAAATAAAATTATTTATAGTTCATAATTTATACTTCATACATAGTTTATAATATACCTACTCAATATTATAATTCATAATTTTATCCAAAATGTAATATTATATTTTAAAATAAATAAAATAAAAGTGAAATATAAAAAAAGTTTAAAAAATAATAAAAAAATTAAAAAAATAATATTGAAACCGCTTGAACCGGTTTTTCCGGTTTGACCGGTTCAACCAGATTCTACCTGGTTAAACTTCATAAACGATTTTCTAGCCCTTCCGGATCGGACCCGGCCTAACAGGTTGAACCGGCCGGACCGATCTGATTTTCAGATCATTGAGTTCAGTAAACTATTTCATAAATTTATAATATAAATAAAAAATTATAAATAAAAAGTGATAATATTTTTAATAATTACATATTTAATTAAAAAAATATAACTAATTCAAAAAGTGTAAAATTCTCACGGACCGTCTCGGACAAAACTGTCCTGCAAATCTTTAAATAGTATAAGGAGAATTCACGTGAAACATGACAGCATTAAATAGTATAAGTAGAATTCACGTGAAACATGACAGCAGTTGAAACTCTAAAACAAGTTTAATATCATGAGCTAAAATTATTATTCAATTAATACAAATTCATATCAACCATCAAATTTGTTTGGCATGAATATTTAAAAATAAATAAAAATGCGAAACATAATTTTTAATCGATCTGTAGTGAAATTGACCAAACACCTCTCAACGGATACTACAAAGTGACATAACGTCACCATAAGTCTATAAGTGTCAGCCAAACAGTAACAACGATAATCTCCAAACATAGGACGAATAGAGACAAAGAACATTTTCGAAGTTAACGAGAATAAGATTCTGAAAGGAGCAACACCATTTCAAAACTCATTTGGCCTTATCAATCTGTTCCTTCGTATGTTCGATTCAATGGGGGGATTACAATGATGATAAAGAAAAATATGTACTGAACAAGAGAACATAAATGCTTCGTGCTCAACGTTTCAAAATTTACAACAATTCATGCATGTAGATCAATCATCAGTGCCAAAGTAGCGATCACCAAACTCACCCATACCTGGTATCACACGGAATTCTTCGTTTAGAACCACATCGATTTCTGATGTCACTATTTTTAAGGACGGGAAGCGTTTATAAACAGTGTGTATTCCCTCTGGTGCCTATGTACATAAACAGATAGGGGAATGTAAGAACATGAACTGAGCTCTCAACTTGAAGAAATTTCCATGTTTTAAAAAACAACTCACTGATATAAGGTTCAGAAATATGATGTGTGATTCAGGAACTCCTTTCTGTATGAGTAACGCAATTGCCTGATTGGCGGAGTTGCCTGAATAGAAAAAAAAATATTCGATGTCATATTCCACGAGAATCAATAAAGAGTTGTAAACAAGAAAAAAATTCATCTACCTGTAGCAAGAACAGGGGTCGAGGAGGAGGACATGAAGCTCACAGATATCAGTGGGAAGTTTCTCGTATATAAGCTGTTCAAGTAGGATGTAACAAAATTTAGCAACCATTTTATTCCAAAACTAATCAGGCTCAAACAGAAAGAACAGAAATGCAACCTGTTTTCCATTGTCACCATCACGGTGGATCGAGATTTTTCCAATTTTAATCCCTTTGCAACAAGCACGTAGCGCGTTTTCCATACTCTCACCACTGAGAGAAAAAACACATTGCCTTCAATATTAAAAGATTCACAAGAACATAGATACATGAATAAACATGATATCTGTCCCTTTCGGATAAAAGAACAATCTGAAAGGAAATTAGCAGTAACCGCGAAATCTAACCCATGTAGGGGGGGAAAAAACTGAGGGCAAGTGAGATATTGAAACGGTGAATAATGAATATGTAGGGAGCAGTTCATAAAAAAAATGAATTCTAATGGCAAGCAATGTCGGAAGATATTTAAACAGACTCAACCAATTGGAAAATCTTTTTCACTAAACACCCCTTACCTTCGAACAATGGAAACCCCACACAATTTCTTGCAGAAGTCTACACCAGTATATACTGACCCTGCATTCGACACACGGAAGTTTCAACTGTCAATAATATATAAATTAGTAACTTCTACAATCTACATCCAACACTACCTAATCATGGAAACATAAGAAGTGGCAAAGTGATCTAGTTTCTCAAAAAAAAAGAAAAAGATAAAATCCCCCAAGAAAGTATAGAGTTTTAAGGTATACCAGTTGGGGTGACAATTTGTTTCTCAGTGAAGGGTAAATGACCGAGACCATGCTCCACAACCTGAAATATCATATATCATAAACTTCTAAAATCCTCTATGTCCTTATTATTAGGTAAATGCCATGGTTAAGAGAATTTGTAATCACCAGACGGATAAGTCTATCGGAATAAAATATAAAATCATGTTTTGAAATGTCTTTGTCTCGTATAAGGGTATGCATACCTCTAATCTGTAAGACAGAAATCACACATGTCAAATACAAAGATAAAGGCAAACATATATATACAGCTAAAAGAAATAAAGGCTAGATTGATTTTAAGCGGAAGTATAATTAGTTAATGTCCAGTTTCAAAAGATGCAAGCTTCGCTAAATTCTTAAGATTAGGAGTAGAATAAAAGAAGATACAGAACCACAATAGCAGAAAAATGGGTGTCAGATCGTTCATTTCACCTTTCTCAGACTAGAAATGCGCATTAAATATAAAAATTACTACATACTAATTTATGGGTGTAATTTTTTCATTTACAGTGAATAAGTTCTGATACAGCTCACTTCCATACTATTTTCTGTAATAATGGAAAATATTATTTTTTTCTTTTACTTCACTGCATATCTGACAATTGACAACCAGAGAGATTTAAGAGTTAAAGAAACTTCTCTATTAGACTTCTTCTCTAAAAGCAATAGATGCAATGAAATCTTAAACAAGAACAAGATAGAATGGTTACCTGGAAAGTAGACTGAATAACATAAACATTTGGATATATTTTACACAGGTCATGCTGCCCTAGTTTGGTTCGAATGTGTTGGACAATCAGGTCAATTGCAACATGATTGTCACCTCCGCGAGGTATTATAACATCAGCATATTTTTTAGATGGCAGAACGAAATCATCAAAAGCAGGCTTCACAAATTTTGCATACTGTTCACCAGAGAAAAACCACAATGTGAAAAGAACCATGATAACAAGTGTACGTAAGAATATTAAAGCATTTTGAATCGAAAATCAGAGGTTTTAACAACTCTAATATGTATCATAGCCATAGAATTACTCAGTTTTTATACAAGGTGCTTAAATTAGGCATCACAAGACCAAGGATATAATACTGAGTATAATGCTGTGAGACCCCCAAGGTTATTCACTAAGAAATGCTCAACAAAATGAGCATGCAAATTGTTGAAAAAATGGTGCTTGCCTGTTCTAGGACTGAGTTTATGTCCCTACCCCTCTCAACCGTATCACGCCGTATTCTACGAGCAAGTCTCATATCAGCATCTGTTTAAATTAATCAGCAGTGTTCATAACTTTAACTCCATAAATAGTCTGGGATATTGAACAACAAATTCACTTTTCACCTGTGTCAACAAAAATCTTCATGTTCATCAAATTGCGCACTCATTGATCATGGAAAACAAGTATGCCCTCCAGTATAATAACATCAGATGCATTCACCTGCAAGATATCTTGACAAATTTACACAAATTTCTCTATATTGGAATTTCAATAAAAAAATTCTCTGGATTTGAATTCCACCTGTCGGAAGCTATCCGAACACCTTTGATGTGTTTTGAAGTCATATATAGGGACGTGGACAGGCTGACCAGACTTTAATATTTCTACACATTCCAAGAGCTGCTCTGTGTCAAATGCATCTGCAACAACAATTACGCATGAATTAGTAATTACTTAAATGACTCCACACACATGCACTAGGACAGTTAACATGGGTATTTGAAAAATGAACTCCCTAAATTACCTGGGTGATCAAAATTGTACTCATGAACACGCTTTAACTCTTCACGGTTCAAACCGCGATAAAACGAATCCTGCCCGAAATGGGATAACATTCTTAAAACGCAAACAATTTTTCATAACTTATCATAATAGGAATAACATTTGAACAACAGTGATGCTAAGTCACAATTCCTTCACAGGGATTTATGTTAACCAAACAAAGTACCGTTAATAATGCTTACAATTACAGAGCATATAACAGTTATATAAGTGTGGTTAAAGTTTGTAAAACTATAAATAGGAATAACTGATAATTAAAAAACCGGTAGTAGATAAGAAATCAACGCTTTGTAGATAGTCAACAATCTCGTTTGGGACCACAATAAAAAAAGAGTTTAGCGAGCCAATTTTCTAACCTAATTTGGAAAGATAAAGTTCCTTCGGAAGGCCTCAGAAGAACAATCAAATCATCATACATATATAATGGTAATTTATCATTCAAGAGAAATCAAAATACACACACTGACAAGACCTGATTGACGAGCACTACACGATGATCATGAAGCTGCTGAATTATCATGTCGCAAACAGTTGTCTTCCCTGACGCCGTTCCTCCCGAAACCCCTGCTCCCCCAAAAACAAAGAATAAGAAAATTGAAAATTGTGTGAATGATGAAGAGTAATTTGGAAATTAATTACCGATTACGAAAGGCTGCTTGTGGGCGGTGGCATCGGAGACGGTAAAAGAAGAAAAGGTAGGAGTGACAGAGGCAGAGCGTGGGGAGGGTGAAGAAGAGTCAAGGCGGAGGCCGGAAAAGTGAGGGCCGGACGCCGCCTCCATGACGTAGTCATCGCCGTCGTCTCCTCCGGCATCCTCAAGATTGGGGGTTCGCCCTTTCACTTTATTAGTAACAATTTTCCTTTTCGGCGGTGGGTATTCTGTACACTACTACTACTAGTATAGTTCACATAGTTCACTTTATTAGTAACACTATTTGTTAAGTAAAATGATAAAAACTCTTAATAAAAAGTGATAACTAGTTTTTTTTAAAAAGTACTCCATAATATGATTTAATTGTGAAATACGGGGGAAAATGCCTCATTTTCACCAGAAAATATTAAAATCATCAAAAAATAACACGTGATTTTCACGTGACAATGAAAATTGGCGCAAATTGAGCATTTTTAACCCTATCCTAAAATTTGTGGTATTAAAGAGAAATTTTTATCTTTTTAAAAAAAAAATGAAAATAAACAAATTCATGATACTAAATTGAAAATCGACACCATCGTCGTAACACTGGATGCCTGATTTGAAATCAATTATGTGTTAGTATTCTATCCAACCTTCAACACCTTGACCGAAATCGAATTTCACATCCAATGTTGTGGTGATGGTGTCTACTTGGAACTCCTACACCATATCAACATTGAATAATTAAATAATTAAAAAAGGCTCCGACTATTAACACCCCCGATTTCACTATGTACACCCTAATAATAATATGGACTAAGTTATCCCTAGACAAAAAGACAAGTTTAACCTTACATATATATTATATGTAATAATAAATTAAAGGGTTAATTTGTACTCTTTAATTCATCACAAATTTTTATGAATAAGATAAATAACTATTTTAATTAATAAAAATTAAGACTCATTAAATAAAGAATATTTAAAATACTATAATATTAATATTTAAAAAATTCATTAAAATTATTTTAGCAAGGCGTTACGCAGTTCAATTATATGAGATAAATTAAAAGGTTAAACTTACAATGTGTTCAATTTTTTTTATTTTTTCAAAATTTATTATTATTTTAATTATTATGAATTTATTTAAACTACACTGCGTTCCGATACAGAATTATTAATTTCAAAATTAAAATAATTATTATAATAAAGTTGCTTTAATTTTAAAACACAATGAATTTTTATGAATTGTTGTATAATTTTTTTTAATATTTATATTATGTAGATTTATATATTATATTTTAAATATTTAATGTATCTTATTTTTATTAAGTAAGATAGTTATACTTTATTAATATATAATTTATGATTAAATTCTAAAATTTTTAAATTATATATATTTAAAAAAAATATGATTAAATTGAGAAAATATAAAAAGAATGTGTTTTTAATTGATTAAAAAAATTCGTGATTAAATTAAGAAATGATGGAAAGATCATGTACTTTTTTTATAAAAAAATAAGTTCGTAATTAAATTGAAAATTGAGGAAAATGTCATGTATTTTAATGCAATTGATCATAAATTAAAATACATATATATAATTCTTCTCTTGAAATATTTAAGAAGTGAGAAATTGTAGTATTTTATGAAGTGGAGAATGGAGATTAGGGTTTCAAAATGAATTTAGTAAGAATGGTAAAGTTGTATTTTATGGGGTGTATAAAGTGAAAAATTAAAATTAAAAAAATTAATTTGGGGTGTTTTTAGCTATCGGGATGTGTACAGTAAAAGTGTAGCGTTAATAGCCGGACCCTTCAAAAAATTGGGTGTGAAAGCATTTTGATTAAAATTGTCAATTGGTAATCGGTAATATAAAATTAAATTTTTGGATGACAGTGGTGATTATTTATAATTCAAATGGATTGTTTTTGGCCATTAAAACTATTTTTTAAGCTCATAGTTTATTTTTATTCGAGTTAATATGTGTTTATTAATGAAAATATTATTTTTAATTCTCTTTTGTCCCTCATTTAGTTGCATAGTTATTATACATGTATACATAATTTAAGATTATTATTTTTACTCATTATATTAACTTTTGGAGGGTATATAGAATCTTTTTAAGTTATAAATAAATAATAAGTAATGTTACGTGTGTTATTTGAGAATGATAAATTTATAATTAAAATATATTTTTAAAATTAAGGATTGATTTTTTTTAAAACTTAATACGGGATTTATGGAAATAAAAAGTTGTGATATTTAATGTGTTATCAACTTAGTATATTCAAGTTATGAATTTGAGTAAGATCACTTCTCAAATAGGTCTATACAAAAATTAAATTAAAAATCAATAAATATTAAAAAAAATTTATACTATATGACCAATAATATAGCATCTGTGAACAAACTCAACGTTGAAAACTGCGATGCATAAAGTCGCATATCAACAAATGACAACATCGCCTGAGCGTTTCCTAATCTACACGAAAAGCGCAAAAGACAGTGCCAATGAGACAAAAAAACTGAGGGGCTGAATAAGGGCGGTGAAAGCGGAGGAGGTATGATCGGAAGCCGGCGGGGAGGTGGCGGAGGAGGAGGAAGGGGATGCATCCGCCGCCACAGTGGTGATCTTCACTTTCATTCCCCCTTCGCAATGGCCGGTTGTACCACACGCAAAGTAGCGTGTACCCGGTTTAGTCAGCTTGACTTTGTTGCTACCTCCGTTTAGCGAGTCTACTGCAACGCCGATGTCGCATTTCTTAAACGCGCTTTCATTTGGTAGTTCTGCCACGTTGTGTAATCCCGCGGTGTATTTGAATTCTATATGTAATCATATATAAATCGATTAGTTTACTGTTAATTATATGTAAGATCTTGTATTATTATTATTATTATTATCCTAATTATATAAATTTTAATTACGATATATAACCTAGGTCATCGAAAATATGGGATCAAAATATTATTTGAATTGTAAATATTTAAAGCATACAATAAAAATTAAATACATATAGTGAATTTCATGCAATAAAAGGGAAAATAAAGCAATTCCTTATGATCAACTCAAAGTTTAGTCTTTTTTATTTGTGATTTCTAAATTTTAATTATTATTATTTTGTCCACTTCCGATCCAAATTTTCGATCAAGATTGAATAAATTTTGAAATTTGAACAAAAATAATCAGAATCAAAGAAAAAATTATTAAAATTGAGAATTGTCAAAAAAAAAATTAAAAATTGGAATAGGTAATACTTATATATAGAGCGAATTGTGATATTTTCTTTGCGATTAAACCTTTATATATATATACCTAGTTCATCTCCAACTTTGAAGGTTGTTGAAGAAGACCACGAGTCGAAATCCGTGGATTGATCCCATCCTTGGCTTCCTCCGACAGTGTGTTTTACGGCGGACACCTGTCGGAGAAGCACTGCTACTAGAATTAGCACTAAATATCTGCTTGCAGATGAAACCTCCATTTTCTTGCTTTTAAGCTTTTATGTCTTATAATCCAATTCTTTTAATTTATATCTGTATATATAAGTGAACAAGTTGCTTCCTTGAATCCAAAGATACATAATTATGTCACAACATGAGTCTTCAACCCACTTACAAGTGTGCATGGGTTAGTTGATGAAATGATGAGATGGGACATGATGGAAAGAAATTAAGGTTGTGTGGTATGTGGGATGTTAGTAGAAAGTGAATATTTGAGTGATGTATTTTGATTAGTTTAATTAGGTGAGAAATTAAAGATGGTTGATTGCATGCTAAGCAAATTCTGCTGGTAAATACTTGCCTTTGAAACTAAGCTAACCACTTAGTATTCCTCATACGTGGACTATTTATAACTTCTTCATTAATTGTTTCTATAAGTGTTGTTTTTGTACTAAAATTGCATTTTACTTAACCACTTATCACTTATGGCTTGCTTGATGTGTGTGTATATATATAACCAATTTAACACCATTTGTTTGGACGAGATATGAATAATGTGAGGACTAGGTTGTTATTCGAGCTTGATAAGGAAACGAGTAAAAAAATAAGATCGAATTTGCTCGAGTAATTTTCAAGCTGAGTCAAGCTCAAGCTCAAGCTCAATTTGACTCGTTAAACAAAGGCAGTTGATAACATATAAATTGTTTTGATGGCTTAGCTTACTAATAAATTATAATCTTGACAATTAATCTTAAACTCTGAAAACCTAATATAAACTTTTGACAATATTCTTGTGTAAAACTAATTAATGTAAACATACATGTTTAGGAATGAAAGATTATTTTATACGTACATTTTCTCTAGTAAGGAAAACGTCTCTTTTTCTTTTCTGTTTTCCGAATAATACATCCTTAATGATGTCTTAATTATGATAAAACTGACTCTTTACTTACCTAATTAGCAGTAGTTAACTTCATATACACGCAATTAATTAAAGTCACTTTACCTGCAAAATAAAGTAATCAAGCAAACAACCCTATCTTCTAATATTTTAATTAATTACTCTTTCCGTCCCACAAAAGTTGACGCATTTGTTTTCTAAGTACATGACACTTAAACAAAATAAGGAAAACTACATATACCCTCCACTAATACAACTATTTGTTACGCATTATTACTATACATTTTAATCTCCATGCCCAAAAAAAGACATCGATCTTTCTGGGACGGAGAGAGTAATTTTTTTATTTGTCATATTTTTTAAAGAAATTGATAATCTGGTTGTATATAAGTTGATTAGCATTGGTTGCAAGTATAAAATCAAGATGGGCATATTTGTGGATGAACACCACTTTGAGCTTCTTCTTGTGGTGATCCTTAAGATCATCGAGCAATATTCCGACATCCTTAATATCTGACATTACATCTTCACCCCCACTCCCGATGAACAGGGGCAAATCACGTCGGATCTTGGATAGATTGTAAACGGGTGGATTGATTTCCCCATAATGTTTCATGTTTTCTTCTGGATTGGCATAGTCGTATTTTGAAAGTTTCCCAAATCTAATAGCTGCATTTAAGTATATATTGATTATTATTATTTTTTATTTACGAGGGGATTGTCATGTGAGACGGTGCTTATGTGAGACGGATCGACTTATTATTAAAGTATGATTATCATATAAATAAAGTATATTTATCGGTAGTTAAATTATGTTTTTCAATAGTAAATCGAAATATTATTCTAAAATGTTATAATATAATTCATTATAAACATATTTTAACTAATTTCATATTTTAATAATGAATTGATTCGTCTCACTATTCGTATTACGTATGCCCATCTCGCAAGAGATTGTCATTTCTTAATTCAACTCGATATGATCGAATTTCTTCTATTTGCTTACTTTGAGAAAAATGTACTAAGTTTTTGGTTGCTGTGGGCTGTGGTACCTTCGTGATTATATCATTAAATGTTGATCCATTAAGACAGCAGTTCTCCCCTGTAATTAAGAAAAATAATATCAAGAAAAGTAGAAGAAAATAATTGTTAGCAAATATTAGAGTGGGAAGACCAAAACGGATTTGCAAAGTGTTTAATAATTTTTTTAGACTAAAGTACGCTAATTATATGAGACGGGTCAACTTATAATTAAAGTATCATTGTCATATAAATAAAGTATGTTTATTGTTACTTAAAAGTATATTTTTTTAAAATATGACAAATAATGAATTAAAATATGATTTTAAGGTGTTATAATATAATTTACTACAAACATACTTTAAGTAACAATATACTTTATTTATATAACAACCATACTTTAATAATGAGTCGATCCGACTGACAACCCTTTTTAAATATACCCGTCTCACAATAGAATATTTTTTTTTTGTATTATTAGAAATACAGAATTTATAATTGAGTCGTTAATTTGGGGAGGGAGGTGAAATGACAAAAATAGGATTGTATATGGGATAAAATACCAGTAAGTGCAGTTATCTTCATTTGATCACAATCCACTTTGTAATATTCACATATATCTTTCAGGAAGGCAGCTTCATTTTGTCTATAGAGGGACAAGAAAGGAAATTCAATGTTATTCATGAAAAAAAAATAAAAATAAAAATAAATAAAAAGACTAATAATAATAAAGCATTGAAGTTACGGATATACCCTATTGGATCGAACTCCGCCAAGCCAAACATTCTGCCCCACTATTAAGTTCAAAAAATTATAATAATTTATAAAGATTTAAAATTTGCCTCATAAATACATTTGATTTCTTTTTTCTAATTTGATTTAAATAAAGTGGATGACTTTAGTAAAACCAGTTCTATCTAATTTAAGGTAGAACTTGTGCTCCCTCTCCCCCTGATTAATTAACTATTGTTCCTCCTCACCCAAATTAATTAACATATCTGGTTTCTCAATTATTGATATATTTTGTTTTGATTTTATTACTTTATTTTTTTATACTATTTAAAAGACATATTCTAAATAATAAAAGTGAAATTAAAATCATATTCTTAGAATTAACTATAAGGCAAAGTCTCATTGTTGACTCAAATCTATTTTTTTAACATTATATAATATTCATTGACTTAGTGGCTGCACGTATCTAAATCATACGCCTAGGTACACAAGAGCATCACTCTAACTATAAATTCTAAAAGGTAATACCTTATAATTTAGGGTGAAATTACAATTACACCATAAACTCTAAATCCTAGTCATAGTGAAATAAATTCTTAAAAATAAATAATAAACATTAGGATAAAATATACCACAAAATATTAGCTTAAATTATATTCTAAATCATAATAATGAAATTATAATTATACCCTTAAAATTAAATTTAAAAAAAATGTAAAAATTGGGGGAGGGTCGTTCTAGCTAATTATATAGAACTGGTTCTACAGAAGTTATATTCATAAATAAATAAAATAAAAACTTACTTCACCAAGAAATGATTTAGCTGCTAAAACAACAATATCACTTTCGATATGAGAGAGATGTGCAATTGGGCTTAAAAGTGCAGCAGATTTAATGTTCTTCAGTTTTCCTTCTGACAATGAAGCCAAGGCTATCAATGTACCCTGGTAATATTTATTTACTAATAAAATTTAATAAAATAGGAGATGAAATTAAGCAGATGGTGAATTAATTAATTAATTACCATAGAATGGCCAACATAGTGAATTTTGCTACCAGTTTTTTTGAAGATAAAACCAATGATGGATGGTAAATCTTGTGACGCCAAATCATCCCATGTCCAATTCCAGAATTTCTATCAATGTCAAAATTTCAACATTAAATAAATTGTAAAATTAGTCTTATAACTTATATGTTGTTTAAAAAAAAAACTCGTAATCCTTAAAAAATATTTTTAAGAAAATTGTCCATCAGCATTATTATTTTATTACAAAATTAATCCTACAACTTTTAAATTGTGAAATTTTAATTTTAAATTATTATGCTAATCAACTTAAGGATCAAAATTTCTAAAATAAGAAAATTATAGGACCAATATAAAATTATGCAATAAAAATAGTTAATAACTAAAATTGATTATATAGAAGATATTAAGAGAACATATTATAAGCTAGGTTAAAGAACTTATTTGCAACTTTCTCACAAATGTTGACTCGTGTAATTTAAAAAAAAAAGAAAAAAATCACTTTTAAGTCCTACAAGAAAATATTTTTTTCCTTATGACGTATAATTAATTACTTATTTTCTATTATTTTTAACCTGTTCATATGTCTTTTAAATAATTCCATGTGTTACATGATCCATATAAATTCTAAAATTTAAATATACAGATTAAATTAGCTGAGCAACACTTACCAATCTTCTCTAAAAATTTAAACAGGTCAAAGAAGTATAATCTAATATATTTAACTAGTTTAGTCTAACAGTCTATTTTTATTAATTCGAATATTAAATTTTTTTATTAATTCAAATATTAAATTTTTTTTATTCATCTCAAAAAGTATTTATTTTGTAATGATATCGAGCAGAGTCATTTGCTATTACCGGGTCAATCGGGTCGAGTCGGGTATGTCGCCTGCTGAAGCGGGTTCCTCTGAGGTTGGAGATCCATACATCGAACCCCTTGTCAGCCAATAACATTGCAAGAGACTGTTTTGGAGGGCCCGCCAACCACGCCATCCCATCCTGCAATGCTCTTTCTTTTCTTTTATATACTTATAAACTTTATTTTTTAAAATTAATACTATAATTTTTATTTAAAAAAGTAATAATTCTTATTTCTAAAAGGTAATTTTTCATGTACAAAAAAATAATCAAAAATCAGGATTTACAAGAATTTGAAAAGTAATATTTTAATTTTGAAGAGTACTAATTATATGTTTAAAGAGTAATTTTCCATGTACTAAAAAGTAAAGGGTTTACACAATTATTTGTATTATTTAAAATACCTTATTTGTAATTAAAATTTATTTATATTCATGGATGAATCATATTATAAAACTTTAATTATATATAATTTATAATTTATCATAATTAAAAATAATATACTTTTCATACTAAGAGTAATATATTTTATGTATATAACAATCATACTTTAATAATAAAATAATTTGTCTCATATAATTAATGTATGATTTATCTACTATATAACAGACTTTGTTTTTATCTAATTATTACTAAATTAATGTATGATTTTGAGTGTATATAATAATTTGATAAAATCAAAGAAATTACTAAATAATTGATCAATTAAAGAAAATTATGACCTTGTGATGTTTTGACATTTTAATATTTTTTTGATTACGATCTTTTAGCAGTAAATCATCGAAAACTTACAAGAATTAAATTTCATCTTTAAGTGTGGTAATTTTAGTTTTTATTTATATATATATATTTTGTAATTTACAATTTTGATCTTTTTTTCTTTAAATTTAGTCTTTCTTTATTAAATTTAGTCCAATTTTTTTCCCCAAAATTTGAAAAAAAATCCAAAATCGGAAGAAAAAAAAAAGACTAAATTGCAAATTGCAAATTAAAAAAAGAAACTTTAATATTTTACCGAAAACTTAATTGTCGAGTTTCTTATTTAAAATATTAAAAATTTGAGAGGATGTTTTAAAATAAAAAATTAATTAATCTTCTAATAATAATAATAATTATAAGTGAAAAATTATATCAAAGGAGATAAGCAAATCCTGACCAGAAGAACCCCATGCTGCAGCAAAACCGGCGGCCGCCGTCGCTTGCCGCCGCCGGCGCGGCCTTCCGGAATTCTATTCAGGCTTACTATGTAGCCATCACCAGTCGTCACCTGAAAAAAACGTTTTCTCAAGTTAATTAGGGCTTTTAGGCAGCATCGATCATTCAAATTGTGCAATTCGATCTCCGGCGTACATGAAAGTCCTTGCATTTGTAGCCGTGTTTCTTCACGGTGGCAGAGCACAATCCTTCCGGCGGCGGAGCGCCGGGATTAAGAAGGAAACGGCCGCGGCTGGCGGCGGCGGACGATTGATGCGGCGGAGATAATGCGAACAAGGTTAGAAAAGCTAAATTCCAGATGCTCTTTGACGCCATTGTTTTCATTGCTAGATTATTGATTATTTGCTTATTTTTCGTGTTATATTTATAGAGGAAAATTAAATTAAGTTGGATAAAAAAATTCAGTGTTGAAAATATTTGACTATTATGACGTCATCTTTTACTGATTATAGATAATGGGTTTGAATCTAGTAGTTGAGAACATGTTTTTGTGATCAATGTTTTATTGGTCAATATAAGATTATTTTACATTTTATTAATTACTTATTATTTTAAAATAAAAATGTAATTATTATTATTTTTAAATGTTTCATCATTCTATTACTATAATATACTATTATTTATCAAATAATTCATTGCACTATTATCACTTTAATCTGTGAGTTATTTTGTGAAACGGTGTCATAACTCACAAGTATTTGGCATGTTTATTTTAAGGGTTAATTGCAAAATAAATCATGAACTTTAGGAAATTAATCATCATTTTTAAGAAATTAAAAAAATCACAACCTTTAAGTATTGTTGCAAAACGCACCTAATTTCTAATTAAAAGTATGGTTTTTTTTTTGATTTTTTTGAAACAATACTTAAAGGTGATGATTTTTTTTGTAATTTCTAAAAAGTGATGATTAATTTGCAGTTGTAATAAAGTTCATGGTTTGTTTTGCAAATTAACACTTATTTTAATGTGGGAATTATAAAATTTCAGTGCTAATAGTGTTATCGTGCAACAATTTTCTTACAGTTAATTAATCTTAAATAATAAAAAATAATGGATCGAACTTATAGTAGAATTTTCAGATGAAAAATGTTGTCGTTGAAGATATGAATTTGCATAATTTGCCCGAAATTATATTTTTACGCATTTGTCTAAATTGCATTTTAGTACGTAAGAAATTCTCATAAATTGATATTTTTAATAATTAGTTAAGTGATTATTCTAAAAAAAAGTTGCCCTTATTAATTAATTTATTAAAATTTCATTGTGTTCCAATTTTTATATAATATACTTCCACATAATTTTTATTGATTGCATGTTGGTACATTAATTAAAATCTCCTACATGATGATACGATCACTAAATATCGGAGTTTTATTTTTCTAAATAGGAAGCCTATATTTGATTAATTTACTAACATTTTAGAGATGATCCGAATTAATAGTAAAAGATCCGTGGTGGGAAGTTGTCGCACGTCAAATTAGGCATTGATATAGTACACCAAGTTTATAGATGGGTTTGTTATACATTCTTCTCAAAAGTCCAAAATCAAAATCATTCAATTCACTTTCCTCTTAAAATAGTGGCAGTTTTTGGATGAGTCAGCGAGATATTTTACATTTTTTTAATTAATTATAATAATATTTTATTAAAAATATTATTATTTTTTTTTAATGTTATTAACTGTTTATAAAATAATTTACTAAACTACTGTCACTTTTTTCTATTAATTGAATATAATTTTTCATTAAAATATTATCACTTCTTATCAATTTCACAAATGTTAGGAGACAGTCTTACATCGGTTTTTGACGTAAAAATAAATAACACTCCCTCCGTTTACGTTTTCCATTTTGGTTTGTCTCAAGTTAAGGTTAACATTTACTCTCTCCGTCTCATTGGACGTCTGCGTTTTTCATTTTGATCCCTCCCAATACGGTGTGTATTTTCCTTTTTGGTAAAGGGGACCCACATATATTAATTATTTCTCTCTCTATAGACCCACATATCATATTAATACACCTACTCATTTTACATTAAAATATTATTTCTCTCACCTACTACACATTATAATATTATATCCCTTAATCTACGTGCAAAAAGCATTTTATAATATTATATCACTTAATCTACGTGCAAAAAGCAAACGCGTACGTTCTAACGGGACGGAGAGTGTATTTTTTTGTCAAGTTGGGTCCACACAAAACAATTAATTATTTAATATAAATCCACACACAACACTAATACAACTGTCCACTTTACATAGCAAACGTAAACGAAGGGAGTATACTCTTATAAATAATAACTTTACAAGAATAAATAAAAGAACAAAAATAATTATATAACCTTTGATCATTTTAGCTTGAATTAGATCACATCATGTGAAAATTTCTTCTATTAACTCAGTCTTTTCTAATTACTTCCTCCCAAAATAGAAAATCAAAAAGAGAATTTAGATTGTGTTGAAAGAAAATAAAACTTTAATCTAGCAATGATTTAAAACTCTTCATTTAAATAACTTATAATGAGTAAAGACTCACAAGTTGCTTTACAATTCAGTAGAAAAGAAGATTAAAAACCAAAGTTTAGCAAAGTAGCACTGGTAACACTTCTTGATCATTACAAGTTCATTATTTATACACAAGCTTGGCTCCTTAACATGTACATTGTTGCCAAAATTTCTATCGATACCATTGATCATCCCGCGATCCGGGGAGGGCTCGTTTTCTTTTTCCGTTCGTTTAAGCTACGACTAGAGAGCAGCCCCGGAAGGCAGCACTGTGAAGATTTCAACGATCTTTCCTCTGCCACGAGCACTCTGTTGGGAGTTCTTTCACTGCTGCCCCCGGAGGTAGTTCTGGAGAAGTAAGGTGTCCCGTTTATTGACCTAGTACGCTGACCTAGGCCGTTTGCCTCCTTGGCTGCCCTTGCAGGAACCTCCTCCTCGGACTCATCAACCTGTAAGCTCTCTTTAAAAAGCTCAGAAAGGCGTTTTTTCTTCTCTGAAGGTGTTGATGGCTCTGCTGCAGAATGGGTTGGTTCTTCCTCGGAGGGCGTGTTTAAGAGTAAGTTTCCTAGAGTGAAGGTGTGGTGCACCGGAGTATTTCCACGAGAAGGGGTGAAATCTACATTAATGGTAGAAAGATTAAAGAAATTAACAAGACTACATATTGATGCTTGCTTATGACACCTCATTAGTGAGTGTCTTTGAGAGGAGAGATTTCTTACCACCATTGACACTAAGGAAGTCATCTTCACAATCAGACTCTAACCAAGGTTGAGAATCGAAGAAAGCTTCATCTTTAATACCTGGCAAAAGAGTCTTCACATCTGTAAGTCTGGATTTTTGTGAAATAAATATTACAAAGGATGTATAAAATAACTATGGCAGAATACATAAATGATATTTTTTCAGAAATAACTAAAATGGTTTATGTAAAAAATCATGCAAGGGTTGATCCACCGTACAAAATATTGAAATTTTTTTAAAAAATTAGATTTGACTAAAAGAAAAATAATAAGAGTCTCCTTACATAGGCATCATGCATGCAGCAAACTCCTTCAACTTGGAAACATTTTAAAATATGTCTTTAGTCAACTAATCAATTCAATGCAACATGGAAAAATATTGAGTTAACATAACTATGTCGTAGGCTAACTCATTGAGTTGATGTAAAATATTATGCCGCAAAGCATGTCTCATGATAAATATGGGAAAAAAAACAATATCAATCAGTAACGTCGTATTTCCTCAACCTTCCTCAACTATGAATCTAACTCATAGTGATAATCCTCAACTATGGATCATCCTTCATCCATCTAGGTACCTTACTCCACCATGGCTCTTCATTCCTCTCCCTCTAATACCCTACACTTCATAATATTCCTCCTCTCCTCCTACTTGGAATCTTCCTTCCACAACTCTCGTCTCACACGAAACTTTATAAAGAATAAATACTTACGAATGTATGTTTTTCTCAATTTCACATTTAAGGTCAAAAGTATGCACGAGGATTTGGAGCTCGAGCTCAACTCGATCTGACAATGCTTGTATGCATAGCTAAACTGTAAATAAGTAGGTAAAGGCTTTCACTTTCATTAGCTTGACATGTAATCACTGAATCACTTCTCATAACAATTAATTGATAACATGAATTCATTGCTGACGTGGATACAGGGGTACATCAGTGCAAGAAAGTTATGGGGTAATTAGGGTTCATGTGTAGAGTATGGAGTATAGAAATAATGCTTTGTCCATATCAGACAACTGTTTACTCATTGAATAAAGTAGGAGGGCCACTCTGCTACTTTCAATTTAATCCAAACAGCACCAAAATATCAAACTACACATATTTCCATTCCAGGCTTTATTTAATCATTCAAAATTAACAACCACACCCTTCAATTCAGTAATAAAAATTTCACCTACCAGACAAGCCCCATTAAATTAAATTATATTTTTTAAATGAAAAATTATTGCATAGTAATGCAAACTCTAATAAAGCCATACTTCATATACAGAACTCATCACATGATTAAGTCAAGATCCAAACCCACATGGTTGGAATAGGATTTGAACATAAACATTCATAACTCCAACTAATACACACACACACATATATATATATATATATTTATTTCACTCACTAATATAAGAAAGGAATCATCAATAGAGATGCTGCATTATATTTATATTCCTACTCCAAAAACTTAGATTCTATTTTTGAAAAATAGAATGCTACGTGGCAGAGTCACACCAAGAAAAGAATATAACTAAACTAAAATATTATTTCACTGAAAACACATTTTAAAAGTAAATAAATAATGCTGATGTACTGTTCATATTGTTCATCCTTGATTTAACAAACTAGAACCATAAAGTGAATGTATAGCATATTATGTAACATATAAAATTCTTAATCATTGTTTCAATCAGGATTAAAGTGAAAAACAATGGGCCGACAGAAAAATATATAAAATTACTTAAAAGGAAATGAACAAATATCAATCCACTTTATGACTACCCAAAGAAACAAAAAGCATGTACAAACAAAACAATGCAATATTTGACAATATGAATTATTAAATTCTTTAAATTAAGTATAAAGAAAATACAAATTCGATTAATAGGTAACTTGGTGAGAAACACACAATTTATTAATAATATATCAGTAATCTAGCCAATAACAGAATACTAACATCATAACATAAAAAAATCATAATAATAACAAACATCCCTCCAAAATTCCAAATATTAAAAAGAAAAATGGGTATATTAAATTAAATTTGAATAAAAATACGGATGGAATCAAATTACCCGTATCGAGAAAGCCCCGAGACTTGACGGCCACGTCAGCAACCGTATGATCCCCGACTTTGACCGTATCGGATTTCTCTTTGACCGGCGACGGAATCAGAAGCTTATCATTTTTCGACCCGATTGAGAAACGGAGCTTCATCACAGATTCCGGGTCTTTGTTTACAGAAACGCACGAACCCATCTCTCCAGCCAAACACACACACACACAACACTTTTTTTTAAAAAAATTATAAATAAATTAAGGGCATCATGAACAGGCCTTTTTGAACAGACGATAGAGATTCTCACTACATCTTCATCGTGGGAGAAAAGGGAGGGGGGAAGAGAGAGAGTGGAGTAGAAGTGAGAGGGAGAAGGGGGGCCTTGTTCTTGCGTAACGCTCACTGCAAATGGCAATAAATTAGATGGCGAGAAACGGATTAGAGGATGAAATTGGTGATTTGGAAAGAGGAAGAAATGGAAATGTGAAAGTGAGAGATTTTTAGGGGGGTTTTGAAAGCGAGCTAGTTGTGTGTGTGTGAAACGAACATGGTAGTGGGCCCTACCATAAAAAGGTGAAATTATTGAAGTTTTTTTTTCGAGTTAAAAAAATGGTGTACCTCACCATTAAGGCACACTCCTATCTCGAGGATTGATGAAGGAGGTAAATCGCATGATGTGCTTTAAATGGCTTATAGGGAGGGCTCACTGTTAAACTTGTGCTTGCAAGGGGCCAAATTCATACCAAAGTAGAATTCGAACCCACACCTGCAGCAACCAAGCTCAGCTTGAAGGTCTTTCCATTTTTTTTTTCGAGTTATTAATTACTCATGGTAGTAAACCAGTAAAGAAAAAAATACTATTAAAAGTGAATTGATAAAATAATTTAATTTAAATTAATAAATATATATATATATTCTTAGATTACCTTGTCTAAGTTAAAAAAATTATGTAATAATAGTATAAATAAAAAATAAATAAAAAAATTAACTGTCTTTAATAAAAAGTGATAACTCATTTTAAAAAAAATTAAAATGGTTTTCGCACAGTTTTGCCTCAAAATTAAATGGTGAGTATATAAGTAATAATTTATATAATCAAAATTTATACACTATTATTTTGGGTATATTGAAAAATTAAAAACGTTAAAAGTGCATTTATATTAGTAATATTTTTCATTTATTAACTTTAAAAGATTAATTAAGGATGTAATGGTGATTAAACATTTCAGCAGTGCTAAATAAACATTAAATGACAGTAGTATATTTTTTAAATGTGAGACAAAAATAATACTCCTCCCGATTCTTAATGGGAGTAGTAAAATTATAAAAGTCAACAAAATAAGTATTCACCATGAATAAAATATTTCCTAAAAATAGCCTAATAACACGTAAAATCTCAAATAATTACTCAAAATTATATAGTTGTGTCATTACTTTAAAATTCAGTTCAAAATCTGAAATGGTAGTGATAATCATTAATTGAGAATAATGAAAATGCAAATGAGATATTCTTATATGATATTGTTTTTTAAGTTTTTTTTAAATAGTTATTATTTTTTATAAAAAATCTTAATATCATTTTTCATAAAGAATGTTATCACTCTTTATTTATACAACTAATTATTTATGAAATATCATTATCACTTCTTATTGATTTGGGTATCATTTTTTATAAAAATATTATCCATTCTAATCAATATCATAGAAGTGTTGTCATGAAACATTAGCACACAAGTATTTGTCCGTCATAATATTTAATATTTATCTGAATAATTTTTTGCAGTGTATATGAAGTAATACATCGGGCAAGATTCTGTGTTTGAAAATTACAACTAGTGAGCATGTCTTCCTCAAATGTAAAATAAAAATAATACTCTACGTACTTAATTTCAATGTTTAAATCATTATCTTTTATAATTAAAAATAATAATAATGAGCTTTAATTATTATATTATGGAATTTGTTTAGACGAAACGTCTTGTATTTTGCAAGTGTTTGGATAGTAGCAGTGTTGTCGTTTACATAAATTTTTAATAAAATTAACAGAATATAGACATGGGACATCGCGAAAAGAAAATTAATGAATTTGAGTAATTTATTCATTAATTAATATATTAATGTAGATGTATCATCAAAAATATCATTTTAATACTTTATTTTTTCAAAAATTGTCATTCATTATAATTTTTTGGAAATATCACTTTATTAAAATTTTCGACATAGTTAATCCTAGTCTACAATCTTTTCTGTAACTACGACTACAACTCTATACAGGATTATATGTGCGACCTTAAATGTGTGGTTATCCACATACTCTCTCCGTCCCGCTCAAATGTCATCGATTACTTTTTGTGCGTAGATTAAGAAGTATTATTATTTTATGTGTGGTGGGTAGTTGTAATAACCCGAAATTTCATTCTACTAAACTTAAACTTAAAAACACGGAAGACCAATAAATAATAGTTTCTTAATACTTAATTTTTATAAAATACTAGTATTTCAACATTTATTACCCTATTACCGCTCAGTGGAGAAACATGTATCACACTTAAATATCATGTAATTCACTTGAATATTCACACAACATTATAACTTGTACATTTGGTAAACATGTATCTTATATTATGTACTATGTAACATGTCATGTCATGTAGCTTGTCATGTCATTGGCCAACTAATGTCTGTGCACGGTGAGAAGGACCTCATATAGGACCGTCGTCCATTTATTACATATCACAGAATATAGAAAATTTTCATATCTTTTCATGTCATACACATTGCAGAACATCAAATTTATCACATGAGATTTAAATGTAAATATGCAAACCCCACCTTCAATCCAACAAAAACAGAGTATTCTCACTCACAGGAAGCCTATATAAAAAATATTATTCAATCAATTTAATATCACTAAATATATGTAATCTGACACTTGAGAAAAGAACTGCAAAGACGCCTTACCCACATAACCCAGGAAATGAATCAAAGCATGTCGGATGAATGGGCGATGAATAATATGTAATAGAATTTGCATATTTTATGTGGAAGGAAAAGAATTGCAGAACTTTATATTTGGAATAAATCGCATAACTGAAAAGGATAATCTGTGTTATGAAATTCTGAGAGTGAGATGAGAACTACTAGATAAAACTAAAATGAAGGAGTTTGGGAAAAATGTAGAAGAACCGTCAAAATTTGAGAAAGTTGTAGAAGGCATGGCGTGAGGAGAGAATTGATGGGAAGCACCTCCGAGATCGTGCAAAAAAGAAATTTGAATTTTACGGATAAGAGAAAATGTCGTCTGACTATTTTCTTTTCAAAACTTGATAACAATAATTATTTAATAAATAATAATACCCATATATCCTATCTTAAATTTTAAAATATAAAATAATAAATATCTATTCATTAAATCACAATAAAAATCTATGGGGTGTTACATTCTACTCCCTTAAAAATATATTTCGTACTCGAAATATTGCTACATAATGTACACAATATCATGAGCATAACATTGCAATCATACTAGGATAGCATATATAATATCATGACCATATACTATATCATGTACATATCATGTTAATAAATGTTAAAACAAATAAGTCATACCTTTATTGGAGTTATGTGGATGGTGGGTGAGTTTCAAATACTCTCCAACTCAAATCATATTATTAATAATTATCTTTTTTTAAACAATAAAATACCCACAATTTATAAATAAAATATCTATATTTTACAAAATATCCACTTTTTACAAAAATTGTCAAATTTATAAATTAGACTATACATATATATTTTTTTTAAAAAAATGTCATTTTTACAAAAAATAACAAGCAAAAACTTTTTTTTACGCAGGTCTACAAAAACGTCGACCTGCTCTGATACCACCTGTAACAACCTGAAATTTCATTCTCCTAAACTTAAACTTAAAAACACGGAAGGCCAATAAATAATAGTTTCTTAATACTTAATTTTTATAAAATACTAGTATTTCAACATTTATAAACACATCCAGTTCAAATACATAAGATTTCCTAAACTGTTACACATATACGATACTACAATATGCCTACAAAAGTTCATGACATCAATTTCACTACAACCGCTCAGTCGAGAAACATATATCACACTTAAATATCATGTAATCCACTTGAATATTCACACAACAGTATAACTTGTAAATTTAGTAAACATGTATCTTATATCATGTACTATGTAACATGTCATGTACTATGTAACATATCATGTACTATGTAACATGTCATGTCATTGGCCAATTAATGTCTTTGCACGGTGAGGAGTACCTCATATAGGACCTGCGATGCACCGTAACATTTATTACATATCACATAACATAGAAAATTTTCATTATTGCAGAACATCAAATTTATCACATAAGATTTAAATGTAAATATGCAAACCTCACCTTCGATCCAACAAAAACAGAATATAAAATAGATCTCCGTCTTTACTCACAGGAAGCCTATATCAAAAATATTATTCAATAAATTTAATATCACTAAATATATGTAATCTGACACTCGAGAAAAGAACTGCAAAGACGCCTTACCCACATAACCCAGGAAATGAATCAAATCATGTCGGATGAATGGGCGATGAATAATATGTAATAGAATTTGCGTATTTTATGTGGAAGGAAAAGAATTGCAGAACTTTATATTTGGAATAAATCGCAGAACTGAAATGGATAATCTGTGTTATGAAATTCTGAGAGTGAGATGAGAACTACTAGATAAAACTAAAATGAAAGGAGTTTGGGAAAAAATGCAGAAGAACCGTCGAAATTTGAGAAAGCTGTAGAAGGCATGACGTGAGGAGAGAATTGATGGGAAGCACCTCTGAAATCGTGCAGAAAAGAAATTTGAATTTTACGAATAAGAGAAAATGTCGTCTGACAATTTTATTTTCAAAACTCGATAACAATAATTATTTAATAAATAATAATATCCATATCTCCTATCTTAAATTTTAAAATGTAAAATAATAAATATCTATTCATTAAATTACAATAAAAATCTATGGGGTATTACACTAGTTGTATTAGTAGTTGTATCACAATAATAAAGTGGAAAATGATGATATTTGGATGAGACATCCAATATAAAATGAGGACCTTTCGGTGGGACGAAGTATTTTATTTACTTAACATATTTGCGACCACACGCAATGATATATTAATTTTATTGTATAATGAATATAAAAAAAAAAAAAAAAGTACTCCAGCATTTTTCTAAAATCATCACTTAAAAATGATATTTCCTCAATTTCTCTTGAATGTTGTACTTTTAATAAATGCACAAGCCTATTAAGCAGATAGAGTTGCCGCCAAGCCAAAAATCTATTAAATCATCTATGTTAATTTATTGTCATCATGTGTAAATACGACAACCATAGATAAGACCTATTAATTTGATTATTAATTTCATACCAAACTTACTTAAATAAGAAAATGACTCCAGAATTTAACTATGATAACTAGTAATTAAATTAATATTCATTATTGACTCAACAGTTATTTCCTCAAAATTTTTATTTATTTTTATATGACCGTTTGAAATGTATATTTGAAAAGAATGGCTTCAAATCAATCAACATATAAGACAAATTAAAGAGTCAGTAATTAAGTAATTAGAAGCATTTTAAATACATTTAGCTAACTGTTAAAATTACGAACTTAATTACTAAATATCTAAGTCTATGGAAATCTGTACAAAAATAAATAAATAAAGATTAAAAGTTGAGTCTTGTGGAAGAAAAAAAATTCATTTGTCCGATTTCATTCTTATATTTTTTTGACCCATAATATCTTTTAAAAAAAATGTCGCAATTCAATTATGTATATTTTAATTTCAAATTTATTATTATTATTTTTAGTTCACATGATATATTTATTTATTACTTAAAAGAAAATATAAAATTACTCATAAGTCTGGAATAAAATTAGTTAAAAAATAATTTTTTTCATAAAACAAATGAATCATTTTGTGGTAAGAATCAAGTATTACGGCATTTAATTAGAAATCCATTTTTTCCTTAGGCAATAACTGACAGAACCGTTACCTGTCAATTGTCAATAGAGCTTTAATTTATTTATTTTTTCCTTAAAATAAATACTCTAATTTATAAATTAAATTTAGTGTATTGTAACCAGGAATAATTATGGGGTGCACTTGGTACACTCTAGTAAGACTTTGTAATTAGATAGAAGTTTGTATAATATCATGATACCATTTTACAATTTCAGAAATTTGTTATTATTTTTTATTAATAATATTATTATTTTTCAATTATAATATAAATGGTTCATTTTCATAGTTCGCAACACCATTATCACTTTTTATCAATTTCATTATAAATATTATCTCTTTATATTCATTTCACAGAATTAATTATATAAGACGGTCTAACACAAACCTTTGTTGTTTAATTATTAATTAATTATGTATTTCATCATTACTCTTTAAATTTAAATTCAATAGTGAGATTCAGTTAATTTGGATCTAATAATTTAAATTTTGAGTTCAATTGTGGTGTACTAGTGCACTAGTATATTGGGTAATCTTAACCATTAAATTAAGTTTTAATATAATCCACGTCATTAAATATAATAATATAATTATTTAAAAAAAAACTACTCACTGACCTATTTTACATTTGGAAGTGAACCGAGTGAACCATATGCACAGAGAATCACCCTTAAATTTTACACGAGGTCTACGGTATATGCATGCACATTGTACACTATATTAAAACTCATAATTTAAATTAAAAAAAAAATGAAAACTGTGCTAGTAGCATAGTATACTAGGCCAATGAACGATAAATTTTAATTTATCTAAATAAAAACAAAAACAGTAATAAATATTTAGTTATCTACTACAAAAAAGTTGCCCGATATTGACGGATTTTTGTGACGAAAAATTTATCGTCACAATTGTGACGGACTTTATAACGCCATTTTGAAAATAGTGACGGCTAATAATTGACCGTTTAAAATTTTGTCATTCCCGATATTTGTGATGACATTTGTGACGGACTTTTTTTCGTCACAAAAATATTTTATTTTTATTTTTTAATTAGTGACGGAAAAATGCACTCACAATGTAAAGGATCTCGTTTGTAACGGACTTTGTCCGTCACAAATTTTGTGATGGAATTTGTCCGTCACAATTTACAATTTAAATAAAATCATTAAAATTGTATTTTGCTCGTTATATTATGCTATTTAATTTAATTATATTAAACAAAAAGTTAAACTTACATGTTTTTTTGAAGAAATTATTATTCTTTTAATATGTATTGTGAATTTATTTAAACTTAAATAGTTGGATATATTGTATTGTTGTATATAGTAATATTAATTTTGAAACCAAAATAATTATAAGAAAAGAGTTACTTTTTTTTAAAGAAATTATTATTTTTTTAGTATTTATTGTAAATTTATTTAAACTTAAATAATTGAATGTATAGTGTTGTATATAGTAATATTAATTTTAAAATCAAAATAATAATGAGAATAGATTTTTTTAAAGAAATTATTATTCTTTTAATATTTATTGTGAATTTATTTACCTTGATTAATTGAATATACTCTATTGTATAGTAATAATGGTAATTATAAAATCAAAATAATTATGAGAACATAATTACTTTAATTTTAAACGGCAATGAGTTGTATGAATTGTTATAATTTAAATATTTATGTGTCTTGATTTTTATTAAATAATATAGTCATATATTTTATAGTAGATGAATTTGTAATTAAATAATAAAACTAATAAGATTATGTATAAAGAAAAATATAAAGATTATGTATTTTCTAACAAAGAGAATTAAATTGAGAAATTAGGAGAATGTTATTTATTTTAACAAAAATTAACCTATTTTTCATATATAAATAAATAATATATTTAGATATTATTTACATATTGAGAATTTAAAATTTATAAGGATTTTTTAATTTAATTATGAAAATTTTAATATTTGTCTTAAATAAATAATAAAATAAATTAATTAATGTTTTAATCATTATTTGTCATATTAATATATATTACATTAATCAATATTAGCACCATATTTATTTTGAAAGTTGGTTGATATTATTTTAATACAAATTAATTGAATATATATGATATTTATTAAAGACTAACAGAAATTACATCTAGCCAAATTGGCTCAACACTTGTGAATAAGCACTCTTGCTTGGTGCCCACCCCCTGAGATGGAAGGGAGTATAAGACAAAGACTTGTGTGAGATCGTTTCACATAAGAGTTTACGTGAGACGGCAAGAAAATGATAATAAATTAATGAAAAGTGATAATGTTCTTTTATGAACAATTTATAGTATAAATAAAAAGTGATAACATTTTATAGCGAAAGTGATAATTATTTTAAAAAGTGAAAAATGGTCTCACGTGAGACGGTATCATGCAAGACCTACTCTTAATATATATATTTTCCATATAAGGGGTTTTTTTGTGAGAATGATCGATCTATTATTAAAGTATGGTTATTATATAGATAAAATATATTTATTTGTAGTTAAAGTATGTTAATAATAAATCATATTATAGCACTCTAAAATCATATTTTAATTCATCATTTATCGTACTTTAGAAAACATATTTTAACAATTATTAAACATCATTTATCTATATAATAAACATACTTTAACATGTTTCACAAACCGTGTCAAATATGTAATTTGACACGAGAAAGTTTGTCTTAATAATAAGTTTTCATATATATTCCTCTCGGAGAATGGTGCCCTAATTAAAAGGTTTAATTTTGACTTAAAATAAACAATGCAATCATTGTAAGCTGTAAGCTTTATTGTAATCATAAATTTCTATATATATACGGTCAAATAAAACAGAATTCCACAATATTTATTATGGTATTCATATTTTTAGACGATCAATTAGGTAAAAATTTGAATATTTAGGTACTTTTGGTCAATTAATGTTAATTAATAATCAAACTTATAACCTAACACGTTTATTCACATGAAAGAAATCATGTGCTTTTTTGCACAAACCAAAATAACGTCAAATTAGAAATTGCAATGACCACCAAAAAATAAATAAATAAACTTGTTTAATTTATTTTTAATCGATAAATTATTAAATTTGCTAAAGGGGAAAAATATTTTTTTTTAATGAAGAAAAAAATTAGCGAAAAGTAATTATGAATTCGAGGAATATTAATTAAGATTTTTTTTAATTATATATTGATTGATTTTCTAATTAATTCAAATACTAAAATAAAATCAAAGTAATAACTATTTGTAACGCGTTTGTACACATGACCGTAGTCCTATGTACCCCCAACCCCACCACTTCCCTTAACCGATTTAACTGAAAAATAAAAGAAATGTGCATCCTACATATTAAATACTAGTATTAAACTCTTTAATTTAATTAATCTTCAGGAACTAACGGGGTAAAATTTATATCCCTTTTAAGATTTTTTTAAAAGTGAAATCATACCCATTAAAATTATTGACCCTAAAAATTATGTAATACTTTCATTCAATTTGTCATCAATTTAAAATCAAAGTTACTAGCAAATAAGTAAAAATGCAAATCTACATATTACTCAATTAAAATGCACGAATTCGAATTCAAATTCGTGCATTCATATTCAAAATATATACACATACATTAATGAATAAAAATAAAATACATTTTATTAGCGATTTTTCTTGTAATTTTTTTAATGAAAAATTAAATGTAAAAAAGTTATACATTTATTAATAAATACATACTCCTTCCGTCTCATGGATGCTGTTACATTTACTATTTGCACGGAGATTAAGGAGTATAATATTTTAATATATAATTGATTGAGAGATATAATATTTTAATATACAATAGATAGTTGTGTTAACGTTGTATATTGGCTGCATGAAGATATGTTAATTATTTCATATGACCCTCGTTTACGAAAAAAGAGAATGTGACTATAATTGTGAATTCTACAAAATTAATAAATGTATATCTGATTAATATAAAAGTGTTAGAAAAGAAATTGAGTATAATCATATAACTCAACAATAGAATAAGAGAAGAAGATTAGAAAGGAGAGGAAGATTTCATCTCTATTTTGTATGTTTATCTTTTACAAATTAAATGAGCTTTTGGGGGTTCCTATGGTCAAATGACCAGTCTGCCTTCTTCTTTAGGTTTAATTTTAAATCGTGTATTTGGCTTGTCAGCTGTCTGTGGCACCGAGGTCGAAGCTGTACATTACACATGACTGCGTCATTATGTCAACTCATTTTTTGGGAGTCTGTCGGCATGATCTTTTAGTCTGTCCTGTATAATCTTTTTCGTTTTCAATATAGCATATTTAATCTTTTACAATTTAATTGTCCCAATCTTTACATAAAGGAGAGTGGACAATTAGGTACAAATCTTTAATTTTATAATCATTCCTATACAATAATGTCCACACAATCGGATACTTTATAACAAAAAAATACTGAAAGTGCTAAGGGAGTGCCGTGAATTAAAAACAGTTTAGCGGTGGGCCAAAAACGACGTAAAATTAAAACAAAAGTAGAGTATAATGTGTATATAGTGTCTTAACATAAAGGATATCGAGATACAGAATATAACACGTTGCACAGCGGAATAAATACGAAGAAACCAGAATTAATTTTCTCACTAGTCTTACGACTTGTGATATTTTCACCGGCGAAAAACTTTCTTATTAAAACTTCAAGACGATTACAAAAACAAATCACGAAAATCAAATACGAAAAGAAATCCTATTCTAAATCGTTAGACATAGGATTCAAAGATGGAATATCAAGAATTATTGATATCTAAAAACTAAAATATCAACACTAAAACTCTAAATGTGTAATCTCTAAATGTCGGTGGTCTTCACAGTAAGAAGACAACGATCCTTTTATAGGAATAAAAATCATTGCACTCCAAGCAGGTCATCCCACGTTCAGCTTTTTTTGGAGATCAAGTCCAATTCTTTAAACCACGTTCTCCACTTTTTTCTTATCCCACGTTCAGCTTTTTTTGGAGATCAAGTCCAATTCTTTAAACCACGTTCTCAACTTTTTCCTTGATGTCATCGACGCTGCGTTCCCACGTTCTTAACATGTATTCCACGTTCTTCTCTCCTGCAGAAGAAATAAACAAAAGACTTTTTCTTTCCTAATAAATAGGAACAAACTCAATCCAGCAAAAATAAAAACGTTAATTAAATAAATAAATTAACTAAAGATTAGGAAAAGGCAAAACAGTTAAAATTAAGAAAATTGAATAAATCAATTTCCAACAAATACTTAAAATGCTTCCAACTTCTCCACATTTTAAACTTACTGTATATCAATCATCCTAATTCGATTTCATATACGGACAATGATTTTTGTTTTTAAGAGAAAAATGAATTTAAATCAATTAATTAGAATTAGGTAGAGGGAGAGAAAAAGGAAATCCAAATAGGGCGTAATATTAATATAGGCACGCGGAATGTGCATGTTCGTATCAGACAAATCGCCCTAAATAGACTGCGTCGCATGTGATCGCCGCACTATCATGTATGCCGCACGTGTTCCTCCTCCGCCGCCCCGACTATCATGGACGCTGCACGTGTTCCTGAGTCCTACCAAAACTTTTTCATATTTTCTCCGACCCATTAGAAGGGCAGACATTTCTATCTAACACGTAAATTAAGGGATATACTCTGTCCCGTCCAAAAAGATGCATTTATTTTTTACAAGTAGATTAAGGAGTATTATTATTTTATTTATGTAAAGTGAATAGGTGTATTAGAGAGATTGTACAAAAAGGTGGTTCGCCCACCCCAGGCGCCGCCTGCCCGACAACCGACCAACAAGGGTTAAACCTTTTAACCCACCACACAAGGAGCCCCCTTAATTAAGAGGTTGCTCCCACGCTGCTGGTGGGATTCGATCCTTGGTCATTGTACAAGTTGTCCCCTTGCTTGACCAGTTGAGTTGCCCATGCAGACCCTTTTTATTAAAAGAGGAAAATGTAGCAATTTGGATGTGACGTCCAATATAGTAAAATGATGTTATTTGGGTGGGACGAAGAGAGTAATATTTAATGTGTAAATGATAAGAGAGAAATAATATTTTAATATATGATGGGTAGGTGTATTAGTATGGTGTGTAGGTCCCATTAAGATATTTTAATTGTTTTGTATGATCCCATTTACTAAAAAAAAATTACCTTTTGTGTTGGGATTTGGGACAGACGAAAATGACAAAGTATACTCCTTATAATGGAACAAAGAGAGTAATTCTCTTTACATCAACTCTTTCACACATTTTCTTAGACTTATAATTCAGAACATAAGAATAAAACTTACTCCATTCGTTCTTTTAAAGAGTTGAGTTACTATTTACTCAGAGATACTATATACTCAATAACTCATAATTATTTATAATAATTTCTTTTAGTGCTAATTAATTTGTTAAGCCATAAACTCGTGGTTGGTACAATGGGTCAAAATTAAAGGCCCAACTACAATGGCTCAAAATTGAGGGCCCGGCCCACTATTGATTTAGTGGACATCATCTGAAAGATTAAATCTTAGCAGCAAATAAATTCACAGATTTATTTATTTATATTTAAAAGAAAGATATGCTATTACTCCTTAAAAAAAACAAAAGTAACATTCAGTATTTTGATGATTATTAATTAATTAATCAATTTTAAAGTGTTAATGATTTTATTGAAATTGTAGAGAGAAGAGATTGATACAATTATCAATACATGTTTAAAATAGATTGATAAAAGTCTCCGAAGAAAGCATAGAGAATGGTGATGAGCTGTTTGTTGGAGTGTAGGGAAGATTGTTTATACCAGTAATATCTTATCATCCTGTCTGTTAGATTTTATAGGAAGATTGTTCTTGTTTATCAATCTGCATTCATCCTTCAGCATTGCTCAAGGGGAAGGTGTGATTTGTTATACTAGTAAACAACTTCACCTGGATAGTAAATGAAGGATTTTGAGTCAGTAATTTGAGGACTGAGCTAACAATGGTGAAATGAAAAGAAATTGTCATTCCATCAATGAATCCCATTAAAGGGGAATTTTAAAGAAGTAAACATAATGATAATGAGAAAGAAAAACTAACATTTCGACATTCTGATCAAATGATTGACGGGAATGCGATCGACATTGCAACACTTGTTTTGAATTCTGATATCATTGATTTACGCATGATCATTGCCCAAAATTTACCAAATGATCATGGATTCATAGGGGGATTACTTTTGGGAATTGATGCGTCTGATTTAATTCTTCATATCTTATTGATCTACGCTTTATTACTTGTTCGTAGTACGAATTGTCGACTGTCAATGCACTCAAGATCAAGATTGATAGTGTTTTTAGTGGTGGTGTTCTGAGGACATCTTCCTCTCAGTGCTGTTAGAAGAGCAGCATCCATAATTGTCCATCACTTTTAATGTCCCCTAATGTTGAGTGCTATTTTTTTATTTTTTTATTTTTATCTTGAGATTGAAACCACAGTAGAGATAGAGAGTAGATGCAAGCAACAGGAAAAAAAACATGAGCTTAGATGATGTTTTGATTTAAAGGAAGAAAAGATTGTTACAAACTACAATATGTTGTTGACTGGAATAGTATTGGGTGGAAAGACCTTTCAGATGAGCTTGGTTGCTGCAGGGTGGGGGTTCGAATCCTGCCTTTGGCATGGATTTGGCCCCTTGCAAGCAAAAGTTTAACAGTGAGTCCTCCCTATAAGCCACTTGAAGCACATTCTGCGATTTACCTCCTCCACCAATCCCCATGGCAGGGGCGGTGGGACCCCCTAATGGTGGGGTACACCATTTGGAATAGTATTAGAGATGATTTAATACATATTCAACAACGATGAAAACTTACAAGATTAATAATTAGGGTTTATCACAAAAATATAAAATTGATGAACTTGTTTGTAAAAATAATAAATTAATTTATATTAACTTGTTTTTCTATCTTTATCTCAAATATATATGTTCTTTATTTTTTTCATCTTAATATCTTTCTCCATTTCAAGAGGTACGTAAAATTTAAAAGAGTATATATGACGTGTGTGTTATAATTTAGGATTTATTAATCTTATTTAGTACTCCCTCCGTCCGGAAAAATTTTCACCTTTTTTAAGAAAAGTTGCACTTTTGACCAACTTTATTGACTTTGGAGGGTATTATAGTATTTTTAGGTAATAAAAAAGTATAAAGTAATGATATGTGTGTGAAAAATGAGTGATAAATTTGAAATTAAAGTAACTTTTGAGGTTGTTGGATAAAGTGATATTTTCTTTTTTGGGGTGCGAAAGATTTTGTGGAACAAACAAATGAGGAAAGTGGGAAAAATATTATGGAACGAAGGGAGTATAAAATATATAGGGGTATGTATTTAACAATTAAGGATAATTTAGACTTTTTAAAAATATATTTTTTAATTATATATTAATGAGGGTGTGTATTTAATAAAAGGGTGTGTGTATTTAGTCAATGCCTTTTTAAAAATTCGTACCGAATCCCGATCCGCACACCCCTAATCACATGTTCATAAATTTACGAAATACACCCTCTTTCACTGAAATAGATTTTATTATTAGGGTAGGTCTTGCGTGAGACCGTCTCACGTGAGATCATTTTTCACTTTTAAAATAGTTATCACTTTCGCTATAAATTATTATTAATTTCGCTATAAAATGTTATCACTTTTTATTTATACTATAAATTGTTCATAAAATAACATTATCACTTTTCATTTATTTATTATCATTTTCCTATATAAAAGTTATCGCTTTCTGTCCATCTCACGTAACCCCTTATGTGAGACGGTCTCACACAAGTCTTTGTCGTCGTCGTCTTCTTCTTCTTATTATTAATTTATTATTATTATTATTATTATTATTATTATTATTATTATTATTATTATTACAGATGGAATATTATTTTTAACTAACTGCCTTTTAATTGTCTTAGGATGATCTTATAAATGGATTTTATATTTTTAAAAAGATAAAAAATAAAATAAAAGAAAAGTTCGCAAGAGAATGCGTCATTTCCACTACGAAAAGAAACGCGATTCTAATTAGAAAAATCGACGTCTAAAGTGGAAGTATTAATGAAAGTTTGGCCAAAGCAATTCGATAGAAGTTTCCAAGGGCAGTTGTAGAAGTTTCCATTATTCTCGAAAATAAATAAAAGCTAGAATTTTTCTTTCTTCATTGACGTCGTTACTTGACCTCAACTAAAGTTGCTTACTCATTCTTGGTCTGAAATCGTGTTACTTATAGAAATCATAATACATGGAAGCAGACTATCAGAGTAAGTTTTCATTGAAGGAAAAAAAAAATACTGTAATAATAATAATATATACTCCCTCAATCACAACTTTGGTAACTTTTCCTTTTTTCACATGGACTAGAAATGTCCCGGGCGATGCGCGGAATAATCGCACATAAAAATAGTATTATGTATATTATTATATCAAAATTAATAATAAAATAAATAAATAATAAATAAATGGAAAAATCTCTTAATTTACTTTAAGAAAAAATATTTCTCTACATATATTACTTTATTTTTGTCAACAAACTTGCTTAAAAGACCAAAACTTTATTTTTTTACTCCCTTAGTAAAAGTCATGGAGTTCTCTTTAATTGAAATTTTAAATGGCAGGTCAAGTTATGAAATTTTAAAAAAAAATATATATATATAAATAAATAATGTTAAATAATTGTAAAAATTAATGTAAAATGTCAACCGTCTTAATATATTTGAATATAGAATACTTTTATTTTTTTTAAATAAATAAAATGTGTTCGTAATTTTCATTCAGGGCGTCCAAAATTATTATTATTATTATTATTATTATAATTATTATTATTATTAAAAAAAATTATATAAAATATTTGTGTGGATAATTCATAAAAGAATAAAGTATTATTTTGCAAATACCTAATTCACGTATTCCAAATGAATTAAAGAGTGACTTCAAATTTTTTGAGTATCTAATAATATTTTTAAAGAGGTGATATAATTTTGTTTTTATAATTATTTATATAGGATGAGAAATAAATAAAAAATCTTGATGGGAAAGATAAATTCTTGCCATTATTTGGGAACATGAATGAATATTTATTTATTTTTAGCTTTCTAATATTCAACAAAAAACAAATTGAAAAGTTTTGGTTCATTTATTAATGTATGTATTTTCACCGTAAATTTTTGCATTTCGATATTTTTATATTTGTTAACAAACAAAGTGCTTTTTATTTATTTGGATTACTTTTGGTAAATAATAGGAATGATTACTATATCAATTTAACATATTTTTATATCTCTTCATTTTTTAGTATAATTTTAATGATTTTCATCATATATATTACTTCCTATTTTTATATTTTGCATTCCCCTTTTAAAATCAACACATTTTGTTTATTTATTTATAAATAAAAATAAAAATCAAATTTATTTTCTTTTTAAATATTATACTATTATTTTGAAACTTATTTAAATCAAATAAGTATTTAATCATAATAATATAAATTAAAATATTACATGGAACATATAAGATTAAAATAAGATTATTAAAAATAATATATTGTATATTATTATTCAATTTTATAATAATTAGAAATTATTATAATAACAAAAAAATTCAAACCATAATACTATATGCATAGGAGACAATCACACCAATAATATTAAATGAACTTTTAATTTACGATCTAAAAAATAATTAAATATATTAAATATTTAAATTTGAATATTAAAATATTTTATATTTTATAATAATTTTTATTATATATTATACATACAATATGGTTGTTAAATTAAAGATTTTTAAAAGATGGTTAATTTGATATATTATTTTTAAAAAAATATTTAAAATAAAAAGTTATGAACAATTAAAATTTTAAGTAGGTTGTAATTTTAAATATAAAAAAAAGAACATGTTTTTATTGGTGGTGAGAAAAGCATTCTTTTATGAATCCTCTCTCTTATAAGCTCTTACCATTAACCCACAAATTATCTCTTCCTGTAATCTTTTTTTTTTTATTTTATTTACATATCAACTAATAGGTAATAGATTTATATTTATGGTAAATATTTTTGGGATCTTTTCTTTTATATCACATAGATATTTATTATATATGGCGATAGGTATATAAATGAAACTAATTGTGAAAAAATATCAATCTATATACATAAATATAGATGTATTTTTTAAAGATTTTTATACACGTAATTTTTAATACAAAATGTTATACTTTTACTATATATATATATTTTTTTATTATATATTTCTTGTATGTCGATAACTATAGTATTAGAGGGAAATGATAACATAATTTATGTAAAGATTGTTTGATAAATAGAAGGAATGAATATTTTTAAAGCCATTTATATCTTTCTTTATATGTTTTTATATTTTTCATTTCACTAAAATAACATATTTTGTTTATTTTTTTTTAAAAAAATCAGTTTTCATATTTTTTAATATTATAATTTTTTAAACTTATTTAAATCAAATAAGTGATATTTTTCTTTCTCTTTCAATATTATATTTTATCCTTTCTTCTATATACATATAAAACATAATAATTGTACATGTTTTTTTAAAAATAAATCGAATTATCAATTATACAATATCCACATTAACATGAAATATTTTTAAGATAAAAGTTCAATTTTTTTTATTACTCCTAAATATATAGGATTGTAAAGGTTAGGATTGTAAACATTAGTTGAATATATCTTAAGATAGAACCCCCTTCACATGCTTGATATGAACCCTTCATATGTTCGTATGAAGATAGAACTCCCCTTCACATCAAATTTCTTGAACCATTTTTTTCATATACATCAAATTTCTTGAACCATTTTTTTCATGTATTAATAAGTATAAGTATAGTATAAATCTATACTATAGATTTCTATTAATACACTAAAATTCAAAATTCTATATGAAGTTTAATAATACGATATATAGATCTTTAAAAATATCTTGTATAAAAATAATAAAAAATAACAAAGTCAATGTAAAAAATAACTCGAGTTTCCAATTTATTAACATATCTCCAATATTTCTAACTCGAGTTTTCAATTTCTTAACATATCTCCAATATTTCTTTCACATCTGTGTCATATATTAGAAATTAAACTATTTTCTCAACATAAATGGATAAAAAATACTTTGTCATGACAATCACAAGTAAAATCTCACCTTTGCTGCGCTTGTTGATGCTGCCCTTTCATGTGCCGTCAGACACCTCTTTGCTAAATCACAACCTCCAACTCTACCCTCCTCCCACAAAATACCCACACTCCGCAATGTGGTATTCTCTTCCACCCTTCCACGAAGCCTCCATCACCATATCACCACCTCCGACTCTACCCTCATTCCACAAATAAAGGAGCCTCCATCACCACCTCCGACTCTACCCTTTCCCTCTTGAACCTCCCTTCGACTATACCCTTTTCCTATTGAGGCTCCCTCCTCCCCCTTTCCCTATTGAGGCTTCTTCCTCCGACTCTACCCTTTTCCTCTTGAGCCTCCCTCCGACTCCATTGATCGTAGTCATTTTCACCTAAATTTTAGTATCTTTATTTGTGGATTTTCAGATATTTTTATCCGTATTTGTGTGACTTTTGATGGAGTTATTGTTATTTTGAGAAATATTGTATGAATTGATAGAATTGTGTAAATGAGCTTAAATATGTGTAAAACATGTTAAGAAATGGATAAAAACGGAGTCGGAAGCGAAATAGAGACAGAAGAAAAGGGCCTGCTTGTACACGGGCCATGTGTGGAACACGGCTCTGTAACAAGTGGCCGTGTATTGTTCAAAAATCGCTGCACGCCCAGAGGAAGGTCGTGTGCTGGGGCACGGGCCGTGCGTTGCAGCACGCCCCGTATGCGGAACACGATCATGTAAGAAGAAGTCGTGTACTTACATCAGAAAATACTACACGGCCATTACCAAGGCCGTGTATTGCAGCTCGAACCGTGTCCGGAAGCACGCACAACAAGCCAAAGTAGGTGTTCCCTACACGGGCCGTGTAAGTGCAAAAACTTATGCAGTTTTGAGAAAGTTTCGGAAGCTTCTAGAAGGTCCATTGGTGATATAAAAGAATGACTTGTGCGAAATTTTGAGGGAGATCAGATTCATAGCAGTTACACACACTCCACACCACATTTCCTCACACACTAGATCCATATTCCATCTCTATCCATTAGATCCATCCAATTTCCATTTGATCTCCACATTCAATCCATAAATCCATCATCTAATCCATCCATCCATCATTTGAGAAGAGTGAAGCATCAAGGAGAGGAGAAATTGATAAATTGAAGGGGAGGAAAGTTCTCCATGCAAGGGAAGTCAATCTACTTTTCATTTGTTGATTTTCTTCTTATTTTGGCTCAAATGGAGCAAAGCTTGATTTGTATTGAATTAAACATCATGTTTAGTGACTAGTCCTATAGCAGGGCTAATATATGAATGATTGAGGTGAAGAGTTAGATGTGTAGAACTTGAGTAGTGATTTGTGGATTTTCTTTTATGATATATCAATCATGTTTCATTTCAATGTTTGTGTGATTAAATTCTCTATTCATAGTATAGGATGACCATTCTAATGTTGTGAGTGGATGTTTAATTGAATCATATATTGAAATGTGCATGCATGTTAGTATAAGGGGAGGTAAGTCATACCCTCCTTAGACTTGAGACATTCATAGAGGGACACTTAAGAAATTGAGTGAAAAGAACCAACTTATGATCATAGTACCTTAAGAGAATTGAGATTAAGATCAATCTTAGAAGATTTAGACTTGTAAAAGGGTCGAGAACCTAATTGCCTTGGCCATAGGAATTAGGGTTAAAAGTTATATTGCTTTTAATCCACAAGTTAATGAAAATTACTATCAAGAGTTTTGCATCTCTAGCTCAAGTCTTAACCATGAGTATGATTAGCCTTGCTCTCTTCTCAAGTGAATTCTATATCCATTCCATTCATCATTTGCTTGTTGTTGGATCATTTACTTTGTTAGTCTTAATGCTAGTTAATCTAGTAGAATCGTGAGTAATAGTTTTAGATAACAAAACCTTCAAACTATCATCCTTACAAAGCATAAATCAATGGAAAATTCGAATACAAGCATGAGTTTACTTTCCCTTGGGACGACATTACTATAAATTTTGTACTTGGTCACGCGTTTACTCGAAAATAGAGTCTCTTACTCTTACACATTTTCACAAAAAATGCGACTAAGAACATCCATCATGATCTCATTAATATTTCTCTGTTAATGTATTTGATCCTTTCCTAAAGCCTATATATAGCAAATGTTAAATCTTTATCAGAAGACAAATCTTAAATCTTCCTGCAGAATATTTACGTTTATGCCATAATAATAATACTTTCTAAAGATTTTTTTTCTTTAACTTTTTTTTCCTGTTTTTGACGAAAACTTCCATTGGAAGCTACTATTCTATTTTTATTAATATATAGATATAGATTATTTAAATCAAATAAGTGATATTTTTCTTTCTCTTTCAATAATATATTTTATCCTTTCTTCTAAATACATATAAAACATAATAATTGTATTTATTTTTTAAAATAAATCGAATTATCAATTATACAATATCCACATTAACATAAATATTTTTAAGATAAAAGTTCAAATTTTTTTTATTACTCCTAAATATATAGGATTATAAATGTTAGGATTGTAAACATTGGTTGAACATATCTTCGTACGAAGATAGAACTCCCCTTCACATGCTTGGTATGAACCATGTTCGTATGAAGATATACATCCCCTCCACATCAAATTTCTTGAACTATTTTTTTCATGTACATCAAATTTCTTGAACCATTTTTTTCATGTATTAATAAGTATAGTATAAATCTATACTATAGATTTCTATTAATACACTAAAATTCAAAATTTTATATGAAGTTTAATAATACGATATATAGATCTTTAAAAATATCTTGTATAAAAATAATAAAAAATAGCAAAGCCAATGTAAAAAATAACTCTGAGTTTCCAATTTCTTAACACATCTCCAATATTTCTTTCACATCTCTGTCATATATCATAAATTAAATTATCTTCTCAACATAAATGGAGAAAAACTACTTTGTTATATCTCCTACTGACAATTTCTAAGTTTGCTAAAATATATTCGTTATACCCTCATGTTGGCACAAACGAAATCTCACCTCCGTTGTGTTTATTGATGTCTGATGTGACGTCAGACACCTCTTTGCTAAATCACAACCTCCAACTCTACCATCCTCCCACGAAATACCTACACCCCCACAACGTGGTACTCCCTTCCACCAAATAGAGAGGAGCCGCCATCACTATATCACCACCTCCGACTCTACCCTCCTTCCACAAAATAGAGGAGCCTCCATCACCACCTCCGACTCTATCCTTTCCCTATTGAGGCTCCCTCCTCCGACTCTACCCTTTCTCTCTTGAGCCTCCCTCCGACTCCATCACGATCTCATTAATATTTTATGCCTCTGTTAATGTATTTGATCCATCCCTAAAGCCTATATAGGCAAATGTTAAATCTTCTTGCAGAAGGCAAATTTTAAATATTCCTGCAGAAAATTCACGTTTATGTCATAATAATAATACTTCCCAAAGATTTTTTCTTTAACTTTTTTTTTTTTTTTTTCTGTTTTTGGCGGTAACTTTCATTGGAAGCTACTATTATGTTTTTATTAATATATAGATTAAGAATTATTATTAAATGAACTCTTTGAGTTGAATGCCCAAAATAGAAAAAAATGACTCTTTGGATGTGACGGAGGGAGTAGAATCTTAACAATATGTCTTAGGAGACCGTGCTTATATAATATGGGTTATAAGACGATAAAAAATGATTATTAAATATGTAAATATGTTTATTGATAGTTATAGTAGGTTTTTCTAAAGTAAGATAATGATACATTAAAATATGAACTTAAAATATTGTAATATAATTCATTACAAACATACTTTAACTACCAATAAATATAGTTTAATAATGAATCAAACCGTTTCACAAAGTATACCCTAAAATCTTTATCATGAAATCAAGTTTGATATATACTTTGCATTATATTCTTTCTAATCTACTCCTATATATTACTCGTCCGTACCATGAAATAAATGCCCACCCCTAATTCAAATGGCCAGATTAGACCATTCACATGCAGTATGGTTTTCTCCAACTTATTTCATGGCATAAAAATCTTCACATCTCTTCTTTTTATTAGGACCATGCAATCTTACATCTAAAAGTGGGGGATCACCCTTCTATTACCTTGAGCAATAATCGTACAAAAAAAAATAATAAAAAAATAAAAAATTTACGATCATATAAATATATTTTCACATGCCTATATTAGGTAATAAAGCATATTAATTAGGATGACTTAACTTTCTCAATCTCCGTTGAAATGAAAAAATATCAAAATATTAAAATGAGAATATGGTGAAATAAATTATTAATGAAATTCCAATTTGAAATAATTAATATATACTCCCTTCAACTCATTTCAATCTTTATATATTTCTAATTTGAGCGTCTTATTTCAATATTTACATTTCTCTTTTTGATAGATGAATCCACACAAATTAATTATTAATTTCTCTCTCCACAAGTCACATATCACATTAATACACCTACTCACTTTACATTAAAATATTAATTTTCTCACATCACTACATATTAAAATACTATATTTCTTAATAGTGAAAACAAACAATCATAAATTTTGAAACAGAGGTAGAAAATACAATGGCATCGCCACGCACGAGGCCACAATTAATTGGCCATACTCTTAACCCATCAACTCCAACTCCAAGCTTGTTTTTCTTACCAAGTAGGTATGCCACAAATATATGAATTCAAAACAATAACAATAATAGTAATAATAATAAAATATTGTATATATTTTGAATTTGTTGATATATTACTCTCTCCATCCCATAAAAAATTGACAATTATTGTACATACGAAATTTTAGAAAAAATTATTTTTTGATTTGCTTTAGAGGTAGTTTAGTATTTTCAGGTAATAAATTATAAAGTAAATTATATGAGATGTTAACAATTTTAAAATTAAAATGTATTCGATCCGTCCATCCTCAATGTATTTATTTACTTTTTGCACATGAATTAATGAGTATTATTATTTTATGTGTAGTAGGTAGTTGTATTAGTGGAAGGTGTGAGTCCCATATTTTATTTGTATTAGTAGAGAGTGTGGGTCCTATAGTCTAAAAAGGGAAATGAATAGGTTAAGGATGAACTGTCCACAATGATAAAATTGATAGATTGACCGTACCAAGCATTTGAGATTGTTGGTTTATTGTTATTTATTTATTTCAAGGTGTAAACTTATTTATGGTACATTGACTATACGTGTATGAGGCTTTTAATTAGAAAATGACATAAATTTATTTGAGATTGTCTTGCGAAATTATCCTAACTCGATTAATTTGAATTAAATTACAAGTTACACTTCCTAACTCTTTATGGGACGGAGAGAGGGAGTATTTTATAATTAGAAAGGATAAAAGTAAAATAATTAAAATTAATGCGAAAGAAAAATGCAATGAATAATAAAAGAATTATTAATTAATTTACAATATATATCATACATCTCTAAACAAAGAATTTCCACCGAATAATCACCAATTAATTAAATATAAATAAATTAAATTAATCAAATTAAACAGATGTACATGCAAACCAGATGAGGCGATGTCGTTCGGTTCGAATCCAATCCCACGCTCACGACGTGACCATCATCACCTGAAACTCGTGAAAACTGAGAACTCCATCGCCGTCCAGATCGAATCGAGCAATCATATCGCCGCACTGCTCCACGCTCCGCCGTTCACCCAATCTACTCAGCATTCTCTTCAAACTCTTCGGCGTAATGCACCCGCTTCCCTCCATTTCGTACAATTTGAACGCCTCTTTCAAATCGCTCGCCTTCTCCTCTTCGCCGGCTCCTTCCACGATTCTCACGAAGTCATCCAGCGTTAGCAGACCATCGCCGTCGGAATCGATCAGCTTCACCGCCTCCGCTGCCGCCTCTGCCGTCATTTCCCCTGTTATTGATCCGATGCACTGCTGCAGCTCCGCCGAGCATATCTTCCCGTCTCTATTTGTATCAAATCGGTTGAAAATCCGTTCATACTGCTCGAATTTTTCCATTAAATGTGAGAGTGAGAGAGTGAGATGGATGAGAAATTGAATTACTGGATTCGATTATTTGCTGTGAAGCTGGAGAATGTGTCATGTGTGTGTATATATAGATGTGAAGGTTTACGCGAAGCGGTTAGTATTGATATTTTGACCAGCCAGTCATTCCAGAAGAATATGTACACCACTACACCATATTAAAATAAGAAAATTATTATATTATTGTTATTTAGGAGTATTACACTCCATGATATTTAATTAATGAGAGACTTTCTTGTGAGACGGGTTCATCTATTATTAAAATATGTTTATCATATAGGTAATGTATGCTTATTTGTAGTTAAAGTATGTTAATAATGAATCATATTATAACATTCTAAAATTATACTTTAATTCATCATTCATAATACTTTACAAAACATAATTTAACAATCATTAAACATACTTTATCTATATAATAGACATACTTTAACACGTTTCACAAATGATCTCATATAAATAACGTCTCACAAGATATTTTGTCTTAATTGATTTCTTCGTAGAATCAGCCTGGAAGTAGCAATATCGTGTTGACAGATTAATTCTTAATAAATGTTTTTATATTGCGAAGTCAAATTTCTTTTTGTTAACTAATAATTGTTTTAATTTATTCCGTATGGAGTATATTAAAACTTCAATTATTTTGATACTTCTTTAGATTAATAATATATGGATTATTAATTATTTTAATATTTTAGATCATGATTTACTCTCTTGCGAGAGGGATACATATGAGACGGATTAACCAATTATTAAAATATAATTGTTATATAAATGAAGTATGCTTGCTTATTAGTAGTTAAAGTATGTTTGTAGTGAATCGTAATATAACACCTCAAAATAATATTTTAATTCATTATTTATCATACTTTAAGAAAGTATATTTTAACTAACAATAAATATACTTTATTTATTTATATAATAATAATACTTCAACGATAGATCAACCAATTTCACAATTAGATACAAGCAATTAAAAAGTCATGTTATAAACATATACAAATATGGACTAATATTTTATTTGTAACTATCCCTAAGGTTTCAAGTTTGAAATTCAAAAAGTCATGTTATAAACATATACGAATATGGACTAATATTTTATTTGTAACTATCCCTAAGGTTTCAAGTTTGAAATTCGTTGATACAACCAACAATTATGGGGACAATTATGGGGTCAATTCATACAGAGCTCAAAGTTTTGACTTAAAATGGGCTCCCCGTTAGTGGACGTCTGGACGGTGGAGTCAGTCAGTATACGAATCGGATACTAATTATCAATTTTTAACTTACTTTGGAGTAATATGATATTTTTTTAATAAATAAATGATAAAATATATTATATGTGTTAAAAAAGTGAAGTTGAAATTAAAATGTATTAGAGGAACATTAATTATGTTTTTGGTTTTTTTTTTCATTTTTTTATGAAAGTGTGAAGTTAAAGTTGAGATAGAGTAGTATTATTTTTACTTTTAACACACACATACATACATACATACATACATAGTATATATATATATATATATATATATATATATATATATATATATATATATATATTACTCCCTCCATCCCGTAATACTTTTCTCACTTTCCTCATTTGTTTGTCCCACAAAACCTTTCACCCCCCAAAAAGGAAACACCACCTTATCCAACAACCTCAAAAGTTACTTTAATTTCAAATTTGTCACTCCTTTTTCACAGATATATCATTACTTTATACTCCCTCCGTCTAGAAAAACTTTTCACGTTTACTGTTCCACGTTGTTTAAGAAAAGTTGCACTTTTTGACCAACTTTATTGACTTTGAAGGGTATTGTAGTATTTTTAGGTAATTAAAAAGTATAAAGTAATGATATGTGTGTGAAAAATGAGTGACAAATTTGAAATTAAAGTAACTTTTGAGGTTGTTGGATAAAATAGTGTTTCCTTTTTTGGGGGTGAAAGGTTTTGTGGGACAAACAAATGAGGAAAGTGAGAAAAGTATTATGGGACGGAGGGAGTACTTTTTTATTACCTAAAACTACTACAATACCCTCCAAAGTCAATAAAGTTGGTCAAAAAGTGCAACTTTTCTTAAATAACGTGGAACAGTAAAGGTGAAAAGTTTTCCGGGATGGAGAGAGTATTTCCTCCGTCCTACAATAACTTGCACCGTTAATGTAGATACGTAGTTTAAGAAAACCTGTTTTTTGACCAACTTTATTGACTTTTGGAGGGTAATGTAGACTTTTTATGTAATAAATAAATTACTCCATAAAATATATTATGTGTGTTAGGTAGAAGTGATAAATTTGTAATTAAAATAAACTTTTGAGGTTAGGAATGATGTGATGTTTTTTTTTTGGTGGTGTAATTTATTGTGGGACAGACGAAGACGAAAAATGTACAAGTTATTGTGGGATTGAGGGAGTATTTGTCAACCTACATTGTACTCCCTCCATCCGCTTCTAAGGTGTCCATTTTATTATTTTTGGCGTCCGCTTTAAAAGTATCCATTTTCCCTATTTAATAAAAAAATACATAATATGTCTCACAACTTCCCTCTAATACAACTACCCACTTTACATATAATAATAATACCCCTTAATCCACGTGTAAAAAATAAACGGACACTTTAGAACGTACGGAGGGAGTATTTTTTTAATTTCTTAACATTAAAAGTATCCCAATGTCCAGGAAAACGACCCTGTGGTTTCCCAGGTGATTCACAAACAATAACACACGCATGACACGTTTGGCCACATTAAAAAGTACTCAAATAAAATGAAATTTCAAGTTGTTGACGCATTTATTTCATTTGCATCTTTAAAAACGTTAATCCCATGTTAGACCCTTACTTTCCCATTAAATATGTAATATTGAGTTAGTCTCTTGCGAGACGAATTATTATAGAAATGGATTGTGAGACGGTTTAACCCACTTTAATTTATATAATATAATATAATACTAAATATTATTATTAGAAATAGTCAACCCACTATCCAATTTTGTTCCTAAATTAGTGGGATTATCTATTAGTGTTTTCTGCTTTGATGATTAACCACCGTATATTCTCCTCCTCCGGCTTGTCATCCTAATTTTTCTCAGTCGGCGAATGAAACTTGGGGTCGGTCATCATCCCCATCTCCAGTGAGTCATTAATCCCCATCTTCGGCGAGTCATCTTCGGTCATCATCCCCATCTCCGACGAGTCATCGATATTCTCCCCCTCCAACTTGCATATCATCCCAATTTTTCTCAGTCGGCAAATGAAACTTGGGGTCGGTTATCATCTCCATCTCCGGTGAGTCGTTAATCCCCATCTCTGGCGAGTCATCTTCGGTCATCATCCCCATCTCCGGCGAGTCGTCTTCGGCTTATTATATGTCGATTTGAGCTTATAGTGCTACCTGATACTGCCTATAGTATGTTGTTAATCTGTTATATTGAAATGAGTAAAATCTTATTTGTAGTGTATTGTATTCACGATTGCGGTTGTATGGTATGCCATAATCTTGTTAAAGTATGTTATGAAATTGCCATTGTATGTTGGTGTTAAGTACTCTATGTAGACGGTTAGGTATGTCGTTTAATGTTATAGTATGTATTTTCATTGTTAGAGTATGTCGTTTCTGTATTAAAATAACTATTACTTCTGTAGTAGTTTCATGTGACGTTAGAGTATGTAATGTTGATGTTATGATATGTCACTACTTAATTTATTTAAGTATGTCTTATTATAGTATGCTAGTTTAAAGTACTCCATGTCGATGTGTGGTATGTCAGCGTGTTCATTAATTTTAATTTAATTTCTCTTCTTCAACGTGGATTTCTACGTTTCTTCGTTCATTATTCAATGGGATGTTAGGAATTTGGGAAGAATATATTGTATAATCTTTCTCTTCTTCCGATGGATTGGGGGATGTCATGATCTTTTCTCTCTCCTCAATTGATTCAGGGACGTGTTGAATTTGGGAAGACTCTTCTCTCTCTTCTAAATCTAAACTAATCAAGCAAATTTTAAGGGATTATACAAATTAATATATTAATTAATAAAAATGGGTTAAATTACACTTGGATACCCATCTTAGACCCGTCTCACTTAAATGGATGTCTCACAAGAGAATTTATCTTTAATATTTCTTTATTTATTTTTACTCCACGTTATAATTTCTATATTATAAAAATAATAATAGCTAAATATAAATAATATCCCAATAAAATTTTATTTTAAAGAATAATAACCCCACTTAAATATATTTTACTTCATATTTTATTTATTATTTGATTTATTTTTATATTTGATTTATTATTTAAAATAAATCAAGGTATCATTTTTATAAAGTTAATATAATAAAATGATTTTATTAAATAATGTAGTATAACAATACAATAAAAACAAAAAAAAACATGTACGATAATTTAAGGAGTTAAATCTTGTGTTCTCGGGTATACATGGTGTTTAAGGGCATAACATTAATTTGTTCTAAAAATTATACACTTTAATTAATAAGAGTATAATTTTTTTATTAAAATGTCGGCTGAAATATAAATAAAATAAAAGTTTGATTAAAAAAATAAAAATTTTCTTAAAAAATCAAGAATACAAGTTCTAAAGATTATAAGAGAGACACCAGTTTTAACCTAATTTAAGACGACACTATTAGCACATTATCAATTTACTAATGAAGTCAACCCCATGAGTTGGGCTTGAGCATTATTATGGTGTAATAATACTCTAATGTCTTAATTTTAAAGTTTATGGGTTAATTGCCAGATCGGTTCATATAATGCTGCTCGAAATGAAAGTTCCTATTAATGGATAATAATGAATTTTGACTTTCCCCAAATTAAATTTAAATTGTGTGGTTCAATCAATCTTTGGAATAGGTGCACTTTTTGTTGGGCTTTCCAAATTGTGTTTTATAGATGGACTTGGATTAGTAAACTAGAACCATCTATATTTTCGTTTATGGGCTTGGAATTATTTGAAAATTTTAACATGTAGTAATATTGTTGTAATTAAAATCGAATGAATTCATAATTAACTGATAAAACTCAATTTCATAAAGTATATTACTTCATCCGTCTCCCTAGCTCTCCACCTTTACTGTGAATCATGGTTTAAGAAGAGTTATTTTTTCTTTACAAATTTTAATAACTTTCGAAGGTAGAGTAATATCCTCTATGTTTAGAGTATCATTTGAAGAGTATTACTATTATATAATATATAGTAAATAATTGTTTTAGAAGAGTAGATAAGTCTCATATTTTAGTTGTATTATTGGTGTGTGAGAGTCTCATATATTTATCAGAGGTAATAGGACCTTTTGAAACTAATGCAGTAATGCTCAAAATAACAAAATGATACTGTTAAATGCGGATTGAAAGAAAATTTTTAAATAAAAAATAAATAATAAAATAAGTTACGGTAAATTACCAAAACCCCCATCGAGGTTTATCTAAACTACCAAATAAACCCCGTAATTTGAAAAATTACCAATTACCCCCTTTAACTTATTTTTTATTTGAACATTAATAAAAATACATTTTTTCTTAAAATAAAGAAGGATGAAAATGACATCAAGACCCATATATTTAACATTGTATTTTTAAATTTCAATATTTTAAAAAAAAGTTTTTTAAAGGGGGTAATTGATAAATTTTCAAACTACGGGGTTTATTTGATAATTTGGACAAACATTGAAAGGGATTTTGATAATTTATCCAATAAGTTATGTGTGCTAGATGCGAGTAATATTTATTTTAAATATAATGTAGTATTGAAAATTTGAAATGATATTATTTTCAAACTTTCATTATTTTTTGAATGTTTAAAACAAATAAATGAAAAAAAAAGTGAAGAAGTTGTTGGATTTTTTATTTTTATTCATACATGTGTTAAAAGCTCGTTGAATAGCATAATTAAATACTCCCATTACTGTTGAAGAACGATATCAGTATTTCACTAAATGCACTTTCTTTACTTTACTAAATGTTATTATGTATTACACTACAAAATATTTTATTTTATAATAAAAAAGTATAATTATACTAGCACTGGGTGTTTTTTTAAAATAAACTAATAAAGTATATGGTGAACTGATGCACCCTTAAATTATAATGATAATTGAGAGAGGTTTTTCAAAATAAACTAATAAAGTATATGGTGAACTGATGCACCCTTAAATTATAATGATAATTAAGAGATAAAAGAAAAGGAACCTCCATATTTAGTTACTCCTATTTACTATTTCCACACTTGCTCAAAATTAGGAGATAATGGCATGATGGAGATAAGTACAAAACTCACCTATGACTCTCGAAGCACTAATAATTATTTTTTTTTCTTCTAATTTTCACCAAGAAATTAATCAATAAATTAATAATATCTCCAAATCAATCCATAAACTAGCACAAATAACCGGACAACTAAATTCTTACTCATATATTAATATATATATTTAAAATTGTTATTACTTTCTATACTTATTTGAATATATAGATATGGAATTTAGGAAAAATTAATTTTTAATTAAATTTATTATTTTTAGAGGATAATATAATCTTTTCAAATAATGAATAAATTATAAAATATATTAATATGTTGAATGAGAATAATAAATTTGTAATATTAGCAGTATCAACAAAACAAAATGAAAATAAAAAGTGTGAATTTAATTTAATGTGATAGGAGTATTAATTAGGAGTACTCTCTTCTCAAATCTCGTTTTACTGTCTTTCTCGCAGTTTTTCAATTCAAAATTACCCAATTTCAAATCCCACCGTGTTAATTTCCAGATAAAATAAAATGATTTTAAATTAAATAAAGCTTCTTTCTTTCTTTGGTAGTCTTTTTCATCTTTATGCTACAAAAGCAGTAGATATATACTCTCTCTCTCTCTCACCCTCCCTCTCTCTGCGACAGAGTTTTACCAGCACCGCTTCTTTAGCCTTTGGGATGAACCTCAGTAGGGGCATTTCTGTAAATTCCTTCTGGTAAAGGTGTTAGCGAGAAAAAGAACTGCAGTTGTGGTCAATCTAGAGACAAAAAGCACCTCTCACCCTCCCAAATTATTAATTTTTTTCCTTTTTTTTTCCCTTTAATTTCTTGTCTTGTAATCACCCATTTGAACTGTAGTTCAGCTAAAAAATTGTGGATTCAGGGTTACACACAGAGTTGGGGTGGAAATCTGTTCCCTTTTACAATGTCAGCGTTTTGGTAGAAAAAAGTAGTGTAAAAAACCCAGATTATATTTGACGGGATTTCATCTTATCTACTCAATCGTTGCAGATTTGAGCCATGTCTGCCAAATCCAAGTAAGTGGGTTACTATTTCTGTTGATGGATCTGATGTGGGGTTTATGCTGTTTTTCCAAATTTGTTTGAGTTTTTAGGTATCTGCAGTTTTGATTCATGATGATCGGATGTTCTGTTTTGATCTTTTTAACATAATCAGCTTAGAGATTGGAAACTTTGATGATTAGTGGTTTAATGGGGTTCTGTAACAGTGCTTGTTTTCTGATCTTAAATCTGTAATCTTGGATGATTTGGTGTGGATTTTTTTGTTATATTATCAGTTATTCTAGCCTTTGTTCTTCATGTTTATCTATAAATGTTGGATGGATAAAAAGGCATTGTTGCAAAAAGTGGAAATTTCTTGGGAAGATTGTGTTTATGGAGTGAAACCATATATGTGATATTGGATTTTATTGCCGTATATAGCCAATAGATGCATTTCTTGATCTTGCATTGTCGTTTCGATTTGAAAATGTGCCCTGATAGTTATGGTTTCTGCTTGTATAGATCTACTTTGTCTGGAACTCCCAACACAAAATCATCCCCAGCTACTCCTCGAGTTAGCAGGGGAGTGGCTAAACCGAGTGGTGATTCGGTTTCTTCGCTGCAAAATGGTAGGTTTTCGTTTGATCGGTCGCCAGTATCTGTTTCGTCTAAACCTAAAGTTGAGAGGTCATCTCCTAAGATCACCATCACCCCCACTGATGTAAGTGTAAAGAAATCCATTTTTACAATGTAATGTTGCATTGAGTGCTGATAGTGATTTTGCTCTCGTAGAAAAAAGCTACTCGGATCATGAAGCCTTCATCACAACTTCAGGCGGAGTTGAATCAAGTTCAGGAAGATCTAAAGAAGGCGAATGAGAAGTTGGTTTTGGTTGAGAAAGAAAAGGAAAATGCTTTTGAGGAAGTGAGGGAAGCAAAGAGATTGTGTGATGACACAAATGAGAAGCTTATTGAAGCTTTAGCAGCTCAAAAACAAGCCGAAGAGAACTCTGAGATCGAGAAGTTCCGAGCACTTGAGATGGAGCAGGTGGGCATTGATGTAACTAGTAAGAAGGAAGAAGAATGGGAGAAAGAGTTGGAAGCAGTGAGAAACCTACATGCTGTGGACGTGGCAGCTCTTTTGTCGGCCACTCAAGAGCTTCAAAAGGTGAAGCAAGAACTAACGATGACTTGTGTAGCTAAAAACCAGGCGCTAAACCATGCAGACGATGCTACGAAAATAGCTGAGATTCATGTAGAAAAGTTGGAAGCTCTGTCTGGTGAATTGCTCCGTTTGAAAACTGAGTTTGATTTAAGGATTGAAATGGAGACGATTGAGAAGAATAAATTAGTATCAGAATTGAGATTGGAGATAGATTCTCTGAGAGAAAAGCTCGAGAACGCAAAGATATTCGAGGATAAATTGTTGGAAACTGAAGCTGCATTCGAGCAGGTTAACGTTGATCTTGAGGCTTCGAAAATGGCCGAATGCTATGCATGTAATGTTGTGGGGGAGTTGCAAGTTAGAGTCAATGAATTAACGTTTCAGATTGAGGAAGCAAATAGATTAGAGAAATCATCATCGGAATCTCTTGAATTGGTGACGAAACAGCTTGAAGACAACAAAGAATTATTGCATGGTGCAAATTCTGAAATTGCCATACTCAGTGAGAAAGTTGGGTTGCTGGAAATCTCAGACGGAAGGCGAAGAAACGATCTAGAGGAAGCAGAGCGTTGCCTAGATCAAGCTAAAGAGGAAGCTTCCGAAATGGTGAAGAAGGTAAAGTTTCTTGAGTCCGAGCTTGACACCATAAAAGAAGAAAAAAATCGGGCTCTGAACAGCGAAAAGCATGCTGAAGCTAGTTTAAAATCTCTGTTGGAAGAGAAGAACCAGCTTGTGAATGAGTTGGAAACATCCAGGGATGAAGAAGAGAAAAGCAAGAAGGCATTGGAAAGCTTAGCATCAGCTTTACATGAAGTCTCTTCAGAATCGAGAGAGGCGAAAGAAAAGCTAATTTCACTTCAAGCCGAGCATGAGAATTATGAAACACAAATAGAGGATTTGACAGTGGTATTAAGATCAACAAATGAGAAGTATGAAAGCATGCTCAACGATGCCAAGAAAGAAATCGATGCTCTCACGCGTTCAGTTGAACAATCGAACCAAGATTACCATAACTTGAAGGCTGAGTTCGAGGACAAGGAGCAACTTTTGATGAACTCTGTCAAGAAATCTGAAGAAGAGAATTCTCATATGGATCATGAGATAAAAAGGCTGGTTAATTTGCTCAAAGTGGCTGAAGAAGAAGCACGTGCAACGAGGGAAGAAGGAGATCGATGGAGAAAGTCGTTCAAGGAAGCTGATTTAGAGGTGGTTTCTCTGAAAGGGGTTCTTGATGAAGCAAAGGCCGAGAGTGTAAGATTGAAAGAGAATTTAGATCAAACTGAAGATGAATTGCAGAGAATTCGTCTGGAGAATGAGAATCTCCGCAGAAGGGAGGCGACTTCTCTTGAGAAAGTCGAGGACTTATCCAAGATGCTCGAAGAAGCTGTGGCCAAGAAGCAAGACGAAGAAAATGGCGAGCTAACAGATTGTGAAAAGGACTACGATGTCCTTCCAAAGGTAATCGAGTTCTCTGAACAAAACGGCACAGGAGAAGTGAAGCCAAACGAGGAGCTCGTATCACAACACATCGAGCAACCCCTGACTGAGAAGCTCAAGCTCGACTATGTCAGTGACACAGCTGAGGAAGAGTTTCAATTCGAAAACTTCAACGATAAACTCAAGGATAGCGATGAGAAAGAGAAGGATACAACTGAAGTGGATCTTAAGATGTGGGAGAGCTGTAAGATTGATGCAAAGGATTTCTCTCCTGAGGGAGAAACAGAGCAAGAATCATTCGAGGATGATCTGGAGTCCAAAACAGAAGGCAGCGATCCCTACGATCAGGCGAATGGGGGATCGTCGAACGACAACCATGGCAACGGTGGGACCTCGCCGTCGAAATTGAACAGTCAGAAGAAGAAGAAGGCCTTGCTTCACAAGTTTGGAAGCCTACTGAAGAAGAAAGGAAGTAACAATCTGAAGTAATATGCTATCTTTGTGTTGTGTTTTTTTTTTACTTAATGTGTTCTAAACTATGGAGGTATAGTTAATATTTTAATGTGGCACTTCATTTGCTTGATAAGTGCTTTTTCTTCTTTTTTTTTTTTTTCCTTTTCTTTATTTGAATTTGCCATTTTTTTATAGGTTGTTTAGAAATTGAAACTGAGAATATTTGTATCATTTAGATTCATTTTCTAACAATGTAATGTGTGACATTTGTGTAATTTTTTAGTTGTTTTTATTTTACTCCAAGATTTAAATTGATTGCGCGATTAATAATGTACTGCGAGGATTACGATTTTGCCCTTAGGTAAGTAAGGTCATTACTCATTAATAAGGGTTAAGCGGATGGCTGTGAATTTTTTTTTAACTTTTATATATTTTAAAAATAAATAAATTCTATCATTCTTTTTTGACAATTTATAGCATGCACTCGGGTGCACCTAAAGATAGGGTGCACCCACATACAAATATAAACAAAAACATATACAATTAAGAGTAAAAACGTATACAATTTAATTGTTAATTTTTTTAATGAAAAATTATATATAATATTCAATAAATGTTATACACATATGAATATTAATTTTTTTAATGAAAAATTAATGAGAAAAATGTATACAATTATTACAAAACACGTATACAAAATAAAATAATATTTATACAAAATAGAATAAAAAGAATACACATATGGGTGCACCCGAGGGCACCTAATATACACTCTTCTTTTTTAATCATCAAGCAAAATTAAAATTTGAGATTATATTAAGTGAGATGTGACATGAATTGATTATAAATATTAAAAGAAAATAATATGGTAAGCAGCTCCATTCACTAACTCACTTTTTAATCTGCGCAACTTAAACACTTATGGATGTCATTACATTAGGAAAGCCAAAAAAAAAATACAGAACTTGTACAATACATTTTATCAAGCACTGTACATAGCTACTTGGGTATACAAAAGTGTAGGAAGTAGTTACCATTTCACTCCAAATGCACTCTTAAACACAACTCAAATGTCTCTACAATGTATCACACTATATTCAAGAATGTTTATGCCCATCAAATGCACTCACCATATTTTCAATTCTCCTTGAGCATCAATAGATCGGTTTTGATAAGAATTACATGTGTAAGCAGATTTGTAGTTTCTTATCTTATTTAACTTTCCTACTGAGCCAATAGAAGTCGTAAGTAAACACTACCTCATACGTATAAAGAGCATATACCATAATGCATAAGGGTGAAATTAAAATTATGTCCTAAATTCTATGAGTGAAATTACAATTATACTTTAAATCTTTAAATCTTAAAGGGTGAAATACACCCAAACCACATCGTAAAATTATAATTATATTCCTAAAATTAAATTTAAAAAAAAAAGAAAAAAAAAGAAAAAAAGGGAAAAAATAAAAAAAACAACAGACAAACAGAAAATCGAATTGAGAATGTAGTGAGGGGTGGGGTCCAGCAGGCGGTGGTAAATTTGGGGGAAAATAACCTAACCAAGTGATTGCCTTTTTTAAAAAATCAAAATCCATCGTATAATAACTGAAAGGATGTTGCTATTCGGATCAATTTTATCCGGCTCAATTGCATTTACTCCCTTCAAAAATACTATTATAACCCTCATAAATTATTCATTTTTATTTGAATTTTTCTAAGGCTTGATTGGCTGTCCAATTTCCCCCTTTCCATGCAATACATGTTCCAATATTTAACATTTATTATGCATTAAATATTTCCATTGAAAAAGCAAAGTTTATGTAGTACTTCTCATATATAAATAATGCGTACAAGTAATTATTAATATAAATGAATAAAATTTCGTACGAAATATAAAAATTGATATATTAATCTAATGGTTATGCAGTAAATTATTTTATAAATAATTTAAAACATAAAAGTATTATAATTAATTTATTTTTAACAACGAAATTTAGCAACGGCTAATTATTAACAAATTACCAACAATAATTAAATTTTCTTTTAATAATGGAATACCAACTAATTTATTAAGTTTTACCTATAGAATAAAATTTGTTTTCTATTTTATCAACGGATTACAACGAAATTATTATATAAATTACAAATGGAATTATTAGCAATGAATTACCAATAAAATTGAATTGTTGTTGTTAAAATTTTATCAACCTTCACATTACCAACGAATTTTGTTTGCAATTCGTTGGTTAATTAATTTAACAATAGAAATAAAAAAAATTATTTTTAACAATGGAATTTACCAACAAAATTCAATCATTTGGTAATTACTAATTACTAATGGATTAACAACAAAATTGACAATTATTTTTTAACAAAGGAGTGTCAACAGATTTATTCTCTATTTTACCAACAGAACTCAATCAGTTGATAATTACTCACGGATTATCAATGGAATCATTATATAAATTACCAACGAACTACCAACAAAAATAATTTACCAACATAATTGAATTTTAGTTGCTAAAAATTTATCAACCACCAACTTTACCAACAAAATTTTACTAACTAATTTCGTTGCTAATTCGTTGGTAAACCAATTTAACAATGGAATTAAGGATTTTACCAACGGAATATTTCATTGGTAAAAAATAGTTTTTTAGTGTTAAGGCTTCTACCAATGTAATATTTCATTAATTAAAAAATATATTTTTTAGTGATAATATATTAAATTAAAAAAGACATTTAATTAATTAATATAAAATGAGTTTACCGTAAAATACTTTCACGCAATTGTGATGTTGGACTCAATAGTATTTAGAAAAATAAATAAAATAAAATATTAATTGAATTAGACCAGATTCAATTAAAAGTAAGAATATATATATATATATATATATATATATATATATATATATATATATATATATATTCGAATTTTAATATTTTTAAATGAGAAGTAAAGAACTTTTGTTTTTTTTATTAAAATATATTTATCATATTAATATTTATGTGAAAAAATTACAATACAACAAAAATTTACTAGAAATAATATTTTTCAATTAAAGAGAATAATAGTAATTCATTACTTTGAAGAGTTGTTTAATACTCTCTCCTTACTATGCTAAAAATCTCACACCAATCAATAATCTTGAAGTTCTCTTAATTCAAAAATACTACTTTCACCTGACACATATAACAATAATATTATTTATAATTTATTTATTTATTACATAAAAATATCATAATACCCCTAAAAAATTTATAAAATTAGTAAAAAATTAACTTTTTTTAAACTCCATATCTACCAATGAATAAAAGTCCAGAATGGAGGGAGTACTAAAAAATAAAATCTAACTGTACCAATACAAAGGTGCAAGAAATAATTTATCTCTTTGATGATAGAACTTATATAGTAAATTTATAAAAAACTTGTATGCAACATTTTTCAGGTTTTGTTATATGGATGAGAAGTTATAATATTTTTTCAAATATAAAAAAACAAAGGATACTTCATGATAAATATTAACTTTGCAATTAAACCAAATGTATGAAAAGAAAAAGTAAAATAATCTTTTTTATAAGATTATGTCACAAAAAAATTGTTCATAATAAAATGGTCCAAATATTTTATAGAAATGTAATTTTTTTTTACGTAATTTTTTAAAATATTTATTGGACACAGTTTTAATTGTTTGGGTTTAAAAAAAAAATCTATAAGGCAGTTCCAACTTACAATATGATAAATTAAATAACAAAAACATGTTACAGTAACACTATTTGAGCAAGTCTCGTATGGATTGTTTTATATTTTACTTTTGTCTTAATTAGTTTATTTATTTAAATTGAGTTCACGTTTTAAGAATTTTTTTTTACTAATTTTATTAATTTTTAGGGTATTTAAATATTTAAGTAATAGATAAAATGCAAACTAATGTCATATGGTAGATTAGAATGACGAATTGAATTTAAAGCATATGGTAGATTAGAATGACAAATTGAATTTAAAGTAACTTTTGATGTTATTATGAAGATATTATTTTATTTTTTTAGGTGGAAAGATTATTTTGAGATGTACAAATGAGAAAAATGTGAATTTTTTTGAGGGACATAAAAATATTAGAAATGTCTTTTAAATTATTTTCCGAGTTTTTTATAAAATAAATCACGAAGTATATTTTTATTAATTATATATAATTTTTTATTAAAAATATTATTAGTCTTTATCCACCTCATGCAACCAATTTCGTGAGACGATCAAAATTTTTCTAGAATAATTTATTAATTGACCTTGTGAAAATTCTTAAATATATGTAGCATTTTATTATTTCTGTTAAATATAAGTTAATATTTATATATATAACACTATGATCAGGTAATAATTAAGATTATTGCTAATTCTTAATTAAAAATAAATTAGAGTAATAAATTATTAGTTTAATCAAAAATGTTTTAGAAATTTAATTCCTAAATTTCATTTATAACATACATAATTTTAGAAGTAAGGTGGAGTAATAATAATAATAATATATAAAACAAGAAGGTGGAGTAATAATAATAATAATAATATATAAAACAAGTTTCGTATGAACTAAATTTGGCACTCAAATTAATTACTTTAAGTATATAAATAAAAGATATTTAATGAGTATCATTAAAGTGGGGAGAGGTTAATATTCACATTTTATTTGATCCAAATAGATTTACCCTAACTGAATCCAATCTAAATCTTTCCTTAATTAAAGAAGAGATTCATTAATTATTTTGCTCACCAAGTAACACAAACTATACCTTATTTATATCTAACTATACATTCCCCACCCACATAACTTATATATATCTATCTCTACGTACATTCCCCACGCACATATATATCTATCTCTACATTCCCACACGCACACATTTACTTCATCAATGGCTACTTTAGGTTTTCCGAAAGCATATTGTTCCGGTTCCGACTGTGGCTTTGATCAACCAAACTACATGAAACTCAGGGTGGATACGGCGCCGTTTACAGGGCATTTGACACTACGACCGCCAAAATCGTGGCGGTCAAGGTTCTGAAAGAATCGTGTAGGATGACGAAAAGTGAAATTACCAATCTGTACACCCTCTCTCCTCACCCCAACATCGTGGGATTCAAGAATTGCTTCAGCAAAGGTGATCGTGTATTCATGGTGATGGAGTACATGGAGATGGACCTGTCGACTTTACTCAACAAACTGAAGGATTCGTGGAGTTGTTTGACCTCTGCCCCAAGTCAAAGGGCTGATGAGGCAGATTCTACGAGGTGTTGACCATATCCACAGCCACGGCGTGATGCACCGTGATCTGAAGCCCCGGAATATCCTGGTGAGCGAAACGGGTCGGCTGAAGATATGTGATTTTGGATTGTCGAAAGTGATGGATCACGGGTCTTGCACGCCGGGTGTTGGTACTCCGCGGTACAAGGCTCATGAAATTCTGACGGGGTCGCCTTATTACACGGAGGCTGTGTGATACGCCCTAAATTTGTAAGGTATCGAAAAGCGATCTTTGAGTGAACGCAAACTCCTTAATGAAACAGTGAAGAAGAAGATTGGAGGGGGAGAAAGAGAGAGATCGAGATTGAAAGTGAGATTGAGAGAGAGAGACAGAACGAGAGGGAGGGGAGAGAGAAGATAAAAGAGCGATGATAAAAATGATAGAGATGTAGAGAATATCTTATTTCCAATATCCAATATTAATTCCTAAACACATATTTAAAGCACTCCTAAAATATAAATATGGAAACATGAATAAATAAAATAAGTAAAATATCATATCTAAATAAAATCAAATATTCTGAAATATTTGATCGTATCACTGTGGACATGTGGTCGGTGGGGTGCTTCATGGCGGAGTTGCTGTCAATGAAGGTTCTGTTCGAAGGGAAGTCGGAAACTGATTTGATGAAGAGCATATCAGGTGTAATGGTGGAGGGGAAGCCGTCGAGGAAGTTTCTTCGGAAGAAGTTAGGCAGGGCGGGTCCTATGTTGTCGTCTGCGGGGTTTGATTTGTTGGAAGGTCTTGTAGCTCAGAATTAATGTAAGAGAATTACAGCCAAAGATGCACTCTCACATGCTTGGTTCAAAGAATATTCATGAACGAGGATCAAACTCCCCTGTTCTCCTTTTTACTTATTCTGCTGTGGTGATATTTGGGCATAACATTAATGCCTTTATATGATCAGGTGTAATAGTAGTAGTATTTCTAATTTCATGATTGACTACTAATTAGGTTTGATTTCCAAAATTTATTATACCTTTACTTCATTCTATCCATATACTGCAGTATTCTCTTAATATTAATTCTCCATAATTTTTACATTATTATTATTTTGAAAAAAGAATTACAATTATTTAGGATCACTGTATGAGGATGAAATGTAATAAAGAAGGTAGGCCAAGGTAATAACATTTGGAAAAGCAAGTTGCAGTTGATCATTGAAACGACTGGGAAATCAAACCTCCAAAGAAACAAAATTGAAAGATTTTTTAGTGTAGGATTAAATAATCCCGATGGAGTTGTTGGTGTACATTAGTATTTCTGGCATGAGTACGTCCATGCCCAAATTCGGACGAGGTTGATCAAGTTTGAAACCACTGCACAGCTGTGGCAAGTTGGGCTTATATATATATTGGGTTGAGATGAATTAACTTCCATGGACTAAATTGGGATTGAAATAAGCTGATCCTATAAGTTTGGACTCATTATTTTCTTCCACCTGCACTAGATCTCATTTCAGTTCAATTAGCACTCAGTTAATGTTACTTCTCTAACACTTGAGATCGAAAAACGTAATCCATCCTGGTGTGAATTTTTATTCATTCCACAAACAGTCATAAATAAATTTCTAGAATTAGGATTGATTTAAAGCTTCAAAGCCTTCACCTTTCCCCTCTTCCTTTGCTACATTTTGCACCTCCTTCCATTAATTCCACGGAATTCATCACAGTTTTGAGGCCATACGTCGGGCTTGGAATCTTGTTTAGGGCCTTAAATTCTTTAACATCACATGCATCTTCCGGATCATCCCATCTTTTCTTTTCTTGAATGTTAGGTTTCTCTTTTTTGCTCATTTCCTATCAATTCCATCTTCAATTTTGCTCGTCCCGTAAGAAAATCAAGAATTGGTAGTTGTTGAGAAAGAGCGGTAGAGGAAGAAAATCAAGAATCCACCACAAAGTAGGTCATAAAAAGAAAAAACAAGTTGAAGGTGAGTTCCAAAGGGGGAGTGTTTTCAGTAGATGATTAATAGGGGTTAAATCTTGATGTTCAAGCTTGCTTGTTTATTTTTTGAGGAAACAAACTTTTTTCTTAATTAATCCTATTCCTTATTAAATGCTACCTCCACCTCTACACACCTCAATCCTTATGTATCTTTAATATGATTAACACTCTAAACTATTTTAAACTAAAGTTAAATATACTCACATAATTATGTTAAAAACAATGGGGCATATATTTTGATTTATTCTAATTTTAAGCCTAATCTTTTGAATTACTTTTAAAGGCCCAATCTTTTAACTATGGGTTTTATGGAAATCATTTTCTGGGATTAGATAAAAAAAAGTATGAAGTAATATACCTAATGGGTTTAACTTCGTACAAGCAATTGAAAAAAATTTGTGCTTAAAAGTAAAATTCAATAGTAGAAATGTAGAATAGTAGAAATCATATAAACTTCATGAAGTGAAGTCCAATTACAAGTCTGATGCAAAAGTAATTGGAAAAAGGAAGAGGTCCGGAATTTTAGTAAAAAAATATTAAACATATTGAAAGTGGCAGTGTTATTGTCGTTCGAAATATTACTAAAGACACCCAAATCTAAAAAAATTTGATTGTAACATTTCTATTTTACCCTCACCTCTAATTTATATCCCTCAAATTCCACCCAATATATTTTTACTAAGCTAACCACATTGTATTATAAAACTATTTGCACCTCCAATTTATAACTTAATTGATGTTCAAGCTTCACTTAATACAACATTAAAGTACCCGCGAATCAAATTAGTTTAGGTCATAGATGGTATTTATTTTGCCTTCTAATTTTGTTTTATTATTTCTTTCCTTTTCTTATATTATCTATTTTGCCTTTCTTTTAGGTATTTTTTAATTGTTTTATTTTATTATTATTTTTAAATATTATTTCTTTATATTTTTTATTTTTATTAATTAAGCATTTTATTTTATGAATAAGCGCATTGCCCTTTAGGCCAATTATCCTGTGCATCCAATTTTAGAAACTTAAACTAGGAATAAATGGTACACATCTTTATACTAAAGGGTATATAATTTAACACAAAATTTTAAAGAAGCACGAAATGTTGTCCGTGCGCCTAGGTGCACACAACTTTTTGCTAAAAATATATATATATTGTTAACGAATTTTTTGTGTAATTTTTTTTAATAAAAAATTGAATGTAAAAAAATTATATCTTTTAAAAAACATATATACACTATTCACAATCACCAAGTATTTATTTATATTATAATATAATGATGATTTTATATAAAAATGAAACACAAAAATTTGGATCTGGCATTCTTTTCAATTGAAAGGGGGATTTCTGAAATAGCAAATGTGTGTATATATATATGTATACGGTGGAAGGTTTTCCGATAGATGGAGGCAAAGGGGGTGTTTAGGGTTTCAATAGGGGTTCATATGGTAATGGTAAGAATGAAATTAAATAGCTTCATAATGAAATATGTCAGAATATCGGGAAATAGAGATCTCATATATTGCTACAACATTAAAATACGCGTTTCATCTCATTACCGATTTATTCCTTTAAATAAGAAAAAAGAAAAATCAATCTTAATTTTCCTTAATTAAACAGGAGATTCATTAATTATTTTCGTGTGGGTTTCTTGATTTTATAACGGCTATATATTTTTTTTTTGGTCCAATATTGAAGAAATATTAAGGAAAACTAACAAATAAAATAAAATAAATATTATTAGGTTCAGATTATACATAGGACATCGTAAATTAATATTGCTGATTAATTCATTTAAATACTGCAGATAATAACTGATCAATCTTTTCCTTAATTAAACAAGGGATTCATCAATTCTTTTCCTAAATTAAACAAGGGATTCATTAATTCTTTTCCTTATATATACCTTATATATAACTATCTATACATCCCGGATACCCCACACACATACCTTATATCTATCTATCTATAGTGTATACATTCCCCACCAATTTCACTAGTCTATACATTCCCCACAATACGCATCCGATGATGGCAACTCTAGCGTTTGATCCCAACTACGATAACTACAAAAGTAAGCCTTGTTGTTGGTTGCCAAACTACATGAAGCTGAACAAGATTGGGCAGGGTGGATACGGCGCCGTTTACCGGGCATTTGACACTACGACCGCCGAAATCGTGGCGGTGAAGGTTCTGAAAGAATCGTGTAGGAGGACGAAAAGTGAAATTACCAATCTGTACACACTCCCTCCTCACCCCAACATCGTGAGATTCAAGAATTGCTTCAGCAATGGTGATCGTGTATTCATGGTGATGGAGTACATGGAGATGGACCTGTCGAGTTTACTCAACAAACTGAAGGACTCGTGGAGTTGTTTGACTCTGCCCCAAGTCAAAGGGCTGATGACGCAGATTCTACGAGGTGTTGATCATCTCCACAGCCACGGCGTGATGCACCGTGATCTGAAGCCCGGGAATATCCTGGTGAGCGAAACGGGTCGGCTAAAGATATGTGATTTTGGATTGTCGAAAGTGATGGATCACGGGTCGTGCACGCCGGGTGTGGGCACTCCGCGGTACAAGGCTCATGAAATTCTGATGGGGTCGCCTTATTACACAGAGGCTGTGGACATGTGGTCGGTGGGGTGCATAATGGCGGAGTTACTGTCGATGAAAGTTCTGTTTGAGGGGAAGTCGGAAATTGATTTGATGAAGAACATATCAGGTGTAATGGTGGAGGGGCAGCCGTCGAGGAAGTTTCTTCGGAAGAAGTTAGGCGGGGCGGGGCCTATGTTGTCGTCTGCGGGGTTTGATCTGCTGGAAGGTCTTCTAGCTCAGAATGAATGTATAAGAATTACAGCCAAAGATGCACTCTCACATGCTTGGTTCAAAGAATATTCATGAGGTTCGGCTCCTATACGAGCTAGCTAGGATTGGTTAATTTGCAGATATGAGTAGTTTTAATCAAGCCCCCCTGTTCTCCTTTTTACTTATTCTGCTTTGGTGATACTTGGGCATAACATTAATGCCTTTATATCAGAATGAGGTCTATTGAGAGTTTTATTTCTTTTACTTCAATGGTTATTCTGCTGTCGTCATATTTTTCATGATTGACTACTAATTATGTACCTTTACTTCAATATTCTATCCATTCTCTTAATATATTAATAAAAAAGGTAGGCCAGGGTATAACATTTGAAAAGCAAAGAAAAATTAATCAACTTGCAGTTGATCATCTGGCAAATCAAACCAACCTCCAAAGATGAACAAAATTGAAAGATTTTAAAGTGTAGCAAAATTAATCAACTTGCAAAAAACTTGCCTTGAGGCGACCATATATACTAGTATTTCTGCAGGGTACGTCCATGTCCGAACTTATCGATGAACTTGAGCTTGATCATATGGGTGTGTGTAACCTCTTTCTCAGTCCAGTCCTGAAAAATTCAATTCAATTCAATTCGGAAGCCTCTAGATCCTCTTGTTCATTTCAGTACTATCCCTTCTGACCTGCCCTGGAATCAGTGAAGGAAACTCTAGCAGGTTCATAACCTTTACCTTTGGTAATTAACAACATGATCAGAAGACCCAATTTGCAGGAAAAAAACAAGTTTAAAAAATGAGGGGAACATGTTTTCTCAAAAAGAAAATAATTTAGAGAAACATGGTGGCATATTGAAGATGCACATGGAATGTCACACACACTCGATTGTCTATTAATATATCCTATTATAGAAAAGCTTTAAATATGCTAGCTCTAGCCTTTAAGAATGAATCATGAGTATTTAAACTCTTAACTAAATTGCAGGAACTATTACACAAGTTGTGAGTGAAGTAATTCACTAACTCACTCTGTAATATTCACAACTTAAACACTAATGGATGTCATTACATTAGGAAAGCCCTTAAAAATGCAGAACTTGTAATACGCATTTTATCAAACACTTTATGTGCATAGCTACTTGGTCATACAAAAGAGTAGGAAGTACTCACCATTTCACTCCAAATCCAATCCTAAACACAACTCAAATGTCTCTAACCATACTTTTAATCATATTTGAGCATCAATAGCTCGGTTTTGATAAGAATAATTCAACACCAGGAACCTACTATCTTTAAAAAAATCAAAAGGTGAAAAATGAAGAGGCTAAACATAATGCATACATTTACTTTCTACAATTGACTACTCATTTACTTAGCTAAGAATTGGCAGAAAGTGTTATATTATTGTGGAATCAATTCAGTTGCAACTCAACTATGAATTAACCTGGGTACTGGATTAAGAAATTTTATTATGACATCTATTCTCCAAGTATTTATTTATCTTATAATGATGATTTTATATGAAAATGAAATTTATATATTGATTGTAAACTCTTACTAACCTTTCACATTGTCTATCATTTTCATTTTCCTTGCTTCATCTTAAAGATCAATTACAGACATCATAGCTTAAGAAATTAACTAAATAGAAAAACTTCTCCAAAAGTTTGTTTGGAATATGTATGTTCAATTGTGTGTGTATCTTTTATCCATTAATGGTAATTAAGATTTTATAACGGTTATATTTTGGGTGACACTATTGCCGCCGGAAACCGGCTCGGATTGTCTGTGCCACTTTCGTGCACCATGCCACTGCTCGGATCGTGGACACATAGGATGGAAAGAGAAAATCACTAACTTGGAGACTTAACGGTGTTATATCATCTCTTTAGAAAAATAACCATATTTTAGGAAAGTCCACCACCAACCTTATTTTTAGAAAAATCAAAATTCTCCCACATAAATTTTTTTTTTTGAAAATTACAAATCAATAAATACCGTGAACAAATTTTGATTTTTCTGAACGAAATATTGAAACCAACATTCACAAAAGTAGAAAATGAGAAGAAAACAAGATCAAAATTTTATGAGATTCAATCCTTTATATTTATTCAATTATGTTATTTCATGACAACTTGTTTGTTTGAATTTTTTCACTTTAAATTAATGATATTTTTCATGACTGAATATATCTTGATTAAACTAATGATATTTTCATGAAACATTTTTCATGACTGAATATCTTGATTTTATGGACTTTGCACTGCTTTTCTCCTCTATCGATTAGATTCATAGGTTATGATTTGCGATAGATTTGTAGAAAAAATAATCCATTAATCATGGGCAATGTCTCAAAAGAATTTCATGGTGAAGGAACAAATAAATTAATGTATGGAGCTTCATTTAAGCATTAATAAGATTAGACTGTGTACTTTCCTAATATATGATTATTTTCCTGAACAAATGATTTAACACGGTTAAGTATATATATATATACGGATAAATAATTGAAATAGAGGGATGTTAAGATCCATTAGGCTTTGTATTTAAATTTCAATTGTTCATATAAATTTGAGAGGTTGTATGAGTTTGATTGACACTGTGTTTATAAATGGATTTCAGATGTATACGTATAAATCAATTGTATACAGGAGGAAAAAGAAGAAATATAATTGTACACTTCTTTTAGATGCATCGAATATGCAATTTAATTTCTTTTCTGCTGGAGAAAAAAATAAAATAAAAAGAGGGATCCCCAAGTTTTTCCACCAAATATTATTGGGAACGACCCCCAAATTTACTATTCGTAGCCCATTTACTAAGTATACCCCAATACAATTTAATCATATATATGCATATTACTATATACACCCCATTTGAGACGTTTTTTCCTTTAATTATTAAAAAGGGAAAAAAAATCAAGAAATATTCCCCTCTCTCTTGTAAGCAAAAGTCGAAAATTTCTGGGAATAGACAATATAAGGACTTCCCAGTTGAAGAGTATGCAAAGACATGATACTCCAAATCAAGATTTAAAAATTATTTCAATCCAAGTAACCAAAATAAAAAACTATGCGCTCTGAAAATTTTCATATGTGCTCTGAAAGTAATTTTAACCTCAATTCAGACAGTTATTGAAACGAGATATCATGAACTAAAATAGATATATATATATAACTGCTCCAATAGTCAATGAAAATGTGGTAGGAGGGGTTGCTAATTTGTGAGAAATGCATATAATCAATTTCCACAGTTTCGAGCACTTTTATGTTGACAGGATAGAGTAGTCGAACATTCAAGTCGAAATGACCAACATATAAATTCTTCAATCGAAATGTATCTATGTTGAAAAAAGTTTAATTTTGGAGATATTACTTAAGATTATTTTAGAAGGAGATGGATGGAAGAAACGTAGGAATCATATTGTGGAGAACCCTTTTTTACAAAGATAAACATAAGGACATTTATGTCTTATTTAATGAGGTTAATTTAGTCTAAATTATTTATGGGGTGCTTTTAGAAATTTTTTGGGTGTGAATAGCCGTCCCCTTTATTATCATTCGTTCCTTTTATCCTCCTTTTCTTTTCTTTTATTTTCTCTCTTTGCCGTATATATTTAAATTTTTATTATTGGGTGTAGTTAGTAAATTAGAGTGATGGAATTGGGTGTAGTTGCTAGGGTAAGATATATGGTATAAATTTGACATATGGGGTTATAAATGTAACTTTACTTCATAATTTTTAAGATTTCGAGTGCGTTTATTAATGTTTATTAATGTTTAATAGAGATCGCATTGCTATATCATTAATTAAAGTACAAGTTTCATCTCATTACGGATTTATTCATTTAAATACTACAAAATATTATCAAATCAAAATCCAATATCAGATAATAAATGAAAGATCAATCTTTTCCTTAATTAAACAGGAGATTCATTAATTACTTTCTTACCACAACACAAAATATACCTTATATATATATGCATCTACCTATACCTATACATTCCCACACACAAGAAACTTGCAATGAAAGTCATGGCTGCTTTAGGGTTTCGCAAAAAGAAAAAGTTTCATTCTGATGGTGGCTTCAATTATAACCATGGTAATTTCGTAAGTAGCTGGTTGCCAAACTACAAGAAACTCGACAAGATCGGTGAAGGTGGATTCGGCGTTGTTTACCGGGCGGAGGACATTACCACCGGCGAAATAGTGGCGGTGAAGGTACTGAAAAAGTCCTGTCGAAGGACGATAAGTGAAATCACCAATCTGCACAAGCTCCCTCCTCACCCCAACATCGTCGAATTCAAGAAATGCTTCAGCAACGGTGATCGTGTATTCATGGTGATGGAGTACTTGGAGATGGACCTAGCGAGTTACCTCGACAGAATGAAGGAGTTGGGGAGGAGTTTGACTCTGCTCCAAGTCAAAGGTGTGATGAGGCAGATTCTACGAGGCGTTGACCATCTCCACAGCCATGGCATCATGCACCGTGATCTGAAGCCCGGGAATATCCTGGTGACCGGAACGGGTCGGGTTAAGATATGTGATTTCGGGTTATCCAAAGTGGTGGATCATGGGTTGTGCACGCCGGGTGTGGGTACTCCATGGTACAAGGCTCATGAGATACTGATCGGGTCGCCTTTTTACACCAAGGCCGTCGACTTGTGGTCGGTGGGGTGCATCATGGCGGAGTTGCTGACGAAGAGAGTTCTGTTTGAAGGGGAGTCGGAAATTGGTGTGGTGCATAGCATTGAATCTATAATGGTGGACGGGATGCCGGAGAGGGAGCTTCTTCGGAAGAAGTTAGGTGGCGCGGCGGTCACGTTGACGTCTGCAGGGTTTGATCTGCTGGAAGCGTTTCTGCCGGAGATTGTATATGAGAGAATTACAGCCAAAAACGCACTCTCACACGCTTGGTTCAAAGAATAAGGTTTCTATACGAGGATGATTCAATCGATTGACTACTAATTAGGTTTGATTTCCAAAATTTATTTTAAGTGGCTAGGTACATTGATGGAGGAATCATTAATATTTTTAAGTAGGGATGTGAACATTTGCATTGTAGAATGGAGGCTCATGTTTTATGTAATTGTGGATAAACCTCTGTGGTTTAAGGACAGTGAATTAATATAATACTGTGGACAGTGAATTAATATAATACTGTCATTTGTCCTATCCTAGAATTGTTGAAAGTATATATTCTTGCTGCAATATCTTTGTAGGGTGTGAGGTTCCTCCTACTTGATTTTTCTTTTTCTTATATGTGGAACAGCTTGTCTGGTATTAGATCTATCTGAATAAATCTTCCTAATATTTTTTTTAGTGTAAAATGAATATGCCGCCATCACTTTGTTTACTCAATACATTGTATATTGTGATTAATTATGATATTAACATTTTCTCCCTATTATAATTAACTTTTGTTATTCATCAATATTGTTGATAAGTGCGGCTCGGATTCTCTGTGTCATTTGGTACACCATCTTCTGTACCAAATCGTTAGATTGACGACACGTAGGAGAGAAAAATTATATCGTAATCCTTAAACCCTGGGGCAATGATTGGATTTGTTTTCTCATCTTACGTGTCAATCACATAACATGTGGCACAGAAGATGATGCACCAAAATGGCGTATAAGATCCGGTGTGTTGGCTCGGATTCTCTGTGTCATTTGGTACACCATCTTTTGTGTCACACATTTAGATTGACGACATGTAAGAGAGAAAAACTATACCCTAATCCTTAAATCCTGGGGCAATGATTGGATGCATGGTTTATGATTATTGATTTAAGAATCATCAATGGCATAAAATTGCAACCCATTTCACTAATCAAAGCTGCCTTGTAATCTCTACTCAACATAGTTTTTTTTTATCTCAAAAAATAAATAAAAAATACTCCATTACTACCATTCTTATCGTACCTTGAATTCGTAAAATCAATGTTGTAAGAGGCGGTGATAATATGTGCAATACAAATTAATGTGAGAAAAGAAAAAATATGAGAGGGAGGGAAACAGATAATTATCATATTCAGATGTAGTACTAATTATGGTATGCTTGGTTGAAGTTTACGTGGTATTTTAAATGAAGAATTATTAGGCTGATTTACGTCAAGAATATTAGTTTTGTGTTGGATTTTAGTAGGATAATTTTTAATTTTATGTGAAATCAAAAATGGAAGGAAAGTATTGATGTAATAAAAAAAATAAAATGGGAGAAGAAAAAAGATAAATATTAATTGGAAAGCAAATATATAGAAGGTATGTAATTAAATTGAGAATTAATGAAGTTCATAAGGAACATATAGGAATAAGTTTGAAACCTAAATACGTGTATTGAAACTAAAATTCCAATTTCAATTTGGGGAAAAATAAGCCAACCTAGTGATTGCCTTCCCTTATTTAAATACGGAGTACAAAATAATCCATTGGATAAAAACTGAAAATCCAATCTAAATCTTTCCTTAATTAAAGAAGAGATTCACTAATTATTTTGCTCACCAAGTAACACAAACTATACCTTAATCTACCTATACATTCCCCACCCACATATTCCCTCCGTCCCAAGAAAGATGACACACTTTCTATTTTAAATTGTCCTACAAAAGTTTATACATTCCTAAAAAGCAAAAAGTCAAAAACAATCATCATTCTCCATACACTCTATTTACAAAAAAATCACCCCTACCTAATACACATAACATACTTTATCATTTATTTATTAAAAAAAATATCATAATACCCCTAAAAGTCACCACTTTATTAATCTTCGTGCCAGGAAAAGAGTGCAATCTTTCCGGAAGGAGTACCTTATATATATCTATCTCTACATTCCCCACACACATATATCTCTCTACAGTCCCACCCACACACATTCATCAAGTATGACAATTACGAAAGTAAGCCTAGTTGGTTGCCAAACTACATAAAACTCAACAAGATTGGGCAGGGTGGATACGGCGCCGTTTACCGGGCATTTGACACTACGACGGCTGAAATCGTGGCGGTCAAGGTTCTGAAAGAATCGTGTAGGATGACGAAAAGTGAAATTACCAATCTGTACACCCTCACTCCTCACCCCAACATCGTGAGATTCAAGAATTGCTTCCGCAAAGGTGATCGTGTATTCATGGTGATGGAGTACATGGAGATGGACCTGTCGACTTTACTCAACAAACTGAAGGATTCGTGGAGTTGTTTGACTCTGCCCCAAGTCAAAGGGCTGATGAGGAAGATTCTACGAGGTGTTGACCATCTCCACACCGTGATCTGAAGCCCGAGAATATCCTGGTGAGCGAAACGGGTCGGGTTAAGATATGCGATTTTGGGTTGTCGAAAGTGATGAATCACGGGTCGTGCACGCCGGGTGTGGGTACTCCGCGGTACAAGGCTCATGAAATTCTGATGGGGTCGCCTTATTACACGGAGGCTGTGGACATGTGGTCAGTTGGGTGCATCATGGCGGAGTTGCTGTGATGAAAGTTCTGTTCGAAGGGAAGTCGGAAATTGATTTGATGAGCTAAGGGTGTTTTTCATTCGCTCTCATTTCAGTTCAATTAGCACTCAGTTAATGTTTCTGCAAGTTTAATTCATTCCACAAACACTCATAAATTTCTACAACTAGGATTGATTTAAAGCTTCAAATCACCACAGGTAGGATCAAAGCCTTCATCTTTCCCCTCTTCCTCTGCTACATTTTGCACCTCCTTCCATTTCAATGGAGTATATATTATCATTACTTCTTAATTCATTATTAACAAGTAGAATGAGGGAGAGAGAAGGGGTAGAGGTGTTGTCACAAGTAGAAGAGATATGAGACATTTGACAGATTCATTAGAATTTCGACACTGTTTGATATGCCTTTACATGGTAGGGGATATACATGGTACAAAGATGATGGTACTTGCAAAAGCAGATTGGATCGCGTGTTGGTTAACGAGTTATGGCTCGAGACTTGGCCTGGATCATGGTTAAATGGAGCGAGTAGAAGTTTATCAGATCACTGCCCCTTACTTTTGGAATTGAATTCAGTGGATTGGGGGCCTAAACCATTCAAGAGCTTGAATGTATGGACGAGGCATCCGGGATTTGTTAATTTGGTAAAAGAGAAGTGGTCTAATTATGAAGTAGTTGGTTGGGGTGGTTATGTGCTAAAAGAAAAAATGAAAAGACTTAAAGGAGATTTAAAAGTGTGGAAAGAGAAAGTGTTTGGAAATATTGAGAACAGAATTTAGAATAGAAAAGAGGAGATTCGATGTTTAGATTTGATGGATGAGGTATTTGGATTGGAAGAAGAAGAAATCATTCAGATGAATCGAGCTAGGGCTTTATTGATTCGTGATGTAAAAGATAGAAGGAGCTTCCTTAAGCAGAAAGCAAAAGCTAAATGGGTTGTAGATTGAGATATGAACTCAGTATATTTTCACAGAATCATTAAGGGGAAGAGCAAAAAAATGAAATCACAGGGTTGGTAGTAAATGGTGTGTGGTTACAGTTGGTAAAATGTGATGTCTTTGAAGCATTTAAAAAATATTATAACAACCAGAGCTATAGAAGGCCAAAGATTGGAGCAGGATTTGTGACAATGAGGATATCAGCGGAACATAACAAATTTTTGGTAAAAGAATTTTCTGATGAAGAAGTAGTTAAGGTGATCAATGATTGTGATGGCTCCAAAAGCCCTGGGCCGGACGAGATGAATATGAAAATTTTTAAGATGTGATGGGAGACTCTTAAAGGAGATGTGATTACTTTTATCAGACAATTCCATGAGAATGCTAGGATGCCAAAGAGTTTGAACCATTCGTTCATAACTCTCATTCCAAAGGTGGAAGGAGCATCGAAATTAGAGGAATTTCGACCTATCTCTCAAATTGGTGCCCCAAATAAGATACTGTCGAAGATTTTGGCACAAAGGCTTAGTAAAGTTCTTGAACCAGTAATATCAGAAAGTCAAACAGCTTTTATAAAAGGGCGCCAAATAATAGATAGTATAACAATTCTTAATATGGTGATTGAGGAATTGAAAGGGACAAGAGATTGAGGTTTTTGCTACAAAATTGATTTTGCAAAAGCCTATGATTCTGTGAATCGGGTTTTTATGGAAGAAATGCTAATGGCTTTTGGATTTGATTCGAAATAGGTAGCCTGGATGAAGGGATGTTTCTCGACTGCGCACACATCAGTTTTGGTGAACGGGAATCCATCTGGAGACTTTCAACTAGAGAGGGGGCTTAGACAAGTGGACCCTCTTTCTCCATTGTTGTTTATCATAGCTGCAGAATTTATTAGCATTTGTTTGAAGAAGGTGGTTTCCATGGGACTCTTTGATCCATTAGTTATTGGAAGGAACACGAAGCAAGTCTCGCTCTTGCAATTCGCTGATGATATTATATTTATTGGAAGAGTGACTCTGAAGAATGTCATATTTCTAAAAAGTTTCTTGTTTTACTTGAGTTTGTGACCGGACTTGGATTAAATGTTGAGAAATGTTGTATTTATGGAGCTAATGAGGATATGGGGGTGTTGGAAGACATGACATGTGTTTTGGGATGCAAGGTGGGTTCATTTCCGTTTAAGTACCTTAGAGTAAAGGTGGGAAGCAACCACAAAAAGGCTAGTGATTGGGGTTATGTAATCTTGAAGATTGAAAATAGGTTACAAAAATGGAATAAACTAAAGATTTCCTATGGAGGGAGATTGGTGTTGATAAATGCAGTGTTAAATGCACTACCCACCTATGTGCTATCGATATTTCGAGCTCCATCTAGTATATTAAAGAAGATAAGCAGGTTACAAAGAAACTTCTTGTGGAGTGGGAAAGGTGAAGGTAAAAAAATAGCTTGGGTTAGTTGGTCGACTATTTGCAAAGATAAGAGATATGGAGGCTTGGATGTTAAAAATTTTGAGTTGTATAATAAGGCATTCATGGGTAAGTGGCTACGGAAACTGATTAATAAGCAAGGAGGGATTTGGAATGAAGTTATGATGGCAAGGTTGGACATTGATATTTCGTTAGGAAATGTTGAGAATATATTGTTAAAAAGTCAAAGTCTCAAAGGATAGTGGAAGGAGGTAATAAAATCTATTGTGAATGATAAGGGAGGCTGGTTTAGAGACTCCCTGCGAAGTGAGGTGGGTGATGGATTAAGTACATCATTTTGGAATGAAGTATGGACGGGTGATACTCACTTGAGAAATAAATATCCAAGACTCTATATGTTGAGTGAAATGAAAGATGAAAATATTGGAGTTATGGGAGCTTGGGATTCTGATCAATGGAATTGGGATATGCGATGGAGAAGAGTCTTTAGAGATTGGAAACAAATCTCTATTTGGAGTTCATAAAGGATGTAGAAAACAAGAAGATCGTAAAAGATGTAAAGAATATTTGGAAATAGGGAAGCAAAAAGCATGGAGAGTATTCTGTTAACAAAGCATATGAGATACTCCAGAAAATGATGTTGGGCGAAGATCAGCACGTTAAAGAATATACTAAATATATTTGGAATAAAGTGGCTACACCAAAAACACAGTTTCTAGCGTGGAGAGTAATAAAAATCGATTGCCGACCAAAGAAGAGCTTAGGAAGAGGAATTGTCTACCTGACAATGTCAACACTTTATGTCCGATATGTCAAAATTACCTATTTTGCATTTATTTGTGGAGTGTAAAAAGGTGGTGGACTTGTGGGATAGAGTGATGAGATGGATGGGAGTGGTTGGATCACGACAAAGATGTATAGAAAAAAATTTCTTGGAGTTTAGAAGTTTTCTAGAAGGGAGTGTGGGTAATCTATTGGCTTTTTATGTTTGGATTTGTACGGTTTGGGTTATTTGGACAATGCAGAATAACATTGTATTTAAAGGGGGTTATTGGAACTCGGAGATTCTATTGGGGGAAATTAGAACTCAAGTTTGTGGATGGTTTGCTCTCAAGAAGAAAGAGTTATTGAAAGGTGCAGAGATTTAAAGATAGAATTTAGATATTAGGAGCACATTGCAGAAGATAATATGAGAAAATGAGATGATGATGGTGGTTAGTCTGGTATGTCCTTATTTTGGACTTTTTTTTATCTGTTGTATATGTTGTAGCATGTGGATAAATCGTGTGTCATTTGAAGCAATGAAATTATTTTCCTGAATAAAAAAAATTCATCATTAACAATTTTTAATGTGTTAAAACTAGTACTAACACTCTAACCTCCCTTATATAATTTCATTCTAAAATTCACAATATATTAAATACGCATAATCAATACACCCTACACTTTCTTAATTATTTAAATAACTGCATGGAGTATATCTTTATAAAAATCAATAAAACTGGATTTAAAAAAGTTCACTCTACGGTGTAATTAAATGGATTTCTCTTAAATATTAATATTTGATTAAAAAATTAAGAGTATATTATGTCTTTCTACTAAAATGTATTATAACATTCAATTCAATACACAAAGTAACCCTAAATTCATCAAACATATTAGAGAATAAATATGTTTGAAAATAGGGTTCGTTAATTTAGAATACTCCCCCGTCCCGCATCAAGGGTCTCTTTTTTCCATTTTGGTCGTTCCACCCAAAGGGTTCCCTTTCCTTTTTTATACACATGAGTCTCACACCCACCATTAATACAATTAAAACATGGGTCCACACTCCCACTAATACAACTACCCACTACACATTAAATAATAAGAGTAATACTCTTTAATCTACGTGCAAAAAAATAAAATGCATCATTTGTGCGGGACGAAGAGAGTATATATTTATCATGTAAGGGTTGGTGTGCAACTTAAGCATGATTTTCTGAAGAGTTTCTTAAAAAAGAAATTTTTTTTGGCCAAAAATAACTAAAATCAAACAATAAAAGACAAGTGAAAAAATATAAGAAGAATTAAAGTTGAAATAGGGCATACTTTCTAGTCCAATTTTGATATTTTCTATCCTAAATTAACATCTCTACCTAGAAATAAATACCATACTAAAAATACAAAATAAAAGTAAACGGGTTATTAGTATTACTATCTTAATTAATTAACCCAGTCAACCTTAAACTATCATATCCCCGAAGAATTGGCAGAAGACTCTTAACCCCGAAGCCTCAAATTACGATTATAAATTGAAATTCTCACTATATATTTCTTTTCCAATCCTTCAAATTTGTTTGAGGAAACAATCTTTACACCTGAATTAACCCTAAATTCATCAGACATTTCCGAAGATTATTCGTAGAAAGTGAGGATGTGGACTGAGTTGATATGCGGGTTGGTTGTATATCGCTTGGTGAAGCGGTTGTTCTACGACGACGAATCCTCCCTCGATTATGATTCCGCCCGCTTCAATGCCCTATTCGCCGTCGCAAAAAGGTCCAATTTCTACCCTAACTTTGTCGAAATTCGATTGATTTCCTGTTTCAGAGTGTTCTGTTTTTGGTGTGTGAAATTAATGTGTGTTTTGGCGGGGAATAGGTTGGAGAAGCTTTATTACGGGAGCAAAGTTTACGTGGGGCTGGAAATTCCGGATTTCAATTCAGCTTCTAGAAAGAATATTGATATTGTTCTAGTCACTAATCAGTAAATTTTCTTGCCTCTAATGCTCATTTTTCATTCTGTTGTTTGATTATCATTAGATTTTGAGCTTGTCTCTTGTGAAATTACATGAGGGTGTTTGTAAATCCGCTTAATTCGGGTGTTGAAAAAGACAATTATACCTTAAATATGTCATTAGTTAAGATAAAGCTTGAATCGTAATGGTGAAATTACAATTTTGCTCTAAAGTTAATTACTAACCTTTAAGGATATATACAGTTTATGTGCAGTGGGTGTAAGGATTACTTTGTCTTGGATTTTATGATTGATAATTCTGGGATTTGTTTTCTTGGTTCTTGAAATGGTGAAATGCAATTGGAATGTGATTGTTGTTTGAAGTTAATTATGGGTCTTGTGTAGAGATGCAGTGGTGATGTCGGTTAAGAATGCATCAGGATTTGTGGCCATAGATAAGGATAACAATTGGGTGTGCACTGATCAAAAGAACCGTAGGATTGAGCGATTTCCAGACCCAGTAAGTCACTTCATCCACTTTCTGGTTGTGGCATTCTCTTTACAATCATGATCTTGAAATTAGTTCTCATCCTCTCTTCTGAATATTGTGTACTGCACTGTTCTTGTGAAGTTATTTTAACTGCTTTGAATACGTTCCCACATTTGCTATAGGGGGATATGTTTAGTTAGAGGTGGGATTTCTCATTTCATTCATTTATGAGCTGAAAACTTCTCTTGTTGAATACATTTACTTTTGGTTTATGGCACGTTGAATAGATTACAAATTGTTTGCCTTGTGAGCAAGTTCTTGCTGTTCGACAGTGTGTCACATGTGAATTTTTTCCATGGTCATCTTCTCATTAGTGTATTGCTTACTGTAGCAAACTGTTATCCCCAACACTGAGTGTATGTTTATGAAATTCAGGTAGTTGAAACGAGAGAATTAGTTTCCATCCTCGAACAATATCTTGATCAAAGGGGAGTTGCTTTACCAGAAGGATATGTGTCCCATAAAGTTATATGTCCAAACCCAAAATCTAGGTATGCTTATCTTATTTATTTATGTTTCTGCTGACCATCTCTAATTGATTGGCTTCTCTTCATTTATGTCTTTAAATTTGGATTTGGAAAACTCTATTTTCATGGTGTGGCTACACTTGAGGTAGTATACCTTACATATTCTTCAATGCAAAATTTCGTACGGTTACCATATCGAAACTTCAGTATACCAACATTTCGTGTTGTTTATCATTTTTGTCAATATTCCGCTATATTTTCAATAAATCCGGTATTTTTCGATACAATAAATGCTAAATTTAGGTACTTTTTACCACCCTAGGCTACCCTTGTAAGATATACCAATATTTTGAAAACCTACCTGTGATAATTTTCAACGGCATTCTTCATTATTTCTAATTTTGCTCTCTGGCAGTTTCATTCAATCCGACTCTTTTCCTCCTGAGGTCGTAACATACGAACAGTGGGAACAATTAAAGCCCGAGCAAAGAAATTTGTATTCTGGATGGATCAAAGGTGCACTTCTTGGTGGAAAGAAGAAACAACAGGAGTCCTTTTGTGACAGACTTAACTCTGTCCTCAGCACCGCTCCAATCTCCGACAGGTCTGCTACATTGCAAATCTTATAAGTAATTAGTCGAAACCAAACACTATGATCTGTCTTCATCCATACATTCTTGTAAGATTTTATTTAAAGTTGTCTTATGGTTCAGGTTAGAACTAGAAGGCAACAGGTGTGTTCTGGGAAAGTGTCTTGAATACAAAGGAAAGCAAGACGACATCCAGTTATTAAGAAAGATCAAGAGATCAAAAGTCAGTGGCCTCTCTGTTCGGAAGATGAACATGTTCGGTTTTGGTAATGCTTCAATATCTTTCATAGTTTCCATTTTGATTTACTGTGTATTGATTGAGCATTGCTTGTAGGTTGTTCCACCGTCCGAGTTTTGCTCACTCCTCGCGACTATCGTGTGGAAGGACCTTCTTCGTCTTCAAGGCATGAAGAAGTTGTCATTGGATCGAGCACAGAGGTAGTTTTTCAGCCACAGAACTCTAAAAAGCCGGTCAAGTTTAAACTTTCTTCTGTTATATCTCTCTCTCTGAGTGCTTGAGTGTCATGTGTTGTCGATACCTGTCGAGGCAGCAGTTTTGTGGGGTGTTTATGTAAATATTGTTGTCACTTTTTATTTATATTATAAATTGTTTATGAAATAGTTCATCACACAATTATAACATTTCATTAAATGTTGTCACTTGTTATGTGTCTTATGTCTCACGGAAGTCATTCCATTAACATCTCAAATTTATTAAATTGGCCAAATTTTTAATTATTCTTGTCAAAGCCTAAAATAGTAATGTGTTTATTCATATGAATGAAACGAACTGATTCTGAAATGACCATGGATTGCGTTTGTTATTTGTAACTTTAAATTTGTGTTAACGTACTTTTACTAATTTCAACGAGACAATTTAATTGAAATTAGCAAAAATAAAGATTGGATTGTAAATACGAATTCATTTGAAAATACTAGATTCAGTAGTGTAAATAGGAATACTAGAGGTGTTTGAGTGTGAGATGCATGAATTAAAATATGGGCAAGTGCATTGAAGGGTGGTGATATATAATCTTATGACATCATTTACTTTACAGTTTTGGAGGTGGATTCAAAGAATGATAGTGAGAATAATTAATCTATAATAATTATTCTTTGCTTCAATGTTCTAAACTTGGGCTATTGCACTTTCACTCTACATGCAATGTACAAATTCCAATACATTGATCCTACTCAAATCAGGGCGGATCCAGGAAAATAAATTAAAGGTATGACATGTAATTATAAAGATATTATTTACTTATACTTAAAATCATATAATAAATAAATTAAAATGAAAAGCGGATCCAGGAAAATAAATTCAGGGTACGACATGTAATTATAAATATATTATTTACTTATACTTAAAATCATACAATAAATAAATTAAAATGAAAAACTTATACTACTGTTCGCACCGTCTAATTTTCATTTTTAAAAGAAATTTAAGATATTATTATTATAAATTTATAACATATATTTAAAAAAAAATAGTAACAAATTGAAAGTAAATTCATATTGCAATTAATAATTTAGATAACAAACGAAGAAAAATAATTTTATAAAATATGAATATTATTATGTTTTTTTTGTGTGTATATATAAACATAAAATAAGGATAAAACAAAACACCAAAGTTTTAAGAAAAAAAAAGAAGAAGATGTATGTAACTAAACAAGATTCATAGAAATATAAATATATATTAAAAAAAAAAGATAATGAAGATATGTAACCAAACAGATTTGAACCCTGACATTGACTACAGCACTAAGTGCCCCTAACCACCAAACTACAAGCAGACAACGCGATTTTATGCTACATATATGGATATTATTTATGAATTTGGGGGTACAGCTGTACCCCCTCCCATGTATACTGCATCCACCACTGACTCAAATATTTGTATTAATATTAAGAATCAATTATTCAGTATTGTTTGTATTATTATTAAGAATCAATCAATTAGTATTGTTTGTAAATAGGAGTTGTTAATTTAGAACATATATTTATCATGTAAGGATTTGGTGTGAACTCATGTACGAGTTTCATACGATTTTTTTAAATTTTCGACGAAAAATAACTAAATTTGAACAGAAAAAAATTAAAATCGAATATAAAAAATACTAAAAATGAGAAATAAAAAAAAAAATTGGAATATGTCATATCTACTACTACTGACAAATTTTTATATTTTTCCTCTTAAATTAACATCTCTATCTAGAAATAAACACCATACTAAGTTACTAACTCTAAAAATACAAAATAAAAGTAAAATGGGTTATTAATATTCCCGCGTCAACTTTAAGCTGTCATATCCCTGAAGAATGGCAGAAGACTCTTAACCCCGAAGGCTCAACTCAAATTACGATTATAAATTGAAATTCTCACTATATATTTCTTTGCCAATCCTTCAAATTGTTTGAGGAAACAATCTTTACACCTGAATTAACCCTAAATTCATCAGAAATTTCCGAAGATTATTCGTAGAAAGTAAGGATGTGGACTGAGTTGATATGCGGGTTGGTTGTATTATATCGCTTGGTGAAGCTGTTGCTCTTCGACGACGAATACTCCCTCGATTATGATTCCGCCCGCTTCAATGCCCTATTCGCCGTCGCCAAAAGGTCCAATTTCTACCTTAACTTTGTCGGAATTCAATTGATTTCCTGTTTCAGAGTGTGTGAAATTAATGTGTGTTTTGGTGGGGAATAGGTTGGAGAAGCTTTATTACGGGAGCAAAGTTTACGTGGGGCTGGAAATTCCAGACTTCAATTCAGCTTCTAGAAAGAATATTGATATTGTTCTAGTCACTAATCAGTAAATTTTCTTGCCTCTAATGCTCATTTTTCATTCTGTTGTTTGATTATCATTAGATTTTGAGCTCTCTTGTGAAATAACAGCATGGTGTTTGTAAATCCAATTAATTCGTGTGTTGAAAAGACAATTATACCTTAAATATGTCATTTGGTAAGATAAATCTCGAACCATAATGGTGATATTAAAATTATGCTCTTAAAGTTAATACTAACCTCCAAGAATATACAATTTATAATAGAACATAGGCAAACACTTCTGACGGTGTAAACCCTTAAACCCGGTTCACGGGAGACTAACTCTTAAACATAATATCATTGTGAAGGAATACTTTGTCTTGGATTTATGATTGATAATTCTGGGATTTGTTTTCTTGGTTCTTGAACTGGTGAAATGCAATCGGAAATTGATTGTTGGTTGAAGTTAATTATGGGTTTTATGTAGGGATGCAGTGGTGATATCGGTTAAGAATGTATCAGGATTTGTGGCCATTGATAAGGATAACAATTGGGTGTGCACTGATCAAAAGAACCATAGGATCGAGCGATTTCCAGACCCTGTAAGTCACTTCATCCACTCTGGTTGTGGCATTCTCTTTACAATCATGATCTTGAAATTAATCCTCGTCTTTTCTCTTCTAAATATTGTGTACTGCTGTTCTTATGAAGTTATTTGAACTGCTTTGAATACGTTCCCACATTTGCTACAGGGGGATATGGTTTAGTTAGAGGTGGGATTTCATTCATTTATGAGCTGAAAACTTCTCTAGTTGAGTACATTCACTTTTGGTTTATAGCACGTTGAATAGATTACAAATTGCTCTCCTTGAGAGCAAGTAGTCTTGCTGTTCCACAGTTATGTCACGTGTGAATATTTTTTCCATGGTCGTCTTCTCATTAGTGTATTGCTTACTGTAGCAAACTGTTATCCCCAACACCATTGTATGTTTATGCAATTCAGGTTGTTGAAACGCGAGAATTAGTTTCCATCCTTGAGCAATATCTTGATCAAAGGGGAGTTGCTTTACCAGAAGGATATATGTCCCATAAAGTTATATGTCCAAACCCAATATCTAGGTATGCTTATCTTTTTTATTTATTTTTCTGTAGACCATCTCTATTGATTGGCCTTTTATCTTTTATGTCTTTAAATTTGGATTTGGATAACTCTTTTTTGGATTCATGGTGTGGCTACACTTAAGGTGATATACCTTGCATATTCTTCAATCCAAAATTTCGTACTGTTACAATATCAAAAATTCGGTATTCCCAAAATATTGGTATGCTAGAAATGCATACCGTTGTCATACTGGAAGTTCGGTATGTGATGGTAAACCAACTTTTCGATATATATAACTAATGTCAAGGTGTTCATCATTTTTGTCAATATTCCGCAAGATTGTCTAGTATGTATTTCTAAGTAAACTTTTGGTATACCAAAATCTTCAATAAATCCAGTATTTTTCGATACGATAAATGCTAAATTTTGGTCCTTTTTCCCACCCTAGGCTACACTTGTAAGATATACCAAATATTTGAAAACCTACCTGTGATAATTTTCAATGGCATTCTTCATTATATCTAGTTTTGCTCTCTGGCAGTTTCATTCAATCAGACGCTTTTCCTCCGGAAGTCGTAACATACGAACAGTGGGAACAATTAAAGCCCGAGCAAAGAAATTTGTATTCTGAATGGATTAAAGGTGCGCTTCTAGGTAGAAAGAAGAAACCACAGGAGTCCTTTTGTGACAGGCTTAACTCTGTCCTCGCCACTGCTCCAATCTCCGACAGGTCTGCTACATTACCAATCTTACAAGTGATTAGTAACACTATGATCTGTCTGCATCCATATATTCTTGTAAGATTGTATTTAAAGTTGTCTTATGGTTCAGGTTAGAACTCGAAGGCAACAGGTGTGTTTTTGGGAAGTGTCTTGAATACAAAGGAAAGCAAGACGACATACAGTTATTAAGAAAGATCAAGAGGTCAAAAGTTAGTTGCGTCACTGTTCAGAAGATGAGCATATTCGGTTTTGGTAATGCTTCGATATCTTCTCACAGTTTCCGATTTGATTCAGTACTTAAATCTGTTCTGATAATCTTGATTGTGCATTGCTTGTAGTTGTAGATAGTTCCACCGTCCTAGTTTTGCTCACTTCTCGCGACTATCGTGTGGAAGGACCTTCTTCCTCTTCAAGGCATGAAGAGGTTGTCGTTGGATCGAGCACAGAGGTAGTTTTTCAGCCACAGAACTCTAAAAAGCCGGTCAAGTTTAAACTTTCTTCTGTTATATCTCTCTCTCTCAGTGCTTGAGTGTCATGTATTGTCGATACCTGTCGAGGCAGCAGTTTCGTGGAGTGTTAATTTAAGGTTTCTTTTTTAAAAATTGTTGTCACTTTTTATTTATATTTTATACTAAGTAATACGTTTATTCAAATGAATGAAACGAACTGATTCTGAAATAACCGTGGATTCCGTTTGTTATTTCGAACTTTAAATTTGTGTTAACGTACTTTTACTAAATTTAATTTAACGAGATAATTTAATTAAAATTAGCAAAAATCAAGATTGGATTGTAAATACTAAATTCGAATTCATATGAAAGTGGTAGTTTTAGTAGAGTAAATAGGAATATTAGAGGTGTTTGAGCGTGACATGCATGAATTAAAATATGGGCAAGTGCATTGAAAGGTGGTGATATATAATCTTATGACATCATTTACTTTACAGTTTGGAGGTGGATTCAAAGAATGATGGAGAGAATAATTAATCTATAATAATTATTCTTTGCTTCAATGTTCTAAACTTGGGCTATTGCACTTTCACTCAACATGCAATGTACAAATTCCAATACATTGATCCTACTCAAATATTTGTATTAATAATAGTATTAAGAATCAATCATTCAGTATTGCTGGATACTTGCCCTTCACTCTCAAAATCTTCCATTAGTTTACTCAATTTTTCATTGCTTATCCTCTGCTGGTATTCTCTCTCGTCCTCCATCCTGCATGCCACATCAAGGGTCATGAAACAAACCACGCATACGATCGTTACCAAACACACATCCCCTGATCACCTGTCAACGTGACTTTCAAGTCTCATTGTCACGTTGGCAGGTGGCCAGTGGGGTGTGTCGGGTAACAATGCTTGCAATAGCATGTGGTGTTTGAACTAACAAACAACTTACATGTGTGGTGACGATGATGATGGCAACAGCATCGTTGTTAGCTTCACAACGTCTTTGCTGCTATTAATGATGCGGTTGAAACATAGATATCGACCGTAGGATGAAGGGTCCTCGAACACGCAAATGTGAGCATCAACCAAGAATTTGAGATCCACGGTGACAAAGACGCCGTCTTTAAACATTTCTGCTGCCCCCAACAAGTAGGGATCCTTGATGCTCATATCGGGATACATCAACAACCCCGCGTTTATTGACACCATGCTCACACCTCTGTCCATCGCTAATGCCCACGCTGTCTTCTCCGCCACTGTCTTTGACAATCCATGCCATAACTGCATGATCACGAGTTACATATTTAGAATACGAGACGAAACACAATACTAAAACACAAGTTATCTTAATAATATGGTTATGGAACCTTGAACTTTTTACAGAAGTTGATGTCGCTCCAGTTCCTCTCGTCTACATCAGAGGGTAAACCGTCGTGTTGGTGGTGGTCCCGCCATATGACAGCCGTAGCAGACGATGTGTAAATGACCTTGTCGATGGTGTCTGTTTGAGCACACGCTTCCAACACATTATGTGCTGCTCTTACTTCCAATTCACCCATATATTCCTACACGGTTGATAAAGAAGAGTCAATGCTACATTTCTAAGGCATAACATGTGCAAAATTTCCTTCCTCTAGAAAACAGCACAAGTCACAGCTCATATTGTCGTGTTGTGATACTACAAACAACAAACATAAAAGTCGTTGTCTGAATTATTAATCATTTAGACTCTTCTAAAGAAAAACTTCCAAATTTTTTTAAACTAGAAAATGACGTTGTCTACTATTATTATTATACAGTTAATAATCAAGAAATCAAAAGCTAGTTAGCTAAACAATCCTTCTAGAATTGATGCCAAATTCATAAATGAAACTCAACTCCGTAATTAATAATTAGGCACAGCAAAGAAAGTTGGATGAAAAGCAATCAAGAATACAGAACAAGATCTTAAAAGTCATTTATGAGCAACAGCTGCACCCCCATATAGATTTTCAATTTAAATATCCAACCAACATGGTAGGGCTAAAAAACAAGTCAAAATTATATTTTAATCTACTTTCTTTTACAAATCCCTTTTTCCATAATTTCCAGGGTGTTTTTCTGAGTTTTAATTTGATGTATTTGAACTTACATCATAGGTGGGTTGATCGGAGGGAAGCTCGAAATTGTAGAACAGAGCACAACATCCCTTAAGTGCATCCATTATGCTGTGATAATCCAATGGATCTGTATGAAATACTCTCAATTCTTTGTTTTCCGTTGATTGCCTCTGGTAACATTCCAATTCATCTGGAAACACAGAATTTCAACGTTTTACGCATATACGAAAAACTCATACGTGAAATTTGAGTAAAATTATGTGTTTATTGCACTAATGCATCAACTGTATTATTATCGATGAAATCAAGCAGAAAAATTGAACACGACAGTAAAAACATACCTCAATTGAAAAATCAAAAATTAAAAAAATTGAGGAAATCGATCGAGTAAGGGTTTCTCATATTATTGTGTGCACAAAGCCGATAGAAACGAAGCCAATAAACACAAATCAACCAAAAAAAAAAAAAAACACACACACACACACACAGATGTTCATGTGAGATCATACGCAAATTGACCTATCAACGGCAGAAAGCGGCGATTATTAATTACCGTGGTTGTGAACGGCGGCGTGTACGGTGTAGCCTCTCCGGAGCAGGCGGTGGACGAGGGCGGCGCCCAAGCGTCCCGACGCGTCCATTACACAAACCGCCTTGGATGAATTCCAGAAAGCAGCAGACGCCATTTTTTTTTGCGATTCACACAGAGTGAGAATGGAAAACAGAGTGAATGATGAGGTGTTTAGATCAGAGAGCTGCTGATGGTGCGCGTGTTGGGATTGGTGGAAGAAATGTCATCTTGTGGTATATAAAGAGAGAGAGAGAGAGAAGGGGGAAGTATAGCATTGAAAGAGTGTGTGGGTAGCAGATGGTTGGGAGGGTGGTAGTTAGACTTTGGCAAACAAGAAAATAGTAGTATTCCTTCATATTTTATATTTTATTAATTAAATATATTATTTGATTAATTAATTTATTGGCAAAAGTCAGATTTTTATTACGAAAGTTATTATCTAGATTTTAATTTGTGTGACTACATATCTCCATTTTGTGATTATCATTAATTATTGCATCAATTTTATGTTATTACAGGCTTACAGCTCGCAATTCAGCACGCAATATTAACTTCACTATTTATTATTTTTAGAAAATCCAAGTTCAAAATTTTCTAGTCTAATTAAATGAGATGTGAATGTGATTTGAGTTTAATTTCACTGTAGCTAGTTTACTTAACCTTTTTTAATTGGTTGATGATTTTTGAATAATATTTTACTTACTCTAAATTCATTACTCCATTCACACTTTTATATTAAATCAGTTAATCCATCTAATATCAAAATATACCTTAATCTGAAGCTCCTATGCATCTTGGCGCACTTTGCAATTTGTATGCCCCTTTACAATTTAAACCTCTAATAATACATAAATTTAAATATGATTGGAGGTAAAGGGTTGTGTTCACATAGGGACACGGAGTATCCCTCCGTGTTAAGAACAATATAATTGCCAAGAAAGCAACGTGATAAAAACTTTATGAATGATGTATGATTTCTGTACATTTTACATCAACGGGAATGCCCCAAATATATGCAAAAGTGAGTGAGTAGAAAACAAGATCCACAAATCAAGCTAATTGTCCCTAAAATATGTACAATTGCATAATTTCAATCAATAGCGTATCTCAATAATTTCAATCAATTGCATAATTTCAATCAATATGTGTATCTCAATACTCGGTGTCCTCAGGTGCGCGAGTGCTTTTGCTTCTTTTATTTCTACCCAATAACGTTAATATATTTTTCAATTTAATTATTACTTAAAAATATTAAATTACTCACATAATTAATAAAATTAGATAAAAAATAAACTTAAACAACGGGTGAAGTTTTTTTTAGGAGGAATAGAGTATATTTTTTTAGTGAAAAATGTAAAAGCATGATTAGGGTGAGACATGCTCCCTTAATTATTTTTTAAATTTATTTTGAATTATAATTAAAAATAATTATACTATTAAAATCGACCTAATTTCGTGAGATAATACGGGGAGCATGCCTCTCCCCCACCCTAGGTCAGCTCTAAAAATTTTTTTTTTTCGGATCCCTTATAATTTTTTTTATGACATTTTTAAAATATAAATAAAATTAAAAATGCAATAATCTCGGTATGTAAAAGTCAAATATTGAAGAAGATAACGATTTTTAAGTAATCTAGAAATATAAAAATTAGCCTGCAAAAAGAAATCCCAAATAAATTAGAATAAATAATGAGTGATTCTACTTTGGAAAAATCGTAGAAATACAAAATACAATACATAGAAATATGAGAGCGAGAGGAAGAGAAGTTCCAAAATAGTATGGAAAAAAAGTTTGGTACGAAACGTTGTTTAGTTTCCAGACTCAAGGTGTTTGGACCGTTTGGTAGGGCTTTTCGACATCTGTATTTCGTAGTATTTCAATATTTAATTTAATTTAATTTAATTCATTTTAATTTATTTTCGAAAATACTGTATCCTAAATATATCATAGTTATTCATTTTTTTTCTTTTAAAAGTGAAACCATTTTTCGCAAATTAAGTATATTTGATTATCAACACAATTAAGGTAGAAATTAAACATAAACAGAATAGGTGAGTTGAACTCAGTTTAAGTTTGATAAAAAAAATATTTATAACTATAATACTCTCCCCATCCTACCACGTTTTGTCATTTTCGCTTGTTCCATAGGTGTATTTCATTTTTTAGTTAATGAGATCCACACAAAATAATTACTAATTTATTTTAATGGAATCGATAATACACTTACTTAATATACATTAAAATATCATTTCGGATGGAGGGATCTTACATAATTAGACAACTACTTTTTTTTCGATAAATAAAATTTGTATTGATATTTTGAGTATAAGAAATAACAAAAAAAAAATTACAAATTACAACTAATAAAGAATCAAGTTTGGCTTTAAAATTCACTCATTAAAAGACAACCACTAAATGAATCGAAATAAATATAAGAGTAATTAAACCTTATCAATAATATACATATATTCAAGATTTGATGATAAATGTCCTAGCAAGCATATATAGTGTACCGTAGGTTTACTTTTATTTGATTTTTTTATGTGTATACGAGATATTAGACTTAGATATTTCATGATATTCCCATAAATTTCATTAGAATTGATTTTTATTATAATTTAAAGGTGTGATAAAATTAGGAAAATAACGTAAATACGTGTATTTCTTGTAGTTTTTTTTTGCTCTCGATTCTTAATATCAAAAGTAATTAATGGATTAAATTTGCTTAATTTTTATGAAGATGTAATAAAGTGATGATTTAATTATTATATTTTGTTACATCAATTTAATTATAATTTAATACTAAAGAGTATGAGCGCGGTGTAAACAATTATTATGTAATTACTAATGATAACAATGAAAATATATATGCAAATGGGGCCATGCTTAATTTATATGGTGTAATTGTATTCAATTTTTTATTATATATTATTATTATTGTTGTTACAATAGTAGTAAATAATTAAGTAAATGTGTTAACTTTATAAAAATATATAATATGTCTAATTATAATTCTCTTTATAGAAAAAAATGCTATATTAATTACTTTGAGAATCGATTAAAATTTATTAATTAATTATAAATCATTACATAAGTAAATAAATTATAAAATACTTATTCTACAATATTTATAGAATAAATTTAAAATAATAAAATTATTTTACAAATGTCCACACGACGACCACAATATTAAAGCACGACAGCTTTGAATCTAGTTACAGCAATGTCAACCAATCATTACAACAAATAATGATATATTCTTCATTTATAGAATAAATAAATATATATATATATATATATATATATATAAATATACTAAAAAATATATATCATCGATGAGATGAAATAAATGCAGCATAGAAATTAGTTGAACATAGAGAAAGGTGGTTTGAATATCATCGATGAGGTTCTAGAAGAATGTGATAGTGTAACGGATCACAACAGGCTGTCTATTATGAGACATGGATCTTGACCCGTTATAAAGTCGGGTCTTAATCACATTTTGGTTTGGCCCATGAGTATGACCCGTTTGATCCACTTTTAGTTGTACTGTACACGCAACAATTCAAGTGCAACATTTCCCTGTTCGACTGGTAATTTGCACCCGCCCATACAGATTATACAATCTGCATGTGGTTAATATAATAAAATAATGACAGAAAAGATATAAAAAGATATTCTATATAAAATATTCGATTTTTCTTAAAAATTTATTGTGTATAATCTTAATATATATACTCCTCCGTCCCAGGTTAAGAGGGTCATTTTTCCATTTTTGTCGTCTCACCCAAAGAGTTTCATTTCCTTTTTTATATACATGGGACCCACACACCCCCTCTAATACAATTAAATGTTGGGAACCACACTCCTACTAATACAACTATCCACTACACATTAAATAATAATACTCCTTAATCTACGTGCCATAAAACAAATGACTCTCTTAAGAAGGGACGGAGGGAGTATTTGTGAAGTACTTTCCTTAATTAAATTTTTAAAAAAATATATGTGTCAGCATATGATTAATTGTTTACTTTTATTTTATATGTGTCAACTTATTATTGGTTAGTCTCTATTTATTACAATTAAATATTTATTGATGAATTAAGTTAAAAAAAATGTTTCTTTAATTTGTTTTCTAATTAAAATACATTCTAAAACAAATATATATACAAAATAGTATATTTTAATTTTAAAAAATATTATTATTAGTAATTGAGATTTTAGATTTTCTGAACAAATATAATAATTTTATTTATAAAATATAAATATAAATAACTGTAACAAATAATTCACATTTAAAATATAAAAAATGAAGTAAAATTCTTTTTTTAAATTTATTAAAATATTATTTTTAAATGAATATTTAAATAATTATGTTATACACATGTTTAAGTTAATCACGTAATGCATGAAATATATAAAGATGAAATAAAAAAGATATAAGAGAATAAAAAAATATCATTTGAATAACTGAACAATCCTAGGAATTTTATCGATTCAGGGCCTGAAAAATGGGTAAACTATCAATTCGGGGCTTGAATTATGTTTTCTATCGATTAGGGGTCTGAATTATGCAAAATTTAGGGCCCAAATTGATAAAATAGGGGATAATATTTGAATAATTCAGACCTTGGATAGATAATTTTACATATTTCAAGTCTTGGATTGATAGAAAAAATAATTCAGTCCCCGAATGGATAGTTTAACTATAATTCGGGCCTTAAATTGATACTTTTATAAATTTAAATTAAGAAAAAAGAAATTCCGTGTAACACACGGGTCACACACTAGTATTATATAATCGTTAAATTCAACGTCAAATATATGAATATATAAATGAATGAGTGGATGGTAACTAAACTAATTTTTTAAATAAAAAAAATTACTTCTTTCTTTTATTCATGCATATTTTTTGTTTCACATGTTTTGGAAAAAAACACTTTTTAATGTAACATTGTAAGAAAGAGATAATGTTTTAGGATGTGATGAAGTGTACTAGATCTTTTACTCTCATGACCAAATAAAGGTAAAAAGTAGGTGTCTTTCTTAGATATTGTAGTATTGTACATATTGTATTATTGTGAGTAAAATTTTACCCTACTGTTTTGGTACTAATATAGAGAAAAGGAAAAAAATGTATATATGCATGGGTAATGGAAAGATTGTTCCTAGTGGGATGCCCATATCTGTCACGGCCGGACCTGGGTGATACTATTACTATGTTAAAGATTATTTTATCCTTTCTTGCTATAGTTTTTTATTAAATGGAATATGTTATCACTTTTTATAATAAAGATTATCACCTCATAATTCACAATGTTATCAGTTTTGAGTAATAAGAAATGGGTAAATTATAAATTCGGGACCTAAATTTTTTTCTATCAATTCGTGGTATGAAATATGTATAACTATCAATTTGAGGCCTAAATTGATAAAATATGAGAGATAATATTTGATAAATTCAGGCCTCAAATTGATAGTTTTACATATTTCAGGCCCAGATTAATAGAAAAAATAATTTAGACCCCAAATTGATAGTTTACCCATTTTTCAAACCTTGAATTGATAAAATTCCTAAAAATTATCACCTCTTCACACAAATCTTTGTCTTTCTAACACAAACAAACAAGCGGTAACATGAGTTTTTTTTTCAAAATAAAACCATCTAAACATAATACTTTAAATTATATTTTAATTTTATAATTATTATATCCTAAAAACTCTCGTTATTATAAAAATCAATAAAATTAATTTAATTAAAGAAATTTTTTTAATATCCGTTACATGGCGAATTTAATACTCCTTGTAATAATAAAATAAAGAAAACACACTGTAATGGATTTAACCCAAATTATGGCCCATATGCATGATCCATGTGATATGATCCAGCTAAACATGCACATGTTCAGCCGACATTAACAACACACGGTTTTCCTGCCTCCATTTTCCACCCAAAATTTCATTTATACAATATCCATATTAATCAAAATAACACAAAACAATTTCTACCTGTAAAAATGTGTTTTTAATCCACTAAGATCTATCAAAATTATGCTTGTGATGATATAGTAGCTGAACTTACATATGCCACCTTTGTTTTCTTGTGCTTTCGGTTTTGGGATTTGCTCGTTTTTCGCTTCTTCGTCGATGCACCTTCTGGTTCCACGCAAGTGTCGCTCTCATTTTGAACTGTTTCTGTTAACATCTCTTCATCATCATCAGCCTTCGAGGACTTCAAATTGTCGACTCTTGGCTCTGTATTGTTCCTTTCAGGTTCGATAACAGACATTGCTGTCAGGGTGTAGTCCAGGAGGAATGTGCTTCTTTCCAGCCTATCAACTCGCGTGAAATGTCTTTGTGAGTACGGAATAAGGCCTTCCAGTACTTCTCCGATGCCCTTCATCTGTATCCAAGAAGTAAATCAGGTATTTGTAATAACAAAAAGGTCCAATAGTCAAGAAAATCCACAGGTTTCCAACATAGTAGTTCTAACAACTTTCTGAAATTGTTAATGTAGCTTTCGCAAATTAGTTAAATAGTGACGATGGGTCGACCTAAAAACACATGAATTTGATTTCAAGGATTCCAATAATAAACTATCATCTAAGACTTAACCCAATTTTGCAGGTAGAATATATTAGGTGCTAATTTCTACCAAACATATCTATTGTTTAATGTTGTACATTGTATAGTTAAAAACTCTTATTACCCTTAAGATATGCATCTCATATTATTATTGACACCCCTCTACTAATTTTGACCAGTGTGACAATATTACAATAGCGTAAAGCTTAATAAATAGCTAAGTTGATGATTCAGATATTTGGTGAAAAATGGAAAGATCTTGCGAAGACTTATCGTGTAAGTTAAACTGATAAAAAGGGAAGCTCAAGTACCTTGACAAATTCTGTAGGAGGGAGAATGCTAAATATGCGATGCAACACAAACTGCGCTACATGGCAGGACTTGGGTTTTGTGTTCCATTCTCTTGTGTATTCCAAAAGTAAACGGAGCTCTTCCTTGTCAAATGGACGAAGAGCCTTTTCAATCTGAATGTCAGCATCTCCCTTCCTATTAAGAGCCATAAAGAGGGGCAATTTTTACCAATGAATTCAGACACGTAGTATGATATAAACAATCATGTCACCTGCAAAGTTCACTAAATAGCTCGAAAAGTTTGTGAGGTCTTCGAAGTTCGAACGCGAGTTTAGCTGCTCTTGTGTAGTCGGCATCTAGTACGGCATTTTCTAGTTCTTGACCTCTCAAAACATCTACCTCCTGCAAATGTAACAGGGTATGTTAGCACCCTCTAGACTATCTAAAAAAAAATCCACTCATTTATGATGGAATAATCAAACATTAGGTAAAAATATTGCATTTGTATGACATTTATGCGTCATATATGAGTTTTTCAGCTTAAAGTGGAGAATTTACAAAAGAAACAATTTCAATAATGTGCACCAAAATTTTAACGATAATTTTGCACTGATAATCAGATGCCTCACTTCTTTACGGAAGGATTCCTCCTTATCAGCAGCCGTAGAGTCATGCCACAAATTAATAACTGCATCACCACCACCGGTAGCAAACATTTCGGTCTTCTTCCCAATGGCCAATGCCCAAATCTGCAGAACTTGGGAGCGTAAGGTACAAAAACACACACTAATCCAAGGAGGATATAAAATTGGCAAATGACAAACAATTTGCAGATTATTCGATTACAAGATTTTTATAGTTGAGAAACAACACAAGAATAAATTGTCTGCCGACTTTTTAGATGAGTAAGTATAAACCTGTTTAACTGATTGCATTACAAAACCAAGCAGGTTCTAGGAATATCACCTCTTGAGGCTATATGTGATGCTTTAAGTAAACCCAGTGGATCCACTGATTGGACACATTGGACTGCAAGAACCCCAAGGGAAACTCACTAATGTATCCCAATTCCCAAAAAGTCATACTCAAATTCACCCTTCCCCCTTCTTAGACATCTAATCCTACATCTTCTCATGTATTCTCATTTCTCAACAGTATAATATGACATAAGCCAATAAACAAAAGCACGGAAATTTGAGACATCTAGGTAAACATATGATGTCTCAAACAATAACCCTGCCATTTTGTCCAGAGAAAAATTCACCTTGTCTTCATGCTGATCGTAAGTGGCCAAGCACTCGTTTGTTTTGACTGTCCACAGCTTCACCAAACCATCAGCTCCTGAAATTGAGTTAAATATATTTAGAAACAAGCTGGAACACACTAGAGTAATGGATTGAAAGAAGTTCAAAGCTAGATTACCACAAGAAACAAATTGAGTCCCTCGTGTAACAAATGAAGCTCTAATGACACTTGATGTGTGCCCTTCAAATGTTCTCAGACAAGAGCCATCAGAGATGGCCCATATTTTTATTGTCTTGTCACCAGAGGCTGTTATGACACATTGGTCAACTGGAGAAAATTCCACTGACCAAATACCCCTCTTATGACCTTTGAGCACAACCACAGAAACCAGGTCCGGTAGCCTCCATATGCATGCTGTGCGATCCTGAATATTTGAAAGAAAACAAGGTAAGGAAATTTATGGAATGGCTATCAAATTATTATAACCATAATTTTTTCTCCCATTATATTGCACAAGAAGGTGGCTTATGATAGATATTATGGAGTAGTACAACAGCGAATGTACTGTATATATTTTAAAATTTACTAACCTGGGAACCACTGCAGACAAGGCTATCATTTGGGGCAATTGCTAATGAGTTTATATCTTTGTCATGGGCTGCAACTACAGCTTTTGATTTCAGGTTATGAACTTCATCAACATCGCCAGAGATTTCATCTAAGCTCCATACCTTTAGCGTACGATCGCTAACCAAGTAAACCCATCAAAGAAATCTCAAACTCAAAGGCAGATAATGCTATCATGAAAATAGAGCCATTTAAGGAGTATTACACAGCAATATCTTCATCTCCAAGTTTATGAAAAATTGCAAATTAAAGTGTAAGGAATGATTTTGTTCATCAGATCCGCACACAAAACATTTCTTAATTTGTGATGTAATTACCTACTACCGCTGACGAAAAAATTTCGGCTTTTCTGTGAGAAAGCAACAGCACCAACAGCACCCATGTGACCGGCACCAACTCCAAGACAATGTTGGCTTTGGGAGTCCCACAACCTAACCTGTAATGGTAAATGGTAATTGACCAAGGGGCTAAGAAATGTCACCTTAAGTGAAAAAAACAACAGGAGTGTTTAGTCCACAATGAAGGTTTAGGGTCAGAACTGAGCAGTAAAATTTAACTGAAGAGTTGATTCTGTTAACATATAACTCACAGTGTTGTCTTTGCTTCCAGTTACAATATGAGTTCTTCCAGAAACTGACACACAAGTATCAAGGCATAGAACTACATCTGTATGTCCAGTTAGTACGTAGGTACATGACATTGATGCCAGATCATACACTCTTACCTGCATATTATTAATGAATATAAAGTAAAACAAAGATCGAGAATAAATATCACAGAAGAAAGAACAAAGCAAGAGTTAATGACTCCTATAGCAAATAATAAATAAATTGGGATGCCTTGAGCAGGCCAGTAGCTGACTAGAAAAAAACTAGAGTAAAGTGAATCAAGCACATAAAAGACATGAGGAAATAAATACCCATTCCAGGATATATTGAGTCATTTTGACATCTAAATGGTCATGCCCATGTGTCTTTAGTCTTTACTAGTGTTAAGCTAGCAAAAGAAATTAAAGAACTCGTGGTCTTTTGACTGTTCTCCTTGTGAAAATTTGGGAATTTCCATTTGTTAAATTTTAATGGAATATTACCACTTTGATCAATTAAAAAGACTTGATTGAGGTAAAGTGTTTTTTATTTTTGTTTTTTTTAACATTCGTATATTATGATTTTTTCAACTCTTTAAACGGCTAAAAATAAGGATCAAAAGACAAAAAAAAGCTTTATTGTTCAGTAAGCCCAATATTACCATGATGATAAATTAGATTACTTCACATAACAAATGATATGCTGGATAAAATGAATTAGCATTTGACAGGATTCAGTAATAAGATTATGATTTATAAAAGCTTACCTGCTCAACAGTTGTAGCAACAGCAAGGTATTGTTCTTCATCACCCAAAAACTTCATATCTGAAATCTCTTCATTGTATCCTATGAGCCTTTTTCTCAGCCCTAAATCCAGATGGTCATCAGTGTCTTTGTCCAAATCGTAAATAAGAAACTGCTGGTCAGCTGTAGCGCAAAGAAATCCTTGGTCTAATGGCAGCATCATGGCAGAAGTAAACCCTCTTTTAACCTCTTCATTTTCTGAGCTCACTGCCAAATCTGAAGATTTCTGCTCAAAAAGGAGAACAGCCCTGTCACAAGGAAATTATAGAAGTTCAGGGAAGCTTAGGATTTGATGGAAGTTTCGCAATCTTGCAAGAAGCAAAAAGTAAGGCAAAAATTGGCTGAATTCATGACAAGGATACTTTGCCTCAAAAACATGAGGACTCCGTAATTATCTTTATTTTATATACTGTGCCAATAAACGAAAATCTTAGATGTTTTTTAATCTAAATGTGACCTACCCATCCGAGTTCCATATTCGCACAATCCCACGTTCACCAACAGTCAAAAATTGAATAGATGAAGATCTAATTTTCTTCCCTTGTTTCTGAATAAATGATGACAAGCATAAGGCAAAGGGGGATGATGAATTAAATGTACACACAGCTTCCAGAGCTTCATATGTTGGTACAGTAGTTTTACAGCTATAATCATGCAGGTCCCACACAGCTACAACCTGAAAGCACCAAAAAAAAGAGAGAGAAGCAACACATCAGTAAAAAGTCTACTAGCTGCTAAAGCATATTAATATAAACATTAATACCAAACTTCTCATTATATTTCAGCTATAATTTCATTGAAATTAATAAAACTTCAGTTAGTACGATCGTTGGCACTAGCATTAAACTTCAGTTAGCACGATCATTGGCAATTGCATTTTCTCAGTCCTCATTCAGAATATTTGAAGCGTACCTTATCCCGTCCAGCTGTGAGCAATGTCCAACCGTCTTCAGAGATTGCAATTGAAGTAACTGTGGATTGATGTCTTTCTAGGATCGCAGCACACTTTTTCTTTGTAAGATCCCACACCCTAACAGTGGCATCATCACCACCCGAAAAAAGCTGTAAACAATGAGCATTTTACTCTCACTTCAAAGTAATTGTCCCCCAACCACGACTGATTAATTGAAAATTAGAAAACTAGACATCATTTAATTCCTGTTAAGCTAAGAGAACTCACAAAGAGCCGGTTCGGATCGGTGTGGAAGACGATACTGGTTACAACCCCTTTATGACCCTTGAAATAATGAGTGCAGAAGCCTCCATCCACATCCCACACTTGCACTTTCTTATCAGCCCCTGCTGTTGCCAGCAATCCTCCAGATGCGTGGCAAGCCATTCCCATCACTGGCCCTTCATGCCCCTATTTCCATCACATCAATTTCCAATTCCAATTTTAGTAAAACAAAATTAACAAAATTAGCCAAATAGAGAAACATATACAAACAAAACCTGTACAAAACTTCCATATTCTTAGCACGAATTGGTATCTTAATTCTTACAGAACAGTATTAAGAAATAAAATCAGTATAACATATAAAAATAAGTTAAACCTTCCAAGAGCGGAGGCATTTGAGGGAAGAGAGATCCCAGACTCGAATTTGGCGGCTGTGGCTAGCGGAGAAGACAAAATTATCGTTAGGGCTGAGGATAAGGGCGGTAACCGGTTCGGAATCACCTTCAATCGTGGATTTAACGGCCGCGTTAGCAGAATCGACGACCTTGATGGTGTCGTCGCATGCGCATACGAGAAATGAGCCGTCGGATGCGACGGCGTAAGGACCGCCAGTGTAGAATTGCTGTAAAGACTGGACGCACTTGTAGTTCTTCTTCAGTGTCACCGCCGACGACATGCTGCTCAACGGCGATGTACTCGGCGGCGACAGTTTAGGGTTTTAGACTGTTAGCTGTTCGAACATATCATAATCGCGCTGAAATATAACGCGCTTTTATAGTATTGATAGATTAACAAAAAATTAAACAGCGCTTTAATATTTAATTATGATTATTTTAATAAAAATTCCCCACTAGAAACAAAAGTACATACAGTGGGTGGGTGTTTGACGAAATGAAAATAAAGTAGGATTGAGGCTTGAGTGCGTCGGGCTCACGAGCTGTATGCCTTTAGAATTTAGTATTATAAATAAGGATATATTATTTTGTTATAAAAAACATACACTTTAATTAACAAAGGTACATCATATTGTTCTAAATGGTATATATTATAATATCTTAGCCCAACTAGAATTTTTTTTTAAGCCCAAAACCTGTTTATTTATTTATTTTGTGGTCCAAAGGTTCAACCCACTGAAATAGCCTCATACATCATATTTCATAAAAAAAATGAGGAAAAAAAAAAGAGAACGGGAGAAAAAAAAACAAAAGAGGGGAAAAGAGGAGAAACCCTTCCGATCAAATTCTCTCTTACAACCCTCATTCTAGGTGGTTTCTAAGTTATGTTGATATAAGTAATGTGTGAATCAAGCTTCCTTCTTCCATGGTTTCGTAATTTTGTGGGGTATTTCTTTTTGGTATTGGGGTAATTCACAGCTACTGTTCGAACAGTGTTTGACATAGCTATTGCTCTCAGAAATTTACAATCTCAATTTATGTATGTAGCTTAACTTGTTAGCTTTCAGTAGCCACTTGAAACGCCTCAATCTGATTTTTCTAAAATTAGTTATGATTTTTCTCGTAAACTGCCGCTAGCTGAAAATTTTCAGAATTTTATGTCGAATTCAAATTTATTTCCTATCGTTTAGTTTAAGTGATGAATTGAAAATAGTTATGTGAGATTGGGAACTAATGTTGAGGAGTTACATGCTGTTTTTATTTAATATCGACTCGTTCGAGCTCGATTAAGATTTGTTTTGACAATGAAAGGCGATGTTACCGCTAATAGTTATATATATTTGATTTGTATTTAATTGCTCATCTCCTTTCTAGGTAAAGAACCATCGACGAAGGGCAAGGGATCGACTTCAGATTCCGAAGAGGGTTAGTCACTTTCTTGTGAATTGATAATTCGGGAACGCCTTCTCTTGTGGGAAGTGTGGACCCTCGATAAATTTGCATTCATTTTATTTTTAGTTAATTGATAAGAAAATTATTTGGTAATGTGTTATGTGGTAAAGAGCCTGATTGGCTCGATTGTTCTGGTTAGAGCCTGATTGGCCTAATATGGTCCATTGATTATCTTAGATTATTTCATATGGGTATTGTTGATTTTAACTTATATTGAAGAGCCTTGCAAGCTCGATATCTGATAGTCTTTATTGTGAATTATTTGCGGATTGATTTCTGGTTATTGTTGTGACTTGTATGCCAATTAAGACTATGACTTGAGTTGTTATTCATCATGATGCATATGTATACCTGGTACCAAGGTTAAGTAGCTCGAATTGATCACGGTTCGTGTGAGTTGGAGCGACATTGATTAAGTAGCCCGAATTGTTGCGGTTCGGGTGAGTTAGAGTGACAACCAAGTCGTCCATGGCTTGGCAAATCTGGGTGAGTTAGATCTAACGGGGCACCTGTCCATTCGCCAAATACTGATACTCTGGAGGGTGATCGTTAGATGAATCAGTATATTATAGGATCAGTCAACGTCACCGATATGGGACATGCATGTCATATATGTTTATATGTTTGATCATTTCAAGGATTCACATCGATACTGAATTGTGAACTTTAACACTTGGTGTGTGTTGAGAACCGCGCGTTAAGCACATAACGAACTATTCTTTCGCCTTTTAATGTGCATCTTATCTAGAGTAACGGTGACGGGCTCGGACTGACTCTCGAAGGAGAGATCAGTTCGAGGAGGATATTGACTACTCATGTGTCTTTTATGTGATAACATGTTATTTGAACTAATTGTGTTATTCGTAAATGCGCACATAGGTTTTATTTTTGATAATTTGTATATTAAGTAAGAAATAATTGATGTGGAACGAAAGGTTGGATTTTATGTTATGAGCCGCAAGCTTGAGTACATGCTTCGTATAAGGGTTGGGGTGACCGACTTATCACCTCACTGAGCTAGTGGTTTTGCTCATCCCCATCATTCATTTCCTTTTCAGGTTGTTGATATCTTTTTGGTTGGAGGTTGCATACCGTTTGCTCGTTATCCGATCAGTGCTTTGAGTATATTTCTTTTTGTGTAAAAATTGGCGGATCCATTGACGAGATTGTATAGTTTATATTTGGTAACCCTCTTAATGTATTTTGTTTTGACTTTCACGATGTTATATCACTTGTATATATTTTCTTCAGACTGAGTTACATAGTTGTATTTTGTACCTTTGTAAATCTTCATTTATTCGGTATGAAGGTGATGTCCTCGGGTGTACCCATTGTTAGCAGTTGTTCAGTTCTACAGGTACTTGATAGCAAACCTTACGTTTTCTATAAACTTTGTGGAGTGGAGTGCACCCATTCTGCGAAATTTATGGTTAACGTGGCGATTGTCGCGTTCCGTCTGGGGTCGGGGCGTGACACATATACTTTTCATTTTATTTTTTATTTTTTTTAGAAAATAAAGAGTACACATCTTTATAATAAATGATATACAATTTAACACAAAATTCTAAAGACACACAGTGTGTGCTTCCTTGCACGGGGCGAGCACACCAGTTTTTGCCATAAAGTATTGTTTGTTATTTTTTTTATATAAAAGTTTATAAAATCTACCATTTAAAATAATTTTATTATGGGATACACCCTTATAAAACGGTATGAGAGATTTTTTTATTTTTTTTTAATGATGAATACTATGTACATTAGTTAATGAACTATGATATGTGGTTAATTATAGTACTCCCTCCGTCTGCTCCAAATGTGGACATTTGTTTTTTGCACGTGGATTAAGGAGTATTATTATTTAAGGAGTATTATTATTTAATGTGTAGTTGGTAGTTGTATTAGTGGGGTGCATGGATCCCATAAATTTATTATATTAGTGATGTGTGTGGGTTCCATGTATTTAAAAAGGAAAATGTGGACCTTTGGTGCGGACGCCCAAAATGGCAAAATGTCAACCTTTTGGGCGGACGGATGGAGTATGTTTTTAAGATAGTTAAAGTGTAAATAGTGATTTAGAGAATCATAATTTAGGCTTGAGTAAATCATATTATAACACATCATTTTGATTATACTTTGATTATATACAATCTCGATAAATTTTTGTATTATGTAAACTCGACTCACCATACACTTTAATTTTATCAAAATTATTATTTTGTACATTGAAAATTACTCTTGAATAACTCTTACTCAAATATCAGAATTTATAAAAAGAATAATTTTGGGTAAAATCAAAATGTAAAATGAAATTGATTGTAATAAATACTTTTATCATTTAAGATTTGATAGTAAATCCATCGATCTATCGTTACAATTTAATGTTAGATCTATTAAAATTATTAGATAACTGACACTTATAATATAATAATAAAATTTATGCCTTGAAATGAAAATACTCCCTCCGTCCCAACAAGTATTTCACGTATTGGTGTGCGCGGAGTTTAAAAAAATTTTGTATTTTTATGTATAAAGTAAGAAAGAGAATATATATTTTAGCTGATTTAATGAAAAATGTGTGTAAAGTTGTTGAGAGGTGTGTAAAGTTGTTGGGAGATGTGAAAAAGTATGTATTATATTGAGATGTGTGTAAAAAGTGAGTATACCAAATTTAGTAAAAATAAAGTGTGAAATACTTTGAGGGACGGATGAAAAAGAAAAGTGTGAAATACTTTGGGGGATGGAAGAAGTATTTATTTTAGGACTAAAGATTGAAATTTTCCTTCGCGATTAGTACATGTTACTCATTTAATCTATGTATATAACATGAGATGTAAGATGAAAATAAAATAAGAGATTATATATTACTCATCTAATCTATGTAGTATATAGCATGAGATGTAATATGAAAATAAAATAAGAGAAATATATATACTACTATCTTTGATTTTCACTCTTCCAATTATTTGTTGTACCATAAATTTTTTATTTTTTCCTGAAAAGGTCTTCCAATTTTTTGTAGTCCCATAAAATTTTAATTTTCCTGGAAATGCAAAAAATCAAAACAGCTACTCTCTCTGTACATTTTATTTTTTCAAAAAGGGATATTACTCATAATCTCATATAGGGATGATAGTTTCACGGGTTTTTTCTGGGCATTCGACCCGATCAAATCCTAGTGATACGGGTTTGGGTACCTATAATCGGGTTTGGGACGGATTTGAAAAAAAATAAAAATTCTCATTAGGGTTCGGATTCACCATACTCGGGTACCCGATACCCGAACCGGGATAAATAATCGGATACGGGTAGGCACATAACTGCATATACCCATCCTATTTAATACTTGTATGTATGTGTTTTATAGAGAGTTCAAACACTTAACCCCTTATTAAAAAATACTCCTTCACCGTTTAGACACAAGTAATGCTTGTTACATAATTCAACATTTAAATAAATTTACAAATTATTAGCCTAACCTATCATTTTATTTTATTTGTATGTTATTTGAAGTTTGAATGGAAGATCTTAAAACTGGTGTGGTGAGACCAAAAATGTTTAATGTTGTAGACGCATTTATTTAAAAATGTTTGAGACTTGAAATTTAATATTTTAGGTTTAAAAAAAAAAAGCTTGACGAGTTCGGGTACCCGCGAGTAGGAACAATCGGGTATGGAACAGATACAGGTTTTGTAAGTAGTATTTTAAGTAATGGGACGAATACGAGTAGTAATATTTTTATCGGATACCCTATCCATTATCATCTCTAATCTCTTACATAGCGTAGCTAATATATTTTATTTATTAAAAAAGAATATTTTTTTAAAAGACATTCATATTAGATTCGAAGGAATACGCATATTACATACGAAGCAAAATTAATTGCCCTAATTATTCTTCACTCTCCTTTCCACTTTTGATAATCGGAAGCAAGAACAGCACTGAATTCTACTACCATGTCCGAGAAAACCACCAAGTATCGCATAGGTTACGCCCTCGCCCCCAAGAAAGTTCAGAGCTTCATTCAGCCATCGCTCGTCAATCTCGCCAAGGAACGAGGAATTGATCTTTTCCCAATCCAATTCACCAAACCCTTGATTGATCAATTCCCATTCGATTGTCTCATCCACAAGTTACCGGACCCCGAATGGACCAATCAGATCGCCCAATTCCTGTCACAGAATCCAAACATCGTCGTCATCGACTCCCCGGAAGCAATTGAGCGCCTCCACAATCGGGTCACCATGCTCCAAGTTGTGAATCAATTGGACATCACCTGCGAATCTTCAGTCGGGATTCCGAGGCAGGTGTTCGTCGAAAGTCCTGAATCGTTAATCGACTGCGTTGCTTCGAACGGCATCAGTTTTCCGGTAATTGCCAAGCCGTTGGTTGCGGATGGGAGCGCGAGTTCGCATCAGATGTCGTTGGTGTTTAACGAGGAGGGCTTGAAAGGGTTGAAATTGAACCCACCGTTTGTGTTGCAGGAGTTTGTGAACCATGGAGGGGTGATTTTCAAAGTGTATGTGGTGGGTAGGCACATTCAGTGTGTGAAGAGGAGGTCTCTGGCCGATATTAACGAGGAGATATTGGGTGTGTCTGAGAATTCGATGTCATTTTCGCAGATATCGAATGTGACTGCTCAAGATCAGAGTGATCGGAGTGTTGCGAAGTTGGTGGAGGCAGCTGAGTTGCCCCCACTTAGTTTTGTGAATGAGGTGGCTGCTCAATTGAGGGAGGCTCTAAGATTGAACCTTTTTAACTTTGATATGATAAGGGATGGTAGGGTTGAAGGTAGATATCTTGTGATTGATATAAACTACTTCCCAGGGTATGCGAAAATGCCGTGTTATGAGACAATTTTGACTGAGTTCTTCCTTGATGTTGTGCAAAACAAGCAGAGTGTGGTTTCTAATGAGCCAGTGTAGCTAGTTTTCGGAAAAACGCTTGGTTCGGTATGATGATAGTATTGACATTAACACTGCAATCATCTTGGTTGAAGACATGGCAAGCTAATTGGTGTGGAGAAGTTCAGGATAGGAGTTGGATGATGTGATTGAACTTGAGCAAGCACTTGCGGGAAGCTGATTTGTATGTTTTTTAAATTCTGCTAAAATGTGGTCCTTTTTTGCTCTTTTGGAATTCAAGACTGCAATAAAAGCAACACACTTTTATGCTTGCACTAGGTTAATTGCCGGATTTGTTGATTGCTAATGCTTTGAATTTATAAACCCCCCTCACCCTTATTGTAATTTCATCTTCGTTCCTTTTCAAGATTCTATATATGGAATGCTAACTTCATTATTTTTACTTTGGGCCATGTTACATTTTATCTTTATTGTTGTGAAGTTTAAATGAAGATTTAATTAGCTGTTACATGTGGTACTAAGGCTTGATTTTCTTTCTCCACCGGGTGATAAGTGTTTTGGTCCCCACCTATGGTGGTTCTTAACCTAAGAAATTAAGAGGCCTTACTTTTGGCTGTACTCCAATAAAAGTACTATTTTAGAAGATCAAATGCTAGATTCTTTGCATTGTTGGAGTGAAAAATTGCAATAATGCTCAGGTGGGTTTGCCTTGTATTGGAGCAATCACATTATCTTTTTGAATCTCTGATGTGTTTATAAGGCCATCTGGCATCTGGGTTCAGCTTGTATTGTTGTGTCATCAACCAAAGTTAAGTGAGTTTGGTATCATCGCTGTGAGCCTGTGATGCTGCAAATTATGATAGAAGTCTGCATAAATATTTGAGTTTTGGCGAGGTCTGAAGGCCTTGATGCAGAAGCCCTCTTCAAGCTGGCCGTGTACCTTTCAGCACATCTTATGCCTTTTAATACTCTTATCATTTTAAAGAATTTTCAAACATGTCTGAACTTGAGAAAACATAAGAACAATCAGATTACATCATTCTTGGAGGGTAACAATTTGGGAACCTAAGTTTACCAAAAAAAAAAAAAAAAAAAAAAAAAAAAAAAGAAAAGAAAAGAAAAGAAAAGAAAAGAACTTCATATTCATTGCACAGACTTCCTCTGCGCCGCCTGGACCCCGATGCCTGGCCCATTCTACTTCCTCCTGCAGGATTGGTGCAGTTCTTTTGTCGTGCAAAATGTTGATGGAAAGCTTCTACAAAATGATATGCGTAATTTAAGAAAATGGATGCCAATTAGTTTGATAATAACATCCAGTATACACTTTCTCATTTAACCGTGCTTCTGTCGAGCAGGTGATTGCAGGAGTTGCTCAATGCATGTAGTTCTGCATTGATGGTGATGCTTATCAATATCTGACATTACAGAGTGATAAAATTGTAGTTTTAATAATTATGTGATCATCCTACCTATGAGAGCCTGTTCTTTCCTTCCAATCAAAGTGCTGATAAGTGATTTAATAAGTATTTTGTTACTTATGATGGAGATGTGATTGTTGCTTATGTTTAGGCCAATTATTGGCTATGCATTTTCCTTGTATTATGTATGATAATTCATGTACTTTCATATATCTGGTGAAAGATTGAGACTGATGACTTAGATTTATAGGCCCTGCAAATGATTTAGAAGTCTTGATTTTAAATGTTATAGGGTTTGAAAGTCAGCAAATATGTTCATGTAGTGTCTAATTTGATCTTTATCTCAATTGCCAATCTAAATATTAATTGCACGTTGGCTTCTCGAAACCAATCTCGATTGGTTTTATCCTTTGGGCTTCTTAATCTTAGGTTGTCTATCTCAGTGCACCCTATATTTTGAATGTTTATGCTCCTGTATTTTGAATGCTTGTGCAATTGATATGCGATAGTCAACAAATGTGCGCATCATGTTGTGTCTAATTTGATCTTTATCTCGATCGCCAATCAAAATATTAATTGCACGCTGGCTTCTCGAAACCAATCTAGATTGGTTTTATCCTTTAGACTTCTTAATCTTAGGTTTTCTATCTCATTTCACCCTATATTTTGAATGCTTATGCTCCTGTATATTCTTATGTATCTTTATGAACTTATAGGTAAAGATTAGGTGGGTTAGTTTGTTTGTAACAGTCAATGAGAACCTACTCACTATTATGATATGAGAGAGAGTCCCTTGTTAGACAAGATTAGCTGCTAATTTGGGACATTGTAAAGTCATACACTCATTGTTGCTTTTGCATCTGTAACATCACTCTCCTAGAATTGCATTTAGTTAATTTCAACTAACCCCTTTTATTTTTCCTTTTTCTTTCCCATTTAACTTTTAGTCTGTCACTGGCAAATTAGAATAACATTATTTTTTTCAATATTTCTTAACTGTTAAAGCTCTTTAATTATGTCTTCATGTGATTTCTTCACTACCTAATTATTAAGATATTGCTCTAAATATTGACTTCTGAAGCAAGTAAAAGTGCACAAAATGTGTACATTAAGGCAGCCCGAATGGATCGAGCTCCCAAGAAATCGGAATAACCGATGCTCAAATACAATCTGAAATATCCTTTGCTCACATAAACTTTCTGGAAGTTTATATTTTTGACCGTAAGTTTAAATGCTGTAAATAATTTGTATAACATATGGATTTATTGTGCTATAGTACACGATGGGAAAAATCGGAATAGAAATGTGAACTGTATGATCATACAAGATGGTGAGTCTATATACACACAGCAAACAATGGGTGTAGATGATGAACACTAGTATCTCTTTTCCTTGAGATGTCCTTTAATTAATCTCTTGATATTGACTGTTAGCAGCAGCCTTTGATGAGGAACTAGATTGTTCATTGTGGCAGACTTGCTTGACTGCAATAGAATAAGTAGCAATAGATAATCATTTCTTTGTAGAATTGTTAAATATACAAAGCAAAGAAACAAAAACAATGATAAAATGAGTTAAAAGCTGTAGCTTTTGACAGTAAAGTTAAAAAAAAAATTATTTACTTACTCAATGATTTGTTTCCAGTAGTAGTTGCTTGCTTCGTCGTCCATGAGGTCTCCTAAATCCTCGAAAGTCATCGAAGTAGATGAATGTTTGGAAAGTTTTGTTGGTATGGTGATATTGTTTTGTGTTTGATCTGGAGATGCTGAGACCATATCGGGTAATTTATAATCTGTATAAGCATGAGTAGACGATCCACCATATTCGTTGCTGTTTACTTCCATGAACGCGTTGGCTCCCATCGCGTTTTGGAGGATAGTTTGAGGGATACCATTGAACTCTGGCTGGCATGTTAAATTGTTGTACTCAGGTTTCAGATCAACTCCTTCCAACTGCACCCCCATTGGTGACATTGATTCTGAACTAAGATTACTAAAAGCTTCCATTGGAAGACGAGAAGCGCTGGTATTCAACAACTGCAAGATGTTGCCTACCAGCAGCATCTTCGCTACACGAGCAGCATCGGTTTGAAGTCTCACAACATTTTCCCACGTGGGGTCTTTCGAACCAAGAAACTGAGGTAACATAGGTAAAAACGAACCGAGATGAGTAGTTGGTATGTGAGTAACAGGATCTATCCCATTTTGAATCAGCTTTTTCTTGAGATGAGTATTCCAGAAATTCTTGATTTCATTATCTGTTCTTCCAGGAAGATAACTAGCTATGGTAGACCACCTGAAACCATTCATCCAACAAAATGCAATGATCATACATGAGTTAAATGCTTTTCAGTCCCATAGCTTTTGACAAATTCGATTTTCGTCCTAAATTACTTAAAATTTTCGGTTTAGTCCCGTAACTATCTCAAAATTTAAGATTTCATCCCAGTATTAATTTTCCGTCACAAATCCCCTGAAAATTTTTCAAAATCGTCCCAAATTTTGAAAACTAGTTTCGGAACGAAATCTAAAATTTTGAGATAGCTACGGGACTAAACCAAAATTTTTTTAAGTAATTTGGGACGAAAATCGAATTTGACTGAAAGCTATGGGACAGAAAACTAAGGTAATTAAGCTTATACACATACTTGTTTCCAAGTTTTGAATGGAGGTCAATAATGAGAGCCTCCTCTTCATCAGAGAAGGCTCCTCTCTTGATGTCGGGGCGGAGATAGTTGGTCCAGCGGAGACGACAGCTCTTGCCGCACCTGTTGAGGCCAGCAAGCTTGGGAAGCTCTTTCCAGTTTCCATGGCCATGTTTGTGAATGCAGTCGATAAGTTGTCGATCTTCTTCGGGTGTCCATGGGCCCTTCTTTAATCCACAGTCTTCAGATGGTATTGCCATGTGTGATTAGTTGGAGATTAACAGAAGTTAGGTCTGTTAGGAATGAAAGAATATGATCATATGTGTTTAGTAGGAGTATTAGTTAGTTCTTATAGCAGAAGAGCGTTGGAAATTTACGCAAGTAGCGTGTTGTGAAGAGTCATTGACTCTTTTTTATTTCTTTTTATCTTTTTACTTTTAAATTTAATTATCAAGTATTTAAATTTTTATTGTTATCAAGGCTTAATTTAATAAATACATATTGTATATATTAATGAATTAAATTTTTTGCAGCGAATTAGTATTATATAATGCTGTTAGTTTTTAATAAAATATAACGATTAAGTGAATATAAAAAATAATATATTCATAATAAAAAAAAGTAATTTATAAAGCTTGTGTCACAAATAATCGAAGGGATTAAGTAATGTCAATTTATGAATTGAATTAATATTTCCAAGTAGAGTATTGACTATTGAATATTTTGATTCGATTTTAGTTTTAATTTTTTAAAAAAAGTGAGATTAAAAAAAAAAGTGAGATACATGGCACAACTTTCTTTTTTTAAATATTTTCATACTTAAAAAATTACTTAACATATTAATTTTGATAGTAAATATACCAAACCCACCAACCAGCAGGTTAGATCAATTAAGTGCCCAAATGCATTTTTCAATAATTATAACTCTGATTTTTTACATTATTGTTATATATTCCTTTGTTATTATTTTTTTTTGATCGGTTATTCCTTTGTTATTATTATTATTATTTATTTATAAGTTAATCGAATTAAAAAAGAAAAGGGTAAAGAAATTAAAATAATTTGGCAAATAAAAATACGTATATGCATGAACACTATATTCTAACACCTATATATACATCAACTTTGAAAAAATGAAGTCAATGATGTAATTTTTTTTCAAATAATATTACTAGTAATCCTCAGTAAATTCAATGTTTACCATAATGTTATTTATTGGGTAGGTTACTATAATTAAATAAACACATAATGTGCATCATTATTTTATTTGCAATTCGATTTAAAATTTTAGATATTAAAATGTAGTGATAATTTGATATTGGTAATAATTTATGTGAGTTTGTTGTATTGGCACACAAGTATTTATTTATTAAAAATGTAGTATAGTTTTGAATTATGTGATGCATTTTATTTTAATTCAACTTGGAATGTTAATTCACCCCTGTAACCGTTTTTTTTTTCATCACATAGATTAAGAGAAAAATGTTAATTCTTTTACACTGATTTTAAAAATTTTACATATGAGATTTAGACTTTTTTTTAAATAATAATTATGATTTCGCACCCCATAAAATTTAATATTATGATAATAATAATATATATTCCCTCCATCCCAAACTCGTTGTCTTACTTTCCGTTTTTGTCCGTCTCAAACTAATTGTCTTATTCCAAAAAAAAAGAAATTTTCTATCCCTAAAATACCCCCCTCATATCCTAAATTTTCAAAGAACCCAACCCACTTAAAACACTTAATTAACCTATCTAATTGAAACAATACACTTAATTAAACCTACTAACACACACACATCACACGGATCATTCATACACACACACAAATATTGAGATACAAACCCTAATCACTAATCACTCCCTCATACACACACACTCTCTCTTATTTCAGTCTCCTCACTCTCTTCTCTCTTGGGTTCTTGAGCAAGAACCCTTGAGATACAAACCCTAATCACTAATCACTCCCTCATACACACACACACACACTCTTTCTCTCTTATGTCAGTCTCCTCACTCTCTTCTCTCTTGGGTTCTTGAGCAAGAACCCTAGAAAACACCTTCCGCTGCTCTCTGTCATTTGAGCATGGTGGTTTCCTCGCTCGATGAAACTTTTTCGACGGATTCCGACCAAGACCCAGTGATCCAGGAGTCGTCGGGGATGGAACTCTCAGTCGCCGTTGTGGTTTCATCAGACGGAACCTTTGACGGTGTGTTTTCGGCGGCGATGGTTCCTGATTTTTCCGACTCAAACATCGACGGCATGGGTCTGATGTTGATGGTTCCCGATTCGGTCGATGGAGTGGTCGATCGGCTAGATCCAGTGTTATTGGTGCCCGATGCGGTCAATTCTGACGGCGGCAACTTGGATCCAATGTTGATGGTTCCCGTTGCCAGTGATTCGTCTGAGGATACAGTCGTCCCTTGCTTTCTCTCTGTAGATCTCGCTCCGATTTCGCCTGAAACAGTAGATCCACTGGTCTCCGTCCCTTAGAAAATGATCGACGAGTTCCGCGACTTCATGTGGGAGTGGGTTTGCCTCTGCTTCCCTGCATGTCTGTAGACTCTACTCCCTTTGTTTTCACGGCATTGTGTGGTCTTATTTGCGCTTTCTTGTCCCTTGAGTTGTTTTTATATGAAGTGGTGGTACTGTGAGGTCGGTTTTTGCGATGGGGACTTTCTGTTGGGTTTAGGGTTAACCTTGATTTTGTTGCCCTGTTACTTCTTGAATTTCTTGAATGCGGTGGGAATATTTTTTTGTTTGTTGAGCATGAATGGTGGCATCAACACCTCATGTGGTGTATGCATCAACATTTCATATTTTTAGTTGGATAAAAATTATTTGAATTATTTATGTTTTTTTTTTTAAATTTTTTTGAATTAACACTAATAATGTAGTTAATCAAAAAACACCCCAAATAATTTGGACAATTTTACCCTCACATAATAGAGTTGAAAAGTCAAAAAAATAACATTTTTTAAACTCCGTATCTACAGTAACTAAGACAACAACTTCGGAACGGGGGGAGTATTTTTTATTTGCTTCCACATTAACTTAAGATAACGACTTGTGCGGGATCAAAAAGGATCCCGTGAGATGGATTAATAATAATATTTTTAATGAAACATGATATTCACTTCATGAAGAGTAATTATAGTGTATTGAACTATTTTATAAATAATTTATATTTCAGTATAAATAAAATATGACAATATTTTTCTAAAAAATAGAATAACATTTTTAATAAAAAGTGTTATTTAATTAAAAAGTCTAAAATAATATTACCGTGATGGTGTCTCATGCAAGACTCCCAGTTATCTAATGCTTAAAATTTAAAAGTTTTGTATTTAGCATATTAATTACTATCATTTTAGAAAATAATATAAATAAACATAAAAATATTAAAATTTTTAACTCCACGTGTAATTAACTATTGGAAAATTATTTGCTAAATACTTAATTTTTTACTAATATACTTACAATGAATGAGATTATGGATTAAATCATCCTTATGCATCACTTATATTTATGATAAATAAATACAATACAGTAATTTTATTCTGCAACAATCAACGGAAAATTTTATCATTTATGCTACACTAATATATATAGGCTATAGATCTATAATTTAATTTTCAATCTTCATCAATTTATTTATTTCTTTTTTAATGAAACGAAGTAAAAAAAAAACTGTTAAAATGATTAGAGTTGACTAATTGACTCAAAATCAAAATTTCTAAAAAATCAAAGTCGTTAATATGAAACGCGAGTTATGGTGAACGGAATGTGAGAAGAGGAAGGTTCGAAAACGAAAGACGAAGGAAAGAGCGAAGCACAAAAAATCAATCAAAAGTGATCGATTCTCATCGAGCTGCACGCACTTTGATTTTTTATTATCTAAGGAAAGTTGAAGAATCGCTTTCTGATCACCCCCTCACCTTTCATTTTATCCGATTTTCCCATCGATTCCGCTCAGATTTAAGGTGCGAATTTCTTTCTGGCGGTTGAGTTTTTACATTTTTTTCGGTTTTTCTTGCTAAAATCTGTTTGTTCATTTTCTGGATTGTCAATTCCATGAGATTCATGATTCCTTATTTACTGAAGATCGTTGGATTTTGATACGAACTTGTAGATTTTCGTTGATTTTGAGGTTATTTAATTGTGGAGATTATTGACCATCATAGTGTTTATGTATGTATTAAGCGACAGCAGTGGGGTGACTTGAGTTGCTTTCTCAGAAATTGGGTGTGTTGTGTCCAGTGTTGGGGCCTAGTATCTGATGATCCACTCTGTCAAAATAGATGACATTTGTGAATGTTTTTATCCTTTGTTTTAAGAATGTTACTTGATTTGTTTGAATTTGGATTCTTTTCCTTGTCAAGAACACACTTTTGGGTTTTATATTTTGTTGCTTGTGCCCATTTGTTTATATCACCTGAACAAAATCTTTCAGAAATTTATGGTGTTTGGGGAAAAAATAGGAAGTTGAAAAAGTTAGTGCTCTTGTTGTTACAAGCTTGGACATTATTTATAAAGATAGAATAATTACCTGAATATGTCTGTTTCTAGAATGCATGTAGATAGGTAGTGAAAATTTTATTCTTGATATAGTCCAATGGCTTTATACCTCATGCTTCAACCTCTTTGAGTTTGAATAGATATTCTGTTATCGTTTCATTTTACTTGATTTTCCTGCTGTATTCCCTTGGATAGTGAAACAGCTATTATAGCATAACCACTGGCAATCTACCGTTCTCTAGTATTGCATAAATTACAGTATATTTAATTCATTAGGGTGGACCGTCTAACCGCTTTTTTTTGTATTTTCCTTACATTCTTATAATACTACCCAAGTAACTAATGAAAGTTAAACGTTTGTAGGATACTCAAGGCTGCATGGCTGCTGTGGATAATGGTGCATAAATGGAAGGAACTATTGGCTCGTGGAAATTTCAAATATATCAGATCTTTACGGGGGATTGATTCCATATACTTCGATGGTAAATCTCAGAGTTCCCAGCCGCCCAATTATTGCTTATAGGCCCATCCGACCATCTGACTTGGAGGTTCTTGAGAAGATTCATGGCAACCTGTTTCCCATAAGGTCAGAATGATATCTCTGATCACAAATGAAAGGTTCAGATGGTGTTTCTATTTTTCTAAGAACCCTCTGATGAACATTCAGGTATGAAACTGAGTTCTTCCACAATGTTGTAAATTGTCATGGCATTGTGTCCTGGGGAGCTGTTGATCGCAGTCAGCCTGATGAACAGAGTGATGAACTTATTGGATTCGTTACTGCAAGAGTTGTTTCAGCAAAAGAAAGTGAGGTGAGTGTTAATCTACCTGATTGTCATTACATGTTTGCTGGCACACTTTGTTGATGTTGATTTTGATGGCATTGAGATACCTTGCCCTTTGATAAATATTATTGTGAGAATTCGTTCCATTTGAAATTTTACTCCCAAAACAAAGTTCGAGAGTTTGTCTGCTCTTCTTTTCGTTCTCAAATTAAAGTTTTGTATGCTAACAGATAGAAGATTTACTGAGCTTTGATTCATCGAAGGTGGACCAAACATTAGTTTATATCTTAACACTGGGAGTTGTAGACTCATACAGGAATGTGGGAATAGGTAAATTTTCAGTTTCCTTTCCTAATTCACTACTCTTTGAAATGCACAAGTCTATTAAAAAAGTGCTTATGCTTAATATTCGATCTTCTATTTTCAGCCAGCTCATTAATACACGAGGTTATGAAGTATGCCTCGAATATTTCAACATGCCGAGCTATTTATCTTCATGTGATCTCATACAATAATCCAGCGATACATTTGTACAAGAAGATGTCTTTTCAATGCGTAAGGAGGCTGTACAATTTTTATTTTATTAATGGGCAGCATTTTGATTCCTACCTGTTTGTCTACTACGTAAATGGTGGCCGATCTCCTTGCTCACCTCTGTAAGTAAAAATACTTCTTATATGCCTTTAACCATCCCCATGCAATATGATCCTACATATCATGTTTTTTTCATTTTTGCTTTACTTTCTTCAATGATCCTCCGTTTGCGTTTACTGTTTCTAATCTTTGTAATTCTGCACAAATGAAAGTTACATGTTTTTTTTTTCCCCGATAACCCTTCCTCACATCTTGCAGAGAACTTGTCACGCTATTTGTTACTTATGCTAAAAGTGGATTCAAATCAATGGCGGCAAAGCTCTGGAAAGACGAAAGAAGGATCTCCAAGTGGCCCAAAAGTAAAGAATCGGGCTGCCTTCTTCCTACAATGCAGAACAAAAGAATCATCACAACCGAGGGTTCAAGGTGTCAGTTCGTTTAATCTTTTAATGCACATAGGCATCCATACAGACAATGGGATCAGATGTTAAAGATGAGGAGAAGGTTCGTCTCGTATACCCTGCGTGAAATGGTTGTATGATTTACGGTTCAGCTTATACGAGCGCCGCGCCCCCGATTGTTGGCTTGCATATGGCTGTCTGTATGTGTACCTATCTTGTTTAGTCTTGAAAAGCAAAAGGGGCATTTCAAACGAGATACGATCACCTTACTGACAGACATTTCTTGTACTATTATTTATATAATAATTATATCTTGATTCAAATCTAGCAACTTTACACAGTGTTCTTCTCTTCCTTTTGTTGTGCATGTGATGGATGTATTTAAGAAAGGTGCAAAAAAATCTTTAGCAAATCAGAAGAGAATAAAATCGGTGGGCAGCCCTTCACATTTGTTCTGTTATTATTTTGCATCATTAGTTGTTTAGAATATAGAGAGATTTTTCTCATTGAATTAAAGATGTCAATGTGTTCGACGAAATTCCTGAACGAGTAGAAAAACTATTCGTATAATAGTGAGATATTGTCATTGTCTTCTCTCTTTTTTGTCTGCATTTTCTCTTCAATGTTTTACCTCAACTAACTTTCGACTCTTAATAATGGAGTACTCCATTTGATTCGTATAGTTTCGAGTATCAACATAAAAAAAAATATATATTACTCCCTCCGTCTCGAAGAATGCTTTCTATTTATTGTTCCACGTCCTTTAAAAAAATTTTCTTTTTGACTAACTTTATTGATCTGAATATTATAGTATTTTTAGATAATAAAAAATATAAAATAATGGTATGTTCGAAAAAAAATGCTAAATTTGAAATTAAAGTGACTTTTGATGTGAAGGGTTATATATGTGACAGAAATAGTATTTAATCAGTATCGTTTTGAATATCAGTATTTGAAGAAAAGGGTAAGAACGAAAGGTGCAATTTCTTTTATTTTTATACACATGATTCTATCTGTGGACCGACTAATTTGGAGAGATTAGAATTAAGGATCATTTTGGGGTGCACTCTAATGCACCTGTGGGATTATAGGATAAAAATTATGGTGTAGTGGGTAGTGGTTTAGATTATGCAAGTGCACCTATGCACTTTAGTGTGACTCATCCACTGGCAATCAATTCCAATCCAGAACTTCGGAGTTTTTTTAACATAGTGAGATTTTCCCAAAGAACTCCATTAGTGAATCGAAGATGGCGGGAAAAAAAAAAAAGAAATGATGATTATAAAAATAATTATGTTCACCAAATACCTGATAAAAATTAAAAAGTAATACGTCTCAACTCGGTCAATCGAACACCTGTGCGATGGGATGTGAGACATTATAAATGAGAATTATGTCGTAAGACCATGGGAATACGTTGAGCTCATATGCAAAGTTGATCATCCTAAATGTTACTAAATGAAAATGTTACTCTTCTTCATATGCAGCATTTACAAGCTAAAGGAAAGCTCCAGCCATGAATCTATGGTTCAAAACTACTTCAGCAATTGGCCTCTGTCGAAAGTCACGGTTTAGCATAGCCTGTAAAGATATAAATGGGACGAGCGAATATCAGAACAGCTACCATCTTATGCTAACCTTCACCTATGTCACAGGATATTAGTTCATGGAATAGATTTTTAAGGAAACAAAACGACAAGTTCAAAATAGTTTATTTTCCTCCAAACGGTCAGTTTTTAGTGAACTATCACGAGTTTAATTTGGAGGTGAAATACATTGTATTAACTATTAAGATGAGTTGTATATCACATCACATGCAGCATAGCAGATAATAGCGCTTCTAAAAATTGTAATAGATTATCAAAACCATGGAAAGAAGTAAACCTGAAGTAACTCCCAACCGGCACCATTACCGAGATCTAGAAATTTAACGGCTTCTAGAAGCCGGTCATCAGCCAAACAGTATCTGAGAAGACAAAACAAATAAAACTTCAATGAGAGTAAACTAAAGAGAGTTGTAAACTGTCAATGTCAATTTTCACACCTAGTACCCAATTTTACAGAAAGAAAGACAACTTACTCTCTCATTGCTTGGATATCGAGTTGGAATGTGTTCTCCAGAAGCCTCTGAAAATTCAATAAAGGAATGATTATTGCAAGAGGAAAGCACATGCCTACAAGCATAGTTAATCAAAACAGATATTAAGAAGTGACTCGCTCGCAAGGAAAGGCTATCCATTACTCCAGCTTCACAAAATGGGATGAAAGATACATATGCAAGCAGAAGCCCGGCTTCATAACTGTGAGAGGTGATGATAAATAAACTTAAATGAACAATCAACAAAAATAAATTAAATTTGAGCAGAATTGATCATTGTACATGTCATCTGCTATGCCAAAGGCTCGTTTCTCCATAGGAGTGAAAGCACCAGCAGCAGATGCTCTTCTCCAGAGTCCGTCGGATAGAGTACTCGAATTTCCCTGTATCTCAGAAAACCTGCAAGCCATTAAATATTCTATTAGTTGTGGTGGATGATTTATGCTTAATTAGTGTGCAATTGTGGAGTTTGGTGTCTATAACATGCCAACTGATATTCAAATAAAAGGCATAATGGTGAAAGAGGTTGGTCTTGTTTTAGTGTAGAACTAAGAGTTTGGGAGGTCTACTTATTGAATCTGGAAAACTCTTATTAATCATGATTCCTATGCAGTACCATATCACTTATGCTGAGCCTTCTACCCAGCGGTATGAATATATTCAAATTCAAAGGGTAACAAAAATTTTATTTGAAATATGAGTCTCATTTTAAAATATTTCGTCTGTGTTTGTTTTAAATATACCTTATATCAACCGAAAAGGCAAGATCTCGAAGCCTGGGAACCAGATATGAAGCATCTTTCTCTACCATTGTACTGACATGAACGCACAAAAAAGGTTCAGACAAAAAGAAATGTTATGGAAGGAAAAGACAGTGTTAAACTATTCAGAGGCATACTTGAGAACAATAGAAGCAGGTCCAAGACTTTGGTGCAATCTGTCATGATCATGCATGTAAGCCAAACCACTAATAGCACCTTGAAGCAGTTTAGTGACGAAGTATCTTCTCCTCTTTATGGTTTCATCTTTCTCAAAAGGATTCCAAAACTTCTGCCCTGCAAGTTCACTGTATTTTGACATCTTTTCACTTGCGACTTTTGTATAATCAGCTGCAGTGTACTTTCCATCATTCCGAAAAGCAAGCCACTGCAGACAAAGATCATGCTAGTATATCTCATGGGTACCAAGAAGAGTAATTTTAGCTTACAAATTATCCTCGTATTTATATACCTGCTCACCACTTTTTGTCTCAAACCCTCCAAGAAGTACCTGGATATTCTGGCAGGATACTGCCTTTGAATTATTCTGCAAAGAATGTTAATGGTATATAATATATGAGCAAGATTCTTAAATATAAACAGATTAAACTTGATCATGAAATGTTTGAAATCCGATAACTTCACACTACTTGAAGGGAAGCATGTGCACTGAGCTCATTTGCTGCCATCAAGTCAGCTTCAAGCCCACCAACTCGTTGCCCAGGATAGACCTTCAAGACAAATTGACCTCAATTATCAATCAGCAAAAGCTAACTTTACAATTTTAACAAGCATTACAGTTACAGTACACAGAAAACTACACGCGAAAAGATTAGTTTGGCAAATCGTCCTGTTGACTTTCTAACATTTCCAATGCTTACGCAATTTTCACTGGGAACAGAACAACACTCACCGTTTCACTTAGAATTGAAGCAATACCAGTGATCCCCAAAAAATAAGGAGCATCATACGTTCACCATAAAGAACATTACAATAAAAAGACTACTCTCATTGTAATAATATAACTGACTCCCTTACATGATTACTACATTTTTGGCAACAACAACAGAACACTATGCCCATTAAATTGAACTTTTCAAACATACAGAGTACAGATTACACCAGCAATCACCTTAAAAACAACAGGGGTACCTCTAAGTGGACCTTGAGCTATTCTTCCTTCATAAAGTCTGCAAAGTAGCTACCACATATAATATAAGCAGCAAGAACAATGCCGGAGAGCCAATTCAAGCAATACTACCAATACTAACTCTATTCACTAGGCTACTCTTAAATTTCTTCGCACAGCTGAATCCAATTCGAATCTAAATCACACGCACTCAGAGAAATTGAAACGAAATTAACCTTACCTGATCTTCACACTTCCTTCTCCAACATCCTGAGCCCTCAATCTCCCAAGATCTCCAGACAAATACTCCACGCCCATCCCCGATTGCGTCCCCGAGTAACTGCAAACAGTAAATACGAATCAAATTCCATCGCTTATCAATTTTAATTTTCTAAATTACAGAAAATAAATCGAGTCAAACCTAGTGATGTTCATGAATCCATAGCTCCCAATTAGCCTTCCAACCTCGAAAGAATCAGAATTCGTAATGAGAGAGGCTTTACAGCTCCAACCACCTCTTCGACGTCGTCGAAGATTGAAAGCACCATTGAATTTGGATTCTCCGACTCCGAAGAAGCAAACGGTGGAAGAGAGAGATAGATAATCAGCTACTAACGGCATTATCGCTTCTTCTTACACTTGTTTCTATTTCTTTGTTCATTGCTGATATTTCAGTTATCTTGGATAGCTTATACTCATGAGGAAGACAATCTTGCTGACACGTGGCATTTTATTATTTAACAATTTTATTTAATTTTTAAGGATGTTATTCATGCTTAAGAAACAGGGATAAATTAATTATCTTTCAATAGTCTTTTTTTTTTTCCTAATAATATTTTGAAAGGTTTTAAGGTTTGAAATTATAAGATTACAAAAATGATTACACAAGTTTTAGCCTTAATAATTTCCTTATTTTTGGACTGTTAAAAAAAAAAGCGATATTTTTATGTGATCATAATTTTTATTTCACTATTGATGTTAACCCTTACCTATATATAATAAAATATTCCTTGGTCAATCAATTATTAGAGTTTAAGCTGCACCTCACAGAGTAATAACATATTTTCGATCTATCTAAATTAATGAAATGCATAAGGATGGACGTATCGTATTAATTCAGTTTTATATTTCTCATTTCAGAAATTAGATAAGTGTTTTTTCGCGTGGTTTAAAAGATATTATTATTTTATATAAAATAGGTAGTTGAATTAATAATGAGAGGTGAAACTTGTGTGATATTTTTTAATAAATAAAATAAAATAAATACTTTTTATATGATGTTTAGTTAAGATATGGAATTGTGATTTTTGATTTTGAAAATTTAATGAATTGGTGATGTTTTGGTTAAAATTTGGAATTAAGATTTATGGTTTTGAAGCAATTTTTTATAATATTGTGTAAAAGGGTGATTTCGTCCACCTCATGTGTTCCTGCATCCCAACTCGATAACTTGTGAGGTAAGTAAATTTTGTAATTCAACCAACCAATAAGGGTTAGATTTTTTAACTCTCCACATAAGGAGCATCCCTTAATGGGTTGTTCATATACTGCGACTGAGATTCAATCCTTAGAGATTCATTATTTGATCAATTGAGCTGTCCAGTTGAGTACTTTTAATGATATTTTGAGCCGTCCTTACTTCTGTAATGATATGTTTTATAGGTTGATGGCTGTATGGTTTACTCTATAAGTATATATACTATAAATATAAGAGTGATTTTGGGTTGGTTTTGAAAATCAAATCTTAATTTTCAAAACGAAAACAAATACTTTATGTTTTAACAAGCATTTTTTTTTTTCATCTCAAATATATTTGTACACTTTAAAAAATAAAAACAATATCAATAATTTTACAATACTATTATATTATTACTACAAAAAATGTCATATTTTTATTACACACAATCTAATCAAAGTCAACTATATCATATATTTTATTTTATTCAATTATCCAAAATACTCATCCTCTTTAATGAATTGTTAAAAAAAAATCCTTATATTAAAGATATATAATCGTCATGTGGGGTGTGTATATTTAAAATAAAAAATAATATCCTTGAATTGTTTGTGAATTTTTTAGAAATAAATTTAATTGATTTTATTAAAAATAATATATTATTTTAAGTAATAAATAAACTTAAAAATTACGTATTTTCTGAAAAAAAGTAGGAATATTCGAAGAATAATTAGTACTTATACGTATTTTTAAATCAAAAAATAAATGTTGGAAAAGGTAAAGTGGGTGAAAAATTATGTGTTGGTGGTGGTGACATGAACAGTTATGGAGTCTTCTGGGGTTCCACTTCCACTCTCTCGATTCGATTAATCTCAGTAAAAACACCCTCTCTCTCCTCTCTCTCTCTCTCTCTCTCATCCCTCTTTCCCTCTCTAGCGCTTTCCTCTCTCTTCTATTACCCCATCAGCCCATCTCACTCTGCTTTTTTATTGCTGTACCCTAAATTTCTGCTTCACCTGTTATGGAACCCCAAGGCGGAGGAGGAGGAGGAGCGAGTGCTGCAGCGGCGCCGCCGCCCTTTCTGAGTAAGACATATGATATGGTGGATGATCCGGCCTCTGATGCGGTGGTCTCCTGGAGTAAGAACAACAACAGTTTTGTAGTGTGGAACGTGCCGGAATTCGCCAGAGACCTTTTACCTAAGTATTTCAAGCACAATAATTTCTCCAGCTTCGTTCGCCAGTTGAATACTTATGTTAGTTTCATTTTCACTTTTTGAATTTAAAATTGAAGTTCGGTTACCTGCGAATGTGTAGTTTCCTTAATTACGATTAAATTGGACTGTGAATGTTGTGTATTGAGCATGAATTTGTTAGATTTACCTGAGTTTGATAATTATTTTACCTGTTCATTGTGGTTTCTGAGAGGTATATACTAAGGATTGTGGTTATGGATTCTTGTAAGTATTTGAAGCTTTGATAATTAGGGTCTGAGTTGCGGGATGTATCTAAAACGCTCTTAAAAATATTACTGTCGATAAATGATTTGGTCTCGTCATCTCTTTGTTGTCTAAGAAGCCACTAAAAGAGACTGCAGTTAGCCGACGTGTTCTTGGTAACTATATGGTTTACTTTGTGCAGATTTTGCTTGCTTGTCATGTTGTTTTCCATGTTTAGTTGAGCCTCAGTAATTCTTTTATAGTTTGCCTTCCCCTATTTTCAATCAGGGATTCAGGAAAGTTGATCCCGATCGGTGGGAGTTTGCAAATGAAGGGTTTCTCAAAGGCCACAAACAATTGCTGAAGAGCATAAACAGGCGCAAAGCTTCCCACGCACAAGCCCAGCAGCAACAGCCTGCCCAAGCTCAGAATCAAACTCCACCTCTTGGATCTTGCATTGAAGTTGGAAAGTTTGGAATTGAGGAGGAGGTCGAACAGTTGAAAAGAGATAAGAATGTTCTCATGCAAGAACTTGTACGGTTGAGGCATCAACAGCAATCAACTGACAATCAATTGCAAAAGGTTGGTCACCGTGTTCACATGATGGAGCAACGCCAACAACAGATGAAGTCGTTCCTTGCGAAAGCTATGCAGACCCCTGGATTTGTATCACAGCTTGTAAATCAGCAGAATGATAATGGCAGACAACTTTCTGGTGTTAATAAGAAACGGAGACTCCCGAATCAGGATGAAGAAAGTATAGCACAGAAGTATAGTTTTGCATCACCTGATGGACAGATTGTCAAGTATCAGCCTATGATGAATGAAGCTGCAATGTCAATGCTGAAACAAATCCTGAAAATAGATACATCTAATAGGCCTGAACCCATATTAAGCAATGGTGGTGGTTTCTTGATTGATAATGGTGTGCGTCCTCCCAATGTTCTAGATACTGGTAGTTCATCCAATAGGATATCTGGAGTTACTCTCTCAGAGGTCTTACCCAACACTGCTGTCCCAACCGAGGTCCAATCTTCCTCTGGCTCGGTCCAGAGTCACACTCGCAGTATTCCAATTCCCGAGGTAAGCCCAGGTGTACTTGATTTTCTCCCACAAGAAGGAGCCACTCTAGAAAAGAACATTGATCTTCATGATGGGTCATTTAAAGGATCGGAGTCTATAGATTTCAGTTATGGGGATTCAGTTCCCGGGTATGTTGATGCCCCTATACCTGATCCATCGGACGAACCCTTGGAAGATTATGACGTTGATGGCTTGCTTGAGGATATTCATAAGATGCCACTTATAAATGATGATAAGCTGCCAGGTATAATCGATGATTTCTGGGAACAATTTCTTCCGGGCAGTCCCATCTCTGAGGCCACAGATGAGATAAATAATGTTTATATGGGAGGATATGGAATTAAGGAGGATCAGCTTATGGAGCAAGGATGGGATAAGCTGAAAAACATGAATAATCTTACTGAACAGATGGGGCTTCTTGCATCATCTGCCAAGAGTGGATAGTGTCAAGAACATGTTTCACAGACCCCACCATTTTCGGAGGTATAATTAAGTCTCTCAGTTTCCAGATGTATGGAGTTTACCTTAATCTTGGTGTCTCGAGTTATTATGATATTTCTAAATGGTAATCTTCCAACATATGTGTTCATTTTGTTTTGTTATGGTAGATCCATTTACGATCGTAGCGACATGTTATGATCTGCTGATAAAACATTTCAATTTTCTAGCACTCTGGATGTTTGGCATATAATTTTCCTTTGTATGTGAGACTTGGGAATCAATAAGCTTTTCATGCCTAGTTTTAAATTGCAGTTTAGTTCGATTCAATATATAGTTAATATATCTTTGGAATCTGTCATTATTTCAAGAGGTGGAAGATTGATGTTTTACCTTTCTACAGGTGGGAGTAGACTAGTGTGTGGCTGCCATACGAAGCTGTCTGTGCCTTGTAGTGGGTAACTTCTGTCTGTGCCTTGTAGTGGGTAACTTGTTGCTGTGATAGCTTCTCTACTACAATTCACATATATGCTGTTCCTTGAACTGGTTTATCTTTTTGAAGCAAAATCTGTGAACTATTTTGAATCTCAAATAAAAGAATGTTTTCGAGTTTCATGTTATCTTCTCTATAATTGTTCTTGCCTGTACCATCTTGTTTAAATCTTGAAATATAGTTTATAGGTTTAAATGGGTTTTGCAAAATTTCCCATTTAAGATAAGCTAATATTATCACTGCAATAGTACAATAGACGATCATTGCATTTTCAGGTCAATAATTTGAGACTCAGTTTTCATTTTGGATTAGCATTTACAGATGAAGTCTGAAAATGTATCACCAATAGCCCATACAAGTACAGCTTCCTCCTTTGAAATGGTGAAAGCGATACCTGTCTCTCAACACGATCTCCCTGTCATAAATCTTTGACACGAGCTTGAAAACCGAATGACAGTCATCACAAACGCGGAGATTCTTTACTATCCGAATCTGTTGTGATGGCCTTAGGGTTATAAGTCCATAGGAAAGAGCTAGCCTCTCACTGTGTAGACGCAATGCCGTTTCCTGCATATCTTCCTCCTCCACCATTTGTAGTAGCTCCGACTTCTTCGGAGTATAGCCCTCAGATTTTACCCTACCTGCAATCTCATCTGACTTCAAGTATATTTTCTTCGACATAGGATGTGTATTATCTCCGACTAGAAACTCATGAACGACACCATTGACCTCGACTGAACTACACCCCGGTTCTTTCTTCAACCCCACGTCTCTCATACGTCTCCTTAACTCCGCCACCTTGTCCCATCGCCCTAAGTTAGCGTATATATTAGATAAAGATACATACGCCCCATGGTTTTGAGGCTCGATTTCAAGTAAATGGTTGTAAGCTTGCTCTGCTAGACACATGTTTTTATGAAGCCTACACGCCCCGAGCAATGCACCCCAAATGGATGCTCCGGGTGCCTTTGGCATACTCTTGATCAAACGCATCGCTTCCTCCAACGACCCCGCTCGTCCAAGAAGATCCACCATGCATGCATAGTGCTGCATACATGGTACGATCTTGTAAACTCCCTCCATTTGATGGAAAAACTGCCTACCCTCCTCAACTAGCCCAGAGTGACTACAAGCAGATAATAGGTTTGTAAAAGTAATAGCAGTTGGCTTCACCTTAGCTTCCTCCATCTCTGTAAACAACGCTATCGCGTCTCTTCCACGACCATGCATACCAAACGCAGCGATCATGGCGCTCCACACGAAAACGTCCTTGTTGACTGAACCAAAGACTTCAAGTGCCTTGTCTAGATCCCCGCATTTTGAGTACATATCGATCAATGCAGTAGCAAGGTGGCAATTTAACTTCATTCCTTCCTTCTTCATGTAAACATGGATCCAACCACCCAACTCTATTGCCCCCAACTCAGAGCAAGCCGATAAGGTACTAACTAGTGTAACCTCATCGGGTTTTGCAGTCTTGCTGAGCTGTAACTCGTTGAACATGGCGATTGCTTCCTTAGGGTTTCCACTTTGCTCGTAAGCTGAGATGAGGGAATTCCACGCAGCTATATCTTTACTTGCCAACGAGTCGAAAAGATCTCTAGCTGCGTTGAAATCACCCAAGCTCGCGTATCCATCCAGCATAGTCGTCCAAGAAACGACGTCCTTCTTCGCCATCTTATCGAACAAGTTCTTAGCATCCTGCATGCTTCCACACTTGGTGTACATATCAAGAATTGCATTGCTCAGAATCAAGCTCAACTTAATCCCATTCTCCTCTATGTAAGAATGAACCCACCTCCCTAAATCTAGATCCAACTTCTTTCTACAAGCAGTCAAAACTCCCACCATTGTTACATCGTTCGGCTTCACATCTCCCTCCATTCTCCGAAAAAGGTCCACTGCTTCTTCAACACAATCATTCTGAGCAAGACCATCAATCATGGAGTTCCACGTAATGACATCCCTTTCAGGCATGCTCGAAAAAACCCGAGTCGCCATATCCAAACACCCACACTCTGCATAGAAATGAATCAAACAGTTGCCCACAAACAAATCCGAACTGTAACCCTCCTTGACCGCCATGCCATGAACGCCCTTCCCGAGCTGCAAATCACCAATCTTGGCAGAGGCCTTGATCACAAACGGGTAAGTAAATTTATTCGGCTTCTCGGCGGATTCGTTGAGCAAACGAGTGAACATTGAGAGGCAGCTGAGGGGTTGAGAGGCAGTGGCGTAGGCGCGAATGAGAGAGTTCCATGAATAGAGATTTGGTTGGGGAATTTGGTCGAACACCTTGTGGGCGTAGTGGAGGCTGGAGAATTCGGATAAGGCAGAGGATTTGATGAGTTTGCTGGCGGAGAATGGATCGGAAAAGAGGCCGATTCGCAGCATCTGAGCGTGGATTTGCTTGAGTTGCAGCGGATTTGAGCATTGATCGATGAGTGTGATTATGGGATGATTCGCGAAGAAGCGGTCGTTATCGACGGTTGTGAATTTGGTGAGTGGAACGCTTTGAGCCGCCATGAGATTGCTTCCACCGCAGTTTACTTTCTAGTGAGTGAAGATATTGTTGTTTATAAAATAAAAATAGCTTATGTTTATTCATTTATTTTTACGTATTTTTTTTATTACTAAATAGCTTATGCTTATGAGTATTATTGTTATATAAATAATATATGTTAATTTATAGTTAATTTTTTTTTGAAAAATAAAGTATGATGAATAGGAATTAAATTATATTTTTAAATGTTAGAACTTAGAAGTAATATAATTCACTACAAATATATTTTACTTATTAATAAATAGAGTATATTTTATTTATATAATAATTACACTTTAACAATGGTTAAACCTGTTTTATAATCAATATCACATATCTCGATCTTAAAATAAAGTCTTTGCAAAAGATGAGGTTAAAATGAGAACATTTTTAACAATCGAGTGATAATAATTTAGTTAAATCACTTAGTTAAATTTATAAATTACTAAAATAATAAATAGTTAAATTTATAAATTACTAAAATAATAAATATAGTTACATATAATTAATGAGCGATTCTGAGTTTACCGGTGAGAATTTTGCACTTTTGGTCCCGCAGGACACATAATCTCTTTAAAATAGTCCAAATACTTTCACTTTTAGTCTCAAACAATTATTTCTTTACAGACTTAGTCCCATAAAACTTCAACTTAGCATATTTAATTCCACTCGATTACACTATTAATCACAAAAAATTAAATTCATATTTTATGTTTATGTTTATTTTATGTTTATTTATTTATTTAATATTATTATTATTGTTATTATTATTATTATTATTATTTTGATTATGTTTTAAAAAGTTATAAAAATTTAACATTAAATAAAATAATAAATGAGTAAATAAAAAAATAAAATAAATATGAATCTAAATTCTTATAATCAATAGTGTAACTTTAGTTTATATTTTATTTATTTATTTTTTATTATTATTATTTTGAACATGTTTTTTTTTAGAATAATAAAAATTTGGTAACGTTAATTTTTTTTTAAAAAAGTAAGTAAATAAATAGAATAAAATATGAATCTAAATTTTTTGAATCAATAATACATCTATATAAGACTAAATATGCAAAGTTGAAGTTTTATCGGACCAAATTGCTAGATTTAATTGTCAAATAAAAAAAGTAAATAAATAAATAAAATAAAAGAACTAATAGTGTAACTATATATCATATTTTATTTTATTCTATTTATTATAATTATTTTTTCAACCTGTCTTTTTTTAATTTAATAATAATTTGGTAACATTAAAAATAAAAAATAAATAAAATAAAATAAAATAAAATATGAATTTAATTTTTTGGGAGTAATAATAGAGGTGTATGAGACTAAATATGTTAGGTTGAAGTTTTATGGGACCAAGTCTGCAAAAAAATAATCGTTTGGGATTAAAAGTGAAAGTACTGAAACCATTTTGAAGAGGTTATGTGTCTTATGAGACCAAAAATGCAAAATTCTCATGTACCAGTGCACCGCTTCCATATAAGAGGTATCAGTGACTTTAGTTCAGTTAAGAATCACCCAAAATTAAATCAAATAAAACTTAGATAGCATATACTAGTGACTACATGCTTGCACGAGAGGGAGGAAGTATATTAAAACACAATTAAGAAATTATGGGAAAAAGTGGTCGCCACTACCACCGGAACGCATACGGTTACGTTGACATTTTAATTTTATTTTTATGTACAGTTTCGAATTGAATTTATTTTAATTCATTTTATTTATAAAAAAATACCTCAAATTAATCATTCAACATTTTATTTTAGAAAAATTCTTACAAAAAAATGTAAAGGTAAAATGTTATTTTTCTCTGAAAATCAAAAGATGATACACCATATATTGTTTGAATGTAAATTTTCTTATTACCTTTGAATGGAATGTTTTAAATGAGTTGATGTATAAGCGGTGATGTTCTCATATTTTTCTGTTAGCTTACTACACTTTTAATAGACTAATTAGAGGATGGGAAGAGAAGAAGATATTCATAATTTGTATGTGAGAATGTGTGGTTTGATTGTGTAAATAATTGATATGGTGATCACATAATAGACTAATTAGAGGTTGGGAAGAGAAGAAGAATTCATAATTTTTATGTGAGAATGTGTGGTTTGATTGTTTAAATAATTGATATGGTGATCACAAATAAATTAGTGATTGGAGAAACTGATATTAATTAATATACGTGTATACAAATCTCATGATTTTAGGAAGGTAAATATAGAATAAAATAAAAGAATCAACTATGTTAATTACATGCTAATTGATAACAAATGTGTCAACTTCAACTATTTCCATTATTAGATTGATATAGAAATATAGAAATGCAATTATTTAAAAAATTGTATGGACAAAGTGGTTGAAGAACTTAAAACTTATACATAAAATTGAATTATTAAAACCTTTTATGAGTTTTCTTAATACAGGACTCAAAATACAGATAAACTATCAATTAAGACTTAAAAAATTTATTCTATCAATTTAGGATGCGAAAGATATGAAACTATTAATATAGGACCTAAAATCATGAAATTTTAATATAATTTTTATTAATTTTATAATTTTAGGTCCTATAATTTTAGGTCCTGAATTGATAGAAAAAATCTATCGAATTTCTAATTGATAGTTTACCTATCTTTCGGGTCCTGTATTGAAAAAATTCATATATTATTTAATATAGTTACATTAAAAAAAATACATTTATTTCCTTAATATATCTGAAATTTTACAATATAGACAACGAAGCCACGTGTGGATTAGCCTCGAAAGTCGAAACTGAACCCGATCCAATCTGTTGGATTCCCTCCAATTCGCTCCGATTCGGCCTAAAGTTAAACCGTAAATCGCATTTACGAAATCGCATCCTCAATTTCTTACTGTAGAGAAGATAAATATCACATCACCATTTCCGAGTTTCCTCCCTTCATTCCGAAGAATAGATTTCATCTCCTACTTCCCTCCTCTCTCACAATTTTCACACACTATTCTCCATTCTCTTCACCGATCCAAATCTGTAAAAATTCCTCCAACAATCGCACGGATTCATCGCAAATGTCGGTCAGTGTTTCTTAGCTTGCATGTCGGTTTGTTTTTCTTTGCTTGCGTGTGATTTTTAGTGGTCGTTTCCTTTCGATCTTCGGTTTCTTTATTTTTCACATATTTTGTAGAACTAGGTTTCGAATTAGGGTTTTGGGTAAATTGGTTTTATTTGTGCGATCTCATCCTTGTGGCTGAAACGGATCTCGGGATTGAGGATTTACTTCTGTAATTCCTCTTTAATTTGGTGTGTTAGTGATCACTAAAGATGCCGTTTTATGTACGGATTTAACTGGATAATATATGCTGTACCATTTTGTATAAATATATGTTTGTTTAGATCTCTCAGTGGCCTAGATAAATAATTAGTTAAAGGAGTTTGCTTGGCAGAATCATTGTGTATGTTAGTTATATACATATCTGTATGTTGTAGACATATGCATACTTCTATGCATGAGATAAATGTATTGAGTTTGAGTCTCTGGTGAATCTGGTGACTGAATATCCAATTATTTTCCCCTGAATATTGTTGCTAGTAAATTGATCAAAACTAAGGTCCAAGAGTTGGAAAAAAAAACTCTGCTTTGAGAGTGTTTCATACAGGATATATTGTTCAATCGCACTTGTACAAAACACATAGATGTGCACTTGGAGTAGTTTGTAGTCTGATCTCTAAATGTCAGTAGTACTACCATAACACCATATATCTACATGGGAACTTCGAGTTGAAATTCGTTCTTGGTATCTTCCAGACTCCCTAACCCACTCTCCCTTTTCGCTCTTTCTCATTTTAATTTCTTTTCCTCGAACCAGCAGGTCAGAACTGTGAAAGTGAGCAATGTGTCACTTGGTGCAACTGAACAAGACATTCAGGAGTTCTTCTCATTCTCTGGTGTAATTGAATATGTTGAAATGAAAAGGTTTGGCCATATATTTTTATTTAGTATGTGCCTTGATATGTGATCCCTATAATACGTATTTGTTCAATTTGGTTATAAGTTCCTACTGCCATTGCCTTATTTTATCTTCATTTTGATATTAGTGAGAATGAGCGATCTCAAAATGCATTCGTCACTTTCAAGGAAAGTCAAGGTGCAGAGACCGCAGTTCTTCTTTCGGTATCCTTCACAACTTCTCTTTCTGTCTATCCATTAGCTTGTAGCGCTAAAAGTATTGTAATGAAGATCATGTTCATGTCTGTATATGCAAGTATGTGTATTATTGTGATTAGAGACTTTTTTTTTCTTTTTCTTTTTTCTTTTTTAATGAGACTAAATTTTTTTCCCAAATTAAACATTGGAAGATGTAGTAAATACACCACATATGTCTGTACTAAGTGTGGTGTAGTTGCCTTTTCCATGATAAAATGGGAGTTCTAATTTAGTTACTGTTAGAGGATTGAGCTGGGATAGACATTGATTTTGCAAGTGATAGAAGAAAAAAGTGCATGGCATATTGAAATATGAGTATTTCGTCTTTTCCTAATTGTTGTAGTCAATAAGTAACTCATTAAAAGTTAGTCATATTTCGTTGCTCTCATAGATCCTCTCTCTCTCTATCTATCTATCTGACACATTTGATTGAATCTTGGTCATCTTTGTTATGTATCGCTATTGTAGGATAAAGAATTTAGTTACTTTATTTCTTTTCTTCTAATGCAGGGAGCCACTATAGTGGACCAGTCTGTTACCATTGCCCTTGAACCAAATTATACACTGCCAGCTGCAGCATCAGCATCATCCACTGTATGGAAATATTTTACTCAATACTTTTAATCCTCTCTCCTGTGCGTAAACATTTCTGTAACGCTGTTGTTTTTCAGGCATCCCAAAACTACAATGCAGGGGGTGGTGCTGCATCTGCTGCCCAAAAAGCCGAAGAAGTTGTAAGTGGCATGTTAGCCAAGGGTTTTATATTAGGGAAGGATGCCCTTAACAAGGCAAAGTCCTTCGATGAGAAGCACCAAGTCATATCCACGGCTGCAGCCAAAGTAGCATCTTTGGACCAAAAGATAGGATTGACTGAAAAAATCTCCCTCGGAGCAACCATAGTCAACGATAAAGTGAAGGAAGTGGATCAGAAGTTTCAGGTCTCCGAAAAGACTAAATCTGCTTTCGTGGCTGCAGAGCAGACAGTCAGCACCGCTGGATCAGCCATCATGAAGAATCGGTACATCTTGACTGGGGCCTCCTGGGTCACGGGCGCCTTCAGTAGAGTCACCAAGGCAGCCGGGGAAGTTGGGCAGAAAACGATGGATAAAATGGCTGAAGAAGAACACGGAAGAAATGCGGCTGAAGGTTATACTCAACTCTCCACCCCTGAATCACCGAAGGCTGCTACGAGTGTTAACAAACCATCTTCTCCAAAGGGTCTGATTCTCTAAATATTTGGGTGATAATAATTTGTATATATATTCATACTTGTGTCACTAGAAACTAGCTTTCTTTTCTCGCATGTATGATAGTTTGCCATAAACAATACTTCATACTTGGATGCTTAGAGATATGGCCTTTAATTTTGTACACTTCAAATTGTTATTGTTATCCATAAGAAGTGAGATCATATACATAGCATGAACAATTTATTATTGTTACACCTACACTTCTCTTTATATGTTCACTCATTTGAGGTTGATTTGAAATTTTCCCTATGCAATCTTATCAAGGTTTTTTCAAATTACATACAAATACTTTGGTATTCAAATAAAAAATTAATCGCGTGATTTTATTTTCAAATTATAGAATATATTGGTAATTTGATGGAATCGTTAACTTACTCAAAGTTGGTAATTTAAATCAATATCTAGCGATAATAATTTACGTTTATAATACTCCATTGATTTTAGTGGAAAAAAAATGGAGGGACTAATATTGCATCTCCTTTTCCAATAAAAATAGTATTTAAAAAAAATCTCGGGATGAGTAATGTAGGATAGTAAAAACAAAATTCTTTAATTTTTTGGATAAATGGTTAAATATTAAAATTTTAAAATGTCTATAACTATCATACATGATGAAATCAAACACAAACCGACCTTAGCTCAGTTGGTAGAGCGGAGGACTGTAGTTGGATAACAGATATCCTTAGGTCGCTGGTTCGAATCCGGCAGGTCGGATTTTTCAATTATTCCCTTTTTTTTAATTCAAATAAAATATTGAAATAATTTCCAAATTAAATAATGCTTAATTTTATTTATTATTTTAGATGCTTTAATTTAGAACGTAGGTAGGTAGATTTTGCGGGGTTAGAACTTTGCAATGCAATTTATTCTACTAGGGATTTCAATATTTGGATCATGTAATTCAAACAATATTAAAATTACTTAGATTCGTGAAAATTCCATCAGAAAAAAAATTTCTATTTATGGTTGAATGACTGGCTTGCTCTAGCCAATAGCTTATGGTTGCATATATTCCACCAACAAATCTTTCTATCAAACAATCATGAAATAGAACGAACATGTGCTCAATAACTGCTCATTGCTCATCAGTCATCGTGCAGATGCAGATGCAGTTTACATATGAAAGTCTTGTCTCTCGCGAGGAGAAGGACGACGAAGAAGAAGCTCTGGTACATTGGAAATCACATGATCTATGCCCAAAGGCGTACCGATTCATGGAAAAATTCAAATGAGATGGATCCTAAGATAATGTTAGGTTCTCTACTGATACAAGGTGTGCTTGACTTCAGCAATATGAATCAGGTACTAACATGTCTAATCTATTTTCAATATCCTGAAGAAATAATTAAGTTTCTGAATAAATAAAAGGGTTTCATACGTAAAAATTTGTCGTCGTTATCATGAGCTAAGCTAGCAGAGAGTGGCTTGCCACTTTTTTCTGCATCAAACTTAGTAATGTAGCCAATGGTTGTACTTGAGGCCTACGACGATGCAACTATAAGAGCTTCAATCCACCTGTTACTTCATCAACTAGGTCGGCTGGCCCTGCAAGAAGATGATAGTGGAGTCATTAATGGCAAAAATGCTTGTTATGAGTGAGTCAATTTGTTTTGTTTGTCCGGAAGAATACGTATTAATGGCAACTTAGAATGTTTTGTTTTGTTTTGGCAGTCTTTCAGAGCAGAAGCTCATCAAGTATGGACGATTAGAAATCTAGTATCATGCATAGAAACAACAGATATTAAAAAGCTTACCAAGGATTGTCATCACTGTCCTTGAATCTGTAATATAAGAAAGATTAATGAGTAGTTGGAAATTCAAGAAAACACAAAAATAAAAGAAAATTTCCTTTTCCAGATATCACAGGCTAGTCTTGAGTTTATTATTCTACTGTAATTCTCAGATGTATAAAACACATCCATTTTTCATCTCAAATGTACAGAGAATTATTGTCTCAACAGTTAGATCACCGAAAGCAACTTAAGCATTTTCAGCACAAGTGTGACGACAATAGAAGACAAGGATCAGAGTACACACTTGGAGCAATCTGTGTCCTTCCGGCATCAATTGTAATATGTGTAGGTAAATTTAGTGATTTTGCCCTTTCCTGCAGGAGTAACAAGAAAATATTCAGACAGCAAAGACGGAGAATTGTGTCTTCTGGTGATTGAACTTCTCTCTTCTAATGACAAATCACAGATATCAGCACACACGGCAGTAGAGCCAACTTGAGATATCCAGATAAATTCCAAATGATATTAGATTGACTGCTCAAGAAGGTTTTTGTACAAGAATTCAAGCATTCAATAGATGGTGATAATCTTAAATGAGTAGACTGAAAGTATCCATATTGGTCTGTATCTCTTTGTAGTTCAGATGACATCCAATGTATAGAGTTCTTAAGCAGAACAGCGACTTTACCCCTTAAATCAAATACATTATAGCAGCAGTTGGAAGGAATTATGCCATGTTTTATTCAGAGAGGGTTTCTCTCCTTCAGTGTGCTTTATGTTTGAGAGAAAAAAATTATACTTATATGTAGAGTTAGAAGTTTTTACTCTCATTTATTCTTCTACTTCCTCTTCTAATCCTTTCAGCTACAACGTAATCAGAAACCATACATCCTATCACTGCGTTGGTATTTGATACTAAGATTAAATAAACATGTTACTAAGGCAAGACAAATATCGAGAAAATCTGACCTGTAGAACAAGCATCTCATCTTCACTTTCAGTTTTCAGAACCACCTTAACCTGCCCGCACATCTCCCATCTGTACAATACAAATGTATACTTATTTATATATTAGTTGAAATCACTTGGGTTTTAGCAGTTGGTCTAAATATACCTATTTAAAGACTTCGGTGCACGATGTAGGATTTTCTTGTACAGCCCCAAAGTCGCATGGCTACGAGCAAGAAATTAAGTTTACACCGAGCCAGAATAATAAGTCTCACATCGCAGATAAATTTACAAGCTGACTATATATACACATACTTGAAAAGCAAACATTCAAATGCTTAATTACCATAAACTGATTCAGAAAACAAAAAGCAGTACACAAAACAATCAAAACCCCTGCATTCAATGCAATTATCATTGAGACTAACCTGCATTGGGCAGCAATCTTCCCTTTCCCCATTTTTAAGTCATTCCTCACAACCAAAACCTAAATCCGATCATCACAAGCTCAATCACATACAAAACCCTATTATCTCCAGAAAACCATACACAAAATAAAACAGAACCGAATAAAATACTACCATTTTAAAATCCTCGATGATCTCAGCTAGTTTCTCAACCTCAAGAGGTGGTTTACCCCGATTAACCTTCTTCCTCCCTTCATCGTTGACCTCAGAATCTTTTGATGAACGCATAACGGCACGAGACGAACGGCGCGCCCCAATCAGGCATCCCAGAGCAAAACATCCCGCACCAATTAAGAATGCGCTAAGCCAAGTCATATCTATCATATCAAACCCAAAGGCAGCGCTCTGCACTGCATTACATAACCATTTCTCAAATAAATGTGGTATTTGTAAGGATTGTAGAACCAAAAATAGGGGGAATCGGAAGTCCTATGAGAAACTGAAAACTGATACTACAAATTGTACAGCAATTTTCATAGATTAAGCTATCGTAAAGAGATGAGTTAGACAGACCTCCGATAAGCAGCATCGGAGACGACTCCTTGAATTCGACGGCACGACGGCGTACGAGATGAAGGTTTTAGCCTATGAAATTTGAGGAACAAAGATTTCTGACTGGAAGTGGATTTTAAAGTGATTGTTTAAATAATTCTAAATTTTTTTTATTACTTTTTTAAAAATATTAGGTCACTATATTAAGAGTGTTAGTATATATATATATATAGACCATTTATTAAACTTAATTTTGGAATAATAAAATCAAATCAAACATAGGTATGATTTCGAAAATTAAATTTTATTGGGTTTAAGTTGAAATAACAATCTCAATTTAAGTAGGATAGATGTGTGATCATAGTGACACCATTTTACATTTTAAAAATAATTATTATTCTTATTATAAAATGTTATTACTGTAACACCCGTAAATTTATTTTGAGTTAATAGGTATTTATTATTTACATTTTAAATTTAAGATAAGAGTTATGTATATTGTATTTATTAATTAATTATTGTTATCGTATTTAAAAAAAAAGAAATAGCTAGACGACGTTTTCTCTTATCTGGAAAAAAAATTCAAATTCTTTTGTGCACGATCTCGGAGGCAGTTGTACTGCCTCCCATCAATTCTCTCCTCACAACATGTTTTCTGCAATTTCCTCAATTTCATCGATTATTTCTCTCTCCAAAACTCTTTCCTTTCAGTTTTATCCATAATTCTCATTTTTTCCAACCATATAGATCTGCAAATCTTTTCCTTCCCCACAAAATACGTAAACTCTATTACATATTATTCCTCGCTCATTCATACGATATGATTCGATACTTTTCGTAGGTTATGTGGGTAAGGCTTCTTTTTGTAGTTTTTCTTGAATGTTAGATTACATATATTTAGTGATAGTATTGATTGATTAATATTTGTGATTCTAGGCTTTCTGTGAGTGAAGACGGATAATCCTTTTAAACTCTGATTTTGTTGGATCGAAGGTGGGGTTTACATATTTACTCTTAAATCTCATGTGATGAATTTGATGTTCTGCGATGTGTATGACATGAAATGATATGAAAATTCAATATGTTCTGTGATATGCAATAAATGTTACAGTGCATTAGGCGGTCCTTTATGGGGTACTCCTCACCGTGCACAGGCATCTAGTTGGCCAACGGCATGATACACATTAAAAGTTACATGAATATTAAATATTGAAATGTTTGTACGGTTGTATGAATATTCAAGTGAAATACATGATATTTAATTGTGATATACTTCCTCCGTCTCCTTTCAAATGACACACTTTCTATTTTGGGCTGTCCCACAAAAGTTTGCACATTTCAAAAAAAGCAAAAAGTAAAAAATAATCACCGTTCCCTATATACTTTATTTACAAAAGAAATCATCTCTACCTAATATACTTTATCATTTATTTATTACAAAAAAATACTATTATAGCCCTAAAAGTCATCACTTACTTAATCTCCGTGCCAAAAAGAGGGGCGCAAACTTTTCTGGACGGAGGGAGTATGTTTCTTTACTTAGCGGTTGTAGGTATTATTAATCTAAGAAAACTAAGTATCTTAGAATGTTTAAACGTTTTAATTAGGTGTTTGTGAGAATGGATGTTATGAAGGTATTTTATTGTGTCGTACGTCTTATGTATTTGAACAAAATGTGTTTATCCTCAAAGTATATTAGAATTTATAAAATTAAGTATTAAGAAATTATTAATTTATAATCTTTGCGTTTTTAAGTTAAACGATTACGAAAATTTGGGCTGTTACAGTTGGTATCAGAGTAGGTCAACGTTTCTGTAGACCTGCGTAAAAAAAGTTTTTACTTGTTATTTTTGAAAAAAATGACATTTTTTGTAAAAAAAAATACTCCCTCCGTCCCACGGCAAGGGTCTCTTTTTTCCATTTTGGTCATCTCACTCAAAGGGTCCTCTTTCCTTTTTTACACATATGGGACACATTCATTCCCTCTAATACAATTAAAACATGGGGTCCATACTCACACTAATACAATTACCCACTACACATTAATAATAATACTCCTTAATCCACGTGCCAAAAAGCAAAAACTACTTGCCGTGGGATGGAGAGAGTATACATATAGTCTGATTCGTAAAATTGACAATTTTTGTAAAAAGGGATATTGTGTAAAATATAAATATTTTGTTTATAAATTGTGAGTATTTTATTTTAAGAAAAAAATGGGATAATTATTAATAATATGATTTGAGTTGGAGAGTACCCACCCACCAGCCACGGAACTCCGAGAAAGGTATAATTTGTATGTTATGACATGACATTTATTAACATGATATATGCTCATATTGTATATGCTCATAATATTGTAATTATTGTATATTCTTATACGTACAATATTTGTATGATTCCATTCGATACTTAATAGGAAAATTTGAGAATTCATATTTATATGATTCCATTTTATACTTAATAGGAAAATTTGAGAATTCTTATTTATTAGTGCAAGGATTAAATATTTATTTACGATCTTGAAGAGTATGCACGCATTGATGTGGCAAAGCGTGGAGGATTCCTAAAGAAAATAGATAAAGGATATTTTCGTTTAGTTTTTTATTTTAAATTATTTTCATGGATTTACCTATATTAAAAATGCAATATTATCTCCTATTATTAATGGAGAAACCATTCATTTCTACGTTTAAAAAAATAATATATATATATACATATAATTAATTATGTATTATTATTTTAATTGAAGACGGAACGACGTGGAAACGCAAACCAAGCACCCGTAGATTTTGATGAACGTATTTCACTGGCGGAATTGGTGAACTTTCTCCTTACACAACCACCGAATCAACAAGTTTCACAGAATCATATCGCCCAACATGCTCAAGTGGTAGAACAATTCCACAAATACCAACCTTCGGTGTTTAACGATCGAGAGGGACCCGCTTATGTTGAGGAGTGGATTGAAGCACTCGAAAGTATATTCAATCTCATAAGGTGCACTGATGGTCAAAAGGTTATATGTGCTACATTTCAGTTGAAGGAAGATGCAAGAATTTGGTGAAATGGATACTGGTGTATGAGAATTACTGAAGAGCGCGCTAATTTGACATGGGCAGGATTCAAGGAAGTAGTGATGGGAAAATACTACCCACCATTATATCGTGCTCGCATGGAGTCAGAGTTCTTCAATCTGAAGCAAGGAGACATGACAGTCGTGGAGTATGAGAGAAAGTTCAGTCAAATATGTCGTTTTGCTCCACACTTTGTCGACACTGAGGCAAAGAAGGCACTGAAGTTTCAAAATGGTCTTCATCATAGCATTCGAAATCTGATATCGGGACAAGACATATCAACTTTTTCAGAAGCATTTGAGAGGGCTGAAGATGTGGCTACAAATTTGGAGATGGATGCTAAACCAGAATCTGTGGAGACTTTTGGAAAACGAAAGTGAGAAGATCCAAATCAAGACACGAATGAAGACTTCAACAAACAAAGTGAAACTATTGAACCAGAACCAAAAGACAATATTGAGAAACCAACATGTGTGAAGTGTGGAAAGAAACATTTTGGGAAATGTCTGATGGATCAACACCGTTGTTTCAGATGTAAGGAATAGGGCCATACTGCTCTAAAGTATCCAAGATCAAAAGTGATGGGTGACAAGAACAAACGAACTCGATGTACGTAACAATATTTCGAGGACGAAATATATTTTTAAGGGGGGTAGAATGTAACACCCCGAAAATTTATTTTGAGTTAATAGATATTTATTATTTATATTTTAAATTTAAGACATGAGATATAGATATTAGATTAATTAATTAATTATTGTTATCTTATTTAAAAAAAATAGCTAGACGACGTTTTCTCTTATCCGAAAAAAATTCAAATTCTTTTGTGCACGATATCGGAGGCAGTTGTACGACCTTCCATCAATTCTCTCCTCACAACATGTTTTCTGCAGTTTCTTCAATTCCATCGATTATTTCTGCAGTTACTCCAAAACTCTTTTCATTCAGTTTTATCCATAGTTCTTATTTTTACCAACCATATAGATCTGCAAATCTTTTCCTTTCCCACAAAATACGTAAACTCTATTACATATTATTCCTCGATCATTCATACGATATGATTCGATACTTTTGGTAGGCTATGTGAGTAAGTCTTCTTTTTGTAGTTTTTCTTGAATGTTAGATTACATATATTTAGTGATAGTATATTGATTGATTAATATTTGTGATTCTAGGTTTTCTGTGAGTGAAGGCGGATAATCCTTTTAAACTCTACTTTTGTTGGATTGAAGGTGGAGTTTACATATTTACTCTTAAATCTCATGTGATGAATTTGATGTTCTGCGATGTGTATAACATGAAATGATATGAAAGTTCAATATGTTCTGTGATATGTAATAAATATTACAGTGCGTTAAATATTTTTTCGCGGGGACGACGGTCCTTTATGGGGTACTCCTCACCGTGAACAGATATTTAGTTAACCAACGAAATGATACACGTTAAAAGTTACATGAATATTAAATATTGAAATGTTTATACTGTTGTATGAATATTCAAGTGAATTACATGATATTTAATTGTGATATATTTTTCTTCACTGAACCGTTGTAGTGCTCACCCCTTTCATATGTGATTTCAGGTTAACTGGAGATGCGTTGTGGTGGTGTTTTAATTAGGTGTTTGTGAGAATGGATTTTATGAAGGTATTTTATTGTGTCGTACATGCGTCATTTAGGGAAATCTTATGTATTTGAACAAAATGTGTTTATCCTCAATGTATATTAGAATTTATAAAATTGAGTATTAAGAAATTATTAAGGAAAAATTATTAATAGGTACACACTTTGTACCCCTAATTACTACTAGATACATTGATTTAAAATAATTACTATCACATACAAAATATTTAAGTAAAATATCAAATATAACCCTAAACTCAAACACTTTTAAACCACAAACCCTAACCCCCAACCACCGTCGGACCACCACCGTCGCCGGACGGTCGCCGAAAACCGCCACCGACGCTGCTGCCCAAAAACTGACCTCACCGAAGCACTGCCAGAAAAGTTGCCGGACCGTCGCCGCCGTCATCGGAGCTTAGTCGGACTACCGCACTTTTCTGCTGCACACACTTTTTTTACTGCACACACTTTGCTGCACACAACATTTCTGTGCAGCACATTGTAATGGGTAATATTTGAATATCATTATATATTTTTGTAGTTAGTAGTAATATTTTTGTATGTTTGTATCTCATAATAATTAAGGGATTTTTTTGTACCTAGTAGTAATCCTCCAAATTATTAATTTATAATCTTTCGCGTTTTTAAATTAAACGATTACAAAAATTTGGGCTGTTACAATTACTTTTCATTTATTTATATTATAAATTATTTATAAAATAACATTACCACTTTTCATTATCTATTTTCATTAATTTAGTATCATTTTTCAATATAAAAATTAGAGTGTATATTGGGTGCACCCGAATGCAAGGGTGCACCTATATGTGTATGACTTTTTATTCTATTTTGTATACAATAAAGACTTGTGTGAGACCGTCTCACGTAAGGGCTTACGTGAGATGACCAGAAAATGATAACTTTTATATAGAAAAGTGATAATAAATCTATGAAAAGTGATAATGTTATTTCATTAACAATTTATAGTATAAATAAAAAGTGATACTAATATTTTATAGCGAAAGTGATAATAATTTATAGTAAAAGTGATAACTATTTTAAAAAGTGAAAAATGGTCTCATGCAAGACCTATCCTTTGTATACATGTTATTCTATTTTGTATACGTATTTTGTAATAATTGTATATTTTTTCACACAAAGTTTTTATTTAAAAACTAATATTCATATGTGTATAACTTTTTATTCAATAGTGTATACATGTTTTTAATAATTGTATATTTTTTACACTCAATTTTTCATTAAAAAAATTAATAATTAATTTGTATACATTTTTATCATAATTGTATTTTTTTTATTTATATTTGTATATGGGTGCATCATATCTTAGGGTGCACCCGGGTGCATACTATAATTAGCCTAAAAGTTATCACTCTCTATCCGTCTTACATAAATTCTTATGGCGTGATTGGGACAAAGGAATTAGATGGGAATGGAATCCCAATTCCATATTGTATTCCTATTATAATGATTGGTAAGTTTTTTTAATGGAAATCATCATTTCATAAAGAATGTATATTCCTTTAAATATGGGAATGGTGATTCCTCCCGATTAGATGAGTTTAGCTATTCTATGCATGTAGGAATCAAATTAAAATTTTTATTTTAATACAAGTAATATATATTCATTTATTTTTTATTTTATAATATTATCTTTTATTTCAAATATACATAAATTCATTAAAATAATATTTTAATTATTATTTTAAATCTTATTTAATTATTCAGTTAATAGTTAATATTTAAAATATATGAAATAAACAATAAAAAATAATTCTTATTTAATATAAAATGAAGCATCATCCAATAAATTAAAATCATATAGTATATGTTATTATAATATGTCTTGTGAATTTTTGAATTGATATATTTTTTTAATATTTAAAAGATTTTATTATTATATAAATATATTACCAAAAAAAAATTTATTTTTATGTTAAAAATATAATCTAGTTATTTAATATAAATAATACAATAACTACACTATATTATAGAATATTAACAGTGTAATTGGAATTAATTAAAAAAATATTTTTCATTACTTAAGTTATTCCCAAGTAATATCAATCATGAGAATTTTAATTTTTAACATTCATTTCTCATCTTTATTCCATTCATAAGCTCATTTCATTCCAATATAATTCCATTCATTTATACCAAACATTATAATGAAATAAAATTTCATAGGATGGAATTATCATTCTTTATTTAATCTCCAATTCCATGATTGGTAATTCCATTACTTATTTAATTTAATTTTCAATCCCGTGATTGGTATAGTTAATAGGAATAAAATTCCGATTCCATTTGACATTTCTTAAAATAAGGAATAGTGATTCTCCACCCATATATCGTGTATCCCATATTTATGATAATTATATTTTTATTTATTTATTTATTTATTTTTAATTATGACAATATATTGAATCTTCAATAAATTTTACTTAATTTAATTTTTTATATAATTTATAATTTTAATTTAACATTTCAAAAATAAATGAGATTGGAATTAACTAAAGATATATTCTATTACTTAGAGTTAACCCTAAATCATATCAATCATGTTAATTATTAATTTTAATCACTCATTTCACATTCTGGATTCATTCAATTCCATCATAATTGCATCCAATCAATCATAGCAATAAATTATTTTGTTATCAGAGGAATTTAGTTTAATAAAAATTACTTTTTGTCCCACAAAAGATTCATTTTTTCATTTTTATTTATTCCATAAAGTTTTAATCCTTTTAAAAAAAGTAAAATGTAACAACTCTCTCTCACATCGAGTATACTTTATTTAAGAAAAAAAGAAAAAAAAAACACTGCTACCTTGCAGGCTTGCACACTTTACGTAGCTCGCACACTTTACATACTTATATATACTAGTATTTATTAAAAAAGGCAAAGTCTATTGTATTCAATTGTTAAAGTACAATCGGGTCAAAAATTGACCCAATAACCCGCATATAATACGCTATTTTATCTGATGGGTCATTCATTTCCTCCCTTTTCAATCGCGCTCTCTCTCTATCCATCCTTCAATCGCTCATTTTCTTTTTCCCAACCCAAACCCACCGTCGCTCATTCTCTCTTCCCCAACCCAAACCCACCACTCATTCTCTCTTCTCTCTTACCGTTCCCAACCGCCCGTTACCTCATCAATAATCAGATCAACGCCTTCACCATTCGTCGGAACCAAAACCCACAACTCATTCTCTCTTCTCTCTTACCGTCCCCAACAGCCCGTTTCCTCATCAATAATCAGATCGACGCCTTCACCATTCGTCGGAACTCTTGTAGCTCGTCTCCTCTCCCTCGTACATCTTCCTCGCGTTCCCTCATAAAAAATCAGATCCGCTGCAAATTAGATCTGTTATCGCGAAAAATGCCTCCACCTTCATATTTGTTGTAACGATGAACGCCTCCTCCTTCAAATTTGTTGTCACGATGAACGCCTTCACTTTCCGACAACACTGCTCCGCTTTAAATGGCGAAGCCGCCGCTCCGATCTCTCTAGATATCAAAGTAGGTCATACTCAACATCTTTTCCTCTTCCGATGCTCTCATCTCCTCCAGCATTTCTCCACATACTCGTCTCTTGGAGCATTTTACTTTTTTTTTCATTTGAGTGTCGATTTCATTAATGCATACTTTTTAAGCAAAAAGTGTGTACGTTTTATTGAACAAGTGTATAACGTAGTCTTTCACTTTTTTTTCTGTTTGAGCTGTCGATTTCATTAATGTATACTTATTAAACATACATTGTATACTTATTAAATATACATTGTATACATTTTATTGAACAAGTGTATAACGTATCCTTCCACTATTTTCTGGTTGAGTTGTCAATTTTATTAACGTATACTTTTTAAATGTAAAGTGTATACATTTTATTGAACAAGTGTATAACAGTTCGGGTGTTTGAAGACTGATTTGGCTGCAATTGATGAACAGTTTCACTATATTCTTAATGAGAATTGTGTTGGAGGAATTTTTATTTTAAAACTTAAGTGTATAAACTTTAATGAAGAAGTGTATAACATTTTATTAATAAATGTGTACTTATCAAACTTTGTCGGTAAGGAAATAAATTGTGGTGTGTCCTGCTTGGTTGGATTAAAATCAGTTATACAGAATTTTATTGAGAGAAATAAGAAAATAAATTGTGGTGGTGTTCTACTTGGTTGGATGATGAGAGAAATGAAGTGCGGAAGATTGAGAGAGAGAAAAAAGTTGCCTCTGGATAGAGGAGAAAGAAGAGTTAAGCGGGTCATTTTACTTTATATACATGACCCATTTAAAATATGAGTTAGGTACATTTAGTGTACACTTGTGTACATTAGATCAACTCATTAAAAAAATATCATAATATCTCAAAAAATTGTACTTTTCATAACCCCGTGTAAAAAATAAAACTTTTGTTGGACGAATGTAGGAGTATATTTTTCTTAAATATTACAATATATCCTACTTAAATTCTCAAAATAAATAATGTAAATTAATACTATTTGATAAAATTATTATTATATTTTAAAGATAAAGACTTTTGTGAATCAGTTCATGTATGATGTATTAGATTCCTTTTAATTTCATTTCATTTGAAAAATATTTATTAAAAAAATATCAAAATATCTCAAAAAATTATATTTTTCTTGAATCCCGTGTAAAAAATGAAAACTTTTGTTGGACGAATGTAGGAGTATATTTTTCTTAAATATTATAATATATCCTACTTAAATTTTCAAAATAAATAATGTAAAATAAATAATGTAAATTAATACTATTTGATAAAATTAGTATTATATTTTAAAGATAAAGACTTTTGTGAATCAGTTCATGTATGATGTATTAGATCCCTTTTAATTTCATTTTATTTGAAAAGGGCTAGATGTTCAATTTCGGAAAGATGTCCGATCGAGACGTGTTATAAGGCGGATCAACTCATTTTTAGATATGATTATAGTATTATATAGTTAAATGCTTATTGATAAATGATAAAAGTGTTTGTAGTAAATCACACTTTTAAGAATAAAATAGAGTGATACTTTAATGTTATTATATTTTTAAAAACATACATATTTTAATATGTCTCACAGCTTAGCTCGATCTAACAATTTTTTTTAATAATTTAACGAGGATTAGTGGGAGTATTTGATAACTATTTTATAGTCTCACATTTTTAAATATAAATATTTTTTTATACGATATCTCAAGTGCCTGCCACTTTGCCTAATTTTAAAGGGGTCGGTTGTATATATAAACTCGTCTTTAAAAATAAGTTTGAAAAAAAAATAAAAATAAAATAAAATAAAATAAATAAAAGTAGGAGCTCACGGAAGATGCCATTCAGGAAATAGTCTCCCCATTAGACTCTTCCAAAGAGAGTCGTCTCATTTCTCAAAATACACGCTAATTCTCTTTCATAATACCAGTCTTCTTCTACAAGATTTTCGCTTTCACTTCAAGGTATTCATCATCCTTTTTTCTCGATCTCTATCTCTTTTGATTCATCGCAGGAGGTCAATTTTGTTGTTAATTAATTATGGCAGTGCTGTTTGTGCTAATCTGTGTATGCTTCTAGTTCATCATTTTTTGGAATTATTTAACGGAGTATTCTGGAGCCGCTTGTATTTTGTTATTCTTCCATATATGAGTTTTATGGTTTTGAAGCTGAACATTGAGACTGAGGGAGTCGTCTCAGTTCTCTAATTGTGTTTATAATCTCTTGTTAGATATTTGCTAATCTTCTTCTCAGAGATTACTGCGTTTAAAACTAGGTTACTTATTTTGACCCCTTTTCTCGATCTGAAATTTTATTGGAGTGTTTATTTTATTTATTGTTATTCATCGTTGAAGCGTAATTTTGCTTTTGATCGGTTGCTGATAGTACCTTTTGTTGTAAATTTGTTTGTAGTTCTTTTTCGGAAATTATCGAATAATTTAGGGGTGTATTTTAGGGAGACACTATATTCAGGAAGATTTTTTTTTTGTCAAATTCTTAGGAATTTTGAGAAATTACGGAATTTTGGGTTTTGCCTTCTGGTTTCATAGAGCTTGTTATTATAATTGTTTCTGGAGGGCGTTTGATTTTAAATTTAACCTGCTGGGTTGTTGATCGGGGAGTGATCCTTTATCAGTTTTTGGGTATTGTTTTGGTCTGATATTAGTTACTTGTCAAATTCTTAGGAATTTTCAGAATTGACAGAATTTGGGCTTTGCCTTCTGGTTTGATAGAGTTATGTATTATGATTGTTGCTGGTGGGCATTTGATTTTAAATTTGAACTGCAGGGTTATTGATCTGGGAGTGTATTTTTCTGAGGTTATGTGTATTGTTTTTGGTACAATATTAGTTACTATTACTTGAAGGAATTTGAGGGATATTTTCTGATTTTGTGACTATTTAGAGGAATATATGGAACAAATTAGGTGTATGAAGTCGGCATTCTTTACAATTTAGATCAAGTTGCTAGGGGCTTAAGAATATTTGAATTGTTACAGGAATTTCTGGAGTATAAAAGATGAGTGACAATTTGATGGATAAAGTCTCTGCTTTTGGTGAGCGATTGAAAATTGGAGGATCTGAGGTGGGGCAGAAGATTAGTGCTGGTGTGAGCTCAGTGAGTTTTAAAATGAAGGAACTTTTCCAAGGTCCAAATCAGGCAGACAAGTTTGTTGAGGAAGCCACAGCTGAAACTCTTGACGAGCCTGATTGGGCTACCAATCTAGAACTTTGTGATATGATCAACCAGGACAAGATCAACAGTGTTGAATTGATTAGGGGAATAAAGAAAAGGATCATCTTGAAGAGCCCTAGGATTCAATACTTGGCCCTTGTGTTGCTTGAAACAGTTGTGAAGAATTGTGACAAGGCGTTTTCTGAGGTTGCAGCTGAGAGGGTACTGGATGAGATGGTGAAGCTGATTGATGACCCACAAACTGTTGTCAATAATCGAAATAAGGCTCTGATATTAATTGAAGCATGGGGAGAGTCCTCAAATGAGCTCCGCTACTTACCTGTTTATGAAGAAACTTATAAGGTACTGCACCTTTTATTTGCTCAAATTGCCCTGTGTATCATCACATGATATTTAAAATTTTCAGAAACTTTTAAACCATTTTCTTAATTTGCTATAATTTCATTATACCTCCTCACATTTAGAGTTTGAAATCAAGAGGAGTACGGTTCCCTGGCCGCGATGATGAGAGTCTGGCACCAATTTTCACTCCTGCAAGATCTGTGGAAGCTTCGGCACCAAACTCCACACTTCCACAACAGATCCATTATGATATCCCTGCACAAAGCTTTTCAGCTGAACAAATAAAGGAAGCATTTGACGTGGCAAGAAACAGTATTGAGCTACTGAGTACCGTTATATCATCTTCCCCACAACAGGAGGCTCTGCAGGTATATTATTGGTTCATATATGCACCACGTTCTTCATTCCATGCTTCTTCTTATTTGTTGCGTCTATGATCACATATTACTTCTGTGACTGCATAAATTTGACCTTGGTCTTTTGCTAATTATTTGCTGCAGTTATAAGGATGTCCTTAGATCCCTGAGAAAGCCATATAAAATTTGGGGCACAGTGATCGTCATGCGTGTGTCATCTGAATTTGAGTTCATCTTGTTTTTAATTGGGAAAATAAATTCACTAATCTGGAAACTTTCTTTTAAGTTTCCTTTGATGATAAGTTAGATCATAGCTAACTTTTAACTTATAAGCAATAAATAATGTAGTGGTAGTTTCTGGACTTTAGGTTGCATTTGAAATATTTTGAATAATTGGATTTTGATTTGTATTCAAGATCTTTTACATCGAACCTATTTTAGTTGTGTTTTACAGTGGATTTGAAACCATTACCCTGATTTTTAACTATTTTTAGAGTGATTTTTGAGGAAGATTGCAGTCCACTATATGTTGAGTTACACGAATCCTCCCCCCCCTAATCCATCTATTTAACCCCTCATATCTCAAAGGCAACATTCGACTCTGGAATTCCTATGTCCACAGTAAACGTACAGAGTAGTCCGGTGCGAAATATGTTAGAATAGACGAAGAGGGAGCACTTGGAGGGAAGAGATGCAGTGCACTAGCCACTCGTCCTCCAGTGCTCTGTTTTCTTTTTCAGCTATCATAAGATAGGATCACTATTCTTGCATACTTGTTTCCAGAATATTTATCCCTTATATCGTGTGTTCCATGTCTTAATTTTCTTGCAGGATGACTTGACCTCCACCCTTTTACAGCAATGCCGCCAGTCCCGGAACACTGTTCAAAGAATCATCGAAACAGCTGGAGACAATGAGGCCGTGCTTTTCGAAGCACTGAATGTGAACGATGAGATTCAAAAAGTTCTCTCTAAATACGATGAGATGAAAACTCCTCCAGTGGTGCCCCGTGAGCCAGAGCCTGCCATGATACCCGTCGCTGTGGAGCCCGATGATTCTCCTCGTAGCGGAAAAGAGGAGTCGCTTATCAGAAAACCAACAGGTGGTCGGAGTGGAAGCCATAATGAAAACAATGATGACATGATGGATGATCTTGATGAGATGATTTTCGGTAAGAAAGGCGGTAGCGGCGGCGGCTCGTCGGAAGCTGGACAAGATTCAAAGAAACAGCAGCCACCTAAAGATGATCTCATCTCGTTTTGAGCAGAGCAGATCTCTTCGGGCATTCCTCCTGTTTCGCCTGTGTTCATACATCTGATACTTGGAATTACGATGATACACCACTGATACTTCTTTTTTTTATTTTTTTTTATTTTTTATTTTTAAATGTTTTATTTGGTTGCATGATATTGTTGGAACTACATCGAATAACTACTTAGAATACATGTTACAGATCTTATTCAAGTTTGGCATATTTGTAGTGGATTGGATTTCAACATAAATTTTTTGGGTCATCCACTCATCGCAGACAACTTTCTTAAAACAGATAAGGAATGATAATATTTTAAAAAAAAAATGGTATTCGAATAATCAATAAAGACAATGGATAAAGAAAATCATGCAAGTTTATTGATTTGGGTTACTTAGTAAATACAGGTGATAAAGCTAAATGTAGTACTTGATAAAATCATAACTAAACTGAAAAAAGACCTCAAAGAACAGTAACAACACAAGCCATTGGAACCATCATCGTACGGCTCTTGAATCCCACCAAACTCATCACCTCTCTGATCTTCCAACTCTGTTTCCTTGTAACGATACAACATCGACGAAGATCACGAGATTGATTGCCATCAACCAAGCTAGTGTCCAGTAGTACTTATCCACTCTACTCCTGTGTTAATGTAGTGCTGAAACCAGTTGGTGTTTCCTCCTCTTTCGCTAACTTTTCCAACCACAAATACAGTAACAACACTGCCAAGAATCCCGACACCAGAAACTGCACCGATGAAAAGTGGCAGCTGGCTTTCTGTTGATACAAGGGACTGATCAATGAAGAAGCACACTGCACTGTCTCGTCTGGCTTGTTGACTAGTCCGTGCTCATGGACTGCGCGCGAAGCCTTCGATCCTCCACTTTGGCTGCTGTGATGCAGCACAGGATCGCGAGTATCATTGATACCGCGATCCCTAATGAAGGAGCAAACTTTCTTGACCCTGATTGGCCTAATGAATTCACAAATTTGGCATAGAGTTGGGCGGATTGATTCTGTACTTGATCATAGAACCAAACAAGGGCTACGGAGGGGAGAATGAGGCGGCAGACTGTGTGGTTTAGATGTTCTAGTTGCTCAACAAAGAAGGTGTATCCGATGCTCCACACAAAACCACATAAGATGAAAGTCATCCAGACAGGAATCATGCGAACCATTGTTTTCGCCTCCTCGACTTCTGTCACCCTGCAAAGCCTCCATGGATTATTTTCTTGCTCCTCTATGGGTATCACAACTGCAGCCTTGTCCAACCACCTGCAGACAGATCAAGAATGTATCACACACAATCAATGTGAAGAGAAGGAGATGGAGAGGCCTGAGGGTTCTTGTATGTGGAATAACATAGAAGTCAGAGTTATGGATCTCAAACAGCTCCTTGGGATCACTTGGAAGTCGATAAAACAGCTTGGAGACAGCAGCCACGAAGACACGAACAAACACTGTCAAAGGGCTTCCAAATGGGCTGTAGTACTTGTAGGAACCCAACCCACCGATATACACAAGAGTCGAGACCAGAGTACATAGAGCTGGGATCCCAAACCGAAGAGACATAATTGTACATAGGGAAGTGTCAATACTGCAAGAAAAGTGAAGAATATAGAAGCAAAAATGCTGCAGAAATACTTCTCAAATGCATAGTAGTCGTCGTCTTCTTCTTCTTCTCTTTCTCGTTTAATAATTTGGTGAGCAATGAATGAGTTCCAAGAAGTCGAATGGCCAGACATCCCGAAAGCTATCAAAGGCAACACAACGTAGAAAAGAGTTTTCCGGCCTTGAGTCGACATTGTCAACAATCCTAATCCCTGAATACCAAGGGCATGTAGTGAAACAAGAGCTTATAGATTAGAAAAGTAAAGAAATGTAATATATGACTAGGCTGTAGGACAGAGTTGAAAACAAGAGCAACCAGTAAGACCCCATTATGGTGTCATCTATGTATGCAAGGATCAAGGGTGATACTGCGACGACGCCCCAAAAGACGTTGATGATGGCAGCGGCTTGTGCGAAACCGAGCTTCCAAACGTTGGTTAAATAGTCCATCAAGATGAACATGGTGTAAGTGGCCAATATATGCGCCCATAGCAATGCTGTAAGATGATGGACTACTTATTAAGGAACTGAGAAATCAACGGAAAACAAAATACTACATGAATTAACTTTGAAATTAGTGTTGTGCTTACACACTACTCTCACAACTGCTGCCATGTAGGAGTATGCAGTTAGTTAATTCAGTTAGTTGCAGAGGTTGGATATTAATATATATTTGTAGACTCTGATTGTCTTGTTATTTCCAAGGGGAGAACTCCTAGGTAATTGTATGTGAATTATGGATGCATCAGTATATAATCATGTAAATTTATTATATTTAATGGTTGTAGACATGATTTTCATGAATATATGGTGAAAGTCAACTTTTAATTTTATAAAAAAATTTATCGTTATTTTTTAAGATGTGATAAGCAATGGAATTCCGAATACCACAAGACAGTACAATGTGTTGCTATTGTGTAGGATGTTCCATGGAGAGTTATCGGACATGTTAAAATGAGCAGCAGATATCCGTTACAATTTAAAAATATGATGTGAAGAACTCACCCCTTGCATTAACAAAGTCTATCAATAATGCCCAAAACTTGTTCAATTCAAAATCAAACAAACAAAATTAACTCAAAACATATCAGACATTTAAGAGACACTCAAGAATACATGAAAAAATGAAGAGAGAGATGCAACTTAAAACAGCAAGCTCATAACCAAATTTCGGAATAGATCATGAGTCTAAAACATGACAATTCATCAATAATAATAAACTCAACCTGCTGTTCTGCAATTTCCTTAGATGCATATGAAGAGGAAGAAGGATGGATAAACCAAAAGTAGAATCCAGACGTACCAACTTTTACCTAACAGCATAAACAAACGTTGATTAGAAAGAGTAGAAAAAATAGCAAATAACAGTGACATCCAAAAGTTCTCCATTAACTTTCAAGAAACATATAAAGAGTAGTCATAATATAAATAATTCAAACCATAATTGAAACATTAAAGAAACTGCATTTGCTACACAAGTATTGCGTGTTAATAACAAAATCATATTCCTGATTAAATTCAAAGAAAATACCTCAAGGCAGGGATAAGAATAGAGAGAGAGAAAATAAAATCAAGACCTGACGTAGATCAGCCTTAAAAAATGTCGCTGAAGAATTTCTATTATCAAGAAACATGTGGTTAGAAAAAGTTCAGGGCAGAGAAATTCTAAATTCTTCGCAATGGCAGAGAGATCCTAAATCCTTGCCACCAAAAAACCAACAAACCGACCACACAGAACCCTGAAACTATTAAAGGAAGACCAACAAAATAGGAAAACACAGCAGAAACCCTAATTTGGATCGGGTTCAAACCCCTCTTCAAAAGAGGCAAGAAACTTGGATTCCCATCCTCAAATCTTGATCAAGATTTCGTTGAAGGAACTTGAGAGTTAAGAAAATATTCGTTCAAGAGAATGCGAATTAAGAAAAGATCTACTCAGGAATTTGTTAAAAGAAGAGTCGTTAAGAAATTATCAAAAAGAAGATTTGGAGTTGAAAGAAAACTCGTTCAAGACACTGGAGTTAAAGAAGATTCGTTCAGAAAACTGGTTGAAAAAAAAAAAGGAAATCGTTAAAGAAACTGCGAGTTAACAGAAGTTCGAGAGAAGTAAAATATAATCCATAAAAAAACCCAAATCTCAACATGCAGATTCCTTGACTGATTACGGCGAAGACAAATCACGCAAATAATTAAAAACTTAGGGATTCATAGAACTGTATATGTCAACGTACCAATCTAAAATCTCCTCGCAGAAAACCGTACGTTTCCAAATGCGCAACGCCCGCCGCAGAGGTGCCGCATCTTCTCCGCCGTTCACGGCTAACCGGCGATATCCCGACTCCTGAAATACTTCGTTGGCTATCACAGAAGAGAAGATGTAGTACTGATTTTGTTGTGGATATTCCCACTTAACCTCTTCAGCCCTTATTACAAGAGAAACAGACATTTTGTTGTTAAGAAGTTTAAATGATTCATTTCAAGATTGCAAAGTAGTAAGAAAGATTTGTATAGCTCAAATGAATGAAATACGGCAAAATGCATGCATAAACATTACCATTGCTGGCTTTGACAACTCCGAAAGGCTCTGAAACCTGCAGATTAAAACATACAACAAATAGAACACTAACTAACCTGCTGGTGCTTCAGTAGAAAAATTGATGATCATTATTTTAGCAGGACTAGCTACTGCATGATTTATCATACGACAGTGAAATAAAATTTGCTTACGAGTGATGATCTCAGATGATAGCCAACATGCATGACATTTTGAAAATACTGAGCTTCACATAACACACCAAATACCTGGAAGGTTGGTCATAAAAGATGGATAAAAAGCAATCAAGAGTATAATATTATCTGGATAAATGGGAGAACTAAAATGCTTATTAACATCATAAATATGAGAGATATCTTAGACAATTGCCATGCACATATGAATCATGAAGAGTTTCTGTTCTGTCCCATGTATCAAGCTGCCATACATCCTTCCCTTACAGAGGCCTTTTATAACCAAGCTGCATCATAATTTCTGGAATAGAAACAATCAACCAGCTATTAGTCGAGGAAACATCTCTAAAAGCAAATTACACTAGATGTGAGAAATATGTATACATATTTAAGAGGGAAGATAAATTTGACAGCCCTGCACATTTGAGAACAACACTAAGGAAGAAACAAAATTGGGTGTCATGAAAAGGGATGTAGGAGGAAGAGGCATAGGGATTCTTTTATAAAGTACACAAGGATGCACAAAGAGCAATGGATGAAATGACATCATCTGAAAAGTTATTAATGATTGCCTAATAGAGGTATGAGCAACATTTAAAGAGTACATCATGAGATAACGTACTAGAAATTATGTCGACATGTCTTTCAGGGCTACTTGCTCCCCTCCAGGGAGTTTTTCATAGGCAGTATTGCCCACTGAGTCAGTTTGCAGTGGGGTATATCCAGGATAAGGATCCAAATCTGGGATATACACAAGTAAGAGCAAAACGAACAAAGCCTGCATGGGCGACAAAGAAACATTTAAACTCTAGAGAAGACATGAGAATAAACGAAGGCCTTGGTCACAGTCTGCACATCCCTAAACTAATACTGAGCAACCAATGCATTAAGCTTAATGCCAGTTTAGGTTATGATGAGAGGAAGCCTAGCCATTTCTGACCAAGTTTAACTTGGACAAATTTAATGAACTTCATAATTATTTTTGTTTAGTTATTCAGTTTAAAGTCAAGTTATTTTTTTCAGAGGACACATGCCCTGCAACCAGCCACATACCAAAATTGGCAGTCAATAAATATGAAACAATGGGATCTCCAGCACATCTTCAGTCAATAGGCATGCACTTTCATTTTCCACACAGAATTATAAAACGATGACAATAGAGGAGAATATGAATCCATACTTTTGATGCAGCTGATGCTTGCCACCGCTGAACTTCACGCAAACGACTCATCTCTAGGTCTAAAACTTGGTAAGTTTCCAGATACAAGACTGCCTGACTTTGCTTCATTGAGTCTGGTAAAAAAAAATTGAAGTTCATGAATAGATAACAATTCACAATATCAAGGGTGGCACACATATCAACACGTGGCAAAATTTCTCTAAGGAACTACAAACCTTAAATATTCAACTTAGGCTCTCGTGTGTCATAACTAATAAATAAACAAAACATAGACGCAGCGGAAAACTTATCAATTTGATGGGAAATGAGAATTGGGTTGATTGACATGAGTAGATACTCAAAACTCAAAATGTTTCAGCACAATAACAGATTTACAGGTCACCTTGTTCTTTATCCATGACTTTCATATGACATAATTCATAGATATCGTCAATATACGAATTTAAGAGTTAAGGAAGACAAGAGATATATGTGCATCAAATGGCATAATAACGTTCTTCAGAGTCAAAAAAACGTTAAAAATCCACCTGCGGAAGCATAAAGAACAGAATCCATTTCCTTGTCTTCTCGTACAAGCAAATTCTGCAGTCATTATGAGTAAGAGAAAATATCAACTAATAGTCTATGGAACCAATCAAATTTGGAAACAGGAATGATGTTTCATCACAATTACAAAATCCAACACCAATAGAAGGAAAAACAATTGAACAAGTGTATCTAACGAGTGAATAGTGAGTACACATCACACCAGATGATTTAAGGCTTTAGTGTCCTCGGATAAAGACAAGCGATACGCAGAAACATCACTATAAGATCATCTGAAAACCTCGTCGGCCGCGGTGGCGATTAGACCTGGTCGGAAGCGGGAGGTGTTGGAAATTTTTAATTTCCAATATAGTCTAATGTTCAATATATTATTATACAATTACATTAGTTATTCAATTATTTTATGAACTTAATTAAGTGATCCAATTAAGGTGTAAAATTCATGGGCTGTAATATTTTATTTTGATATGGGTCAATTGAGTAGATACTCAATACTACGTGATTAGGTGATTATGGGTGGTCGAATCAAGTAGTATATAAAGTGTCCTGGTTATGGTCCCCAATATACTAAGTCGCACATGTCTTCCCTTCTCCCCATCGGCAGGGATTACTACGGTCCCCAGGAATAAGTAGACTTAGTTGAGGAAGGTCATAAAACCACTGATCCCGAGTTCGTATTCCGTCTAGACAACTCCATGGATTAAGGTACGCTTCCGTGTTACAGTTTAGATCCAGTTTATCATAATAGGGATAAGACTTTATGAATTTATGGATTAATTTCCTACAAGTAGTATTAGAGCCACCCTATTTATAATTCTCTGATGTCTGCTCAATTTATATTAATCTTATTAAATCATTGATTTAATATTTTGCGATGTGTTAATATTATGGATCAAGGGGAATTGCATTGGCAAATCCAAATCCCTATTTGAGATTTACATCGCCTAAACATGCTTCCGTGACATTCTGTGGATGTTTGTTACAGCTGACTACATGTTATTGAAGCAAAATTTTTTGTTTGGCACAATTTTTTTTAATGGGATAATTGCCTATTGGATTAGTTTTGGTATTCTAGTGATAAATTTAATGTTTCATTTTGAATGATTATTGATAATTGAGTGATCAATTATACATGAATTTAGCTTGCTAGTTTCCTATTAAGTTAAGAATATTATGAATTTAGCTTGTTAATTTCCTATTAAGTTAAGAATATTAAAGTAATTGGTTATGGATATTCATCAAAATTTGGAATGTCACGATCAAATTGTAGAAATCCATATATATGTGTGCAATTGCATTTAATGGATCTTGATTGTGGATATCCATATATATGTGTGCAATTGCATTTAATGGATCTTGATTGTGGATATTTGAATATTTTATGGTTAATGGAGTTTAAATGGTTGCCAATTATGTTGTGTTGTAATGATGTAATGACCCATTTTGCTTAGTTTATATTAATAATAATCTAAGCTGTATAGCTATTCCTCAATCAGAGTGATTCATTGGGAAACTACATTAAGCGAGTTGAGTTGTTTGCATTCGGTGTATAATGCATTTGGATCGATTTATTATTTTAAAATTATGAACTGGCATATTTTAGGGTGATAGATTAAATTTGCGAATTAATATCAATCTATGCTTATTGATGCCGATATACTGTCGCGGTTATTTCTCATTATAAAATGTCTTTCCAAATATAATTTATAATAAATATGGGTTCAGTATCACATATCTCGTGTACTGATTGTTTCCTAATTGATTGATTCAATATCTCAATTATTAAGTATAATTAGCCAATTTTAAAAGGTGAATTGGGTTTTTTTTAGAATATGTGACAAAATCAAGATTTAAAAGATGAAAAGAGAGTGTTTTTAATCTAATAAAATAAAAATAAAAAATTGTCTTAGTACACTCCTTAATGAATTAAGGGGGAAAAAAAAAGGAAAATGAGTTGTCAGAAAAAGAAAAAAAAATATTTGTAATAAAATTCATATATTTTTAAGAAGGATCTCTGAAAATCCTAATATTGGATTTTTTTTTTAATTTAATTATCGGAATTACTAGTAATTAGTTACAGTTTTTAACTGGTATGAATTTCTGATCAAGAGTCCAACAGTGGCAGTGAAAAATAGAGGCGATTCCGCCACCGGAGAATGGCTGGACGACACTTCTCCTCCGCCGTCTCAAAATCTCAGCGATCTCCGCTTATTCTCTTTATTATCGCTCTCATCTTCCTCTCCCTCATCTTCTACATCTTCGCATCCTCTTCTTCTATTTCCGCCACTCCCCACCCTAGCATAATCCGCGCTGCTCAAGACCCTAATGTCGACTATTCTTTCGTGTCCTCACTTGAAAAATTCCTAGCCGATTACAAATCTAAATCTTCCTCCAGGATTCCGGACGACACCGTTCGAGGGGATGTTACGGAAGATGATGTAAAGAAGTTGGATGATTTGATGTTGCTGGACGAGGAGAAGCGTTTATATGGAGGCGAAAGTTCGTTTGGTTCTCCGATTAGGGTTTATGTTTATAATATGCCGTCAAAATTCACCTACGATTTGCTTTGGTTGTTTCAGACTACTTATAAAGAGACTTATAATCTTACTTCCAATGGCAGTCCTGTTCATCGATTAATTGAGCAAGTAAGTTGCTAATTAGATTTTTCACTCTAAACTTCGACATCAGCTGTATACATTCGGCATCAGTTCCAGTTACATGAGCTTAATTCTTTGGTTCAAACGCATTAATTTGTATTTTCTTTATGTTTATGAAGCAATTTTTCTTTTGCAGCATTCTATTGATTATTGGTTGTGGGCGGATTTGATAGCTCCGGAGTCCAAGAGGTTATTGAAGAATGTTGTTCGAGTTTACAAGCAGGAAGAGGCTGTTTTGTTCTACATTCCATTCTTCACCACAATCAGCTTTTTCTTGTTAGAGAAACCACAATGCAAGGCCCTATATAGGGTGTGAGTGCGTTCCCATTTCCACTTTCTTTATTTTTGTTATGTTTGCTTATTCATGATTGAGACGCTTTTTAGCGGCTAACTACTGCGGGCAATATTTAATTTAGCTATGAATATTAGAGTTGGAATATTTTATGCAGTGAAGTTCTCTCCTTGGAAATCTTGTATTTGTACTGCATTTTTGTGACGTGTGATGTTAAAATGGTTTTCCTTATCCAGCTTCAACATGGAAACTTTAAACTACCCTCGGACATAATGTAAAATCTGGTTGAATTTTTGGAATCTGACGTCTGCGTGCAATATTTAATTTAGCTATGAATTGGAGTTGGAATATTTTATGCAGTGAAATTCGTCTCCTTGGAAATCTTTTATTTGTACTGCATTTTTGTGATGTGTGATGTTAAAATGGTTTTCCTTATCTAGCTTCAGCATGGAAAACTTTAAACTATCCTCATACATAATGTAAAATCTGGTTGAATTTTTGGAGTCTGATGTCTGCTGTCATTTCTTATCCTTCCTTTTCGTTGTTGGATTGATTTATGTGCTAGTTGAATATCTGTCCGTAGGGCACATTGTGCTCATCACAGGATCGCATTGTCATAATCAAGTACCCAATATTTATTTACTTTTTTGTGATAGCATTCTCTCTTGCATCACATGAATTGACGTTGCTTCATTAAAAAACGTCAGCATGTCATTCTGGCAGAGTTTTACTTGATCATATTGCAGTGTGTCATATTTCCTAATCTAATAACTCTAATTTGGTTAAGTTGAAATTTTAGACTGAGGACCTACAAAATCTGTATTATACATTCCTATTGTGTGTTCTTCGTGTAGGCTGCTCTTGATCTGAGACTCTTCTTATAAGACTCATAAACATGTATTGTTGTTTGAGATTTACATTCTATGTTATGCTATGTAGGATGCGCTGAAGTGGGTTACAGACCAACCAGCTTGGAAGAGGTCTGAGGGTAGAGATCATATCTTACCAGTTCATCATCCTTGGTCATTTAAATCAGTTCGGAGGTCTATGAAGAAAGCAATCTGGTTGCTTCCAGATATGGACTCAACTGGAAATTGGTTAGTATTACCTTATGTCAAGTCAGAGATCCAATTATTATATGAATTAATCAAAGATATGTAGCAACTTATATGTAACTATCTTGACAATTCAGGTATAAGCCTGGACAAGTTTATCTTGAGAAGGACCTGATACTTCCCTATGTTCCCAATCTTGATTTGTGTGATTCCAAATGTTCGTCAGATTCAAAGCGAAGTACACTCTTGTTTTTCCGTGGAAGGCTGAAAAGAAATGCAGTAAGATTTCATTCTAGATTAAAATGTAAATTTTCTGAAGTTAATTTGATGTTAGCTAAGAGCTTTATTAGTTATGTACTTAAGTTGGGGGAATGGAGGAATATATGCAGTCATGCTATGGAAAAATTAAGAAACACTTTTTTTCTTTCTCCAGGGTGGTAAAATTCGTGCCAAACTTGTGGCTGAACTTAATGGAGCCAAGGATGTCATCATAGAGGAAGGTTCTTCTGGGGAGGGAGGAAAAATTGCTGCTCAGACTGGCATGAGAAAGTAACTTTAGCTCTATACTCGCAATGGTTTCAAACTTTCTGCAGCAGAGTTGATGAAAGAGAGTTTGCTGACGTATTTGCTCTTGTTTCTCGTTCATCAGGTCTATCTTTTGCCTTAATCCAGCCGGTGACACTCCTTCATCTGCTAGGCTGTTTGATGCGATAGTCAGTAGGTGCATCCCTGTAATAGTTAGTGATGAGCTGGAGCTTCCTTTTGAAGGAATACTAGATTATCGCAAGGTATACATCTTCTTGTTTAGAGATGATCCTGCAAATAGCCACTATATCCTCTTAAAAGTGTAAATGATTAAAAATGCACTTATGAAAATAAAATTGAGATTTGACTTGGAAAAAGTAGCCAAACCCTTAAAGTTGCTTAAATGGTTGTTTGGTGTTTAAATACTAGTTCCATCAGACAAGCATATTCACAATTTTTGGTGACCGGGGCCTTTGTTTTTTTCAACAGATTGCTGTATTCGTCTCTTCTAGTGATGCCATGCAGCCAGGATGGCTCATATCCTATTTAAGAAGTATAACTCCCACTCAAATTAGAGAGAAGCAAATAAATTTAGCTAAGGTATGTGCATTACCAATTTCTTCAGCAAATCATATTTGACCTTCAGCATTATGATGTTCTAATAGTTATAGATTTTGTCCCCTTGCACAAAGAATCTACCTAATTCATTTGTTAAGTTTCGATCTAGCATTATTTGCGACAATATGCGATTTGAGGATTGTTTGATTATTTCAGTACGCGAGGCATTTTCTGTACTCCCATCCTGCACAACCAATGGGTCCGGAGGATCTAGTCTGGAGAATGGTATGTTGACCATCTCTGTATTCGCTATAAGCCAGTTTATTTTCATTTGTACCGAATGAATGCTTGTGTCTTGATGTTATTTGGATCAATATTATAAAATGAAACAGAGAAAGTAAAATAATATTGCCTTGAAACCTGAAATGTGAGAATCCATACAGTCTGCTGCAAGGCATTTTATGAAAGTTACTAAACGTACCTTTTCCGTTGTTAAATTTGCAGTAATTTTGTGTTGTTTAACTTAAACCCAACTATGACTAGTAACTGGAATTGTGAAAACAGTAGGACCAGGTATCGTATAGTCAGATGTCATATTATATATGTTCCCCAATCGACTCCAAACAATGTTTTCAGTTATCCATATTTCAGGAATTTATGAAATATGTTGTTCGACATCATACTAATGCTTGTCTTAGAGTATGTATGACCATTCTTCTTACTCCTTAGTACTGTTGAACAGATGGCAGGTAAGTTGGTTAACATAAAGCTTCATTTTCGGAGATCACAGCGCGTCGTGAAAGATTCGAGAAGCCATTGCACTTGTGAATGTAGGCATCCTAATAGTACTACCTCAATATCCTTGTCTTCTTGATTTTCAGTTGCTTCCTCTCTTTCCATTTCCGCCTGATTTTAGCTTTCTTTTGATATAATGTTAGAACTATAAAGCATCATTCTTTGTGTAGGTTTAAAACTTAAAAAAACAGAGAGATTGTATTATATCTGGATTTAGTGAAAGATGTTTCATTCATTCATTATATACACACACACAAATATAAATAAATAAATATATAGTATTATATATGGAATTTACATATTCTTTTTTTGTAGCCCACGAACTAGGAGAATCAATGTGCTACAATTATCACATGTAACGGTGGTACGGCTGTTTATATAAGAATATAATGTTGTGTCACTATGAGATTGATCCAAATTAATGATATACGAGTACTTTATTTTTTAGTCTTGATTTGATTTTTTTTTAGTTAATTGATGACTTCATATCCTTCATGTGGGATGATCGTTTTTCCTAATCTAATGTTTCTTTTGGAAATTATATGAAATATAATTTAGTTGGAACATTTTAAATTAAGAACTGAAAAATGTCTATTATCAATGTGGGAAGAAATTTAGCACTATCAATTAAAGATTCAGACTAATGTTTGGATGGTGGTACCAAAGATGAATTTTAAATTTGGTGAAAATTATTCTGAGAGACATAAATTAGAAGGATTAACTAGCATTTTTTGAAAATTAAATGTGCAACCTACAACTACATGTTAGCATAAGTTATTTATTTTCATAAATATAGTTTTAAGTGTAAATAAGGAGATGCAAAGGTATGGGGGTGGGGTGGGGTGGGGTGGTGGAAGATGAGTAAGATGCCTCCGCCAATCACGTGAAGATGCGACGAAGTGGGTTGCATTTTTATGAATCGCATGTGCTACGTTGTTTCATTTCACTCGTCTACAAACAAATCACCGACTTCTTTTTTAATTTATTTTACTTTATTATCATCATAATTATGACTAATTAATCATTTTATCTTCCTTTATTAAATCCAATCTAAATTAAAATCAACGAATCCACCTCCAACCAACAGTGCAAGGAAAAAGGTCCATGTTTTATTCCCTTTTAATCATCAACTCTTGTGAAATAATGAAATGTGTTGAAAGTGGTGAAGTAAGAATTAATGGATTTTTACTCATTTTTTATTAATAATTAATTTATTTTCCTTGTTTATTGTGATTTCTGTAATAAATAGTAGTAATAATCACTATTTTCAGAACTAAATTGGTCGGTTGAACCGGTTCAATTATCCATATGTAATTTTTTTTAGTCAAGTCAGAAAATCGGTTCGGATTGGCCAAAATTGGAAAACTGATTGGACCGGCCGAATCGTAAAATGTTTTTGAATTTTAATTATTTTTTTTAATAAAAATTTTGTTATAGGCTATGGATGGAAGGAAATAATTATCAAAACTCAATCCATTTCTCAAAGTTCCCTTATTTCTTTCATTTACAAATATATATTTCAAAATAAAAATATTATGATTTTCAATTTCTCAAATTAAGGTTATATTGAAATTTATTAAAAATTGATGATGATTTTTTTAATAGGTTTTGATTTATTTGTACATTAAATATATATATAAAATAATGAAATAATATTAAAAATTATTGATTTTCGTGTCTCCAGTTCAAACTTTGGTCCGATCCGACCGCGGAAAACCCTGGTTCTGGTTGTTTAACAACACGGCATATATTATATAGTGTGAAAGGAAAAGATAGTCAATGAAGAAATTAAATTAAATTCAATATATTTAACGATCTTTCGTCATATTAATCCATACATATTGCCATATATCAATCTGTAAATTCCATTTTTATAAAAAGAGTAGTAGTATATTTTTGGACCAAAATAAAAACTAAACGAAGAAGAAATTCTTGTCCGAAAATCAACTTTTTTTCTCCCATGAGAGAGAGAGAGAGTGTGTGTTTTGCAGTAAAAATTCTTGTCCAGCAAATTGCCAAGTCTGCTATATAAACAGAGACTGAATGAGAGAGAGAGAGAGGAGAGAGTGCAGGCGAGGGAAGATTGAAAAGATCAGATATTAAAAAAGCAGGCAACTTCTGTATTTTATCGTGGAAAATTGAAAATTTCAAGCCAACTGAACAGCCTGCAGGCATTACGCCCATAAGCTTGATTTTTGTCATCATATATTCATTCAAGGTATTAACATCTTGCCACCATTTACCTTTCTTGCTATATAGACAAAGAAAAAAATACATACATATAATTTGTATGTATATGTGTGTATATTTATGTATCCGATTGTTTGTTCGTCTGTATTCCAACTTGACAGAATCTATGGTTTGGAATGATGGAATTCTATGAAATGCTGGCTTGAAAAGATTCTTTGGCTGGTCTTTTTTTTTTTTGGGTAAGTCTGATCTTTCAAAATTCTTGAATCAATGTTTTTCTTATTTATCTTATTAATCTGTCTAAGATTGGGTGATCGGTTGGTTCTGATATGTTGTCTTAATATGTAATGAAGTGGGGTCTGAGTATCTTGAGATGTTTGACTTTAATTTGAGAAGGATCTGTGTTGAATCGAACTCATTAGGACATTTGATCATTGGTTTGAATGTTATTACACTCTGTGAGTGAAATTTACTTAAAAACTGCTGTGTTTCTGCTTCTTTTGATCTAAATGCCATCCTAATCATTCAAAGAAAGTAGATCAAATCTATATTATGTATGATGTTTTTGTTGCAGGATTGAATTTCAGACATCTAGTGCATTAATGGCGTCAAGATCGTTTAAGGCTAGTAGATCTAATCTATCCACAGCATCTTCTGATGTGGATTCACTGATGACCAAGCCACCATTGCCTCCACACGTGACATTTGCTCGAAGAACTTCTTCGGGCCGTTATGTTAGTTACTCGAGGGATGATCTTGATAGTGAACTTGGTAGTGGTGATTTCTTGAACTACACAGTTCATATACCTCCCACCCCTGATAACCAGCCCGGTAACCCCGTCTCACAGAAGGTTGAGGAGCAGTACGTGTCGAACTCGCTCTTCACCGGTGGTTTCAACAGCATTACGCGTGCTCATTTGATGGATAAGGTCATCGACTTGGACGCGAGCCATCCACAGATGGCCGGTGTGAAGGGGTCGTCTTGTGCAGTTAATGGTTGTGATGGGAAGGTGATGAGTGATGGGAGGGGGGATGATATCTTGCCTTGTGAGTGTGATTTCAAGATATGTAGGGATTGTTACATTGATGTGTTGAAATCGGATGGGATTTGTCCCGGGTGTAAGGAGCAGTACAAGACGACCGATTTGGATGAAGCAATGGAGAGTTGGCAGTCGTTGCCACAGCTTCCAGCGCCATCCGGGATGTCTAAAATGGAGAGGAGGCTGTCGATTGTGAAATCGACCAAGTCAGGTTTGATGAGGAGCCAAACCGGAGATTTTGATCATAACCGATGGTTGTTTGAAACCAAGGGGACTTATGGATATGGCAATGCTATATGGCCAAAGGAGGGTGGTTTTGATAATGGGAAAGATGATGAACCTGTTGTTGAAGCTTCTGTTCTTGTGAGTAAACCATGGAGACCACTTACTCGGAAACTCAAGATTCCGGCTGCCATTATCAGTCCATATCGGTACATGTTTCGTTCTTACAGTTACATCACATTGTACATTGTTAAATGCCCACCTCGTCTATCATACTTCCTTAGTAGTGTTTAAAGAACATATTGTCTCATCAACTGACTTATATTCGTTATTCGTGTTTCTAGGCTTCTAATTGTCGTTCGGATGGTTGTTCTTGGCCTCTTCCTGTCCTGGAGAATCCAACATCCAAACACAGATGCTGTCTGGCTTTGGGGGATGTCAGTAGTATGTGAAATATGGTTCACATTTTCTTGGATTCTTGATCAACTACCAAAGCTCTGTCCTGTAAATCGAGCTACAGATCTCACCGTATTGAAAGACAAATTCGAGACACCAACACCGAGTAATCCTACTGGGAAATCAGATCTTCCCAGTATAGATGTCTTCGTTTCGACCGCTGATCCAGAGAAGGAGCCACCTCTTGTTACAGCTAACACGATACTATCTATACTAGCAGCTGACTATCCAGTTGAAAAGCTTGCTTGCTATGTTTCTGATGATGGAGGGGCTCTTCTCACCTTTGAGGCCATGGCTGAGGCTGCAAGTTTTGCTAATTTATGGGTTCCGTTTTGTCGAAAACACAACATTGAACCTAGGAATCCAGAGTCTTACTTCAACTTGAAGAAAGATCCTTACAAGAACAAGGTTCTTAGTGACTTTGTCAAGGACCGTAGGCGAGTGAAACGTGAGTATGATGAGTTTAAGGTTCGGATCAATGGTTTGCCAGACTCTATTCGTCGTAGGTCTGATGCTTTCCATGCTAGAGAAGAGCTGAAAGCCATGAAGGAACAGAGACAGAAGAAAGACGACGAACCAATCGAGGCGATCAAGATCAATAAAGCCACTTGGATGACAGATGGAACTCATTGGCCTGGCACTTGGTTGACTCCTTGTACTGATCACTCAAAGGGTGATCATGCTGGAATTATACAGGTTTCTATTTATATATTTATACATATATATAATTTTATATTATCATCCTAATGAATATGTTAAATCTTAATTTATATTACAATGTAGGTGATGTTGAAGCCTCCTAGTGAAGAGCCACTTTGTGGAGCATCAGAAGATGCTAGAGTGATGAACTTGACAGAGGTTGACATCCGTCTCCCAATGCTCGTCTACGTCTCTCGTGAAAAGAGGCCTGGATATGATCATAACAAGAAAGCAGGCGCGATGAATGCTCTCGTTCGAGCTTCAGCTATCATGTCCAACGGCCCCTTCATCCTCAACCTCGACTGTGACCACTACATTTACAACTCTCAAGCCATGAGGGAAGGAATGTGTTTCATGATGGACAGAGGTGGCGATCGTATCTGCTACGTTCAGTTTCCGCAGAGGTTCGAAGGCATTGATCCATCTGATCGTTACGCCAACAGAAACACAGTCTTCTTTGATGGCAACATGAGAGCACTAGATGGACTACAAGGTCCAGTTTATGTTGGGACGGGGTGTCTCTTCAGGCGGATCGCCCTCTACGGTTTTGACCCTCCTCGAGCTAAAGAACACAGTGCTGGCTTCTGCAGCTGCTGTTTTGGCCGTAAAAAGAAGCTCGCCGCCATTGCCAGCAACCACTCAGAAGAGAACAAGGCCTTAAAAATGGGTGATTCTGATGATGAGGAAATAATGAACCTCTCATTAGCTCCAAAGATGTTTGGAAACTCAAACATACTCATAGATTCCATTCCGGTCGCGGAGTTCCAAGGCCGTCCCCTAGCCGACCATCCATCAGTCAAGAATGGAAGGCCTCCGGGGGAACTAACCAAACCCCGTGCCCTTCTAGATTCTTCCACAGTAGCAGAAGCCATCAGTGTCATCTCATGTTGGTACGAGGAGAAGACCGAATGGGGCCAACGCGTTGGATGGATTTACGGGTCGGTTACAGAGGATGTCGTCACAGGATACAGGATGCACAACAGAGGGTGGAGATCAGTTTACTGTGTGACAAAACGAGACGCCTTTCGTGGGACTGCTCCCATTAATCTAACGGATAGGCTGCACCAGGTCCTCCGTTGGGCGACTGGTTCGGTCGAGATATTCTTCTCACGGAACAATGCATTCTTAGCTAGCTCAAGAATGAAGGTCCTCCAAAGGATAGCATACCTCAACGTTGGAATCTATCCATTCACCTCAGTTTTCCTCATTGTATACTGCTTCCTTCCAGCTCTCTCCCTCTTCTCCGGACAGTTCATCGTGCAGACGCTCAACGTCACATTCTTAGCCTACCTTCTTACAATCACCATAACACTATGTTCTTTAGCAGTCCTTGAGGTAAAATGGTCAGGAATCGAGCTGGAAGAATGGTGGAGGAACGAACAGTTTTGGTTAATAGGTGGTACTAGTGCTCATCTAGCTGCTGTTTTTCAAGGCCTTTTAAAGGTGGTGGCTGGAGTCGAGATCTCATTCACACTGACATCAAAATCAGCTGGAGACGAAGAGGACGACGACTTTGTTGATCTCTACATTGTGAAATGGACATCACTTATGATCCCACCTATTGTGATCATGATGGTGAACTTGATCGCCATCGCTGTAGGTATAAGTCGGACTATCTACAGCACGATACCGCAGTGGAGTCGGCTACTCGGAGGCGTTTTCTTTAGATTTTGGGTGCTGGCTCATCTGTATCCGTTCGCCAAAGGGCTGATGGGAAGGAGAGGAAGGACTCCCACCATTGTGTTTGTATGGTCTGGCCTTATTGCTATCATTATATCACTCTTGTGGGTGGCTATTAACCCCCCTGAAGGAAGTACTCAGATTGGGGGGTCCTTTCAGTTCCCTTGATTCAGACAGCTTTTATTGTGTGATCAAGATCAAGAATGTCATTTCTTGGTGGTACATTGTCCATTTTTTAAGATTCTTTTGGCTACATTTTTGAGTTTTTGGTTAGTTGTAGGGTATTCTTGCAGTTTTAGATGGACTGCAGACAACAGACATAGGATTAATCTGGTGTATTGATTATTTGACTGAATTGTTTTATATAAAGGACACCTTTTGAAGAAGATCAGATCAGACAGTTTTAGTGCTAGATGTAAAGAGAGAGTTTGTATGTGTATTGGTTCCACTGAGAAAACAAAAAAGAACGAAGATTAGTCATCACAGAACAGAAATTTTGTATGTGTGATGCGGCCCACATCCCTTTTGGGCCAAAAAAATACAATGGCCCAAATTCCTTTTTATAGGCTTGTTTAATAATCTCTATAAATTAATATTTGACAAATTAATAACCTCAGATAAAATTAATAATTTGTTCTATAAATTAATACAAAATTAATAATTTGTCTAATCCTAACTTAAGACAAGGTGAAATTAATGGAAAATCACACTATCACCGAGATGCGTGTTATTTGTTTGAGAAAGGTTGAATTTTTACTCATTGATGGAGCAACAATTTTCTTGATTTAGGTATTCGAAGTGATGAAAAAGCAAGAAGAGACCAGGCAACAAGAGTTAGCAGTAAAAGAATCGGAATTCAGAGCATTGCAAGCTCAAGCTGAAACTGTAAACTTCCTTGTTACTTGGATCATTTGTGTTTAGTGCACACATCACTCAAAGGTGACTCTGTTGATACTTATTTTTAGTGCACACCACGACGGCTTTTTGTTTTGGCAGGAGAAGCAACGGGTGATGTACGAAGAACAGAAAAAGCTAACTCAGCAACAGGCACAAATAAAATCCCAGATGGCTCGTTATGAAGATGAATTAGCAAGGAAAAGGATGCAGGTATGTGATTTTATTTTTTGTGCATAGTGTGTGTGGTTTTCTAATAATTTGAGGAACTTGATTCTTAAGTTTTACAGGCCGAGAATGAACATCATAGAGCAAGAAATCAGGAACTTGTAAAAATGCAAGAAGAATCTTCAATGAGGCAAGAGGCTGCCAGACGAGCAACAGAAGAGCAAATTCAAGCACAACGTCGCCAAACTGAAAGGGAAAAGGCTGAGATAGAACGTGAAACTATCAGGGTGCGGGCTTTGGCAGAGGCAGAGGGAAGGGCTCATGAATCTAAGCTAGCGGAGGATGTTAATAGACGAATGCTGGTTGAACGTGCAAATGCCGAGCGGGAAAAATGGGTTGCTGCGATCAACACAACTTTTGAACACATTGGAGGTGTACTTTCTGTTGAATACATTTTGGTTTTCAGGAAAACTACTTTATCTAATAAAATGTTAGTAGGTAAAGACAGTTTGATATGATTTCAAGAGGACTTAGGCATCACGGTTTTTGCGTTGTGGTCTGAATCAATATATAATTGATTAAGAGTGGCTTAATATCTTAAATAAAGTTACCCCTCATAGCTTGAATCCCCTACTGATTGTTCTTTCAAATGCAGGGGGACTTGGAGCAATTTTAACAGATCAAAATAAGCTCATTGTAGCTGTAGGTGGTGTTACAGCACTTGCTGCTGGTGTCTACACTACAAGGTATTGCAATAGTTTATGTACAACTCTTTTCTATTTGTTTATTTCCATGTAATTGTTGCAAAGTTATGAGTGAGTGGATTGTTTAACAAAGCGTGTTGGTGGAGCCGTGGAGTATGTTCTATGTTGCATTCCTTTTTTGTAATGTCTTAGATAAACTGTTTTGCAAATGGAAGCTGAATTCCTTTTTTACATTGGGGTAGGCGCTGAATAACCATTTTACTGTTTTTTAAGGTTCTTTGCTCACCTTCTGCAGTTCTTAAAGTAATCTTTGCATTCTGTTTGGCTTTGGCATATCTTTTATCAATGCTGTTTGGCCTTTTGGAACAGAGAAGGGGCTAGAGTAGTTTGGAGTTATGTGGATCGAATATTGGGACAACCTTCTCTGATAAGAGAATCTTCCCGAGGAAAATATCCATGGTCTGGCTTACTCGCGCACAATGAGCACTATAAAATCTGGTGCTAATGGAGGCTCCAAGACTGGAAATGGGTTTGGTGATGTTATCTTACACCCTTCTCTTCAAAAGCGTATTCAACAGTTGGCAAATGCAACAGCTAATACAAAAGCTCATCAGGCACCATTTAGAAACATGCTCTTTTATGGTCCACCTGGAACAGGAAAAACAATGGCTGCTAGGGAGCTTGCCCATAAATCAGTAAGAAGCCTAATCTCTTCCTCCAAATCTACTCATACTCTCAAATTCTTTCATGTTCCATTGGAGCATTTTGGAGATCCGTAATTTTTGTGTGATTTCAAACTAGTAATCACAAAAATATGCTAACAAGGATCTTTGAGCATGACGCCTTGCATGTTTCTATTGGAGTCTGATACCATCTTGTTGCTTTAAATAGGGCCTTGACTATGCATTGATGACGGGTGGAGATGTAGCCCCACTGGGTGCACAAGCTGTTACGAAGATACACCAGTTATTTGACTGGGCTAAGAAATCGAACAGGGGTCTTCTGCTTTTCATTGATGAAGCCGATGCATTCTTGTGCGAGTATGTAAAATTTCACCAAATAACCCTTCTTAATTCTTACTTGATGATACTTTGTGTAATCAACAGACATCTTATTTCATTAACATATTCTTATTTTTATCATCACAGGCGGAACAAAACATACATGAGTGAAGCTCAAAGGAGCGCACTTGTTATTCCGCACAGGTGACCAATCCAAGGATATTGTCCTGGCCCTGGCCACAAACCGACCTGGTGATCTCGACTCTGCTGTGGCAGATCGTATAGACGAAGTCCTTGAGTTTCCTTTACCTGGTGAAGAAGAACGATTCAAACTGCTGAAACTATACCTTCACAAGTACATAGCCGAAGCCGGGGCAAGAAAACCGGGCTTGTTTTCACATTTGTTTAAGAAACAACAGAAGAAGATCGAGATCAAGGGCTTGAACGACGACATTCTTAAGGAAGCGGCAGCTAAGACGGAGGGCTTCTCCGGAAGAGAGATAGCAAAGCTTATGGCGGGTGTGCAAGCAGCAGTGTATGGTAGCGACGACTGCGTATTGGATCCTGTTTTGTTTCTTGAAGTGGTAGATTATAAAGCTGCAGAGCATCAACAGAGAAAGAGGCTGACACTGAAGGGCAAGATAGTAAATGAAGGCATTTAAGCCTTTAATTGTATTTTTTGCTGATATGAACAGTTCCCAGATTTTTTACGTTTCTGGGAAACTTTTGGTTAAAATTCGATTAGTATTCATTCCAATTCCAATAAGAGTAGTATTTCATATATCCTTCTGACTAGTCTCTAAACTTATATACAACTTGACTCTTTTTTATAGAGTTTAAAAAATTACATGATACATATACAATTATCAGTGATCTTGAAATGGCATCAAGAATCAAATTCTGTTGAATATTCCATCCAACATATTTTCTGAGTTAACCCACATTCCAGTAGAGATCCACTGAGAGCAAAGTAACCATCTGATCCTACGAGCATAAGTATGTTGTAGCCCAATTACTAATATCACAATGTTGTCTTCATTCCTACTTCAAGATTATGCAAGAACGGAATACCCATCTTTTCCATAGCATTTAAAAGCTCTTCCCCACGCGACTCTTTGCTAGCTGACTTGTAAAGGTGGACAGCAGTGCTCAAAACGAACCTATCTGGTTGTATGGAACAGCACTCTCGTTCAAAGAAATCGATTCCTTCTTCCACATGCCCAAAATCAAGATAACCTCTGAGCATTGTTAATTTGGACTCGAGGTTAGGATTCAATCCACTTGAGGAAATTTTCTTGTATATTCTACCCGCTTCCCCCATTAATCCAGCTCTAGTATAAGATGAGAGTAAGAGGTTAAAATGAGCACAAGTTGGAGAGATTCCCTCCTTTTGCATTGACATGATGGCATTCTCAGCTTCAGAATACTTTGATCCCTCCGTATAGGCTCGGATAAGGGCAAGATAGGAACGAGAACCAGGCGAGTAACCATTCTTCTGCATGCTTAGCAGTAGATTCTCTACGTCATGGAAGAGTCCAGCAGCAGCATATACATTGATCATAATGTCGTAGCTCACCTGGCATATAATAACAGAAGACAGGTATCAGAAACTAATGGTGACAGATATCATGTATATAAAACATTCAAGCTATTTATATTTCGCTATGACAAAGTCGTCCTGCATCTTGTAAAGTGATCGTTTCAAGAGTTGCTGAAAGTTATTGATACGTTAAGTTGTCGAACATATGCAAATATTTTGATTGGCAGAAAAAATCGAACCTACCTGCCCCGGCTGTATTCCTTCCTCCTGCATTTTGCTGAACAGGGCTGCTGCTTCATGAACTTTGCCTACAAGGTGAAATAATCATAATTAAACATAGTTTAAGCATTTATTGTGAATGAATGTTCATAGTCCCACTAGCATTTTAGAACTGAGTTTTTTTTTGCTCTTCTGGTTTTTGTTTAATTATTAATTTGGTATTGTTTCAAAGGTACATCATTAGCAATTCCATACATACATATGCAACCAAATAGGCATAGAGAAAGAAGTAAAACCATCATTAATAACTGATAACATCCCAACGAGATGCAATTATAATAGCAGAAAACCAAATCTAGTCAGAAACAAGGTCTTACCAGCTTTCCCATAGTGGCAAATCATATTAGTGTATATCTTCTCATCCAATGCTTCGCCCATGGCCTGAGCCATGTTGAACATCTCCACAGCTTTATCCAGGTTGCGACCTCGTCCATACACACTGAGAGATCAATGAAGGCCAATCAAATTGATGGACAAAGAAATCAGTTCAATTTATGACACACCCCTTAAACTGATATAATCAATTTCTAACCTGATCATGGTGTTATAAGTCTGAATTGATGGAGAAATGCTCAACGAAAGCATGAGCTCATATATTCTGATAGAAAAATGAAGTTTTCCTGGACTACGTTAATGTTAGATAGTCTCTTTTCGGCTAATAAAAGTTTAATGAGAAAATATGAACCTGCTTCTAACATCGCCTGAATGCATGTGTTGTAAGCCACAGTATCAAGTTCCAAATTTTCATGAATACTACATCGAACGACTTCCTCAGCCTGAATATATTTACCTGCAAATAGTAGCAACAATTATTCAAGTAGAAACTGATATAAAGCCACATCTTGAGCTGAATCAAGCCTTGACTTCTACTGTTGGAAGTTTTCATATTGAAGTTGAACCCACCAAGCAATAGGACATTCAAAATAACACATACACTAAACAGGAAAGTGCTTCATCTTGCCCAGTAATAATTTCTGATTATTTAATCAAGGCCAAGCAAGGAACTTTCTTTTTAATCTACTCTGCATTCTCTAAACAAAAATAAGGCCAGAAAGTATGAAATAGTTCCCATCTATTTTGGGAATTTCCAATTTAAAAAATGCATGGTCGCATGTCAAACTCCTATAGAAACTAATACAGTGGCATATCTTCAACAATATGCAACTATTAGCATCCTAGATTGGAATGCAAGCATGAAAATTTATCACAATTGCCATGATAACAAGGAATAATGAATATAAATGATCAAGCAGTTCAGAATAACCCAAAAGAAATAATGATTATAAATAACATTGAAAGGTCAAAATCTCTTACCACAGCTTGTTAAAGCTTTCACAAGAATGCTGATAGAAACAGGACTCAACTTGTGTCCTTTTCTAGTCTGTTCAATGTAAAACAAGTACGCGTCCTCTTCTCTATCACAGGTGATATATGAAACAATCATAGAACCATATATGACACTTTCATCCAAAGCAGAATCTGCCACTGCAGCAAAGACGTCCTGAGCTTGTTTCAGCTTCTTTTGTCTCCCATACATGCCAATCATAGATGCAGTAGAAGTATCCTCGGCAACCAAGTTTAACATGATCTCATAAAGATTTTCAACAATCATGTCACCTGCAAGAGATATTCATATCAGATCAGCTCATAAGACAGAACCCAAAACCAACCTCGGGTTGGAATAAAAGTTAATCTTCTTTTGAATATGAAATTAATTATAAATGTCCTTCAAGAAATTCTTACCATCTTTGGCCAATTTGCCTAACATTTTGTTGGCTACTGACTCGGCAATTTTGGAGTTGAGCAAAAATTCAAGCTTTTGTTTCATCTTTATTTCATTTTGAGTCACCAAACACAGAGTCAACACAAGCTCAATCGCTACAACTCTAGGTTGGTCAAAAGGCTCGGACAAGTTTTCATATTCAGCTGATCTAGCATGCTGTCCATTCATGGCTACAACAATTGTCTGAAAGAACGGGCCGTCAATTTTTTCACTTAACTCCTCTATCAATTGTTCCACTTCTCTTAGCATTCCCATCTTGCAATAAACCTTCATTACAATCATGAAAAGCTCCTCATCAAACTCAACTTGATCATTCCTTATCTGGGCAACAAAAGATTTTGCCTTTTCATACAATCTTAGTCTAAGATACAAATTGAGCATATTTTTAATAGACATGGCATCAGGAAGTCCAGTCTTAGAAAGTGCTTGAAACGCACCTTCCGCAGATGAAAGGTCCCCCTTTGCCACATAGCACTGCAACAATACTATGTACGAAAATCTGAAGTATTGAATATTATTACTTTTCATTTGTTCCATGACATCCAGAGCTTTATCAAAATTCCCAAAACTAATATGGACTTGGGCCATTGTTGTATATGTCTTTTCATTGCTGAGTTGGCCCGATCTTCCAATTTCTACAAAAGTCTTTTGAGCATCGTTATAGAGACCCAAGTTACCATATATGCGAATCATTAAGCCATGGATAACTTCGTCTGCAACAACACCATACCTCTCCATTTCAGTGAAAAGAGAGCATGCTCTGGAATAATCAGAAGTTCTGTAGTATAATGCCAGGAGGGAAGCACATGTAAAATTGCTGGGTACTAATCCAACAGATCTCATATCCTCATAAAGATTAACTGCTTTATCTTTATCACCAAGTTTGGAGGTGAAACTGATAAGAAGGCTATAGGTAGACTCTTCAGGCACAAAACCTAAATTCTTCATTTCATTGAATGTCTTCAAAGCTTCCTCAGCCATGCCTCCTTTCACAAGCGAGCTGATGACCACTGTATACGTAAAATGATTTGGGGCTACCCTAGTACCAACCATCTTTTTCCAGACAAATACTACATCACTATGACGTGATTTCTTTTGCAAAGACGATAGCATGAAATTGAAGACAGCAGCTGAAAGTCTTATCCCTCTCTCCTCTAAAGCAGAATAAAATGAGAGCATAGCATGGTGGCGGCCCCATCTGGCATACGAACATAACATAGTCCCACAAGCCACCTCGTCAGGTTCACAACCTGCTTCAAGCATCTCCAGGAATGTTTCCTCCGCAAGCTTAATTTTTCCAACTTGGCCATATGCACGCAGCACAATTGTGTAGACTATAACACCTTGGTCGATAGCTTAACTGTCATGGCATAAATCTAAATTACACCAAATTAATTTTTGAGACGTATAACCAAGATCATGCAGTTCCAGAGAAAAGCCAAATATAAAAAATTTAATGGAGCAAAAACAAGCCATCTGAAAACTATCCCCATAATGTGACTCTTACACAACATAAATAAAATGAACCTTTTGACGTGAGTCGTATCTAATTCCTGTTCCTAGCAATCCACTGATTCAGAAGAGTAAATAATCTGACTATCACATGTTTGGTGTTTTTCCACCAAATTGTTTTCACTCACCATGTATAAAAACAGAAGCTTATTTGTATTTTCAAGGGGAAACATTTTTTAAAAAACATTGATATGGCACCTAAATTTTGAAATATCTCACAAAGCACACAATTAATGATTCATCCAAATCCATTGTTCTCTGAGACCAAAACACAAATTCTCATCAACTTCACCCAAAGACAGTTCTTCATTCTCCACAGTTTTCCCAATCCAAGCCCAAAGTTCATATCCCAAACAAGAAATGACACCAACTTAATAATTTTGCTTTTGAAAATCTATAATAACCAAGAAAGATAAAAAGTAGATAACTCCAGTAAGAATTTCATTCCACCCATCTCTTTAATAAACTAAATAAGCTAATTCAGCTTGATCGAAAGTGGGATTTATTCCAACAAATAATAAGAACAACCTGCAATTTCATCCAACCAAAGAAGTCTCTAACTTGGCGCCAACTCTTCTGCTCTTTCAACACGACGCACATCTCCCTGAAACTAAGCTTAGCAACAAACGAACTCATGACTTCCCTCATATTATACTCCCCTTCGCGCATCTCGGAGGTGCTCCTCACGCGCTTAATCGCCGCCACGACGTGACTCCCATACAGATGCCCGTTCCTGTCGTCCTCCAAGTAGCGCACCATTTGCTCCGGGGTGCGTTTGATCCACTTCGGCGTCTGCGCGCGTGAGCCTTGATTCCGCCGCAGCACGCTCAAGTACTTCGCTTTGGCTTTGATGATACGACGGGCGTTGTCGTCAGGAAGAGGGTTTTTAGGGTTTTTGGATTTGGGTCTTGCTTTGTTGAGGTTACCGGAACTAAGGGACCACGGGTCGGGTTTGAGGCAGCAGAGAACTGTGCGCGGTGGGGGTTGGGTATGCTTCAAACGAGGTTTTGGAGGTGGGTTTAATGGTGATGAGTGGAGAAACGAGGATTTCAGGGACTCCATTTTCAGTACATGGAGTGTGTTCTGTTCTATGGAACAAGATTTTCAGAAAACCAGTGTTCGATGTTCATGGTTGTAAAATTTGCCTCCAGAAAAATAATAAATTTATATTTTAAATGATTGTATTCCAAAAATATATGATAGTTATGGGCTTAAAGAAGTGAAGCCCAAATTAGCTATAGTCTATTGGTCCATAGGTCTGAAGGGTTAAGCCCAAATTTTTTAGTTGGGCTTCATGAAGGGAAGCTCACGTAACTCAACTATACTAATATTGGGCCAAATCGTTTGATTTACTTTTTAACTGAACTTATGAACAAAGCCCAAATTTAATATTTATGGGCTTAGTTAAGTGAAGCCCATATATCATCTATAGTCATTGGTTCATAGCAGAAGCACAATTTCTTTAGTTGGCTTCACGAAGGGAAGCCCATGTTCTCACTATCGTTTAATTTTCTTTTAAGCCAAAATTTTTAATGGGTTTTGTGAAGTAATATCCACATTCATTCTTTTTGAGCCCAATTACTCCTGAAGTCTTCCTTGTCTTATATGCCTTTTGTACCAAAAACTCAAAATTGTAAGTTGGGCTTCATGATTCATGAAGCCCATGTTAATTGGCTTTCCCTTTTGTTTTTCAATTTAATTATGAACTTTCCTGTTATCAATTTAATACATATTTTTTCATTTTAATATGATTTTTTTTCAATTAAAGATGAGATTTTATGTTTAACAATTTAATCAAAAATTCTTCTATTAATAAAATATGACTTTCTTAAAAATAAAATCAGTACACAATAAATATTTTAAATATAATACATAAATTATATATTAAAAATATTAAATAAAACAATTCACAACAAAAATATTGGGCAAGTAAGATGTTCATCTGAATACAGAGGTTTCTACTTGATGATTGCCATATCATTCATGATCAAAACTATGCTTCACTCTTGGTAAATCAATTGTATTAACATCATCATGCATAGTATAAGGATGAAGGTGTTCTAAAATAAAGAAATTTAGACAAAACAACTAGGTAAAACACAAACAGAAAGTCCAGAATCTGTAACTTCTGTATTACTCCACCATGGAATCAGTGGAGGCTTCTCCTCCTCGATTAACAAACTGTTTCTTGTTCTTACCTGAAAAAGAAATCGATAACCATGTAAATTCAATCATTAGCATCAAGAACACAAACAAAAAATGCAAGTGCAAAAGATGGGCAATCCAAAAACAAATGAAACTCAATCATTAGCATCAAGAACACAAACACTGAAAGTGCGAAAGATGTGCAATCCAAAAACAATAGAAACGGTGTGGGTAATGAAGCGGAGAAATCATTCACCTTTCTTCTTCGATTGCTTAAGTTTTAACTTAGCACTTTTTTTCATTGGGAACTTAACAGAAGATTTATTGGCATCTTGCTCTGTTTCTGTATAACATAGAATAAAGTTCTCAATCAATGCAATATCACATTCACTACATAAATTTTTTTAGCTTTCTTTAAACATGAAGCCCACTAAACAATGGCCTCTCACTGTAATTTAGCTTACATCTATGACCTAACTATCTAAGATTATATGAACCTATGAAGAAAACAGTATACTTTGCATTTTTAGGTCTATATATATAAAAACCTGATTGAATCAATATCTAAATGCCTGAATTATAAGCATAATATTTCAAAGCCTAAAACCAAAAATTTAATAGTCACAAATAAGATAAAAAAAGTATACCATCTGCAATAGCCATCTCTACTTCTTGCATCGTAATCAACCCCTTTTCTACTGCCTCCTTTTGCTCCTGTGTTCAAAATAACAGTGTATGTAAGCAAAATCAACATATTCTTCGAACCCCAGAGCGCTAAAATAAAAACACGTGCGTACGAATTACAAATTTACAGACCCTGCGCCATTTTTTCAGGAGCTTGCGCTGGCGCTTGCCGGAGATGGATTTGGGTTGGATTGTCTGGTGGAGCTTCCCCGTGAAGGGCTCGCCATGAACCTGTCTCTTCCGAACGGCAATGGCCGCGCGCCGCCGCTTCTGTGACACGTTGAATTTCGGCATTACTACCACCGCCGCCCAAATCTCACCCTCTTAAACCCTAAATTGAGAAAATATAGTTCGAGTCGTCCGCCTTGGTGGTTTTATTTATTAATTTTAGGCTGTAAATTTTTAATTTAAAAATTGAAAACTTTAAAATATGAATAATTTTAATTAGATAAGGACATAAAGTATCATATTAGAGTGTGACGATATCATATGAAATAAATTGATCCATTATAAAAATATAATTACTATATGAGATATATTTTGTTATTTGGTTATTAAAGCATAATTTATAAAATAAATATAATAAATTATACACAAAAAATATATTTTAATTTATTGTAATATACATTGTATAACACTTTAAAATCATATTTAAATTATTATACAATAACACTTTAAAATTATATTTATACGCATCACAGACTCCTATAAATCATACTTTAACCACTAATTACATACTTACCTAAAATCATCCTTTTATAAATCGTACTTTAATCACTAATAACATACTTTATATCATACTTTAACCACAAATTATAATATACTTTACCTCTCACTGGAGAATGCAAGTACAATGCATACGAATAAGCAACAACGATGAAAGAAGTTAACAAGAAGAGTTCATCAAGACAGTTCCTCGTTCAAGAAAATCCATGTTGTTTGTGTTTTACCACAGTAGCCACATAACTTGTCCGAATAGAAGAAATAGCTCGTTGAATTCAATATAAGAACGATCATGTTTCCACACAATTTATTAAGGAAAACAAGAATGTAACAAGAGTGCAGTTTCAGCTCCATCTGGAGCTTGTTTTTAAACGAAGATTTAGGTGCTCTTGGGTTGCCACGATTGGTATCTCGTCCAGTCTCTTTGACCGGGGTTAAGGGTATGTCCTTTCGAGTGATAGATGTATTCATCTCCCTCCCCAGAGAAGTTTTCTTTGTGCTCGACACCATATCTCTTTGGTTTCAACAAGAGCAACTACATGAAATGCTCTCCTGGATCAGCATTGTGGTACACGTATTGATGATGTGACAACCTTGATAAGGTCATGTACTAACCTCATCTCCAGTATGATCAGTTATGTAGTGAAGCCAGCCATGCCATTCTGGTGGGACTTGAGAAGCATTATAGCGATCCTTGGACGCGTACTCCACCCACCTATGCCTCCCTATAATCGAATATGGATATATCCTTCAATTGTTGCATAAATTTATATTAATTAAAAATTAAATTTGAGTACAATATGAAAAAGAAATGGTTAGAAAGAAATGGTGCAGAATAGCAGATTGAAACTAAGTTAACTGGAATATGGTCTTGATAGCAAAGCAGTAGAGAAAATCAACTCAGATTAAGGGAATGTTGGATGTTCCTGATTCATGACATTTTCAAACTCACTATTTTTATGGCTCCCAAAACACTCTCATACCGTCCAAACACTCCATAAGCTTCTTATAGAAATAGAACCATACATTCAGCTCTATATGTACATATCAATTAAAAACAGAATCGTGATGCTATTACAAAAAGTAATATAAATGAAAAATTAGCTACCATGCAGAGAAGGAAGTAGCATAGTGAAAACATAGCCGAACCACATTTAAAAAGAACTAAAGTTCTAACTCATGAAATGCAGCACTCACCATATTGAGTGTCTCCAAGTTTTTGATAATACTTATTGCCAAACTTGTCAACACCAACCAATGTTGCACCTATGTTGTGGATCTTAGTTTGCCTGAAATAATAGAAAGAAAGAAAAACAACTTCAGACAAGAGCAGCCACAGCAACGTATCAAATGTATGTAAGGGTAGCACATGAAAACAAGTCTAAAAAAGACAAGCAGGAGTAAATCACAGATCCATTGAGTTATAATAAAGAACAAAAGAAAATGACAAGGAAATGGGACAGTGGTAGAGAATGACAAACACTAGCACTAGGCCGTAAAATATCATAAGGGTTACAATTATGAACTCAGTTCCAAAATGACGACATATGACTACGAGTTTCAATGCTGAGCCAGAAAGTTATCGGTGCAGACAAAATCACATAATCAGAAATTTTCAGACCACAATGTCATTACAATTACATGATAAGTTAAATGGCAAGAAAGAGCAAATGAATAGTTATAAAAAAATATTACTCCATCTAACACTGAAAAAATAAGGCTAAAGAGCATGATGACAAGTTAACGACAATGTAGAGAAGAAAGCAAAAATTTAGTAGTATCAGCAGAAGAAGTCAAACAAAAAAAGTTATCTGGACTTAATTAATCACAAAGCTTAAAATTTATTTATATGAACAGAATCATTAGTCATTGGGCTCCGCCCAAACAAACTCCAGTCCAGCTAAACACAACCATGTTCAAATATCTTTATTTTCGTAACCATGCTGCATTCTACTCATCACAAATTAAAGTTCAACAAGTTTCAAACAATCAGATTGGACTGCACAATTCACTCTGGGCCACCTACTTAGTATAAGTTTCAGTACATTGGCAGCTTGAGTTATCCAATGTAGCAGCTGTATACAATAGAGCCACCAAGCTAATGTATAATTTCGTCTCCAACAATTACTTCTTGTTAGTTAAACCAAATTTTATTATATCCTAGCAACTAGCACATAGAGTAGTTTATAGTATAACTTATGGATGCACAATAGTATAACTTATGGTATAGCAATCAGGTGCCATCAAGAGAAAGTTAAAGTTCCAACTTACATAAGATTTCCATCCAGCAGAGCTGACCTGCATTTAGTAAATGAACCATAAGAAATCAGATTGTAACTCAATAAAAAGAACGTCAATATACAAATTCTAACAAACACACCGAGAATTGGATCACACAGATTTTTTTTTATTGATAAGATCACATTCAAAAAATTCTAGAGCGTAAGCAAATCTACCAGATAAATTACTATGATATGCAAATCACCCTAATTTGAAACCCAGCAACTGAAATTGAAACAGAACGAAAAAAAAAAATCCACTCAAACAAACAAAATATAATTAAAAAAATTAGATACGTAAAATTTCATCTAATTGGAAGCGAATACGCCAATTTCTAGATCTTCATAAAAACAAAGCAGAAATGAAAGAAAACGGTTTGAATGAAAATCAAAATAGAACTGACAAGTATCCTTCATCTCGGATCTCTCGGAAGGCACCTCCAATGCCTTTTTCCTTGATCAATTTCAACGCGCCTCTCACCACCGCTGCCATTGCTCGTTCCAAATCTCCGTCGCACTTTGTGAAGGAAACGGGCGTCAAATTACCTGCTGAACTCGAGAAGAGGAGAGAACAACTTACGGCCCGTGTTGTTATTGGGCCAGACCAGTAGAAAATATATGTAGTATGTGTTAACAAATACGATCTTTTTTTAAAACCATAACTTAAATTCAAAGGTGATTTTGGAACCGTGTGATGAGAGTGAAAATTTACGTATTTTTTATCTCATAATACCTTATTTTTATTGGAATAAGGCCATATATTCGTGTCGGATTGCGTAGTCTACATATTTTACATGATTATGGTGTTACTAATTGATTTTATTGAGTTTTGAAGGTTAAAACATGATAGAAATGAAATAGGAACGAAAACGAGTAAGAAATTGGGCTGAAAAGACCCAACTCGAGTTGTAACATGCAACTCGAGTTGCAACACGACTTGCAACACAAGTCGAGTTGGGGTCCGAAACGTGTCCAGAATCGTCCAGAGAGCTTACTCGAGTTGCAAGGTCCAACTCGACTTGCAACTCGAGTCGAGTAGGGGGCAGAGCAGCATCCGAAAATTGTCCAGAGAGCTTACTCGAGTTGCAAGGCCTTACTCGACTTGCAACTCGAGTCGAGTTGGGTCCCGAAGGCAATCCAGTTTCAAAGCATCGCAACACGACTTGATAGGCGAGTGCACGACTTAGCAACACGATTCATGTTAGCTTACTCGAGTTACTTTTCAACGTAACATTGGTCGAGTTGGGTTATTTTGTGCTAAAAATCGGGTTTTTTTATCCCATGTGCGTGACAACGTGTAAAAACAGCCCAACCAAGTCAGTTTTCGTGGCCTAAGGTATAAAAGGGATCAGATCACATAGAGAAAGGAACCGATCATTCACAGCAAAAACACATCGTGAATTCGATTCACGCACCATCCATCCATCCACCCACTCACATCAAACCATTCATCCATCCATCCCATCGGTCTGGAAGAAGATTCAAGTTGGTTTTTAGAGCCAATCCAATCGGATAGACGGGGGAAGAACGCGAACCAGGCGACACTAGGGTTTCGTATCTTTTCTTTATTCTTTTCAATTGTTGATTCTGTTATGAATTTGATAGTCATGAGGGTTGTGTGTAACCTCATGGGCTAAGTACTTTTACAGTTCTGAGGATTGAGGGATTAATGTAGTTGATTTGGGAACCTAGATTAACTTTGTGAATTCATACTGTTTATAATCTTTGTTTATTTGATTTATCCAAACTTTATTATACGTTTGTAACGTCTTCATAGCATATTAATGATGTTGCCCGTGATGCTTAATATGTTGTGTTAGCTTGTGTGCATACGTGTTTAATATTGTTTGTTTGCTTGGGATTATAGTAGTTTGCCCGTGAACACGATAATCTTAAGGGCTGGTAAACAAGGTACTTGAGTGTCTTAGTGGAACAATGCAATTAAGAATTCAAGTAGGAAGTGAATAGGTTTGAGTAGTACTTTCAGAGAATATATGTTAGTCGAATTGGTCATCCGGAGGTTTATGAAATTCGTCTTATTAGTATCTAAGAAGGAGGTTCAAAACTATTAACGCATTATCTCATAATGTATTTCCATTAAGACAGTATGAATGAACAGTAGGACGTCTAGGAGACCAAAGCAACTGCATTAAACCTGATACATTAGAGTTGTTATTTCTCTCTTGATTAATCTTGAATAATTCCTCGCTTTTATTTATTATGTTATTTACTGCTTCAAGAATTTTAGATATTAATTTATTCAAACACTTGGAAATTTATTACGTTAATTCTAATTGAATAGTAATACAAGTTAAGTGGATAATTAATTGTCTCAGTGGGAACAATATTTATTTTAACTGGGATACTTGCCTCTACAATTGACATCCCTACACTTGGGGATTTTAATTGGAGTGCGCAATTTATGTCTAACACCGTGCACCCCAATTTTATAAGTCTGGTGGGTAATTTTTATTAAAAGAAAATTAATTAATGATAAAGATTAAATTTAAAATAATCTAACGGTTAAAATTGTCCAATTGAATCAGAACACTGTAGTTTTTTTTTTTTTTTACAAAAAGAATACCGTAGTTATTAAGAATTATTTTTTTTAACACTGTAGTTATTAAGAATTAAAAAACAAAAGTTTCTATTTAAAATGTTTTAAAATATAATTATTATATAGGTAAAATATATTTATTGTATATACTTTAGGAGGTTATCAAAAAATGCTAACGGCAGTGCAGTTCGGCTAAAATATACTATATTTAGGAGGTTATCAAAAAAATGCTAACGGGAATGCTAACTGCAGTGCGGTTCGTGCAATGCAGACGAATTAGAAGGTTATCAAAAAATTTTGCTCACTCTTAGATCTAGATCCTTTGAAAATGAAAATTTGATTTCATGTTCGAATCAACTATAAAATTTGTGTGTTTTTAAGATACCAGTCCTCCAAATCCCATATTTTCTAAAAGTTATACTCCCTCTATATGCCCGAAAGAGTTTGAGAATCTTTTATTTTTTTTACGTTGATTAAAGAGTATTATTATTTAATGTGTAGTGAGTAGTTGTATTAGTGGAAGTGTGGACCTCATATTTTAGTTGTATTAGTGGGTGAGTGTTGATCCCATATGTGTAAAAAAGGAAATGACTCTCTTTGGAACGAATGACCAAAATGAAAAGAAGATATTGTTTCGAGCGGACGGAGTAAATATTATACTAGCATTTATAATAAGAATTTATAACCTTAAATGAATCTGCATCATCTGCTCGCTCTTTGCTGCTTAGTGGTGAAGTTATTGAAGAAAATATTAGTAGTAAACTGGTGAGGGTTGTATATTTTTTTTATTGGCGTTTCTACAGTCCAAGTTTTTATAGAGTTATGCAGCAAATCAACTCACGGTTTCTTTCTCTTTCCTACTTAAATGAATCAAGACAATCGGTTTTTTGTTCTCGCCTTTGGAATTTGCAGACACTTCGAGTAATAAGGGAAAGTCCCCAAAATAGGCCTAGATTACGCCAACCTTTTGAAATTTGGAAAATGCCTCTACTTAGGCATGCCATACTCAATGAAGAGTTTCAGCTCTCAGATCCTTCAGACAGGGAGTCAGAGCACAACTTTGTGTTGGAAAACTTACAGACACTCTGGGGTGTAATGAATTTCAAGTGTGATGAAGAGACGATCAAGAGACTCCCTAATACAAAGACACTCAAATTGAGATACGATGGAGCTAAGATGCATACAGATATTGATTTGCGTCTCATCAATCTACACAAACTCGAAACCTTGTCCATCTCAAACACAGGGTACAGGTCAATGCTACATTTGACTTGCCCGGATTCCATCAAGAAGTTGAGTTTGTGCGGCGTAGAAACCACAAAGATAGGTTCATTGCCATTTCTTCAAGCTCTAAAGATTGAGATTTGTTTCATCAGAGAATCCAGGTGGGACACTGGTGAAGGGAGATTCTGCAACCTTAAATCTCTCGTAATTCGCCGTTGGGATTATCTGAAACACTGGACAACAGACAGCACCTCCTTTCTATGTCTAGAGCGCCTTGTCCTTAAAGGTGTGATGAAATTGGAGGAGATCCCTTCGAGTATAGGAGACATTCCGACGCTCAAGTCTATTGAGTTGGTGGGTTATACCAAATCTGCTGCAGAATCTGCAAAAAGAATCCAAGAGGAGCAGGAATATTACGTGAATGAAGACATTCAATTTAGAATCATTACAATGGAAGATCTGCCTGAGAATGTGCTGTTGTAGGTAATAATATTATATCTACGACAACAGCCATATACTCAGTTGTGAAAATTGGTCATAATTCCTTTAGAGGATCCATGTGGGAAACTGGTGAAGCCCAATTCTGCAGCCTCAATTCCCTCGTAGTTGCATGGTGGGGTGATCTGAAACATTGGACCATAAACTACAGCACATCATTTCCATGTCTAGAGAAACTTCTCCTCAGACACTTTTTCAAGTTGGAGGAGATTCCTTCGGGCATAGCAGACATACCAACGCTCCAATCTATCCGGTTGGAGGAGTGTAGCCAATCTGCCACAGATTCTGCTAAAAGAATCCATGAGGAGCAACTGTATTATGGGAATGAAGATCTTCATCTTCTGTCCATCTTATATTTCAAATAAGGCAAAAACTCCCCCCATGGTGTGAACACAAGAGTTTCTTAAAAAAAAAAATAATTCGTGTCATTCATCGAGTTATAACACGCCTATATAATACTAAAATGTACTAATTAGCTAAAATTTAGTGTGAATTAGTCGGAGCTCGCCTCAAAGATTATTTGGTTTATTTTTTTAATCTTTGATTGGCATCTTAAATCCTTGCTGATGTAAAATTTTTTGGATCAAAGGTGTTCAAGAGAGTAAAGAATTTTGGTAATATTGTTCAATTAAGGTAAAAAGTTTTGTTGAGAATGCTATCAGTTTTTTTTTTTTTTAAATAAGGTATCATTTTTATTTAAAAAATATCATTGCTTTTTATTTCTCATACAGTTTCTGCTGGATGGGTTTTTTTTTTTTTTTTTTTTTTTAATTTATAGGAGATCACTTTTTATTTAAAGCTGGCTTTTATTTGAGCCACGAAATTCATTCCTATTTCACGCAAATCTTTCTCAAATTAAATGCGGAGTATTATAAGATGAAATCTTTAGTTGGGTATTTGGGCTTTCTGCCAACAATTTCAGACAAAACATTAACAGTTTAACACCCATTCGATTTCCAAGTAATAAACCAGTATGTATTCTTGACCATTATCATTAACAGGCAATACAGAGAGCGAATCACAATATCTGTCAACTCTTTAGCTATTTATTACCATCATTTATATTTCAAGTATTTAAAAGTAAAAGGGGGTAATGATAAAGAGTAACCGTGACATGATTACCAGCACATTCACTCATGTCAAAACCACCAATATTTCAGTTTAAGTTACCTCACTATGTATTCGAGAATGCAAGCAGCACAAGTTAAAAACCATGAAACCTAAAAATAGGAAGTTACAAAAATAGTGCAACTAGTCGGGTATGAGTAGGCGTCGCTTGGTCTTGCTAAGAAAATTGAAGAGGTTATGCCATTCACCTGCACATATAGCGTATCTGTTATCCGATATTCTGGGAGATATACGGTCCCTCTCATTTTTCTCAAGAATATGTCAAGCGGGAAGCTTGAGCTTCTCGTTTTTTTTCCAGCTGCAAGAGAGTTAAAGACCAAGAAAAGAACATCAAATACTACACAAGCCACTCTCAGGAATAGTCTGAAACAAACTCAAAGAATGTGGTGTTAGATTCTTTAAGCATCATAAGCTAAACTATAGGGTTTGCATCAGTTGAAAGAATAATCAATTTTCAGATGGAAATTCACTAGCATGTCATGTGGGACAGTCAAAATCGATTACCTTTTTATGTAGTAGTAGAAGAAGTCAGCGTATAGAGCAGTTTGAATGAAGCCCGAAAGCCAAGCTGCAGGATTGAATGCTCTAATCAGGTTACATAGTAAAATTGTAGTTAAATTTAAGTAAGAAACTGAAAAGGGCTTACGGATCCAACGAATTTTGTGCAATTCCGTGAAAAAGCGATATATCCAGTTAAGAAGATACAAGGCCCGATAAGCACTATAAACGAGAGAAAAAAAAGGATGAAGAGTGAGCTATATTAAAATAGAAAGTAATAATTATGGATTAGTGATGGAACTGTAGCACACTGCTAAGTGCAATAAGTAAATTACCCGAGAAGAAATACGTAGTTTCCTGTCAAGTTGTCAATGTTCTTAGTTCGTTGCAATAATATCAACTGTGGCAGAATTGCCACTGCTTCAAGATAAAGAGAGAATGTCCAAAGTATCTGCAAGAAATGTTGACTGCCCAAATATAAATCACTTCATATTAATCTTCAGATAAACGCAGCAATAAGTACAGAATTTTATATGCCATCAGAGCTCAGTTGAAACTTAAATATTTGGCAGATTATGTGTTCTGCATCCAACAAACTGGTATCAGAGCAACTTTAATGCAAGACTTAAGATTTTTAGAAACACTGGATCAATGGTGAGCCAGTTATTGTTCGTTATATTATCAAGCATACATCTGGATTGAGTTGGGATCCAATGGTTATGTGGCGTGCCCTATGCCGGATTTCAGGGAAAAATGAGAAAGGCATGTTGGATGTGCCATAATTTGATAAGACGTTTGGAATTGTGTACAAATTCTGATAGAATTAATGAAACTGAGTAAAGAACTGAATATATCAAGTATTGCTGTGGCAAAAACTTCAGAAGAGACCTACACGGTTACCGGAAAAGATGAAATACAGGGTGGTGCAGTTTGGGACATATTTCAAAGGCAAGATGTTCCCAAGCTTATATGTCCCAAGCTTAAGGAATATCTTTTGAAACATCATAACAAATCAGGCATATCTACAGTTGTCTGGTATCACAGGTTGTCCACCCCATTCACGACCAAAGCTTGTACTTGAACCCCTATCATAAAACAAAGCTCAAGGAGGATTATGGAATTGAACCTTGGACTTGGAAATATAAAGTCTTGCTTTAAAGTTGCTCTGATACCAGTTTTTGGAACTTAGAAATTAGCAGAACACATAATCTGCCAAATATTGGATGTACTGATTTTGGTGATTTCACTTGAATTACAAAGTCTTGCAACACATCACATATTTATCTAGTAAAATTTTGAAAGGTAGCAGGAAATTCTAGGAGACACTTTGACTATCACAAACGAAGAAAAAAAAAACATCTAAACCTCACATTAAGATCTGATTTACTCCATGCTTCAAAACAATACATAAAGATAATAATATATCAAGAAAACATCTCATCATCCATCCATGTTATGCTGTCAGGGCTATTTTTCCCATACATAATAAGCTCTCAAGCATTTAGTCTCCATACTTTCTTACCTTCTTGATCATAACCAAATATGGAACTTATTATAAATGGGACTCACTATTATACATTGAAATAATCCATTATAAGCACTTCAATAAGTGTTATGATATGTCATTGTCTGAGGTTTACAAGAAGACACGTATGTTGAAGCCAATTGCAAGAAAATACAGAAGAGGTTCTCACCTCTATTACAGTAAACGAGCGGTGAACCAGAAGAGCTAGCAAAAGGCAAAGAGGAATAAGAAAGTAGTGTCTGAATGTATCTTGGTCTTTGTAGTATGTCTGCTTCACAACTTTGTGAAATCTCATGTACCACACAATACAAACTGAGGTTTCGATGAAAACCAGCTTCATTACAGTATTGTAAAGCGAGTAATACTTTGTAAATAAATCGAGGTATCGAGCAAGAAAAACAATGGCATAGAGTTCTTGAGTCTTCAACGAAATCCCTGAACAAAATAGAAGACTTAGCAACTTTCATAAAGCTAGGATGACAAACAACCATTTGAAGAATAGATTATTGAATCAAGAATCAAACTTTTAGCTACATTTATTTTACAAGGTTATGCAAGATACTACTCGAGTCTCGAGGGCCGAGATTCATTACAGCATTAAAAGTGTATTATTTACGAAATGTCATAACTTAGAAGGTAGAAACGCAGCCAACTACAATTGCTGCTAGAATTTTACATCTTCAAAACCATACCCTCCATCTTCAACATTTGATCAGGCTCTAAGCTAATTATCTACCCTTTGATAGAATTTATTTATTACAATGTGTATATTTCATCATCAAAATACTTTATTTAAGGTTGATTTTACTGAATTTCAAATTGAAAATCTAACAGAGAGAACTATATCTATCAAAAATCATCAATTAATTAATTTTGAAAAATTCAAATTAGAGCAACATACTTAAACTGTTTATCAACCATCATTTCAATTCTTACAATATATGAATAAACAAAAGCAGCTTATGAATAGACCGTGTGAGAAAATTAAACAACGAATTCAATTATTGCAAAACAGCATCTCCAAATAAGAACAATGGAAAGATAATTAGAGATTATGCACAAATCATGCTAGATCAGATTGCAAATAAAAACCTAATGTTTAATCGTAGCTGATAAATAGCAGATTAGGAATGTAAAAAGCGTGTTGTAAGTTAGAGTACAAACCAGCACATGATTTCATGGTTCGAATTTTGAGCAGAAGCACGATTATGCTGAGGAGGTGAGACATGTCACCCGCGAACCGGAATGCATTCATGGCTAATGGTGATTGTTGTACGGTGTGCTGTTTGTTTTGTACCCTCCTGTAGTATTTCACTGTGAAGTTCCACAACTGGTGTGTGGAAACCAGGGATTGTACTATTTAAGAGGCGTTTTTGGAATGGGATAATTTAAAATTTAATCCCGTAATAATTGTTCAAAGCCAAAAAGTTTTAAAATTGGTAGATTTAGTTCTATAGGAATTTTTCATCAAAATTTGTTAATAGTTGACGAAATATTACGAAGCAGATCAAAATGGACTATGTTTATTTTGAAAGATAGAAAATAATATAAACGTGGTTGTTTATAATAATATAAGTTAATTTGAGATGAAATTTTTCGAAAATTATGATTATAATATGCTTATGAGACTAAAACTGTTAGTTATTGGACAGTGTATTCCTACGGGACTATAATTAAATTGAATTAATTCTTATGAAACCAAATGTGATATTTTCCCGTTTTGGAAAGGAGGAGTGGAAGAACACGCGCTGCTCAGTCAAGTGAAAACGCTGACTGCTGACTTGATAATGTCTGAAGGAATTGAATTGGACTAAATATTATGAACCCAAATTCGAAGTAATAACGATAAGTGGGTGAGACTCCAATACATTTTGAAAAACCTCTCCATGTCTAAAAGTATTTTTTTTAGATAATTATTCTTTTAAATATTCTAAAATTTAAATGATGTATTGGTGTACTTATCCGATTTAAATGATCGTAATTAATTTTATGGTAGATTTATTGACCTTAAAATATAGCTCGTATTTGAGAATGTGTCAGACATAAAAAAATAAAAAGATCAAATTATCATCATTCATTCTCCACTCCTCTTTCTTTCTTCTCCCGGATCTCTTCTCCGTCTCTTCCCTCTCTCTTCTCCATATCTTCTCTGCCAATCTGTTTTCCCTCTCTCTCTCATTGATTTTCGTTTCTCTCTCTTTACCCATCTGTCCCTCTCTCATCTCCCCATCAAATCAGACGCGGTGTAGAGATAGTTTCCGGTGAGCTAGTAACAAATCCTTCTTGAGAATGAGAAGGAAACTGGAAAGTTCCAATCTCACTGTTAAGCACTAATGTAATATTAAACTGTATTACTTTTTTAATAATACTGTATTACTTATTATACATTAATGTATATATGTGTTAAAGTGGTGGATATGAGAAAAAATAATAAAAGGAAAACATTTTCTATGAAATTAATGTTGAAAAAATATTTCTGGTGAATTTGTTTATTATGCTTTAGATCTGCTATCCCTCTATTGTTCCAAATTTTCGTTATTAGATATTGTATTTTTGTAATTCAATAGTGTGTAAGTTTTTCTTAATAAGTGTATTACGTTTTTTTTTTTTTAGATATTTTTAGTTTTATACATTACTTTAAAAAAAGTAATACAATTATAAATACAATCATATACATTAATACCGTTATTCTAAAAGTTAATTAGTATCAATTTGAATTGAATAAATTTTTTTAAATTAATTCCATAAATATTTAAATATTACGATAAAGAGCCTGAAAAAAAAAGTAAGGAGAGAGAGAATTAAGGAAGGGAGCATGCATGAAGAATAGTACAAGAACATAAAAAAAAAAGAAGGAAATGAAATATGAGTCAAATTTATTTATATATGATGGCTCAAATGGATATGTGTTACTTGTTGCACCTTAAAAACTGGTGAATACTAGTATTTGCCTTAATCTTAATACTTAAATTTAAATTTGAAAATATGAAAAACAAAATATATAATTACAACTATATTTTAAATTCAACTTATATGAATAAATTTTAAAATTTAAAAACATTAAAAACAAAATATATAATTACAACTGTATTTTAAATTTAACTTATAGGAATAAATCTTATGGTGCACCTCATACCCTAAATTTTAAGGTTATGTTTATTTTGATGTTTACTAGTTTAAATTTAGATTTATTAAATTTACCTTTATTATTATATTTAAAAAACTATCCATTTTTAAATATTAATTTGACAAAAAGCTTAAATTTACTCTATTAAAATTCAAAATAAATACTATACACTATCACTACTCATGTATTAACTAAATTTACTTAAACTCAAAACAAACAGTGCATAATTTAACACTATTCAATAGAATTCACAAAATTAATTATACGAACTCCATTATTTAATTAACGTACACATGGATTTTATCCAATTTTACTCTTTTCTATATAAAAAACTATTCATAAAAATGTTAAAACAATTAGTGTTTGATTTGAGTTTAGGGTTTAATATTTAAAAAATCATGAATATTGTGTTATTCAATGTTTGATACGAGTTTAAATATTATATCAAATCAAATATTAATTAATATAATTAATAAGATATTAGAAAAAAATGATAATTTAATGAAGAAAAAACAATGAATGGTAAGAGATGGTTAAATGTTAAGGGTTTATTGGTTGGTGAGATTTAAGGTGATATATTTATTTATTAAATTAAATGGTCAATTCTCCTGCATCACCATTTAAAATTTATACATTAATTAATAAGAACACTATTAGCGAAGAATAACTTATAAATTTAGCTAGCAAAAGTCTCTTAATGAAAAAAGTAAATATAAAAAGATTATATATATTTATTAAAAAATACATATTGTATTCCTCCTACCATTATTGTTAATTATTGAGTAATTAAAACAAATATATTATAATTTGAAGATATCATAATTATATTTCAGTAAATTATATTCACCCTAAAAGACTTTGTCTTACCAAAATATTTCATTGTCTCCGATCCTAATTCGTCTAGATGAGATTAATGGTTAGTGGATTTATTTATTTATTTGCTAGCCATAAATAATTAATTAATATTTTAGTTTTTAATTAAAATTTTAGCAATTTATAGTGTGTACCCGGGTGCACATAAAGATAGAGTGCACCCATATACAAATATAAACAAAAACATATACAATCAAGAGTAAAAATATATACAATTTAATTGTTAATTTTTTTAATGAAAATTTGTATATAATATTCAATAAAAAGTTATACACATATAGATGTTAGTTTTTTTAATGAAAACTTAATGTGAAAAAAATATACAATTATTATAAAACACGTATACAAAATAGAATAATATGTATATAAAATATAATACAAAGACATACACATATGAGTACACCATTCACCCGAGTGCACCCAATATACACTCTAAAATTTTTATCATATTGAGATGATAGTTTGGAATCCATCTCACACTAATATGGTGGTGAATAATGTGCCATAAAATCGAAAATCTTTTTATTTTTTATTTAAGCAAATCGAAAAAATTTTAGAATTGAAATTAAGCCATAGGATAAACCCTAACTCAACAAATACAATAAATAAATAATAAAAAAAAGAAACATGAATCTCCACATCCCCAAATCTTCTGTCCATCTAGGGATGACAATTTATAGTCGCCCCGCTTCGCCCCGCCCCGGTTGGGCCAGGCCAGACCCGCCCCACACAAAGAACGGGCCGGAACTGCCCCGTTCTGTACATGGGGCAGTTCAAATATGGGTGTTGTTGTTGGCCCGCCCCGCCCTGCCCTGCCCCGTATTAATTTAATATATTAAATTATATTATTTATTTATGTATTCAAAAAATATATATAGTTCCTATTATTTACATTCCATTCAATAATTAAGTTTTCCCCATTCAACCTAAACCCTAGCCGTTCATCTCTCACTTAGACGCTCCCACTCTCATTTTCAAATCTTATTATCTCACTCTCGGCACTTCCATCTCAACCACCAACTGGGTACCTCACGTTCCACCAGCCCCTCGCCAACGCACAGATATTGAGTTAGTAGCACAAAAATTGAGTCAGTAGGTCTTCTTTACCCAGTTGAATGCGAGAAAAATAGGGCAAAATACATGAAGAATTGCAGACCTAACTGGGTAATTTTTTATAATCTTGAAGAAATTTTGTGCATTTGTTGTGCCAATTATCAAAATTTAAATAGATCTGTTCTTGATTGAATTCGTGGTGTTTTTGGTCGATAGGAGAAGCATTTTGATCGACAATATTGTGCAAAGAAGAGGGTTTAGAAGCTATTTAGATGGGGTAGGGTGGGGTGAACCTGCCCCGCATAGGGGCAAGTTTGAGTACTAATATTCTAACCCGAGACTGGTCACGGGCGGGGCGGGTAACAAGTGCACGGGGCGGGCCTGGGTACACATGTACCCGCCCTGGTCCGCCCCATTGCCATCCCTATGTCCATCGCACTTTTTCAAAGGTATATACAAACTCACATTAGAGCTGTCTTAGGACAACTTCACAAGTAATCTCTCTCTCTTCCCCTCTCTCATATAAAACAGGAGGGAAGGGCTAGAACCCAATTTCAAAGTTGCTCTCTTTCTCTCTCTAAAATACCTCTGCTTTAAATTGAAGCTGTCGTTTCTAATTGCTCATTCACTCACCTATATATATCCCTCAGTCTCCTCGGCGACTGTTTCTGAGTTTACACACTAGGGTTTGGTCTACTGCGGGAGGGTTTATCGATAACGGAGGTTTTTGTCTTTTGGGGGCTAGGGTTTAATTGGTGATCTCTGCCATGGCAGCGGAGAAGTTACGCGATTTAAGTCAGCCGATGGATGTCCCTCTGCTCGACGCTACTGTCGCTGCTTTTTATGGAACCGGATCCAAAGAGGAGGTGAAGCTTTTTAGTTTATTGATATTTATGCTTTTGGGATTTTGCTTGCATTCCTTAATCCACTCGTTTTTATTTCATCGTTTTCTGGGTCATCAGTTTTTATGTCGTTTTCAAGAATTCTCTACCATGCAATTCGTTCTCCTAATCTGAATGAGCTTTGACGACTTTAACAGTGTTAAAACCGTGCAACCTAACCTTCGTTCCGTCTCTTGACGTTTTTTTGTTTGATTCTTTTGAAATTGGTTGCCAATTATATGCAATTCGTCTCCGGGAGTAATGACTTATGTTGAGCTTTGGGATTAAATAACTGGGCTTTTTATGTACGGCATTTCAATTTTCAAGTGAATAATTAGCTTTGGGTTGAGTCTATGAATTGGATGGCGTAAAATCCTGAACTTTTGATTGCGTTTAGTAATTGTTAAGTGCTTAATGGCGTAAAAGTTCCGCCCGGTTCACAGGATAGCTAAAATACGTGGTTTTAAGTGCATTCTTGGAAATCGCAAGGAACGCCATGCAAGTGGTTTTTGGTCCCACAACATTTCTTGCTTTTATGTAGTCTTCGGACTTGTTGTGTTTGTTTAATTTTAAGTCTATCTTATAGTTTTTATAAAGATGGAAGTTCTCAAGGATTATGAAATTGGCGCGTGCAGTTGATTGTGCAGTGATTCTCCGATTTACTGGAAATATTGAGTATTTTCTATTTTGTAATAAGTTTGGATGTCGTCGACATTCTAACAAGTTTAATGTCCTCCTTTGATTGCCCTAAAATTTAGGACCGACTCTCAATCTTTATTAGGTTGTGTTAAGTTTTTATTTCTGAAAAGAATATGTTTTATGAAATGTAGCATCTCCAAAATTGATGCACCCAAAAAAATTTAGTGATGACATAAATTTGTAACGAGTCAGTTAGGAATTCTATATAATTCAAGTCCAGATGCAAAATAGTAAGTTTGATGCATCACGTGTATAATGAATATTTTAGGAGTGGCATATTAATATTTTATTAGAGTAAGCAAGTTTTAATTTCACAGGCAAACGTCTGGTTTTGTGAAATTTTTGGAATTCAAAACATATCATTACTGGAGTTTCTCTTGGCTGTGTAATGACTCATTTTCATGTGCTGAAAAATTCCTGCATTTTTTACTTGGTGGTTGTTGTCTTAACGATATTTTAGAGGCTTTATTATGTTATTGTTGTCTTCTCTGATCTGGAATGGAAATACCGATTATGGCATGCCATTTTTCTGAATGTTACAGCTCATTTTCTGCAAGAAATTGTGTTTTAAGTTGTTGTATGGATATACACACTTGGCATTGTTAAACTACGTTTTACTTGGATTACTTGAAACATTTATTCAAATATCTGGACTTAACCCTTTTTGTGTTATTTTTTGTTCCATTTCCTTCTTTGTCAGAGAGCTGCTGCTGACCATATCTTGCGAGATTTGCAAAATAATCAAGACATGTGGCTTCAAGTAGTTCACATATTATCTAACACGCAGAATTTGAATACCAAGTTTTTTGCTTTACAGGTTTGTGAATACGAGCAAGATGTTGCTCTTGCCATGGGCTCTGATTTTTTTACTTCCTAGACTCTCTTTTATTTTATGTTGTTTGGTGATACTAACCAGGAAACTTTCTGAATTTCCATTTACAGGTCCTTGAAGGTGTCATTAAGTATAGGTGGAATGCTTTGCCTGTTGAACAACGGGATGGCATGAAGAACTATATTTCTGAAGTTATTGTTAAGGTATTTAGATATTCTTTGTAGATATTTGCTGTTGTTTTTTGCACCTTGACCATTGCAGTTTTTAGTTGGACAGTATCTGTGTTCATATTTTCACTTTTTTTTCTTAGCTCTCGAGTGATGAGGTCTCTTTACGACGGGAGAGGTTGTATGTGAATAAACTAAACATTATATTGGTTCAGGTAACACTATCAAGTCCTCGCAATGATGGTTTTTGAGCAATAATCACTACATACTAAAGAATATTTTTCATTTTCTTTCCATGACAATGATTTTGTTAATTTTCTATAAGTACAGATCTTGAAGCATGAATGGCCAGCTCGGTGGCGAAGTTTTATTCCTGACCTGGTTGCAGCAGCAAAAACTAGTGAAACCATTTGCGAGAATTGCATGGCAATTCTTAAAGTAAGCCCTCCTACCTCCGTATTTATTTTTAAAAATCATCTACCCATTGTTGACCGAATGCAAATGTTACTTTTTATTAGCTTCTAAGTGAAGAGGTTTTCGACTTCTCAAGAGGTGAGATGACTCAGCAGAAGATTAAAGAGTTAAAACAAACATTAAACAGGTAATTTTGTGATACAGTTTCTACTCCTAGGTCCATTTTTTATTTAAAATTGTCCTTTTTATGTATTGCTATATTACCTTATTTAACATTCATAGAACATTTATACCTCCAAAGGGCAATCAATTGCTTACCTTTTGTCTTTTATTGCATTTGCCTATTTATTTTGGTATGTTACATTAGAATGTGTTTTTATATTTTTAAGATTTAGCTTCTTAGAATTTTTCCCTAATCATGATTTTTTTTTTGAGTTTACAGCGAGTTCCGGCTTATTCATGAGCTGTGTTTGTATGTATTGCCGGCATCTCAAAGACCTGAACTTATCCGGGCTACCCTAGCCACCCTGCATGCTTTCCTTTCCTGGATTCCACTTGGCTATATATTTGAATCGCCACTGGTTTGTATTTCTCTATATCTTGGGGTTTCTCTTGCTGCTTGGGGTGAAGGAAAGGATGTGGTTATGTTCTTGTCAATTCTGAAATCTTTTGTTTGATTCAAGGGCTTGAATGTGATTTTATGTTTGATGCCCTTATTTCTTCCTTTGTTTTTGGCAGCTTGAAACACTGCTTCAGTTTTTCCCGGTGCCTGCATATCGCAATCTTACTCTACAGTGTCTTACTGAGGTACATCTGCTTCTTTGCTGATTCAAACTATCTTGATATTTTTCTTCTCCTATAAAGTAATATTGGCTGTTGAATGTATTGTTTGCTATAGGTTGCTGCCCTTAGTTTTGGGGACTTCTATAACATGCAGTATGTCAAAATGTATAATATATTCATGGTGCAATTACAGGTACTTTTAGATAAACCTCTCTTATGCAATGTTGCAATGTTTTCATTGTCCCATTCGATTTCAGCGACTGTATATCGCTGAACGTACTTCTTGCTGGTTTCTGATCTATTTCTTGCCTGTTAGGCCATCCTCCCACCTACTACTAGTTTTGCAGATGCTTATGGAAATGGGAATAGTGAAGAGCAGGTTATTTTTAAAATACTGCTACCTTGTGCAATTTATTTTTCCTTGATTATTTGTAATTAGTCCGACTAATATTCTGCATTTGTTTATTCAGGCATTTATTCAGAACTTGGCCTTGTTTTTCACATCGTTTTACAAGGTAACTCCCTCTTCTTGATTTTCATCTAATTTGAAAAAATCAAATGCAAGTAGGGAGGTGTGGTTGTAAGAGTGTACTTTGTGTTTGAATGATGATATGAGAGAACATGTAAATGAAAGAAATTCCTGCATTTATTAAGGGTCCTATCTTTAATTAAAGAATCCCACACATAGGCTTATTCTTTAGCCCCTTTCAAGCATATATGTAGTGTATAAGATATTTATGATATTATAACAATGTGCATGGACTTTTTATGATGTAAAGTTGTATAATATGAGTTTATGTCCTAGATATTATTGGAAGACCTAGAATCACTCTTTATTGGTCTATTTAAATGATTAACCGTTTGTGTTTCAATTGAGAGTTATGGAACACTTTATGGATCTTAATGTTCAATAATGACTTAGGGTTCAATGGTCATTTCGTTTCCTGATTGCAGTCTCATATACGAGTTCTAGAATCTTCGCAAGAGAACATTAATCTACTGCTTATGGGCCTCGAGTACCTCATCAATATATCATATGTTGATGACACTGAAGTTTTTAAGGTAAATTATGATCTTATTTGCTGTGATTGATTCTTATATTTATTCATTTTGTTATTCTACAATTAGTTCTTTTGGGTTGCAGGTTTGCTTGGACTATTGGAATTCTTTAGTTTTGGAGCTTTTTGAAGCTCACCATAACTTGGACAACCCCGCAGCAACTGCTAACATGATGGGGTTTCAGGTGCTATTTATTTAAACTTTGTATATATTTGTCCTCTTGTATTGAAGGATACCACACATAAATGTGATTCTTCAGTACTGTTCAGTATGTTTTTTTTTTTGTGGGTGGAGGGTGCATTCTACTGTACCCGTATTTGATGGATTGTGCGTACTTTTTGTCTGCCTATGCTTATGGTTGACACTTTAATATGGTTTGCAATCTCTTGGTTTTAGTTTTCTTTTATCTGGATGTGGAATTTAACCAAATATATTCATCTGGGCTGTGATAATACACACACTTTGATGGTGGGGATGATTATTTTTTATTTATCAAGATGCACAACTTTATAATTGAATTGAAAGACATTTTCTGTTTGAAACGTTTGTGGTTTCAGACACATACAAACTTGGTGTATAAATGGTTCTCATGGGAATGAATGAAAAACCAAGTAAATTATTTATTTTTACGGCCCTTCACGTGTGAAAAGGGAAAGGGGGAAGTACAGCGCTTGTGCAGTATTATCTTAACCTGTTTCCTAATCAGTTATCATTATTGCAGGCACATGTTACTCTTCTTTGCTAACATTTTAATGGAACATGCAGATCCCATTACTTTCGGGTATGGTTGACGGACTCGGTTCCCAATTGATGCAGAGACGCCAACTTTATACTGGCCCCATGTCGAAGTTAAGATTATTGATGATATGCCGCATGGCAAAGCCAGAAGAAGTTCTCGTTGTTGAAGACGAAAATGGAAATATAGTTCGTGAGACTATGAAAGATAATGATGTTCTTGTGCAGTATAAGGTTCTTAGTTACATTTAAAGCTTGTACTATTGATGCAAGTTTGTTACCATCATTTTCCTGAAACACAAAAGTATTGTTATTTGTTAATCATCTTGGTGAAATTCAATAATGAACCTTGCAGATAATGAGGGAAACGTTGATCTATTTGGCACATCTTGATCATGAGGATACTGAAAAACAGGTATGCTCATCTATTAATTCTCAATTTTACCTACATGTGTATGTTTAGTTTGAAGGGTTAAGGGCTCTCTCTCTCTCTTTTTTGTGTGTAATATCAAAGATAAATTTATTTTCAGAAAAATGAGTTCGAATTTATTTGTACTATGAATGCCCCATCTCAGTGTTTCTCTATAGAGTTCAAAGCCAGTTTTTGTCGACTTATAAATTTCACTACTGGTTGAACTAATTAGCTTTATAAAACGAATACCTGTCATGATTACAGATGCTGAAGAAATTAAACAAACAACTTAGTGGAGAGGATTGGACCTGGAACAACCTCAATACCTTGTGTTGGGCCATTGGATCTATTTCAGGATCTATGGTGGAGGAGCAGGTAGGGAGTCATTCACTTGACAGTTTACTTCTTCATATGACATTTATCAAAATCATTTGCTTGAAAATGGCCTTAAAATTTGTTCCATATCTTTATTTCTTCATTTGTATTGCATATTTATTATGCATTCATATTCCATCCTTAGACATAACTTATGTAGACATGATGCATTTTTATTGGGTTTTATGATTTATTATGGTTCATCTGGCCAAACATGTGTGTGATTATTAGTTTCTTTAAATTGCAGCATACGGATTCTAGTTTTTTAATTATTTTAGATTATTGGATGTGTATCATGCTTCCTATATAAATATTTTATTATTATTTTAGATTATTGGATGTGTATCATGCTTCCTATTTCAATAGTTTTTTAACCTTATTTCAATAACACCAACAATGGTGGACCCTTTTAAATTTTATATCTGCTTTAATTATTTGTGCTCTTATTGCTTGGTGGCAGGAAAATAGATTTTTAGTGATGGTCATTCGTGATTTGTTAAACCTCTGTGAAATAACCAAAGGGAAGGACAATAAAGCTGTCATTGCCAGTAACATAATGTGAGCACGAAGGAACTTATATTTTAGCTTGATTGTATCCTTTTACGAATGAGTAGTTGAAAACTGCTGCTTTTTGGTATGATCTGGTGTGCAGGTATGTGGTTGGGCAGTACCCAAGATTCTTGAGGGCCCACTGGAAGTTCTTAAAAACTGTTGTGAACAAGTTGTTTGAGTTCATGCATGAAATTCATCCAGGAGTTCAGGTAATGTACACTACAGTGCTGATTTCTTTGGAATATGAATTAAGGCATATTTTGTATTGGTTCTGCATTATCTCGTTTTGATCACTTCAACTTGTACATCCTTAAGTCAATGCTGTAAAAAGATTATATTTATAATATATTATCTTAGTTGTTCTTTTGTGATCTATTATTTGCTAATTCTGTTTCTAATTTGCAGGACATGGCGTGTGATACATTCTTGAAAATCGTTCAGAAATGCAAACGAAAATTTGTCATTGTTCAGGTTAGGGTTCTATTGATAACGCCTATGTTACTCATTTAAGGAAACAAATAATCTGTTTTAAAGAAAATTTACTTTTGTTGTGCAGGTCGGAGAGAATGAGACATTTGTATCTGAACTTTTAACGACTCTTCGAACGACCATAGCAGATCTTGAGCCTCATCAGATCCATTCGTTTTATGAATCAGTTAGAAATTCAATTCACAGATACGGCTTGTCGTTTTGACTGCAAGATTTTTCATATCATGAAATTTTTAACTTTGACTACTTTATTAGGTGGGCCATATGATTCAAGCAGAACCTGATCCTCACAAGAGAGATGAATATTTACAGAAATTGATGGAGCTCCCTAACCAGGTAAGACCTTATCACCTGTGTTCCAAGTAGATGCTTTTTTGGTTTCTATCTGTACTGGCTGCTTCCCCTTGTGTGATTGGTATCAATGATTTAACCTCTATGATTAGTGACATGACTGATACATAATCCTCTACAGAGATGGGCAGAGATTATTGGGCAGGCGCGTCAGAGTGTAGATTTCTTGAAAGATACCGATGTGATTAGGGCAGTGCTTAATATATTGCAGGTCTGTTTCTGACTTTGTGTGGGATATGAATTAATTTTGTAGATTTAATTCTAATCTGATAAGTTTCCACAAAGCTGTAACATGATGTTTTCTGCATTAATACTTCTGAATGGAACTTCTTTTCCAAACTATCGGAGAAATGCAGAAATTTGTCTTCCTAGGTTTTATGATTAGCCTTATTTGGGACTTCTGTTATGTTTCAGAGTGAAATTTAATTATCCCCTCTCTCATGTACCATGTATGCTCTTTTTATCCATGCATTTCTTCTGACAGACAAACACCAGCGTTGCAAGCTCTCTTGGAACATATTTCTTGCCACAGATTACTCTAATTTTTTTGGACATGCTCAATGTGTACAGGTCATTTATTTTTTGGATTTTTCAATATTCATAATTATTTCTTTCCTGTGTTCAGTGAAGTTTATATTCTGTGACTCTTTTCATGTCCGTTAATATTTTACTTGCGTGCCACAGAATGTACAGTGAACTTATATCTTCCAGTATTGCCCAAGGAGGGCCCTTTGCTTCCAAGACGTCTATTGTGAAGCTTTTGCGGTAAGTCCACACAGTGATGCCCTCATTTCTTAATAGTCCTTTTCAATTCTTATATCACTACATTTATTCTCTACAGCTCAGTCAAGAGGGAAACCCTAAAGCTTATTGAGACATTTCTAGACAAAGCTGAAGATCAACCACATATCGGCAAACAATTTGTGCCTCCAATGATGGACCCTGTGCTGTGTGATTATGCTCGGAATGTGCCTGATGCAAGAGAATCTGAAGTTCTCTCTCTCTTTGCCACCATAATAAATAAGTATGCCTTAAATTTTTGCATGTTTTGCTCCTGGGAGCTCTTATGTACAATAAAGTCTTGAGCTTCCAATAAACGTTGGCAATGATATTTAGTGTAACTCAGCTATATTGAAACTGTAATTTAGTTTGGGAGTATCTTCCTGCATGAATCATGTTTTGGGAGTTTCAATATTCAATGTTTAAGAGAGTATTTTTGCATGATCTGTGTTTGTTTAAAAAAAAAATAAATTAGCATGATTACTGTAAAATTCTTCTATCAAGTTCAATATTCAGTTGTTCCTTTCTTTGTCTAGGTATAAGGGGACAATGATTGAAGATGTTCCTCGAATATTTGAAGCTGTTTTCCAGTGTACTCTAGAGGTTTGGAGCTCCTTTTTTTTTTTTTTTTTTAAGTATTGGATGAGAATTTTTCGTTTTTGTACAACTGTTTCTTTCTTGTTGTTTTAGTAGGATTGGCATTTATTTTGACAATGCTCACGTTCAAATATTTAGTTCATTACCAAAAAAATTATGCTAATGTAAACATGCGACGATGCATTCTGTAATTGTGCATCTATCTCTCTAAATTTCATTACTTTATATCTGTCCCCCTTAACATCTTTACTTTTCCAGTTATCTCCTGTAACTCAAATTCACCATTTTATCAGTTTGATTTTCAAATGAGATCTTTATATGATCAAGTGCATGGTCAAGGCTACGTAGTGTCATAAGATTATAAGTATTTTTGTTACTGGTAGTGGATTGGTTCTAAGAACAGGATGAGTTACAATGTGTTTCCTTTCCATGCGATGTCTTGTTGGAGTTACTGTCTTGTGTGTACGCTGGGCAATAGGTCTGCTTGGTTGGGTTTCAATGCCGCAGGTTGACAACTTGAATTAAAACTTTTGAATTTTGCAATTTGAGCGACCTTTTTCTACTGCATTACACTATTGAATTTTGCAATTTGAGCGACCTTTTTCTACTGCATTACACTATTGTATTGGAGTTATTGTCTTGTGTATATGATGGGCATGTGGTCTGCCTGGTTGAGTTTCAATGCATTGGGTTGATGAAATACCGCCTCAACTTTAGTTGAAAGCTTTTGAATATTTGCAACTTGAGCTACCTTTTTCTACTGCATTACTACATATTAAATCCTAATTTTTCTGTATGTTTGGCTTCATTCTTGTCTTCATGGCAGATGATTACAAAAAATTTTGAGGACTATCCGGAGCACCGACTCAAGTTCTTTTCACTCCTTCGAGCCATTGCTACACATTGTTTTCCTGCATTGATCCTCTTGTCCAGTGAGGTGTGCATTGTAGATGCTTTCTTTGTTTATAAGGACACATGAATTCCCTTTAAAGTTTTCATGGACCATTAGCTCAAGGGTTCCAACTTAATTCAATGTTCTCTTCCATTAATTTTATGTGCTTATGGTGCATTGTCGTGTCTACTGGTTATGTTCAGCAACTGAAACTCGTAATGGATTCAATTATTTGGGCTTTCCGGCACACTGAACGAAATATTGCTGAAACTGGCCTCAACCTATTAGTGGAAATGCTGAAAAACTTTCAGGTGCATGTCTTAATAGTTCTTTTGGGGTATTGTTGCCACCAATAATTTGTCGAAGTGCTCAACATTGTGTGGCTGGTTTGGCAGGCGAGCGAGTTCTGTAATCAATTCTTCAGGACTTACTTTTTGACAATAGAACAAGAAATCTTTGCTGTATTGACTGACACCTTTCATAAACCTGGTTTTAAGCTGCATGTACTTGTGCTGCAGCAGTTGTTCTGCCTGGTAATGTATCCCTTCTTGAATATTGTTTACTTCTCATTTCTCTTTCACAAGCATCCTTGCTGTCAAGTGTGGTGGAATAAAATGTAAATCTTGTAATGGTTACAGGTGGAATCTGGTCTGTTGACTGAGCCCCTGTGGGATGCTGCAACAGTTCCTTATCCTTACCCAAATAATGGCACGTTTGTTCGTGAATACACAATTGAACTTTTAAGTACATCCTTCCGCAACATGACAACCTCTGAGGTATCAAAATACATCTGTATTTAAGTTCATATAAAGAAAATATTTCAGTCTTAATTTTGTTTGGGTCTTTTCAGGTGACCCAGTTTGTGAATGGACTTGTTGAGTCCAGAAATGATCTTTCGGCATTCAAAAACCACATAAGAGATTTTCTTGTGCAATCTAAAGAATTTTCAGCTCAGGTAAAAGTGTTAACTGTCAGATATAACTTCTCCTGTTATTTTCATTTTTTGATTCAAAATGTCCGATCTTGATGACTTTCATTTGGGTGCAATTTGCTTCTGAATGAATGTAAGAATATAAATTCTTAAAATTACCAAATGAAGAAAATAACCGTGGCTGCATAAAATAAAGTGTGTTTGTGGAGAAAGTTGCCTTCAATATCACATACAAGATGCTGAATGTTGAGTATTCATCTTTATATGAGCAGGACAACAAAGACCTTTATGCTGAAGAAGCTGCTGCCCAAAGGGAAAGGGAACGACAAAGAATGCTTTCAATCCCAGGGCTTATTGCTCCCAACGAAATACAAGATGAAATGGTGGACTCATAATCGAGGAAATTTTTTAGATCGAGGCAATTTTGAGATATTTAATTTAGGTTCCATAAACACCTTTTGAATCTGCAGTTTTACGTTTTATGATCCTTCTATCTATAATTTTTGCTCAAATTTTATTGTCTCCCCCCAGAACATTTCTCGTGTGAAGTGGTGAAGCTGTTTGAAGCTACAGGCTTTGCTACTGAAGAAAAACTAGATGCTGGTTGTAGAGTATTTAGATTCTGATTTAGGAAATATAGGATGTCGCTCTACGGATTCCCTGAATCTGGCCGTGACGTTGTAATGCAGGACGACAATATTTGAACTGATTGTTCGGAGTCCCCTCCGGGTGACCCGAAATAGGTTTCAATGTATACAACAGTTAATGGGTTGTGCAGCAAAATCCTGGTTTTATTGATTTGTCGAACAAATTGTGTTTTTCAATCTCTGATGGTGTGTTAGGTTTTGTTCTTCTGTGATCTGCATTATTGTGGTTATCAGTACCTTCTCACTTCCTGAACTATTATATTACGATCAAGTAATTTATGTTATTGTTAATTATTATTATTATTATTATTATTATTATTATTATTATTATTATTATTTTCTTTTGGTCTTTGATGTTTTGCAACTTCAGAATCTACTTTTATTATTCATATAAAACATAGTATTAAATTAATTTCTGTCTTCAAGCAAATTAATCCATAAAAGTGCTTCAAGAAATTAATATTTTCTTACACGTTAATTTAATATAAAATTTAAATCTATAATTTTCAAAATTCAAAACAAAAATAAGTGATAACTATCAATTAATTTATTAAATTCACTTAAATTCAGTACACTAATGTACTTCTGTATCAGAACCCTCATCTTTCCTCTAAAAATTTGTTCCATCTCCAAAATCAATAATCAACCACGGAATTGGATCGCCAAAACTGCAGATGTAAGTGTCTTCGTCGGAACCCATGCCCGAGGCCCATTAGAGCGACGGCTCCCAACGGAAGCAGTTGGGATATAAACCTTGGAGCGACGTAGAGGGAAGTGGGGCGGGGTATAGGGGTGGTGACGGAGGTCTACGGAGGAGGAAAGGGGGTAGAAACGCCTTTTTTAGCATTGGCGTTTGGGGTGACGGAATTGGGATCTTGTGTATGTGAAAGTGAAATATTTAGGAAATTGGAGATGGTGGGAATTGCAGAAGGGTATATGGAGCGAAGGGCAATTAGATTTGATTCTGAGGGGGTGAACGTTGGAGTAGCTTTAGTGAGAGGTTGTATCCATCACTTGATTACGGTATAATGTTGCACATGAAAGATAATTAATATTTCTGAATACAAAAATATTGAACATTAATATTTTTGAATACATAATTTAACGGTGAATAGAGAATGTTTGTTGCGATGTTTAAGGGAGTAAATCATGGAAGATAATTATTTTGAATACATAAATTTCGAATAAAAATAAATGTCAAATTTTTAATAAAGGATGTTTGTTGCTATATTTAAGGGAGTAAATCACGGAAGATAATTTTTTTTTTGAATACAAATATATTAAATATTAATATTTCTGAATATATAAATTTTGAATAATATATTGAAAGATAATTCTTTAGGAATACAAATATATTAAATATTAATATTTCTGAATACATAACTTTTGAATAATACGTAACATTATAACGTAACAGATTTTAATATATTCAACATAAATATTTCTGAATATGTATATTTTGAACAATAATAAATGTTATAAATTTTAATTTATTGAACACAAATACATTGAGCATATATCTTTTTGAATACATAAATTTTAGAATAAAAATAAACGTAGGATTTGGTATTGAAGTTTACCTCCAGCGGATTTTATTTGGGTAAGTTATGAAATTTAATTCTTTCTAATATTATATTAATTACTCTACCTTTTAAATTCTTTTTAATACAATTAAAATAAGGTTAAAAATGACATTTTATTTATCACTAATGTAGTGATTTGTAATTTTTTTTGAGATAATATATCTATTAGTAATAATCATGTATAAATTGTATCCAAGGGTAATGACCATGTTGAGAATGGTATGGTATTTGTTTAGTCCTATGTTTTAATACATTCTTCGAACTTGTGGAAATAGAATTTAATCAATGTTATTTTAATTAATTATATTAACTTTTAAGAAAAATATGATATTTTTCAAAGACTGAATAAACAATAAAGTAAACTATATATACATGTTACAGATGGATGACATTTTAAAACAGATTATTTGTTTTGATTTTTTTCATTAATTTTTTTATAACTAAAATATAATGAGAATAGTTTATACTATTACTACTACAGCAGAAGAGTAAATTCTTTTAAAAATAAATAAATTAAAATACTTTTTGACAATGCATAAATGCGGGAGAGTATATTCTTTAAAAAATAATAATAATATATTAGTAAAATACTTTTACAATGCATAAATTTGCCTGACTAATATTCTTTGAATAATGTCGTTATAGAAGACCAAACACAGCCTTCTTTCGTGACGGAAGAATCAATGCGTGCGAACGAGCATCGCATTTTCCTTCGATCGTTTCGAATATATAATTTCAATTTGCAAGTTGTTCTCAATTTCTAAAATTCAGAGGATATCTTTTTCTCTGATCGTTGAATTTCTACGAGTGAAGAAGAAACGGTGGAAAACGCGGGATGGGACAAGCTTTTCGCAAACTCTTCGATAATTTCTTTGGCAATTCCGAGATGCGGGTGAGAATCATCGCCATCTTTATTTTGGTTTATGTTTTAATCTGAAGTTGTTAATTTGGCGTAGCTAAAAACGTGATTTACGAGCTGTGCGCTTGTATCCTGTTGTGATTGTTTCATTGTGGGAGAGAATAGGTTCATCGGGTTGATGTGAGCTTTGCTTCTAGACTTATGTCGTTCTTCGTGTGCTTTGTGCTTTCATCTGCCAGATTTATGATTGTTTATCATATTAATTAGCATGAATCGATTATACGTAATAGTCACATGCACTACTTGATTCCTTGTTCAAGTTTCGAGATGATAGTTTTTGCAGTTGATTATATTTCTTTTGATCATTGTGAGACCTTGATGATTTGTTGCTGAAAAATTTTTGGTGTTGCCTAATGCTAATTTGTGCCGAACTGTTTGATTAAGTGTTAAAAACAAATTAATACATTTTCCTGGTTTCATGATATGTGATTTTAGATTTTTAGCGTAATTTGTGGAGTGTTCATTTGATTAATGCACAGTTTTAGAGCTAAATTGCATGAGATTGTTGAATGGCGCTTTTAGGTTGCTATAATTTGCACACGAATTGTTGACTATCGTTATTATTGCAGTGTAAATTGTCTTCATCTCTGGATTTCCTGGTTATTCATTAGTTTTGTGGTTGCTATTTCTTAAAATAACAATTGATGCAGGTTGTGATGCTTGGTCTGGATGCTGCTGGCAAGACAACTATACTATACAAGCTTCACATTGGAGATGTTTTATCAACAGTTCCTACTATTGGTTGGTTTTTTCTATAAGCTTCTTTGAATTAATTTATTAATAACGCAGGAGAAGTCTCATTTTTGCTGATCACTTATTGCCTTAACATTGATTAGGCTGTTTTTGGTTTCCTTGGAAGTGCTTAGATTCTTATGACATTTTTTAGTTTCACTGGCTTACTTGACCTATTGCAATTTAAACCTGTTATAAGAATTGATTGAGAATTCTTAAAGCAGCAAATATGTTTGTTCTCTGAATTTCAGGACCAACAGTCAATTCTGTTGGGTCTTGCAGAATCTGTTCTCTTCGAATTCTTTATATAGCTAGTAGATAAGAAGATTTTCATTTGTGTCATATGTATTATTTTTTTCCTTTGTCTGCACAAGTGTGTGTGGTTTTGAATTGTCTGTGGTGCATGTATATTTTGGGTCTGAATAACAAAAATATGAAAGTGATGGCTTCTGTCTGTGCAGGATTCAATGTCGAGAAGGTTCAATACAAAAATGTGGTTTTTACAGTGTGGGATGTGGGGGGACAGGAGAAGTTAAGACCCTTGTGGAGACACTACTTTAATAATACTGATGCACTGGTAAGAGGCCATTATGCACTTCATATGATTATGCTCTATATGTATGATTTACATTCAAGTTATGGCGACTATGGTTATTTTATTTGCACAAATCACCCAATGTATTAATATTCAATTCCATTATTTATCTATTCAGCACCATGGTGGTTGTTATTCTTGAATCTCCCCCAATTCTTTCATTTTAAAATAACAACTAGAAAGCAAAACCTTCATTGACCCCTCTGAAATTGCACTGATTATTTGGCGTTCTGCTCCCCTTTTGCAGATCTACGTTGTTGACTCCCTGGATCGAGATAGAATAGGAAGGGCAAAGGAAGAGTTTCAGGTTATACTCATAAAATATTATTTCAATTTACCAATAACTCTCCATTGAGTTTTTCTGGTGCTTTATTGTATTGCTCAGGCCATTATCAAAGATCCTACCATGCTTAATGCTGTTATATTGGTCTTTGCAAACAAACAAGATATGGTATGTACTCCATCTTCTGATGTCAATTTTTTAACTTTCAAAACAGCATCCAAGTATTACTATATCATAACCAGAAGTTGCAATTCGGTATAATACTCGTTTTTTTCTTCTCTTGTAGACAAAATTTACAAGCAAAATACTATTACCAAGTGGTGGAATACGAATATTTTTTACTATATTTATTTTAAAATTGTTTCCTTTTTGTGCAGAGAGGAGCAATGACACCGAGGGAAGTGTGCGAAGGGCTCGGTCTTTTTGATCTCAAAAACAGAAAATGGCAGATGCAAGGGACTTGCGCTATCAGAGGAGACGGTTTGTACGAGGGGTTGGATTGGCTATCGAGCACTTTGAAAGAGCAGAGAGCTGCTGTATTATTCTAACACAGGTTGAAGCTCGTCTAAGCTTTTGTAGTACTAAGTTCTTTCTTCTTTCTCAATGATTTGCAGGGTGATTAGTGAATCTAAACCAATTTGTATATTTACAAAGTGAAATTTTGAAAGATATTTCAGTTTTATTGTAATCTGGATTACTTGGTATGGTATGGTATAGTGTTCAGTAGTCATGTACTGTATAAGAATGTCGGAATTCAAACATCCAGATGAGGGAATACAATAATTTCAATTAAACATCAGTATTTCATAACCTCAATTTAAGTTGCTATTAATAATAAAAACTATTTAATGTTTGCTGGAAAACTAATATTAGACTTAAGCTGCATTTTAATTTAAATTGAATTCATGTATTTAAATTACAAGATTTTAATCATAATCATTTTAAATACACGTTCAAAACAACAATGAAATTACAGACTCACTTCGTCGAGAAGTTCAATAAAATATGGGTTTTTCTAATAAATGCGAAACAGCACATGAAAATTGTTGGCACATTAATCTACCAACAAAAATGCAGATCAAGTATCAAAAACCAAAATTATCACTACCAAACTCGAAAGCACAATGTGGTTCTCATCTTCCGGAAATAACGCGCACGGTATGTTCTGGGTACAAGCAGTCGATGCATGATTTTTTTAAAAACAAAACGTATAATGTGCTAGGAGTTGACCGTTGGAGTTGGATTTGCTTGTGATGATCTAACTATGTCTTCGATAGTTTCCATGTCTATTGGCATGTCTTCGCCAGGCTCCGTTTCCTGTGCCTCTGCCATTACTTCATCCCTATCCCCTGTTTGTGGTCCATTTTGTATTAGATTGGTCTGAGGCAGAGCATTCCCGTTTCCTTCATACAATCCATTTGAATTCTGTATGGCTGTGTGAGGATATGTATCGCAAGTGACTGTCAATGTAGATGTGACCAATAAATTCTGCAGACGGAAAATCATCAGATATGCTGATTAAATTGGATGAGCAGCATTAGAAAGAGGTTGGGTCTGAAGCTTGATGAAGGCATGTCAATATTTTCAAGAATATGCAAATGTAATCAGCATGAAATATTTGATACAAACTAAGCCAAATAAAGATGTCGGGGGGGGGGGGGGGGGGGGGGACCAGATAAGCAGGAGAAGGTTGGATTTGAAGTGAAAAAAAAGCATGCCTATTTTTTCATGACTATGCACATGAAAGCCGGCATGAACCACACGGGGACAGATCTTAATTTAGAAAAAGATGTCAAAAGTCTCTTAAGAACAGGGTCCTTTTATTTTATTATTATTATTTTTTTGATAAACAGAGCAGGGTTGCCTAAAGGAGCTGTAAACTGAATCTTATGGAAGAGCTAAACTCAATATTTTTTTTGTTTGCAGCCTCTAAGGTGTACGATAATGAAAAGTCAACCTTTTCCAATGTAGAGAATCAAATACAAATAATATTACTAATCGGTGATAATCTATATCCAGGAAGCATATGTAAAGTGCACAGTAAATACCATAGTAATGTTCACGGTAAATACAATTTATACTGCTAGTTTGTTGGGTTATTAATCCCCCTACTTGGTTATGGGGGCAGGGTGTTAGTGGGAGGGGTTAATAAAGATGTAAAATACCTTTTCTAGAGCCAAGGAAAGCTTTGACAGCTTAGGATAGATACTTCTGGCAGACAGTAGGATCTGTTCAGCAAGAAACAAGACATTTTCAGGAATGTGAATTTAGAAAACAGAGGATTAAACTTGCGTAAGTTACATATAAACTCCAAAAGATGAAATTAGAGTGATTAATGAATGACACCCTCAAAATACAACTGAAAGAAGATGTGAAAATGTACCCTTAATACAATGCCAAAATCCAAATAATCATTGTGAGAGGGACAATTGACTGGTGCTTCCAGAAAAAAGGAAAAAAGTGAAAAGGGGGAAAAAAAAGACACAGAATGAAGTCAGTACAGAGAATATAACATGATCACCTCGCAAAGCCTCTGCAAAGTGAAGGGAGGGCCTTCATCGAAGCTACGAAGAGCTACAAAACATATTGAAAAATAATATGTTAATGCTTTCACAGATTTAATGCATAATTTGCCTTAAAATATCAACTCAACAATCCTGCATCCATCCACAAATAATAAACCTTAAGATCTAGGAATACAGAATACCCTCCAGTAGCGATGGTAGACAAATATTTGGTAAAATGAGAGACAGGGAGCTCCAAGCCACACAAAAACAGGCACACAGGGTAAGACTAGGTATATTTCTCTAGGATAACATGATGCAGACAAAGAAAGAATAAAAGATCTTCCATTAATAACAAAATTAAGGATACTCAGGACCTAAACCCAGACCAGATAAAGGAAGGTGTATGACAGGGAAATACCATCATCCAACCTTTTCACCAATTCCTGGAATGTCTCCCCTAATAAGGAAGCTTGCTCCTCACTTGTCATTTTAGCCTCGGGATATTCTGACAGGACCTTAAAAACATAAAATGTAAAAGATTACTTGATAATCACAAATCACTGTAAATATGAAAAACAGGTGACATCTTAATCGATCATGGAAAAACTACAATGTGAACCCCTCTTGCGTTTGGAGGGTTGGAATAAGAAAGTGATGCAAATTCCAAGGACTATATGTAAAATCTGGCACCCCCATACCTTTTTAAGATGGTAGGACAAAATACTCTTTAGCTTTTCCCAATTTTGCCTGAGATTATAGGAGCCATGATTAAAAGAACATTGAAATTTAGTTCCTTCGGAGAGACTATATTACAGCAATACTTTTTAAGATAGTTACATATAACCATGACTTCATAATACTATACTAGAAAGAATAGAAATTATATAAACTTTCTTGAAGAGAACAATTATATTATCTCTAGTTGAACAGCTATGGTCTCATCACTTATCCAACAAGGCACTTTTTTTATTACGTAAAACCAAAAGAGGAAACACTAAACCATAAATTTGAGATGTAAATCCTCGAGATTGTGCAAATTATATAAAAGCAGGTGGAAGTGTTTCCCTACTGTTGGCACAAAATATAATCAACTAACCAGGTTTTAGCATCAAAGGCTTGATATCATGTCAAGTCAAAACACAGTTACAAATACTTTTTAAAGTAAATCTACTATGTGGTTCAGATTGAACACCAAAAAATCCACGGTGGGAATCACAATGGACTTAGTAACGATAATCACAGACCACTCATGTGGGAAACACACCCTATAACGTAATCAAAATAAATCTCTTGTTATTATTAACAAGAAAAGTAGACTCAGGGTTGAGATTGAGTAGAATATATTCTAACATTATTAGGCAACCAAGAATTTAAGGAAAAAGAAAATTTACATCTGGACCTAAAATGTTGTGAATTTACACTAATGCAGAGAAAAAATTGCACCTAGATTTGTGACAACCTCTTACGCAACCACGTACTCAAACTAATGGAAGAAAAGGGAGTCACATATGACATGAATGTCTAATTAGATATTACTAAAAGAAGTCGAAACAGCATACCAAAATTTCCCAGTGGAAGCACTTGTTTCCAGCGTGCTTCGTACTTCTTCTTCTGAGAAAAAGGGTTGAGATTCCAGACCTCTGTGATCTCACACCAGCAGAGATTTAATCAAATAAAAACAACATGACGATAAGGTACATAATAAACTTCCCATTAAATGACAAAAAAAAAGCAGGTATATTAGTGGTAAAACTTCTGTCATGTGATTTCTAGCACAATAATTTTAAGTCACAGGTTAGGCCCAAACTATTTCCAGTCAGCACATCCTTTCTCACCACCATATGGTTAATTGCTCATAGAGCACATCAACAGCTTTTTAACGAAGATATACAGACTTCACCAATCATTTAGAACCAACGATTTACTTGTCGCCTGAACTTTTCAAATTATAAACAATAGGAAACTAAACAAAAATAAATAAATAACTACAACGCAAACCCATGAATTAATGAACTCCAATAAAAGAAACAGCTCCAATGATTGACTCAACAGTCACCACATCAACCGAGATGATTAACAAAAATAAAATTTCATACCCAAAATTGAATTAACTCAAACAAAATCAGCGACCAAGATATTGCACCATTTGTTCAATTCACCACATCAACCGAGAAATCAACTTCACAACGAGCTCAATAATTGTAGCTAGAGTTCGTTTATATTAAAAAAATTATACAATCTCCAATCAACTAAAAGTCGAAGTGCTATATTCATTATAAGAACCGAGAGGAGAAATCGAAGCTTTTACCCATGATTCTGCATTTCAGATGCTGGATTTTCGTGATTCTGCTCCTCAACAACATCTTCTGAAACTGAAGTATCCTCCAAAACCTCATTCACCGCGGTCGCCATGTGCAGATTCAATTGGCTGTTTTGGGAAAGTTTTGGAGAGAGAAAGTGGATACAATGGGGACTGACTGCTCTCCAATCCCTCTTATCGGAAGACTCTCTGTTACTGTGTGAGATTGCGTTAAGAAACACACGACTCATATTTACACCAATTTAAATTACTACTTAAAATGGGATTTTCGGCTTTCCCGTTTATTAACTTGCTTCTTTTTTATTCACTTTAAATTTTATTTGGCACATTTTAGGAAAAATCAGGAATGTCATATTTTTTAGTCAGTATCTTATGATATAAACTCTTATAAATCTTATATTCCCCTTAATTTAGGCCCGACTATTAATACCCCGATTTCACTGTACACACCTCAATAATAATATGAACTAAGTTATCCCTAGAGAATAAGATAAGTTTAACATTACATATACATTATATGTAATAATAAATTAAAGAGTTAACTTGTACTCTTTAATTAATCACAATTTTTATGAATAAAATACATAACTATTTTAATTAATAAAAATTAAGACTCATTAAATAAAGAATATTTAAAATATTATAATATAAATATTAAAAAAATTCATTAAAACTGTTTTAGCAAGGCTACACAATTCAGTTATATGACATAAATTAAATGTTAAACTTACAGTGTGTTCATTTTTTTTCCAGAATTTATTATTAATTTCAAAATTAAAACAATTATTATAATAGAGTTGCTTTAATTTTAAAGCACAATGAATTTTTATGAATTGTTGTATAATTTTTTAATATTTATATTATGTAGATTTATATATTATATTTTAAATATTTGATATTTCTTGATTTTTATTAAGTAAGATAGTTATACTTTTTTAATAAATAATTTGTGATTAAATTTTAAAATTTTTAAAAAATATATTTTTTTTAAAAAATTTTATGATTAAATTGAGAAAATATATAAAGAATGTGTTTTTAATTGATTAAAAAAAATTCGTGATTAAATTAAGAAATGATAGAAAGATCATCTATTTTTTTTGATAAAAAAATAAGTATGTAATTAAATTGAAAATTGAGGAAAATGTCATTTATTTTAATGCAATTAACCCTAAATTAAAATATATATAATATATAATTCTTTTCTTGAAATAAGAAGTGAGAAATTGTACGTATTTTATGAAGTGAAGATTGGAGATTGGGGCTCTAAAAGGGATATTTAGTAAGAAGAGTAAAATTGTAATTTATGGGGTGTATAAAGTGGAAAATTAGAATTAAAAGAATTAATTTGGGGTGTATTTAGCTATCGGGGTGTGTATAGTGGAAGCGGGTGTGTTAATAGTCTGGCCCTTAATTTAAACTTCATTTCCTCATAAAAAACAATTTATTTTAAAAACTCCTAATTTATCAGTAATATAGATTATGTACTTTCAAACAAGAATACATGGGTTCAAGAATACTTGGGTTCAAATTTGTAGTGTGGGTTTAACTACATGTAATCTCCATTTCGTAATTCTATTTGTGGACTTAATATTCCCACCAATGAAAAGTATGTGAGGTTTAGTTCTAATTTATTTTACAACATTAGGGGGCAAAAAAATGAATTTAATAGACTATACGAATTTCTATTATTTAATCATTGCTTAAATTAAAAGAGAATTTTAGTTCGGGAATTGTATACAAGTGTTGTATTTTGTAATCAAAACTTATATATTAATAAATAAATAAATAAAAAAATTTAACGAATTTTATATTAGTTTTTTTAATAAAAAGTTGTATATAAAAAAACACTACGGTCTATTAAGATTGTTATCTATGATTGATCCATTATAAAAATTTTTAGTGACTCGTTCTACGTACTAAATTGAACTGTAGTTTGACCTCATAGATTCATGGATCAAAGTATTGCTCTCCGGAGTGGCTTAGCCAAAAATAAATGGGTCATTTCAAGACAGCAGTTAATAAAAACATAGTAATAATCAGATTATACTTGTCATGTGTATAAAATGTAGAACAAGCAGATAAAGAAATTATCGAGCTTCATTTATCAATATATGAAACAAGAACGCCATAGTCTGTTACTCTACAAAACAACCTCAATGGATCAAAACCAAGAAGGTTCAGATATCCAATCCTTCTCAAAACCCAACTTTTTTATTAAAAGAAGAGGAACTAGTGTATCTATAATTGATGATGATGAAACAGTTCAATCCGCCTTGCGATTCTCTGGAAGGACTTGCAGAGCTGGTCTTGCCGGGGTGGCCTATTCATGAAACAAAACATTATAAGTAAGTTAGGTGCCTAAGTTCGACCAACGTACAAAGATAGAAATGAATTATGGAGAGAAAGAAGTTACCTCTGCATTGACATCGTTGGCAATTTGTAGCTTCTCTTTGAGCATCTTTGTCAGCTTTCTCACACTCATTTCAGCTAGCTTGTCTTCGGTGATTGTTGTGACTTTCTTGACTTTCTCTTTTGCAAGAACTACACTGCTGATGTTCTCTTTGTTATCTGAAACGACTGTCGGCTTATTTTTCTTTGCAGACAGTAGTGCCTTGCTTGCGGATGCTCTCATTGGTGTTGCACTAGCTTTAATAATGTCGTCTTCGACCAGTTTGGTGTCGGCTGGTTTATTCTTCTTTGCAGACAGTAGTGCCTTGCTTGCGGATGCTCTTATTGGTGTTGTACAAGCTTTAAAAACGTCGTGTTCGGCCAGTTTTATGTCAACTGACTCTTGCATAGCATTGGCGCTTGCGAAAACGTCGTGCCACTTGGAAGCCTCTTCTTCATCATTCATCAAACTAATGTCAAAGTTCAGCTCATCTGATGAATCTCCATGCACATCAGCTGAAATTTTCAATGGCATTTCATTACTCAAAAAATTAATTTGACTGAATTAATCTAATCATGATTGTAGATATTTCAAGTTCATCAAATCTCTCGTGCATGAGCAACAAATTAACAAGAATTATGTTGGGCATTAGGCATACCATTGTTTTCGAGCACTTCCTTGTTTACATGAGATTCTGTAACATCTTCAGAGTACATGTCATCATTAATGGATACATTTTCTTCAACAATGTCAGCAGAAGCTTCACCAACTGCAGAAGTATCAGAAAGTCAAATATTCATCAGAAAATTTTAGTGTAGATGATGCTACAGATATGTAACTTGAGTGAATAAATCGAATAACATAAATCAACTTCATTATAATACCTTCATTTTCAAGGTCAGGATTTTCATCACATTTCATAACCTCATCTTCACATCCTTCATCTTCAGCAGTATTCTGTCCTTCGATTTCAAGGCCACCATTATCCTTATCATTACTTTTATCAACACCTTCAATTTCGATCGCAGAAGGTTGAACATCAAGAGACAGCACATCTTCTTCGAGGTCAGGATTTTCATCACATTTTATAACCTCATCTTCACATACTGCATCTTTAGCAGTAATCTGTTCTTCAACCTCAAGGCCACCATTATCCTTATCAGTAATTTTATCAACACCTTCAATTTCGATTACAGAAGGTTGAACATCAAGAGACAACACTTCTTCACATCCTGCATTTCCATCAAATTTCTGTTTTTCATAAATGCCAACCTGGTCTTCATATCCTTCACCTTCATCAGCATCCTGCTTGTTTGTTATATCAACTTCAATTCTGGCTTCAGATGTTTGAACAACATGAGACCCTGAAAGAAAATGAGTGAGAACTCACCTCAGTGTCATTCTCAGTTCTGCTAAATTTGTTTGTTATCACTGTTGTGCATAATTACAGGATCGAAAGTGGAAAACGGGAAAGCGACTCTCAAAATATTTTAAAATATCACTCACTCTTAAATGCACTCTAGCTCACGACCAACTCTTGTTCTACCCATACTGGTCCAAGTCTGGTAATAATAGATGGCATGTGGATTAATCACATTAATTAATCTTGAATTCTCTACTGTAGATTTGAGTACTACTCTACTACTCTTCAAGGTACTTCTCTTATTCTTAGCCATGTGATAGCCAAGTGCTAGAAGAAACTAGTTTATTGCCTAACAATTACAACTTAAATCACTTTCTTGAATGATCAAATGCACTTCAATCCATTTGGAAACTTCCATATGCATTTAGGCAGTTACCTACAATTATCCAACAATTATAGAATCATCCACATATCGGTTTTGATATTTATCAATCACTAGTTTCTTTTTCAATGTAAAAGCTGAACAGTTTATATAAAACAACTAGTGAGTAGGCTAATTCAAACATTTGCATTCATCCAAAATTTATAAAGAAGTCTCCATCCATTGGATATCTATTTCATTGGATGTATCCCAATTTAACTACGAATATCAATAACATCAGAGACAATTGTTATTCAAAGTTAACAGAATTCACACAACAGATCTGCATATATCCCACAAGACCAAATATAAGAAGGCTGGAATAGTAATACCTAAGATTAATATAATACCTTCACTTTCTGGGACAACATAATCTACGAAGTTGTCAACCAAATCACATCCTGCATCTTCATCAGCGTTCTGTTCCAATTCCTCAACTTGAACTTCAATCTCACATGTCTGAACATCAAGAGACCCTGTCAAAAATGACAATTTGTTAGTAGCATAAAATACATTTTCTGGAGCATGTATACACAGAGAGGCTGACTAGCACACCATTGTTGTCTTGGGCTTTATTTTTTTCATTAGTGGCATATGTTTCAGCACATTTCTCCTTTTCAGCTTCAGCTTCAGTCTCGGAACCAAATCCCACGTCCTCATTAATGCTCTCTTTCGATTCCAATATAACATCATCAGCTTCGGAATCACTGCTTATTTCAACTATGGGCGCTGGTTTTACTACGACAATAGTTGATACATCATTATCCTTGTTCTCGGCTGAAACAACTTCAGCTTCATCTTTTGACTCGGAATTCTCCTCCATCGTGATGTCTGAATCAACAACACCTGCAAAAACCCAACTTAGTGAACTAGCAAAGAAGTTAAACATCAAAAACTTCTGAAGAAGCGAACACGAACAGAATAATACCAGTAATTTCTGATACTTCGTCCAAATCATCCAGGCTCTCTTTCAAGTTCGTTTTCAGTTCTAGACAATCATCAGTAAATAATTCCTTCTTTGAATCGTCAAGATTATCTTCTGCTACTTCATTCAATAACTCCCCATGTTTCTCCGCCAATCTTGCTGATCTCCGAGTGCTATACACTCGCTTAGCCGCACTCTCCTCCTTCGCTCCTCTTCTTCTTCGGGTAGCTACACCCGAAGGAGCAGGGGTCTCTGAAACACCATTATTTTCCTCATCCATGCATTCTTTGGACTGGAAATCCATATTCCTACAAGCTGAGGAAATCTGAACCTTCCTCCTATTGCTCTGGGGCACCACTGATGGGGTTTCAGTCAAATCAACCAGTTGCACATTAGCAATTTTACCGAGAGTCCGACGAGTTGAACGAGGAGCCATAGCCGATGGTTTCGTGGTTTCAGGCTCTTCTTTGGCGGGATTTCTCCTGCGAGTACTCCTTCCACCAGTTGGAGGAACATAGGGAGATGTTATCTCAGACCTCACCGGTGATTCAATCGATGATTGGGCTGTTTCAGATTCACATGCCTGCAGAAACTCCTCAATTCCTTCGACCTGACAATCAATGGCGAATTCAACATTTTCAAACAAAATATCTACACCAATAAAAAACAAACTCAAATAGATCTATTCATCATGCCCTAATTCGCTACTGACGAATCAATCAAATCGAAATATACATTATACAGCATACTAACAAGAAATTTTGTTAGAATAAATTCTCAGTATTATCGACGGGATTTAACCTAGTTATAAAAAATTTATAAACAAATCAATCAAACTAAACTTAGACTTGTTTAAATCTTAGATTGAATCTTCAGTAATTCAATCTATGTAGATCAAAGAAAAGAAAACCAAATCAAGTAATCAAAAATCAAATCAGTATTGTCGAGGGGATTTAACCTAGTTATAAAAAAATTATCAACAAATAAATCAAACTAAACTTAAACTAGTCAAATCTTGGATTGAATGTTCAGCAGCAAGACATGTAAATCAATTAAAAGAAAACCAAATCCTGAATTCGTAAATAAATGATCAATTCAAAAATCAACTTACAATCTCAAGAGCTTTGAGAGAGTCAGCCATGGCTACATTTGTCATGTTGGCAGGGATCTTGTTCTTCTTGCACAGAGCTTGCAAATCTCTCCTGGTAAGCGTGTGGAAATCCATTTTAGTAGATTGTGGATGTGAGACAATGGTAATCTCTAATCTGTGTCTTCCAGAAAGAAGCTTCAACCGATGAAATGCGAATGTGGAGGCAGGAGTATTTATAATGTGTTGTACGATGGTGCGTAGAGAGGAAGCTGATGCGGCGGCGATTGAGAAAAAAAGCCCTCGCCAAAATATGACCGTTGGAGCGTGAATTTGAAATTCAAACTTGCGGATTAACAATTATCCTTAATAACGGTGATTATTATTCATTATTACAGGCCAGCAAACCAAATTACCCTTAATTAGATTAATTAATTAATTATTTGCTTTCAAAAAAATATATCATTAATACTATACTTACTACTAATAGTATTGGATAAAATAGTAAATTTGATAAATAAATAAATGAGATAATTTCATGTTTATGTGAGGGGAATTGAAAGACATCAAATCAAATAAGTATGCTTGTGAGAATGTAAATTATAAATGATAAATGATTCAATAAAAAAGAAATCCATAGTGTAATAATATAATTAAATATAAATATATTTTAATTATAGTTCATAACCTACCATTTATCTATCTATATTACTAACACGTATAATATTCAAATTAAAATATTATCCACTACAAATTGAACCCATTAAATACATATTTTAACCCTATTATAAGTTTAATTGTATTAAAAAATAATTAACCATTAATCTCTCCATGAAAATAGGAAATAAGTTGAGATTAGTCAATCCGATAAAGAATAATCGCACATGATATTCAAATAATAGGTTGTGTTCAATTTCAACCAATTATATTAAGAATTGTGGGTTCAATTTTTGTATTTCACACTCGGTAAGTAGTCAATCTGCATACTCAGTATTCAGAAACCTATTGTTATTCAGACACTGTTCAATATATTTCAATGAATATTTTTTGTTAGATATATGTTTGTATATGAAAAACATGTTGGTATTCAGAAACTTACTTATATTCAAACTTTCGTTCAATATATTTTAGAATTTATTTTCAATAAAATTATGTTTGTATATGAAAAAAAAATGTTGGTATTCAGAAATCAGCTTGTATTCAAACTTTCATTCAATATATTTTATAAATTATTTTCATAGAAATGAAAATAATTATTTAAAAAAAATTATATGAAAATTATATTTATATAAATTATTTTCATAGAAATATGGTTGTATATGAAAAAAAATGTTGGTATTCAAAAATCTATGTATTCACTCATTTTAAAAATTATTTCCAATATAAATGTGTTTATATATGAAAAAACAAAAAAAAAAGGTATTCAGAAACCCATATATTCACCCGAGAATATTACAGAGTAGGTCCATCATCGATAATTCACTCAAACACGTGGTGGAGAGAGAACTATAATATAGGAATGAAGTTATTATTTAAACATAGATTACGTATTCAATTAATTTAGTATATATAAAGGGGTAATTGAGACTTTTTATTATATATTTTATAACTGGTAGTAATATAATATATACTACGTATATCTATTAGTAATATTAGTTTATATATTGTAATAGATAGTAATAATTCCTTTAATTATCCATAACATACTTTAGCTATATAACATATTTTAATAATATGTCAACCCATTTCATAACTCGTCTCATACGATATGTCTCTGAATGTATACTATTTACATATATATGAATTGGCAGTCTCGTGGAACACCTTCTAATGATGAGATAATTTTATTTTTCGTAATTAGTTATAATTTTTATTAAAAGATAATATTACTTTTATTTTAAAATATTACTCCCTCCATCCGATTATAAGGTATCTATTTTACTATTTTTGGCGTTCGCTTAAAAAAGTATCAATTTCTCATATTTAATAAAAAATACACAATATGACCCACAACTTCCCTCTAATATCCACGTGCAAAAAGCAAATTGATATCTTAGAACCGGACGGATGGAGTATCATTATTCATTTATATTATAAATTATTCATGAAATAGTTAATTGCATTATTATCAATTTTCATTAATTAAATATTATTATTTTTCATTAAAATATCATTTTTGCCTATAAAATATTACTACATTATTTTTATTCATATGGGCGGAAATCATTTTGTAAGACAATTTTAGACGAGTCCAAAAATGTCTAAACACTTTCATAGATTATTATAGCGATTAAATTCTACCATTGTATAATAATGACATAAATTAGCAACTTTTATAATAAAAAGTGATAATGTTATTTTATAAACAATTTATAGTATATAACTGAAAAGTAATAACATTTTTATAGTTAAAGTGATAATGTTTTATAACGAAAATGATAACTATTTAAAAAAAAGTGTAAAATGATCTCACGTGAAATGATCTCACGCAAGATCTACCATTAAATTAAAGGAGATCACCGGGTTTACACAGTAACACTCTTAAATATACTTTTGTTTTTCTTAAAATTTTCTATTTTACTACGTAGTATGAATTTTAATATTTACCTTACATAAATATTTTTGTTAAAAATACTTAAATTATTATATTATATAATCATTTTAAAGAAATTATAAAAAATAACAACTTAATAATCACGAGTTGTATGTGTTAATCTATATCTATCTATACTAATATATAAAAGAAAAATGAAAGAAAAATGAAAGAGTGAGAATTGGAGGGAAATATTATTTATGTGACAGAGGGTGTATAAATTTTTGACACGTGGCATTGATAACAAAATCTAGTATGGTTATATGGGTAAATTTTTAGAATTTTATTCCACCACACTAGTATATAATTGTGAATTGGGATAGAAGGGTGTAATATTTAAGTCAAACCCTATGATTTAGGGATATTAATTGTTGGGCCCCTGTCTCTTTAGATTCATAAACCAAACCCATATTATGAATTGCTACATTGTACTGGGCCGTCAGTTTCAGGGCAACATAGCCCAAACTAAAATCCATGCGCTGGATATGCTAAAGTGAACCGTGGGTGATCGTACGTTAAAGTTAACTCGGCACCCAAAGCAGAGTCAACACTCAAACAGCATCAACGACTCACCTATACATACATTATAGATACACAGTTACACATCTCTTCTGAAAATGAAATTCCTCTTTGTTCTCGTAACAAACCGCCAATCAATCCATGCAATTAGACAAGAATTCGCTCAAGTATGAAATCCCCCTGATTTTTTTTTGAATGGAAACCCTAATTCTAACCCTAGTCATATACCCAATTACTCTAATCAGATCGTCCCGCTGCTCTCTCTTCTTCCCCGGAGGCTAGTTGATTGGATCCTGAATTTGTTGCACGTGATCGTTAAATCAAGCCGCTGCTGTAATTTTCTGTGCTTTCTGTTACATAATCTTCACTTTTTTTTTTGAATTGTTGCGTTTTTCAATAGTTCTGGCTAGAATAATCTGCCTTCATGGCGTCTTTGAATTGAAAAAGTAAAAAAAATTGATTGAGGATTGAAATGAACATTAATTAAGGTTAGCTGGAGCAATAGGATTTGTTTTGTCTATACATTTGTACTTGTAATCGTCTTTATATACATACATTTTGTCAGAAATTGTGTATAGAAAAAGGAAAGAGATGGGTAGTTCAGAAACAGGAGGAGGAGTGGTTGATTGTAGTGTTGGGAGTATAGTTTGGGTCCGAAGAAGAAATGGGTCTTGGTGGCCAGGAAAAATACTTGGGCCTGAAGAGCTTTCCTCCTCTCATGTAACATCTCCGCGGTCTGGAACTCCAGTCAAGCTTCTTGGGAGGGAAGACGCAAGTGTGTAAGTTTGAATGGTGTTACTGTTTTATTTTAGTGAAAACATTATAGCATAACGTTTCAGTTGTATGTATATGCTATTGATGGCTGCAATTGCTTATGAATGTGTACACTAGTTCATCTTTTGTTCGTTTTATGGCCAATCATTGACAGAATTGGTAGTTGTGCAGAATCAAAGAGAAACAAATTACTGATATTATTTGCGTGGGTGCATAATTAAGAGAAAAAAGCCTCAAAATTCTCTTATTCTTTTCCCTTCGTTTTTGTTAGTGTTGTCTTATCACAAGCAAGTACTGCCTAGCATGAAAGTTGGGACTGAGTTGTATCAAGCTGTAGTGGTTTATGAGTTCAAAATTCCTGGCCTCTAATGTTCATTCCTTAATTAGGATCTTCTTTGGTGAGGATATTAATCATATAGAAACAGGAAGGGGGGGGGGGGGGGGGGGGGGGGGGGGAGAGAAGAGAGAAGAAACCTGAGCAATGAAGAATATCCAAATAAAAATTTGTTTATACTACAAGAGCGTAGAGTTTATAAAGTAATTTAATGATCTGAATGAAGGCTTAAAAGTTTTTGTGATATGCATGACTCGCTTAAGTGGGTATTTGAAGAGAGTAAAGTGCCCCAAAGCCAGGGATTTGGTTTGGCAGTCTAGTTATCTCGGTGTATCTTCTGTCCGGCCTAAATGAAGAACCATATTTGTGGGTTGCTAGTTATAGGTTCCCCCACACTTCTCACCCTTTGATTGTTGCACACATGCATCACATCCATCTCATGAGTAATGAAATTTATTTTCAACATGACTCAGTTGCTTTCGTATTTTAAATACAAAAGGTAGACATGTTGCAATTCCTTTCCCGGTTTTTCGTTTTTCTTAAATGAAGATTCTAGCTATGCATGGTTTTAGGGACTGGTACAATTTGGAGAAGTCAAAACGTGTTAAGTCATTCCGATGTGGCGAGTTCGATGACTGCATAGAAAGAGCTGAAGCTGCTCAGGGTATGCCTCCAAAAAAACGAGAAAAATATGCTCGCAGGGAAGATGCCATATTGCATGCACTTGAATTAGAGAGGCAATTGTTGGAGAAGAAATATGGAAAATCAGTTAATTCTTCTAATGGTCGGAGCAAAATATCACCCGATGCTGTAAATTCTTCTGAGTGCTTGGAAAATGGGGCCGTAAATAAAAAAGATCTCAGATCTGACCAGCTTCCTGAGAGGCTTGGTTCATCTATTGCAGAAAAGAGTGGAGTGGATCAGCATCCATGTGAAGAGACTGTTGGGGAGGGAAATTTACTAAGTGGAGATGATGATAGTGCTGGGGTGTTACCTCGGATGAGGGGCTTGCAGGATTTTGGGCTGCGGACTACTTCACCAATTAGTAAGGTTTCTCTGTTATTAGCTCCTATTTTTCTAATTGTAAAATCTCACCATTTGGTATTGTAGTTGGTTTATTAGTAGCTCAGGTAACATATCTCTCATCAGTGTCTCATTAAAAGCAGCCTTTTTTTGAAAAAAAGAAAAGAACGAAAATAAAAGCTTTTAAATATTAGTATTACATTACCTTTTATATTAGCTTAGATTAAAATTGACTTTTCTCCTTTCTCTCAGGGGAGGAAGTTCCTGGCATTGCATTTCGTGCAAAGAGGAGTAGAAATGCTTACCTGGCATATGATTCTGGGGATTATTTGAATGACCAAAATTTGTCCACCCAGATTGAGATACCCGTTTCTAGATATGAAGCAAGTATCTATCCAGCTGATATGGGTGATGACCGTGTTTCTGGTTCCACAGAGATTACTGAAACAGATTGTTCTGAAACAGATTCGATGGAGTCTGACTCAGATGATGATATGGCTGCACTTTCTGGTGAGAACTTTTCTGCTGTCCTCTTTCCGGTCACATTGTTAATTTATCATCTTTAAAAACAAAGTATAAAATATCATTGATTTTCTTTCCATGAATATATGAGTGCAATTTATGCCCTGGGCTGGCACTTTCTTTCATCTTTCAGAACTATGTATAACATATTTTCTCTCTGTCTCTCGTCTTGTCTAAATATTTGCTGCGACTACTCTATTTATCTTCCATTAACAGTCCCTTTCAAAAAAAAAAAAAAATCTTCCATTAACAGAGTTTTGGATTATCCTCTTCGTGAACTTTGGTTATTGTTTTAGTGCTAGTGACTTCTTTGATAATGATATCTGAACTGGTTCTTGTCTGCTTATTTTTCTAACTCCCTTGGTTTGTTAGCTGTACCAGCATTTGATTGAGTATGATGAAATTTTCTGCATTATAAAATGCTATTTATTTATGGATTTACAGATGGCTCTGCTTCAATAGAATTGCAACCTAAATATCCAAGGAGAATGGAGCCCGAGGATGACCATGGAAGTCTTAGCAGTAGTGATGACTTTGATGAATTGGCATTTGCTGATGGTTTGTCTCATCCATCACCACATGGCTTTGTATCTACCAGTAGCACGGGGGTCTCCAAATGGCAGTTAAAAGGGAAAAGAAATAACCGCAATCTTGGGAAAAGGTATCTGGACAGAAATGAATCTGAAGTTCACAGAGGTTATTCAAATGGCCGAAATTCCAACTGGAGCAATAGTAGTTTAAAGTCAGATGTGATTGATAGAAGTTTCAGAAACCATGTTTCGCGATATGGATCAACAGGATTACACAGTGCTAATGAGATCGCTGATATGGATGGCTTGGCTTGGAATAATCAGCAAATTATGAGAGGACAGTGGGAGGATCCACACGAGTACGTGGATCCATTCTTTGTTAATAGGCAGCATTTTGGTGGTAGGACACTGATGTTGATAGATGTGGACTTGAAAGTTCAAGCCAACAACTACCGAAGGGATGTTCCCATGATTTCGCTGATGAGTAAATTAAATGGACATGCTATAATAGGTCATCCCATCCCAGTCGAAGCTCTTGAAAATGGTTCATCAGAAAACCACACAGATTATTTTCTCACCGAGCCACTTGAGACTCCTCCTACACTTCCTTCGGTTTGGAGAACCGGACGTAGAACAGCTAACTCCCGGATTCCCCGCCCATTCTTATCTTCAGCATCGAACGGTGCAAGCAAGCAACACCCTCATTCTCAATTCCAGGGAGACACAATGCAAAAGAGCTTTTCTCAACACCTTACAACGGATAGAAAAATCTCCAAAAGTTCGTCACCTAAGAAGAGTAGTCCATCATCGTCCAATCAAAAGATACGAAAACTTTCATCGATCCCATCAGAAGATCAGCAGCCGGCAGATCCAAGAAGCAATAGCAGCAACTACCAAGTGGTGGATGGGTTGATCAAAACAGGAAGTCTGCCCACCACCGTTGCTTGCATACCCGTGAACTTGGTATTCAGTCGACTCCATGAGGAGCTGATCAGTCGCCACCAGTAATAAAACCCGAGGGGGCTCCATGGATTGACTACGTAGGTGTTGATGGTACTAGCTGCATTGTAAATTTTAGGTAAGCAATAATTATATTAGCATCCCTACTACCTTTCTCTGTGAACCCCATTTTAAATCATGAATATATACTTGGAGATGACGATTATTGATTGCTGCAAAATGGGTAGAAAAAAACAGGAGCCCCTGATTTATTTTTAGGTAGATTTTGAGCTTTTGTATACCTATAGTGCGGGTGATTTGATCTTCAAGAAATAGGAATACATACTGTACATTTATACTCATGAGTGTACGTACAATCTGACTTGTAATATTCTTGTCGTTGATTTTTATTTATAGGAAATGAAATAATCGTGAACCTGAGTAACTGTGGGGGGGTTTTGGGATTGAGGGGTAGTATATATTTTGCTTGCATGGGTTTTATTATAATAATTATTTAATAAAAAAATTAAATATAAAAGTTGACCGAATGAAATTAGTTTTTCATTTTTGGGCCAATATTAAAAATTTTCATATACTTAAGTCGGTTATGATAGCAACAATAATCAAGTTATGAGTTCAACTGCGGTGCACCTAGACGATTTCAACCATAATCAAGTTATGAGTTCAACTGCGGTGCAAATAGACGATTTCAACCGTTAGATTCATTCTTAATATAATCTCAACTATTAATTAAGAGTTCGAATGCGGTGCACCTATGACACCGGTGTACCTGGACGATCTCAGTGGTTAGATTAAACTCTAATTTAATCTCTACCATTAACTAATTTAAATAATTAAAAATTAAAATTAAAAAAACTACCCACTACCTATATATTTAGCCTTTAAATTTTAAGATGCACCCTAAAATAATCCATTAATTAAATTAATATAATTAAATTTATTTTATAAAAAATCACCCACTATCCCTATTTTACCTGGGTGCATCACCCCCAGAATAACCCTCAAGTTATATATCAAAGTTAATTTACATTTTTTGACTCTTTTGTCCCTCGTCAACACACCGTGGTTCATTTATGTTTTAAATTAAGTGGGTTATTTTGAGTATTTTAAAGTGCATTTAAATATTAAAGTTGTTTAATGTTGGTATTAATTTTTATTAATCAATTTTGGACATAAATGCTGGCACTTCATTAATCTTAAAAATATATTTCTTGATTGGGTTGAGCAGTGAAACTGGAGAAAATGACAGAACTGCCCACTTATGAGAAAAATAAATGACGAGAAAAATTAATGACAAAACTGCTGCCTATTTAAGTGCTGAAGTTTATTAAAGTTAAATTTTTTGATTTTACATTTGTGGCAACATATTCCAAATTTGAAGATATAGTAAATCGATTCAAAAAATTAATAACATTAACTTGGTGCTTAATCTTGCCTGCACAAAATTTATGAGTATGATAAACTGTAAATCAGACGGATAAAATAATAACGTTACATCTCTAAATAAATGAATTAAATAATTTATTTTTAAATAAGTTACGATAAAAAATCTAAAATAAAAAATGCTAATCAATAAATTATAAAAATAAAGAGAAGTCTTAAATTACAAAATTAAACTGCCATAAATTATGTGATGATCGAACATTTTGGTTTTGCTTTTTAAAATAGGTACTTTATTTATTTTATTGATTTTTCGATAAATCCAAAAATATCAACTAAATTTTCAAAATATACAAGGATCCCGCTGCTCGAAAAATTTCTAGAAGCTCGACTGTCGAAATTACCTTGTTAACCTTCCCTTCCCAACATATTTACTCATTTGACTGTACTCACTGTAGGACAATTTGGAGTTTCTTTCCGCTACCAAGTACCAAGAAAAATAATAGCAGCTCAAATTCGGTTACCAACAACAGTATTCAGTTAAGTTACAGCAATGGTGGCCAACACAACCCAGATCGATTCCGGGAATTCTCCATCGGCTTCGACTCCGCCGCAGCAGTTGAACGACAACCCCGATGCAGCCAATCCAGACCCGAACAGCAGCAGGGACGAAGCAAGTGGCATTTTGGAGAATACTCCCAAAACCGAAGGCCAATTGGAGAAAAAGCCGTGTAATTGGAGGATCGAGCTGCTGAAGTGCTCAGGAAATGAAAGTCGCCGACGTTCGCCGAGATTGGTTGAGAATGCTGGCGCTGAGAGCGCTGGTAAGGAGGTGGATTCTCCCCAATTGGACGGTTCAGAGGAGAAATCTCGGCCATTCAAGAAGCATAAAAGAGAAAAGGCTAGTTCCTTCTTCATTGGCGAGCCAATTCAGGTGGATGAGGCTCGGCGGCGGTGGCCTTGGCGGTACGCGGAAACTGAGGTATGTGAGCTGTTTAATTCACTGACCAAGTGTGTGTGGTGATATGCAACTTCTACTAGTCAATTTTGTTTTGGAATGTCTATCACAATTGGGTATGTTTAAACGACTTATAGTTCATCGCATTTGGATATCTTGGAAGAAGTTTTGATAAGGAATACAACTCAAATAAAGCAGATGTCTTGCGAAAGCATTGCTATTTTTACCATATTTCAACATTTAATGCATGCGTGCGTTGTTTGTTTTCATTGAAAAATAATTATGAAACTTATATTATGTCTATTACTGCTATTCTATTTATGAACAATGTAAATTGTATTTTTTTTCATTAATTGTGTTGTAGGGTCAAAAAAATAATGGACCGAGATCAACAAGAAAGTAAGTGCTACTAAGATTTTGTTTTGGTGTGATATTTAATTTATTTTTTAAACTTACTACATTGACACTGTTGCAAATTTTTACAGGGTTGGTGATGACGATGATGATAAGCTTGTTTCTAATGTAAAGTGCCACTATTTGAAAGCTGAAACATCTAACACTGTATTTGATCTCGGTGATTGTGCTTATGTTAAAGTACGTTCTCTTTAACATTTAAGTTCTCATTTAATGGTGAAAACTTGATCGCTATTCATAGTGCTACAATAAAACTCTATGGTGTGCTAGCCATATTGTGTTTCTTAGCAATGTCATAAATGATGGAAAAGCCACGATGACAGTGAGAACTTGTTCTCTTGGTTTTTTTTTTTTTTTTGTGTCCAATAGAAATGTAAATTTACATGAAAGTTTGGATATATGAATCCAAAGCTATTGCTGGATTATTGAATTAAGCCCAACACGTGTCATTTTTTCCTTCAAGATGATTGCTTAAGGGCATAAAGTTCTACACGTTCACAACCATCATATGAGATTTTGTGTTTATCTTTAGGGTATTCTAGATCTCAATATTCTTGGCTGTTTATAACATGATGGCTTGTTTATGAATCCAAAGCTATTGCTGGATTATTGAATTAAGCCCAACACGTGTCATTTTTTCCTTCAAGATGATTGCTTAAGGGCATAAAGTTCTACACGTTCACAACCATCATATGAGATTTTGTGTTTATCTTTAGGGTATTCTAGATCTCAATATTCTTGGCTGTTTATAACATGATGGCTTGTAAAAAAATGTTTGTCTCCCATACTTACAGTAAGAAATGTTAAATACAAGTAGAAATTGCTTGTGATTTTGTAGAAATGACTATAAGTTAGAAAATCTTATTATCAGTGTTATAATTACTAATGCTTTTTTTTTTAATTCATACACTTTCACTATTGTAGGGTCCAAAGAGAGCTCCTAATTATGTTGGCAAGATTCTAGAGTTTTTTGAGACAATAGATGGTGAAAAATACTTCAGTGTTCGATGGTTTTTCAGAGCCGGAGATACGGTGCTGATGATGATATATGTTTCTACTTGGAGTTTTTATAAATAAACATTTTCTAACTGGTGTGCCTTGGCAGATACTAAAGGATGAAGGAAAATCTCACGACAAGAAACGGTTGTTCTATTCTACTCTCGTGAATGACAACTTATTAGACTGTTTAGTTTCAAAAGTTAAAGTTGTTCAAATAACAACAAATGTATGTCCCTAGTATTGCTCATTTAGCATATGATTATTTGCTAATTATTGGAAAAGAAGCATGATGCAGCACAATTATCTTTATATTAGGAAATTATTTTGTTCTGCAGTATTTCAAAGATGTTAGCAATCATTCTCTTGTAGGTCAATTTGAAAGAAAAATTCTTGCCACCTTGCGACTTCTATTATGATATGAAATACGATGTGGATTACTCAACATTCAGTACAATTTTAACAGGTAAGCTGGGGATGTTAACATAAAATGAAAAGTTAAATCCATAATCCATGACTTTGGTTGCTAGTCATGCTTAGTTTTATTCTCTGCTTTATGTGTTCTATATCTGTAAGCTAGAGATTATACTTTGCACGTTGTTATGGTAATGTTTCCACCTTTAAGATTATATTGTTCAAGTATGCAAGACAGGATGAGCCACCATGTATAACAATGTTTAGATCCACTATAAAGTGTATCATGATTTTTTAAATCAGGAAAGGAGTACCAAATCAAAGCTAAAAGTACTAGATTTTGGTTGAATACATATAATAATGACTGAAGCTATAAAATATCTATGTTTAGTAAATTTTTCATAAAAATAATTCTATAAATAATTTAATGATGAATTGGTCAGGCACATCATATAGAAGAGATGTGTTAACTTGCTGACACATGATTATATACAATTTCGGGTTTTGATTTCTATGATATTGATTGATCGAAGGTGTATATTCAGTGTCTTAGATAAGCACTGTACGCTCATTCCCAATCTTAAATCTCTTAGCATAAAACGGATAAATCAAAGTTTTCTGTGAGAAAAATCAAACTGAGCCTAGAACTGAGAAATTACTTTGTCTTTTTGGTCAGGAAATGCTTAAAGGACAAGCAGTTTATTATCTGGTGTTACTTTAAAACTGTTTTTCAAATTTCCTGTGCTGCTACATAAATAAAGATTAAGTACTCTAGTACTCCTATTATTTCTTCTTAAGACTTGCACCTTAACTGTGTAAAAATAGTGTAATCAACCTTTTGATCCTCATTTTTTTGGAGACTAGCAAGTTCTTTCATGCACTCATGTGACAGTCAATCATCACTTTCTTTAACTACCTCTCTTCCATTATCATACAGATAAAAGTACTTTGTCCTGTCCACATCCCTTGATGTCGTCAGAAAGCACAAATGGAACCTGTAAAACTGGCTCGAATCAAGCTGTTGATGAAATTCCTAAATCTGATCTAGCATTATTGGATTTGTACGCTGGTTGTGGAGGAATGTCCACAGGACTGTGCCTTGGTGCTAAAGCACGTGGCATTGATCTTGTAACAGTAGTGTATCGATATTCAGTTGAAAAGATTGTCCTTATCAGAAACTATCATTTTAATATTTAGCAAATAACTTCCCTAAACATGACAGAGATGGGCTGTTGACATTGAAGAAGCAGCATGTGAAAGCTTGAAGTTGAACCACCCAAAGACAAATGTTGGTATTTAGTGTCTGTTCTGTTTGAAGTGCCCAAGTTACTCTGATGTACATTTAGTTTTCATTTGCCTCCTTGGACAGGTCAGGAATGAATCTGCAGAAGATTTTCTTGATCTGTTGAAGCAATGGGACAGCCTGTGCAGACAATATGGGAAATCTGATGATAGAGAACTTAGGTCAAAAATAGCTAGGAAATCTGATGGTGACAAACTACTTAAAATGAATGACAAGAATTCCGACGAATATGAAGTGCAAAGGCTAGTAGATATATGCTATGGTGATCCCACCG